>OU975456.1:127500-1489734 GCA_918857605.2 Philereme vetulata | reverse complement strand
TTTTTTTCCCTTGAGACTTGAGAATGTACTGTCCACACACGTAATAATTTTTGCATTTTTGTGAATTATTGCACTGACGGCGACTACATGTCTCAGTATTCATCTTTAAAACTATATTAATACACTCTTAATCAGGTAATCTCAAAGAAACTAACAAGACATGAACTTACCTTCTCAATATATTATTTAGCGATTACATTTATAAATGTAAACAATATGAGGGTAGGTTTAAAAAGGTTATCGGTATCTACCTTAATAACATGACGTGATAGAAATAAAAGACATCCACTGCTTTCACACTATAACTAATAGGAAACTATATTAGCAATTAGTTTTTCTGGTACCAACATCATGTCTGCTCTTATTTGCACAAGGTAGTATTCCATGACATCGGTATATGCGGATGACACGTAGGGTTGCCAACCCTACTATATAATATAGTATCCTACTATATTAAGGGATCAAATACTATATTTATAAAAAAATACATATTAGGCGAAACTACTAAGTTTTGCGTAAAGCAAAACGCAGTCTTAATCAGTTTTAAAAGTCCGCACCGCTCTAAAATTAGAAATTTCTGAGAAACTAAATATTAATTTTAACAATTTGTACCTACTCAGAAATTAATCAAATAAAGAAAATTTTGTACATTGTACTTTTTGACCAAAAATTTTCTACTAAATCAACTGTTGATAAATGGCAAGAAGTTCTTCATTTAAATTATTCAGACTTGCCTAATATTTAAAAAAAATATATGTAATTACTTTTATCAATTCCAGCAACATCAGCATTCACAGAGCGCATATTTTCTGTCATAAAGACGAAATGGAGAGATGAGGCGTAACAGCCAGTTTGAATTTGATAAAAGCAGAAATAATTGTGTATTCAACTTAAATTTGGACTGCCATCAAGCTTAAGAGAGCTTTCTTAAAAATATAAAATTTAATTATTAAGGCGCAGAGCAGCAATAAATATAAATTAAAAAAATAAATATTTAGTATATTATATATAATAAAGTCGGACTCACGCACAAAGGGTTCCGCACCCGTATCTATAAAAACGGCAAAAAATCACGGTTGTTGTATGGGAGCCCATCTTAAATATTTGTTTTATTTTAATTTTAGTATTTAATTTTAAAGTGAATAATATAATTCAATTTTTTAAATAAATATTAATTTTATTCTGTTTTTAGTATTTGTTGTTATAGCGGCAATAGAAATACATCATCTGTGAAAATTTCAACTGTCTAACTATCACGGTTCATGAGATACAGCCTGGTTACAGACGGACAGACAGACAACGGAGTCTTAGTAATAAGGTTCCGTTTTACCCTTTGGGTACGGAACCCTAAAAATGGGATATTTACCATGATTTTACAAATAGTGTTCCCTATCCATGATAGTTCCAAAAGTTCATTGCCTGTTTGTTATCCTAGTATCCCTTTTGTGTTTTGCCCCCTTATTCTTTAGTGTATTTCTTTTTGGTTTCCATTTGTATACATTTTTAGTTAATATTACCTATTTACACTAGTTTAGAAAACGTATGCTCACCGGTTTCATAACGCGTTTTATTAAGTTAGCATTAAGTTGTCTTGTAAGTCATCATCATCATCATCATCATCCACAGCCTCACTTCACCCATTTTTGAGTATAGGCCTCCCCAAGTTTGTGCCATCCACCACGATCCTGCGCTAGTCTCACCCACTGACGGCCCTCTGACCCTCCATCTGTCATCACCACGTCTAGCCAAGTGTCCCGCCCAAGACCATTTGAGCTCCATAACTCGAATCCCAACGTCATGAACCTTCGTTCGTCTACGGATCTCGACCGACGTTTGGAACTCGATCTAACAGTCTAATGCTAAGCATGGTACGCTCCAAGGCGTCTTGTAACTGAAGTTTATTATTTCTTAAGAGAATAAACATTCTCTAAACCGATGCCACGCAGATTTTACGTTTTTATTATATACTAGCTGACCCGCCCGCGGCTTCGTACGCGTGGTTTATCAATAAAACATTACCCTCCTTCTGTGCAGCCGCTTTAAGTGTATCCTATGTCTCAAATCCATTCATAATCTATCTAGGTATATAGGTCCTAAATTCCATCGAAATCGGTCGAGCCTTTATGTCGTGAAAAGGTAACAAACAGACAGAGAGTTAATTTCAAATCAGTATGTACGTAGATTATAACCAGGATTAACACATAGGCTACTTTTTCTTGACAAACAACGCGTGCGAAGCCGCTGGCGGAAGCTAGTTATACATATTAACCTTTCTCTTGAATTACTCTATATCTATTGCTGAAAACTACATTAAAATGTTTTACGATAATACGTTGTAATAAAACAGGTAAGTCTGAAAATTTTTAATAATTTAATTAATTTATTTGTGAAATACAACAATAAAGTAAAGCCCCCCTCCCCCTAGCTTTAAGTTAATTTAATTTAATTAGGTATGTTGAATCGAATTGGGTACTAAGCAACAGCTACCCTTCAAAATTGAACGTGTTATTAATTTCCGTCTTACATTCGCTGTATTTCTTGTCAGAGTCACAAAAATAATGATTTTAATTTAAACGGGATGCTCATAAATCTTAATTAAGCTCCAGGAAATTATATTACATTATTTTATACTAACCGAAACCGGTTAAGTACGAGCGGCACTCGCGCACTGGGGGTTCCGTATTACCTACATATATTATGTTAATTTAGCCGCGCCATCTGTGACGCAGAATCTAGTAAAAAAAGAAACCTTGTTTAAAACTGTTTTAGATTGAGACTTGATTTTTAGGGTTCCGTAGCCAGATGGCAAAAAACGGAACCCTTATGGATTCGTCATGTCTGTCTGTCTGTCCGTCCGTATGTCACATCCACTTTTCCGAAACTATAAGAACTATACTGTTGAAACTTAGTAAGTAGATGTATTCTGTGAACCGCATTAAGATTTTCATACAAAAATAGAAAAAAAAAAAAATTTTGGGGGTTAACACTATTTGAACAATACTAATTGAGGTTTCTAATATAATTTTTTTCTAAACCGAATAGTTTGCGCGAGAGACACTTCCAAAGTGGTAAAATGGGGGTCCCCCTCCCCCCGTTACTTCTAAAATAAGAGAATGATAAAATAAAAAAAAATATATGATGTACATTACCATGCATACTTCCACCGAAAATTAGTTTGAACGAGATCTAGTAAGTAGTTTTTTTAATAAGTCAATAATCGTAAATCGCAATTTATCTTTCATTCAATCAACTCAAATATAAAAAAGTTACAACAAACTACAAGAACTTTTATATTATGTTACTTGCTGCTACGGAACCCTTCATGGGCGAGTCCGACTCGCACTTGACCGCTTTTTTATGTATAATCTCTAAATGTATTTCTATTAATCATATTAACTTCAGATTTTGATCATAATTAAGTACTACAAAACTATACGACACAAAAAAAGATCATCAGAAGCATCATTTTAGCCCCTGTTTTAACTACTTGGAGATTGAACAAGCTTATGTCCACCTGATGTTAAGTGGTAACTATCGTCTATAACAGAAAATTGTCTCGTAGGTCACGCACCTTAGAAATGTGCTCTACGATGCACTGCCCTTCGTCCATCAACTTGAGGCATATAGGTGTATAGCCTCAAGTGCCTCAAAACACAGTAAAAAATCAACCAGTTTGGGGCGCTGCTGTCTAAAATGTCCAGTATTATTATTATTTTTTTATTTATAAACCAAAAAAACCACTTATATATATATTACTTTGAAGAGTAGAAAAGTTTTTTGTGAAAGGATTCGCCCGGGGAAGTACTATCACAATACCTTTTTCAGCCTCCACGCAGCATTATGGTATGGTTGCCGGTGACATTACATTACAGTGGAGCTAGCGGATAATGTGATGGGACAAATTTTTTTTACCCCTCGGCTACCCTATGTTACTGCTCATGATACTCGCCTTGCCGCGATGTTGCCGCAAATAATGTCGTAAGTGGCCAAACACATCCCTCCTCGCGCGATTATTCGCTCCATAGGAAGTGATATACATACTTACTACGCCTATGGTAGTTTCCTACTCGTCACGTTCGTGACTACCTTTTGTTTTTTCCCTGTTTTGTTTACTAAATAAATAAAAACAAATCAGAACTCTCTCTACTTAGATACCTACATAAAAAATGAGATAGATAATTAGGTACCTAGTTATGTCTGGTAATACGAAACCAAAATTAGACAGGCCCTACATAACTTATAAATTTTAAAGTGGTAGCATGCCTTTTGGGATTTGGAAAAATCATACCACCTTGCTACGACTGATGAGTAGTCATGCGCTTCCTCTCTGAGCGCTCGAAGCGGAATGAGGCGCGTGGCGTGTGGCCAGGCTTATCGCGTTCATGTTGCCGGCCCTTTGACTCGTGCACAAAAATGCGGTAGGGCATGGCGAGGAGTATGAGGAGTAACGTGGCCACATTACGTCCCTCCCACTTTCCTCGCGCAAGGAGAGTAATGTGGCTGCGGGGTTAGAGTACTCGCAACGCTGTTTGAACCATGGAAACTTGTTTTTAAGACGATCTTAAAACCGCTCTATTTTTCTTTTTTAGATCAAAAGGTCATGTCAGACATTAAATTAAAATTGTTGAACATGCAGCCTTTGAATCGAAACCATTGATTAGTTCCGCGTTGTTCGAAAACTTACCAGATTAACATGAATTAATTGATGAATGAATCTTGAATTGAATTACGATTTTAATTCGGAGTGCGCTTTATCGGTTTTCTCAATTTCCGTATTATCCGGATTTATCGAATGGAGCAATGTTATTAGGCTGTGAGCGAGCTATTGTACCTACACCCGATATATTTAGGCGTACGAGCAAGTGAACGCGAGTGAGGACGCTAATCGTGGGTGTTATTGAGGGCTTACACCCAAGTATAACACATAACTTTTCATCACGAATGTGAGGATCTTAAAAAAGTATTTTTATAACAGTTTGTTGCAAAAATAAAATTTACTTTCCTGGTATCCATTGTTTTTTTACAATACGGCCTCTTTAATTTTTAAATAAAAAAGGATTTTTCAAGGAGGTTGTATTTCATTACAGCATATTATTAATGTGGCCTCTTTCATAATTCAATAGAAATAAGGATTTATCATGGAGATTGTATTTAATATGAGCATTTATTGTTGTAATCTCTTTTATTTTTAAATGAATTAAGGATGAGTACACAGACTACTAGGATACGCTGGATGAGTAGATGCACATATGTACCAGGCAGAATAGTGCCTATTTTTGGTAAAACGAACCATTTTATTAAAGAAATAAACGCTTATTCGGCACAGAAATAACTATTTATAAGCAGAACCTTTAGTAGGTATGCACATAATTATGTTATCGTTTGTAGATAATGGAGACGGAATAAACAAAACCAGTCCAGCCGGTAGTTAAAATACATCAACAAATCATTTGTTTGTGATCACAAAAAACCTTGAAATAATTAAAAGATTGAAAACGGTGACATAAACAGTAGTCCGTTGGATTTTATCCGTTGTATTCGTGTACACAATTGTGAAAAAATATTTGTTGTCTGCAGGTAAAGACACGATGACATTGCCGGATCAGGAAATCATGGAAAGTGGTAATGGACCATCGAACTTCGTTTTGAATTCGACGAACACCACCGCCTCAGAGAGTGCATTCTCCGAGCCCAACACCCTGCAGATCATCATCCCGCTGTCGCTCGTATACCTGGCGATATTCTTCGCAGGGATCTTGGGGAACGTCAGTACGTGTGTCGTGATATCGCGTAATCGCTCAATGCACACCGCGACGAACTTCTACCTCTTCAGTTTGGCCATCTCGGACCTTATACTGCTAGTGTGCGGGTTGCCGCTGGAGTTGTATCGCCTTTGGCAGCCGTACACGTACCCGTTGGGCGAGGCGCTGTGTATAATAATAGGACTGGCGTCCGAGACGACGGCGAACGCGACGGTGTTAACGATAGCTGCTTTCACGGTGGAGCGGTATATCGCGATATGTCGTCCCTTCATGTCGCATACGATGTCTAAACTTTCTCGCGCCGTGCGTTTCATAGTAGCCATATGGATTTGCGCTCTCTGCACGGCCGTACCTCAAGCCATGCAGTTTGGTATAGTTTACGATGAGGATAACGGCCAGATCACGAGTGCATGTACGGTGAAGGGAAGGGGGGTGCACCAGGTGTTCATAATATCGAGTTTTGTGTTCTTTGTGGTGCCCATGTCATTGATAACCGTGTTATATGCGCTGATCGGTATGAAGCTGCGTACATCAAGAGTTCTGCATCCTGTGAAGAAGCTGTCTGTGGATAGTGAGAGGACCAGTAGCGCGCCGATGCATTACAGGAATGGAACCTCGCAGAGAAGGGTCATCAGGATGCTAGGTAAGAAAAACTACCCTAAAATAGTTGTTTGATGATCACACATCTTTCACACACATACTCACCCCTACTTACGTACCTAGTATCTACACTATATTATCACTATTAATTCCTTCTTAAACACACTTGAGCATTATTTATTTGCGTTTATTAGAGCTATCAGCTGATTTCTCCTATTGGTAAATAAGGGGAATGAGTTGACAGCTTTTTCCTCATTAGTAATGAATGTTTATATGTTTAACATTGGATTAGTGGAAGCGTGATTGCATTTCGACAGCTCGCGTCAATTAATTTGATATGCGGTAGCCATGCACGAAGCTAATTGATGTTATGAATGTGGTCGAATTCACATGATTGATTGTCATCAATTAGGTATGTTAAATTTCTTACACAAATAATCTAAACCGGACATAAATCTGAGCTTTTTTTGATTTTAAGATGTCTAAAGCCTACGCTGTCTCCCCAGCTTTTTGTACTATAAATTACTTAGACTAAATCATAGCTGTAATTAGTATTCCGGGCGGTCTGTAGGAACTTTCCAATTCCCGTTTGATCCTTTTTAGAGATGGAGCACTTTTCCACCATCCGTCTCTATAATCGCCGATGGACTTTTATTCGTCGTAAATGTATTACTTATGCGTGTTGATCGCAATATTGCTTTATGCGCAGTTGCTGTGGCACTCTCCTTCTTTATTTGCTGGGCGCCCTTCCACGTGCAGAGACTACTGGCGATCTATGGAAACACTATGGAACAGCCTTCTGACACTTATTACCTGGTGAGTTTAGTAGAATTATTAAAAAAAAATGTTAAGGACGTGGCCACGCGCAGTGAAAGGTTTCGAAGCCAGTACGGCTTTACACCTGTCTCAGGTTGATGGACGCCGGGCAGTGCATCGAAGCCACGTTTCTATGGTGCATGACCTATGAGGCAATACTTTGTTATAGGCGATGGATACCACTTAACATCAGCTGAGCCATGTGCTTGCTCCAACAATAACACACTAACCAATTCCAACACGGATTAAACGTCATTTCGATTTGTTCTATCGATAGTAACAATTCGCTAGATACAATCAACGCCAATCATACAACTATCGAAATCGACTTTGAAACTAACAATATGCGTTTTCTAAATGTGTTACGAGTTCTTGTATTCCTAGGTCGACTATTGGCTGATCTGCTTAGTGCGTGACTCAGTTAACTACCCACTCTAAAAATCGATTTCCCATTTTGGCCCGGAAGCCTGAGAAGGCATGGTTTCCTCAATTTTGAATGAAGTAACTAACTTAATTACCGAACTTAGTAAAAGAAACAGTAAGGGTCTCACTCCGGTGTCTGTCCGTCTGTCACGGTTATTTATCTATAAAAAACGAGCTCGGGAAACACCTAGCTTTAGGTTCACTCTCGGCAATAATTATTTATTTACGTATTGTTTTTGAGGTTCCGCAGCCAAATGGCAAAAAACGGAACCCTTATGGATTCGTAATGTCTGTCTGTCTGCCCGTCCGTATGTCACAGCCACTTTTTTCCGAAACTATAAGAACGATATTGTTGAAACTTGGTAAGTAGATGTATTCTGTGAACCGCTTTAAGATTTTCACACAAAAATAGAAAAAAAACCAATACATTTTGGGTGTTCCCCGTACTTAGAACTGAAACTCAATTTTTTTTTCATAAAACCCATACGTGTGGGATAGGTCTTCTAAAATGATATTGAGGTTTCTAATATTATTTTTTTCTAAACCGAATAGTTTGCGCGAGAGACACTTCCAAAGTGGTAAAATGAGCCCCCCTCCCCCCCCTGTTACTTCTAAAATAAGAGAATGATAACATTAAAAAAAATATATGATGTACATTACCATGCAAACTTCCACCGAAAATTGGTTTAAACGAGATCTAGTAAGTAGTTTTTTTAATAGGTCATAAATCGTAAACCGCAATTTACTTTTCATTCAATCAAATCAAATATAAAAAAAAAGTTACAACGAACTACAAGAACTTTTATATTATGTTACTTGCTGCTACGGAACCCTTCATGGGCGAGTCCGACTCGCACTTGACCGCTTTTTTTAAATGTACTACATTTAAAACAATAACAAAAATCCTGTTTTTAATTTACCAACTGGAGGTGGATCAAGCATATGGCTCACCTGATGTTTAGTGGTAACCATCGCCTATAACAAAGTACTGCCTCGTAGGTTACGTACATTAGAAACGTGCCCAACGTATGATGCTGCCCTTCGTCCATAACTTGAGGCATATAGATTGAGGCCACATGTGCCTGTAATTTCACCGGTAACCATACCTTCAAACCGAGACCCAGCGATGCTGCTTGGCGGCACAAATAGGTATGGTGGTAGTTGTCTTACGGGCGAGCCCTTTCACAAGCAACACTTAAAATCCTGTATTCAAAATTATTAACTATTGTAGAAAACTTCCATTACAGCGTTCAAACTGTAGTGGTCCATTATACTAAGTTGTTAAACCCAATAACTTAGCTAGAATCTGTACAAAGTGCCGGGATTATCTCTGCCGCCGGCTCTATCTATGGATCTAGGATCTAGGTTTATCAGAATTACAATATATGTATATTCTATTGAATAGTGTAGGCAAAGCAATACAAATTAATTGGTTTACGAAGAGGTTAATTTATTTTTAGGACCACTATAATGCACGATATACAACACATATTTCATCCTTATAATTTTGCTCGCACATGGTCTAGTGGGTGATTAAGCGGTCTCGGCAGAATAATAACCCAGTTTACATAAAGCAGAGTCGAGACCCTTTTGCTGCTATACCACATAACATACCTACCTCATGTTTAAAATTATTAGTTAAATTAAATTGTTTGTTTGTGTCTGTTTTGTATATAGGTACTGTATGATGGTTATTTTTATGTTCATTATTTTTAACAATTTGTATATGTATTGTGTGCTATTTAGCAAATAAATGATTATTTATGTCTATTTACATTGGTCAGGAAAAGTGGCAAGTGCAAAGCGCCATACGAGTGACTGTTTGTTATACCACCTACTGTCACGTATTTGATGTTATCGATTGTGAAAATCAGTTGTTTGGGGTATAAGGAAATCAGCTGTTCATAACACTACTTTTATTTTAAAAATAAGTCAAGATAGCCGGTAGGCGCGAAGTCAAAAATAGTTCATGAAAAAATCGGATAAGATAGATATTTTTGTTATATTTTTTATGATTAAGAATACGTATATCAATCCTTTGAAGTCCAAATATATATTTCGAAACATGTTTGCATAGGCCGTCATTATAACAAAACTAATTAGTAAACTGGTCTTGGTCGATTATACTGGCAATAACTGAACTAAGGTCGATTTGACGAAATAAAATAAATAATTCTGGTTATGAATTACTTAATGCTCAATGTCATTAAAGGTTGACCGACGGTTTGTACCAAGATTTGTACCTTCGATGGATTAGGCAATAACAGGTGCGCAACATATTGTGATGCTCGACATAATCTGGCAATAGCAACTACCGATGCAAAAAGTTGCGAGTTCCGGTTTTTTTACCTGTACGTCCCCCTACTGGACAAAGGTTGCCGTAGCTCCCAAATATATAGACCGATTTCAATGTGTTTTTTATTTGAAATCGCATGTTTGCGAGATGTTTTTAGCTAAGTTTAACGATTGGTGCACATGGTTTTGTCAGACAGATTTATACAAATTTTGCTACAAATTTTCTTCTTGGTTATCAATTACGAGAAGTAGATTTACTTCTTATAATATGATAATTGTTGAATTGGTTTAAATATAAACTGTTAGCGTTTATCTATCTATAACCTATTTATTGAGACAATTGCAATGAGCCCAAACATGATACCTTTGCAGTAAGTAGGCGAGGAGTTGGATATCCTGCAGATTCCAGGTGATGCTGCAGCATCAGGCCAAGGTTACCATATTCCTGCATCATTGTAGTAACAGGATACCAAATTTATAATTGATCAGAAATGTAGAAGTTGCCCAAATCCCTTCATCAACTACAAAAGAGCTGATAATCTTCAAACGACTGAACAGATTTTCATGAATCATAGCAGCCACAGACAGACACACAGATACACACGTCGAACTTATGCTTTCCTCCGCTGTTTGAATCAGACGTTAAAAACTAATAAGCGGTGAACAGAATGGATGAATGGACATTAAATGTTGCAAAACAAAAGTCGCCGTGCAACAATAAAATTGTTACGAGTAGGTTGCTTACGTTGTCGTCGGAAAATTTGGCGGCTCAATTAAGTTATATTTGTAAACATTGTGGCCGCAACAATCCGGCCTTATTATAAAGTTAAATTTTATCTAGGATGTGGCCGCCTTCAGATTTTATTAGAATATCACAAAGTTAGTACTACTACTTCTATCTTGGCGCATCAACCCCGAAGCGGGTCTTGGATTCCGACACTAAAAGACGCCACTGGTCCTTATTCTGCGCCACTTCTTGCCAGTCTGACACTTGAAGAGCGCGAAGGTCTTTCTCCACCTCATCCTTCCAGCGATATCTGGGTCGGCCGACTGGCATTCCTAGGTAGGCACGTTTGGACGCACGATCATCCCCCATTCGCTCATCGCCTATGATGTTGGGCTCGGCCACCAGTTCCGCTACCTCCCGATTCTTCCTCACTCGCAGATTGCCATCTTCTCGTCGCACCAGGCATAGGATCTTTCTTAGAACAAAATTAAACAAAGTTAGAACTACATAAATAATTAATTGGGTTCAGTCCGTGGTAAATTGTTCTTTTTGATGCAGATTTACATCGTGCTGACGTACATATCCGGAATCCTGTACTTCCTGTCGACGGCTATCAACCCCTTTCTCTACAACATCATGTCTAATAAGTTCAGGAATGCATTTAAGGTAAGAGTTGTATTTGTAACTTCCAGGAAAAAATGGTCTTTAGATGATTTAACAGATTCTTATGTATTGTGTAGTTCTAAATAATTGTTCAATATTTATTTTAGCAAAATAGGGATTTTAATAGCTCCAGAGCAGAGTAAATCTAGGTAGATACGGAACCCACGGCAGACGAATCTCACTCGCACTTGACCGTATCTTATATACGATACAAAATTTACGACTAAGCGTTTTCAATATTAAGTTAAGATGTTTAATGTGAAGATACGGTATTTAAATTTGGTGGAAGAGGACTAGGAGGCATGCTAATTGTTCTCCAAAAACGGGCAATACGTTCCATTTACAAAATTAAACCGCGAGACTGTTTGAGAGAACTATTTAAAGAAATGAATATTCTATCATTATTCTGGTATTGACGACCTCCGTGGCGCTGTGGGTGAATAGCCGGCTGAGACGCAGGAGGTAGCGGATTCGATTCCCGCCGCGGAACAAATGTTTGCATGATCTACAGATATTTGTTCCGGGTCTGTTTGTTTTTCTATATATTATAAGTATGTATTTACAAAAAAAGTATATAAGTATTCTATCAGTTATCTGGTTCCCATAATACAAGCTCTGCTTAGTTTGGGGCTAGATAACGTTGTGTGAGTTGTCCAGCAATATATATATATATATATTTTCAGTTCTCGCAATATATTGATAAAAACTTATTGTATACAATGAAATAATATCTGGCTAGTTTTCTTAAAAAAAGTGATGGGCTTCGAATAAACAATAGAAATAAAAATAAACTGCGCATCCCCACGTTTCGATTAGAAAATGTATATAAGTAATATATGGGAAATTCTGGGCGATTTTATAATAAACTCCCGGAAAGCGCTTATAAGCTTCCAGTTCGTAGATTTTAATCATATATAATAAGCAAGCTTATAAAGAAAGCTTTTTTAAGCTATTGCATATTGATGATAAAACGCCGTGGCCCGATGTCGCTCAACCTCTCGAAAAATGATATTATCTCAATTTTGCAATATCATACACATTTTCTTTTGTTTTACAATTTGCCTAAGTTCAAATGACCGCGCGGTCATATGATCAAACTAAGTAGTGTTTATCGTCTACGCGCTACCGCTACCGTAGCGCGCCGTAATGTAGACGATAAACACTATTTAGGTGGATCTAGTTGATCGCGGTTAGTAGTTCCGCGCGGTACCGCGCGGTCATATGAACTTAGCCTTATATTAATTACTAGCTGACCAATCCGCAGCTTCGCACGCGTAGTTTTTCAATAAAAACATTACCCTCCTGCGCAGTAAGGTAAAAAGTAGCCTATGTCATCCGGGGATAGTGTAGCTTTCCAACAGTGAAAGAATTTTTCAAATCGGTTCAGTAGTTTTTGAGTTTATTCATTACAAACATACACACAAAAATACAAAAATACAAATCTTTCCTCTTTATAATATTAGTATAGATTTCAATAAAAACATTACCCTCCTTCTGCGTAGTTGGGTAAAAAGTAGCCTATGTCATCCAGGAATAGTGTAGCTTCCCAACAGGGAAATATTTTTTTAAATCGGTCTAGTAGTTTTTGAGTTTATTCATTACAAACATACACACAAAAATACAAAAATACAAATCTTTCCTCTTTATAATATTAGTATTGATTTCAATAAAAACATTACCCTCCTTCTGCGCAGTTGGGTAAAAAGTAGCCTATGTCATCCAGGAATAATGTAGCTTCCCAACAGGGTAATATTTTTTTAAATCGGTCTAGTAGTTTTTGAGTTTATTCATTACAAACATACACACAAAAATACAAAAATACAAATCTTTCCTCTTTATAATATTAGTATAGATTTCAATAAAAACATTACCCTCCTTCTGCGCAGTTGGATAAAAAGTAGCCTATGTCATCCAGGAATAGTGTAGCTTCCCAACAGGGAAATATTTTTGTAAATCGGTCTAGTAGTTTTTGAGTTTATTCATTACAAACATACACACAAAAATACAAAAATACAAATCTTTCCTCTTTATAATATTAGTATTGATTTCAATAAAAACATTACCCTCCTTCTGCGCAGTTGGGTAAAAAGTAGCCTATGTCATCCAGGAATAATGTAGCTTCCCAACAGGGAAATATTTTTTTAAATCGGTCTAGTAGTTTTTGAGTTTATTCATTACAAACATACACATAAAAATACAAAAATACAAATCTTTCCTCTTTATAATATTAGTATAGATTTCAATAAAAACATTACCCTCCTTCTGCGCAGTTGGGTAAAAAGTAGCCTATGTCATCCAGGAATAGTGTAGCTTCCCAACAGGGAAATATTTTTTTAAATCGGTCTAGTAGTTTTTGAGTTTATTCATTACAAACATACACACAAAAATACAAAAATACAAATCTTTCCTCTTTATAATATTAGTATTGATTTCAATAAAAACATTACCCTCCTTCTGCGCAGTTGGGTAAAAAGTAGCCTATGTCATCCAGGAATAATGTAGCTTCCCAACAGGGAAATATTTTTTTAAATCGGTCTAGTAGTTTTTGAGTTTATTCATTACAAACATACACACAAAAATACAAAAATACAAATCTTTCCTCTTTATAATATTAGTATAGATTTCAATAAAAACATTACCCTCCTTCTGCGCAGATGGGTAAAAAGTAGCCTATGTCATCCAGGAATAGTGTAGCTTCCCAACAGGGAAATATTTTTTTAAATCGGTCTAGTAGTTTTTGAGTTTATTCATTACAAACATACACACAAAAATACAAAAATACAAATCTTTCCTCTTTATAATATTAGTATAGATTTCAATAAAAACATTACCCTCCTTCTGCGCAGTTGGGTAAAAAGTAGCCTATGTCATCCAGGGATAGTGTAGCATCCCAACAGGAAAATATTTTTTTAAATCGGTCTATTAGTTTTTGAGTTTATTCATTACAAACATACACACAAAAATACAAAAATACAAATCTTTTCTCTTTATAATATTAGTATAGACTACGTAATTTTATTATTGTATTAGTCATATTGTTATATTTTGCAAAAGATCAATAAAAAGAATAACCAGTCTTGTTTCGTGCCTGATTTTATCCTGGCTTGGTCGCAGAGGAACAGGCGGTAAAATTGACGTTTCAAAGTGATCCTTGTGATTTATACGAATAAATAAAAATTGAATATTAACTATTATTATCTACTCATTTATTTCAGATTAGAGATCCATACAAAATTCATATTATAAATACGGGATTTATAACGTACCGTGTTTTTATCGACCATGTATACATACATGTTACATATACCTAATCCTACATATTTGCCGACCTGCACGATTCTATTATTTACGACATAAAATAGAGTCAAAGTGCATCGACGGAATCAGCCGACGCTGCACCATTGCAACACGCCGGACACCGCCGCACGTCATCGGAGCCGAGCCCCGCGCACCGCGTCGCCGCCGGCTTCACTTCGGTTCACACATCGAACCAGTCAAGTAGTTATAACTTAGTTCGTAAAATCTATATTGTAAAATCCTGAATAAATTAGTATTCCAGAATCGGTTTTTTTTGGGAACCCCGGGCGTCGTTCCTATATTTGGCGCAGGCGGTAGGATAATCCGGGTCATTCCAGGAAATCCAGGAGGAAAATCCAGGAGTGATAGACTTTTCAAGGTCGAGCCGGGTCATCCACACTCAGGCGTTCGCCGGGAATCAAGAAATCGATTACCTCCCAAGAAGTACCGAGATGCAGATTATGTAAGTCCACTGAATTTTCTCCAGTACTTGCTTTCCTTCCTAAAATTAAGTCCTTTTTTTTTAACTCATAAATTTTTCGATCAAGAAAATTAACGAGTCTTATGAGTAGTAGAAACAGTTTAATTGATAGTAATAGGGATTTAGAAAATTTAGATATTAGTACCGATAGTAGTAATTTCAGTTTAAGTAGTTTTTGTGAAAATAGCACAATGACTACCAGCTTAGATAGTATTTGCAAAGCTCTACGATTGGTCCCAGAATTCGATGGGAATCCCAATGTGTTAGTTAGATTTGTTAATTTGTGTGATCAGTTAGTAGCTACATACGGAATAGACGGAAATCCTTTAAATAATTCGGGATTATTAAATGGTATTCTTAATAAAGTCGTGGGCGCAGCAGCACGACAGATCAATGCGAACGGCATCCCGAATGATTGGAGTAGCATCCGTAATTCTCTCATAAATAATTTTGCTGATCAGAGAGACGAAACAGCCCTCTACAACGATTTGGCGATTTTAACACAAGGTTCTAGCACCCCTCAAGAATTTTATGAGAGGTGCCAAAATCTTTTTAGCACAATCATGACTTATGTGTCCTTGCATGAATCCTTGCCTACTACCATAGATGCTAAGCGGGAATTGTATAAAAAACTAACCCTCCAAGCCTTTTTACGCGGTTTGAAGGACCCTCTAGGATCACGCATTAGGTGCATGCGTCCTGAAACAACTGAAAAGGCTCTGGAATATGTGCATGATGAAATGAACACTATGTATATTCAGAGTAGGAATGTGTATTTTCCTGATAAGAAAATAGGTGATAGTCAGAGAAACCAATTTGATAATTTTAAAGTGCCCAATCAAGTTTTTCAGCCCTTCAGGCCCATGAATTTTAATATGCCTTCAGGGCCTAGCTCACAGTCTTTCAGACCACAGTTTTTACAAAGGCAGCCCCCATCATTTAAAACGCCTTTTAACCAGCCGAGAATGCCTTCACGCACTCAACAAATATTCAGTGCTCAGCCGCAAAATTATCAGCGTGGCTTTCAAATGCCTCCTAGGCCGCAACCCTCTTTTCATGGCCCTAAGCCTATGAGTGGTGTATCACACTTTGTCACTAGGGACAGACCGACACCAGCGGGATCCAGTGGTTGGAACTGGGCTAAGCAAGGCAATCCACCCCCTTCCAATTATTTTAAAACTAAAGATGTTAATGTAAATGAGTGTTTGACTTATGACTGTGACGGTTATGAATACTATGACTATGGTGACTATGACTATTACGACGATTATTACAACGAATATTACAACTACCCCACTGACTATGACTATCCCTGCCAACCAAATAGCAGTGTTAGTGTACAGGAAGTAGATGACGAACAACCCCAGCCTGAGTCGAAAACCGAGGATTTTCACAAAGTTACGACTATAAAAAAGTCAAAATAGAATTAAATTTACAGACTCAGAGACAGTTACCCTATATTCATATAGCAAACCCTCCATTAAATTTTCTCATTGATACAGGCGCGAATCAATCATTTATTAGTCCAGAGGCTGTGGAAAATTATTTCTCACATGTACCCCTTAACTACGATCCATTCGAAGTTACAAACGTTCACGCTACTAGTAGAAATGAGTATTCTATAACTCTTCCATGCTTTTCAGAATTTAAAGATTCGGAAAATATTAAGTTATTCGTGTATAGGTTTCACAATCATTTTGACGGGTTAATAGGTATGGATTTATTAACCAAATGGGAAGCTAAACTCGACCTTAAAGATTTAGTGCTTATTACCAAAACCGCAGTGAACCCTATTTGCTTTTATAACTCGCGAAACTTGAATCTTTACGAAGATATCATACCAGCAGAATCATCAAAATTGGTTAGACTACCGATTAACGCCCCGGACGGCGAAGTTTTTATTCCGGAACAGATTATTTGTAACTGTGTGATTAGCGAGTGCTTAACCACAGTTAGTAAAAGCCGTGGTATAGTAGAGGTTTTAAATAACACCCAGAACGATATAATTTTATCGTTAGATCACGCGACGCAAGCGACCGTATTCACTATGGAGTGCACGCGCACCGAATCTATTACGTCACGCGCTAGGGATGTTACCGCGCGATTGCGAACTGACCATTTAAATGCAGAGGAAAAGGCCAACTTACTCGCCCTTTGTTCTAATTACGCCGATGTATTTTATATCGAGGGTGAAGCGTTAACGTTCACGAATAAAATTAAGCATAAAATTAGGACTCATGACGAAATACCCGTTTACACAAAGAGCTATCGTTACCCTTACATACATCGTGAGGAAGTCCAGGATCAAATATCTAAAATGTTAGACCAGGGTATTATCCGACCATCGGAGTCTGCGTGGAGCTCACCTATTTGGATTGTTCCGAAGAAGATGGACGCTTCGGGTAGACAAAAATGGAGATTAGTGATAGACTTTCGTAAGGTTAATGAAAAGACTATTGACGACAAGTATCCCATTCCCAACATCAACGACGTACTTGATAAGTTAGGGAAATGTCAGTATTTTACGACACTAGACTTAGCATCGGGATTTCACCAAGTTGAGATGGATCCCGCCGACATACATAAGACAGCATTTTCCGTGGAAAATGGAAAATTTGAATACTTAAGAATGGCCATGGGATTGAAGAACAGCCCTAGCACCTTCCAACGTGTCATGGACAACGTCCTTCGAGGCCTAAATAACGTAATTTGCCTCGTATACTTAGATGACATCATAGTTTTTTCCACGTCACTACAGGAACATATGGTAAACCTTGAAAAAGTATTTCAGAGACTAAGAGAATCTAATTTTAAAATTCAACTCGATAAATCAGAGTTCCTCAAACTCGAGACCGCATACCTAGGACATGTTATCACTAGAGAAGGAATTAAACCTAACCCCGATAAGATTTCTGCAATACAGAAATATCCTTTACCTAAAACTCCTAAAGAAATAAAATCATTTTTAGGTCTTATCGGTTACTACCGTAAATTCATTCCCGACTTTGCCAGGATAACTAAGCCCTTAACGCAGTGTTTAAAGAAAGGTAGAAAGATTACATTTGACTCTGAATATGTTAATAGCTTTGAAAAATGTAAAACTCTTCTGACAAACGACCCCATATTAAGATATCCTGACTTTGACCGTGACTTTATTCTTACGACCGATGCATCTAATTTTGCTATAGGTGCAATTCTTTCGCAAGGTCCCTCGGGCTCCGATAAGCCCATAGCGTACGCATCACGTACTTTAAATGAAAGCGAGATAAACTATAGCACCATAGAAAAAGAATTACTTGCTATCGTGTGGGCGACAAAGTACTTTCGTCCTTATCTCTATGGCCGTAAATTCAAAATCTTTACCGACCACAAACCCTTACAATGGGTTATGAACTTAAAGGAGCCTAACTCTAAGTTGACTAGATGGAGACTTAAATTAAGTGAATATAACTTTACTACCGAACATAAGCCCGGTAAGAAAAATACCAACGCCGATGCTCTCTCTCGCGTTGAGATCTGTAACGAAGAGACTAACTCTATGGCCGGTAATACATCAGAAGTACCACCACCTATCCCCAACGACTCTGACTCAAGAACGGAGACTGTACATACTTCCGACGAAAACCCTATCCTTGAAATTCCCTTGACTGACGAGCCCTTGAATAAATTCAATCGTCAGCTTATCATGACGATAGTAGGTGACGTCAAGAAGCGCGCGTCAGCGACCAAGCCATTCGACACTCACACACGTACTTCCGTACAGTTATCTGAATCTAACTTAGAACAAGATTTAATTAATGTTATAAAGGAGTATGTTAACCCTAAAATTAAGACAGGTATGCTTATTAACCCTCCTTTAGGTATGTATAAGATCCTCCCTATTTTACAGGATACATTCAAAAGCTCATGTATGAAATTGGTACTTGCAAAAAAGGAACTTGAAAATGTCAAAGAATATCTCAGACAGCAGGAGATCATTCGTAATTACCACGAAGGTAAAACTAACCATCGCGGCATTAACGAATGCTACCTAGCCCTTTCAGCCCGTTACTACTGGCCCCGAATGAAAGATCACGTGACCAAATTCATAAATGATTGTACGATTTGCGGACAAGCTAAGTACGATAGACATCCCATTAGGCCCAAGCTCAATATAGTGCCACCAGCTACAAGGCCCTTTGAGATAGTGCACATGGACAGCTTCACTGCCCAAAATGAGAAATACGTTACTTTAATAGACGTTTTCTCAAAGTATGGTCAGGCCTACCTACTTAGAGACGGCACAGCGCTCAGTGTAATACAGGCTTTATTAACATTTAGCACGCATCATGGCTTACCGCTCACTATTATCACAGATCAAGGTACTGAATTTACTAATCAGATGTTTTCAGAATTTTGTAAGGTTCATAAAATCATTCATCATCAAACCTTAGCACATTCACCTAACGCTAATGGAAATATAGAACGTTTTCATTCGACTTTACTTGAACATCTGCGCATTTTAAAATTAAAACAAAAAGATCAGCCCGTTATCAATTTAATGCCATACGCTTTGATTGCCTATAATAGTTCGGTACATAGCTTCACTAAGTGTAAACCATATGACCTCATACTGGGACATACTGACCCACGTGACCCAACTGACATCGACATTACAGGACATTTGTTACAACAATATTCACAATCCCACAGAGAGCAGATGATACAAGTCTATGATCTCATAAACGAGACATCTCTCGCTAATAGGACCGCGATTATTGAAAATCAGAATAAAACTCGCGAATCCGAGGTTGAGTACCAACCCGACCAACAGATTTTTATCAGTAATCCTTGTGCTAGTAGATCTAAGCTCGCACCTAGATACACACAGGATACTGTTTTAGCTGACCTTCCTATTCACATCTATACATCTAAGAAAAAAGGTCCCATCGCGAAGAATAGGTTGAAACGAGTCCCTAAGACAGCGAAATTGTTACAGGATGCTGACCCTGTTGCTGTCACTCCTGACTCTAATACAGACTCACGGACAGGAGATAAAACTTGAAGGACTTGGAGACGGACCAGGACTTTTACCCTTCAAACTAGGACCCATGCGACTAACAACTCATTATCATACGTTTTTACAATACATTGAACTAAAAGAAATAGACTCTAACATTACCTTAGTAAGGTTGCAACTCGCTGAAATAAAAACCAAGGTAGATAATTACACGTACGCAGTCTACGAAACTCAGCTAGATCACTTAAATAACGAATTAAATAACGCAGAGCTTCAATTAAAAACTTTAGAGCCAACTCGTTTTAGAAGAGGTTTAGTAGATAGCCTTGGATCAGTTATTAAGAGTATTACAGGGAATCTAGATTATACAGATGCTGTAAAATACAATGATGCCCTTTCAGTTCTAAGAAAAAATCAAGATAAAATCGTTTCAGAACATAATCATCATATCAGTCTCAGTCGAGATTGGATGGATGAACAAAATAAAATTATTGCTAAAATCGTAGATAATCAAGTTAAAATAAATAAAACATTGCTGATGCTAATTGACCCCGATTCGTATCCGCGACACGAGTTAATTAAACTAGCTAAATTCGCACAAATATTGGCGATAACTAGCAACAACATAGGTAGCTTAGTAAGTGAAATAAGTAGGTTAGAAAATGCGCTAGCATTTTGCAAGGCTTCGCAAACTCATCATTCGATGATAGGTATAGAAGTAATGAAAAATATGTTAGGTAAACTGAAAACTTTTTACATTAAAGATCAGTTATTAGACTTAGAAATTAGAGAATACTACGACGTTATAAAACCAGCATCGTTTTATAACGGAGATCAATTAGTTTTTGCTTTTAAGTTTCCCGTGGTATCACCACTAGTTTATACTTTATATAAGTTGGTTATAGTTCCGAATAAAAATAGGCAGGCTGTCATCCCACCTTTCCCATTCCTCGCAATTACTGGAAATATTCACGTGTACATAGAGGCTGAATGCCTGAAATTAGGTACGAGGTACATCTGTGAAGATCAACTCAACCATCAACTGAAGTCTCAACCTGACTGTATCAGCAACATCATCCAAGGAGAAATGACCAAAGGAAAACCCTGCGAGATGACTACTATCGATCTGATGAAACCCGCCATGGAAAAACTGGACGACCGCCACTACGCCGTCGTGTTCCCTCAACCAACTCAAGTTCGACTCACATGTGAACGAGACGAACTCAACACGCTCACCGGCAGCTATCTAGCAACTATACCGCACAACTGCAAACTACGTACAGATGACTTCACCATTGTCAATGTCAATGACCATATCCAAGGACAACCTTTGAAGATATCCAGAGTTCCAGATCACCAGGACGAAGTACCTTCACCTGCACCCCACATCAAGATCAATTCAATCAACCTGAGAAAACTGCACGATCTTCAAGATAAAATACACCTACAAGATCCTGTGTATATAGAACAACCCACATCGTTCTATCATACAACCATACCTTTCTACAGTATACTATCCGGTGCGCTTGTACTCACTATCATTGTACTATATCGTAGATTCTTCATACGCCGAACAAATGAAACATCGAAGACTGAGATAGAATTAACTCAGGTGGCGCCAACTTACGCTGTACCAGACTCATCCCTTAACCAGAGGAAGCTGCCAACGACATTTTTTCCCAATCTTCAAAAATAGTCGTTGATCTCAGGGGGGAGATGTTACATATACCTAATCCTACATATTTGCCGACCTGCACGATTCTATTATTTACGACATAAAATAGAGTCAAAGTGCATCGACGGAATCAGCCGACGCTGCACCATTGCAACACGCCGGACACCGCCGCACGTCATCGGAGCCGAGCCCCGCGCACCGCGTCGCCGCCGGCTTCACTTCGGTTCACACATCGAACCAGTCAAGTAGTTATAACTTAGTTCGTAAAATCTATATTGTAAAATCCTGAATAAATTAGTATTCCAGAATCGGTTTTTTTTGGGAACCCCGGGCGTCGTTCCTATATTTTACAAGATTCTTAAACACTAACACACGATATTCAAAATCAAATGCCACATATAATAATGATAGAATAAGTAATTAATAGTACATATATAATTAATAATAATACAATGAAATGTTAGTACTTTAATTAAACTGAAATAAATATAAATAATAATACACTTCCATGATAAATATTACCGATGTGTATTTGCGTGCATTTAGTTAGGATGGGGCAGTCCTGACGCGAAACAATAATCTGCAGGATGCCGTTGCTACTACCTCGAGCACAAGTGACTTTCTTGCTCATGAACGCATGAAAGCCGTCCGTGCGCGCCTCTGCAAACACCCGATGCGCTGCAAAAGCAAGATAGCCGCATCAGCATCCTATAGATATTGTTATATTGGACTCGTAGAGCGCTGGCCACCCGGAGGGTGTAGTTTAGCCAGAGGCTACTCGAGTTGAAGGACTGGCAGAAAGCGATAAAAAAAATACTTTCACCTCCCTAGAGCAGCAAATGCGCACCTACCAGCGATCGTATTCCTCCGGACCGCCGCCAGCGCCCTACGCTCCCTTTCAATGTTTGCGTCATCACTCAAGCTTTCAAACTAACAGCTATTATCATGAAAATAAAAATTAATTAAACTCAACCGGAAAAGTCACAAAGTCATCAGCGGTGTTTTATTAATAAAATGCTACTTTTCTTTGATCTTAGGCAGTGCCTATGATCAAAGAGTGTTAATTATTAATTAAGCTAAATATTTACCAATTAAGCGCTGTTGATTTCACGGAAGTAAAGGAGTATACTGATTGATTTTATGGGGGCAAAAAAAGTTAACCTGAAAGAAACTGAATCTGGATTTGTAGTTTAACATTTTTGGTTTTATGTATTTTAATCCATTACGCGTTACTTAAGCATTGCCGTTTTAAGATAAGATAAGATAATTCTTTATTGTAAACCAAAGTAAAATACAGAACATAATTCTTACAAATAGATTTAGTACAATGGGTGGTCATATTGCTGAAAGCGATCTCTTCCAGACAACCTTTGTATGGACAGGATTATAATGTATCACATGACGGCGGTGCATCTATATACAATTAAAACATACCTACATACTATAAACCTAAAGTACTAGTTTTAACACAAATTTAATTTTAATACACCAAGCAACTACAAAAATGGTTATGATGAATTAACAAGCAGTTACAACTTCAACACAGGGACAGATAATGGGTGCGCACTTTTGTTTTAAAATTAATAATAGACTTGGATGTTCTTATAGAGAGGGGCAAAGCGTTCCACAATCATACGGCTGTTACAGTGAAGGGTCGACCATAAAACTCGAAGTTGGAGGGAATCTGAAGAACGCAAATTGAGATTTTTAAATTTCCCATTTTGAAGGACTCTATACTTTTAGTCTCTGGGGAAAACCTTCCATAACCTAAGTGTTCGGTGAAAGGGTATTCCTCTGGGATCTCAAGCCGCACGATCACAACGTCTTCAAAGTGTGCGGATGGATTTAATTTATTTTATTTTATTTATTTAACAAAATCCACAGCCCTTATTATGTAAGATAAAAACTTATACTAAGCGTAACATACGGCCAAAAACGGATTTACTTTATATAAAAAGAATTTATAAATAGACAGTCTAAATTAAACTAAAAATACGAACAAAACAAATTACGTGTAAGAACACAAAAAGGTTGATAAAATCCAGATAATACATATATATATAAGTAGTTATAGCATAAATTCATATATATATATATATACCATAATAACCATTATTTATGATTCCCTGATTGATGGTTAATAATCGTAAATACTGTTTCCCGTGGGATCGGTTATCCAAATCGGTTTCGCCGTCTCATTGCGGATTATCAACAAACAATCAAAAACACAACATTTAGGTAAACATCATCTAATTCGAATCGAAGTCAAAATCTTTTATTTATTAAAATCACAAGGATCACTTTGAAACGTCAATTTTACTGCCTGTTCCTTCGCGACCAAGCCAGGAAAGAATGGCAAGAAACAAGGCTGGTTGTTTTTTTTTATGATCCTTTTAGAATACATAACAATACAGAAAATAAATTACGTCTAAATTGTAACATTTTGAACGAGTTGGAGCAATTTCAATCCCAAGCTTCTCTATCATCTAAATAATCCGATATTTTATAGTAGGCTTTTTTATAAAGATTTTGTTTAATTGCGTTTTTAAATTTGTTAATTGTCAATTTTTGTACATCTTGGGAGTGTGTTATAAAAGCGAACACCTTGCCCTTTAAACGATTTACTAACTTTATGGAGTCTACAAGGGGCAACAGCGAGTTTATCTTTATTTCTAGTATTAAAATATGATTATCGCTATTTTTCTTAAACAAATTAATATTTTTGTGAACATACATCAGATTTTCATGGATGTATTGACAAGGGAATGTCATAATATTTATTTCTTTAAACTTATTGCGTAATGATTCTCTGGGGCCCATATTATAAATTGCACGAACAGCCCTCTTATGCAGCACAAAAACGGTGTTTATATCTGCAGCACTGCCCCACAGCAGTATGCCGTATGACATAATGTTGTGGAAGTAGCTGAAGTAAACTAGTCTAGCTGTGTCTACGTCTGTAAAAAGACGGATCTTTTTGACTGCGTAAGCCGCAGAATAAGAATACAAATACAGTACCTTCAGTTCTTCTTCCTATTCCTGAACTATTTTATGTTTTAGTAATACTAATATCATTATATGACGCGGGTAAAATGTTTAATAAACACATTTATGTATATATAGTATACTAGCTGACCAATCCGCAGCTTCGTACGCGTAGTTTTTCAATAAAAACATTACCCTCCTTTGCGCAGTTGGGTAAAAAGTAGCCTATGTTACTCAGGGTGAATGTAGCCTTCCAATGATGAAAGAATTTTTGAAATCGGATCAGTAATTTTTGAGTTTATTCATTACAAACATACACATAAAAATACAAATCTTTCTCCTTTATAATATAAGTATGGATAATGCAGGTTATTTAGAAACATTGCCTAATTCTTAAACTACTTGTCAGGCCTTACGTCCTACAAGAGTAGCTTTTATGAATGCAAATAAATACAATCGACTTTGGCAAAGAGATTCTTTTACGAACATGACTTTGCTTTTATCCTTTATTTAACGATATAGATAGAATTCCTAGAAACACAATTTATAGGAAAAGGAGCAACATAAATAAAAGTTAGGAAGCGAAGGTAAACGAGAAATAGCAATCGTACATCTATCTTATCACATCAACACACTGCTGGGTATAGATACAACTCGTCATTCCTTTCGATCCAGTTTTTTTTCCTGAAGATGTATAGTGTGGCGTACCTAAACATATATTTAAAAAAACTCGTCACATAACCCTTGATAAATTTAAACTTTACAGCTGAGATTCCTTTACCAAAAAGGAAAAGTGCTGATAATCTTCGGATCGCATGCCCTGGTCTTCATCTCATAAAGCTAAAAACCACCCCAATTTAACTAGTTTCTATTAAAACTACGATGCCAAAGACAGTCAGTAGTCAGACAGACAGACATACAGACAATTTCGGCGAGGGTTAAATTGTTATATTTTAATTAACTAGTGGTTCGCCCCGAACTGAGATCTCGTGAGTCTCCCAAAATCTTTGACTAGTAAAATAGTGCCACGAAATACAACCAGCTTACTTGAACTACAGTTTCATTCAAATTACAAGTAACGGGGGTTCATGTTAATTGGTTACTGTTCTTAGGGGTAGAAGTCGCAGTTATTCTGGATTTCCGACTTTTCCCTATATTTGTGTCACTAAAGCTACACGAATACCAAATTCCAGTTCTGTGGGATCACTGGTGTACCGTGTGAATTTCGTCAAAGTTCAGTTTTTATTATGGCTAATAACTAATAACTTAAAAACTACAACATATAAGATAAAAATAAAAACGAGATCGAAATGTACTGATGAAAATACCTTACGTTAGACGTGCCACTTGACCGGATAGTCCCATTTACGTTTTTTACTCCTCTTGAACCTCAATATCTCAACAACCCCCTCACATTTTAGCTCATTTAGTCACACCAGGATTGTGTCATCACTATATATATATCATTACCTATATATCAAATTTCACGATGATCAGATAAACGCTTCGAAAGTTATTCTCGGACAAACAAACATAAATACAACGCCGTTTTGCCCTAATTGATTTGGAGTAGTAAAGGAATTATAAGTAAAGGTTTACATGTGACAAAATAATTACAGATTAGTGGTCACGTCGTTAGTCACTCTCAATCCAATTTGTAATTATTCACTTCTGTAATTATATCTGTTATTATCCGCTTTTAACCAAACGACCAACCTAAAGGCAATAGCAATGGTATCCTATTACTAAGTGAGCACCTCATTATTCATCTTTATTATTATATAAATTATGGGACTCGTCGTCTTTCCGTCCTACGCTGCTCTTACCAGTGCGTGGTCTCCACCCCAACGGCCAGTTTATCGAGCTATGTGCGCCGCCCTCTGGGCTATGACAAGGACTTTAGTTTGTCTAGAAATCTTTTCATTTTTGATTTGATTTCGTAATGAAATAACTCCATGAGTGACTTTGAAACTGCTTACGAGGCTCATAGTGAGACACGACGTTTCTGTGCCAGTATCATCAATACACACACTGATCGGAGACAGCCAGCCGAGTTGGATTCGCCGACTGACTCTTCGCTGACTGACGCCGGCCGAATTTTTTTGAAGTAAAGTTCTTTACGCACGCTTGACTTGGGGAGTAAGCTGGTGAATGCGTTACGAAAAGTGCGAACGGAAGTTGAGAGGGAGATATAAGTTAGTGAAGATAGAAAGAGAGAGAGTTCCGTTTCGTATATTTTTAACGTTAATGTGCGAGTGCGAGTTGCGTCTGTCCAGAATGAACATAGACTTGATCGAACTACAGACGTGTGGACAATTTTGTAATTGAACAATTTTATTCAGTTTTATTAATATTAGGTCCTTACATATGAAATTGGCGTTTTGTACGGGAGGAATATAAAATCAATTTTTTTTTGTAAAATATATTTAATTAATCAAAGTATACACTGGTGTTATCTATGCACTTTTATCATCTCACAGGTAGTTCATTGATCCCTTTACTAAAAAAACCATGGGGTCGAGAACCAATAAACTCTTTGAAGGCGGTTTGGACTGCCGCATCGGAGTTGAATTTTTTTCCTGGTAAGAAGTTGTACAAATTCCGGAAAAAATGGTAATCTGTTAGAGCAAGGTCCGGGAAGTACGGTGGATGTCGCAGACATTCCAATTGTAGCTCATCTAACTATGTTTGTTGTGCAGTCTGTGGTCTTGCGTTGTCGTGAAGCAGCAGTGGCCTAGAGCGATTGACATATCTCGGTTGTTTAGCAGCTAGTTCTTCCTTCATGGTTTGCAGTTGCTGACAATAGATATCTGCCGAAATCGTTTGGCCAGATTTTAGACAGCTGTAGTGAACGACACCGGCGCTAGTCCACCAAACACTCACAAGTAACTTTTTCTGAGTCAATTTTTGTTTAGGGCAGGATTTGGCTGGGTCTCCAGGGTTCAGTCATTGCGACGAGCGCTTCCGATTATCGTACAGTATCCACTTTTCATCACTAGTAATGATTCGATTTGAAATCCCTTCATTATTGTGTCGATTAAGCAAAGTAACACATCAGTCGACGCGTGTTTGCAAGTTCGATTCACTCAATTCATGAGGTCGTTTAAGTTTTTTACTTTCCCGATTTGCTTCAAGTGGATTAATACAGTTTTATCACTTATCCCAAAGCCTGCAGCTATCTCTGAAGTGGTTTGTGTTGGATCCGCTTCCACAATAGCCTTTAATTCTTCATTTTCCACTTTGGTCTCCGGCCGTCTACGGGGTTGGTTCTGAAGGTCAAAATTTCCAGAACGAAAACGTTGAACCAAAAACCTACCGTGCTTTCTTTTGCGACACCAGCGCCGTACACATCATTAATCTTTCGAGCTGTTTCTGCAGCACTGGTGCCACGGTAGAACTCGTACTCGTAAATATACCGATATTTCATGTTTTCCATTGTGCGGTTATAAGCGACACCAAAGAAAAAAATAATGAAGAAAAATCGAATGAACAACTGTTTTCAAAACTCAAATGTACCAGCTAAATGAATTTATAAATATGAATTTATTTAAACTAGCGCCTATGTTTGAAATTGTTCATAACATCTTTTCTGGTTCCAATAAAGTTTTTATTTAAAAAAAATTTGGAATTCTTAACCAAAGAGGAGATATTTCAGATCAAAGTGGTCAGTACGAAATAGTGGTCATTTTGAATAATAAGTTTTACTTCAGTCATGTGGTTTAGCGCACACTCTTTTTACTTCAGTCATGTGGTCTAGCGCACACTCGTTTTACTTCAGTCATGTGGTCTAGCGCACACTCGTTTTACTTCAGTCATGTGGTCTAGCGCATACTCGTTTTACTTCAGTCATGTGGTCTAGCGCACACTCGTTTTACTTCAGTCATGTGGTCTAGCGCACACTCGTTTTACTTCAGTCATGTGGTCTAGCGCACACTCGTTTAACTTCAGTCATGTGGTCTAGCGCACACTCGTTTTACTTCAGTCATGTGGTCTAGCGCACACTCGTTTTACTTCAGTCATGTGGTCTAGCGCACACTCGTTTTTTATTTTACCTTTTAATTATCTCCGAGAGACGTCAACTGCTGGAGTGTAAATAATCACAACGAAAGGTTCTCTGCCACTTCTATCCATCGACAGCGACGCGATGTTTTCCAACCCCTAAAACACAATAAGTTCATCGACGTAATTAGCAGTAATCCGTTTAAATTGTTTCTTGATTGTATTGCCTTAAGGTTTCCTCAAAAGTCAAGAACATCTCTGTATCAGTGGCTTCAGTTCATTGAACTTGCTCAACCTGCAGTTTAATAAATTAATTTCGTTCGAATGACTCTGTAAAATTGTATTGGAAGTTAATTTCCTTTGACCTTTAATCTGAGTGAACATCAAAACAACATCGCGGAGAGATCATCGAACAATAATTGAATCCATAACAATAACTAGTGAGATTATCAAGAGATTCCAACATTTCCTCAGAGCTCCCGAAATTATTGTCAGTAAATGTCGCGAATCCGGGACAGAGATATAAACTGACGATAACCTACTAAACATTATATTTGATGAGGCGAACCAGGAACCTACTTGCAGTTAGCGGCAGCTGTTATGGCAAATTCTGGCAAAAATAAACATTTCGTTATGTGCTTGCTTGACATGCTTTGATTTTGAAAATCTTTTTCTCTTGCACTGCACACGGTGTCCGTGAAAATACTTACTACGATTAGTAACACTTATGCGTTTGATGTGCTACAGCAAAAGTTGGGAACTGTCCTAATAAGGTTTTGTCATAACCTGTAGTTGGGTGTTATGTTGCCGGCCAATCAAAATTGGATGACGTTATTCATGTTTTTTCGTATTTGAGTATTTATTACCAGCGTTTCTGTTTCTTGGTCCGTGCTTTGTCTGTTTGTTCTGTTGGAATATTATCGTGAATGCACCTCAGTTTATGTTTGTCTACGAGTATGTATGCTATACAGAGTATTTTTTTAACTGGGACAGTACGGCAGCACCCATAACCAGGAGATACTGGTGCAGTTTCTTTTAAAACATCAGTTCGTTTTCGAAGAAAAACATTTTAGCGTTAAAATTTTTTGGTCAAGTGTGAGTAGCGCCTTAAAATGAATCAAGTTGGTAAAATTTTTCTTTGATGCCGATCGGTGCAGTCCTTTGTAAGGATCATTTTATTGTATAAAATAAAAAACTTCTGAGCATCGGAAGTTAGTCAAATTTTATAAAATGTATTCTCATACAACAGGACAAAGCTAAATTCCTCCAACAAACATTTTTTTAGATTCTATTAGTCAAAACTAATTATATTATTAATTTAATAATTGAACACCGATTTTTTTTATCCTACTTATATGGCAAACGAGCATGTAGTCCACCAGATGTTAAGTGGCTACTGCAGCCCATGGATATCCACATAGAATTCAAAACAAGCTGTTATGTTACATCTACAAAATAACAAATAATAACATGTTCCAGTCTGTTGTTAATTAATAGCGCACTTTTAATACGTACTATAAATTGCACAGACCCGAATTAAAAAGGTAACACTAGCTAAATCATATCAAATTTTAATACTTTTTGGAGAAATCGATTAGCTAGGGATATTAAGTGACATTATCTACGTATTTAATCTGTAACAAAAAATATTTATGGCCATTTAGCTCACTGCTGAATGACCCAATGAACGCTCGATAGTAATGTCGCCCTGATTGGATGGTTCTTCGTCAAGATGGTCCCATATAATCTCTTCATATCTCATATATTTCTTTCATTGTAAAAATATTTTACGAAATAATGTTGAAAGACTTTCTTGTTCGTTCATCACACCACACTAATATTATAAATGCGAAAGTTTGGATGTTTGTTTGTTACTTAATCATGCCGTAACGGCTGAACCGATTTCAATGAAATTTGGTATATACGTAGATTATAACCTGGATCACCAGATAGGCTACCATTTATCCCATAAATCAGTTTCCATGGGATAAAAATGGGATGTCAAAGTTTATATATGTATCTTGCACCCCAGAAAAAACGCGGTTGAAGCCGCTGGCAATAACTAGTACAAAATACATATTTGAAGATCATGCAAATATAATATTTAAATCATAACAAAAGTACAATATGAAACTTTCTCACCTCGCACTACGTGTTTAGTAGGGCATCCAATCCCGCATGTTATTTGTTATCTCGGTATTTGCGGGATCCATGGTTTACGATCCCGCGGCATCCGCAAGTGTTATATGAACTGCTTACTAAGTGTTGTGTATTTATATGATAAAATAAAAATTATAAGGTATGCATTTAGTACTTTTAATTAAAATAAGTACTTCTCTACTATATACTATATATTATCTACTATATACCTATTGTGTTGCGCGCTTTCCTATATGAGCTACATAATTGGTTGAAATAAATGTATTTTAATTTATTATTTTAATTTTATATAAGAAATTAAAATATATTAATAAACAATCAACATTCAGTTCAGTTTACTTATATTCTAGATCTGTTTAAGTTGTGGAAAATGTTTACAAAGGATACATAAAATGTCTCGTCTGCCCGACTACTTATAGTTTGCGAAGCTAGATAGCCTGCAGCAGAGATAGCCCTTTCTGTTTCCACGCTAGTAGGTGGAATAGATTTAAGAGCATTATATGCAATGCAAATGACAAATACTTGCCCATCGAACTCCCCGATTCAAACAGAGTTTGTATGCGAATCCTGCAAATCCCGCGGATTCCGCACAAGTAATCCCGCTCCTTGCGGGACTGGAAAATGATGCAGGATCTCGGTATTTCGAGATCTTGGAATACCGATATTGGATGACCTAGTGCTGAGAGCTTGCGAGGCGATTCGCGGTGCTAAATAAATCACGAAAGCTTTCATAGTCAAATATTTAAACAAGATGAACGGAACGGAGCGCTCTCACCCTAATTAAGGTTCACGAATTGAACCGAAACATTATCGATCGCAGGAGCGATAAGCGGTACGAAATAAATCCCGTATAATAGTGATCATGCAAACATTTGTCCCTCTGCGGGAATCAAACCCGCAACCTCTTCTTTTTCAATCAGCTTCTAACCTAACTTACCAGAGTTCTCTGATCGGAGAAACATGCCGGTTTACTCACAATGTTCTTCGCTCGTATATCATCCGTGTAGGAAAAACCTACTAAAGATGTTATACTTACCTTGGATATTGACTTCAAAGCCAGGGTGTCAGGTCACATTTTATTTGTTAGTTTATTGGAAAGGTTGTGGCATCAAATCATATATATCATATCTATAGAATACCCTTGGAAGGCCAGGTTTTACTGCCCATAAAAGCATCGAAACAACATATGTTTCTTACAGCTTTCATTAGAAGCAAAAGTAACGTTATTATGTCAGTATTTGGTATTCTGTAGTAAAGTTTATCTTTTGGAATTTAGGTTCCTGTAGGTTTGTTTTGTGATACAAACTTTAAAATAATTTCATGTTACATTTTTATTAACACTAGTGGCCTGGCCCGGCTTCGCACGGGTAGATATTTATTTATTAAACATTTTGGGATAAACGTAACAAAGGTATGGTCTGATTTTGGTAGGCATTTCTATCAACTTTTAAAATGTAAAAAAATGTTATAGTTACATAACTACAGTAGCAGGACATATGGTATTGCAAAGTTTTTTATAGACATTGATATGTTCTTATTGTAGAATTTTTTTTTGTCTTATCATCAATAGTTTCCGCAGCGCATGCGATGAAAAACATTTTATGGCAATTTTTTTATACCTTGGGTTACATTATTGAAGTTTTAGCAGAGATTCCTAACTTTTACTAGTAATAATTATAACTTATGTTACTCAAGGATAATGTAGAATATTAATAGTGAAAGAATTTTGGAAATCAGACCAGTAGTTTTTGAGTTTGTTCATAACAAACATACAAAATATATATATATATATATCTCTTTATACATGGGGCATACTAAAAGTTTTGCACTTCTAGCTAATCGGAACTATTTGAATTTCGAATTTAATATTTTTTGAAACGTGGCAATCTTCTTATTAAAAAAAAAATTGGCGGGAAATCATTTGTCAATTGTTTTTTATCACACATCAAAGTTTTAAGTACGCAATGAAAGTGGAATTAAGTCGAAAAGATTTTTTATGATTTTAAGCTGATTTTTTATGATTTTAAAAGTTCTCTCTCTCCGGTAGACTGTGCCGTTCGTCTTCAAAATGCTTTTGGGAGAGAAGCACTTTATTTGGGCACCGTAAGGCGATGGTTTGCTGAATTTGAGAGAAGTCGGGTTTCTTTACATGACGAATTTCGTGAAGGGCGGCCTTCAACTGCCGTCAACGAAAATAATGTGGCTCCTGTTAAGCGGCTAATTGAAGAAAACCCGCGGATTACCTATGAAACAATTCGAGGACTATTGGGGATTGGTATAAGACAAATTCAGAAAATTTTACACTAAGAATTGAAAGTTCGGAAACTTTGTTGTCGTTGGATCCCTCATGAACTGACAGCGGAGCAGAAGCGGGCTCGCATGGAATGGTGCTCACAGATGCTACTGAAGTACGACCACGGACATTCTAATGCTGTTTATGACATTGTCACAGGAGACGAAACTTGGATTTATTGTTTTGAATACGAAAAAAAACAGCAATCTTGTGAATGGGTGTTTGAAAATGAGAAAAGGCCAACAAAAGTGAGGCAGGCGAGAAATGTTGGTAAAAAAATGATCGCGTTTTTTTTCTCAGCTACGGGTCCCATCTGCACAATTCCACTTGAAGATCAAAAGAGTGTTAATGCTGAGTGGTATTCTACCATTTGTTTACCCAGGGTGTTAGAAAAAGTTCGCGAAAGACGACCAAAAAGCCGCGTTCTCCTACATCATGACAACGCTTCTTCACACACGGCCAACAAAACAAAGTCATTTTTAGCTTCTGAAAAAGTACAACTCGTCACCCATCCTGCACATAGCCCCGACCTAGCACCCTGTGATTTCTGTATTTTCCCCAGAATCAAAGATTTGATGAGAGGTTTCACTTTTACCAACTCCGAAGAGGCAGTGATAGCGTTCAATCAGCACGTAGAAAACATGCCTTCAGATATGTGGTCCTCCTGTTTTAAAAAATGGTTCGATCGCATGAAAAAATGTTTAAAATATAAAGAAGAGTATTTTGAAAAGCAATAAACATAATATTTTGGTTATAACATGTTGTTTTTCTAAGTTACGCAAAACTTTTAGTGTGACCTACGTACATATTAGTGTAGGTGTAGATTTTTTCACCACATGAAACAACGATCTTTGTAATTATTGATTATGAAGAGCCGTATTGGCCCTGACTTCTAATTTTATTTATGTATTTAATTATTTAGTTACATCTCTACATATAATATAAACATACATTGCATCATGTTCAAAATATTACATAAACCAATTGATTTTATTTTTCAATCTACCTAATTAAATTAATTTATTTTTGAGGTGCTTCCGATGCGGGCTCGAATCCCGGTGGCGCTCCAATGATATTTATATTGAAAAAAATCATTTACACGTGCTCAAAACAGTAAAGGAACAGAACCAGAAGTTAGAAGGTACGTGTCATCTGTTAGACATCGATTAACGCGGTCGAAAAACACAGAAAATAACACACTAAGATAAAACCCCAACGACTTTGCATAGCCACCTGGAATGTACGAACCCTATTGGACAATGACCGAAATTTATGTCCAGAGAGAATAACTGCACTTATAGCAAGAGAGTTGACACGACTCTATCTTCAAAGGTTTGCTGGAAGAAAACTCTTATTAGGGTTAAGCTCGCCTTTGTACATGTCCATTTTGTAAGCTATTTTTATCTGTAAATCTATTTGTGTACAATAAAGAATAAAGGACGCTACAAGATAGATATAGCTGCAATAAGTGAAACCCACTTGAGTGGTAGCGGACAGCTCCGTGAACAACTTGGCGGCTACACTTACTACTGGAGTGGACGGCCTGCCGATGAAAGGGCGGGTAACGGCGTAGGATTTGCTATTCGGAATGACTTGGCTAGAGATCTGAGTGAATTACCAACGGGGGTCAATGACCGCCTCATGACTCTGCGTCTTCTTATTTCTAATAATAAATTCGTACACCTGATAAGCGCCTATGCTCCTATTCTACCTTCACCAGATGAGGATAAGGAGGTATTTTACCTATATCTACGCCAAACACTAAAAATATTCCAAAACATGATAAAGTAATATGATTGCTGGGACATTTTAACGCTCGCGTCGGTACTGAACATGACCACTGGAGCGGAGTTCTTGGTAAACATGGAGTTGGAAAATGCAACGAGAATGGGCTACGCCTTTTATCATTGTGCGATGAATTTGACCTTGCCATAACCAATACATTCTTTCGGCTTGCTGATAAATACAAAACCTCGTGGATGCACCCTAGATCTAAGCACTGGCATCTCTTGGACTACGTCATTGTCCACCCAAAAGACCTACGTGACGTTGTCATAACGAGAGCGATGCGTGGGGCGCTGGGCTGGACTGATCACCGTCTTATTAGGTCAAAGATGCACCTAGAACTTAAGGCTCCACGATGAGCACCCCACAAAATTCTGCCTAGATTGGCTTTCTCGAGACTTGTTACATCATCAGAGCTGCGTAACACGCTGGATACAAAATTTGCTGTTAGTGGTTTGCAAACTGAGTTTTCCACAGTAGATAATGAATGGAGTACCTTTTCAAAACACCTTCATGACTGTGCTCTGGATATTACAGGCAAACCACAAAAAAATAATCAAGATTGGTTCGACGCATCCGATGAAGAGGTTAAGAGGCTGGTTAAAAGACATAGATATGAACTGAACTCGAAATCTGCTAATGCACACAGTAAAAAAGAAGCACAACAAAAACTAAGATCTAAGGTTAGAGAACTGAAAGATAAGTGGTGGAAAGAAAAAGCTGCTGAACTGTAGCACTGCGCCGATATTCACCAAACTGGCAAATTCTTTGAAGGAATTCGGGCGATCTTTGGCCCATGAGTAAGTAAGACAGCACCAATGTACTCGAAAGACAGGAAATTCCGAGTTACAAACAAAAGTGACGTACTAATGCGATGGGCAGAACATTTTAACGATGTTCTGAATCCCAATGCGCTCAGCGTTGACCTGTCTCATATCAACTCGCTTAAAGAACTGCCAGTTTGCCAACACCTAGAAGACCCACCGACTTTCGAAGAGTTTGTAAAAGCTGTTCAGCGTCTCAAAAACTCCAAGACACCTAGCATGGACCAACTTCTAGCTGAAATATACAAATACAGTGGCACAAACATCTTAAATAGGCTCTATCATCTTGCCAAAAGAGTGTGGGATACCGAAGAAGTCCCACAAGACTGGAGAGATGCGGTGATTTGCAAGCTGTACAAAGGGAAGGGAGATGTCTCCGATTGCAGCTCGTACCGAGCTATATCACTTCTTTCCAGTGCTGGGAAAATCCTTGCAAATATTGTTAACACCCGCCTTAGCGAACTAGCAGAGAAGTACCTTCCTGAAAGTCAATGTGGCTTCCGTCCCAGTAGAGTTACTATCAATGCAATTTCAGTCGTAAGGCAACTCCAAGAGAAGCGATTTGAACACCAACGGCCTCTCTACATGTGCTTTGTCGACTTGGAGAAAGCGTTTGATAGAGTTCCACGTGAGGCCCTCTGGCTTGTTCTCCATAAGTTAGGTTATCCAAAAAAGTTCGTTAACCTCATACGTCAATTTCATGTTGGCATGATAGCATAGGTTCAGCATGAAAACGAACTTTCTGAGGTGATCCAAATTACAAGTGGAGTGAAACAAGGTTGTGTCATGGCACCCACTCTCTTTGCCATTTACTTCGCAGTCGTCATGAGAGATGCGCTGCACAGTTGTAGCGACCGAATTCAGCTGAATGTTTGAATTGACAAGGGTGTGTTTGACATATCAAGGTTTAGGGCGAAATCCAAAGTGCAAAAGATGCCTCTTTTAGAGATTCTGTACGCTGACGACGTATGCCTCATGTCCGACAGTATGATACATCTCCAAAGCTATATTGATGCTCTATACCAATCATGTCAAAGATTTGGGTTAGTTATCAATGCTTCCAAGACACAAATCCTTAAACAACAACCTCGGGGCTGCGAAGCTGATAAAGCAACACTTAATCTAGATGGGAAACCACTAGAGGAGGTTTCGCACTTTAAATATCTTGGAAGCAATATCCGGCATGATAACACCTTGGCTTCGGAGATAGCGTCGCGAATCGCAAACGCCGCAGCCAATTTTGGACGACTCTGATCGTGTCTGGAAATCCCATGATTTGAAGCTGGAGACAAAGATGAGTGTCTATAAGGCGCTAATCATTCCTATATTGTTATACGGCGCAGAGACATGGTGCCTCTACAAAACAGACATCAAGAAACTTGACACGTACCACCTAAGGTGTCTAAGATCCATCCTGAAGATCAAGTGGGACTTCAGGACCACGTGCCAAATACGGAAGTTCTGCGTCGTTCCGGAATGCACGGCATGGAGGCTCTTCTTATGCAGCGACAGCTCAGATGGTGCGGACATGTCCTTCGCATGGATGTCCACCGTTAACCCAAAGCTGTATTTTACTCTGAGATGGCAGAGGGTAAGCGGAAGCACAGTGGTCAGCATCTGCGCTATAAGGATGTGTTCAAGAGACATTTGAATGCCTGTGTTATTGACCTTGCAGCTTGGGAGGAGCTTGCTTTACTAAGGTCGCTCAACCATTTATAACAACATCAAAGCATTTGAAGAAAGTCGTCTTGATACACTCGACGTAAAACGTCGGACACGTAAAGAGAAACCTAAGCCCTCGTATACATACACATATAACGCTGCAGGTCAACTCTGTTGCCATACTTGTGACAGAACATTTAAAACAAAATTCGGATTAGCGAGCCATATTAGGGTTCACGCTAGAATTAAATAGTAATAATAATTTAGGTTAATCAAATTAGCTTAGATTTTATTTTAGTTTCATTTATTTTGGTTTAGTTTTGTTAAATATTTATTTAAAAAAATTTATAGTTAGGGTCGCCGTCATCGAAACCGATGAGAAGGACTATACTCTTATTAAGACGATGTACAAATTTAATTTCGGTGACGATTGGGCGGAGCGTCCGGAAATGCAAAAAAGTGACAGTGCTATTTACTTGCTTAGGTGAAGAACGAGACAAACATGTATCATAGTCGCGCCGCATTGTCGCAGGAGTAAATGACGTAAGTGACAAAAGATAAAATCTCGAACTGCATGAGAAAAGACAAATTAAAAAAAAATGCTTTTCCATTAATTTAGGTACCATAATTACCTACATAACTATGCAAAAAAAAAATCTTTAAATATTTCTAGAGTCGGAGCATGAACAATATTAGTGTTTTTGAAGAGCCGATTTTGACAAATAATTTTATTGAGAAAAGTTTCACCAATTGCGTTTCTGACTTTCATTTATGTAGTTTAAATCTTCAAGTTAATATTGCTTAAATATGAAATCAGTACCATTTTTCGTTATTGAACACGACAGTTACTTAGCGGCTCAAATTTTTTTACATATCGCCTTAAGCGGCGATATGCAAAGTCCAAAGTTAAAGTTTGTTTTAAATTACAATGAATTGCACACTAATATTATAAATGCGTAAGTTTGGATGTTTGTTTGTTACTCAATCACGTCATAATTGCATAACCAATTTCTATGAAGTTTGGTATGTCGATGGATTATAGCTGGATTGACACAGGCTACTTTTTGTTTACAAACCACGCGTGAGAAGCCGCGAGTGGAAGCTAGTAACTTATTACTAAATTAACTTATTAATTTTACTGCGTTTTCCTCCGCGACAAAGCCAGGAAAGAAAGGCAAGAAATAATGGCTTACAAGCTGTAACATCACGTGAATGCTATGAGTGTAGTGAAACTATTTATGTTTTTAGGGTTCCGTACCCAAAGGGTAAAACGGGACCTTATTACTAAGACTTCGCTGTCTGTCTGTCTTTCTCTCCGTTTGTCACCAGGCTGTAACTCATGAACCGTGATAGGTAGACAGTTGAAATTTTCACAGATGATGTATTTCTGTTGCCGATATAACAACAAATACTAAAAACAGAATAAAATAAATATTTAAGAGGGCTCCCATACAACAAACGCGATTTTTTTTGCTCGTTTTTGCTCGATATTGATAACAGAAACAGGTTGACGCTTGATATATTCACACGATATTTAGTTAAATTAGGTTGGGGAAAAAGTTTCTTCGCATTTTTAAGAAAATTCAAAACATTTTTTAATATAGTTTATTTACATTTAACTAAAGTATGTAGGTACCATTTTGTTCGATAACTTTTTGCCATCTTGTAGGTAGGAACATGATCCCATTGCTATAGAAATTTTGGGGCTTCTAATCAAAATACCGCGACAAGTAGTTTTGGTAGTCTTCTCGTGATGTTAACCTAATACTGCCTAAAGAATTCTGAAGAAACCTAAACAGGTGGAAATCTGAAGGTGCAAGGTCAGGACTATAAGGCGGATGCATTAAAACCTCCCAGCCAAACTCTCTTAATTTTTGCTGAGTGGCTAAAGATGTGTGAGGTCTAGCGTTATCATGATGAAAAACCACACCCCTTCTGTTGATTAATTCCGGCCGCTTTCTCTCAACTTCTTGCTTTAATCTCATCAGTTGTTCGCAGTAGAGTTCAGAATTGATGGTCCTGCCTCGGGGTAACAGCTCATAATGAATAATACCCTTCCAATCCCACCACACACACCTTGTTGCGAGTTAACCCGGGTTTCGCCACAGTCTGTGAAGCCTGACCGGCCTTTGACCACGACCTTTTTCGCACGTTCTTGTCGTAGGTGATCCACTTTTCAACACCAGTTATCAGCTTCTTCAAAAATGGTTCGGTTTCAATACGTCATAATAAAGAATCACAAATGAGTACATGGTTCATTAGGTTTCTTTCAGTGAGCTCGTGGGGTACCCAAATATCGAGCTTTTTTGTGTACCCAGTTTTTTTCAATTGCGCCAAAACTGTTTTGTGGTCAATTCCCAGTTCTTCAGCTACGTCGTTACTACTGATATGACGATCTTGCTCCACTTTTTAAAAAATTGGCTTCAATTTTATCCGTAATAGAGCGACCAGAGCGACGTGCATATTTGACATCAAAATTTCCGGATTGAAAACGCTTAAACCAAATTTGTGCTACTCTCACAGACACTGCACTAGGTCCATAAACATCGCAATTTTTTTTCGCGGCTTGTGTTGTTTTTTACCTTTTTTGTAGTAAAATTTTAAAAATTATCGAATTTCTTTATTAGATTCACTCATCTTTACAGTACGAAAAACAAATAAAAATCACACATTTTCCTAATTTGAATTTAGAATTATCTTCTTTAAAATTTAAACTTTCAATGATACCAAAACCAGCCAGATACAAATAGAAGAGATATTTTATTACAAGTTCATACAGACTATTATGCGAAAAGACTTTTTCCTCAACCTATTATATTCACTTTAAAAATAAATAATTAAATTAAATAAAAACAAATTTTAAGGGGGGCCCCATACAACAACCGTGATTTTTTTGCTTGTCTTAATATTTATAACGGCAACAGGTAGATGCTTGAAATATTCACAGAATATAGAGTAATAATATTCACTTTAAAAATAAATAATTAAATTAGAATACAATTAATATTTAAGTGGGACTCCCATACAACAGACGTGATTTTTTTGCCGTTTTTATAGATAATGGTACGGAACCGTTCGTGCGCGAGTCCGACTCGCACTTGGCCGGTTTTTTCTTATGATTAGCGACCCACGAGAACAGTAACTTGATCCACTCGAGTTAATCGGTCGGGCATAGTACTGCCAGATGACCCGATTTGCGCGGGACATCCCGATTTTGGTCAATGGTGAATCGGGACGTCCCGATTCACCATTGATCAGGCCGCCGAATGTTCCGATTTTTCACTAACCTCTTTAGTCTGTACTTTATTTAATAATTTTGACAGGAAAACCGAGTATATCTGTAAGCTGTTCCTACAAGTACATCACAATATTTTTGTTTTCGTATATTCTCACCATATAAAAATGTATTGCCGTGATCCTCGACGGGTTAAATTGTAAAACTCGGATCCAATTTTCTTCTACTCAGGTACATTAACGATTTATCTTTAGATTGAACAAAAACTTTTTAGAAAATTACGTTTTAACTACGAGAAACGTTTGATATTTATTATTCTACGCCGATAAGATCTCATTTCAATAAAAAAATTTCTCTCACGACAAAAACCTTTGACTTTGAAATGATATTTGAAGTGGTTTGTTGTGATCCGTAACGAGGTCGGTTAGCATTTGTAAGCAGATGGGAAACGAATGTTTTAAGGTTAGTGTATCATCCATCACCATCCGCATCACTACTTCACTCACTGCTGGCTGGTGTTATAATAAATATTACCTATATCATATTGATTGCTATAGTTGCTGCTGCTTTGACTCACTTTTTAGGGTTCCGTACCCAAAGGGTAAAACGGGACCCTATTACTAAGACTCCGCTGTCTATCTGTAACCAGGCTGTATCTCATGAACTGTGACAGTTAGACAGTAGACATTTTCACAGATGATGTACTTATGTTGCCGCTAAAACAAAAAAATACTAAACTCAGAATAAAATAAATATTTAAGGGGGGTTCCCATACAACAAACCTTATTTTTTTGCTCGTTTTTGCTCGATATTGCTAACGGCAACAGGTAGACGCTTGAAATATTCACAGAATATTTAGTTATACATTATAAGCTTTAAAAATAAATAATTACATTAAAATAAAACAAATATTTAAGAGGGGATCCCATACAACAGACATGATTTTTTGTAGTTTTATGGATAATGGTACGGAACCCTTCGTGCGCGAGTCCGACTTGCACATGGCCGGTTTATTTTATTTTTATACTACTAAAGTAGCAAACAAGCATACGGTCTAGTTGACGGGCTAGTCCCTGGGGAAAATCTCGGCAGGGAGACCATTCCACAAGTGAAGTGTACAAGAGGAAATTCCTCTGGAACTTCACGGTGCGCGACTACATCGTCTTCAAGGTGTGTGGATGGATTCCCTGCCTATGGCGAGCGGTGCGACAAATTGACGTAAACTTTTTAAAAAAAATTGCTTCCTATGACGACTTGATTTGGTAAGTTACTTTGGGAAAAGTGTTCCTGATGGGAATAGACAGACAGATCGACACCGAAGTCAGAGTATTTAACCATCTTCTTTTACACTTGTATTTTAGTGTGTCGAGTCAAATAAATGTTAACATTTTCATTTTTCATTTCATTTTCAAGTGAGCATAAGGGTTCCTTTTTTTTAGAGGTACGGAACCCTTCTAATCCTAAAAAGCAAAGATAAATTACGAAAAAATTAGATAACCAACAAGGGTAATAATCAAAAGAAATAAACAATAACTATAAGTTGTATGTAGGTAGGTACTAGGTACTCGTACCTATATATTAAATTTAATTCGTTTAGACTTCGGAAGACTCACAACTGGCACAGACTTCAAAATAAAAAGATTCCTTAGTGAGAAAAAATAAGGTTATTTAGGGTTAAATTAAGGTTTTTTTGATTTTCCGTTTTCTAGAGTTGGTTATATATTTTGTTATAAAGTTATTTTTATGGACACAAAAATTTCATAACTGTCAATCAGTTTTACGCATACATAATAAAATGTAGTATACCTAGTCAGGTCATAAGTATTGTCACACAGTAAACACTTTTCTTTTAGAATGCTGGCCACAAAAAAGTTTAAAGAATTCGAATTTCGAATTGTTCATGAAAATAAAAATGTATACTTTTTAGAATTTTACTCATTTTTAAATATGGAGTGGACGCTTAAAGAAGACCGTGTTGCAGTTATTGCGTTGCATCGTTGCGGTTACGCGCCAATTCAAATTTTTTACATACTGAAAAATTTGAATATAACCAAAAGATTCGTTTATCGCACCATCAAACGATACAATGAAGACAGGTCAAGAAGTGGTCGCCCTCGGTCTGTTAGGACTCCAGCAGTGATAAAAGCTGTGAAGGCGCGAATTCAAAGAAATCCCAAACGTAAGCAGAAACTGTTGGCCCTTCAGATGGGGTTAAGCAGAACCACGGTGAAAAGTTACTTAAATGAAGACTTAGGGCTTCGGGCATATCGAAGAAAAACAGGACATCGTTTGAATGCTCGTCTAATGGACCTGAGACTGAAGAGGTTGTCTGGAAGAGATCGCTTTGTTAAGCGATAAGACCGCCCATTATAAGATAAGATAAGATAAGATAAAATAACTCTTTATTGTACACCAAAGTAAAATACAGAACATAATTCTTACAAATAGATTTAGTACAATGGGCGGTCTTATCACTAAAAGCGATCTCTTCCAGACAACCTTTGTATGGACAGGATAAAAATGTAACACATGACGGCGGTGCATCTATATAAATTTAAAAACATATCTACATACTATAAACCTAAATTACCAGTTATAGCACAAATTTAATTTAAATAAGCAACTCTAAAAGTGGTTATGATGAATTAACAAGCAGCTACAACTTCAACACAAGGACAGATAATGGGTGTGCACTTTTGTTTTAAAATTACTAATAGACTTGGATGTTCTTATAGAGAGGGGCAAAGCGTTCCACAATCGTACGGCTGTTACAGTGAAGGATCGACTATAAAACTCTGTCGTATGGACAGGAGTTTTAAGTTGGAGGGAATCTGAAGAACGCAAATTGCGATCATTAGCCTGGTGGAGAAACTCAAAACGCTCCTTAAGATAGAAGGGAGAAGAAGGGTTAAAAAGGATGTTATACAAAAGGGACAGTATGTGTGCATTCCGGCGAAGACGGATGGAGAGCCACTTGAGCTCTCCATCCGTCACATTATGCTTACTTTTATTTGTTTTTTTTTTCTTTAAATCTGTTGTGTCTAGCTTGTAAGGTATAATAAAGTATTTTCATTCATTCATTCATTCATCTTTATTTATAACACCGAGTTATACATCAACTACCAAGGTTTAGGAATATGTTTCTTAACAATCATTTATATTAATCGTAATCGTAATAAATTCTGGATGTAAATTAATTATTGATATAAATCAGTGTGTGTTACCAGTGATGACATATGGAACCGAGACGTGGTCCTTCACTATTGGCCTTATGAATAAGCTCAGAGTCGCTCAACGAGCTATGGAGAGGGCTATGCTCGGGGTTTCTCTACGGGATCGAATCATAAATGAGGAGATACGTAGGAGAACTCAAGTCACCGACATAGCCCGACGGATTAGCACGTTGAAGTGGCAATGGGCAGGCCATATAGCGCGCAGAACAGTTGGCCGATGGGGCCGAAAGGTTCTCGAGTGGAGGCCACGGACCGGCAACAAAATCGCACATGACTACACGTAGCGTAGGACGTCCACCCACAAGATGGGCAGACGACTTGGTAAGAACCGCAGGTCAGCGTTGGATGCAGGCCGCTTCCAACCGCAGTTCCTGGAGATCAATGAGGGAGGCCTTTGTCCAGCAGTGGACGTCCTACGGCTGATATGATGATGATGATGATGATAAATTTTGGCATTATTATTAAACCATTCAAATTAACCAATTATTATTGCAAACCAGTTTATAGAGTAAAACTGGCTTTCGAGGAGTTTTCCACTTTCGTAGCCTCGGTTTGAAGGGCGTCGTGGAAGTTGCATCCTTTCGGATTGTGTCCGGCAGCCTGTTATATAATATAGAAAGACCCATGACGTAGGTATAGTTTATAGGTATTATTTTTAATATGTATATATATTGTAAATATGTTAAAAAAAATATACAACTTATATGGCAAACGAGCATGCAGTCCACCAGATGTTAAGTGGCTACTGCAGCCCATGTATATCCACATAGAATTCAAAACAAGCTATTATGTTGTCTTGATATCTATGTGGATACGTTGTCATATTATAGGACTTAGCTGTTATGCCTATGTGCCAGTAATTACAGGAACATACCATTACCATCTAACCGGAACACAGCAGCACAAGTACTGCTATTTGGCGGCAGATAAAGGTAAGGCGGTGGTGCCCACTTTCTCGAACCCATTCACAAAAGCTCTACCACCAGTAAAATAATATATAAGTATTCAGTATATAAGTATTCTATCAGTTATCTGGTTCCCATAGTACAAGCTTTGCTTAGTTTGGGGCTATATAGCGCTGTGTGAAATATCCAGAAATATTTATTATTGTATTAATTATATTTGGTATTGCGTAGTTTATTTGTAGTTTATTTGCAATCGCGCTAATTTTGAACGGTAATACAAAGCAAAATCACAACCGACAACGACGTTATGTACATTTCGTATCGCACGGATTATTGAAACGTATGCGACTTGGCTGTTCTTTGGAAGTTACGTTGTCAGCGTACGATCAAACTTTATAAATTGTGCTATTTCGGCGCGTATAAATAACACAATTTATAAGCTTCCAAAGAATATCTAATTCGTATACGTTCAAATAATTAGCGCGATACGAAATGTGCATAACGTATTTATTACCATTAAAAATCCTAGAATCCTCCCTAGGACTCCATTAATGTTTCTAGGTTTGCTTTTTGCAAGTACACACGGCTACACATCAAGCTATACTATTCCAGTATAAGCTGACCCCTCATTCTAAGAAAAAGCCTACACTATGCGAGGTCAGATTATACTGGATAACTATAGCTTGATGTGTAGCCGTGTGTACAATAAATTATACACATAGGTACTTACTGTCAAGAAATATAAAAGACAAAAACTTTAATACTCACGATCCCCTCCCCCCCCCCCCGGCAATCAAGACATTGGAAGTATAAATTATTCGCGGAATAATGTTTATTTTATGAAGAACTAGCTGTTGCCCTCGACTTTATACGCGTTACACTACTCGCTGTTCCATCTTGACTTGACACCTCATTTTTATCGCATGGGACCTGATTTATGGGATAAAAATTAGCCTATGTGTTAATCTAGGTTATAACCTACGTACATACTTAATTTCAATGAAATCGGTTCAGACGTTATGACGTGATTGAGTAACAAACAAACAAATAAATAAACACACACCGAAACTTTCGCATTTATAATATTAGTGTGACAAGTAAACTAAATATGCTCTTGAGCGCAACTTGAAAGTTTATCATCATACTTATCATATTTATCATTATATTATTACCCGTGCGCGATAAGTTGGGACCTGAGCGCGGTGACGTCACATTGGCGTGTTTGTACCGCCCGCAAAAAAGCGAACATAACAAGCAGCCGCCCGCGCCTTCGTCTTTGTTTTTTTTAACCTAATTTATTATGTAACTCAGGGAGGACGCTGCTTTTTATCTAATCTTTTTTACACTATTTGAATAAAATAAAAATACAATGTTTAAGTTTATACATTTATTTTATCTATTATGTACATTATCTAATCTTCGTCACTACTTAGTGGATTTATGCCTTCTAGAGGTTATTCTTCGTCCTCAGTCTCACTATAATCACTTGACGAAGAGGTATCCGATAAATTTACAATTAATTGTGATTCATTCGTCTCTTGTAAGAGGTCATCGTCCCAATACTTTTGTCGAAGCCTGCCCACAAGGTTGACTTCTTTTTTCCAGTCACTCTCACTTATGCTGGTAAAACTACAACAACAAAACAATAACACAAACGAAAACTAAAAGAATTCCAGAGCGCGTCGTTAAGTGACGTAGGCCAGTACGAGACTAAAAACCCTAGTAAAAAATAGTGATGCGAACGGTACAATACGGGCGCCATCGGGGAAGTGCAGGGGAAGCGGTCGGGGAGTCGCATTCCTAGCAGGTCCCAAGTTATCGCGCACGAGTAATAGGTATACTTAAATGTACTACTAGGCGCCACAAATTAATCGACAAATGAAATGAATTAAAATTTATATGCCAGAACGTAAGTAATAAAACTAAGTCTTGCATAAATTCAGTGTTCTTAGAATGTAAGTACCAATTCATATATGTGTCAGTCACATTTTTTCGTGAGCCATTTTTTGAATTTGCGACAGAAAATATTCCCTTTTAGGGGTTTTATACGGGCATCATGTGGAAGCTTATTTTAAATTATGATACACTTGTAAAAAGCTTGGCTTTGTGTCCGATTCAATTTATGTAAAGCTAGGAAGGTACAATTATTTATTAGTAATATCCCTTAATTGTCAAAACTTACTGACTTTTTTATATATTTGAGTTTTGAAGAATTCAGCATCTAGTTGTAAAGGTAGGAAAGGGTTAAATTTTGTTAATAAGGTCCTAGGGGTTCCTTAAAGTGTGTCTCTCACAAAGATCGGATACACCTTTTTCGGGTTCTAAACGCTCTATCAATCGCTACGCTATTTTCACACACAAAAGAAGACAATTTTGTAGAGCTTAGCCTACATAGCCAGGTTATGCACTAAGGGATACTTTTAGGGCTCGTACACAAAACTGCGATGCGACGCGATGCGAATTCGCAACGCAGAAAATTGCGACACGAACTGCTGCAATGCGATTTCGTGCGGCAAGGCGTCTCCCACATCGCAGTCTTGTGTACGAGCCCTAACTGAGGCTATTTCGTGGGACATACTTTAGCAATCTCCTTTACTTGCATTATTTATTCAAAAGAGCTTTAAACTCTGCTTCGATGAAACATTAACATTATCAGTAGCAAGTCCATGAGAGTGTGCTTGAAACATTTGCCTGAGCACGTACCACTGTTTTACTTGGCTATCTTGGCAAACTGACATGTAACAGTGTCGAGCAATCACGCGCGTACGTGTTGATGTCATCAGAATTTCAAATACAGCCTACATCCTATGCAGATTTATGTATCTCTGTGTAGAATTTCACAGTTTTATAAATATTCTAAGCTCGGCTTGTATTGCGATCCTAAGTTAGACATATTTGTATGATTTGACAACTCTCAAACATATTTAGGCGATAAATATGATTAGATGACGATTAGGCATCGTCGCACAAGTCACCCTAAATGTTTTTTCATCGCATATACATATTTGCAGGTGTCTTTTATTAATGGCAATTACCTTGAAAAATGATATAGAATTGGATGAGGGAGGCCTAAGATCAGCAGTGTGCATCTTATGGCTAATATGATGATGATGACGATACAAAATAACACACGTTGCGCCGTGACACAATTTAATCTATAAAAAAATATTATAAAGAGGAAAGATTTGTATTTTTGTGTGATGTTTGTAATGAATAAATACAAAAACTACTGGACCGATTTAAACAATTCTTTCACTGTTGGGAAGTTACACTATCCCCGGGTGACATAGGCTACTTTTTACTCAACTGCGCAGAAGGAGGGTAATGTTTTTATTGAAAAACTACGCATGCAAGGCTGCGGATTGGTCAGCTAGTTATCTATAAATTGGTCCACGAAAATGGTTACAGTTTCATAGTCCTTGAGAATAAATAACTAGAATAAATTAAAGCTAGTAAGTCTTCAGGGCTGTTTCATTTGAGACATGAAACGACTACTTTTTGTATTCAAAGAATAGAACGCTCTAATATAAAACAACCTGTAACATAAACATAGATCCTGTTTATTTAGCTTTACGTAAATTGATATATATTTAATAAATAAACATGAGAATTGTTTTTAAAATTTTATTTCATATCTTATCTACAGCTACTAAAGATTTAGAACTTATTGGGGTAAACATTTCCGAAACTCTTAATACGTACCATAATTCTCATAGTTTTAGCTTCAGTCCGCTTCTGATCGATTTAAAAAGCAACACAGCTACAATACTTAGAAATCGTTATCAAAAATAGAATGGAAATTCGCTATCTGAATTGAGAAACGTTACCAAGATATGAAATTTTAAATAGTACAGGAAAACTATCAAGAGCGTGAAAGAATCAAGTGCCACTAACCAATTTCAAATATGAGTACTTATGGGGAGGCTCCTAAAATTGTATGATTCTTATCGGAACTTGCTGAGTCAAGCACCATGTCTCCATCAATGTAACTGTTCTGTGAATGTAACAGTGTTTTTATCTATTGCTAGCTGACCAATCTGCAGCTTCGCGCGCGTTGTTTTTCAATAAAAAACATTACCCTCCTTCTACGCAGTCGGCTAAAAAGTAACCTATGTTACTCAAGGATAATGTAGCATTTTAACGGTGAAAGGATTTTTGAAATCGGACCAGTAGTTTTGAGTTTATTCGTTACAAACGTACCAAAATACAAATCTTTCCTCTTTATAATATTAGTATAGATTAATCAATCTATAGAAAAATTGTCAAAGCAGTTGATTATAAACTATTTTTTCTTGCTGTGAGTGTTTGTTTTCGATAAAAAACTCCAACAATTATAGAGACAACTACAAAAACTCTGATAAAAGCATTTTCGAAACGAAAAACTATAGCGCGAAAGATTTTTTTTTTAAAAACTGCATTAGTATTCGAAAGAAAAAAAACTGAAAAATGACAGAAATTTTACTTTGATGAGACATGTGCTTGGCAAGTTCTGACAAAAATCGTACAATTTTATATCCTCCCCTTATGTATGTAAATTTACAGGAGCCAGAAACCAACTCTGGCGTCGGAGTTTAATAACCACCTTAAAGCCTTAAACCTGTTTTAAAAAGTATTCAAAAGCTATATTGTTTGTTATTAGATGACACTGGCGGCGTGCTGCGTGCGCCGTGGTCGACCAGTCCTAGGCAGGACATACAGCGCGCTGCTGGCTTCCCAGCGGCAGAGAGCAGCACTGACGACCCAGAGGGTTCGGGATCCGCGGAGGCTGCGGCGCCTGTCCACCGTCACCACGCAGCTGTTCGACCCCCCTCCGCGAGCGCAGGTGAGGTCTGGCCCAAATCATAATATTACGGGCTGTGGTATGTTACTAATCTCGCACATTTTTGGGGCTTGTTGGTTGCACCTAAAATTTAATATTTTTATCGTAACGCAGTTAATATAGGTGTAAAATGAATACATAAATAAATATTGCTGGACAATTTATACAGCGCTATCTAGCCCCAAACTAAGCAGAACTTGTATTATGAGAACCAGATAACTGATCGAATATTTATATATATTTTTTTGCAAATACATACTTAGTATATATAGAAAAACATCCAGATCCGAAACAAATATCTGTAGATCATGCAAACATATGTTCCGCGGCGGGATTCGATCCCGCAACATCCTGCGTCTCAGCCGGCTATTGATGATTAACAGTTAGTAGCTTATGATTTGTTCCAAGAGCCAGAGGTAGGTACATAGGCTGCTATTTAAGAATCCGGAACTGGCCACTGCATAAATAATATTTAAAAAGAAATTATCACGTTTGAAAATGGAACTCTTTGGCTGTAGAATGCAGGTTATTTCGTCCGTCTGTCAATTGTTTTCATTGTGTGGCGCGATTTCAAAAATTGCGTGTCATTATCACAATGGATTTATCTCGAGAAAATTTTCGTGCGATGATTTTTTATGATTTTCGACGTGGTCTAACTCAACAGCAGTGTATCGATCAACTCAGTTCGACTTTTGGGGATAAAGCACCATCGAAGACTACTGTGTATCACTGGTTTAGTGAGTTTAATCGTGGACGTCGTATGCTCACGGACGAAATTAAAGATGGTCGGCCTAAATCAGTTGTTGTGCCACGAAACATCGACGCAGTGTGTAAACTAATAATGCAAGATCGTCATGTGACATATCGAGAGATAGAGGCGATCTTGGGCATTAGTATGACGAGTATACATAAGATATTACACGAACACTTGGCTGCAAAAAAAGTTTGTTCGCGTTGGATACCGCACAACTTGACAATAGATCAAAAACAGGCTCGTGTCGATTGGTGCAAAAAAATGATAAAAAAATACAATCGTGGTGCATCAAAAGCTGTATATAATATCTACACAGGTGATGAATCCTGGATTTATGCATATGACCCCGAAACTAAGCAACAGTCAACAGTTTGGGTCTTCCAACATGAGCCGAACCCAACAAAAGTTGCTCGTGCGAAAAGCACTTTGAAGCAAATGGTCGCCTGTTTTTTTGGTATAGATGGACACGTGGCTACTGTACCCCTAGAAAATTGTAAATCTGTTAATTCAGAGTGGTACACGACCATTTGTTTGCCAGAAGTCTTTGCAGAAATCAGGAAGAATAATCCACAACGCAGAATCATTCTCCATCACGACAATGCAAGCTGTTACACTTCGGGTGAAACGACCCGATATTTGGAGGGTGAAACGGTGGAATTAACGGGTCATCCGCCATATAGCCCTGATTTGGCACCCAACGACTTCTTTTTATTCCCAACCGTGAAGAATAAATTACGTGGTCAACGATTTTCAACCCGAGAAGAAGCCGTTGAGGCATTCAAAAATCATGTTTTGGAGATACCGTCTTCCGATTGGAAAAAGTGCTATGAAAACTGGTTTCACCGAATGCAAAAGTGTATTGATGATCATGGCGAATATTTTGAAAAGCAATAAAACCATATTTAACAGTCAATGATAGTTATTTTATTTTATTCCGGATACATAAATAGCAGCCCTCGTATAACCAGATTTCATTTATAATTATTTTATTATGATAAACCCAAATAAATAGATAAAATAAAATACTCTTGTCCATTCGTGTCAATAGCTTACAACCTATTTTATTTGCATTTTTTTCATATTAGGATTGTAAAAAAAATTCAACAGACGTGGTCAGGCTCTACACATTTTAATATAATAAAATTGGGAATAAAAAATCTAAAATAATGAAATTGATTGTTAAAATAAATACAATTCATATGCCAATCTCACAATACCTCAGACATACCAGCATTCATTCCACTAGGAGTTTGTTGAGGGCAGTGAGTAGTTAGTAGGTAACGGGGAGTTGGTACGAGACACGAAACGGCTCGAGGGTATGATGCCGATGTCTTCTGCTCCAAAGTTATAACATCTCCGCTGTAAACGCGCAGGCAACGCTCGTTTACAGTGCCGAAAACGATCGTTTGTATCGATACTAAATGCCGATAACGCGCGTTCGTTCAGGTTAATGCCTTGTGCACACGGCGTATTTCAAACACACACACTAAGCGCGTTTCACGAACGAGCGTTTACGGCGCCGTAAACGCGTGCTTGTATCGATACAAACGAGCTTCTAACGCGCGTTTGCATTGATACAAATGCTGCTATCTGCTTTTTGGGCCTGTACGCGCGTTTCAGCGTTGAAAACGCGAGTTCGTGAAACGCGAGTCGTCTGCTTGTTTAAAATACGCCGTGTGCATAGGTCCTTACGTCCTATATTATTACTCTAGAATTAGCAAATGATTTTTCGTTTGTTTTTCCAAGTGGCAAAATGCCAGGCGCAATGTTTTTAGATATTTATTAGCTTTTTCTTTTAGAGATATTTCCGTGAATTGGCGCAGTTCAAAGCCAATTTACGGAAATATCTCTGAATTATTTAAAACATTCCTTTAGCAACTCTCCAGTTTTCCAGTTCTGTGGAAGTAAGAATATCTATCTTGAAATATTTTGCACATAAAATACAAAAAATAACGAGATGAATGGATTACGTTTATAAACGGACAAGGTTAATTATTACCTGACTTTCTTTTAAAGATAAAGTTCGTACTTTCCTCACTGAAGTGTTTCGTAGGAAATGAACCTTATTTAGGGTTCCGTACCTAAAGGGTAAAACGAGACCCTATTACTAAGACTCCTCTGTGCTTCTGTCTGTCCGTCTGTCACCAGGCTGTATCTCATGAACCGTGATAGTTAGACAGTTGAAATTTTTACAGATGATGTATTTCTATTGGCGCTATAACAACAAATACTAAAAATAAAATAAAATAAATATTTAAGGAGACCTCCCAATAATAAACGTGATTTTTTTTGCTCGTTTTTGCTCGATATTAATAACGACAACAGTTAGACACTTGAAATATTCACAGAATATTGAGTTATGTATTCATTTTAAAAGTAAATAATTAAGTGAAAATTAAATTAATATCTAAGGGTGTTCCCATACAACAAACGTGATTTTTTGCCGTTTTTATAGATAATGGTACGGAACCCTTCGTGCGGAGGTCCGACTCGCACTTGGCCGGTTTTTTTTTTAAATACATTTGTATTTAAAATTAAATTTCATTAATATGTTTAGCTGTTGGCTCAGGACACCAGAGCCAAACTAGCCCGACACTATACCGAAGACATCCCGGACATCAGCCTGTACGAGATTAGGATCGCTCTGAAACAGCTTAAAAACAACAAGGCACCAGGTGAGGATGGAGTTACGACAGAACTTCTGAGAGCGGGTGGAAAACCGGTACTTCAAGTCCTCCAGAAGTTATTTAACTCCGTCATCCTCGAAGGAACCACGCCAAAAGCGTGGGATAAGAGCGTGGTGGTGCTTTTCTTTAAAAAAGGTGATAAAACCTTATTAGAGAACTACAGGCCCATCTCGCTCTTGAGCCACGTTTACAAGCTGTTTTCGAGAGTGATTACGAACCGTCTCGCACGCAGGTTCGATGACTTCCAGCCTCCCGAACAAGCCGGTTTCCGAAAAGGCTTTAGTACCATAGACCACATCCACACGCTACGCCAGATTATACAGAAGACCGAGAAGTATAATCGGCCATTATGTCTAGCGTTTGTGGACTATGAAAAAGCCTTCGATTCAATCGAGACCTGGGCGGTACTGCAGTCTCTTCAGCGATGCCAAATCGACTATAGGTATATCGAAGTGTTGAATTGTTTGTATAGTAACGCCACTATGTCAGTCCGTCTACAGGACCAGAGTACGGAACCAATCCAATTGCAGAGAGGCGTGAGACAGGGAGACGTAATTTCTCCGAAACTTTTCACGAACGCATTGGAGGACGTTTTCAAACTCTTGGTCTGGGACAGACTTGGCATCAATATCAATGGCGAATACATCACTCACCTTCGTTTTGCCGATGATATAGTCATTATGGCCGAATCGCTCGAGGAACTCGGTACCATGCTCAACGACCTCAGTAGGGTCTCCTAACAGGTGGGTCTTAAAATGAACATGGATAAGACGAAAATCATGTCAAATATCCATGTTGCGCCCGTACCGGTAGTTGTTGGGGGCGATACTCTCGAAGTTGTCGACGAATATATATACCTAGGACAAACTGTCCAATTAGGTAAGTCCAACTTCGACAAAGAGGTCGCACGAAGAATCCAACTCGGCTGGGCAGCGTTCGGGAAACTTCGTGATATCTTCTCGTCCAAAATTCCCCAGAGCCTGAAGACTAAAGTCTTCAACCAGTGTGTGTTGCCAGTGATGACCTATGACACTGAAACGTGGTCCTTTACTCATGGCCTCATGACCAAGCTCAAGGTCGCTCAACGAGCTATGGAGAGGGCTATGCTTGGGGTTTCTTTGCGTGACAAAATCCGCAATGAGGAAATCCGCAGAAGAACTAAAGTTGCCGACATAGCTCTCAAAATTAGCAAGTTGAAGTGGCAATGGGCAGGCCACATCGCTCGTAGAACCGATAACCGTTGGGGAAGAAAGGTTCTCGAGTGGAGACCACGGACTGGAAGACGCAGCGTAGGCCGGCCTCTCACAAGATGGAACGACGATCTAGTAAGAATCGCGGGGAGCCGTTGGGCGCAAACGGCTACCAACCGCTCGTTGTGGCGATCTAAGGGGGAGGCCTATGTTCAGCAGTGGACGTCTCCCGGCTGATGATGATGATGAATATGTTTAGATTTATTTCCTAATAATGGCATGCTTTCACAAAATAATTAAATAATCCCGAGATATAAAAACAAATAAAACAGACCAATGAAATCTAACTGGATACTATTGGGTTGCTTCGTCGTTACTTTTTTACCACGCTCTATAAATGTATACCGAATGACATCACCTTAAGCCAAATAAAAATGAAGCGTTATCCAATAACTTTTTTATGTTTTTCCGACCGATTTTGAACAGTAGGCTAATTGTAATCGTTTAATTTGTCGGTATTTATGACATTCGCTCGCAAATAGGTATTTGCATATTCCCGCAAGTACTGTTTCAGCGACAAAGTACTATTTCAGCGACAATTCTAACTTTTACCGTCTAGGCCCCCGCCTTTCAAACCCATATAAACTTGGTCTGATGTTTAATGTAATGCTCATCAAAGCTTACATGTTTTTAAATGTTCATAAACAAAGATTTAAAACCACAATATGTATCGTAACACGAAGTAAGCACCTACTGTAGTTAAACTTTATTTTTATAAGTTTTGAGAAACATTTTAACTGAATTAACGTTATAAATCATATGATTGTTCATTCTAAGATTAAATTCACACTGAAATTGTACTAGGTAAGCTTTTATTAACTAAGAAAAAAACTTTTATAATTGAAAAATTGGATTTGAACTAATGATGAATCGGTCAAAGACACAACTAATGACAAACACCAACAAACACAAAATCATGGTAGGCGAGCAAGAATATATACTACGTCGATGAGTACATTTACTTGGCCCAGATTGTCTCCTTCGAAAACAGGCAAGATAAAGAGGTTGATCGCCGCGTCGAAAATGCCTGGAGGAGCTTCTGGTCCATGAAGACGCTAATGAAGGGAGACCTTCCATTGTCACTTAAGCGTAAACTCATTGACATGTGTATTCTGCCCGTCCTTACCTATGGTGCCCAAACTTGGTCATTGACAGAATCTCAAAAGTCTGAACTCAAGGTTTGCCAAAGAGCCATGGAACGCAGCATGTTAGGGGTAAAGAGAATCGACAGTATCCGCAATACCACAATGCACGCGAAGATCGGCATCGCAGATGTTGCTGACAAGACTGTCAGGCTGAAGTGGGACTGGGCGGGTGACGTCAGTCGTATGGTCACAGACAAATGTGCAACAGTCGTCACTCAATGGGTGCCTGCAGATGGGCGTCGAAGCTGGGGCAGGCCGAGGAAGCGTTGGCGTGACGACCTCGATACCTTCCAAGATGGCTGGTGGGACGTGGCGAGTGATCGTGAGATGTGGAGAAACAGGGGGGGAGACCTTTGCCCAGCAGTGGAAAAATATGGGTTAAATAAAAAAAAATTGAAAAATTAAAAATATATAAAAAATATAAGAAGTTAGTGCATGCCATCTTAGTTTATCATTAAAATACAATTAATTTACTCGGTCGGCATAAAATATTATTGCATGCAGTCTATCATCTGTGATTATAGCAGCACTAAGTTCTAACATTTATAATTGTAACCACTGGATATTGTCCGTGTATGCTGTGTTGATGATTCTTATTAATATATATATATATAAAAAAATATAGCTGGACATTACACACAGCGATATCCAGCCCCAAACTAAGCAGAGCTTGTACTATGGGAACCAGATAACTATTAGAACAGATACAATTGAATTGAGTAGCACCAATTCAATTTTTCTGGTCTGGATGTTTGTCTATATATCGTAACAATGATAGAATACTTACACACTTTTTTTGTAAATACATACTTATAATATATAGACAAACATCCAGCCCAGAAAAATTTAATTGGTGCTACTCGTAACATCTGGAATAGCCTGTGTCGAATCACACCTAATTGTTCATTGATTTGCAACGGGATAGCTTAGATGTTTTTATACCCTGTATAATGTAAAATAACTGCAGTGTTTGGTATTATTCAGTAGCTTTTACCTGCGATTATACTTGTAAAACTGTCTATACAAAAATTGCTGCTGTCTACAGTGACATCTCTCGAGACATTGCAGAGTTTCACGTTATGTTAGCTAAGTTTTGTGTCGGTTCCCAGCTACCTGAGTGCACATTTCTGTACCTATGCTCAAATAAATCTATTATGTGGAATTTGTCAGTTTTCAAAATACTACCAACGAACAACATAACCAAATGATACAACATTAGAATATCGTCCTGTCGAAATATTGATCCAGGATTAACTAGTAATTTAGAGTGTCATTTTTCAATATAAAGTGAAACGTGGTGCTTACTATTTATGATCCTCGTTCGTGTATGATTACATTAAGTGATTGATTTTTAAATTTCTAGTGTAGACGTTCGAACAAAGTTACCGCGGCGGAATGTAAAAGGCTGATGTCAAATCGGACGTACTTATTATGGAGCTCGCACACGGCAACTAGAAATTTTAACAAATTCTTCCCACAGAATCTTGCACAAAGAAATCGATGACGTGTGTGATTTACCTTATGAAGGCCACACACATGTTTTCACACGATTTCTTTGGGAAATCCTTGTGCGAGGCTTACGCTAGCCTACGTAGGAAGAATTTGTAAAAAATTCTAAGCTAGCGCAAGGCTTGCGCAAAAAATCCTGGAGGTGTGTGGGGTCCATTAGTGTAGTGATTGTATAGTTATATTCCCGCAATATTCGATCCTTTATTTATAGTTCGATTTCGCTGAACAATACAGCCTCAAAACTAAAACAAGCTTCCTCAGCGGCCGTAATTCTTCCACCTACCAAATGTTTTAGACTGGGGTTTAGAAATACCGAGTATATGAGATCGTAGTTTGGATTAGGCGGCGCGATTTATAGCACATGCCTTTCGTAATTTATTGCAACGCAGTTTCAATTGGTTCAGTGTGCTCTGCAAAAGTTTTTCTACAATTGTTCAACAACATATTTTTCAGTGGCAGGGGCGTTAGTTCCGTTCAAAAAGCAACAGAAAACAATGAAAGTGAACAAATAAAAAGGTGTTCCATTGTTTTTACACTATAAAGGCTCGGGGTCGATAGCATATCACTAAAGAATGTGCCACTGACTCCGAGCACTGGGCTTTTGGATCCCAAAAGAAAAAAATATATATTCCCCTACCATTGTTATATTATCATGGTATTTTTTAAGGTTATCTGGTTCAATCCGTACAAAAGCCAAGGGATGATGATGCTGCCTCTCATTATTTTTTTATCTTCTTCTTAGTCGTAGCACTCTTAGCAGAGTGGTCGTGGTCGTCATGACAGGGTTGTGGCGCGCTTAACTACCCTTCGCCACTCTTCTCGCACCGCTGCTGTTCTGGTACACTCGTTCAAAGGAACATCTATGTTTTTTAATTGACGGTTGTTTTTATCACAATTTTATTTTAATGAGGAGCTCCTATTATTTTCAATCCTAACTGTGTTTATTTTATCGTAATCGATCGTTGAGTTCAAAAGTTAAACGGTTTTGTTTAGGCGTGGTGGTCGTAGCGAACAATCATTTTAAAAAGTCCATAAAAAATTATATTTTTTAAGATATTTTCCGTTGATAAAATTAAGCAAAGTTTCCCCTCATTTTAATTTGTGCACAGTAAGAGTCCACAGTGTTACAAAGTTTGAGTCTTCATAATGAAAGTACACACTGTATAGAGAGATTTTAATATAGCCCTCTCCTTAGCACGCTGAGCGACTTCGAGCCTGCTTATGAGTCCCATAGTGAGAGACCACATTCCTGTGCCATGCTGGTAATACACACTGATGAAAGACTTTGTCTTAAGATACTAAGGTATATAGGACCAAAAGACGTCACTCAGTTTACGTAGAACGCAGCCCAACCGAGTTGGATTCGTCGATTGGCCTCTTTCTAAAAGTTGGCCTTTCAAGATTAGTATTCCCAGCTGATATCAGGGTGGGCTCCGCATGGACATTCAACCAGATTTTCCCCTTGACCATGCTTGTAAACTCACATTTATAGATAGACAATTCTTTAAACTATAACAAAAACAAAAATTTGTACTAAGTTAGAATAAAAAAGACAATACAATGCGCGGCCTTATCGCTGAAAGTGATGTCTTCCAGGCAACCTTTGGATGGGGTGAAATTTACGCAGAGTGCGGTGTAATAAAAATGATAACTTTACATATTCTTGGACCATTATTAGCGATATATAGCGATGTGCAATGATCATTGTGGTTTATATTTTATGAATGTTTTCTTTACAGTGTTACAACGGACGAGAACTCTCCGTAGTGAACGAGTCACCAAGCGGCAGTTACTACTGGGGCAACTTCTGGCGACGTTACGAAGCGTCTGACTCCAACGTGTCTCCAAGAAGTATCTCCAATTCCAGTCTCCGGGAGGTGGACGAAGAACTCACGGGAGAAGAACTCGCAACCTACATGCAGTACGCCCACTGTAGTAATGGAGGGCTTACCTGAGACACGTCTGTCTAGACTTGATCTAGCTCTCCTGATGTTCAAAGTGACAGTTCTATGCTGCCAGTGACGGTTGGAAAATCAAAGTGATAGTTGCAAACTGAGATTTTTAGGTAGGTAGAAAGTGATAGGTATAGTAAAGTGGCAAAAAGATAATTGAGCTTCTATGTAGCAGGGGTGGTAGTGCAAGAATTCACCGGTTACTTTAAACCGAGCCTTCCAGCCTTCGTGGTCGTGGTCTCGCAGATACATTGGGAACACCTAAAAGTCAGTTTAGTTTCTCAAAAAAAAAAAGCTACTACTTCCTCCTTCTATTGCTGTAATATTTTTATGATTGCAAAATGTATAAGATCAGTGAAGTATGGTAGTAGGTTTAACGAAGAAATAAAATTACTCTTCCAGTGTTTTATACAATTTGCTGTTTGATGTTACAGTGCACCTCGTTTATTGATGTTATTAATTTTGTAAGCGTGTACACACGACTACACATCAAGCTATACATTTCCAGTATAAGCTGACCTCTCATTCTACGAAAAGCCTACACAATGCGAGGTCAGCTTATACTGGTAATTATAGCTTGATGTGTAGCCGTGTGTACATAACTTTTTTACTAAGAAAACTTTCGTGATTGATTTCAATCATTATTATAAATACGGGATTTATCACGTACCGTCTTATCGGTGTTTCGACCGACAATGTTTCGGTTCAATTCGTGCACCTTCATCAGGGTGAGTGCGATCCGCTCCGAATAACGTCTTGTAAACTGGTGTTGCTGTTATGTTTATGTATGTAAACATATTACTTTGTTACCAGAAAAATGTTTAACAACTGTTTAACGTGTGTTTAAAAATTCCTTAGTAGTTTTTGTGTAGGAGTTTTTTAAACACACGCTAAACATCGTTTAATTATTTTTTGTGCTAAGACCCATATTTTTTTAATCCGCACCTTCCTGTTTCAACCCATTCCAAACTAAAACGTTACAAGTTAGGATCCCATAAAGGTATGATGTTTTCAGTAAAAGATACCTAAATAAGACAAGAGAAAGACGTTGTTTGGGGATAAGGGTTGACCTCCGCCCTAGCTCTATCAAAATGTAAGATCATTGGCACACGCCGACCATTACTCATCCGCGGATCTATTAATCACACCAAAGTTTCATCTCAAATTACCTGTATTTTAAGCTCGAAAAATGGTAGAGTGGTACCATTTTTAACTCAAGGTCGTTTTTGTTTTGTTAGTCTATCCACATTTTATCTTTTTGATACAACTCAAAAATTCATACTTAAAGCATAAAGAAATGATCGGCCTTAAATATGTCATTAAAATGTACCTATTAGAAAAATGTAAATTAAATTAAATATAAACATTTTTATTACTTATATACCTGTACAAATAAGTTATCACGTAAGTGTCAAAGACTATGTTTTAGTATTATGAAAGGGGTGCATATGTTTAGTAATTATTAGATAGATCAAATGTGTAAAATATTAATGATTGTACTATTGTTTAGATAAATGGACTATGAGTATGTGCTAAGCACAGGTGAAAAGGAAAATTTTAAACGATTTGGCTTTGTTTGGAAAATTCGTACATATAGCTAGGCTACTAAAATATCTTCCCCAGATATGAAACCTAATACGATTTTTTTTCTTCCTTAAACCATTTAAATAATCAGGTTCCATCAGAAGTTAATCTGTAATCTTAGTCCTACCAAAACTTTGCAAAGTTGCTAATTGCAGGCTTGGCCATCAGAATGCAATCTTCTGAATATTACTTACAAATAGATGTGCGATGTATGGGTTCTTATTAAAAACATACATTAAATTTATTGATTTTTAACAGAACGAATATAAAATTATTTACAATAAATACAGAAGAAACAGTTGAATCATCTAAAGACCGCTGCAAACGATCTATAGATAGCGCAACTGCTCCAGATCAGCACCAGGCGGAAGTGTTCCCAAGACACTGGCTGCAATGCCTCACTGAATTGCAATGCTTCGCGATAGCTCTCGCGCCAGATGACACGTCAAACATATATTATATACTTACTCCTAAATAAATCACAAATATATAAAAGGGCCCGAATAAATCCGACTAGAAACGGTATGAATAATATTAACCTACTACAATAAAAGGTTCGCAAACTCGGTCAATAGCGGGAAGTTTGGCTGACAATTGTAGTTCCGTCCGAATTACCCTTGTGGACATTTTGTGATAAACTGTCGTAGCCTGTTACAACTATTATTCAGCTACGGGTTACGGTTGAACATGGGTTAGTTATACATTTAAATAGACAAGAACGATCCAATACACCCAAATCCCGCTATGATCTGTTTGCCATCAATAAGACTTTTCTGGTTGAGCAACAAGCTATTGAATCGAAGACGCAAATAAATAGCTTATGCATACAGAATTATCCATATACCTACAAACAAGTTTAGGTAATGTTTTTGGCAGGTACCGTCGTCAGGGTTCAAAATAGATTGCGTTGCGATAATATAGCACATTAACAGCTCTAGTATCTGCTCTGATGTAGTCAACATTTTTAAAATGATTTGCTATCACATTTATTCTATTAAAATAATAACTATTAATTGCATATTTTTAGTCACAGTTTTTTTTAGTTTTAATTTTTACTTACACAATATGTTTCAGTGTTAAAATCCTTACTTATAACAGAATTGGTAAAACAATTGGATTAATATAAGATTACCTTATCTTAAATTAAACCAAGTTAGACAAAACGATACCTTCCCATGCCGATTTATGCTTTTCTGAAACAAAAGCATACAATGGTCTAACAAATATGAATTGCACAAAGTTTAGCGAGATAACACTGACCACTGACATCAGCGTTTATGTCTAACGCTGTAACCGTTGGCTAAAGCGGGGAATTCACTATCAGACTGGCCGCGGGTGGTCTGGCCCGGCTCAAGTCTGCCGCCTGCGCTTATTGCGTACACACTGAACGGGCCTGTCTGTCAGTTATTCACGCAATGAACTGCAGCGCAGTCGTTCCACGTCGTGTGCGATGGCAGAAGTAAGAAGAATCTATATTCCTCTTTACAAAAGACAAATCTGAATCGGGGGTTTTTATATATCTTTAAATCGACTAATATGGAGCATTGCTTAGGCCGCTATTCGTGTACCTAATCTTCACTTTGTACTTTCCACAAACAAGGATATGACATGTAGATTGAAATAAACGACTGTCAAAATGGTTTTAGTTTGTTCATGCTTACGTTCGTGCTGATCTATAGTTGCTCTTCAAAGCCTAAATGCCTGGTGGTCCTTCGCACGCATTTATCGAAGTATGCGATCGACCGGATACCCGTGCCCGTCACCTGGGATCCACGAGCAGACATGGGACAGCTGCCCGTGATGGGCGACCGCTGGCGGGCAGTCAGTACCTATAGTATATTCCCCACTTTATCTAATACAAGATTCCGCCTGCGGCTTCGCACGTATGTATATGGTTTGTTATTAGGAAGTAGTCTAGTTATTATTTCATGATATGTATATAATATTTGAGCAAGAAGTTATGCCGGTCGTATTGTGCATCAAAACACACTACGAGTTGCTTGTGTTATGATAAAATAAAGTGTTGTCGTTACATTTCAAATAATTGTTGACCTATCTGTAAAGTTATGAATTTCATGCTAATTAAATGAAAAGTCTAAATTTGTAATATGTGTTTAATTTCTCAATGTACCACGTTAAGCAATAATGTCAGACTTTTGATAAAATACTCTACACATAGCTATTTCCGGATAATCTTATTTTAATGGCGTTAGACAGCAGGTGATGAAGGTTAAATGATATGGTCCAGGGCTTAAGCTTCGTGTAATGTTGCAAGAAGATACGAGTAAAGTAAATAGACTAATGGCGGATCAAGAAAAAATACGGGATCGTTTCGTGTCGACGTTTCACGGTCTTGTATTAGGTAGGACTATGTATTATGTAAGCGTGTATTATGGCGCTCGCATACAAAGTATCATCATTTTGTATTATTAGAAATGGGATTTGTTTTGCATTATGCAAACTAGAAATAAATTAAAAATTTTATCACTACACAAAAACAAAATAAGTACCTAATAAGCTACTAATTAAACAAAGATATGTTTGCAAAAACAATATTCTGTTAGTATTGGCAAACTAAGATTACCCATGTGTTAATACAAAAGGGACTAAGTTCCCATAGTACAAGCTTTGCTTAGTTTGGGGCTAGACAGCGCTGTGTGAATTGAAATCTGCTTTCTAGGACCATAATTGAAACGGACTATCATTATTATAAATACGGGATTTATCACGTACCGTCTTATCGGTGTTTCGACCGACAATGTTTCGATTCAATTCGTGAATCTTCATCAGGGTGAGTCCGATCCGCTCCGAATAACGTCTCGCCTCGCACTGCGCGCCGCTGCTCTCTGCGCGCGAGTGGACGGGCGGGGTGGTGGGGATTGGGTCAACGAAAGCACAGTGCGTTGACCCGCTGTGTCATCATCATTATCATCACTGCTGCTCTTTCTGTAGTTCTTGGTACAGGCAAACACACAACACTAACTATGTCTCTACCAGGTTCACTCACTCTTTTGTCACTTGCATCATGAAGACATGGCCTCCAGGCCGGCGGTAGAACCCATCCTCTATCCCTGTTAAAGTTCCGCACACGACTTATTTCTATCCAGGATGGGTCGCACTCACCCTGATGAAGGTTCACGAATTGAACCGAAACATTGTCGGTCGAAACACCGATAAGACGGTACGTGATAAATCCCGTATTTATAATAATGATTGAAATCAATCACGAAAGTTTTCTAAGTAAAATTGAAACGGACTTGAACCTAACAGTGTGGGAGATTAGTCCAAAACCAGGTATTGGGGTAAAACAAGGCCGGGCCGAATTCATAAACCGCTAGTTCAGATGAGGTACGCTTTTGTTAGGTAATATTGGCTAACCTAATCAGTTTGTCAACAAAAGTTTGAAGCAGACCCTGCACTCTGAAATAAATATGATTTTATGGTTTTCTGGATGCTTTGATGTAACATTTGCCGATTTTTCAGTGTTATATGTTTATAAATTTATACGATTAGACTGTTATGGCTTATAATCAAGATCGGAAAAAGTTTCTATCCGCTATGTTTTGGAATTTTTCGTGTACCACCCATGGAACAAAACCGTAAAATTATAACGTTTATACCATTCCCCTCTAAAAAGCTTATTTTATTCTCTGAAAACAGTGAATAAAAACACTTTTAATCACTATTTTGGTATTTGAATTAAGAACACACCAATATAATCGACCTCAATCTCAATGCTTACTTTTTCTTTGCGCAAAAAATACTCGATACAAACTCCTTGTGCAAATAACTTCTCGAGATTTGATTGGTCGACAAGGAGTTTAGCATTAGAATAAAAACTGTTTTGTGTTCTTTGCTGTCAGAAAGAAAGAAAGAAGAAAGAAAGATGTCATTAGTAAATTGGCGCTATTTTGAATACTGTAAGTTGTACGAACAGAAAGTTTAGTGTAAATCGATTGAAAATGTATTCAAATGATGAAGAAGATGTATTAATACCTGAGCTTATGAAAGAGAGGGAGGCCGATATAGTAGAAAACTTGCTACTCAACAAATCATGGCTAGCTTACATCAAAGCCTACGATGAGTTTTGCAAATGATAAATGAAAATCAAGCTGCTGGCACATTTTCAGTCTGTTTTCCTAACTTATTTTAATGTGCATTTTAATTAATTTAACCTTCCTTTTTTCTTCATTAAATATCTATTTTCGCTTAAATCTTTCTTTTTCTCGTAGTCATGGTATATTAAGCCACTCTTGAATAAATATCGTTTTATCGAGGGCCATGAATCACTCGCTTCGCTCAGGATTCTTAGTAATCTAATCATCATGAATCAGTCGTTCGAATCCTTCACTTGCTCGTGATTCAAGGCCCTCGCTTTAAATCCGCCCTTTATTCACTATTTGCATAATATACTATTTTATTAGTAGTTACTAGGTATTTATATTTTCATTAGAAATACCTAGTTCTAGGTGGGCGGGTCACTTGGTACGCACACAAGACGACAAGTGGACGCGAACATCAACCCTATAGAAGAGAACAATTAGCAAGAGGAGAAAAAGGGAGACCACAAGAAAAATGGCAGGAAGAGATAGCATAAATCGAACTGTCTTTATAAATTTAATTGTACCTACTGTTCTGTGTAATTGTTACATGTGTAATTTTGTGTGTACTAAATAGATGATTATTCTATTCTATTTTATAGCAGAGATAGCAGACAAGACATGGATGAAGGAAACAAATAATCAAAAAAAGCCTTTTCTTATAATTTTTTAACTGGATAGAACTTCGTTTGACCACAATCTCACCTGATGGTAAGCGATGATGTGGTCTAAGATGAAGCACGAATATTCTATTTAGTAATAAGGCTATCAAACTATTTCAATTGTGTGACTGATGAACCAAAATTCCTATGACTAAATTAAGTTGATTCTGCATCCTTCAGTGTTATTTTTATTTTGGTCCTGGTTGTACCCCACTTTTCCCTACTAATCTACATGTAACGTGTTGTTTTTTGTAAGGGTACGTGCAATAGAGTATATTAACGGTGAGTTCAATATCTTATCTCTTCCGAGTGTGGTTGTAGGTATAGATTTCCATCGAGGGACTTCTTTCATGATACAATAATGTTCTGTCTGAGTCTGACACGATAGTATCCATTGTTTTAACGATAAAAAGAATTCCAGCAAAATGTAAGGAGCTATTAAGAGACTGTAGGTGTTATTTATACATCGGATGTACAAGATGTAAGGCCTGAATTCCAAAGGAAACTTATTAGACCGAAGCGGCGTGACACCTAACTTAGTAACTTTGTTGAAGGCAATTTCGTTTGTTTGTATTGGATGTAAACAAGGACGAGGAGAACGATATCCGCCTACCGAAGGAAGGTCGCAGATTGACGAAGTAAGTTTTTCTTTTTATCAGAATGCGAACAAAATATGTTTTCGGTATGCAGCTGTAATAGCTTATTTAAATTTTGTTTTTTAATCGTGTAAATACTAAATAGATTAGTAGATTCGTGTTACGGATTTGCATGCTAAATGTATGTACTGCCACATCATACCAGCTTCAAACATACATTGGGTTAAAGAAACAAAAAATCTTAGAGCGAAGCCTACCAAACCCTTAAGGTCAAATGTAAAACTTAAAAAATTGACTCTTTGTGACGCGCGTCTACTTAGTAAAAAAAATCTTTCTGATATTAAAGTCTCCATATTTCTCAGTCATTATGAACTTTCGATGCCAAGTTTTAACGAGCTTTCTTGTTTGCTGTAGTCCTAAGACTCCTTATTTTATAGTTTATGCAAAACAGAGAATACCTTTAAAACATTACAGGACAATTTATCAAACATGTATCAAAGGAAGGAGGGTTAATATAGAGGGGATAAAACGTCTAACTCCCTGTGAATGTTCTATGAATTAGTTAAATTAATCACACTGAAGATGCCATAGCATAGTCAATCTTGGATGCGTCATTATGTAACAGAGAATATGAGAAGTACATCAGAAACTTTTTAAAAACCTGTGTAAATGACAGAGTTAATCTTTATTCTCACTGAAAACGAGATGATTGGCAAGTTTTAAGTTCTCAGAGACATCAATCTTATTTTATTGATAGTTATGTACATAACCATTAATAGATACAGTGTGATAGATTGTGTGTAATTGGTTGTGCATGTAGCTATAAGATATAGACATAAGAACTCTAGCATTATATCATGTAACAACTGTTGGTGGACCTAATAAATTTATAAAAAATAAAAAATAGATAGAGTCGCCAGTATCGTCACTGACGATCTACTCCACGCAAAGACCTAAATTAATATTTTTTATCGAAACTTCCATCAGTACCTAGATCAGAATACAGATACTGTATTCTGAGGTAGGCGCCCGCGTTTTTCAATATATTCTCCGATAGGTACAAAAACGAACAAAGCTTATTGTTTAATTTTCCTTTTCCGCAGGCCGCAGCCTCAAACCCTATTACCATAATGCATAACTTACTGCTTAGCGGAACACATTAGCAGATCCCAGACGCCCACTCAATTGACTATAAAAAGATTCGAGCGACAATGAAATCGTAATTTCATTATTATTATGAAATTTTAATATTCGAAACGGGAATTCACACAATCTTGTTGTAAAAGCAACGAGATTCAATGTCCATCCTTTAGAGCTTATTAAAAACTTAGAAGATTATATAGATATACATAGGTATTTTTTTTTCACTATCGTTTTTCATTTAACTTTGAAATTATGAAACCTGCGCCATAGACGGTTCGTGATGTCCCGCGAAAACCGCTTACGAACATGGCTCAGCAGCAGCAGTGATGACAAATGGCACAGGAACATGGCTTCTCACTGGGGACCTCATAAAAAGCCTCAAGTCGTTCAAAGTGCTATGCTTTGTCGTGATATAATAAAAACAACAGGTTTGGTCAACGTAAGAAGAAAGCTGGGGGTGCAAACAAACAACAGCTTTGGTCAACGTAAGAAGAAAGCTGGGGGTGCAAACAAACAACAGGTTTGGTCAACGTAAGAAGAAAGCTGGGGGTGCAAACAAACAACTTGTGCTTTTCGGTGACTATTTTGGGTAATAAATATTGTGGAGTCGCGTCGTGTCTCGCAGTATGTTCGCGACTACTAACCTATATATGAAAAAATAAATTATCTGGTCTATATCCTTCCTTAAAATTCGTCTCTTTTATTTGAACGTAAAGTTGTCAACAGATAGCGTAACATGTACCGAAATGCAACAAAACATAAAATAATTTTAGAGTCCAGACTTAAATAGATCAAAATCAAACAAAACAAATACATAAACATATATAATATATAAACAGCGCGTGTCGCCTACAGAGTTTCTCTACGAGACCAAACCGGAAATGAGAAGATTCGTAGGGGATCCAATGTCACTGATAGCACAAAGGATTTGCAAGCTGAATTGGCAGTGGGCAGGACACATAGTTCGGGCTACTGGGGCAGAATGGTTTTTAAAGTAGGACGGTCCCATTAAATCAAATCAAAAATTATTATTTATTTCGACACAAGAACAATACAAGTAAGTACACACGGCTACACATCAAGCTATACACTTCCAGTATAAGCTGACCTCTCATTCTACGAAAAGCCTACACAATGCGAGGTCAGCTTATACTGGAAATGTATAGCTTGATGTGTAGCCGTGTATACAAAGGCAAGCTTAGCCCTAAGAAGAGTTTTCTTCCCGCAAACCTTTAAGGCTAGAGAGTAGAGAGAGAGAGAGAGAGAGATAGATAATTTTAAAGGTAAGTGAGTGTAATATGAACTAAAGATACCTAAAGTATGATATAATATTATAATTATTGATCGAGCGAAGCGAGGTATCTAAATCAACTTGGACAAATCAGCATTGTATGTATGTATGTAGGTATGTTTGTTTGTCCAAGGATAACTTTCGAAACATTGATCCGATGATCGTGAAATTTGATACATAGGTAGGATGGATAGGTGATGGAACAATTTTGATGTGACTAAATCAGCTAATCATGTTGGGGGGTTGTTGAGATATTGGGGTTCAAGAGGGGTAAAAAAAAATAAAAATGAAAATGAAACTATTAGGTCAAGTGGTACGTCAAAAGAAATGTCTTCATTTGTACATTTAGATTCCGTTTTTGATTTTAGTAAACTCGTTATAGTTTTTGAGTTATTAGCCTTAATAAATACTGAACTTTGACAAAACTCACAGGGTACACCAGTGACCCCACAGTGCTGTAATTTGGTATGCGTGTAGCTTAAATGACACAAATATGGGCAAAAGTCTAAAATCTATAATAAGCTGCAATTTATATCCCGAAAAAAATGGTAACCACAGTACATGAACTCCCGTTACCTGTAATTTGAATAAAACTGTAAGTCAAGTAATTTGGCATTGTATTTCGTGGCATTATTTTATTGGTCAAAGATTAAGGCCGGCTTGCACAACGATCCCTAAACGTATTTAGCGACTAAACATGTTTAAATTTAACGTATTTGTTTGATTTGACGACTCCTTAAATCATATTTAGCCACTAAATACGTTTAGGCATCGTTGCGCGAGTCGCCCTAAGGATATTTTAATTTGTGTTTTGGGAGACTCGCGAGATCTCAGTTCGGGGCGAACCACTAGTAATAAATAAATTATATGGATTAATAATATATACCTAGTTTAAATATATATACCTATATAATATAAAATAGCCGAGAAAGATAGTGCACTTTTTTGAAAATGTTGAGTGATGGGCTACGCCGAACTTCAGGAGGAAGCCATTTCAATTTTTTACCGCATAAACAGTGAACACACTTCTAGCCGATATGGTGGCTCCACCATAGCGGCTAGAAGTGTGTTGGGGTGTTTTTTAGACTTAGAGTTGAAGTAGCAATAGTCAGACACAGTCTGACACAGTCAAACACAGAATTACAGAGGGATGCGAATGAAAGTGCACGAAAGGCGATAATCGTGAAGGACTGTCCTCTACTTTATGGACCAATGATATTGACGCAGTCACAGAAAGTCAGTATCACTCTCCAGCGTAGGACCATTTTTTATGATGTTCTGCGGTCCATGTCCAGCAGAAAATCTATACTTCTATCGACCGAGATGCTAATACAGAAAGCGAACAAAATAGTGTAAAGTCATGCGGTAAGATTTTGTAACGAAACATAGTACAAGGAGAAAAATATCCAGATACTTTTTCACAAAGACAATAATTGCGGCCATATTATATTGTATTTGGTCCATTTTTTTTCGGCCACAACGTACACAACCCATTATTACAGTTAACATTTCAAAATGGCCGCTAACCAAAGTGCTATCCATTTACGTAACCGAGATTTGGCTCTAACATCTGTGCTTAATGAATTTCATTTCTCTGTCCCTTTAAACTACGAGTTGGTTGCATGAGCTTAACTCCTTTGAAGTTTAGGTAACAGGCTTTAGAGTTGAAATTACTAACTTATTTGAGTTCTGTTGCCTCAAGGCAAATATTAAAAGCAGAATTATGGTTTTTGTTATTTAAATTTGATCTATCCGACAGAGGTGAGATCTACATAGATTCGTAAGTAGAGTTTTGTACGTGTTGACGTGTAATACAAGGGTAGAGCGACTCTATTCTACCATTTCTCTGATATTGCTAAATCTGGTTAAGGCATCTTTTGAAGTAAAACTTCTTTACGCACGCTTGACTTGGGGAGTAAGCTGGTGAATGCGTTACGAAAAGTGCGAACGGAAGTTGAAAGAGAGATATAAGTTAGTGAAGATAGAAAGAGAGAGAGAGTTGTGTTATATATATTACTATAGGGGGAAGAGAGAGAGGTGCGAGCATACATTCTTTTCTCTCTTTCTCTCATAGCCAGTTGATTGTCGCATATCTCCTATCCCAAATTAGCCTAAATTATACAAACTTAAATATATATAAACATATATAAGTATACATACATATTAGGAGCTAAAGAAGTTTTACTTCAGTCGTGTTAGACCACACGACTGAAGTAAAACTTCTTTAGCTCCTCGTTTTTTTATATAATTAGATATTTTAGGTGGTTACTGAGCTCCGTATATGACTGAAGTTATTGAATTTATGTTTTTTGACATAATCTGCCCACGCAATGTATGCAATGGAATTGTAAAAAAAATATTTGAAAAAATAGTTCGTCACTAAGTACCGTGTGTGCCGTTATCGCTGTATTTTACGAGGAGTAATTCCTTGATAGTTGGAAACACCGGGACTTGTATTCAACGACAATTAAAAATCTAGCATTCCTATCGTTAGGAATACTGAGCGGGGTTGGACTTGTCTCAGTTCAATGTAATTCATCATTGTGTCAGTGTCACCAGACAGAACCACACCGAGTGGTCGGGAAATGAACTGCGAAGTATGGTTTTGGTGTAAAATCCAATATGAGTTGTTAAATAACTCGATTTATTTAAAGGTTGTAGAATAAATAAATATGGCTGGAAATTTCACACAGCGCTATCTAGCCCCAAACTAAGCAGAGCTTGTACTATGGGTACCAGATAACTGATAGAATACTTATATACTTTTTTTTGTAAATACATACTTATAATATATAGAGAAACAACCAGACACGGAACAAATATCTGTAGATTATACAAACATTTGTTCCGTGGCGGGAATCGAACCCGCTACCTCCTGCGCCTCAGCCGGCTTCGCCCACTGTACCACGGAGGTCGTCAATATTAATATAATATGGTGATTTTGTATGAGCTACTGGTCAACTTTAATATCGGTGTGTGTTAGGAGACCGCCCTAAGGCCTGCGGCATGACAAGATTATGTTTTATAGTCAGGATCCAAAGCATACAAGTATTCAGTTTAAATACCACTTGTATCCGAGAAGTGGGGACTGCGCTCGCCTAGTTAAATACCACTTGTATCCGAGAAGTGGGGACTACGCTCGCCTAGTTAAATACGACGAAACAAGCTACAAGATGATGATGTTGATAATGATTTTAACTAAGTATGTTGTCCCAAAACACGTTTATCCAATCATTTTGTTTGTGTTAAGCTGCGTCTCCTGCAACTGTTTCTTCGAAACAATACACAAAATGATCGAAACGTGGCGCGCGGCCACACACATCTGTGCGCACGGAAAACATTCCCCGTGCGGTTACATGCAATCTGTCACTCGCAATTCACACGCGGGTTTTGAGGGTAGGTATTTTATTTTTGAACGTGTTGTTATGGTATAAATAGTGAGTGTTTCAGATAATTTTATTAGTATCAATGGATTGGAGTCGAGATACTGTTCTCTATATTTTGAGCTTAATCTAAGAGAAATATTTGCTTTAACCAGAAATTTACCTATAGCAGGAGACAGCTTGTGTATGAAGTATGAACATAGATGTTTGGGTTTCATATTTTTTTTATAATGTTTCGATAAAACACGCGAAGGAGACATGGATTTATTCATACTTATGTAACTAAAATCCGCAGGTTGGTCAAGTTTTCATCCATAATTCTTTTGAAACGTAATTTCATTGCAAATAACTCGTTATTTTATTTATTAAAAGTGAAAGGAACTAATTTACTCGACACTAAAGTAATCCATTCTGTGCAGTGTTTACTTTGCTCCTAATTCAATATTTCGCTATTATTGCAAATGCATAGATAGGTACTTACTACTGTTACGAGCTGAGGGTTTGGGATAAAATAATGTAAATCAATCTCACCAAAATAACACTTTTATTCCACACTAAAACGATAAATACATGAACTTAATCACAAAATTGTATTCACAACACGGTTGCACAATAAACCACTGAAAAGTAACCGAAATATTCGCACTTGTTGCCAAAACCAGACTGACTTCTTCGGTCGTCTCTACGCACTATTTATACCGCGCACAATACATATCTCTCGAAGGTTCTCGATGGTTCCACTGATGGGAACGAGAAACGTGTAGGTATTTCAACAGTATAACTATTTCTTAATCTGTGCAACTGTAGGTGAAAACGCAGTAGGTATACAAATACCATATTACCTATTCTGTGGCACAATAGGTATAACTTCGAAAGACCCACTATTACTTATTCTGTAACAGCCTCGGTGTAACACTACTTTGCAATGGATTTTTCTACTTATAAAAATATATGTGTGTGTGTGCATTTATTCATGATCAAAATAATGATAACATCGTGAGAAAACCCAGCTAAATTAATTCTCTTTTCTGTCGATTAAGGCTGACTTAGTCGAGTTGATGGCATCCGATGCGATGATTCCACGGCATGTGTTTGAAAGGCACTCTATCGTTGAAACGACCTCTAGACTAGAGAAGACTGGCTGAGCAGCCAGTTACACTATGAGGCAGGTTACACCATAAACTGGTACAGCGATGGTTCCAAAATGGGACCGGATGTAAGCCATGGAGTTTATGCAGAGCGACCCAAGTTGAAGAGATGTATCTTAGGAAATAATGCCTCCATATTCCAAGCATATGAGATACGCGTTATATATAGGTACGCTAGTTTAGAATGTGCGGAAACCAATCTGCAAAAGAGATACACCAACTACACAATCTTGTTTCTCTGTTCTCTTAATAGTCAAAATTTATATTTACTCGGTTTGGTCTCGCATTTAATATGTTTAACTTCTGCAAATCTATACAGGGCATCCGCGATACAGGTGTTACACCTAGTGCGGAGCTCATTATGTACATACATGTTAATTCTGATGTGGAAAATCAAAATATTTGTATTTGTACATCAATTATGACAGCTAGGTAGCCCTTATATCATTAGATTTGAAGGTCATCTCGTCTAGGCTGGTCGAAAACTGTCTGCCATGCTCAAACGCTCTGAGTACATCAATTATGACAGCTAGGTAGCCCTTATAGCAATAGATTTGAAGGTCATCTCATCTAGGCTGGTCGAGGACTGTCTGCCATGCTTAAACGCTCTGGGTTCATCAAGTATGACAGCTAGATAGCCCTTATAGCATTAGATTTGAAGGTGATCTCGTCTAGGCTGGTCGAGGACTATCTGCCATGCTTAAACGATCTGGGTACATCAATTATGACAGCTAGGTAGCCTTTATAGCATTAGATTTGAAGGTCATCTCGTCTAGGCTGGTCGAGGACTGTCTGCCATGCTTAAATGCTCTGGGTACATCAATTATGACAGCTAGGTAACCCTTATAGCATTAGATTTGAAGGTCTTCTCGTCTAGGCTGGTCGAGGACTGTCTGCCATGCTTAAACGCTCTGGGTACATCAATTCTGAAAGCTAGGCAGCCCTTATAGCATTCGATTTGAAGGTAATCTCGTTCAGGCTGGTCGAGGACTGTCCGCCATGCTTAAACGCTCTGGGTTTAAAGAACAGAGCTATGTTAAGGTCGTCTCAAATTTTATTTTGTAGTATGTTTGTAAATTTAATGATCATCATCATACCACGAAACGTCCACTGCTGCACATAGGCCTCTCCCATAGATTTCCAGAGCGACCGATCTTGTGCGGCCCGCACCCAACGGCTCCCAGCATACTTTATTAGATCGACTTCCCATCTAGTGGGGGGCCGTCCTGCGCTGCGCTTTCGCGTGTATGCTGTATATTTTTTAGAAAGCACTGCTAATCTATCTACAGTACATAGAGCTGTAGTTAGCTGCAAGTAAATAATTAGCATTAAGTTCACCTACCTTTGTAGGTACTTATTGTTTTATTAGTAAGGTATCTATTAAATAATTTTCTATCTATCTGTCCCAGTATTAGCAACTTACCACCAGTGTATAAACCATCATCAATTAGTATAAATGAAAAGGCCTCCAGATTTGTAGAGCTTTTTGAAGTAAAACTTCTTTACTCACGCGTGACTTTGGGAGTAAGCTGGTGAATGCGTGACGAAAGCGTTACGAAAAGTGTGATCGGGCGAGGCGAACGAAATGTTGAGAGGGAGATATAAGTTAGTGAAGATAGAAAAAGAGAGAGTAACGTTTCGTATATTACTGCAGGGACAAGAGATTGAGGTGCGAGCACACATTTTATTTCTCTCTTTCCTTATAGCCAGTTACGGTTCGTATATCTAAAACACAGTGCAGGCCTATTGTTTGTATCACACTGTAGGAGCAAGAGAGAGCAGTGCGCGCGCACATTTTATGTCTCTCTTCTTCTCATAGCTAGTGCATGATATATACATATATCTCAGTCAGTAGTTCGTTTGCGTTTGCTAGCGTTAAACGAACGGTTATTTAATGATTATTTTTCGTAATTTAATTTCGTTCTTGAACAATTTTATAAATTAATATTTTGAAAAAGAAGATTTAGTTCAGTCGTGTGGTCTAATGCGCACTCGTTTTGTTTGTTATTCCTTATGTAACGTATCGTACGTTTTCACGACTGAACAGCTGGACTGATCTTGATAAAACTTAACAAGGAAATACTATGTGTCATTATAAAGGACGTAAATATTTTAAAAATCAATCAAACGATAACACTAGAAAAGAAATGCTAGTAGAGCCCGTCAAGATTAGTTTTTTCAGAACTCTATTCATCACGGACCGAAGAAGTCGAATTGGCGCTGTTATAGTCCACGTGGACGAAGTCGCGGGTCAACACCTCTTTCTATATATTCTGAATTTTTCATACTTGACTTTAATTAATTACATACTTGAAACGAGTAGATACATTATCATCTAATAATTACCCACGACTCCTTTGTTATACTCAGAAAACAACATTCTCAGGCCTTGCCATCATTTATTTTAATTATGATGGAATTTATCTTGAAGTTAGGGGAAATAATCATATTATTATGAAGATAAATGATACCTACCGCTGAAAGAAAAAGAAAAATAATTTTGATACTTTTATGCACTCACAATATAAAACGATGTAACTAGGTGATATAAGTTGCTTTGGAATATGTATTTTAATACTGAAACAGATATGTATACTCCTTATTCTGTACAGGGAAATTTTGTTATCTGTAAGTCTTAATAATGTTTAAATTCAGTTATATTTTTGGTAAGGTAAAATTCACCCTCGGGTACCTACATACCTTCTGGGGTACTCTAGCTATCATCATCATCACTACTGAGTATAGGCCAGTTTTTTCCATCCACTATTCCAGATAAACATCTCTTATTTCCAACGTGTGTATTTTCAACTTAGCATCGATAGGGCCATTTTCCAATTGTCGTTAGAAAGCCAATCCAATTTTCTAAAGCAGCCGACCTTTTAGTGAATACTTTGGTAGCATACTAACTATTAGACGATCTCTGCCACGGCAGCCATTTAATCTGTGCCACGGCAAAAATATCCCAGTTACGTCTTCTTTACTAAGTGACTATACAGGGTATACTCTGCAACACCTCAAAGCTCTGTTTTCGTTAAACAATAATAGTATATTATGATACATGTGCGCTAAGTTGCTCATTATACACGAGGCTGTGGGTTGCAGCCCGAGCCGTAGGCGAAAGCGTAAATCAGCCGAGTGTCTAGTGAGCACTTTATCAACACACTTGCGAGGAAAAAACTTCTGTACTTCTGTCTTCTGTACTAAAACTTGTCATTTTTACAATTATTTATTACACAGCAACAAATGTGATACAAACAAAAAAATGGGAAATGGTGCGCAAGTTTTTTTTGCACTTGCCAAATGTAAGGTGATTGATTACATATAGCCATACAGCCTACTTCAAAAATATAATTTAGTGATAAAATGCAAATATTTTATAACAAACTATTGTGAATTATTAATAATTTAATAATAATAAATGTTTTTTCGTCTTAATTAGGGATAAACCAACTTACTAATGATAACTTAACCATTACCTATGGCGTCCCCCAGGGCAGTGTGTTGGGCCCCTTATTATTTCTCATTTATATTAATGATCTTCCTTCAAATGTCCAGTATCCAATGGTCCTTTTTGCTGACGACAGCACTGCCATGATAAAATGTAATAGCAGTGACATACGAAAATTATATAAATAACGCCATATCTCAAATAATTAACTGGCTTGATTGTAATAACCTAAAGGTTAATTTAGAAAAAACTAAAATTATGCATTTTACACAACGCTGTCGAATACCGAATTTGAATATAACCTTCTGTAGGTTATATTCAAATTCGGTATTCGACAGCGTTGTGTAAAATGCATAATTTTATTCTCTTGCTCCTACAGTGTGATACAAACAATAGGCCTGCACTGTGTTTTAGATATACGAACCGTAACTGGCTATAAGGAAAGAGAGAAATAAAATGTGTGCTCGCACCTCAATCTCTTGTCCCTGCAGTAATATACGAAACGTTACTCTCTGTTTTTCTATCTTCACTAACTTATATCTCCCTCTCAACATCCGTTCGCCTCGCCCGATCACACTTTTCGTAACGCTCTCGTCACGCATTCACCAGCTTACTTCCAAAGTAACGCGTGAGTAAAGAAGTTTTACTTCAAAAAGCTCTACAAATCTGGAGGCCTTTTCATTTATACTAATTGATGATGGTTTATACACTGGTGGTAAGTTGCTAATACTGGGACAGATAGATAGAAAATTATTTAATAGATACCTTACTAATAAAACAATAATAGTATATTATGATACATGTGCGCTAATTTGCTCATTATACACGAGGCTGTGGGTTGCAGCCCGAGCCGTAGGCGAAAGCGTAAATCAGCCGAGTGTCTAGTGAGCACTTTATCAACACACTTGCGAGGAAAAAACTTCTGTACTTCTGTCTTCTGTACTAAAACTTGTCATTTTTACAATTATTTATTACACAGCAACAAATGTGATACAAACAAAAAAATGGGAAATGGTGCGCAAGTTTTTTTTGCACTTGCCAAATGTAAGGTGATTGATTACATATAGCCATACAGCCTACTTCAAAAATATAATTTAGTGATAAAATGCAAATATTTTATAACAAACTATTGTGAATTATTAATAATTTAATAATAATAAATGTTTTTTCGTCTTAATTAGGGATAAACCAACTTACTAATGATAACTTAACCATTACCTATGGCGTCCCCCAGGGCAGTGTGTTGGGCCCCTTATTATTTCTCATTTATATTAATGATCTTCCTTCAAATGTCCAGTATCCAATGGTCCTTTTTGCTGACGACAGCACTGCCATGATAAAATGTAATAGCAGTGACATATACGAAAATTATATAAATAACGCCATATCTCAAATAATTAACTGGCTTGATTGACTGGCTCTAAAGGTTAATTTAGAAAAAACTAAAATTATGCATTTTACACAACGCTGTCGAATACCGAATTTGAATATAACCTACAGAAGCCAGCGCGTAGAGAATGCTAAGAGTACAAAGTTTTTAGGACGTCATTGACGACAAACTAAACTGGTCTATACAAGCCGAAAATTTACGTAAGGCACTCAGTAAATATGCGTATATGCTCTATAAGTTGCGTAAAGTCAGTTTGGATGTTCTTAAAACAGTTTACCATAGTTACGTGTCCTCTAAGCTTCGTTACGGTGTTATATTCTGGGGAAATGGTACAGAGAGAGAAAATATATTTAAATCGCAAAAAAGGTGTATCAGGGCAATGTATGGTCTGAAAACAACTGATAGCTGCACACCTTACTTTCTATCACTTAATATTTTAACTTTACCCTCACTATACATTTACGAAATATCAATTTTTGTCAAAATGAATCCCGACTTATTTGAAAAGCCTACCCATTCACGCAGCAGACGCGACATATACCACCTGTGCCTAGTTAAAAGCAACACTGCTCTTCTTAATAAAAGTGTATGCGGTATGGCTCCAAAAATATATAATAAAGTACCAAATAGAATAAAACAATTAAATTTGACTGAATTCAAGCATTAATTGTTTAAATTTTTGAGAATTAGATGTTATTATACTGTGGATGAGTTTCTTATGGACAAAGACATGCAAACTCGATAATAGCGTAATTTATTTAATTTTTAGAGATTTGACTGATTTTTTAACTTTGACTTTGATTGAATTCAATTCTAGAAATGTTTCTAATACACTAAGTTATATTATATTAACTGCATTTGCATGCCAACTAATATGGTAAAACATGTCTGGAACCTATATATTGTATTTGTCACCTGTTTTTATACATATTTACCCATGTTTGCAAATGAATAAATGAATTATGAATTATGATACATTTATTTATTCCATAATGTAAATGGAATTTCAGCGGCATAAAACCTCTTTGTTGTTACAAAAAAACTGTATCACCCGATTAAATTGAAAATGCTCTGTTTACTCGCACATAATTTGCAGTTAGGTACTAACTTAACTTTGTAGGGAAAATTCTATTATGCACTACTACATAGTTACTACTGTGTAATATTATTATGCACGTGTGTGTTATAGTTCGGAAGAACCATGTAATAAGGCTCACTCTACAAGTAAGTGCTAAACAATTGTAGACCTATCGTACAACCCGCGCCTATACATATAGGTACTCTGGTCACATTAGCAATATGCTAAGGTTGCTCGAACTGCGGGCCCAGGTGTGAATTATTTCTCCAATTTTCCTGGTAAATTAAAGGTGAATCTGAAAGGTGTGCGCTGAGGCATTTGAATCGTGAATTTCAGAATCCATGCGGGATAATATTAGAAAATCGTGAAAATTCTAAATTATTTGGCAAGCGCTGTCAATTGTAGTCCCTGTATGCGTTATCGCCGCGGCACACCCTAGCCCGTTTCGCACGTAGTCGTGCGTTTATCTCACCGTGTGACCGTTTCGCGTCCAAATGGCACCGCGTCACGACACCACCTCAAATTGCCCCAAACTGTGTCGAGAATGTAAAGACATCTCGTAACATAATGGAGAGACCACTTCGCACGGTCAAGGTCTAGAAATGTAGACGAAATTACCAAAACTAGTCTGGCGTTTATTGCCCAATTTTTCATTCTAGGCCATTATGAAAGGGTTTAGATTTTAACGCATAAAAAACACTTAAAAGCTTTTTTAGTGCGAGAGTTTGTATGCTTGATTAAGGACTCTGAAAGATTAGTCTGACTTACTGAAATAACACACAAAAGTCCGCAACAAGCAAAAGGCGTAACAAGCTAAGATTTTGTGACTTTTGAGTCTTTGGAGTAGACAGTCTACTTCAAAGAATCAAGCTAGACATCTCGCTGTAACGTTGATATTGGTGGCGATTCTGTTGATAACACAGACTAACTAAAGATGGGTAAAATACGAACAGTCTTATTTTGTTTACGCTAAAGATCAAATTAGAATGACATTTAAAGTGACTATTACGACTAAAATTAAGTATTTTTTACTAAGATGGCGTGTTTGCGGGCTAGTTTTAACCAGCACCAGGCATCTTAATAAAAAAATACTTAATTTTAGAAATGTCACTTTAAACGCCATTCTAACTCGATCTTTAGCGTAAACAAAATAAGACCGTTCGTATTTTACACAATATTAGTTAGTCTGTGAATCGCCACCATTGTTGAGTGTTGTAAGACAAAGTCTTGTAATTTTGTCTCCGAAATGTTCTACTTGCTAAGTACTCGGTAACCTACTCTAATGGATAGTGGAATATGAGTGTAACTGTGACCTGAATCTTTCTTGTCTTCAAACAAATTGAGTATGAGCACCTATAAGTATACGTTGAATTTCCCGATGCTCCAAAATATTTCCTGTTATGATCCAACGATGGTAAGTAATAATTTCTATATACTTAACGTGTTTTGGTATATACGCCACTAAATGAAAACACATGTAATATACAAACATTATGTAATATAGGTTTTTTCAAATTCATTATCGTAGAAAATGTTAAATTTTCACACAACCTTAATATCAAGTCCTAAATATCAATGGAACAGCCTGTTTGCAACAGGTAAAAAATCATATTCATCATGCGAGTGCCTGTTAAACTGACTAAGCGGCATTGGCGCAAAGACGCGGCCGATTTACGTTTTAAATTGTTTATTGGAAGTGTATCGATTACTGAATACATATTCAAGTAACCGGTATTAAACCCACCTCTATATTGGAAATGTATCGATTACGGGATAAATACATATTCAAGTTACCGGTAGTTATCTACTGGTATTCAACCTACCTCTAATATGATTAATGTCGTACGTAAAAAACAGGTTGTATAAGCAAAATACTTTGGCAATAGTGTTAATTTGTGTGATTATAAGTAGTAATAACATTTCTTTGGTATTAAGTTTATTTAAAACTTAGTGTCATATATTACATAGCTTAAGCTGTGTACGGGGACGCTGATTCCATGACTACGCGTCGCGTGGAGTCTGGCACGAGTTAATAAAAAACAGACACACGAAGACTCCACTGCCGCGACTCTAAATAAATATTGCTGGACATTTCACACAGCGCTATCTAGCCCCAAACTAAGAAGAGCTTGTACTATGTACTATGGGAACCAGATAACTGATAGTGATAAGAATACTTAGGTATATACATACATACTTCTAATATATACCCGGAACAAATATCTGTAGATCATACAAACATTTGATCCGCGGCGGGAATCGAACCCACTACCTCCTGCGTCTCAGCCGGCTGTTCGCCCACTGCGCCACGGAGGTCATCAAATGGGCGTGTCTTAAATCATACCCATTGAGTGTTTTTAGATATACAGAGTTAAAATAAAAATAACTTATACTCGACCTACTCGGACGGCTGCGCACTGCCAACTGGGCGCGAATTGGATTTATTGGAATTTTGTATCGGCCACAGATACCTAATACTTGCACTCCGTGGCGTCTTGGATTTCTGAATGATCGGATATCCAAATATTTCTAGGACTTCCCGCAATACGCTTGAGATTACGTACTTAAGGACGGTTTTTCGAGACTTTTGGAGTGTAGGCGTGGAATCAGGTGGGCCGCATGTAGGGTTACCAACTTTTTTCCTATCAAATATAGTATTTTCGAAGCCGTTACCTCTAAAAATATATGAAGGCAAAACCATTAATAAAAATATAGTATGCGATTAAAATATTTATTTTTTGTATGAATATTTTTCGCTGCTCTGCGTCTTAAAAATATTTTTTTTATTTTTAAGAAAGCATTCATATGCTTGATAGCAGTCCAAATTAAGTTGAAAAAACACCATTAATTCGGTTTTTATTAAATTCAAACTGGCCCTGCTCATCTCTCCATTTTGTCTTAATGACAGAAAATATGCGCTCTGTGAATGCTGATGTTGCAGGAATTGAAATAGGAAATTATATAATTTTTAAAATATTAGGCAAGTCTGAATAATTTAAGAAAATAACTTCTTGTCATTTTTCAACAGTTGATTTAGTAGAAAATTTTTGGTCAGAAAGTACAATGTCAAAAATTTTGTACAATTGATTGATTTCTGAGTACAAATTGTAAATAAATATTGCTCGCCATTAATAATAAATAATAAAAATAATTAATAATAAATAAATATTGCTGGACATTTCACACAGCGCTATCTAGCCCCAAACTAAGCAGAGCTTGTACTATGGAAACCAGATAACTGATAGAATACTTATATACTTTTTTTGTAAATACATACTTATAATACATAGAAAAACATACAGACCCGGAAAAAATATCTGTAGATCATGTACACGTTTGTTCCGCGGCGGGAATCGAACCCGCTACCTCCTGCGTCTCAGCCGGCTATTCGCCTACTGCGCCACGGAGGTCGTTGATTGTTAAAATAAATTTTTCGTTTCTCAGCAATTTCTAATCTTAGAGCGGAGCGGGCTTTAAAAAAAGGTTAAGGCTACTTTCTGCTTTACGCAAAACTTAGTAGTTTCGCCTACTATATTTTTTTTAGACATATAGTATTTGATCCCCTAATATAGTAGGATACTATATTCTTTATTAGGGTTGGTAACCCTAGCCATATGCTTGTTTGCTACCTTAGCGGTATAAAAAAAAATTGTGGAGTCGCGTCCTCGTATATATGACCAGCTTTAGATTTAGAAAACACAATATATATTTTCTAAAACTAATAACCTTAGTACAATAGATTGTGGAAAGTTATTTCTCTCAATCGCTGCCAATACCAATACGTTGCAATCTCTAAATACCTGAAAGGAAGCACGTAACCTAATAAAACATTTCTATTGCCCACTGATTATTTTACGTTGTTCCTACATTTAGTTTCACGACCTCCGATTTGCAATGGGCGATTAGCCGACTGAGACGCAGGAGGTAGCGGGTTCGAATCCCGCCGCGGAATGTTTGCATGATCTACAGATATTTGTTCCGGGTCTGGTTGTTTCTCTATCTATATCTATACTATAAAATATACTAATATTATAAAAAGGAAACATTTGTATTATTGTATTTTTGTGTGTATGTTTGTAATGAATAAACTCAAATACTACTGTGCCGATTTTAAAAATTCTTTCACCATTGGAAAGCTACATTCACCCTGAGTATACAAAAAGCTTCGTTATGTTATTAAGAGGAAAGATTTGTTTGTTTGTATTGAATAGGCTCCGAAACTACTAGACCGATTAAAAAAAATATTTCACTGTTGGGAAGCTACACTATCTCCGGGTGACACAGGCTACTTTTTACCCAACTGCGGAGAAGGAGGGTAATGTTTTTATTAAAAACTACGCGTGCGAAGCTGCGGATTGGTCAGCTAGTATATTATATGTAAGTATTTACAAAAAAAAAATTATGTAAGTATGTTATCTGTTATCTGGTTCCGATAGTACAAGCTCTGCTTAGTTTGGGGCTAGATAGCGCTGTGTGAAATGTCAAGCAATATTTATTTATTTTATTTCTCTGATTAACCTACAGAATTATGTCTTAACATAATCTATAGGCCCTATGTGGACGATCATGATTCAAATAGGTGATGATTTCGGAAATATGAGGCTTTTCACGGTTCGCATCTGTCGCCATATTTTATTTCGATGATAAAATTTATCTGTATATTGATATTAATATTGTATTTGAATAGAAACAGATGGCCCACTTGAGGTTTCCGTCAGATTCGTTAATGCAAATTAGACAATGATACTATTTATTTGGTATCAATAATGAATAATGGGCCAGTTATCAATAATGAATAATGGGCCAGTTATCAATAATTTAATTCTTATTGGCAGTAATATTTATATAGGTAGGTATATTATAGAGAGACGTATTGTGTTATACAATACGTCTCTCTACAATCTGTTAAGAGGATGGAAGATAATTATAATTTGATATTGCCGTATAAAGTAACAGTTCCTATGTATTTTAGTATCAATAAATTAATGATAATACTGTTGTACTCCACAATAGTAGGGAATTTTTTTGACGCATAAAGTATAAAGCCATTGACGATACATCTGTTTGGAATGCTTCTAAATGGAAGACTTCTTTAAGAAGCTCCTTTTGGATTGGATACATGGATTTCAATACGTTTAGAAATCTAAAGCTGGAAGGTGTCCATTTGATTGGCATACTTTTATCACATTCACGAAACCATTTTGAAAGACGTCCATTCCATTTGGATTGCCATCAAACGTCCATATGTATCGTCAATGGCTACCTTTAGATTATTCGGCCTTAAGGCGCCATCTTACACGAGCGAGTGAATCGCAACGATGTTATCGTTGTGCCACTAACTTTAATAAGCCGATAAGAGTCCATCACGACTATAGTACCGCGGCATAAGGACGAGTGGCTATGACGAGCAAGATGTTAGCGATTCGCCGCACGCCAGTCGCGACACGCGGCATGTATCCGCTATTTCTGCGTTACTTGTCTGCTTAATAAAGCATGTTGATTGCTAAGAAATCTGATATTTGGAAACGATGTTTGTTATCGAGAAGTTTATTACGTCGTTGCGAGTACGCAGCGATCCGTTCCCAGTCGCGACGATACATTGGCGGAATAATCGTTGCCTCGTGGAGATTACCTGACGATAGAAGAGCCGACTCGTCGCGATTCATTCGCTCGTGGAGGCAGCGTCTTAGACATAATTATAAAGAAGATTACGATATAGTCAGTACGTAAATAGAGAAACCTAATTAATCTGGACATGGTTATTAGCTGCCTATTGCTCGCGATATAATGGAGCGTGAACTTCGGACAGTATAGATTAATACAGTGATATACCTAATTGGTAGGTGGTTAATTCCATTTGTAAGAACAGGCACGTCCTTTGGAATATGTAATGTTAGCCGATTTTAATAAAAGTAGGTACACATTAACAGATTTACAAATTTTTAGGGTTCGGTACCCAAAGGGTCAAACGGGACCCTATTACTAAGACTCCTCTGTCTGTCTGTCCGTCTGTCACCAGGATGTATCCCATGAACCGTGATAGTTAGACAGTTGAGATTTTCAAATGTGATGTATTTTTGTAGCTGTTATTACAATAAATACTAAAAACAAAATAAAATAAATATTTAAGGGGGGCTCCCATACAACAAACGTGATTTTTTGCTCGTTTTTGCTCGATATTGATAACGGCAACAGGTAGATGCTTGAAATATTCACAGAATATTAAGTTATATATTCACTTAAAATAAAACAGATATTTAAGGGGGGCTCCCATACAACAAACGTGATTTTTATGCTGTTTTTATAGATACGGACCCCTTATACTCGTATGTACGGACCCCTTCGTGCGCGAGTCCGACTCGCACTTGGCCGGTTTTTTATTAACAATTTACCATTTAATGTAAGCCCGCCTTCATCATCATCATCTTCCATAGCCTGACTTCACCCATTGTTGGGTATAGGCCTCCCCTAGTTTGTGCCATCCACCACGATCCTGCGCTAGTCTCACCCACCGAAGGCCCACGACCTTTACGATGTCGTCCACCCATCTCACTGCTGGTCGTCCTACCATTCAATACCCGCTCCTCAGCCACCATTCAGTCACGGTCCTGCTCCATCTGTCATCACCACGTCTAGCCAAGTGTCCCTCCCAAGACCATTTGAGCACCATAACTCGAATCCCAACGTCATGAACCTTCGTTCGTCTACGGATCTCGAGGTTTGGAACTCGATCTAACAGTCTGAAGTCAAGCATGGTACGCTCCATGACTCTCTGTGTAACTCTTAACCTGTGCACAGCCTCCTCAAAGTTATTACTGATAATAAAATCTTTTTGTTGAATGAATACTTGTTGAAAGTGTAAAGAGCTAATGGTAGGTGAAACCTATTCACATGAGTGGTTTACGATGTGGGGTGGGAGTGTTGTATGATTTGACGATCCGCTCCGAATAACGTCTCGCCTCGCACTGAACGTTATTCGGAGCGGATTGCACTCACCCTGATGAAGGTTTATTTATTTATTTAATACTTTATTGCACAAAAATACAAATTACATGTACAAAAGGTGGGCTTAATGCTAATAGCATTTTCTACCTGCCAACCTCAGAGGTAACAAAACAGGTTGGCGTGTTAACTTTTAACAATATTAATGTTTATTAAAAAAAAACAAAAGAAACACAAATAACAATAAACTCCGATTACAGTTAGAATAAATACATAAACCTACTTGATATAACAATAATAATACATAGAATATATATATGAGAAATATAACAAATATATATATATATATATATATATATGTATATATATATTTATAGATATAAAACAAAAAATACTATTACATACAACACACATAGGTACTACGTTTTCATATATTTTAACAGCCAGTGGAGGACTGCAAGAAATGACTATAGACTAGTCGTCTGAAAACCGGTTTACTAGGCGCCTTTTTAATATGAGTAGGGAGAGAGTTCCATAGACCGACAGCTACCACCTCAAAAGAGTTGCCACGGAAGGCGGTTGAGTGTTTCGGGGTAGCGAGAAGGAGAGAATCAGTGGATCTGGAGTTTTGGTCATGGGTGTCAGAGAGGTAGGAAAATTTGCATTTAAGATAATGAGGAGTAAAGGGGTCCCTAAGGATCGAAAAAAGAAGACATAAAACTCTTAACTTTCTCCTGTCACGAATTGAGAGCCATTTCAGTTTGGAGCGATACTCAGACACATGATCATACTTACGGAGACCGTAGATGAACCTAATGCACGTATTGAGCAGTCGATCCAATTTGTTAAGGAGGTCCTGATTAAGGTCTAGGTACGATATATCCGCATAGTCGATTATAGGTAAGAGCAAAGAGTTGACTAGGGATATTTTAGTATTTGTTGGGAGAAAGTTTTTAAAACGGATAATAGAATGGAGAGATGCAAAAAATTTACGGGATACTTCCTTTACCTGAGCCACCCAGTTTAGGTTAGCATCGACAAGGAGGCCAAGATTTTTGACCACCGGTGCAAAAGGTATGATGCAATCATTATATACTAAGGGAGTGGTTGAGGGTAGGTCGATTTTTGCAAGTTGGCGAGTACTCCCGATAATGATTGCTTGACATTTGTTTGGGTTCACTTGGATGCCGTAGTTCTCAGACCAGGTCTTAAGTTGGAGAAGATCAGTGTTAAGAGCATCCAATGAAGCATTCAAGTTTTCAGTCTTTGAGTGGTAATAAAGCTGCAGATCGTCGGCGTAGAAGTGATAGTTGCAGTGGAATTTGGAGGAAAGCAAGTTAATGAATAGGCTGAAGAGCAGGGGTGATAGGATTCCCCCTTGAGGGACTCCAGCCTCCAGCTCACACCAATCAGAGAAAGTCTGCCCACTCCGGATGGACTGGCGTCGCCCCGTTAAATAGGACGAGAACCACTGAACGGCTAACGGCGAGAAATTCAGATGACTCAAGGCAGCAAGAAGCAGATCATGGTCGACAGCATTAAAGGCGTTGCTAAAGTCAATGAGTACCAGCACAGTGACTTGAGATTTCTCCATAGCTGATCTAATGTCCTCGGTGACTTTGAGCAAGGCAGTTGTGGTGCTATGGCCAGCCCTGAAACCAGACTGGAATGGGTTCAATAGGTCACCGTCGTTCAGAAACTCCATTACTTGCTTGTGGACAACTGACTCTATGACTTTAGACAGGAAAGGCAGGATTGATATGGGACGAAACTGGTTAGGGAGAAGCGGGTTGGGTGTTTTTGGTAATGGCAGGACATGAGCTTTACGCCAAAGGTTCACGAATTGAACCGAAACATTGTCGGTCGAAACACCGATAAGACGGTACGTGATAAATCCCGTATTTATAATAATGATTGAAATCAATCACGAAAGTTTTCTAAGCAAGACTTCATACATTTTCCAATGAAAAACTGTTTTCATTTATACAAAGAAAAACCATCGTTGATTGTACGGCTGCTTTTGATTGCCGGCGTTGGATTTATGCGCGGTTCTATATATTATTCTGGTTTGTTTCAGTGGATAAAACAATAACAATATTTAAATCTATGAATAGTGTCCGCAGAGGGGACGTTAGTTACAATTTATTTGTGAAGCCGCATATTTTGCACACGGAAATAAAATTGGACGATCAAATTTAATTCAACTATACGCTTGGAAATATTTTGGATTTAGAATTTGACAGATGTCAAAATACTACCAACCAAGTAAGAGCCAAATGATACTTATTGGAAAATCGTCCTGTTGAAATATTTCTGAGTGTATTTTTTCAATTAAAGTGAATACTTAGTGTTATCGAGTATGGATAAAATAATAATAATTTGGCATTATGTCGATGATTTTTAGGGTTCCGTACCGAAAGGGTAAAACGGGACCCTATTACTGAGACTTGGCTGTCTGTCTGTCCGCCTGTCACCAGGCTGTATCTCATGAACCGTGATATTTAGACAGTTGAAATTTTCATAGATGTATTTCTGTTGCCGCTATAACAACAAATACTAAAAACAGAATAAAATAAATATTATAGGTGGGCTCCCATACAACAAACGTGATTTTTTGTTTTGCTGTTTTTATAGATAATGGTACGGAACCATTCGTGCGCGAGTCCGACTCGCACTTGGCCGGTTTTATTCAATTTCTTGTATAGACTTTTGTACGAATTTATCACGGCATGCAAAATGACAGAAGTCAAATATGATTAGATTTCTTTTAGTGTACAAAAAGTACAAATACGTAATAGCAAAATCAATTTTTCATCACTCTTTCTCTGAAAGTTGATCATGGTTAGCTCGATATCTGATGCATAAAAGTAGATTATTAAACGAGGGGATAAAGCAGTGTCTTACGTCACGGGCGCTATATTGAATCCCGAACCTAACGAAGGATTCTAAAATGAACTCACGAGCGAAGCGAGGGAGTTACTAGAATCCTGAGTGCAGAGTGGGATTTAAGCTCGCCCAAGATGTAGACAGCTTTATACACGAGGAGAATACTCTACTTTTCACACTTTCTGAGAGACAAATTTTGTCTTTGTCACAGCGTTTCTCGGCATTTGCTTTATAAGATACGTAAGACATAAAAACAAATAGAACGACATAAAGAAAACTGAAGAAAACATAAGAAGACCTTAAAAGATCTAAAAAATCCTAAGAAGACATTATACATAATTTTGCGTTTTGTACATAAAGGCTAGTTCGATTAACTAATAAGTTCTTAGTTCTTAGTGTATGGGTCTCTTTGGTTCAAATTTTAATACAAATGAGGTTTCAAATTTAAATCATAATAAGTCCGCTAGGGCATAATGAAATTCAGCACAACTTCACTCCCGGCTCAACCGTAGGGATTTAATCACCTGCTTTCTGTGAGGTTAACACAACAAAATTGATAAAACACCAGAACAGGCATTCCGCTGTGATTGCAAGCCGTGCGCTGTGTCCATAAAACAAAACCCGCGTCCCGCGCCCACCTCACCCCCACCCGCGTAATGATGCTAGTCATTATATACCCATTTTGTGGTAAATGTTGTTGGTAAGATACAACTAATGTAACTATGGCACTATTTTATTATTCAAATATCAAGGCTGGTTTGCAAAATGATCCCTAAACGTACTTAGCGACTAAACATGTTTAAATTTGACATATTTACATGATTTGAACTATGACACTATTTTATTAATCAAATATTAAGGCCGGTTTGCAAAACGATCCCTAAACGTAATTAGCGACTAAAGAAGTTTAAATTTGACATATGTGTATGATTTGAAAACTTCTTAAATCATGTTTAGCCACTAAATACGTTTAGGCATCGTTGCGCAAATCGCCTCAAATTTTGTTTTGTTTTTTGGGAGATTTGCGAGATACCAGTGCGGGACGAACCACTAGTATAATTTAAAATTACAACTACTTAATAAAAGATTTTAATCTCAGAATTCTAGAGTAGGGAAAATAATAACACTCGATATTTGGCAACACCAGCAAAATGGAGGAACATTATTTACGACTATTATAAACCAAACAATTTATTCAATAATCAAAATGCGCTACTTACGTATGAAATGTAATTCCATCTTGTTTTTTTTTAATTTTTACATTTTGAGATGACACAAGAAGGCATACCTTAATTAAATTGAACACTAAGTAAATCACGTCACGCGTGACGACGGTCACAGAGTAGATGTTGCCGTCGCCGGCCCTCGTGTGACAGGCGTGCGGTGGACACACGGCCTATAGTAAAATGTATGTATCGCTAAATCGGCGCCGTCATCTCGTTCTCGGTGACGTCCCGGTGACGGTGGCGGTGGACAAATGGCGTTACTAATGGGGCGTTCGCGTCAACATCTACTCAATTTGAGTAGGTGTTGATGCTTCAGTACAGTATTAAGCGCGTTCACTTTTTCTGGGGTTTATCTATTCTGTGGTTTACACATATAATTTAACATTGTCGAGCAGGTGGTGTGAAAATGCAATTTACGCCCATAGATAAGTAAATTTGAAATTAGAATGAGGCTCATTGTATTCATAAAAGCTGAAATTAAATACAAGCTCTATGAAAATCCTGATTTCCATTTAATAAAAGAGGCCATCGTTTAGTAGTAAAAAAAAAATGGATACCGAGAATGCAAATTTTGTTCTTAGCAACAAACTGTTATACTTGTTATCATTAATCATCTCGGGTGAATGTGATCGCGTAGCCCCTTGTACAACAATGTACTATTTGTTGATGAACATGTTTACTACTGGCTTTAAGTATTCATTGCTTCGTTTAATATGCTCAGCCGCTTTTGCGGCTTCCAATTGAAATAAAACGAAGAATTTCGGCTGTACGAGGATAAATGCGATACCCTTGAGAATAATATTGAAATACCCGCGACATTCCGATTTATAAAAATTCTCTGTTAAACATTTTATAGCTCTGAGCAAAACAGTTCAGCGTTCACATATTGCTTCTCTATGACCTACATTTATCGGGTTATGCTAAAACTTAGCAAGGAAACACGCGTTCCTCAGCTAGTGCAAAACGTACATAAACTACTATCCCTTACTTCTAAGTAACTCTGACGTGATGTGAGGGGATGGACCATTGATAACTAAATAACTAAACCTTTCCCATAACTTTCTAACATGTTTGTAGAACTTGGATTGTTCTTTATAAGCCTACCTCAGCAAATAGCTTAATTCTTTGAAATTGCTTAAAAGCCATCAACTGTACTTAAAAGCCAACCATCAATCTACCACGTAGGCCCATTGGACTATAAAATGTCAGTTTAATTGTACTTTGTGCCTTCTTTCGTGTAAAGGTTACAAACAGAGTAACACTTTGTCTCGGCAGACGTGCAATAAGTACATTGTCGGCCATTACTCTTAAACGGGATTAACACGCTTAGAGATCTCATTTTCAAAGAAAAAAATAAATTTTTTAGCTTTCCTGTCTTGTTTTGGGACTTTTCGAGTTGTTGTCGGAATTAAATATGATTTATTTGTTGGTAAATTTTGGTTAAAACGACTATAATTTTTAACTTAGGTTCTATCGATTGCGTTATACAAACATTTAGATCTTTTAGTGGATGCATGCCACACTGAAAATCCACGGAGAAGGTTTACGTTCAGCATTGAACGTTCTATGGCTGGTAATATGATGTTGATAATGAGGGTTGATAAGGAATTTTTTGGTCATTAATAATCGAACTTGGAAACTTTTATAGGCCACAAATCAAGAGAAACTGCACCATTTTTTTGTTTTATAATGTTACAGAGGAGGCCTTGAATATTAACTCCCAATTACTAAAATCAAAATTATAAAAACAAAAGCTGTACCCATTCTAATTAAAAGGGATTTTGTATAATGACCACAATGCAATGTAAAAATGGTCGAATAAATGTTACGAACCATAACACGCACCCTAAAACATGTTTGGACAGGAAGGCGAGGTGACAGCGGGCTGTGAGGTAGCCATAGATTAATAACGGATTATCTGTTGTAATGTGTTTTTAGTTAAGTACGCAATTTAAAGGTTGGGGCCGAGAAAACAAAGTAACTGACATTACCGAGGCATTGAAGGAATCTAATTCTAGGGTGAGGGAAATAAGATCTGCACTGACTTCCAGCATAGGGGAGTGTTGTACACACGGCTACACATCAAGCTATACATTTCCAGTATGAGCTGATCTCTCATTCTACGAAAAGCCTACACAATGCGAGGTCAGTTTATACTGGAAATGTATAGCTCGATGTGTAGCCGTGTGTACATTACGCATTGAAGGTAGCAATTGTTTTATCTAAAACCACTGAAGCTTTCCAATTAAGCAAAGTTAACTTAAAAAAAAACTTGTTTGTTTTACGGAATTAAAAAGCAAAGGAAGAAACGTTAAGAAATAAACGTTCTGTATGGAAACAAAAAGAATAGAAAGTGGCGTTACAGCAGGCCAGCAGCTTATACAGCATGCTTTTAATATGTACCCAAAAGGAGTTAATGGAACAATGCATATTCAATGATTCTTCGAAATTTGTGGTTTGTCATTGATAAAACACTTCATAAAAATATTGTTTTAGGTAAGTCATAATATACTATTAGCACTGTGCTAATATTATAAATGCGAAACTGAGTTTGTTTGTTGTAGTTTAAACCCTCCGTCGTCCGAGAAAACCCTCCGTCGTCCGAGACACGTTCTCGGAGACCCGGATGACGAAATCACTTCCGATAATGCGGGTGAGTCATCCACATTAGACAGAGCAAACACTCCACAAATACACCGACCTCGCCGGCGAGGTCGACGAGTCCCTTTAGTCGCCGCCTACACGAGGTACAAGCACGTACCCGGGCGTTTCTCTCCTATCCCCGTCCCGGCAACAGCCCAAGCCGAGGTTCGTACCTAAGTGGTGCCCTTGCGCTAGTTGCCTCATCAAAAATAAAATTATAGGGCTGAGCGCCTTCTGCGCTCGCCAAAAGCTCGGTTAAGCTGCAACGGCCTCAGAGGCCAACAGCGAGATAAGTCCATTCGCAGAAAGTTTTTGTAGTTTGTTTGCTTTTACGTCGTAACGGCATAACTGATTTCGATGAAATTTGGTAGAATTATCGATTATGACCTGGTTTGAGGCGTACGTAGGCTTCTTTTTATTGAGAAACTACGTGTGCAAAGCCGCGCATGGAAGCTAGTAGTGGTATAAGTCATTAACTCATTAGGTAGTACACAGTCTTATGAAGAAACACCCAGGGCTAGAGTATTGAAAAATAAGTATTTGTAAAATCTATTGCTGTTGCGCAGTATGGCGCAGTGCCCGAACAAGCGCGATAGAGACAACTGCAGCTTGGACCGAAAATACCTATTAAAATTACACAAAATCAACGAATCGTAGTCCCCTGATTCCTTCTCAAAAACTTGCCCGATTTAACTACTTTTTCATTATAAATTATAGATCGTGTTTCTATGTTTTCCTTCTTTTTTATAATCCAGTCAAATTTGTTTTCTGGATGTTTGAACACAGCGGAAAAACTGATAAATTTTATACGTTTTTGAATTTTCATATCTCTTTTAATAATTAGTTTATTAAAAAAAGGAAAACATAGGGACATGCCAATAGTGGCCATAGATTTTTGAGAAAACCATTATTGCTGTATTACTCGTGCGCGATAACTTGGGACCTGCTAGGAATGCGACTCCCCGACCGCTTCCCCTGCACTTCCCCGATGGCGCCCGTATTGTACCGTTCGCATCACTATTTTTTACTAGGGTTTTTAGTCTCGTACTGGCCTACGTCACGTAACGACGCGCTCTGGAATTCTTTTAGTTTTCGTTTGTGTTATTGTTTTGTTGTTGTAGTTTTTGTTGTGACATGATGACCTCTTACAAGAGACGAATGAATCGCAATTAATTGTAAATTTATCGGATACCTCTTCGTCAAGTGATTATAGTGAGACTGAGGACGAAGAACAACCTCTAGAAGGCATAAATCCACTAAGTAGTGACGAAGATGAGATAATGTAAATAATAGATAAAATAAATGTATAAACTTAAACATTGTATTTTTATTTTATTCAAATAGTGTAAAAAAGATTAGATAAAAAGCAGCGTCCTCCCTGAGTAACATAATAAATTAGGTTAAAAAAAACAAACACGAAGCCGCGGGCGGCTGCTTGTTATGTTCGCTTTTTTGCGGGCGGTACAAACACGCCATTATGACGTCACCGCGCTCAGGTCCCAACTTATCGCGCACGGGTAATACTGGCATTATCCAGGGAGCAAACAGGGGACTACGTTTACATGGAAAAACGGCCCGTGTGTTTCCTCTTAATAGCTGATAAAAAGCGTGCAACAACTTTTTGCAACCAATTTGTGTACATTACCATTACCTAGCTTTGAGTTTATATGTGTATTTTATTGATATACCTACTGTATTAATTCTTGTAGTTAGTTTTGTATTAAGTGTTGTTGCAAATAAAATATTTCATTTGATTTTAATAATTTTGATAAAATACATCATTATTTTCAAAAAGCTGTTTTAGCGGTATTGTTCAGAAATAGTTTTAGAACAGTTCTAGAAAATCGGCGAGCGTCATTTGTTAATTAAAAAAAATTATACGCATTAAAATTACATCGGTAGCATTATCCAATTTCGGGTTAACATTCCATTTCGAAGCTATAGAAAAACAATTAACAAAGGAACTTATATTAAAAGGGTATGCTTTGAAGGTTTTTAGTTCCACCTAAAATACACCTTTAACTTTAACAACTTTGCTTTACCAAACTGGTTTTCTCGCGATGTAGAAAACATTCCTATCAAATCCACAAACAAATATATCAAGTAGGCTTTAATTAAGTCGCAGACGGAGCATAGGGCAATTATTTAATTAACCCTTATGTTTGGTTGGATTCTAAATCCAACCAAACATAAATGCCTCTACGAAGCTATAAATTTTATTCCAAGCTTTGTCGCCACAATAACGAATAGAGCTACGAGAACGAGATAGTTATTTGGAAATACTCGTAATAATAATATGTAGATTATTGTCGAAATAACCGATGAAAGAGACGGTAAGGGTTTCAAGGAAAACGATGATTTTCATTTTCAGAATTTGCAACCGGATAAATGTAAGTTAACTTAGTTATTTCGTCTATTTTGTTACATTAGGCAAGTTTGTTACGAGTTGAGTTGAGATATCTATTACAAATTCAGTCGTTAGCGACCTGGGTAAATCTTCCACCCTGCTATTGTTTGTAGATTGCCTTAGTGTTCAATAGTATTATATCTTAACAATTAAATTAATGCACTTAACATTAGTCTCTTACATTAATCAAGATAATTGCTATAAGATCAGCCTCGTTTGTCCAATGGAAGACGTCAAAAACTGGGATACAGAAAATCTAGTCCGGTTTTTGATGCACCATTATACTGATAGTACTTACTTAGGTTATTATATACTTCAGGTACTTATTTCTTGATTGATTTGTTATAAATTTGTATATACAGACGTATCCCAGTGTCTTGTAACAAATTGGCTACTTGTATAGACCTTTGTATTTACTCTTATGTAACCCATTAAATAATTTTTCATTTTCATTTTCATCTTTGCAATAAATTAAAATCTTTGGAATATAAATTCACCCAATAATGGACTACGTCAGTTTCCTTCTAGCACAGAATTAATGCAAGGGTACCCCTATTTTTAGGGCTAATTTGGCCGGGCTATTAGACAATACGACTGAAGTAAAACTTCGTTTTCAAAATATTAATTTATAAAATTGTTGAATTACAAAATTGTCCACACGTCTGTAGGTTGATCAGTCTATGTTCATTCTGGACAGATGCAACTCGCACTCGCATATTAACGTTTAAAAATATACGAAACGTAACTCTCTCTCTTTCTATCTTCACTAACTTATATCTGCCTCTCAACTTCCGTTCGCACTTTTCGTAACACATTCACCAGCTCACTCCCCAAGTCAAGCGTGCGTAAATAAGTTTTAATTCAAAAAACTCTAGGTATTGTGGTATTGCTTAGATGTATTTCCCGAGACGCTTTCTTGAGCTGAAAATGAAACAAATTTCAACATTTTCAGAGCTTCTGAATTGTGTGAACTGCTTTGGCTTTGCCAGTTGTTGTAGCAAAGTTTTTGCATGTAAACGATTTATGTTTATAAATTAGTAGTTTGAACAAAATTATTTGGGCAAGAGGGTCATCAATAAAATAAGAATTACGTAACCATGCAAAGAGAATAAAATAACATACACATGTTTGTTTCAATATGTTTGTTTCAATATGTTTGTTTCAATATGTTTGTTTCAATATGTTTGTATTGTATTGTTTGTATTATTAATTCCTTAGTAATATTATTCTAAATCATTTTTATTTTATATTCTTTGCTGTCTATTTTCCATTTGACTTTTCTTGACTTTTTTGACATTTTTATATATAGGTAAGTAGACATTTGTTTTGTTTTATTTTATTATTTTTGACATGTATATGACAATTTTAAAATATTGTAACTTGTATTTAGGATGTGATTTCAAACACAATTATATAATTGTTTATGAATAAATAAATGAAATGAAATGAAATATGAAAGAAGGATGCATTCGAAACAATTTAGCAGTGTATTTATTGTACCGTCCTTAGCAAAATCTCGTAAGATATAAATTATACCTCTACAGCTTTCTTCCATTATATGTTTTGTCAGCCAAAGATCCTATCGCCTAAATATATTACCCATAGTTCGCACAATTCTTTGGGGCAAAAGAATTACAGGTGTACTGGTATTCGAAGTTTATTAACGGAACCTATCACACTAATATTATAAATGCGAAAGTTTGGATGTTTCTTTGTTTGTTTATTACTCAATCACGCCATAACGGCTGAACCGATTTCGATGAATTTTGGTATATACATAGATTATAACCTGGATCACCACACATGCTACCATTTATCCCATAAATCAGTTTCCATGGGATAAAAATGGGATGTCAAAGTTTATATATGTCTTTTGCACCCCAGAACAACACGAGCGAAGTCGCTGGCAACAACTAGTTTATTATAATTAACTAGCTGACCCGCCCGCGGCTTCGCTTTAAAGTGAATATATAACTAAATATTGTGTGAATATTTAAATCAAATCAAATCATTTATTTCTCAAATCAAGCATTATAAGAATACAGCAATAAAGAATACAATTTTTACAATGGCTTGTTGTGAATATTGGCGTGCAGTACCTACACTAAGTATGGGACTTGTGTTGTAGGCACTGCTTTACCTTCCATACAATAATAAAGTTTTTAGCCATGCCGAGGTTAAAAACTTTATTATTTTATTGAAGGTAAAGCAGTGCCTACAACACACGTCCCGTACTTAGCGTACTTTACTTAATTAATTACTTAATATTTCAAGCGTCTACCTGTTGCCGTTATCAATATTAAGCAAAAACGAGCAAAAAAATCACGTTTGTTGTATGGGAGCCCCTCTGAAATATTTATTTTATTCTGTTTTTAGTATTTGTTGTTATAGCAGCAACATAAATACATCATCTGTGACAATTTCAGCTGTCTACCTATCACGGTTCATGAGATACAGCCTGATGACAGATGGTCAGACAGACAGACATACAGAGAGCGGAGTCTTAGTAATAGGGTCCCGTTTTACTCTTTGGATACGGAACCCTAAAAATGGCCAATTTGAAGCTTTATATTTCGGAAATGGATTCTTGTATTAAAAAAAATCAGGTAAACTTAGCTTATGACTTACTTAGCGTCATTATAACACCTTTCAGCTTTTCAGCACTAATAGTCTACGAGTATGGCTGTTACTGGTCAGACGGACAGATAGACGGACATAGCGAAACTATAAGGCCGTGCTCACTTTGGACACGAATTTGTTCGTACGTAAACGTACGAGTACTGTTCGCACGCATTGAGTGCTCACACTGAATAATTTTTTTTCCGTCAAATATGCAGTGCACCGGTGATATCGCGTACGTGAAGTCATCTTTGTTGCGATGAATAACCTGTATCTTCAACTTATTCTTTTTCTACATCGGAGATTGCGACGGCGTCGTCGTTATCGAAGAATTGAATAGGTGCGCGATATATTTTTAAAAAGAGATGATGTCGTTGAATTTCCTCATGTTATGGAAAATTTACACAATGACCCTAGACTGTCCGTAAATCAAGTTAATTGTCTTTTTCACATCCATTGTGTCCATTTTTTATGTAAAACTGAACGTACGACTGCGTGATAAATCCTAACAAGTTCGGATTGTATTCGGACGTCGCAAGTAAACGTACGTATACGTATAAGTCGCGGCACGTAAGTCTAGCGATGAACGATACGCGGAGGGGATAGCTGCGCATGGGTACTGTCGCGCAAGCAATACAATAGCCAATAGTCACTATTGGCCTGATTGGAGATGTTTCTTACCGTTGCAATTGACATAGTTGTAGACTTTGCTGTCCTGTTTTGGATTTTTCCTAAATCGCCATTTAATTTAATGTTTCCCGCCTTTGTAATTTCGGCAGTTTGTTTTATCTGGTTCAAATTTACAGTGCTGCTGTCCAAATGACTGAGTAAAGTACTTGTAGCTACATCAATCTCACTTTTGATTTGTTTCAAAGAATCAATTAATGAATAGATTCCCTTTTAAACAAATAAGAATTCACGTCATAAACCATTTTCCTTGCCTGTCTTATCAAAACAGTATTTCTTCTAGGCATATTCACTTTAAAGTCACAAACAAACTTAAAAAAAACTAAATTTAACAAACAAATTTAAATAACAGCAATAACAATAAGCAATAACATAATTAAGAACGCAACTGTACACTGGATGTGCGCGGGGTGTCGTATCAGTGTGGGGAACGGAATGCGACTGGAAAGCCAATCGATGCTACGCACGCCCACCCTTCATCCCGCTAGCCCCCCTCAGGTACCTTAATTTTTACTTGTGCGCAATTACGGTCAGCGCTAAAGTTTTGTGCCGCTACTTATACGACTGATCGCATGCAGTGTGAGCGCTCTCATAGTCCTTAGATTAGAAGGTTGGGATCATTCGTGCGTACTCGTACGTTTACGCCGTGAATCAAATTCGGATGAAATCGTATCCAAAGTGAGCGCGGCCTAAGGGTTTCCAGTTCGACTACAAATTGTACGAAAACGTAAAAACGCTAACTTTAGCACTGGTGATACGGCTACAGGTGTATATTTAGTTGTTTATTGGAACAAATTAAGGTACTATTTCTTGGTACAGGAAAACTTGTTCAATTTGCCGCTAGCAATGTACCGCAGTGTGGTCCAGGTTTTAAAGTAAAACCATATTTTAGTGTTCGAACGTTTTCTATTAGATTCATAACTCTTTACCACAGAGTATGAATTTAATAGAGTCTCCACTAGTACTCGTATTTGGTAGTCAAACTGTTTTTGTATGGTATGCGTGGTCAAATGTGCATTTTGGCGTAATAAGAAACTGTGTTGAAATAAAATTAGAATCTTTGAATAGTTTATTATTGTCGAACTGCTGTAGGAGGTTGAGTTTGATGTTGGCGAATTTGGTTTTATTCATAAGGTGACACTTACAGTTGATTTCTGAGGACGCTTAAGAACAATTTATTAGTTACTAGCTATTGTTCGCGACTTAGTTACACGTTACACTTCTAAATGTGTAGGTAACCTAGAAATAAAGCTAAACTCGCTGTTGCGCGCTTCACTTGACACCCCATTTTTATCCCATGGAAACTGGTTTAGGGGATAAAAGGTAGCTTATGTGGTAATCCAAATTATAATCTACGTATATACCAAATTTCATAGAAATCGGTTCAGCCGTTACGACTTGATTGAGTAACAAACAAACAAATAAATAAATGAATATCCAAACTTTCACATTTATAATAGTGTGACCTCGGCTTGGATCTTCGTAATCCATGCTGGGAGGTAATCGTGCTAATTTTGAACGATAATACCAAAATGAACACGTTACGTTATGCAAATTTCGTATCGCGCTAATCATTCGAACGTGAATGAATTGGCTTTTTCTTTCTTTTTTTGGAAGATTTCATTTTGACATCAGTCAAACCAACGTGAAACCTTAACCAAAAACACGTTACGTTCCAACGTTAGACACGATCAAAATGAGCGCGATAGCCCCCTGATACCGTTCTCTTATTTACTTTCCAGTAGTTATTTCCTAAATCTATAAAAAATATGAAGTTTCCGATTACGGAGGGTACTCTGAAAGGAGGAGATTGAGGAGGAAAGAGGGTGCAAAGTTAGCAATCGGACACCAGTCGGTCAACAGCTATCCGATTTGTTTACACATTTATTTGCAAGTTACAGAAAATAACTTACCGTATGTCCATTTATGTTACGGCATTTGTTCTTCCCAAACTTATCTACGGACCTTCATACTAAACAAATGCCATTTTTAAACGAAACATACATGCAAATCGCTCATAGATTGAACCGTTGGTACAGAAAGGTCACGCACTAAAACTAACTGCTCTATGTGTAGTGCAGATATGATGATAAAGATGCAAATCAACGCAGTCAAGGGTATATCACAGTTGCTAAATCACCAGTGCGATAACAGAGCATTTAGTGAACTCGGGATCGAATCACGCATTGAGTCTGCCCATGACCACGATTATTGCAACATATCAGAAAATACACATACTAAGTATGCATACCTAGTACATACTGATCGTGAAACTTTAAAAAATACTAATAAAAACCAAACGTAACTTGCTATGAGGAAAATAAAATGTGTGCTCGCACCTCTCTTGCCCCTACAGTGATATACGAAACGTAACTCTCTCTTTCTATCTTCACTAACTTATATCTCCCTCTCAACTTCCGTTCACCACGCCCGATCACATTTTTCGTAACGCTCTCGTCACGCTTTCACCAGCTTACTCCCCAAGTCAAGCATGCGTGAAGAATTAGTATATATTATTTTTAAAATTATTATTCAAAAAGCTTTAGTATATATAATTTTCGTTTATGATTAACTCTTGTTGTCTGGCCTTGTCTGTGGAAGTTGTATTGGTTTACGGCAGAAACTTCTGATTATATGCGGAATGGTGTTTATTAACTATCTACCTTTATATTATTGTTGTTTTGTATATACTTGTTACTATGTAGCAAAGGTACTTTATTAGTTCGCTAAAGTATTGAGTAGTTTACTTAACCTTTCTCTTTGGTGTCCTTCAGGCTTAAATGAAAATAATGTAGCTACAAACACTGGAAATGTTTTGGAAATTAAATTGTTTTCGTGGTTGGCTACTAAAGTTTCTATTACTTTAGTGTACTCTACGACCGTGCTAGGTGCGAGTAACTAGTGGTTCGCCCCGAACTGAGATCTCGCGAGTCTCCCATAAAAACAAAAAAAAATATATTTGTGATCTTTGAGTATCAAAATAGTGCCACAAAATGCATAACCAACAACTTGACCTACAGTTTCATTCAAATTACAAGTAACGGGAGTTTATGTTCATTGGTTTCACTTTTTTGGGGTAGAAACTGCAATTATTCTGGATTTCACACTTTTCTCTATATTTTCTCACTAAAGCTACACGCATACCAAATTTCAGCACTGTGGGATCACTTAGTGTCGTGCTTGGTGTACCCTGTAAGTTTTGTTAAAGTTCAGTTTTTATTATGACTAATGAAAACTAGAGAAAGAACTCGCCACGACGCATTAGCCAGCGCGGCGTTTTATGGCTAAACCCCCTTAGTTATGATTAGTCCCAATACGCCACGGCCCTCAGTCCCCAGCGGCCCCGCTATTCCTGACTCTGGCAGCGGTCACGGTTCCGGCGGGGCAGAGGGTGCTAGGAATCGCTGGAAGATGCCCAGCTGCCACAACCCAACGACCCTGACCTTGGCGTGTTACAACGCCAAGACGATTCGCACGGACGACCGATTATTAGAATTGCAATTTAAACTGGAAAAAATCAAGTAGGATATCGTAGAGTTATCAGAGGTCAGAAGAAAAGGTGAAGATCTGATTAAACTAACTTCAGGTGACTTGTTTTTCCATAGAGGCCATGACGATTCTACTAATGGCGGCGTTGGATTTCTTATTGCCAAAAAAGTTGCACATATGCTCACAAACGTAAAGAGTATATCTCCACCCGTGTCTGTTTTGTTATTTTACAACTAAACAAGCGCTACTCCTTTAAGATTGTCCAAGTGTACGCCCCAACGCCCCTCAGTTAAGACGAGGAAGTGGAGAAGCTATACGAAGATATTGATAAGGCCTTCGAGGAATCATATGCCACTATACCACAGTTATTGGAGATTTTAACGTTAAAACTGGCAAGCCATTGCAAAGCGAAAAATCTGTTGGTAGTTTCGGACTTGGAGTACGCAATGAAGGGGACAGACGCTAGTGAACTACCTTGAACTGAAAAACCTATACGCCATGAACACCTTTTTCCAGAAACGAGAGACATAAAAGTGGACCTGGGTAAGTCCAGACGGAAATACCAAAAACGAGATTGACTACATTATAAGTTCTCACAAATATGTAGTTACCGACGTCACGACCCTCTCAAGTTTCAAAACTGGAAGCGATGATAGGTAAGGGCAACACTCAGGTTCGATCTAAGAGGTGAAAGAACGAAGATGATAACAACTCCACTACAAAGACGGTACGAAAAACAAGAGCTGGCCGTTCTCCAAGATACTTTCCGTGTAGATCTGAAGAATAGATTTGAAGGTCTTGAAGAGTCGAACCTGGATGTGGATCATATCAACCTACTTCTGTGCAAGGCAGTTACGGAACTGCGAAAAAACATCTAGGTGCGCCTCGTAAGAAGAACAATAAGTTTTCACAAGAAACACTGGATTTAATTCAATGTAGAAGAAAAATGCTACACCAGTCTGGTTCAGATAAAAAAGAAATAGATAAGATTAATAGAACTATAAATAAACTAATCAGAAGAGATTTAAGAAATTGTAATACAAATATAATTATAAATACAATTAAACAAATATAGAGGCCCAAAAGTATTCCGAACAAAAACTAGTACAGGTTCTAAACATATAATAAAACTTAGAAACACAAACAACAAATTAATATCAGACCGACTCCAGATAGTATCTATCGTGGAAGAGTACTACAAGAGCTTGTACGTATCAACATCTGCGGAACTAGATCCATCAGAAGACGATACTCATGCTCCGCCTATTCCAGATCATAATACGGAAGTTTTACCACCCATTTTACCGTGTGAAGTGAGCAATGGTCTATACAAAATGAAGGCGGATAAGTCTCCTGGTGAGGATGGGGTTACAGTGGAACTGCTCCGAGCAGGTGGCGAACCTGTCTTAAAAGTTATTGTCAAGCTTTTTAATAAAGTTCTGTGTGAAGCTCGGACGCCTGAGCAGTGGAAAAACGCTATAGTCACTATTTTGCACAAAAAGGGTGATATTTCAAAATTAACTAACTACAGACCTATTATTCTACTTTCTCAGGTGTACAAAGTTTTTACAAAATCATAACGATTCGGCTCACCCGCTAGCTTGACGAGGCCCAGCCTATCGAACAAGCCGGCTTCCGGAGCGGATACTCTACCATCGACCATATCCACACGGTAAAGCAGCTGATGGAGAAGTGTTACGAATACGACCGGCCCTTTACCATGGTCTTCATCGACTACGAGAAGGCCTTCGACAGTGTCGAGCATTGGCCCGTGTTCCACGCTCTCCATCGCTGCCACATCGATTCCCGCTACGTGGAAGTGCTCCGGGAGCTCTATACTTCGGCTACACTGCATGTACGAGTTTACACGCTAACAGATCCTGTGCCCATCCAGCGGGGGGTGAGAAAAGGGGACACCATTTCTCCAAAGCTTTTTACAGCTGTCCTTGAAGATGTTATAAAAACCTTAGAATGGAAAAATTATGGAATAAATATCGATGGTGTCAACTTGTCTCATCTTAGATTCGCAGATGATCTCGTACTATTTGCAGAAAACTTTAATGATCTCCAGGCAATGCTGCAACATCTTTTTGACGCTTCTTTGAGTGTAGGTCTTAAGATCAATATGTCCAAGATGAAGTTGCTCTCGAATGTCTCCGGTATCACAAATCCCATTGTAGTAGTGGGAAATGAGAGGCTGGAGACAGTCGACCAGTATGTTTATCTTGGACATATTCTATCGTTTGGTAAAGAGCATCAGCAAAAGGAGATGTTTAAAAGGATCCAATTGGGATGGGCTGCATTTGGCAAGTTAGACGACATCCTTAGGTCGCCTAAATTTCCACAGTGTCTGAAGACCCGCTTATTCAACCAGTGTGTTCTGTCCATCTTGACCTACGGTGCCGAGACGTGGACGCTCACGCAGGAGGCTGTGTATAGGTTAAGAGTTGCACAAAGAGCCATGGAGCGTACCATGCTTGGCATCAGACTATTAGATCGAGTTCCAAACGTCGAGATCCGTAGACGAACGAAGGTTCATGCCGTTGGGATTCGAGTTATGGAGCTCAAATGGTCTTAGGCGGGACACTTGGCTAGACGTGGTGATGACAGATGAAGTAGGACAGTGACTGAATGGTGGCCAAGGAGCGGGTATAGAAGGGTAGGACGACCGGCAGCGAGATGGGTGGACGACATCATAAAGGTCGCGGGCCGTCAGTGGGTGAAACTAGCGCAGGATCGTGATGGATGCTACAAACTTGGAGAGGCCCATACCCAACAATGGGTGAAGTCAGGCTGTGGATGATGATGATGATGAATGAAAACTACATGGTTTAAACTAAAAATAAAAACGGGTCGTAATGTACTCACAAAGATTTTATATTAGACGAGCCAGTTGACTGGATAGTCCCATTATGTTTGTTTACCCTTCTTGAACTCCAATATCTCAACTAGCCCCCCAACATTTAAAATGTAAACTCATTTAGTCCATTTAAAACTAAACTCGTTCAGCATATAACTAATGTTTACTATATAAAGTAATTAAATAACTAACGAACGATCTACCTGAATGCGTTAATTGAGTACCTACCTACATAACTCGAACGAATTACATTAGCTTGTCTATGTGCACTGATTCTCATGTAAGTGATAATTGTTATCATTATTATAAATATGGGATTTATCGGGACGTACCGTTTTATCGGTGTTTCGGTTCAATTCGTGAACCTTCATCAGGGTGAGTGCGATTATAACATTGATAATTATTATCTTTTTGAGAATAAATGATGAATAAACCTAACAATGTGCACATAGAAAATATGATTAAAAGCCACATATAGATAATTTTTTTTTAACTAAATAGATCTTCGTTTGACCACAATCTCACCTGATGGTAAGCGATGATGTGGTCTAAGATGAAGCACGAAGATCTAGAAGAAACCTATTCACTCATACCTTAAAGAGGCCCGGATTGTATTCTTTAGGAAAAACAGACGACGGCAAAGCGTTCCATACCTCAGCTGTAATACCTTAAAGACTAACATGTATATGACAATAAACTTAAAACTAACACTTTGAATTATTTGAGGGATTTTGCTTCGGAGCCGCTTCCCTGTAGCGCCTGTAACCGAGGCCGACAGGCCAGAAATCCGGCTCAAGTAGCACATCCTTATACTTTGCCAGAATCTAGAGAGCGTAGGACTTGAAGCTAGCAGTCCTACTGGACTCGAGTCGCTAGAGAGACGTTCGGAACTTGCCTGTAATCAGATCCCAGCACCTCTCCCTCACGAATCGGAGTACTGAAGTATTCTCATATACATATTTAAAAACTGTATGTCGTTTTTCAATCAAGTAAATATGCTGCGTTTTTTTGTAGTCCAAACATGTTTTTCTCATTGTTATGTGAGAAAAATAGTTTTTATTACGAAAAGCCTTCAGAGATATGGAAAACTCGTAAGGGCCGGTGCACGCTGCCGACATGGCATGGCAAAGGATTTTTGTACGCGGATATGATTTTGAATCTTATTTTAACACCCTTAGCGCTCACATTTCAGAATGCCACGGTATGCCACAGCCAGCCGCGGCATCCCCCGGTCTCCGTGAGATATCAAAGGAATGTGAGTGCTATGCTAGTTAAAATAAGATTCAAAAATATTTCCGCGTGCAAAAATCTTTTGCCATGCCATGCCGGCAGTGAGCTCCGGCCCTAAACGAATATATGTAGGCAAATGGTTACTTACAAAATGGCATTTAGTAAAAGCCTGGCCTAAAAAGCGTTAGGGACGGTCATACACTTTGATAAATGTGTACGGTAGTTTCAGAAACCCGTATGAGAATATTTCATGTAAGTGAAGATATTGGTACTTTGTTTCTCCGTAAATCGAATTGATTCCTATTTACCTACTTATTTATGAAAAACTTGGAGCAAAGAGATATTCAAAGGTCGTTACATGTCGGAAGTTACCCAAATTACGGATTCCTTTTTTGGGGACAGTTTCCGAGGACATGTAGGTATGTACTTATTTGAGGATGTGTTGACATTTTCAGAGCTCGACTGGGGTCCGACCGCATCCAACCATACTAAGTAAGATATTTACTAACATGGATGAAAAAGTAGTTAAGGATCTAGAGCTCAAAAACGTCCTGCCCTAAAATGGAATTCAGGCCATTCGCATTACAGATTTTGGAAAACGTCAATGGTGCAATTAATTATTGATTAAAACGGGTTATTATAGCGTATGTACTTATTTATTTGTCATCCCGACGTCTACTCTCAGACTCACAGCGTCCTGGAACCCGGTGATTATTAGGTGTGCGCGTCGTGGTCGGTCGTCTCAGTGCGCAGGTACGGTTACTGTAGTGTCTCGTAATATGAACGAGGACATTTCTAATTCTGAAGACCAAGTGAGGGTAGTTGCGGCAGCTGCCATCACTTCTCGACGGTAGCTCCGAGTACTCCAGTCACCCGTGACCACGACTCTTGAAACACAGCCAAAACGTCGGAATAAAAAATAAAAAATAACCGTCCAAGTGCGAGTCGGACTCGCGCACGAAGGACTCCGTATCATTATCTATAAGCACGAGCAAAAAAATCACGTTTGTTGTATGGGAGTTCCCCTTAAATATTTGTTTTATTTTAATTTAGAAATTATTTTTAAAGTGAATATATAACTAAATGGCCTGGTGACAGACGGACAGACAGACAGCAGAGTCTTAATAATAGGTTCCCGTTTTACCCTTTAGGTACGGAACCCTGAAAAGGTACATACGCGATAAATACCCGATTTATTCAATAATAATGTAAAGTGATCGTAGAAAGTTTGTAAATTACAAGACGTAAATGTATTTCGCGAATATTTTTTGAGAAGTCCGTCTTTTTAGAATCAGTAATTATTTATTTTGCGCTACAAAAAAAAAACATAAGCTAATTATTTTGGAATCATCATTCCAAAATAATTAGCTTATGTTTTTTTATACATACATACAGCAAACTTCGTCTCAGTAATGTGACGATTCCATGTTAAGAATACGCACAACAGACCCTTTGTTAATAGGTTCAGTTTCTGTTTTCCATTCTTCTCTTGTTTGCAGTTTGTGCAAATATTCTATACTCCACCTTCGCCAGTATGACTGAACGAGCTTATTGAGCTACAAATAGCGGGAAAGCAAATGTTCGCAATTTTAAGAAACATGCGCTGATGGTAATAAACGGAGTCTACTAGAGAACTAAGGGAAATGCGCAGGAGTCAATGCCACTGGCTCTGCGGGATCTGAACTAAGGGCTCCGCCAAGCGGCAGAAAATCAGAAATCAGAACGTTTTTTTGCCAGAGGCTAAGGCGCAGGTCAAAGTCAAAGTCAAAATCTTTTATTCATTAAAATCACAAGGATCACTTTGAAACGTCAATTTTACTGCCTGTTCCTTCGCGACCAAGCCAGAAAAAAAAGGCAAGAAAACAAGGCTGGTTGTTTTTTTTAAAGTAGGAGGTAGCGGGTTCGATTCCCGCCGCGGAACAAATATTTGCATGATCTAAAGATATTTGTACAGATATTTATTATGTGAATATCAAAAGTTATGAAAAATATTATGAATCAACACACGCATAAGAAAGTAAAATTAGAAAAGTCAATACAATTTTTAATAAAAACAAATGTCAAAGTACCTAAGTAAGTCAATTAAAAGTCATTGGAATGGGTTAAATATTCATTAATGTCATAAAAACAATAGTGTGCCAACCATTTTGTCAACTTTGTTTTGAATACATTAGATGGTATTACTCGTGCGCGATAACTTGGGACCTGCTAGGAATGAGACTCCCCGACCGCTTCCCCTGCACTTCCCCGATGGCGCCCGTATTTTACCGTTCGCATCACTATTTTTTACTAGGGTTTTTAGTCTCGTACTGGCCTACGTCACGTAACGACGCGCTCTGGAATTCTTTTAGTTTTCGTTTGTGTTATTGTTTTGTTGTCTGGAAAAAAGAAGTCAACCATGTGGACAGGCTTCGACAAAAGTATTGGGACGATGACCTCTTACAAGAGACGAATGAATCGCAATTAATTGTAAATTTATCGGATACATCTTCGTCAAATGATTATAGTGAGTCTGAGGACGAAGAACAACCTCTAGAAGGCATAAATCCATTAAGTAGTGACGAAGATGAGATAATGTAAATAATAGATAAAATAAATGTATAAACTTAAACATTGTATTTTTATTTTATTCAAATAGTGTAAAAAAGATTAGATAAAAAGCAGCGTCCTCCCTGAGTAACATAATAAATTAGGTTAAAAAAAACAAAGACGAAGCCGTGGGCGGCTGCTTGTTATGTTCGCTTTTTTGCGGGCGGTACAAACACGCCAATATGACGTCACCGCGCTCAGGTCCCAACTTATCGCGCACGGGTAATAATTCATTAAATGTATTTGGCAATTTATTATACACCTTTATGGCCCTCACATAAACATTTCTTCAGGGAGTTCAGAACAGCCTCAATCTGACAAGGAACTGTTAATAGATCTTCAAAAGTCAATATTTGAGCAACTAAAATGGACTTGCCACTTGTCACCCATCGAATTACCAAAATTCGATTGTGGCACTAAGTGAAAAAAATGCCCAAACCTATTGCTATTGTTATCCTCTCTAACGTCGACAAGCCTAGAAAAGGATGTGAATACCAAGACTATTATGGTAGCTGTACCTATGGATATTGTTGTGGAAGCGAAGTATTCGCATACCAACAACGCTGTTTAATGGTAAAGAATGGGTCGGCAATGTCGGCATACTTGAAGCGTAAGTACCAGCGTCACCCGTGACTTCACCCGCTTTATATTTCTAAAGGGTTTGTATACCGGTGAAGGAAACCAGAGGAAACCTGCGGTAAGGAAGCTCTGCACGGCTGCGTTCTTCATCCAGCTAGTTCTGAAACCTACTACCATACTTGCAAGATGTGAAATGAGCTACCATCTGAGGTTTTCCCATTAGACTACGACATGGCACGCTTCAAGAGAAATGTAAAAAGGTTTCTACAGTGTACGGAACGCATCGACAATATCCCAGGTGTTGCCGGTGTCAATAGGCGACGGTGACCACTTACCATCAGGTGGGCCGTAAGCCTGTTTCCCCACAAATAACATAAAAAAGGCGCTGTAAAACTCAAAGATATACACAGAAATAACACAAAAATAAGTACCAGGCTAGAATAAATAAGGCAATACAATGGGCGGCCTTATCGCTGAAAGCGATCTCTTCCAAGCAACTTTTGGACGGAGCTAAATTTACAAAGATACGGAGTGCAGTGTACTTTAGAGAATACATTTACACATATATTCTTAGGTATAATAAAATTAATGATGAAGTTTTAATCCTAATACTTAAAATACATAAAAAATAGACTAATATATAGGTATATACATTTAGCAAACTATATTAACAGATTAAATAAGTACATAAATCTATAATATAAAAATGAATCGCCAAATGTGTTGGTAAGCGCATAACTGAACAACGCCTGGACTAATTTGGCCAATTCTTTTTTTGTTGTATTTGTTATTGCCAGGAGAAGGTTCTTATGAAAGAAAAAATTAAGAAAATTGCGCGCAAAATTAGAAAATTTAAGAATACTTAACCACCATATAAAATTATTTATAATCTAACCTTAGCGCTTTTATAATGTAACCTTATGACGTTTGACATAGAATTGACAGAATGCGTGCTGCAAATATCGTCAAAGAGGATATAAAAAAGATGAATATCGTTTGAAACAGATGCTTCGGTAGGAGTTATATTGTCTATATATATATAAATTAATTGCTGTTCGTTAGTCTCGCTAAAACTCGAGAACGGGTGGAGCGATTTGATTAATTTTGGTATTTAATTATTTGTGGAAGTCATTCATTTTCTCATACATAATGATGGCCGGGGACAACAATTGACAATTCTACCAGTGTGACTTATATTGACAGCCCGCGTTATACCTATGCATGTCAAGCCGATACGAAGTTCGGCGGGACTACTAGTAGTAAATAAATAACGCTAGGAAGATGACATCGTCAGGTGTCAGGTGTTTCACCTTTAACTTCAAGGTGTGTTAGGAGGATGACCATCATCAATTGATAGATTATTAGAGACCATCTACTCTAAAAATGAACGGATCTACACTTTATTACAGTACGTCAACACCACAACAAGACAATTTAAAATGAGATTAAAGTGATTATACTCGTAGAACAGTTCGCTTTGACGTAATGAAGTGCAGGGGCGTTCATTTTTAGAGTAGACGGTCTCTACCTCAGGATATATGTACCAGGCGTTTGTACAAACAGTCATTTCCCTTCATTAAATATGTTTTAGGGATTATGTTCCTTTCATTTTTCTTTACATGGGAACCTTTGTCAGTCAGTGTATTAATCACATAAATCTTTTGTTCTGCATGCCCCAGTGGTTCTGAATAATAAGGCTTTCACCCTATTATATTCCGCCATGCTTCAGTGGATGTGTGTAGTGACTGCAACATGCGTATTGGATTATATTACTTGGGTTGGTAACATCATCATTATATATCAGGACGTCCACTACTGAACATAGGCCTCCTCCATAGATATACATGGAACACACACAAAGAAAAATAATGAGATTATATTAGACCTACAGCTAGAACACATACGTACCTACCCAACCAGTAGGTAACATGGCGAGTGATCTTGTGCGACCTGCACCCAACGCCTCAACCATTCGAGATCTTTTCTGTTTAGTCTCCATTCGAGTTCCTGTCTGCCCCCACGGCCGTTAGTTCTTCGAGGTATGTACCCACTGCATAGACAGTAACTATTGGTTAAATAAATTACCTATTTCTAGAAATTTTAATCAGTTTTGATTATGTTCTGGGATAAACACGTGAAATAAATAAATAAATATTGCTGGGCATTTCACACAGCGCTATCTAGCCCCAAACTAAGCAAAGCTTGTACTATGGGAACCAGATAACTGGTAGAATACTTATATACATTTTTTTTGTAAATACATACTTACAATATATAGAAATACATCCAGACCCAGAAGTAATATCTGTAGATCATGAAAGCATTTGTTCTGCGGCGGGAATCAAACCCGCTACCCCCTGCGTCTAAACCGACTATTCACCCACTGCGCCACGGAGGTCGTCATATCAATGGCCAATTCTATTGCAAGTTGTAAAGGAGAATTAGATATTACAAGTAATTATTTGTATTCTGTGAGTTTCTCCCAAGCAAAATACAATCCCCAGATAGTTAGGTAGAAGCTACCATTGGTAACAGACGTGTAGCGTAAGAGGCCTGTCGAACGGACGGACCAATTAATTGATCAATAACGATATATACAGTGTATATAATATACTACTAACAATCTTTTACTGTTGGGAAGTTCAAGTTCAGCAATATCATTTATCTATACAATTTGGTATTGCTAAGAATGTACACGAATTTCAAGAGAAATTGAATTGTTTTCTTATCCGTCAACAACTTTGAATTCTAAGAATCAAAAATGCGTAAAAAAGTTTTATTTACAGGATGTTCCCATTTATGTTCGTTTTCTTTCGGTAACCATAACAAGTATTAGATTAGATGAAAAATTCATTACTAATGAAATTATACATAGGCGAACTTAATACTATTTAGAATTTTCTTCCAGCTAACCTTTGTGTAGTGTAGATTAAGTGGTAGGTGCCAGAAAATAGGTAATCAAACTTTAAATAAGGTAACTTTAACTTTACCATAAAATAAACTTACAAAAATGTATATTAATTGGACCGTTTTCCACCCCAAAGGGAAGAAAACGATTATTTCAGGTTTTGCCGAGGCTTGACCTTCGGAGATAACCTACCTTACCTATATGTACTCACATGCGTCTACTTACGTCCTCTTATCTCTGAGCGTGTTCCAGGTGCGGGGGTGAGGCGCGGCGACGTGCCCTCCCCCGCGCGAGGGGCGGCGGCTGCTGCACGTTGGGAGAGCACGCGTTCTCGTTAGTACCTTACTCCGAAGAGCCGGCAAGGGCTTTCTTCGGTCAAGCCTCGGCAATACCTGAAATAATCGTTTTCTTCCTTTAGGGTGGAAAAGGGTCCAATTTCAGTTCTGTGCCTTCGGCTTTGACCTTCGGAGACGTGTCTATTTTCTGCCGGCGCCCTCTAACTATAGCGTACTGTGACATAATTAGGTGTGAAACATCCTTAGAATAAAAGCCGAGATTTGTGAAAATCAAGCCATTTTTATTTTCATGAATAAAATATAGTATATAACTAGACTTTATAACATAACAATAACTTATGTGTGTCAAATGACAGAGTGAGATGATTTTCAGCCTTGTAAATCTAAATTAAAACACAGGCAAGATTAGATTAGATTAGATAATTTCTTTATTGCACACCATTAAATACAAACATATAAAAGAAAATACAATTTAAATCATAGGTACAATGGGCGGCCTTATCGCTAAAAGCGATCTCTTCCAGGCAACCTTTGGATGGACAGGATCTATATGAACAAATAAGGACGGCGGCATAAGATTTTTTTTTAGAATCAGGTTTAAAAAAAAAAAAAACAAGCCTACATTACAATTTATACGATTATCACAATAATAGCTAATTAAACTGCAGAGAATGAATTATTAAGAACATTAAAGTTTTCGTTTCTAGGCCGTTCCAGCGATTTGCAATAGTGCTTAAAAAAATTGTCGGAACCTCTCCAGTTTCCTCTTTTTAAGAGGGATTCTAACGATACATTATTTTGACGCAACGGCTGATCTGATTGAGCCCATACTATAGTTTATGCCTGAATCCCGAAATGGAGCCTTAATCCAGCCTACAATTATTGCTCTTGAGGCGGCCCTCACTTCACCACGTGTAGTGATAAATAGACTATGCAAATCAGATCGTGCACTTCTCCTACTTGCTGACAACTCAATTAAGTAATTCACCCACTTGACCAAACTTAATTCAGGGTCTCCTGAGTAAGATATCTGTCATTCAGACTGCCGATTCTTGATATTATCGATTTTAGAGCCAAATTTAGGCCAAAACGTTATCGAAGATCTTGATCTATCGCAATGTTGATCGTCAATGCATAACAGTATTAGATATTGGATACGACGACCTGAAGCCAACAATAACAGCAAGGCTACACGCCGAGAAACCTGATATATGCTATCTTCAGTTGGACAATGAGATTTCCACCTTTTCAGTAGATTTTGAACATCCCAAATATGTGACTTGGTTAATGAGGATCCACACTTTTTAATGCCTATAGCTTTGACTATTGCTATAACCAAAGGGTGATCAGCCAACCCTTTTTCCTGCATGGGATCTGCCAGAGTCAAAACAACTGACTTGTGGACCAAAATGGTCGAAACTGCAAGCTTTCTAACACGGGATAGGAACCCTAAATATGTGGCGACATCTTGAGGTCGAGGACTGCTAGGACTTTTCCCATTTTGTCTGCACCACGAGACCCATTGTTTCCAGGCAGACTCATAAGTGCGCCACGTGGAATCACGCCATGCAGACTGGACAAGTTGGATATCACCCGGATCCATATCTGCTATGAGTTCACCCCACCCCGTATCCTCCAAACCTCGAAACACAGTTCTCCTGCGTTCGGCACAGGGCGATTGGTGGACAGGTCGACCAGACTCCTGCTGACATTGCATATCTGAAAGGGGGCCTCCAGTGCTCTTCGTTTTAGGTCGCCCCTCCAAAAAACTGTTTCCCAGCGCGGAACCATCAGCAGATAGGTTTATGAGGACTGTTTGAGGTTTCGTAACACTCTGGGTATTAGAGGTGGAGGTGGGAAGATCCATGCCAGTTTGTAATGCCAGGTCTGGCTGAAGGCGTTGATGAACGCTGCCTGCATGTCCCATGCTTCTATCGAAACATACGTCGAGACTACTTTCGATCGACTGGTTGCGAACAGATCTATGTGAGGGATACCTCACTTTAAAAAACACTTTTGTCGTGACCTCGTCTACGACATGCCAATCTTGGAGACACTTCCCCCTCGACAAATAGTGGCTATAGAATTGTAGCGGCCTGGTAGGTAAAAGGAATGAATAGTTACCCCTAAGCTTTCCGCTAGTAACAAGATCTTTTTGGTCTCCTCTATCAACGCCGTGGGCCGTTTTCCTTCCTGATTTCTCAGGTACAAAACCACCGTTCTGTTGTCGGATTAAATCATAATCGACTGGCTTGCTACGCCGTTCTGGCATTTCTTTAGGACTATGTATACGGTGAACAACTCCTTTCTGTTTATGTGCCAAGCAGCTTGCTCTTCCGTCCATTTCCCCAGTAGATGACAATCGTCTAACTGAACACCCCAGCCTTCGCCTGACGCATCTGTCGTGACAAAAATCGTAGGCTGGATCGAAGATTTTCCCTGGCACTCTTACGTTGAGAGTCCACCAACGACAATCGTTGACAGCCTGCAGTGGTAAGATCCGCAATAGGTTGGGCTGGGTTTGAGACAGTATTAGACTGGCGCGTTGAATATACCTGGTGAACAAACGACCTAGGGGAATCACCAGAGCTGCAAAACCCAGACGACCTATTAGCGAAGTTCCTAACCGCCACGTCCATCGACCTTTCCGCAATATCTTCTCTAAATCTGTCAGCAATCTAACTATTTTCTCTTCCCGAAGTCTTTTCTCGTTCATGTTTGTATCCCACACAATCCCTAGAATTCTATATTTCTTGTAGGCTCCAGAACAGACTTTTCCAGATTTATATACCAGCCGAAACTTTGCAGAAGACCCACTGCATAGCTCATCTGGCTTCTGAGTACATAAGGGTCCTGATGTGCCAACAGAAAATCGTCTAAGTATACTAAAACTCGTAGTCCCTTTGTTCTCAAACCCTGCTACCCATTCGGTGACGCGGGAGAAAACTATCGGTGCGCTGGATAGGCCGAAGGGAAGGGACGTCATCTGGAAGAGTTCGTTTGCATAGCCAAACGCAAGAAATCTTCGGTGGCTCGCTTTTATTGGTACATGAAAGTAGGCTTGACTTATATCTAGCATCCCTAAGAAGTCGCCGGGCTGGAGAAAATTGGGTAGCTGAGCCTGGTTTATCAGGCGAAACTTTCGGGGGCTTAGATAACAATTCAAGCGACGGAGGTCGAAAATTTGCCTAAGCTCTCCGTTTGTTTTTGGGATTAGGAACATTTGCGACAAAAACCCAGTTTTGGAATGACATCTCTCGACTTGGCTAAAAGTAAGTAAACTCTAAGCCTTGGGCTAAAAGCTTTCCAAGCTCTTTGGACATCGTGTTCGAGGATCTTGTCACGAATCTTCCTAAATTTTCTCGCAGGGGGATGGAAGACGGTTTGGAAACGAATGGTATTGTATAACCTGAAATTATTTTAAGGATCGCGTTTGGAGCTCCGATTTCTTGCCACAGTAGCTGGAACTCGCACAGCTTTCCCCATCGGAAACTGTCAATATGTACTACGGGACTTTTGGGACTTCTTGTCGCTTCCGCCCCTACCCCTGTGTTGATTGTAGTTAGACGGCTTTTTTCCCGACGGATTGCGGGGTGATAAGTGGTGAGAGGATGAGTGGCGGGGAGATGAGTGGTAATTAGCGGAGAAATGAGTAGAGGGTCAAGAGCGCCAAGTTGGTTTCGTGCCTTTAGATCTAGCAGATGGAATCGGTTTACGAAAGGAATTCACGGCCTTTTCCGTAGTCCTTGGTGAAATAAAAACGACTGCCAGTCCGCCGTTATCTTTGAACAAGGAACTGAGTTGTTTTTCGTCAAATAAGTGTGTAGGCGAAGGAGGAATGTTGTGGAGCGCACCATTAAGAATTTCATTCCTTGTCTTAAAAGCCTTGCGACGAACATCTATTGTTTCGGATCGATGCGCGCACACGAACTGCAGAAACTGGTCTGATACTGATTTGAACTTGGAGTCCTCTGCCACTAACTGCCTCAATTCCGCGCCGGCACTCGGACATTTTTTAATTATAGCGTTCAAACCTTCAGCAAGAGCTCTGCGCTGTAGCAGCAATCCGTGCGTGGTTGTGCCTAACATACCTTCCTGTCTTGTTACACAGGGTGACGGTGGTGAGGCTAGAGTCCCAAGCTCAGTGTTCACTTTAAGCGCGCTAAAGACTGATGCCGCGTGCAAGTGTTTTTCTACCTCTTTAAAACGAATCCGGATCCAGCCTTCGGTGCCTAATCTTTGGCACTCAATGCCCTCACTCTTAAGTTGAGCCGACGGTTTCGGCATGAGAGGGTCCGCTTCTTTAGTAGTGGGCGGAAATTCGAGCTCCTTCTCGTCTTCCTTGACTTGCCAATCCAGATATGGACCCAAAGCAGGTGCTTGCCATGAAGGAGACTCAGAAGTCTCCGAAACTGACTCTACTTCACAGTCCGAATAGTAATTTTCCTTGTCGGATTCGGGGTCACACTGTTGTCGGTGCTCGAGTTTCTCCGAGAGGACAGAAAACATGCCTTAAAATTTTTGTTCCATAGCTTTAAATCTAGCATCCTGTGATGTGGAGGGTGAGTTTGAGTCGCGATTGCGCCTACGTGCCAGAGTTTTATGGCTTTGTGATGTCGAAGCCGATGTATTCCTCCTCTTCCGACTAGTCTCTTCCGTTTCATAAAGAGAACCGGAGAGAATTTTATCAGTTTCAGCCCTGGTGTGCAACAATGGTCGCAGTGACTCGACTGATTGTTTAAACAGCTCAGTTCGCGCTGCCGAGCCTCGTATGCGGTTTCCTACCGCTGGTGGCCCAAGAACAAGAACCCTCGTAAATTCACAATCCAGTAGTTTACGCCTTATCGCTCGATATCCCTTCTCCGAAAGGTGATCCGCCTCTGGTAAAAATGCGCGGGCTAGTCCCACGGTAGGCAGCGCGTACACTAATTTGTTTAATATATTTGGTTCAATCTCCACACCAAACACTTCCTCCATTGTGGCGGTAGTAACTTCCCAGCTAGTCCATCCGACCGGGAGATGCTCCTGTGCCAAAACCTTCACCCGCTCCAAAATCTCCTCGTCTTGGTTTATTCCCGCATGCTCGTGATCTCGTGACCCTTGGCGAACTGTTGGACACAGTTCGCCAAGGGTCACGAGACATCCTTGTTGCGCCATCTGAAGCAAAAGCGAAGCGGTCAAGCGATGCTCAAGCCGGTATTACCAAGTACTCAAGTGGTTATTATAGCAACATTATATCATTTCTGAGCCGCGCCGCTCACATTTTGAGCCGCGCGCCCGAATTTTGAGCCGTGCCGCTCAGTTTTGGGCCGCGCCGCCCGAATCTTGAGCCGCGCCGCTCGAAATTTTGAGCCGCACCGCCCGAATATTGAGCCGTGTTGCTCAGTTTTCAGGCCGCGCCGCTCAATTTTTAAGCCGCGCTGCTCAATATTCGAGCCGCGCAGTCCATTACTCGGGCTAAGGTTTTGACCAGACAGACTGTGGCTAAATAGCCGATATGTCGCATGAGCGCCATTGCTGCGTCGCGGTTAGGCATGCAGGTAGGTATGTAAAATGTGGATGGTATGTCCGACAACTACGACAACCTTTACATATGTATTTTGTGGATGGAATGTCCGACAAAAATTATGCAACCGGTAATGCCATAGAGCATGCTAAGCTTACAATATGTCGCTCAAACCAAATTTTATTTTCAATATCAACCCGCACCTTAGAACAAAACAACACAGTGACAGAAATAAAATATTTTATTGGATATTGGGATATCCAACGGTAAATCACCCACAAAAACGTTACAACAACGTTAAAACACTAAACTTTTCGTAATATTTTGATCGTAATCACTACGTAAAATAAACATGTAAGTACACTAGGCAATAGTAAGCGTACTAACGAGAACGCGCGCTCTCCCGACGCGCGGCAGCCCCCCTCCCCCCGGGGTGGCGGGGGGCACGTCGCCGCGCCTCACCCCCGCACCTGGAACACGCTCAGAGATAAGAGGACGTAAGTAGACGCATGTGAGTACATATAGGTAAAGTAGGTTATCTCCGAAGTTTAAGCCGAATCAAATCAAATCAAATGTATTTATTGTTTGAAATATATGTCATGTTACAAAGATGTCAGAAGTAAATTGGTATCAATACATTTCTGCCTTTCCGGCATGCAATATTAAAATTACAAAGTTCTAAGTAATAATAACACCTGAACAAAATCAATTAGAATAACTATATAAAATAAAACTAGTAATAATATAATAAATAAAATATTTATAATTATAAAATATAATGGGTATAATCCTATATTGGTATAATCGAAGGCACAGAACTGACATGATAATACTCATACATAACGAAATACATAAATATACCTACATAAGGTGTTTAATTTTGTTGGCTATGTTGAAGAGTGATAAAGGGTTTTTTTTTTGGATTTGAAGATTCCCATTGAGACGACCCTGCGGATTTCCACAGAGAGAGTTCGCCTTCTTAAAAACACTAATGGAATGAAACTCGAGCTATCTTACCTACAGTAGATTGTAGCAGATATCTACCATCACATCGAAGGCACGATGCTCCGACGATATAGAAACAGTAGCTGGTCAGCAATGGAGACGTGAAGCACGGAACTGATTGGATTAGATGCGGTTAGGGGAGGCATTATTATGTCCAATACAGCACGAAGAGATGATGATGATCTACCATCGCTACATGGTAAAATGCTGTAGCCTTTGCGGAGGAATGGTACATTCCTTCATTTTATTAATTATTATCTGTTTAAAAGCAAGGTACTTTTATAAACTGCTAGAAGGTCAATTTATCAAGAGCAGTAAAATAGCGGATTATTAAATCTAGACTCTATGTTTATTCTATTTCATCTAAAATCTATTGATCCAGGCCTTTGACGAAATAATAACGATGATAGTTTACTTTCGGATAACCAAAAAACTGTCAAAGCACGCGACAAATAAGCTAGAGCCCATTTATTGGGTAATTTAAAGGCCGCTGTCAAATGCCGGCGCGTGTAGGCTAGTTGTTCACCCACTTTAGTTTAGGCCCTACGATAGTAACATTTAACACGATAAGTGCGAAACAGGGCTTGAAACACCCTGTCCGTGTCTCGTCTTTATAGCGGTAAGAAAAAACGTCTCTGTCGTGCGGGAGGCATACCTTCCATCTGGTTCAGTGTAGGAAAGAGGTAACTATATATTTGAGATGTACTATTGATTCCTAGTTCTATGGTATACCAACCTCAATGCCGGGTTTCTTAGACCTTGTGCCGCACACAAAAAAAACCGTACACTGTGTCTTATTTGGCGCCATAAAAAGGATTTTGGTCTCCTACGGGCGGTGGGGTTTAATATGCCTCGTGCCGCCATAATCTCTTGTTTAGGACAAGGTTTAAAACGTCCCGTAATGCAGTAATGGAAAGTACAGATAAATCTGTGCCGCTGGGAACGTGTTAAGCCAGTGTAGGTGATAAGATCTCCACTGACACGTTGTGTGTCGTTGTTATGATACCGTAACTTGACCGTTACCGCAATAAACATCTCAGCATAATTAAAATAAATAGATGTAGGGGTGGATGTATAAGCCAAAGCATTTTCCCTTTTCTGTAACATAACCATAAATTCAGAATAAATTGGCCACTCTCAAATGAAATAGCTGAAATCAAATTAATTTGGAATTAAAAGAACCCCTCACTGTCGAGGGTTTGCCTTGAAATTTTGTTTGATAATCATTTTCAAAGTATTGCTCTGAATATGCAGCTTAGCAGGGCAGATATTTGGTCGAACGAAGCGAGGATAACTTTGGAAGCGTTGATCCGACCATCGTGAAGTTTGATATATAGGTTGGTAGTGCTGGCACAATCCTGGTGACTAAACGAGCTAAAAATGTTGGGGGGTTATTGAGATATAGGGGTTCAAGAAACATAAAAAAGAAACTAAATGAGACTATCAGGTCAAATGGGACGTCTAATGTAGTTTTAGGCTTGTAGTTTGCAAGTTTAATAAAAACTGAACTTTAACGAAATTCACAGGATACCAGTAACCCCACAGTGCTAAAATTTGGTATGCATTTAGCTTTATCAACACAAATATAGGGAAATGATTTAAATCCAAAATAACTGTAATTTCTACCCATGACCCATGAAAACATGAACTCCCGTAAACTATATTTTGAATGAAACTGTAGGTTAAGATATAGAATTTGATTATGCATTTCGTGGCACTATTTTGGTAGTCAAATAAAATAATATTACAAATAATATTCGTTTTATTTTTCTAAGAGACTCGCGAGATTTCAGTTCGGGGCGAATCGCTAGTTACTTAGTGGATGTTATTGAAAATTTTATCGAGTTAAAGATGTTTATAACGGTGCGGGCAGCAGTTGTTAACGATATTGTGAGATATTTTACAAGTACTACACGGTAGATAAGTAAGCAATAAAGTTCCGACGCAAAACGAAGTTGTTTTTCTGTCTATCATGTTATGTGGCATCATAGTTTCCAAATGGAAAATATAGGGTTTTCCAATAGGAGGTGTTATTTTGATATTCAAAGAAAAATGGCATTTTTTAATATAAATGATCGGATGTTTATTTCAATAAAAAGAGGAAGGTATGCCGTTAATAGTGGTAAATAACATGACCACCACGACCGCGCTTACAGGACCATATCCTTTTCATGAAATTTTCCACAACCAAATCGCATAGTGGCTGCCCTATGTCCTCGATATTCCATCTTTGAGGTCTTGTTGAAGCGTGTATCGTTCCATTTTTATTAATGGCGTAGTTTCTACTTGTCAAATGTCAAAAAACGACAGCTTCAAAAGTGACATCTACCAAAATAGCGGGCTATTCAAAATAACACCTCTTATTGAAAAACCCTATAAAATGACTAAGATAGAGCCGTACTGACTACGGAATGTGTCGGAGAGAAAGTCGAGGTTGAGTTATTTATTTTATTTATTAATACTTAGATTCACAGGTACATTACCGTATATTATAAACTAATGAACATAAATAAATAAATATTGCTGGACATTATACACAGCGCTATCTAGCCCCAAACTAAGCAGAGCTTATCCTCGTATCAAGAGGAAGGTCGCGGGTTCAAGTCCCGTCTAGGCTTGAAATTTTTGAGATGATTTTAAAAATCTTGGAATTTTCCGCATGTGTTCGGATAACACTATAAATAAAAATACTATTTAAGCAGAGCTTGTATTATGGGAACCAGATAACTGATAGAATACATAAATACATTTTTTTTTGTAAATACATACTTATATATAGTGAAACAACCAGACCCAGACCAGAACATAGCACTGAACTTAAACCAAATTGAATCTACATTATGTTATACACTTTTATAAATTTAACGCACAGTTAACTTAACCTGTTAATTTTAACATACCTATTATAACTAAATTGTTACAAAAAATACAAGAAATAGTTTACAAAAAAAAGTGAGTATTACAAATTTTTTGCATATTTAAATTCATGAAAAAAGTGCCCCTTGAGCTACAATGTTTGATTGATCACATTTGGTGTGTGTGTGTGTTTATGTATGTATAGTGTACCTAGTGTGTGTTGCGTGGGATGAACTTTATAGATTTTTTTTATTGATTTATTTTTAAAAAACATATACTTATAAAATTAATACACTTATAAAACCTTAGTAAGTAGTTTAGTTATTATTGTATTTTAGATATGTTTATTGTTGGCATCGGCACGAGATTAAGTTAAAAGTACAATTTATCGAAATGTCTAAAGAATCAGTGTTTGTAGAAATCGATTTTTTGGATCCCATCAACAAAAAATACATAAAGTATTTTGACGTCAAATCCGACCTATGAGTCCGATTTAACGTTGTATGTCTAACTAGTGGTCCCGCCGAACTTCGTATCGGCTTGACATGCATAGGTATAATGCGGGCTGTCAATATAAGTCACCCTGGTAGAATTGTCAATTGTTGTCCCCGGCCATCATTATGTATGAGAAAATGAATGACTTCAACAAATAATTCAATGCCAAAATTAGCCAAATCGCTCCACCCGTTCTCGAGTTATAGCGAGACTAACGAACAGCAATTAATTTTTATATATATAGACAATATATCTCGGGTTAACTCCTACCGAAGCATCTGTTTCAAACGATATTCATTTTTTTTACATCCTCTTTGACAATATTTGCAGCACGCATTCTGTCAATTCTATGTCAAACGTAGGTTACATTATAAAAGCGCTAAGGTTAGATTATAAATAATTTTATACGGTGGTTAAGTATTCTTAGTGTTTCTAATTTTGCGCGCAATTTTCTTAATTTTTTCTTTCATAAGAACCTTTGCCTGACAATAAGAAATACAACAAAAAAAGAATTGGCCAAATTGGTCCCGGCGTTGTTGAGTAATGCGCTTACCAACACATTTTGCGATTCATTTTTATATTATAGATAATATTTTTAGGATTTTTTGATAAACTTAACTCGTAATTTATCATAAACAAGCATAAAATAAAAAAAATAAAAAGCTCCGACTTCTTCATTTAGCATCGGGTCTAAAAAACTGACATAGCTATGAAACATCACAGTTAAACTAACTTTCTATTTAAAATAACCGCGTCCAAATCCACAGACAAACAGACACATAGACAGACGGGCAGGCGGACAGATGGACAGACAGACATAGGCTTCAAAATGTCCATGATTCAAACTTAAAGCGTCTCTCTTTTTACGTTGGGGGTTAAAAAGGATTTTCTCCATTGTAACAGAGCACTCTTGAAGTTCGATACAATACAGCCTCTGCTGAGCTTAAGGAACATTGTACAAGTTTTTAATGACTTTTTGCTAACTTATTCACCGGCACTAACAAAGTTTTAACTTTCAAACGGAAAGTCATAGAAGATTAACTGTGGCCGTCTTTTCTTTCCATCAGTCCTACAGAAACCTGGGGAAAACAAAACACTTATCATATGAAAGATTCGACAAACTTCACAATGTATTTTTTTATAATTGATTCTCATACTTTAAGTAGATATGGAAAAGAGAGGCTTGAGTAAGATCAAGCTGAGCTAGTCGAGCTAGATTTGTGAGATTCAAATCAATTAGTCAATTTATCTTACAATTATGGGGTAACGGGGCCCATCACTTTAATTTACAAAGTCACAGACGCCGAGTAGCCAGACTTTCAGTTTTTTACAAGATTCATTTTGGTGAATGTGCGCAAGATCTTTATGACCCTGCTTCCCCTTCCACCACCGGACAAGCAGACATACAGAGAAGTACCACACATACCACCTTGCCGTACCAAACGATTTGCTTCAACTTTTCTTGTTAGCACAAGTAAGGAGTGGAACTCACTTCCTGCGTATGTTTTTCCAAACCAGTATAATCTTGGAGTCTTCAAGTCCAGAGTGAATAGGTTCTTTCTAGGCAAGCGTGCTCTATCTTCGATCACACCTTTACTTACCATCAGGTGAGGTAGTGTTCGCTTGATTATTAACAATAAAAAAAACGGTTTCAAAATTCTTTCATGCATGGGATCTAAGAGAACTAGTAACTTGAATTGTTTTACCGTTTAATGGTTGTACCCTTCATGTGTGCTTACCTCGGGCACTCGTCCTGAACCTCAACCTGACCATGGTGATGATAATGAATAATATTTGTATATTTTTTTTATCTAGCCTATGCTGTCCCACTGCTGGGCAAAGGCCTCCCCCTCATCTCTCCACTGTTCTCGATCTTGTACTAAATCCCGCCAGTCCCTATACAAAGCGTCCAAATCATCGCGCCGCCGCTTCTTAGGCCTTCCACGGTGTCATATTTCCATATGTATATTATTCCTGTTATATGTTTATACAAGGTGTCCAGATCACTGTTTTCCCAGAACAAACGTTGTTCAGACCATGGTCTACTAACAGTTTATGACATCAAATTAAAAAAAAAAAAAATCGGTCTTTTAAAAATATAAAAAGTTGCGAACTAAAAACCTGTATTTTAACGTTACGCCCTACAACATGTCAGCGCGCTGACCGGCAGCTACTAGGTGCTAAGGAGTAGGTAATACGCTACGGCAAGCGTACCCATGAACCATGTACGAGTTACTCGTATGTCACGGTTAGTTTTTGAACACAGAATTATTTGAAGTCTAGATATTTTTTCACTGTCTTATTTGATGCTATAAACAGTTATTAGACACCGTGTATATGTTTTTAGGGTTCCGTACCCAAAGGGTAAAACGGGACCCTAATACTAAGACACCGCTGTCTGTCTTTCTGTTCGTCTGTCACTAGGCAGTATCTCATGAACAGTGATAGTTAGACAGTTGAAATTTTCACTACTAAAGTAAAATACTAAAAACAGAATAAAATATATATTAAAGGGTACCACACAACAAACGTGATTTTTGCCATTTTTATAGATAATGGCACGGAACCCTACATGCGCGAGTTCAACTCGCACTTGGCCGGTTTTTTTGCTTACAACTAAAGAAAATTCACCAAATACCTATGTGTCTGTTGATACAGGGTTAGGATACAATGAGGAAGTGATCCGCTGTTTAACTCAGTGCACGTATTGTCGCTGGTGGGCCGTAAGTGACGTAATATATTCCAATAGGTCACGTATTTTTAAGAAATGCCAACCTTCCGTTTAAGTCCTACTTATAATATCATTTTACTCGCCATTTTATACCCTTACCTTGCGTTTGAGTATTGTATGTGTATTCTATCTGAGATACAAATACTAACTATCACGTTTTGTGTTGTGCCTGCATTAATTTACGCTAGACGTTATGAATATATCGATTTTTATATCCTCTCACATAACCACGCGGCCTCAAAACTTTTCATTTTAAAATGTTTACATCCATACTAATCTTATTATAAACTAGTTGTTGCCAGCGGCTTCGCCCGCATTGTTCTGAGGTGCAAAATACATATATAAGTGTTGACATCCCATTTTTATCCCATGGGAACTGACTTATTGGACAAATGGTAGCCTATGTGGTGATCCAGGTTATAATCTACGTATATACCAAATTTCATCGAAATCGGTTTAGCCGGTACGGCGTGATTGAGTAACAAACAAACAAATAAACATCCAAACAGACATACAAATTTTCGCGTTGATAATACTAGTGTGATTCTAATAAAGTAACTCTGTCTATCTGTTTGTTACTTTTTACCCGAATGCGCAGAAGGAGGGTAATGTTTTTATTGACAAACGACGCGGTCGAAGCTGCTGTCAAAAGCTTGACCTAATAATTGCTGTTGTCACTTTTAGATAACAATAATTATACGAGTAACATGTTGCTTCTAGAAGGGGTAAAATCCACCCTAATTCCCTAGAATTAGAGCATCCTGCTTTTTTAGATGTATTGCAAGATACATAAAACTGCTTATTCCTTATAGTGCAGGTTGCCGTTAGTGCTCAACTCCCCACAGATTCCCACTCAAAAACAAAAGCACTCGCAGATACTAGTGTTAGTGTGTGCACAGATTTAGAGATATATTGAAACAAAGGGTTGCTACTTCTGCGTGTTATCATTATGATCATGAGTATGGGACTCTAGAGACCCGAGCCGGCCTGTTTATTGGCTAAATAGGCAACTCTAGAAGCAAGCCGGCCATGAAATAATGGCACATTCAAACGAATAGCTACGTTAAAAGACAATGGACGTTTAATTGACTGAGAAGAAAAACAGACTCCCTTTAGTAAAGGTAGAAGGGCTCGGAGATATCTACCCTATTTACTTTCTAGCTTATAAAATGTCGTAGTTTATGAAATAGGGGTTTATGTTTGGAATGTGACGCTTTTATTTTGTTTAGTTGCCAGTGCACTGGGGTTATTTTAGCATTCTCCAATCCTTCTCCTTGCGCGCTTAAAAAGGGGTACTTACAAAGTTTTTGTTTTGCGTAATTGAAAACTTTTGATTACAATTCTTTTCTTTCTGTATAAGTCCTAACGATGATATCTTTACCCGTTGTATTTTCAAGTAGAATAAGGTTTTTGTTGAAAAAAATACTTATTCAAAACAAGCTTTTATAAAATTCATAATCGGAACCGTAAGCAGATTCAAATGAGCCCAAACACTAGTCGCCTACAATAATCCATTCAGAAGTTCCGTTGTCTAGCTTCCGTCTCCATCATGAGACCACCTCCAAGGTACCATATTATTGCATTGTCACCGAAGTTACTTAAGTATTCCAAATTTCAGCTCAATCGGTTGAGGGGAACGCGTTTAAAATTCAGTTGCAAGATTCCACCCGGACAAACATAGATTGATGTTTTTAAGACAAATGGGGTATTTTCGCGCAGAGATTTATATCAAAATTATAATTTTGACTAGCCTCGACGTTTTGGCCAAGACATCGGCCGTGGTCACGAGAGACTTAAAAACATGATGTTTTGTCTTAAAAACATTTTATTTTGAGTATAGTTCGCGAAAATTAAAAAAAAAACATAGATTCATTGCAAGTCAATAATATGCTTGTAAAAATATATTGGTGTGCCGCCGAGATTCAAATTTTCTGAACGACATAGCTTTTATTAATATACAAGAAAAGTAAAGCTTTAAAAAAGCTTTCGTAGCATTTTTAAAGTCATTTTTCAGGGTTATGCATTTATTTAGGGAAAAAGAAACTGCGAGTTATTGTAACATTTATAACTGAACGTGAACAATAACTTTCAAATATTACGCTACTGCCACACTTCGTTAAACGTAATGGGTTAAAGTTCATGAAATATGTAGCTACTTTCACGGCGTGTTACCTACAATGTTAAAATGCAGACAACTTTTGTAGTTGCCTTGGGCTAAATTAAAATAATTTGTCAGAACACCATCCTGAAAACTATATCGGACAGATTTGCATCTCCGATATGGAAGTGCTTCGTGTTGAGAGTGATCAAACCGACCTAGGTTGGTCACTCTCAGCGGGAACACCTTTTGTCCATTTGTTTTATTTTATTCCAATTGTGTGTGCCTACTAATCTAGTATTTAAGTAACATACTTGTACTAACAATTTATGGATTTTGTAATCTGAAATAAAATATTTTTATTGTTTATTTATTTAAGAGTAACGTAACATGCCTCCAGCATATCATAGAATAAGTAATAGTTGGCATAACACGACTTTGACGTATTTGTGTGTAGAAATGTTTCAAATGTTTCTATTCTCTTCGCAAAAGTGTCATTTTACTTTCTTTGGTCATATTACTAGTGAATGCCGGTGATGATTGTAACCTGTCTCGTTGACGGAAAGTTGTCCGAATGAAAATAATCAGAATTAAGTTATTTAATTACCTTGGAAACAATTAAGGCTTACTAGTTTTATACTCATCATTCATTCTTTTTAATGAAATTTTCGCGTTATTTTGGCACCCAACTTCAACGACAGACACTTCTGGCCGTCCAGTGCCCATTAACGAAATGAGTATTGGAAAATTAATTTTTTTTTGGCATGAATCCTTATGAACACTAAATATTATCAAAAAGTGTCTAAAATACGTTACTGGGTACCTACTTATACCTAAGGTACGATTGCGCCGGCGGGGTTATGTATCTGTGAAGTATTTTCTCTTTCGAAAGAAAGTGATTCGGAAATCTCCTATGCTAATGCGGTGATTTCGTCATCTGGATCACCAAGCACGTGTCTCGAGCTACGTAAGGATATAGGCGCGGGCAGGATAGTCGGGGATCGTTGACGAGAGATTTTGGATCGTAGGCAGCAAGTTCATAATGTCGCTTGGAAGCGAACTTTATGAGTTTGGCAATGAACTCTAATTTCATGTCGCGGTGGTGATTGTTGTTGCGAAAGTACCAATGCGAGTCTGTGGTTTGTTTTATCTGAATAGCGTCTTAACTTTGCAATATCTGAATAGCGTCAACGTGATGTGAGTGCGCGTAAACTACGGAGGAGTATGTCTTAGTGAGATGGATACAAGCTTTGTAATGTCGTTTTATTTCTAAGCCTTATTCCGTTCTAAGCGTATTATTTCTTTGCACAGCGATCCCTAATGGTATTATGCGAATAAACATGTTTAAATTTGACTTATTTGTATGAGTTGACAACTATCTTAAACTTATTTAAGCACTGAATACGATTAGGCATCGTTGTGTCGCCCTTAGTGATAATTTACTCTTACCTACGAGATAGTAATTCAACCGACCTAAGATGAGATTACTCGTAGCTTTGTTGCATCTTCTGTTGGTATGTTTCCTAAAGAATAGATAGAGAGTCTATCAAGGATTACACCCAAGTATTTGGGGGGTTGAACCCAAGTAATGGGTCCGCAAAAGAGTGAGATCGAGTTGGCGTGAGGTTTCTCCGTGTAAAGAATGATTGAACTGCGGGACCAGCGAGCGTATTTATAGTATAACGCAAACACGAACAATATTGAAGGATGCGCCACCGCCGACCGATCAATAACCCGGTAAATAAATAACAGCAAGTGATTGCCGTCACGTATTTGAAGCTCAACTAATCCTACGCGCTGATATATTATTTTCAACACACTCCTCGTAAAGTGAGCCATAGTACATCGTTCATAGGGCCATAAACCGAACTATAACACACGCGTGCGTAATAATATAACACACTAGTACAAAATTATCCCTACAAAGTTAAGTTAGTACCTAACTGCAAATTATATGCGAGTAAACAGAGCATTTTCAATTTAACCGGGCCATTAGAATCATCGGTGATCCCAAACTCGCCGATAAGCTGGAGTCAACGGCGTGACATCGGATCGCTCAGTGTATTCTACCGCCTGTATAATGGGGAATGTTTGGAGGAGCTATTTGATCTCATCCCGTCGTCGAGATTTTACCACCGCACTACTCGACAACGTAATAAAGCTCATCCACATATAATCGACAATTGGGTATCGCGCACCACACGCTTCACGCGATCTTTTATACCCCATACTTGCAAGATGTGGAATGAGCTACCATCTGAGGTTTTCCCATTAGGCTACGACATGGCACGCTTCAAGAGAAATGTAAAGAGGTTACTACAGTGTAGGGAACGCATCGACAATACCCCGGGTGTTGCCGGTGTCAATAGGCGACGGTGGCCGCTCACCATCAGGTGGGCCGTAAGCCTGTTTCCCCACAAAGAACATAAAAAAAATAATATAGGTTTTTGTAACAACAAAGAGGTTATAGGTATGCCGCTGAAAAACATTACATTTTGGGCATAAATAAATGTATCCCTAATTAAGACGAAAAAAACATTTATTATATTATCAAATTACTTATAATTCACAATAATTTGTTATATTTACATTTTATCACTAAAATTAGAGTATTATATTTTTTGTCAGCAAAGTTTATTTTTGACATCAACTTGTATCATCTAATTAATAGATGTAATTGCCCAGATATATATTCATTCTCAGATAAATAAAAAGTGTCGGCAGGTATGAATTTTTAAATTAATGTATCTAAAATAAGAGGTGGATTATCAAAAAATCGTAGTAAAGTTATAAATACATACTTCGTTTATAAAATAACACGTTTATTTCATAATTAATACGTTCGTACTCAGAATAATAGATCTGTCGCCAAATAAATCGATTATCGTCCCTAAATTGCGGCTTGTTTATATTCCTTATTTTGTCATCAGTACAGGTTGTTACATTTATTTCGTTCAGTTATTAAAATAAGACTATTCGTTAAGTACCAATTTAATAGATCAGGTTACAAATTTAAAGCAAAATTGTTCAAAGGGGTGGAGCAAAATTGGCTTAACTTCTTACGTTACTATAGGTAGAATTTTGATTTTAAGATTGTGTATTATTGTTATTTCTAACAATAGCTTGTGACTTGAAATACATTCTGTTTCATTTACTATTCTACTAGAAATTATTATTTTATTGTATTTATACTACCTATGAAAATTAAAATCCTTAGGGGAGACCTATGTCCAGCAGTGGACGTCTTTTGGCTGAAACGACGACGACGCCAATACCTACCTAATTATTTTTCCAAGTGGCATATTTTATGTTTTTAATAATGTTTTTCAGTTAATTTGATAATACAGTTATCAGGACAAACCAATTATATTAAATACAAAAATATTTATTTGATACTTGTTAATATATCCCGATGATTTTGTGTAATTTAATATGGAATTTTATTTGTATAATTTGGCCACTACATTGGCGACACATCTACTATTTTGCGGACACATCCTATTATTTAAGAGGTGCAAAATCAATTAAGTTGGCGACGGCTTAAATCATACCCCTAAAATTATAATTTTGGAATAGGCTGTATGGATATATGTGATCAACCACCTTACATTTGGCGCGTGCAAAAAAAAAACTTGCGCGGCCATTCCCATTTTTTGTGTGTATCGCATTTGTTGCCGTGTAGTAAATAATTGTAAAATGTCAAGCTTTAGTACAGAAGATTTGTTTTTTCCTCGCAAGTGTGTTTAAAAAGTGTGTATGAAACTCGTGAGCAACTTGCTCACTAGACACTCGGCTGATTTACGCCCTCGCCTGCGGCTCGGACTGCAACTATACATTTTAACGGAAAGATTATATAATTATTTACAAGACTAAAATACAGAAGATACAGTTGAATCATGTAAAGATCGTTGAAAACGTTAAATAGGTAACTCAACTGCTCCAGATCACTACTACCAGGCGGAAGTGCCTCTAAGACACTGGCTGCATTGCCCCGTTGAATTGCAATGATTATGCGTTGCTCCAGATAAGCGCCCTTTATAATTCTTTAAAAAAACATATATAAGTATTCTATAAATTATTCGGTTCCCATAGTACAAGCTTATCTTAGTTTGGTGCCAGATAGGGCTGTCTGAAAATATCCAGCGTTATTTATTTATCAACAAATTAATTCTAATATTTTAAGACTTAGCACCCACTAAGCAACGTGATGGATGCAGCAAGCATAGTTTCAATTTGATTGTTTTTATCAACCAGCCGAACCTCGACCAGGACTTCCCCCCTTCCCAAAACAAAAATCTAAATCAGTTACTTGGTTCAGATAATGTATCTGGGATCAACCTGAAAGTATATACATATATACGTCCGTGACGTCAATGCAGGGTTAAAACCAGCGTTGAGCAATAAAAAAAAATTGTTCAGCATAATGCTGAACCATTCTCCTTTTCCGGCGCAGTCCTCACAGTGAATAAGTACGTATCTTTTGTTATACTTCTATTTTATTGTTTGTGTTAACGTGTTTTTGATTGTTTGTCTTTTATTATCCACTGTATGTAGTTTTTGTGTGTTTGTTACTTGTGTCGAAATAAATGTCTGTATCTATCTATCTATATATCCTTTCAGGAATTTTCCAAAACGGTGATAAATGACGGACTTTGATGTGATAAAAAATATAAACGAATTGCGAACCTCCTTTTTTAAAGTCGGTTAAATACATCATTAGTTTGACCTTTGGTTAAGTTGGCTATCATGAAGCCGTGCATGTTGGCTGTTCAGTGCGAGGATTCCAATAAGACGTTATACTTCACTGACACAGCCTGGCGGCTCTTATCCAATCTTAAAAATTATATTGCCTAAATAAAACGAAAAAACATCCTGTACCGTAAACAGACCAATAAACTAGCAACTTATCGGTTAATAACAAAAAGTAGAAAGTTTGAGACAAAGAATGCCCCTATTCCTGTTTGGAACCAAAAGGAGGAAAACTACTTACTACTCCCTTAACATAAATCAAATACCTACACTCATAAGTGTACCAAAACTGCTCATTATACTCAAAGGTCGACGGTATTAGTGTTCACCATGTGGCGTAACGCTTTCCTGAATCACTAAGAAGTCGGAATCTACTCTAACTTGCCACCACTGCGAAGAACCCATACAAAGCACATACCTCGCATGCTCGACTGACCTTTGTGCCTGACTACCTGCACAAAGGACGACCTAAACCAAGCCACTGTTAGCGCAATATAAGTGGCTTATTTCTATTCATCTTTATTACGATTTTAAAGAAAAGACTCGAAATAAGAACTCAAAGGTCGACGATATTGAGTGTACAGTGTCCAGAATCAGAAAATTAATGTACATTTTTAAGCAACTTCGTAACAGTGCTGACATTCCTTGCCTTAAAATGGTTTACTATGCTCTAGCTCAATCGGTTTTATCCACGGACTTCACGGGACGCGTAACGTGCTTAAAACTAATGAAATCATCGTCGACTGTTTTTTGCGGGGCTCGGGGGAGTGATCTATTGCTAGTGTAGTTCCACATATAGCGTTGTCACTGTCTAACAGTTACTGTAGATTGAACACTATACTACGGCCGTTCAGAGAATGCGTTCCTGACACGTCGCGATTGAACTGACGACGTAACTTTGTAATGGCGTTGCAGTTACGATAAAAATATTATTGCTGGTTGTTTACCGTTTTAACAATTGATGAGCATTAAAACAACATCATTATATCAATAATCAATTAATGTTATAATTTTGTGCCAAACTGAGTGTCAAATAACTTGGTAAACAATATTTTTCTAAATTTAAACTGCGCTATTACAAGGTTATGTCAGCGCTTTATATGACTAACTGATAGGTGTCAGGAACGCATTCTCTGGCCGAAGTATAGTGCTTGGTGCAGTCGATAAAATAGTATCGATAAAAATGAATGAATGACGAAAAATTATAGTGTATGACTAACCTACTTTTTAAATTGAAATCGTGATCAAATTATAAGAAGCTTTTATTTAACTTGCAATGTTTGTTGAATTTTAAACCAGTTCCCCCAACCAATTGAGCTGAAATTTTTAATACAACGTAACTTAGGTGACAATGCAATAATTTGGTACCATGGAGGTGGTTTCTTGATAGAGACGGATGCAAGATAATCTACATTCTGAGTGGATACTAGTGTACTAGGATACTAGTGTTTGGGCTCATTTGAATCTGCTTGCGGTTACATTATGACGTCACCAAAATCCAAAACGGTGGAAGTAACAATAAAGAGTTGCAGGTTAGGTGTTTGCAGTTTGTTAGCATTGCATGCGTTGATGGCGTGTCAATAACAATTTAGGAATGTAGAAAATAACTTAAGCATTTAACATTTCATATACTTTTTATTTAGAAGGAGAAGAAGTCAGCAAAAAAAACACCCTCCTTCTTAGCAGTCTGGTAAAAAGAAATTACAAAATCAAAAATTATAACACTAATATTATAAATGCGAAATTATGGATGTTTTTTTATTAATTAATTTGTTTGTTACTCACTCAAGTCGTAACGGCTTAACCGATTTCGATGAAATTCAGTAAATACTTAGATTATAACGTGGATTAACACAAAGGCTACTTTTATCTCATTACTCAGGTCTCATGGGTTTAATACCAGTAGGTAGAATATTAAATAAATAAATATATATAAATAAATATGGCTCGACCTTTCTATCTAGCCCCAAACTAAGCAGAGCTTATACTATGGGTACCAGATAACTGATAGAATACTTATATATTTTTTTTGTAAATACATACTTATAATAAGCATATAGAAAAACATCTAGACCTGGAACAAATATCTGTAGATCATACAAATATTTATTTCACGGCGAGAATCGAACCCGCTACTTCCTGCGTCTCAACCGGCTATTTGCCTACTGTACCACAGAGGTCGTCAAAGCCGTCGTAAAGGTCGAATGAATGAATGAAATACTCTTTATTGCACACCAAATAAAAATACAATAATGGAAATAAACAATAAATAAAGGTACAATGGGCGGTCTTATCGCTAAAAGCGATCTCTTCCAGACAACCTTTGGATGGACAGGATAAACAAAATCAAAAGACGGCGGTGTAAGAGTACCTACAGACATAAACAGAACCCACAAAATAAAATATACCTATTAATTATACTAATAAACATAAACTTAAATACATACAAATAATATAAGAATAAATAAACTACACTACATAAAGAGGATAAATAACATAAACACTAACTAGCAGTTACGAGACAACGAAAGGAAATGGTTGTATACCTTGACTTTGAAAATAGGAAGAGATTGGGACGACCTTACAGACAAAGGTAAGGCGTTCCACAGTCGCACAGCTTGTACTGTAAAGGAGTCACCATAAAATTGTGAACTATGGATGGGAGTTCGAAGCTGTAGAGCTTCGGAAGAACGAAGGGTTTGAGAGTGTCCCTGATACAGAAACTCGAAACGCTCCTTTAGATAAGAAGGTGAAGTGGGATTATAGAGAATGTTATAAAGAAGTGATACAATATGTGCATTCCGGCGAAGACGTATAGGGAGCCACTTGAGTTTTGCGCGGAATTCTGAGACATGGTCATACTTGCGCAAGCCGAATATGAACCGAATACAAAGGTTTTGAAGGCGCTCAAGTTTACTCATTTGGACTTCGGAAATGTCGAGGTAGCTGGCGTCGGCGTAATCTAAGATAGGGAGTAGAAGGGATTGTGCAAGCGTAATTTTGGTGGCGGTCGGTAAAAAGTTACGAAGTCTACGCAACGAAGCTGAAGAAGCAAACACTTTGCGGCTGATCTCAGCAATACACGGCACCCATGATAGTTTGGTGTCCATGATAATTCCCAAGTTTTTCACCGTCTGACTGATAGCTATTTGTGTTCCATTAAAAAGTACAGGTGGGAGTTGTGCAAAATCTAGCCTAGGAATCATTTTGTGACTACCGATTATGATCACTTGTGTCTTTTTAGGGTTTACGGTAAGACCAAAGGATTTGCTCCAGTCACAAATTCGGTCCAAATCTGAGTTTATTAAACTGATAGCTCCGTTAATGTTGTCAATCGGGGCTTGTGTGTAAATTTGTAAATCATCTGCATACAAGTGGTAGGAAGAAGGAAGATTTTGAGATATTGAATGAATAAAAACACTGAAGAGGAGAGGAGATAAGACGCCGCCTTGGGGGACACCAGCAAGAAGGCTACACCATGAAGAGTAATTATCTTCAATACGGATGCGCTGCCGGCGTCCAAACAAATAACTACGAAACCAGTCAATAGCCGTTGGAGATATGTTAAGAGAGCTTAATACACCCAGAAGTATATCGAAATCGACGTTGTTGAAGGCATTGCTGAAATCAAGTAATGACAGCACTGTCACCTTCCCACTTTCCATTCCAAACCGAATGTCATCGGTTATCTTGACGAGCGCTGTGACTGTGCTATGTCCGGGGCGAAAACCAGATTGGAGAGGATTTAACAGGATATTATTGGATAGGTAGGTACTGAGTTGTTTATGGACAAGGCGTTCAAGGACTTTTGATAGAAAGGGAAGTATGGATATGGGACGGTATTCAGAAAAAGAAGATGGATTGGGTTTCTTAGGTAAAGGAATTATCTGTGCTTCTTTCCAGACGTCAGGAAAAGAGCCGGAATCGATTGAGGCATTCAGGATGTAGGTGATGATAGGAACGATTTCGTCAAGTATTGGCATAATCATATTCCGACTAACACTGTCACTGCCAACAGCATTTGAATTAATAGATGTAATACTTTTCTTAACATCACAATCGGCAAATTGACTAAACTGAAAAGAAGGAAAGTCTGGGGTTGGCTGTGAAGAAAGATTAAATAATGTATTTGATTTAGTAATTCCGTCAATATTGGAAGAACTCGTGAAGTGCTGATTAAGATGATCAATGTTAATGATTTTTGATATATTTTCTGGTTTAGATTTACCAAACCCCAGTGTTTTAAGAAATTTCCACACTTTAGATGGATCATTATTATCTACGGAGTCATGAATGTATCGGCGCTGCGCGTCCCTACACAACCTGTTGCAGTGATTTCGGCGATCGAAGTATTTGGCCTTATTGTTGTCAGAAGGTCTACACCTCATCCTAACCTTCGCCATAGCCTTTTTGTGCATCGCCAAGCGGATTTCATCAGTAAGCCATGGTGCTGGAAAGTGTTTGATTTTAATGGCACGTACGGGGGCATGTGTGTCATACAACTTAATCAATTGTCTATTGAAAGAACCCACCATATCATCAACGCAGCACGTACCTAAGACGTCGAAACCTAAGAAGACCTAAGAAGGTCGAATTTTTCGATAATCGAAATATTTCCAATAAAGAATTTTAGTAACGTAAATCCGTTGCGCCATTGCGATGGTGACGCTTAGTCAGTTTAACAGGTACTTACATCTTCTATAAAGATAACGTCGGTCGTGGTAACGGGTGAACCATATGCTTGTTCCATATCCAAATGTATAAAAAAGTAGCAAACAGACAGACAGAGACACAGAGTTACTTTTGAATTTATTATTTAGTATGGATAACCACCTTGTAAAACAACATCACCATCATTATGTTGATGTTGATGATGATTAGGAGAGCTGTGTCTGGTATTTGAAGCTCTACTTATAAATTCTGGCAAATTTAATTTTGGAACAGCATCTTTACATAGTTTCCTTTATTTGTTAGACTTTTTATTGTAACACTCGGGTTCAAAATGTAAACTGCATATATAACTATGTTTTCTTGGAATCCAAGCCTGTGGACTGCTTTCACCCCACTATCTCTTTCTTAATGGATCAGTTGAAAATCTGAAAGTGTGTGAGTTCGTTCATTCATTCATATCGATATTTTTATCGATAGTGTCAAGCCCTATCACCATATGATTAGAATAAACGTAATGAAGAATGAAACCTAAATGACATTATAATCCGACTCATTTTGGTGTACCACAATTTCGGTTACACAGCCCAAAAAATTGAGTACTTTTAAAATGGCGTATTATTTGCAGTAATCGTAACATATTTATTTGATTTTATGAAAATATAGTGGCTTCAATGGAATAAAATTATACTCACAGGTGAAAAGAAATATTAACTGCTCGGCCACTATAGCTTTTATAAAATAATACGGCTCACTTCGTCATTTTTTTCACTATGTTTTGTCCTCGAGAACTAAAGTCACACTGACAAGACAATTTCGTATACTATGGCAAAATGACTGAGTTCGTGGCAAGAGAGGTAAAGGCGAAAACGGCAGAGTTGCGCGTCCAGTGAAGTCCGTGGTTTTATCCTATTGTATAACTGCATGGGGCGGTTCTACTAAGACTCATGTTGAGAGGGGAAAGAGCCCAGAGAGCTGTATTGAAGGTCATGACCTCTAAATCTAGACTCTTTCCCACTGTTACCCTATATTCGATCTGTGAAGTTCTTACAGTGCGACAACTATTTGTCCTAGCGACAGTTTTGCGGAAACACGGTGAACTTTCTTTCAATCCAGTTTTGAGCTCTGTTAAGCGTCGCTCTGATAGGGTTTGCAGCATACAGCCCCGCAGAACTGCCCTAGCTGGAAGCTGGAAGACACTACTTTTATATAAGCTGTCCTTTATACAACAGAGTAAAGAAAGCTATTGACATTTATCCGCTGTCATTCCACAGATGTAAAATTAAATGCAAAACGGGGCTTCAGTCACTAACGTACGATGATACCGAGAATATTTTGATCTCTCCTACCTAGCAAATTTAACAACAAGCGAACACGTATGCACTCACTCACTCACACACAAACTCACTCACTCACTCACACACAAACTCGCGCACACACTCACTTCTACACACACCACACAAACACTCACCACACACATACTCACACACACGCAGTATTTAATTTAAAATCATAATCATATTTAGAATAAACATTTACTTGTATCGACTTGTTTTAAGCTGGAACGTTGTTCGGTTTGGTTTTGGAAGAGGGCGCTGACACTGCTACTCAGTTTTTTAACTTTTGCAGTTGTCAACGTTTTCATTTGTCTATTGTACTTTTTTATGTTCCAAATAAATAATTTTGAATTTGAATTTGAATATTGGAGTTCACCATGTGGCGTAACGTCAGCTTTCCTGAATCACTAAGAGCACGATAATGGAGACGCGGCAAACGCATACTAGTAGTAGTGGTAGAGTTCTTAATATACCTATTTCTGCCGCCAAACAGCATTGCTCTGTTTCGGTTTGAAGGGTGTGGCTGCCGGTGAAATTATAGGCACATGAGGCTTTACTCAAGTTGATGAACGCAGAGCTGTGCATCGGAGGGCACTTTTCTAAGTTGCGTGACCTACGAGGCAAATTCTCTGTTATAGGTGAGGGTTGCCACCTAACATTAGGTGGGCCATAAGCTTGTTCCATCTCCATGTAGTCAAAAAAAAAACAAAAAAAAAAACGTTTCTACATGACTGCTCTCATACACGTACGGTAGCGTTTAGGGGCAGCTTCCGATAACAGGCAGCCAAGTTTTGGAACAATATTCCCCTACCACATCGACATTTAAAATGACAGATAGTCTATAAAAACATTTAAAATCCTTGATTATTAGTAAACAAAAAACTGGGTTGGGTGGTGCGGGAAGCATTAGTGCACCTTTCACGTGCTAGCCGATTGGAGTATTCCTTTAACCAATCTATCAATTTGTTTTATATATGTTCTGACTTTATTTAATTATTTTATAATTATATGATTATATTTTGACACAACATGACATATCTACCATGACACATAGTATTCTCACTTGACAACACAATACTCTCAAGGTGTAGTGGCTAAATGGAGCGGTCTCGACAGAATATCAGCGCTTACCATCACGGCGGGCATAATGCTGAGTCGAGTCCCATTTACTGCTGTAGCACACAGTATCTATCTACCAAGTTCTCCCTTATTTATGTTTACGATTTACGTTTATACTGTTTAATTGTTTAATTTTTTGTATTTCCTCTCTCTTAAAATGTAACTGTATTGTATATTGTGTGCTGATGTAGTGAATAAATGATTGTCTATGTCTATACATGGACTTATGTTGGAGTTGACAACGCGACGCACAATATCTCTATAAACGTGCCCTTAGAAGTCTGACAATATAGAGCTGAATGAGAACTGCGTCAAACGCGGAAAACTGCACCGGCTGCTATTTGAATCGTCGCAGTCTGTAGGTTTCAGTGCGTTTTAAATACTTTTCTGGTGATTTAAGTATCAATAATATATTTTATTGTAAAACTTGATATAACTTTGTTGTCAATGCAAACATTTTACACACGCAAGTGCAAAGTCGATTTTAGCTTATAAGTTTGTTGCAAGAAGTAAACATAGTTCCATAGTAGCTAATTACGAATCCTCGCATTTTTTGTGAATAAAGGGGCCGATCTGAATGGTTACGCAATGAGGCTGTAAATGAAAGAGATGTAATAATATACATTGCGGAGGTATACGAACAAACACACATCAGCATTTTCCAAATGTTTTTTTTTAAATACTATTAAGGTAGCAAACAAGCATACGGCACAGCTTGTAGGCTGAGTGCGAATATTGTGCTCGATATACTATATAGTATAAAGTTTTCGTAAACCTTATATTCTATGGAGATGTGAACAGCGCCCCAAGCGGGAACTTTATAAAACTAAGTTAGCTATACTTCCTGCTAGGGGCACTGCTCACATCTCCATAGAAAATAAGGTTTAAGAAACCTTTATACTTTCATTATAGTTTTTTTTCTTCAACCTACGTCATCCCACTGCTGGGCTAAGGTCTCCCCACTGTCTTCCAGGACTTTCGCTCGCGTGCCAAGTTTCACCAATCTGTCTCGAAAGCATCAAGATCGTAACGCCAGCGTCTTTTAGACCTTCCTCGGCGCCGTCGCCCGTCTTTAGGCACCCACTGCGTGACGATCGTTGTCCATCTGTCCGAGTGCATATGTCTTACGTGGCCCGCCCAATCCCATTTTAGCCTGGCAGCCTTATTTCCTGCATCAGCAATGCCAGTCTTTAAACGCAGCGTGGTATTACGGATTCTGTCAATCCTCTTTACTCCAAGCACGCTGCGCTCCATTGCTCTTTGGTAAACCTTGAGTTTGGATTTTTGAGCCTTGGTTAAAGACCACGTTTAGGAACCATAGGTAAGGATGGGCAGTATACACATGTCGATGAGTTTCCGTAGTGACATAGCGTGATCATCTCAATGCGGCGATCGATCTCCTTATCTTGCCTGTTTTTGAAAGAAACTAACTGGCCCAAGTAGATATACTCATCAACGTAGTGTACAGCTTGCCCGTCAACCTCGATCCACGTTTGGTGGAGTTCGTCATAATTTGTGTTTTTAACCGATTTATCATTAATCCAACCGCCAGGCTTGCGCTGCTTAGTTCTTGGAGCATGCTTTGCGTCATTCGCAGTGTATCGAGCGCAATGTTCTCACTCATTCTACTGATGGTAAATGGTTACAGTAGCCTATAGACGTTTGTAATACCATCGCTACATAGCTATACGTTACAGCGGCACACCGCTGAGTGACGACCTATTTTGTTGTCTTGTATTTGGTATAAGTATAATTGTATTTAATTTGTATTTAACACCAAAGGTATGCGCGTTATTTACTCACGCGTTGCTGACCCTTCGCCCTTTTTGAAGAACCCCATACAAGTGTGTGTGTTCTCTAAGCCCAAATTCAGTAACACCTTATCATTTTTTAACATTGTTTTTAATTTTGTGGCCTTTATTTTGATAACAATATCAGTTTAAAGAATCTTTATTTCTCATTTCTAAAACATTTCGTTACAATGATAATTTAAAAACTAGATAACATTTTGTATCGTTTTAGGTCACCGTTAGGTAAGTAGGTTGGTTAAATACAGATTTACATTAGGTAAGAAGGATAGGGAACTAAATTAAACTTAAAGTTAGGAAAGTAGGTAGATAGGTAAAGTGTCCAAGTAAATAAGTCCATATCCTACGTATAATAAATTAGCAAACAAAATAGGTAGATGCGCGCGCACAAATAAAATAAGTAGTTTTTTTTCTTAAAATCCGCTAGCTTGCCAGTATGCATTTAAAGATTTTTAAAATCATCTCAAAAATTTCAAGCCTAGACGGGACTTGCCGCATGTGTTCGGATAACACTATAAATTAAAATACTAGAATGCATTTATACAATGAATAGTGTGTATAAATTAAGAAAAACCTTAACAAGAGCGGCCTCTATTTTATATTATTCTATAATCTTTAAACGACGTTTATACATTACTTATTAAAAACATAATTAACCTACATTAATTACATTAAGCTACATCTTACATATTAAAAATAAGACAATGAGCTCGGGCCGTTGTTGTACCTAAATTTCAAAATCAATAGCCAAGTCCAGATCTTCAAAACGAACTTCAGTGAAAGTTAAAGCTTCGCCGATGTCTCCAGTTCCCATCTTTGGTTTGCCTTTACCGACTTGGTTGACGACATCTTCAGGATTATCATACGCTGCGTAATTCTTTTTTTTAATCCATAACTGATTTGTAATCAGAAGAATGGATTTCAAAATTGGACAAACGATAAATAATTACAGTAATTAATTTGTTTGAAATTAATTACTTTATAAATAAAATTACCATCTCAAAAGTAAAATACATCCTACACCACACACACTAAGTACACTATACACACATAAACACACACTCACACACACACACACTTCAAATGCGATCAGGCAAGCATTGTACCTCAAGAGGCACTTTTTTCATTAATTTATATTCTAAAAAATGTTAATATTCACTTTTTCTTGCAAACTATTTCTTATTAGTATTTTTTCATGTAAATATTTAATTTAAATATATATATATATATATATATATAACGGATAAAAAAATCGTTATATCGAGAAATAATTATCTAGAGACTTCTAGCGACTTTTTGACTCATTTATTTATTTATTTATACTTAGATTCACAGTTACATTACCATATATTATAAACTAATTAACATAGTGCTGGACTTAAACCAAATTGAATCTACATTATGTAATACTCAACTTATAAAGACCCGGCAAAGTAGCTCGCCTGTTAACTTTAACATACTTACTTACTTACCTATATATATATATATATACATACTTACTTATATACTACTGTTACTTGTTTACTACTTTATATATACTTACTTACTTACCTATATATATATATATAGGTAAGTAAGTAAGTATGTTAAAGTTAACAGGCGAGCTACTTTGCCGGGTCTTTATAAGTTGAGTATTACATAATGTAGATTCAATTTGGTTTAAGTCCAGCACTATGTTAATTAGTTTATAATATATGGTAATGTAACTGTGAATCTAAGTATAAATAAATAAATAAATGAGTCAAAAAGTCGCTAGAAGTCTCTAGATAATTATTTCTCGATATAACGATTTTTTTTATCCGTTGAACATTACAGTAAGTCGCTATCGCTTTATTTGCACAAAATGCGATAGGAAATATATTACCTAGCAGCCGTCATTGTCGCCCCTCCGATGGCAGATGTTGTCGAAAATATATTTTTTTATTTTTCGTTTAGGAGTGCGCTCTGCATGCTAGTGGTACCACAACCTAACTAATGCGATGCAGTTCAAAAATTATAAGGTAGGTACATTGCTTGTTTCGTACATCATTATTTACCGAGTATTTCTTTAAACTGAACGTGAATACATAATGAGTGTCACAATTGACTTATAAATATATACTCTGTAATAAAAAGCGAAATAACTTGCAATGTGCTGAATAGTTTAGAACTGCACCGCAGTAAGTAGCTTGTGGTGGGGCACCTGTCTTGTATTTTTACTCCTTCGTTGGCCTACCGCCAGCCTTCTACTCATAACAGAAGCTTATTTATTTCCCTGTATTTAAAACGCTAACATGCCCGTTTTTTGCAGCGGATAACTGGTTAGTTATTACAGCGGAGAGGCGTGAGAACAGCCGATTCTAGAACAGCTGGCTTTTGACAGGAGGTTAGTTATTAACCGTGAGTAATTTTCAAGAAAATACTTTGTGTTGTTTTTTAGGGTTCCGTACCCAAAGGGTCAAACGGGACCCTATTACTAAAACTCCGCTGTTTGTCTGTCGGTCTGTCCGTCTGTCACCAGGCTGTATCTCATGAACCGTGATAGTCAGACAGTTGAAATTTTCACAGATGATGTATTTCTGTTGCCGCTATAAAAACAGAATAAAATAAATATTTATACAACAACTCCAATATCCCATACAACAAACATGATTTTTTGCTCGTTTTTGCTCGATAGTGATAACGGCAACAGATAGACGCTTGAAATATTCACAGAATATTAAATTAAATATTTAATTTAAAAAGAAATATTTAAATTAAAATAAAACAAATACTCAAAAAAATCTAAATTGTTGTAAGGAAGCCCTTACAACAATTTAGATTTTTTTGCTAGTTTTTGCTCGATATTGATAACGGCAACAGGTAAACGCTTGAAATATTTACAGAATATTGAGTTATGTTATTCACTTTAAAAATATATAATTAAAATAAAATTAATATTTACGGATGGAGGGGGGGGGGGGGGGGGGGGCCTCCAATACAATTAACGTGATTTTTTTGCCGTTTTTATAGATAATGGTACGGAACCCTTCGTGCGCGAGTCCGACTCGCACTTGGCCTGTTTTGTTTACTCTTGCGTTTTTTTAGCAGTCTATGTATGTTTGTATTTACCAGTGGCGAGGGGTTCATACAAGCCGATTCCTATCGAGTTACCTTCAGTCAGGGCTCCTGACTCTTCCATCACCTTCAAAATTCTAGAAAATAATAACGCCTTAAAAACTTACCTTAGCAATGTATTTTGAAGACATTTAAAATTTGAATGTAAGTAAAGTTCTCTTGAGTTAATCCGTTGTTTTTCGAGTTATACTACTAAATTTACAACTAACTAAAAACCGGACTCTAAACGTATAAAGTTAGGGCATGTTTTTGCATAAAACTCTGCGGTAAAGCTAAATATCTCCGGCTTGTTGAAAACATTTCGTATCCATAACCAAAATGCGTACAACACATTTTGGGTTCTATCATTGTTTTCACAGAATTCAAGAAAACCGTCAATGTATAACGAACACTAGAATTCGTGCACTAAAGTACGCCAACAGTATTTTATAGTAAGGTGGGGAAAACAACTCGACGAGTGCGAGTTATATGTAGGTACTATACGGCCAAATTGCGCCGTCATTATTATTCAAACAGGATTATAATTTTGCTACATCTTTATTTGGCAGAGTTAAAGTTTGTTTACTTTTTGAAATAAAAAATGGCGCGTTAGATCCTCGGCGAGGAAAGCATGAATCATGAAATAACATTGAAAAGTGAATGCATGTGGTAAGTGCGACTTACATTTTTATTTCGACCTGTAATTATTTTTACCCTTCGCCACTGGTATTACCTATATACCATCGTAGCGCCTGTACTACTTTATCCGATTTTCAAATTTCCTTTTTCCTAATAACATGAGTGACGGCATAAGCCCATAGTCCACCTGATTTTAAGCGGCTACCATTGCCTATAAACAATTTTGACTATTTTCGTGGCGCAATGGGCGAATAGCCGCCTGAGATACAGGACGTAGCGGGTTCGATTCCCGCCGCGGAACAAATGTTTGCATGATATACAGATATTTGTTTCGAGTCTGGATGTTTTTCTATATATGCTAAGTATTTACAAAAAAAAGTATATAAGTATTCTATCAGTTATATACAAGCTCTGCTTAGTTTGTGGCTAGATAGCGCTGTGACATGTCCAGTAATTATTTAAAGATAAGATAAAGATAATTTATTTTCGGTAACAAACTTCACAACACTAGGGTAGATACATCAGATTCAGTATTTTAGTTAGATATTAAAACCTAGTTGCAAAAGAAACATAGGTACCCAAATTAGGAAGACCTGTGATATGGCATGCCTATGCCTCCCGCCGGAATTACACTTGTACTGAAAAATGTATTTAATTGCATTACCTCACAAGTTACGTCCAACTAAGACTTATCCTACATGTCATTGCAATGCACCTACCACCATGGCATGTTTTTATAAGCCCACGTTCTTGTGGTAGAACAACACAATTTAAAAGGCTGTTCTGTAAAAAGCAAAGGCAATATTATGTTAGTGGATTATAACAAAGCCAGAATAAAAGATGCAACCTACATGAAGCCACCATCTTTAAGAGTATAATCGTGCTATATTGCTCAATATATCTGTTAAATCCGAATACCAAACACGAGCGCAGAAGCCACAACAATTCATTAGAAGCTTTTGCTTAAGCCTTGTTAGTAAGTCCTCATATCTTTCAACATAATTCTAAAACAGTTCCCTCTAACCGATTGAGTTGAAATTTGGAATACATTTGTAACTTAGGTGACAGAGCAATGATATGTTACGATGGAGGTGATCTCATTATGAAAACGGATGCTAGACAACGGAACTTATGAATGAATTACGCTACTAGTATTTGGGCTCATTTGAATCTTCTTTCAGTTCTGATTATGAATTTTGTAAGTAATTTTTCATCAATAAGTGTTTATTTATTTAGATTATTTTCTTGCGTATACATTATCTTTTTTACAATAGGTGGGATTAGTGCTTACATATTTTCTACCCACCAAACACGTGCGGTGGTAGATAAGATGTTTGGCAAGCTTTATAGCTCGCTTTATACCTTATGGTACACAAAATTATTAAACATGGTCACAAAATTATTAAACACTAGCGGCCCGTCCCGGCTTCGCACGGGTGGACATTTATTTTTTAAACATTTGTTTATGGCTACTTTTTTACACCTTGGGTTACATTATTGAAGTTTATGCAGGGATCCCTAATTTTTTCTAGTAATAAATGTAATTAATGTAATTCAGGGATAATGTAGCATTCTAATGGTGAAACAACTTTTGAAATCGGACAAGTAATTTTTGAGTTTATCGTTATCTTCGTTTTATTTTTACTGTACCTAATCTAGAGAGAAGAATCTCGCCCGGGGAAGTACTACCATCATACCTACTTCTGCCGCTAAGCAGCATTGCAGTGTTTAGATTTTTACAGGTACATGAGGCTTTACACCTGTATGCCTTTTATGTATGCCTATTTTTGTAAGTTTATTTCTAAGCTAAAGTTTGATTAAATTTCTTTTTTCTGGCACTACCACTTTCTCCACACTACACAAAGGTTAGCTGGAAGAAAATGCTAATTAGCATTAAGTTCGCCTATGTATCTTTTTATTAGTGCAATAAAGAATTTTCTAATCTAATCTAATCTATGCCTCAAGTAGATGGAAACAGGGTAATGCATCGTAGGGCACGTTCCTAAGGTACTGTTAGGTGTGATACTGTTGTTATAGGCGATGGTAACCACTTAACATCAGGTGGGCCATCGGCTTGTTCTATCTCCAACTCGTATAAAAAAAATTACTTATTTTCAACAAATAATTTTCATTTCGATTCATTAAGGGTTCTGTTTTCATCATTATCGTTCGGAATCCTAAAAATAAAAAACCGGCCAAGTGCGAGTCAGACTCGCGCACGAAGGGTTCCGTACCATATTATCTATAAAAACGGCATAAAAAAATCACGTTTGTTGTATGGGAGCCTCCCTTAAATATTTGTTTTATTTTAATTTAATTAAATTTTTATTTTTAAAGTGAATATTTAACTTCTGTGAATATTTCGAGCGTCGAACTATCACGGTTCATGAGATACAACCTGGTGACAGATGGACAGACAGACAAACAGCGGAGCCTTAGTAATTAGGTGCCGTTTTACCCTTTGGGTACGGAACCCTAAAAATGGTTGACATCATAATAAAAATCCCGTTGATGTTTAAACCAAGTTTTAAACGTCATAGACTATCAATCGGGATTACAACGATTATGAGAACTCGCGAACGTGAAAAATAACAAAATAATTAGCCGATTATCATTATTTAATCAAGTTACAAATAATCTTGACAAAGCATTTGGGTAAATCACGCGTAGGGTAGATAGTGTCTCCTTATTGATAGTATTTGAAACACCCATTTTTAGCAAATCATTGATGTCATGTATAGTTTGAACATTGATGCCAAATTAAACCGACTAGAGAAAGACTAAGTAGCTCCGACTAAAAACGACCAAAACACATAATTATCTATCGCTTGACGTTGTGATCATGTCGTGGATTCTTTCGTTGCAATGCCGTATATCCATATTAACTATTAACTATTAACGGAAATGGAAGTACCCAGTATTTTATTATATTTATTTTAATACTTTAACTTACAAAAGGTGAGCTTAATGCTTAAAGCATCTTCTACCTGCCAAATTCTGAGGTATCGATTTTTTTAATTTGTCTGATCTTTTGTTTCTCCTTGAAGGAAGAACACGTTTAGAGAATGATTTATGCTAGAACGAGGCGGTACGGCGCCCGCGTCCCAGGTGAGGCTCGCCCGTGCCCCGAGGCCCGCATGGTTCCGACTCGCTCCCTCCTCGGGTAACCTCACGGCGGTGGGCACGGCTGGGGCTCACCACGATCTAGCATAAATCATCCTTAATGCGTCTTAGAATCTCAAAGCAAATTCCAAGTTAACATAATATATCCTACTTCCTACTAATATTATAAACGCGAAAGTTTGTATGTATGGATGTTTGTTACGCTTTCACGCCGGAACGGCTGAACCGATTGCGATGAAATTTGGTATGTACGTAGATCATAACCTGGATTAACACATAGGCTACTTTTTATTGGCAAACCACGCGTGCGAAGCCGCGGATTTGTCAGCCAGTATTTGATATGTGTATATATATTTATTTAATGTAAGTGTAAATATATTCTATTTGTATTCGTATTTGTATTTGTATTTATAAATTTTAGTATTTAGTTATATTTTTATTTTGGTATTAGACGCACTCTCTTCATAAATAGTTTGGCCATAAATGTACACCACCGATCATTATCTTTGTTCTAACAAAATCCTCTCCATCCAAAGATTGTCTGGAAGAGTTCGCTTCTAAGATAAGACCGCCCGTTGTGCTATTTGCTTTGTGTTTTCTATTTTATTTGTATTTTTTTTGTTTATATTGTGTACAATAAAGTGTTTTCATTCATTCATTCATAAATTTGAATACATGTTATCGCAGATTTTTACCGTCCTCGTCCACGTTGTGGCACAATATCACATCGTTTCAGAATGACGCATCGTCTCATAGTTGCGTTCCGCCGAGCTAACGAATATAGAGAGATCGTGCCCAGTCATGCAACCGCCACTTGATTAGGCTTGCTAATCAATATGGATTAATGACGTTAAATTAGATTGTCAAGGATCACGCCAATACATTTTTGTATGGTTGTGGTGTCGACCATCAACTTTCATTCATTTAACCTATCTTTACAAGGACCACACTTGTTGCAAGCAATTTAATTCTATGACTTTTCGAAATTAATATTTGAAGTGAAAACTTCTTAAGGCGCGTTGGGTATTTTTTGAGATGGGAAAAAATCATTGAACTCGCGACACTGTTACCGTTACCGACATCTCTGTATATAAGTATCTCGTAATTGTTCAAGTTTTCACTTCTGTCGGCACTCCCGGAGTGCCACTTTTTTACAAGCTTTTTAATAACTTGTAATGTATGTCCGAGTGGAATCTTGAAACTGAATTTTAAAGCCGTTCCCCTCAACCGATTGAGCTGAAATTTGGAATACATATATAACTTCGGTGACCATACAATAATATGGTACCATGGAGGTGGTCTCATGATGGAGACGGTTGCTAGACAACGGAACTTCCGAATGGATTATAGTAGGCTACTAGTGTTTAGGTTCATTCGAATCTGCTTGTGGTTCCGATTATGAATTTTATAAAAACTTGTTTTGAAAAAGTAATTTTTAAACAAAATACTTATATTTTTCTTTTCAGTCTTAGTAAATGTAAATACTAACTGTTATAATAATTCTACGTTAAAAATCGGAAGTTTTCTTGGGATAACTTCGTTATTCTACTGTTTTAGATGCATAACCAGCAGTCAATATCTGGTACGTTTAAAATCCTAAGGTACTGAATTTCAAGGCCTTGGACTAAATCTTACAATATCAAAGAAACAGCTGATTTAGCTGATGACAGCTATCAAAACAATATGTTTTTATTTATAAAAAGTTGTTAAATTTCCGTTGAAGAGTCCTTTTTCATGTTAGCATATTTATACATTGTACATATTAATTGTCGGAATGTACGAAACAAATTTTCCCGTTTTCCGTAGCAGCTCTCGTAGACCTGCTGGAGGCATAGAGCGTCTTCGATATACTTGTGTAAGTTTTATATAACACTAACTAAAGAATAAAATATTATAATATAATTCTTTATCTTATATTCTGTGTTTACGCTTAATATCGTTTCATATCAAACTAGTTTACTGTGGTACAATAGTAGGCGTATCTTTTTCAGACAACCTTTAGATTGTAAGCTTGTTGTTGTCATAACGATTCAGTAAGTAAGTTTTCATCTGCACAAAAATATATAACATCATGGGATCAGGTAGTCAGTACACATAGATCTCCAAATCAACTTGGGCAAATCGGCGTTGTATGTATGTAATACTCGTGCGCGATAACTTGGGACCTGCTAGGAATGCGACTCCCCGACCGCTTCCCCTGCACTTCCCCGATGGCGCCAGTATTGTACCGTTCGCATCACTATTTTTACTAGGGTTTTTAGTCTCGTACTGGCCTACGTCACGTAACGACGCGCTCTGGAATTCTTTTAGTTTTCGTTTTGTTGATGTAGTTTTTGTTGTTATAGTTTGTGTCATTGTTTTGTTGTTTTAGTTTTTGTTGTTATAGTTCTTGTTTAGTGTTTTTGTTATCATTATGAAGGGTAAACCTTTGCATAGCGGAGAAAGAAACCTCGTGCTAAAAGTGTTGAAAACGAAAAACGGAACAAACAGTTTTGTTTACCTGTCCACTAAGTAGTGACGAAGATGAGATAATGTAAATAATAGATAAAATAAATGTATAAACTTAAACATTGTATTTTTATTTTATTCAAATAGTGTAAAAAAGATTAGATAAAAAGCAGCGTCCTCCCTGAGTAACATAATAAATTAGGTTATAAATAACAAAGACGAAGCCGCGGGCGGCTGCTTGTTATGTTCGCTTTTTTGCGGGCGGTACAAACACGCCAATATGACGTCACCGCGCTCAGGTCCCAACTTATCGCGCACGGGTAATATGTATGTTTATCCGAGGATAACTTTCGAAGCGTTGATCCGTTCATAGGGAAATTTGATACATAGGTCGGTAGTAATGGCACAATTTTGGTGTGACTAAATGAACTAAAAATGTAGGGGGGTTGTTGAGATATTCAAGGGGCTCAAGCGAAGTAAAAAAAAGAAAATGAGTTTATTAGGTCAAATGAAAGGTTCATTTATTAGTACATTTCGACTCTGTTTTTATTTATAGTTTAGTCTTTGCTGTTTTTAAGTTATTAGCCATAATAAAAACATCCTATTCGCCTTCGCGGTGATTCTCGTATTCTGTCTCTTCTCTATTCTATTCTATTCAATCCTTTTCCCCTTGCTATCTTAAAGAAAGGTTTGCGTATCTCCATTCTTCCAATACTTTTTATCTCAGGAAAACTTATCCCTCAGAACACCCGCACTCTCTAGTTCCTTCTACGGGAAATCATTCACTGTCGAAGAAGTGCGCCTGTGGAATGCTTTGCATGTGGAAATTAAACGGATTCTTTCACAGTACTTTTTTAAGCTGAGATTAAAGCAGCATTACCTTAATGCCTAGCTTTCTTCATTCGAGTCATTCGTCATTTGAGTTACCTATATATTTATTTATTTTAATTTTATTATCCTTGTTTTATTAGATTTGTAAGAATATTGATTTAGGTTATTATATTTATGTATTAGGATTATAAGTATTTCTTTCATTTGTAAATATACTCTGTGCACCGCTGTCCACTGCTGCTTCGCTCTTTACTTTCCATCCAAAGGTTGCCTGGAAGAAATCGCTTTCAGCGATAAAGCCGCCAGTTGTACTATATTTAACATAAATTAGTTTTTTTAAGTGTTCCTGGTGTACAATAAATAACTATTGTATTCTATTCTAAAAACTGAACTTTGACGAAATTCACACACAGGGTACACCAGTGACCCCACAGTGCTGTAATTTGTTATGCGTGTAGCTTAAGTGGCAAAAGTCTGAAATCCAGAATAACTGCAATTTGTACCCCATAAAAGAATAACCGCATTACATGAACTCCCATTACCTATAATTTGAATGAAACTTATTTGGTTTATTATTTCGTGGCACTAATATGATACTCAAAGATTACGAATAATATATATAGGGTGTTTTATAATATACGCACAAAAATGAAAGGGGTTATTTTCATGAGCATAATACATAAATTTTTGAAATGTTTACCATAGAAATGTGAAATGTATGTTGGCATTGTAAAACAAACACTTTAATAAACTTATGTTGTGCTATTGCATAATGCTTGCCATCTAACCGCAGATACTTTAGTGGTGACGTCTCGAGATATCTCTTGCGTTTCTTTCTAACGCAAACCCCTCAGCCGAAAGAGATATCAAATCGGCCTTTATTTTGGATGTCGATTGCAAGAGTAGGCAGTAAGTTTTAAAGCGAATTGATCCCCTAACCTGAGTCAATTTTCTTTAAAATTTGATAATATAACTAGTAGTTTTTTTTTCGAGATGTTTTTTTATATATTTTGAGAAACCGTCACTTGAATATTGTCAGTATATTACCAAACATCCTGTATTTGTTTTTATGGGAGCCTCGACAGATCTCAGTTCGGGGCGAAACCACTAGTAGGTATACTTACGGTCCTGACCCCAATCTTATACCGTGTATCACAAAGTTATATGTCAGTATTGACAATGTAACAATTTCTTTATATAAATATACAGACTTCCGCCCGCGGCTTTGCAGGCTTCGGCTAGCCGGCTTAGTTTCGTTCACTGCCCAGAAAAGTGTGAATGGTGCGCCTAAAAAAGTTTTCACTTCAAAAATCATATAGGAGAGGTACTAAGTTTATCTTACTAGGCGTCACTAAAACGTTCGGAAAATTCAGCTTTACACCACTAATAGACAGACAGGATATGGCAAAACGATTAGGGTTCTTAGTTTGATTACGGAACCCTAAAAATGACGCTAAATTAGATCGTTATTACGACTAAAAGTTGACCCCAGTTAAAAATACTACAGACGAAGTAATTCCAAAATTGAATTTTGAGTCTCCGATGAAAGCTGATATTCTGAAAACGCGCTAGATTTAACTTTTGATAGCAGCAGTATATTTACATGTTAACCGTCCAATTAACTTTGTGTCCATTTAATGCGGCTACATAATTCTGGAAGCACGTTGTAGTTCCAGTCGTTTAAAGAGCTTGTTCCACAATAAATGAGTGCGCTGGAAGATAAATTGTGTCCGCCTCCCCGCCGCCTACTGTTAAATACACTCCGGCTCCGGGCCATGGAACTACCTAATTTGTGATGATAACTACTATAGTTACAGATTAATAACTAGTGGTTCGCCCCGAACTGAAATCTCGCGAGTCTGCCAAAAAACAAAAAGAAATATCATGCATATCTTTGACTCGTAGATGATCTCGTACTATTTGCAGAAAACTTTAGTGATCTCCAGACAATGCTGCAACATCTTATTGATGCTTCTTTGAGTGTAGGCCTTAAGATGAATATGTCCAAGACGAAAGTGCTCTCGAGTGTCTCCGGTGTCACAAACCCCATTGTACCTAACAGTGGGAAATGAGAGGCTGGAGACAGTCGACCAGTATGTTTATCTTGGACATATTATATCGTTTGGTTAAGAGCATCAGCAGAAAGAGATATCTAAAAGGATTCAATTGGGATGGGCTGCATTCGGCAAGTTAGACGACATCCTTAGGTCGCCTAAAACTCCACAGTGTCTGAAGACCCGCTTATTCAACCAATGTGTTCTGCCCACCATGATCTAGGGTGCCGAGGCATGGACGCTTACGAAGGAGGCTGTGTACAGGTTAAGAGTTGCACAAAGAGCCATGGAACGTACCGTGATCGGCATCAGACTGTTAGATCGAGTTCCAAACGTCGAGATCCATAGACGAACGAAGGTTCATGTAGTTGGGATTCGAGTTATGGAGCTCAAATGGTCTTAGGCGGGACACTAGACGTGGTGATGACAGATGGAGCAGGACAGTGACTGGTGGATGGTGGCCGAGGAGCGGGTATAGAAGGGTAGGACGACCAGCAGCGAGATGGGTGGACGACATCGTAAAGGTCGCGGGCCGTCAGTGCGTGAGACTAGCGCAAGATCGTGGTGGATGGCACAAACTAGGGGAGGCCTATACCCAACAATGGGTGAAGTCAGGCTGTGGATGATGATGGTGATGATATCTTTGACTAATAAAATAGTGTCACTAAATCCTCAATCATCTAACTTGACCTACAGTTTCATTAAAATAATAAGTAACTGGAGCTCATGTTAAAGTTACGCCGAGGCTGTTACAGAATAAGTAATAGTCGGTTTTTCTCGAAGCTATACCTACTGTGTCACAGAATAGGTAATACTTGGTATGGAATGACCTACATACCACGTTTTTACTTACCGTGGCACAGATTAAGAAATAGTAGACAATCGAAATACCTATGCTTTTCTAGATACTAGTGGAAGGTTCTGAAAATAATGCTCGGTATAAATAGTGCGTAGAGACGTCTGCAGAGTCAGTCTTGATTTGGCGACACGTGCGAACATTTTGGTGACTTTTAGTGGTTTATTGTGTAACAGTGGTGTGATTTAGTGTGTTGTGAATCCATGTGATTAAGATCGTGTATTTAATTAACATTTTAGTGTTGAATAAAAGTGTTATTTTGGTTAGAATGATTCGTTATTTTATCCCGAACCCTCAGCTCGTAACATTAATTAGAATTTTTTTATGAGTAGAAATTGCAGTTATTCTAGATTTCTGATGCCTATATTTATGCTACTAAAGCTATAAGCATACCAAATTTCAGCACTGTGGGATCACTGGTGTACCCTGTGAATTTCGTCAAAGTTCAGTTTTTATTATGGCTAATAACTCAAAAACAGAAACTCAACTAAAAATAAGAACGGACTCAAAATGTACCTACTAATGAAGAACTTTCACTTTCAACATTTCACTTGATCGAATAGTCTCAAATAGATTTTTTTACCCCTTTTAAACCCAATATTCAAAAACCCCCATACATTTTTAGCTCGCTTAGTCACATTAGAATTGTGGTGACAGTCAAAGTCAAAATCTTTTATTCATTAAAATCACAAGGATCACTTTGAAACGTCAATTTTACTGCTTTTTCCTTCGCGACTAAGCCAGGAAAGAAAGGCAAGAAATAAGGCTGGTTGTTTTTTAATGATCCTTTTAGAATACATTACAATACAGAAAATAAATTACGTCTAAATTGTAACATTATGAACGAGTTGGAGCAATTTCAATCCCAAGCTTCTCTATCATCTAAATAATCCGATATTTTATAGTAGGCTTTTTTATAAAGATTTTGTTTAATTGCGTTTTTAAATTTGTTAATTGTCAATGTTTGTACATCACTTGGGAGCTTGTTATGAAAGCGAACACCTTGCCTTATAAACGATTTACTAACTTTATGGAGTCTACAAGGTGCAACAGCAAGTTTATCTTTATTTCTAGTATTAAAATTATAATTATCGCTATTTTTCTTAAACAAATTAATATTTTTGTGAACATACATCAGGTTTTCATAGATGTATTGACAAGGGAATATCATAATATTTATTTCTTTAAACTTATTGCGTAATGATTCTCTAGGGCCCATATTATAAATTGCACGAACAGCCCTCTTCTGCAGCACAAAAACGGTGTTTATATCTGCAGCACTCCCCCACAGCAGTATACCGTATGACATAATGCTGTGGAAGTACCTACCTACCTACCTCGTATAATATCAAATTTCACGATGATCGGATCAACGCTTCGAAAGTTATCCTCGGACAAACATACATACATACAACGCCAATTTGCTCAAGTTGTTTGGAGATCTCGTTTCGCTCTATCAATAATGTATATCTCAGGTCTGGCATAGTATACAAACAATGGCATAAACAATAAAATCAATTCTCTGAATCTGAATCTGTTTACAAAGCGCAGAAGAAATGTGTGAGGGCAATATGTAAATTAAAACAAACTGACAGATGTAAGCCTTATTTCGTTGACCTTAATATCTTGACATTACCCTCACTGTATATATATGAAATAGCTTTATTTGTAAAGAAGAACATGTCATTATTTAATAACTTTAAAAGCCAACGTCATGGCTCCAAAATCGGTTGTCCTAAAAGTAGTACAGCATTATATAATAACAGTGTGTTCTGTATGGCACCTAGGATATTCAATCACCTACCCAAACATATATTAGAAATTGACCAAATTCATGACTTTAAATTAAAACTTAAAAAAGTACTCTTACAAAAAGCTTACTACACTATAAATGAATATTTAATGGACAAATTGCAATGACTTGACATATTTTTAATTTATTTCTATTAAACTGATAATTAATGCATAATAGTGGTTAAATAATTTTGCATGCTTGTCATGCTGGTCATGGCTGTACTTAGACTATTGTATTACCAACTGATGTAACCCATGTATCGCAAATAAATGAATGTTTATCTTTAATTATTTATATAAAATAAAACATTCGTGATTTATTATAAAAATTACAAAAAAGTTAAAATGCTTGTTTCGTAAAAACAATACTAGTTATTAATAACAAAAATAGATAGAAATACGTTAAGGAAAAAGTCGATCATTATTCAAATATAGTTAGATGAACAACATAACATCATTAAACAAATACACATAAATAAGGTTCTTATCGTTAAAAGCAATCTTTTCAAACAAGCTTTAGATTCACATAAAAAGATAAATATTCTTGAGATATTTAATTACATGATAAAATAAGTAATTCTTGGAACCATTAAAAATGATGGTCAATTTGCAATCCGTATAATGAATCCTTAACAGTTTTTGCAGATAATGAAGAATCTGGTACATGTATCAAATATTATATTAAGTTACCATAGTGACTATCATCGCTATAGTTCCGTTCATTTCTAAAATTAAATGTCCTATGATGGTTGACAAAATATCAAGTATAGAGTGTCAAGTGCGTCAACCAAGTCAATTATGTTATCCTGAAGGCATAATCTATAATTTGGAGAAAGTCGAGTAGAGAGAAAAGAGAAAGTTGAGGGGTTACCGTTTTGGACTGGAACATTAAAACGCTTAGCTTGGTAATGTTATATTGCAGCAATATTAAATCTCAATTATATTATTGTGCGCGAACAAATCGCTGTCTCATGGGACCAAAAATCCTCGGCAAAGAATTCCGAGAAAATTTCTGCTTTATCGAGACCCTATTATTTTTGTATGAAATAAAATATGGTACCGGGGGACCAAGAGAATTAGATTTGATGTTTCTTCTATTGGTAAACTGTTTTAATTATGTCTACAGGGTCCCAAGATTGGCCCTTCGGTAGGTAAAGGCCATGTGTTGGCTATATCAACACAAGCACAACATGGCAAAGGAAACATTGGTAGACAGGTTTTGATAGACATATTATTTGAGATTCTCAGCAAAAAATTTCGCTCGTAATTTCTACTTTTAGTCTATGACCTAACTTTAAGTACTTTACATAACATATAATAGGGCGACCTGCGCAAAGATGCCTTTTATATTAGCGAGAAGCGCTGATAGTTCCAGTCTTCGTGATGGAGATGGAGCTCGCAATCCTGGTGTTTGAGCCACGACGGTTCGAAGATCTTCGTCCTTTCAACAAATCCTGTAAAAATATAATGAAAAGGCTTTGAGAATCTGTGCAATGGTCAAATGCAATTTCATCGGGTCGTAACTTTTAATAAAAGCTCCTCATAATTATGTACCTTAAACAAATTAATCATTCGGCATTTATTATCTATTATTAACAAAAAATATCTTCTTCCCACAAAAATAAGCACCATATTATAAATATACTCATAATTTTATATTATTATACGTATATATTTATATTAGATATACATTATTATTCCATATAGTTTATTTATTATAATTATTATATTATATTATTAGGAATACTTCAAAACAATTTTATACAACTTGTGACGTCACCCAACAAATTGTTTAAATACCGCCGCTGTCAAGCAATTCAGGCAGATACACATCCAATCGGAATCCCGATCGGGTGGGTATAAGGCTGCAAGCTGCCCTTCACGCCCTTGCCGCTTGGTTTCACAAGTGGCGGATTGAGGTAAACCCGTAGAAAAGCACAGCAGTGTACTTTACACGGAGAAATCTCACCCCAAAACCGATATCACTATTTGGTGTGCCCATCCGCTGGGCCCCCTCTGCCAAATACTTGGGTGTCATCCTTGATATACGTCTTTCCTTTAGTTTGCACATCACTAAGAGGTGCAACCAAGCTAAGTACACCTTAGGACGACTGTCCTCACTCCTAAGCAGGAAAAGTAAAATGTCTCTTAGAAATAAGATGACCCTTTACAAAGCTTGCATTCGCCCCATCATGACATACTCCCACGGACTTCGCTGGACGCGCAACTCGGCCGTTTTCGTCTTTACCCCTCTTGCCACGAACTCAGTCATTTTGCCATAGTAAACAAAATTGTCTTGTCAGTGTGACTTTAGTTCTCGAGGACAAAACATAGTGAAAAAAATGACAAAGTGAGCCGTATTATTTTGTTAAAGCTATAGTGGCCGAGCAGTTAATATTTCTTTTCATCTGTGAGTATAATTTTATCCCATTGAAGCCACTATATTTTCATAAAATCAAATAAATATGTTACGATTACTGCAAATAATACGCCATTTTAAAAGTACTCAATTTTTTGGGCAGTGTAACCGAAATTGTGGTACACCAAAATGAGTCGGATTATAATGTCATTTAGTTTTCATTCTTCATTACGTTCATTTTAATCATATGGTGATAGGGCTTGACACTATCGATAAAAATATCGATATGAATGAATGAACGAACTCACACACTTTCTGATTTTCAACTAATACGTTAAGAAAGAGAGAGTGGGTGAAAGCAGTCCACAGGCTTGGATTCCAAGAAAACATAGTTATATATGCAGTTTACATTTTGAACCTGAGTGTTACAATAAAAAGTCTAACAAATAAAGGAAACTATGTAAAGATGCTGTTCCAAAATTAAATTTGCCAGAATTTGTAAGTAGAGCTTCAAATACCGGACACAGCTCTCCTAATCGTCATCATCATCAACATAATGATGGTGATGTTGATTTACAAGGTGGTTATCCATACTAAATAATAAATTAAAAAGTAACTCTGTGTCTCTGTCTGTCTGTTTGCTACTTTTTTATACATTTGGATATGGAACAAGCATATGGTTCACCCGTTACCACGACCGACGTTATCTTTATAGAAGATGTAAGTACCTGTTAAACTGACTAAGCATCACCATCGCAATGGCGCAACGGATTTACGTTACTAAAATTGTTTATTGGAAATATTTCGATTGTCGGATAAATACACAGTGGCGAATACCCGGCTGAGACGCAGGAAGTAGTTGGTTCGATTCTCGCCGTGAAACAAATATTTGTATGATCTACAGATATTTGTTCCCGGTCTGAATGTTTTTCTATATGCTTATTATAAGTATTTTTTTACAAAAAAACAGTATATAAGTATTCTATCAGTTATCTGGTACCCATAGTATAAGCTCTGCTTAGTTTGGGGCTAGATAGAAATGTCCAGCCATTATTATTTATATATACATACCTAGTCAGGTCATAAGTATTGCCACACAGTAAAAACTTTTCTTTTAGAATGCTGGCCACAAAAAAGTTTATAGAATTCGAATTTCAAATTGTTCATGAAAATAAAAATGTATACTTTTTAGAATTTTACTCATTTTTAAATATGGAGTGGACGCTTAAAGAAGACCGTGTTGCAGTTATTGCGTTGCATTGTTGCGGATACGCGCCAATTCAAATTTTTGACATACTGAAAAATTTGAATATAACCAAAAGATTCGTTTATCGCACCATCAAACGATACAATGAAGTACTCTAGTGTAGATAACAGGTCAAGAAGTGGTCGCCCTCGGTCTGTTAGGACTCCAGCAGTGATAAAAGCTGTGAAGGCGCGAATTCAAAGAAATCCCAAACGTAAGCAGAAACTGTTGGCCCTTCAGATGGGGTTAAGCAGAACCACGGTAAAAAGGGTGTTAAATGAAGACTTAGGGCTTCGGGCATATCGAAGAAAAACAGGAAATCGTTTGAATGCTCGTCTAATGGACCTGAGACTGAAGAGATGCCTCGCTTTGTTGAAGCGGTACGCGGGAAAAAAATATCGGAAAATTCTTTTTTCGGATGAAAGATTTTTTACCGTAGAAGAGAGCTACAACAAACAAAATGATAAGGTGTACGCACACAGTAGTGAAAAAGCAAGCAACCGTATTCCGCGTGTCCAACGAGGTCATTTTCCATCCTCGCTCATGGTATGATTGGGAGTTTCTTATTGGGGCTTAACAGAGGTACATTTTTGTGAGAAAGATGTAAAAACGAATGCAGTTGTGTATCAAAACACAGTCCTGACGAGCCTTGTGGAACCTGTTTCTCATACTATGTTCAATAACAGGCACTGGGTATTCCAACAAGATTCGGCGCCAGCTCATAGAGCGAAGAGCACACAAGACTGGCTGGCGGCGCGTGAAATCGACTTCATCCGGCACGAAGACTGGCCTTCCTCCAGTCCAGATTTGAATCCGTTAGATTACAAGATATGGCAACACTTGGAGGAAAAGGCGAGCTCAATGCCTCATCCCAATTTGGAGTCACTCAAGACGTCCTTGATTAAGGCAGCCGCCGATATTGACATGGACCTCGTTCGTGCTGCGATAGACGACTGGCCGCGCAGATTGAAGGCCTGTATTCAAAATCACGGAGGTCATTTAGAATAAACTTTAGTGTCATAAGATTCTATGTTTTATTAAGTTCATTTTGGTATATAAATGGTTACAGTATGAATAAACTTGTTTCAATTATTTTATATTAAACATGTGACAGAATTTATGACCTGACTAGGTATTTATTTATTTAATATTCTAACTACCGGTAATAAACCCATGGGACCTGAGTTATGAGATAAAAGTAGCCTATATGTTAATCCACGTTATAATCTAAGTATATATTAAATTTCATCGAAATCGGTTAAGCCGTTACGACGTGATTGAGTAACAAACAAATTAATAAATAAACAAACATCCATACTTTCGCATTTATAATATTAGTGTAATATGTTTTGATTTTGTAATTTTTTTTTACCAGACTTTTAAAAAGGAGGGTGTTTTTTTTATTTTTCGTGAATGGCTGACTTCTTCTCCATCTAAATAAAAAATATATGAAATGTTAAATGCTTTAGTTATTTGCTTGTGATTTTCTACATTTCTGAGTGGTTATTGACACGCCATCAACGCATGCAATGCTAACAAACTGCAAACACCTAACCTGCAACTCTTTATTGTTACTTCCACCCTTTTGGATTTTTGGTGACGTCATAATGTAACCGCAAGCAGATTCAAATGAGCCCAAACACTAGTAGCCTAGTACACTAGTATCCACTCAGAATGTACATTATCTAGCATCCGTCTCCATCATGAAACCACCTCCATGGTACCAAATTATTGCATTGTCACCTAAGTTACGTTGTATTAAAAATTTCAGCTCAATTGGTTGGGGGAACTGGTTTAAAATTCAATAAACATTGCAAGTTAAATAAAAGCTTCTTATAATTTGATCACGATATCAATTTTAAAAAGTAGGTTAGTCATACTCTTTAATTTTTCGTCATTCATTCATTTTAATCGATACTATTTTATCGACTGCACCAAGCACTAGTGTTCAATCTACAGTAACTGTTAGACAGTGACAACGCTATATGTGAAAGTACACCAGCAATAGATCCCCATGCGGGGCTCGGGGGCACCAGAAGTGGTGCCCCGCAAAAAACGGTCGACGGTGATTTCATTAGTTTTAAGCACGTTACGTGAAGTCCGTGCATACTCCTCAGTTGTATTCGCCCACTTTCGTCAAGTTCACTTCAAACAGTACAAAATCGTTTTTGGTACATACCATTCCGGACTATTCGATTGAACCGTCCGAACACAGCAAAACCCTCCGTCGTCCGAGACACGTTCTCGGAGACCCGGATGACGAAATCACTTCCGCTAATGCGGAAGAGTCATCCACTTTAGACAGAGCAAACACTTTACAAATACACCGACCGCGCCGGCAAGGCGTCGACGAGTCTCTTCAGTCGCCGCCTATATGAGGTACAAGCACGTACCCGGGCGTTTCTCTCCTATTCCCGTCCCGGCAACAGCCCAAGCCGAGGTTCGTACCTAAGTGGTGCCCTTGCGCTAGTTGCCTCATCAAAAAATTACAGGGCTGAGCGCATTCTGCGCTCGCCAAACGCTCGGTTAAGCTGCAACGGCCTCAGAGGCCAACAGCGAGATTAGTCAAATCGAAAAAAAAACAAAATTTTCAGGCAGTTTGTTCGTGTCGCTCGACAGTGTTACAACTAAGGACAGTCAAATTAGGTTGTGTTCGTAAGGTCACGTGAGTTATTTTGTGCTTTGTTTCCGTTTAATGTGTAATCTGATCATTTTCAATGTGTGTGTTTCTAATTATGTTTTTATGTGATTAATTTAGTTTTGTATTGATGAAATGGTCTGTTAACGTTTAGGATAACACATTGTTTTATTTATTTTTATTCTATTAGATCTATGATTCTAAAATATCATACTTTAGGTATATAGTTCATATTTGTTTTGGGTATATATACTTGACCGAGCGAAGCGAGATCTCTAAATCAACTTGGGCAAATCGGCGTTGTATGTATGTATGTATGTATGTTTGTTTGTCCGAGGATAACTTTCGAAGCGTTTATCCTATCATCATGAAATTTGATACACAGGTAGGTAGTAATGGCACAATTTTGGTGTGACTAAATGAGCTAAAATGGTGGGGGGGGGGGTTGTTGAGATATTGGGGTTCAAGAGGGGTAATAAAAATGAGACTATTAGATCAAGGTGAGACGCCAAATAAAAGGTCTTCATTAGTACATTTAGACTGCGTCAAATATTAGAAATAATATTTTTTTTGTTTTAATCGGAGACTCGCGAGATCTCTGTTCGGGACGAACCACTAGTTATTTATGTTTTTGTCAACTCACCTACCTTTAAAATCATCTCTCTTTCTAGCCTCAAAGGTTTGCTGGAAGAAAACTCTTCTTAGGGTTAAGCTCGCCTTTGTACATGACCTCTATTTCTGTATTTTTAAATGTATTTGCAATAAATAATATAGAAAGTTATTTTAAGTATTCTCCAAAATCCCTCGCTATCCATTTTACATACAAAATTGCCTACTCTCGAAGTTTTGGTTTAGACTTGCAGATTTTCAGCTATTTTTACTTATACCGTTTTGAAACAGTGCTTCGTAAACCTTTTCTTCGGCTGTGGGTGTTAGAGACAAGAAGAAATTGTGCGATTCGACAATACCAATGAACTATGAAAAACACTTTGTTGTACATCACAAAAGAAACGAGCATAAAACTAAAAATTCACTAAGCAACAAGTACAAAGGGCGGTCTTATCGCTTAGAATCGATTTCTTCCAGACAACCTTTGGATGGAGAGGGTTTTTGTAATATTACTATAACTTATGGTTCGCCCCGAACTGAGAACTAGCGGTTCACCCACAAAACAAAAAAATATTATTTGTAATCTTTGACTATCAGAATAGTGCCACAAAATGAACAACCAATTCGCTTGACCTAAAGTTTCATTTAAATTACAGGTAACGTGAGTTTATGTTAGATGGATAGACACTTTTGGGGTAGGAATTGCAGTTATTCTGGATTTCAGACTTTTTCCTATATTTGTGTCACTAAAGCTACACGCATACCAAATTTCAGCACTGTGGGGTCACTGGGTACTGATACTGTGAATTTGGTCAAAGTTCAGTTTTTATTATGGCTAATAACTTAAAAACGACAAGATATAAGCTACAAATAAAAACGGAGTCGAATTGTACTCACAAAGTCCTTTTTTATTAGACGTGTCAGATGACCGGATAGTCCCATTTTGTTTTTTTTTTTAACCCTCTTGAATCCCAATATTTCAAAAATCCCCTCACATCTTTAGCTCATTTAGTCCAAAACCAAAACTGTACCACCACTACCTACTTCTATACCTAATTTAACGATGATCAGATAAACGCTTCGAAATTTATACTTGGACAAACAAACATAGATGCTTACATACAACACCGATTTGCCTAAGTTGTTATTGAGATCTCGTTTCGCTCGATCGATGAAGGGTTGGTGTACATTATCAAAAAATACTGTCGCAACTTGTTAAGCATCTTTCAAACAGTATTAACCCTTAACCACTGACGTGTCTTTACTTACATTAAAACTGAGTGAGTTTTTTTTTATACTTATAACTAGCTAGTGTATCAATATTATCTATGTTTTAGTTAGTACTCAGTTTATTTAATGTTTTTGGTTCATTGATATGAAAATAAAAGTGTCGTAAGTATATAAGGTATATATTTTAAACATAAAAATCAAAAACTACAAAAAATCAACTCAAACAAAAACAGCCTTGCTTCTAAAAAATAACTAATCAGTCTAAAATTATCACAAAACTGATATTACTCAAAAGTTAAATATTATTCGTTATAAATTCACAAGAAAATGGTACATTATAGTGAAAAAATAAAAAAATTAACGGCATGCACAAATACTGACAATACATCTCTAGACGTTTTAATGTCAATATTTACCTGTAAGTGGCGCACCGCAAGTCTGCTCACCCCACCTGCCCGTGCGTCACTAGATTCTAGAAAGGTAAAGAAATGTGCATGTTCGTGCGGTTACTATGCAAAACAATATAATAGTTTTAAGATCGCACCTACGTTTGACAGACGTATGTCAGTGGTTAAGGGTTAAATTAGATTATCATTCAGTAAATATCGCAGCGTGGTCAATGCGCGTTTTCTATGGATTTAAGGCTGACTAAGCTAAAAGGATGACATAATTGTAACTGCCGGGTAAACCTACTTAAGGCGCGAACCGTAGCCGATGACCTTGAGCGAATGGGCGTAGCTAATGTTTCAGCCCCGCACCAACCGCACCTTCCGCCACACGCATCTAACCGACCAGAAAATGTCGGTGAGCGCGAGGCAGACGAGCATAACCCTCCCGTACGACAGTCAGTAATTAATTGCATGAAAGACCGTCGCAGCACAGCATCATATGTTCAACTTGAAGGTAAAGTCTTTGCTCACATTTAGGTGAAAGAAAATTAACAAAATTTTACGTCGTTTACAGGTTGAATCAAATTGTATGTCGAAAACATCTACATTTTGTTATTATTTTTTTCTCATCTTTACTATACTATATACTTTAATATAATATTATAAAGAGGAAAGATTTGTATTTTTGTGTGTTTGTTTGTATTGAATAAACTCGAAAACTACTGGACCTATTTAAAAATTCTTTCACAGTTGGGAAGCTACACTATCCTCGGGTGTCGTAGGGTATTTTTTATCCAACTGCGCAGAAGGAGGGTAATGTTTTTATTGAAAAACAACGCGTGCAAAGCTGCGGATTGGTCAGTTAGTAGTAAATAAACAGGTAGAACTTTGTTGTATGCTCACTTTGCCGATAAAAGGTCAATGAATGACATATATTTTTTGAGTGCATAAAACGGATTCCTCCCTGAAGAGAAAGCCTCCAAATAAGACAAATCAGCTACTATATTCACCTTAAGTTTCTATAATCCTACAATACAATCTTATAGAGTATACAATACAATCTTATACCACTGAATTCCGCCAGCGGCTACGCACGGTGTTGTTTGTAAACAAAAAGTAGCCTATGTTTGAATCCAGGTCATAATCTAACAACACACCAAATTTCATCGAAATCGGTTCAGCCATTACGATTTCATTGAGTAACAGACAAACAAACATCCAAATTTTCACATTTATAATTAGTGTGATTTTTAATCAATAGTTAAATGTAATGTTATGCGACTACATACCTACTATGTATGTAATGTTATGTTATGTTACCTTATGTTCGTTGCGACCTAGAAGATTAAGGCTACACACCCGGTTAGTATTCTAATATTTACGCTCTTTCACTCTTTCAAAAGATAAATAAATAATAAATATATATTGCTGGACATTTCACACAGCGCTATCTAGCCCCAAACTAAGCAGAGCTTGTACTATGGGAACCAGATAACTCATAGAACACTTATATACTATTTTTTTTGTACATATATACTTATATATAATATATAGAAAAACATCCAGCCAGACCCGGAACAAATATCTGTAGATCATGCAAACATTTGTTCCACGGCGGGAATCGAACCCGCCACCTCCTGCGTCTTAGCCGGCTATTCGTCCACTGCGCCACGGAGGTCGTCCTAGATTATTTTTTTTTGTTTGGATAGAGTTAAAGTAAATTCAGTCGTAAGCGTTATAACGGTAGCGGGTTCAATTCCCGCTGCAAAACAAATGTTTGTATGATCTACAGATATTTGTTCTGGTTCCAGATGTTTTCTATATATTTACAAAAGTCTGGGGCTAGTTAGCGCTGTATGAAATGTCTAGCGATACTTGTTTATTTATTTTAGGCTTTTTATCATCTCAATAATCAAAGTACTTAATCGTATGTACCTACCGATTTTTTTTTACTAATTGTTCATTTAATTGCGTTTTTATATGTTAAAGCCTTCAAATTCAAATTCGTTTATTACTCCAAAAATAAAATAACAGTTTACAAAAACCAAAGCGTTATTACTAGTACATAATGTACTTAATGCCCTTAATGTACTTAGAACGTTTAAGGCTTTTCAGATAAAGAAAGTGTGCTGTTGTGTGGGATAGTAAACCGTTTAGGTGAGGATTAATGTTTCGCTTCCACAAATATAGCAGAGAATACAACCTACGTTACGAATGTTGAGATGGATGTGTAACGAGAATGGATAAAATAAAGAATGAGTATATTAGAGGAAGTTTAAAAGTAGCGCCAGTCATAGAAAAATTGAGAAGTAAGAGGCTAACGTGGTATGGACATGTCATGCGTAGGGAAGAAAATCATGTGACTAAAAGAGTGTTAGATGGATATAGAAGTAGAGATTAGCCGAAGGAGAGATGGATGGACTGTGTGAAAAATGATATGGGAGGGAAGTGACAACGGAGATGACGACTGATAGAGAGATTTGGAGGAGGTATACATGTTGTGCTGACCCGGCGTAATGTGCGAAAAGGGCAGGAAGAAGAAGAAGACAACCTGTGGGTTTGAATAGGTTTAAACGCTCTTGGCGTAGTTTGCACGTACGTGCACGGTGTGTACTGTACTTTACAGGTGCCGTAAATAGCCCTCTTGGTGTCTTATTAAAACCTTTTTATTGTGATGAATTATGGTACACACGGCTACACATCAAGCTATACACTTCCAGTATAAGCTGACCTCTCGTTCTACGAAAAGCCTACACAATGCGAGGTCAGCTTATACTGGAAATGTATAGCTTGATGTGTAGCCGTGTGTACCATAATTCATCACAATAAAAAGGTTTTAATAAGACACCAAGAGGGCTATTTAAAAACGTCGGAATGGTGTTGGATCGGAAACCTCAGTTTTTATCGGATACGATTTCGAATTCAAAACGCTTGTTTAAAACTTTTTAGGATTGTCCATAAAGATCGGACACCTTTCCGATACGGTTTAAAACGTTGATAGTTTACAAAATAGCATTCTCGGATTTGAAATCGAATTCGACAATAACTGACAGCTTTCTGACGTTTTATAATAGCCCCCAGGTTTGTACTTACTTTGAATGCTTGCCGAAATTTCCGGGACATCAGGCTATAAAGGATCGGGTTCGCGACTGTTGACATGTAGCCGATGTAACACAGATAGTTCACTACTTTCCATGCCTGAAAAATAGTTTCTTTTTACTGGGAGTTAAAAAAATGTTGACTTGGCAGGGCGCTTGCTCCGCTCTCTCATATCGTCTGCCAAAGACAACCAGAAGAATTGCGAGTAATTATTGCTTTGAAATAGTTATGGTGGTTATAATACCTATTCAACTAAAAAGAAACCTGTTCTCTAGAAAGTATAATTATTCTACTCATTGCTGAAAATAAAAACAAAAAAGGAGGGTGCATTAGACCACACGACTGAAGTAAAACTTCTTTTTCAAAATATTAATTTATAAAATTGTCTACACGTCTGTAGGTCGATCAGTCTATGTTCATTCTGGAAAGACGCAACTCGCACTCGCACAATAACATATAAAATATACGAAACTTAACTCTCTCTCTCTCTTTCTATCTCCACTAACTTATATCTCCCTCTCAACTTCCGTTCGCACTTTTCGTAACGCATTCACCAGCTTACTCCCCAAGTCAAGCGTGCAAAACACATACACCGACATACATACACCTGACAAACACTCACGCGCAAGCTCACAAACATACCCTCACACCAAAGTTGTAACTCGTACGAGCTTACGTTATATAGTTTTTATTATACATCGTTATGTATCTATTTTTTCTTAAGTTTAAAATATCTTTATTTTTTAAGTAAGAATCACACTTGTTTCTCTCCACCTAAACGTACTAATTACACACTATAGTCTAACTTTTTATTAGCTGCAGTAAAATGACGTTTCTAAATGTCATTCCGTAAAATAATGTTTCCAGCCTAATCTCAATAGGGATGTGATTCAGTTCATAAAAATTAGTTAAATAACATTATTATGACGTTTTTGTTTCATTTTGAATGTACCTCCCTATACTTCCACTAAAAAAGATCAATCCTCTAGTATAGTAATAATAATAGGTTAAAAAAATACATTACAACTTAATATTAAATCTCAAAAAAAAAACCAAACTGATTATTCATTTATGATTCACTCATTTAGCTACATCCCTATTTATTTTTCTTCAAAAACCGGCAACCCACAAAACGTCATTTTACTGCAGCTAATAAAAAGTTAGACTTTAATAAATCAAACAGTGGAAAATAAATTAACCGACCGCAAAGGCAACCGGCGCTTATAGCACAGGATCAACCTAGTTTAAGCAGGTAGGGAATACATAGTCATAATTAAACCCTACAGGAAAGTCATTGTTATCAAAATTATGTATATCCAAGTTGTTTGAATAAAGGTTTATTTATTTATTTACTATTTCCATCATATTCATAAAGTATTACTTACTGTGTAATTGTTTTCATAACTGAGTCCTGGGAAGATTGTCATCACGCGAAGGATGCAGTACGGAGAAAAGAAGAAGAAGAAAGTAGCAGAAACAGCAGCTGAAAATTTATCAAAACGATTGAAATTCTGCCATTATTATTTGTTATTTCCTTTTGGAAATGTGTTTCTTTTTCATTGTGCACATTAAATATAATAACAAGAAATATGATTGACTTGTGTGCTTTAGGATCCATTGCAGCAACATACTTCCGGCGGTTTTTATTTAAATGACAGTGATGAGGAAATTACTAATTACCTAACATACAAAATCTATACTATAGTGTGACCATTAGTGCTGTGCACTCCCTGAGGTATGCGCGGCGAGGTGGGAGGCAAAGAAAAAACTGCATGAGTTCACATGAGATCAATACATGTCGGACATATCTTACGATATCAGTTTGCATTACTAAGGCAAGACTTGTGGCGGGACGATGGTCGGAGGCTATTTATCTGTAATATATTATACTTACTTAGTTGATTAAAATGTAACTTAAATAAATATACTCATATTTTATTAAAAATATGCAGGTGATAAATAAGAACTAAACTTATAATTCAAAGGACTTGTTTTATTGAACATTTTTTATATTTACAAACAATTATATATACTAACGAAAGTTATTCTGACATAGATTCTGTTTCAACTTCATCTTCCATTTCATATCACGAGATAACGCACGACCCATCTTTGAATATTTATCTCGTGTGCGTCTGACATAGACCGTCCGGTACAAAAGCTACCTACCGCCGTGAGCGTTGACGGCAGACTGATAGATCGGAGCGGCCGACACATCCCCCCCGTCTCGCCGCGCGCATACCTCAGGGAGTGCACAGCACTAATGGTCACACTATAATTACCGAAACTAGTGCATGTTTACCACTAGCGGAAGATAAACCACGTTTAAAATGCATCCGTCCGTCCGTCTGTCACAGCGAATTATCTCAGCGACTACTGAAGCTATTGACGTAAAATTTGCAATAGTTTAGCCCATATCCATTGCAGGTAAAAAAAAACAAAAATCAATTTTGATTGAGATGGCACTGCTAAATTAACACAAATAAAGGTACGAAACTCTCGGTGCGTGGGCCCTAATCGTACTTACTTGACCTATGTTGTTATGTTATAATAAACGGAGGTTGGTCTGTCAATAAAAGTAGTTATTTTATTTGTGTTTACTTACCCAACATTTTAAGAGCCTTATCTCTGTTATGTTGCACTATTATGGGGCTGGCCCGTGGCTTCCTCTTCTCTGAATTCAGCTCAATGAAGATTAAAAGATACAGCACAGTAATTACTATCATCGGAACAACAGAAAAGGCGAAAACCTCGAATCCTACTATAGCACTATTGTCCGCAGAGACAGTAAAGTAACAGAAAACATATTTCTTTCTCTCCAACAGATCTATATAAAACACATCAGGGATAATAAACAGGGCGCATAAAAACCAAATAACGCCGACTATTTTATAGACACGCGAGTTCAGTGCAAGTTTCTGACGAAGAAATGGTCTGGTGACGACTAAGTAGCGCTCTAAAGTAAATGCGGTGATGATGAGAAGACTGCAATTCAAGATGAAGTCCCAGAGAATGAAGTGGATCCGGCAGCCGACTTCACCTAAGGGGTAGAAATCAGGGACCCAAATGATGTAGATGTCGATAGGCACAAATAGACCGGTGAGGAGATCTGTGACGGCGATGTTGAACAGATAGCAGTTCGTTGGAGATCTCATGGAGCGGTTGCGAGCGATCACGGCACATGTACAAACGTTCCCAATTATGTTCAACACCATGGTGATCCCCAAGTAGATGCTCAAAATTATCTTCACAAAGTAAGTATCGTCCAAAATTTTGCCATCATCGTAAAACGCCATTCCCATCGGCCCAAATACTGTGTATGAAGTATTTTCATATTCACTGTCGTTTACTTTGACCATAACTGATCAAGTTTCGATATTATATTTTAGAGAGAAAAAATCTTATAATGTGTGACTCTCGTGGATGCGAAAAAATACTGTTCCCCAGGAAAACACTCCAGACTTTGTGACCTACCTATACAAGTTGCTTGTACCCATACAGTATGATATTTTTTTACACAACTTATGCAATCTTACAGCCACTGTAAGACTTGTAGAATCTATAAATAATTTAAAAGCGAATGAATTATATTGATGACATTGTAAATGTTCTAAAAAACTGGAATGTTCATTGACAAACGTGTAAGTAAATTTATTATTTCATCAAGCGGAAAAAAATAATATTGGTACGTTCATTTCTGGGAAAACAATAGCGACATTGTATGCAGTAAAATTGTTTTCATTTTGAGAGTCCAATGTTAATTAAATACAAACAATGATTTATTCACATCGAATATGAGGTGTGTGCGGAAAATTAATTCTGTACCATATTTACTTGTGTGCCTGTCGCGTTTTCACTGTGAGTTACGGAAAAAATAATAACAAAAATGTAACCTGTCTGTGTCTACCATAGCTTTGGAATATTTATTTTAATAGTTAATAACTGATTATGCATATCCATAGTTACCCCGGAAAATAAATATCCTTAATTACTTATTATTTTAAATAATTTTTGTACCTCTACTCTCTTCTCTCTCACTCTACTTACTTATATATTAACTACTAGTGTCATAAAATTATGTATATATCATACTAAATCTAAATATAAATACATGAGGAGAAAACTTTGTATCCCTTTTTAAGCTTAATGCGCGCACGGAGGAGTGTATTTTGGTAAAGTTAAAGTTTATATGGACAAGGAGGAGCGAATGCTTTAGAATTCGCTCCTTCTTAATTTTAATTAAGATTAACAAAAACATCACTTAGCGTCGGATTTCGAAAACTGAGCACTGGCAACCATAAAAAAGAGTGTGCTTTAGACCACAAGTCTGAAGTAAAACTTCTTTAGCTCCATCTATATGTATGTATATTTCTATCTTCACTAACTTATATCTCCCTCTCAACTTCCGTTCGCCTCGCCCGATCACACTTTTCGTAACGCTCTCGTCATGCATTCTCCAGCTTACTTCTCAAGTCAAGCGTGCGTAAAGAAGTTTTACTTAAAAAAAAACATTAAACCACATCGATAAAATGTTCATAAAAAAGAAAGTGCCTCTCAAATGTTCTGGATTTTTCGACCAAACTTTTACCTAGGTTTAACGATTCGGATATAGATCCGTAGTTTTGTTGTAGACCGGCTATTAAATTGTAATATCTTATAGCACGCTGTATAAAAATGTAATTGAGTACAAACAAGCGTTCAATTTGGCAGAAACCTTATAAGTTGTCGTGCCATTATCCCTAATTGAAATTACTATATTTAAAGAACAACCATGGACTTTGGCCTTATAGAAAGCACAACCTCGACAACATGAACCTACGTATATTAATTGTACTTAATATTGCAAGTATGTGTCTATATGGCACATATATATTAGGTCCTTACATATTAAATTGGCGTTTTGTACGGGAGGAATATCAAGTCAATTTTTTTTTGTAAAATGTATTTAATTAATCAAAGTATGCACCGTTGTTATCTATGCACTTTTACCATCTCATAGGTATTTCATTGATTCCTTTACTAAAAGAACCATGGGAGCGAGAATCGATAAACTCTTTGAAGGCGGTTTGGACTACCGCATCGGAGTTGAATTTTTTTCCTTGTAAGAAGTTGTTCAAATTCCGAAAAAAAATGATAATCTGTTGGAGCAAGGTCTGGGGAGTACGGTGGATGTCGCAGACATTCCAATTGTAGCTCATCTAACTTAGTGTTTGTTTGTTGTGCAGTGTGTGGTCTTGCGTTGTCGTGAAGCAGCAGTGGCCTAGAGCGATTGACTAATCTCGGATGTTTAGCAGCTAGTTCTTCCTTCATGGTTTGCAGTTGCTGACAATAGATATCTGCCGTAATTGTTTGGCCAGATTTTAGAAAGCTGTAGTGAACGACACCGGCGCTGGTCCACCAAACACTCACAAGTAACTTTTTCTGAGTCAATTTTCGTTTAGGGCAGGATTTGGCTGGGTCTCCAGGGTTCAGCCATTGCGACGAGCGCTTCCGATTATCGTACAGTATCCACTTTTCATCAAAAGTAATAATTCGATTTAGAATCCTTTTATTATTGTCTCGGTTGAGCAAAGTAACACAGCAGTCGACGCGTGTTTGCAAGATCAATTCACTCAATTCATGAGGTACCCATCGTTCAAGTTTATTTAATTTCCCGATTTGTTTCAAGTGGATTAATACAGTTTTATCACTTACCCCGAAGCCTGCAGCTTTAATTCTTCATTTTCCACTTTGGTCTACGTCCGTCCACGGGGTTGGTTCTGAAGGTCGAAATTTCCAGAACGAAAACGTTCAAACAAAAACCTACCGTGCTTTCTTTTGCGACACCAGCGCCGTAGGTACTCATCATTAATCTTTCGAGCTCTTTCTTCAGCACTGGTGCCACGGTAGAACTTGTACTCGTAAATTTACCGATATTTCATGTTTTCCATTGTGCGGTAATAAGCGACGCCAAAGAAAAAAATAATGAGGAAAAAACAAATGAATGACTATTTTCAAAAGTCAAATGTACCAGCTAAATGATTTTGTAAATTTGAATTTGGAATTCTTAACCAAACAGGAGATATTTCAGATCAAAGTGGTCAGTACGACAAAACGCTAATTTCATTACCTATGGAAGGGCCTAATATAAAATGAAACTAATATTAACGTGACCGTGACTGTACCCTTTCACAATGTTTTTTTATGATTTTTAACCGACTTCAAAAAAAAGAGGAGGTTCTTAATTCGTCAGAATCTTTTTGGAGTTTACTCCTTAAGAATCGATTTTCATATATAATCATATAAAAGGGTATCACCATTTATGGGGTATAAAATAAAACTTTCTCAGTTACGTTATGCGTTATGTTCGTGCGCAACTTAGTGTATAAAATATATTTTTTTAGTTTGTTGAGGGCCATAAGAACAACTTTCTTAGTAAATGTTCATGTTTATGCGACATCCATCATGATCATTTTGCAACATCCAATTTTTTTTTTATATTTGAAGGTGCATAAGACAATTTTCTAAGTAAATTTTCATGTTTAAGCGACATCCATTATGATCATTTTGCAACATCCAATTTTTTTTTAGTTTTTGGAGGTGCATAAGATAACTTTTTTAGTAAATTTTCATGTTTATGCGACATCCATCATGATTATTTTGCAACATCCAATTTTTTTTTAGTTTTTGGAGGTGCATAAGATAACTTTCTTAGTAAATTTTCATGTTTATGCGACATCCATCATGATCATTTTGCAACATCCAATTTTTTTTTAGTTTTTGGAGGTGCATAAGACAATTTTCTTTGTAAATTTTCATGTTTATGCGACATCCATCATGATCATTTTGCAACATCTATTTTTTTTTTAGTTTTTGGAGGTGCATAAGATAACTTTTTTAGTAAATTTTCATGTTTATGCGACATCCATCATGATTATTTTGCAACATCCAATTTTTTTTTAGTTTTTGGAGGTGCATAAGATAACTTTCTTAGTAAATTTTCATGTTTATGCGACATCCATCATGATCATTTTGCAACATCCAATTTTTTTTTAGTTTTTGGAGGTGCATAAGACAATTTTCTTTGTAAATTTTCATGTTTATGCGACATCCATCATGATCATTTTGCAACATCTATTTTTTTTAGTTTTTTAGAGGTGCATAAGATAACTTTCTTAGTAAATTTTCATGTTTATGCGACATACATCATGATCATTTTGCAACACCCAATTTTTTTAGTTTTTGGAGGTGCATAAGACAACTTTCTTAATAAATTTTTATGTTTATGCGACATCCATCATGATCATTTTGCAACATCCAATTTTTTTTTAGTTTTTGTAGGTGCATAAGACAACTTTCTTAATAAATTTTTATGTTTTTGCGACATCCATCATGATCATTTTGCAACATCCAATTTTTTTTTAGTTTTTGGAGGTGCATAAGACAACTTTCTTAGTAAATGTCACGGACTTCACGGGACGCGTAACGTGCTTAAAACTAATGAAATCACCGTTGACCGTTTTTTGCGGGGCTCGGGGGAATGATCTATTGCTGGTATACTCCCACATATAGCGTTGTCACTGTCTAACAGTACTGTAGATTGAACACTAGTGCTTGGTGCAGTCGATAAAATAGTATCGATAAAAATGAATGAATGACGAAAAATTAAAGAGTATGACTAGCCTATTTTTTAAAATGGAAATCGTGATCAAATTATAAGAAGCTTTTATTTAACTTGCAATGTTTGTTGAATTTTAAACCAGTTGACCCAACCAATTGAGCTGAAATTTTTAATACAACGTAACTTAGGTGACAATGCAATAATTTGGTACCATAGAGGTGGTTTCATGATGGAGACGGAAGCAAGATAATCTACATTCTGAGTGGATACTTGTGTACTAGGCTACTAGTGTTTGGGCTCATTTGAATCTGCTTGCGGTTACATTATGACGTCATCAAAATCCAAAACGGTGGAAGTAACAATAAAGAACTGCAGGTTAGGTGTTTGCAGTTTGATAGCATTGCATGCGTTGATGGCGTGTCAATAACCATTCAGAAATGTAGAAAATCACAAGAAAATAACTAAAACATTTATCATTTCATATATTTTTTATTTAGATGGAGAAGAAGTCAGCCATTCACGAAAAATAAAAAAACACCCTCCTTTTTAGCAGTCTGGTAAAAAGAAATTACAAAATCAAAACTTATTACACTAATATTATAAATGCGAAAGTATGGATGTTTGTTTATTTATTAATTGTTTGTATTAATGTTTGTTACTGAATCACGTCGTAACGGCTTAACCGATTTCGATGAAATTTCGTATATACTTAGATAATAACGTGGATTAATATACATAGGCTATTTTTATCTAATAACTCAGGTCCCATGGGTTTAATACCGGTAGTTAGAATATTAAATAAATATATATATATATATATGGCTGGTCATTTCTATCTAGCCCCAAAATAATCAAAGCTACCAGATATGGGTACCAGATAACTGATAGAATACTTATATACTTTTTTTTGTAAATACATACTTATAATAAGCACATAGAAAAACATTCAGACCCGGAACAAATATCTGTAGATCATACAAATATTTGTTTCACGGCGAGAATCGAACCAACTACTTCCTGCGTCTCAGCCGGGTATTCGCCACTGTGTATTTATCCGACAATCGAAATATTTCCAATAAACAATTTTAGTAACGTAAATCCGTTGCGCCATTGCGATGGTGACGCTTAGTAAGTTTAACAGGTACTTACATCTTTTATAAAGATAACGTCGGTCGTGGTAACGGGTGAACCATATGCTTGTTCCATATCCAAATGTTTCAAAAAGTAGCAAACAGACAGACAGAGACACAGAGTTACTTTTTAATTTATTATTTAGTATGGATAACCACCTTGTAAAACAACATCACCATCATTATGTTGATGATGATGACGATTAGGAGAGCTGTGTCTGGTATTTGAAGATCTACTTACAAATTCTGGCAAATTTAATTTTGGAACAGCATCTTTACATAGTTTCCTTTATTTGTTAGACTTTTTATTGTAACACTCAGGTTCAAAATGTAAACTGCATATATAACTATGTTTTCTTGGAATCCAAGCCTGTGGACTGCTTTCACCCACTCTCTCTTTCTTAACGTATTAGTTGAAAATCAGAAAGTGTGTGAGTTCGTTCATTCATTCATATCGATATTTTTATCGATAGTGTCAAGCCCTATCACCATATGATTAAAATGAACGTAATGAAGAATGAAAACTAAATGACATTATAATCCGACTCATTTTGGTGTACCACAATTTCGGTTACACTGCCCAAAAAATTGAGTACTTTTAATATGGCGTATTATTTGCAGTAATCGTAACATATTTATTTGATTTTATGAAAATATAGTGGCTTCAATGGGATAAAATTATACTCACAGATGAAAAGAAATATTAACTGCTCGGCCACTATAGCTTTTACAAAATAATACGGCTCACTTCGTAATTTTTTTCACTATGTTTTGTCCTCAAGAACTAAAGTCACACTGACAAGACAATTTAGTTTATTATGGCAAAATGACTGAGTTCGTGGCAAGAGGGGTAAAGGCGAAAACGGCCGAGTTGCACGTCCAGTGAAGTCCGTGGTAAGTGTTCATGTTTATGCGACATCCATCACGATCATTGTGAAACAATTTATTGTTTCTTATGTTTTCATGACTATGTAATGTATTTTGATGAATATAAATTATATTATTAATATCTATAATTATCATTTTAAATGTATTATACATGCTTTCAGTAATATAAAAAAATGCGTTTATTTACCCTCATCTCCTCAGTAAACTCCAGTCGTGCGTCGGAGCTGACACACACTTGTTATTTGAACTATACTCATGACGAGACAAGAGTATCTCGTGACCACGGCCGATGTAACTTGGCCAAAACGTCGAGGTTAGTCAAAATTATGATTTTGATGAGATAAAAACACTTGTTATTTATTTTTTATGTATATTTCTCGATTACTCGAAGACACCTGGACCTATTCGAGAAATTCTTTTTTTGATTAAAAGGGTATAAGTACTTCCCAGGTATCCCCATTAGCACAACAAGTCAGGATTTGATGATGGGATCCCAAAAAAATCGAGGGCAACCCTCAAATTTTATAGGGACGCACTTCGGTTTATGTTTTTTACCGCAGAACACCGTCATCTAACAACCGGTTTGGAAAATTCTTTTTTTATTTGAAAGGATATACTTTCATATTAGTCTCAAAGAAATTTCATCAAAATCAGTTAAGTAGTTTGATTAAGTCGGTTATATTTTTGTTAAAAAGTTACTTGTAATTTATATTCTCGTATCTAGGTGGTCGGCTCGGCATTTATATGAAACAATCATCTAAACATATGCATTTTAGGTAAAATAGATATGGTTCTAGATAACATGTTACGTAGAATTTGCTTTTTTAAAGTACAATATGGGTATAGTGCGTCCTACGGCAATGCCACACGGAGGGCACTTCATAATGGGGTCTTCATTTAATTTTAAAAAGGGCGCAACTTACTGTATTCAAAGTTAAAAAAATCGCTTTCTTGACCCTAGAATCGACCAGCGAAATGAGAAAAAAAAACACCCATTATTTTATGTTAGCGACCAAAGAGTCATTAGTCACAGTATCGTAAATTAAAAGAACGCCTTGAAATTACGTTATCATTCAAAGTACTGTCTCTCCGTGTGGTATTACAGTAGGACGCGCTGTATGTTATGATCGTGGGCGGGTGGGATTAAACACTTACTTGATTTGCAGTTAATATTTAAGTTGTATTTTCCTCGAAGTACACTTCTCAGCAGTTTAATATATAGACAATTGATATGGTTTTATGTTAAATCTTATCGATATTTTTAATCAATTTAGGCTCTGAACTTTTTGAAGCTCACATTCATTCGAAACCTTTCTGGGTTGGTGATCTACGAAGATTAGTTATATGTTATACAAGAATGCAAAGTTGCTTTTTAACCGCGTGCTCAATTTTGATTTCCTGAGCGTTAGCGAGGAAATCAAAATTGAGCACGCGGTGAAAAATCTTTGCACTCGAGTGCAACTCGTAACTTTTCATCCCTCCTCAGCGAGGAAATGCAAAAAAAAAAATAATACACCAAAAAGGTTCCGAGTCTGAGTTTTTAACAAATTAGAAAAGGTTTTATGATAAATTCGGCAGGACGTAGACGTAAATAGCTTTAATGATGTTTTGAATTCACAAACTTAGTGCACACAATGTTCTAACTTCAATTTACTTTATCCTCTAGCGGATAAAAACGGCTTTTGCACTCAGATATCGTAGAGCAAAAATACTCTTTCCGAGATGGGGGGATGAAGAAGTATTTTCCTGCGCATCACCAAAAAATAATAGATAATAACAGTTACAATACTGCATATCACTGCATTTACGACATTAATTTAAAATCACGGGCAGGGCTGATGGCATTGTTGTAAAGTAGTTTGTTTTTTCTCAAATGCATTACCATGGATTTTTTTATAATTTGCAATCTACCTTAATTTAAAGTCCTAAAATATAAATGAAACAGCCGGTATAAATAAGTAAACAATGATATTTCTTCATCATGTAAGTAGGTACCTGTTAAACTGACTAAGCGGCATCGTCGCAAAGGCGCCGCCGATTTACGTTAAAAATTGTTTATGGGAAATGTATCGATTACTGGATAATTATTCAAGCTACCGATATTAAACCAATCTCTAAAAATAGTTAATACGATTCTACATATGTGTTTTAAATTAATGTCGTGAATGCGGTGACAGACTGTATATATGTCCCCTAAAATAAAACAATAATATTGATCTATTTTTACTAAAAACATAACGTATCACAATTAACATCACAAGAACTGATTAACATCTAAAGTCTTTATACAACCACACTGATGCAGTACATATATAGATATATAAATATAGATTTAATTCTAAAATAATTTAGTTTTAAATAACATCACACCATTGTGCCTTTGGTTTGTAGTTCTTAGATAATATGAATAGTTTAATCCAATTTGCCATTGGTCAGATCAGTTTTGTCTGAGTTCTCAATGATCTCATTTTTTTCTTCGATGACTTCGTCATCTGATCCCCAGACCGGGTGAGAACCATCACCGGTTCTTTTGACACGTTTCTGGATAACATCGTGGGATACCGTTTTCAGATCGTAAGCCCATCCTATCGCAGCCATGAAGTCGATAAAGATCTTAGAGAAGTTGAGAGAGTAGTCTCCAAGCTCAGCGGTTTTGTAGTCCCAGGGGAAAGTGTGGTGGTAGTTGTGGAAACCTTCGCCAAGTACTACGAGAGAGACCGGCTTGATTTCGACGGGGTTGATGTTCTTGTCGTAAGGCTTCGCTCCCCACAGATGGGCGGCGGAGTTGACCAGCCAGGTGACGTTCAGGACGTAGACGAATCTGAACACGGCACACACAAAGTACGCGTTCCATGCAGTCTCGCCCCAGAGGGTAGGGATTAGCGTTGGCATCACGAAGCAACAGAGAGGCATCAGTGTAAGGTAGTATCTGGAAAAAAGATAAGACGAGTATTGAATTTCTATCGAAATCCGTGCAATCATACTTTTAATTCTAAGCTCGTGATTTCGAGTTTGAGGGGTTTGATTTGGAAAATATTTGTTTTGATGTTGACGCATGAAGATACTGTTTATTACAGAAAATAACTTACTTCTTCTGGAATTTCAGGATGGGGTCTGACTTGAGGTCGCTCATGTCGATGGTGTGTCCTTTAGCCTTGATCTGCGGATGTTTCCTGACGAGCAGCCAGCCGACATGAGAGAAGAAGAAGCCACGGGTCGCGTTGTGAGGATCAGCATCAGTCTCGGAGTACTTGTGGTGCATTCTGTGATCGCGGGCCCAGTCTATAACAGCATCCTGGAAAGATGCGAGTCTATATTATTAACTATAGATTAGATTAGATAGTTTCTTTATTGCAAACCATTAAAAATAAATGAAACAAAAGAGAATACACAATTAAATAACAGGTACAATGGGCGGCCTTATCTCTTCCAGGCAGCCTTTGGATGGACAGGATCTGTGCAAACAAATGAGGACAGCGGCGTAAATCAAATAAAAACCAGAGATGGGTAATGGGTAAGAACCCATTCTACCCAATTGGGTTATAACCGGATGATTTGGGTTTTAACCCGATTTTAACCCATTTTCACCCATTTTGCTGGGTGGAAATAGGTGTTTGGCTATTTTAATGCCAAAGTTAAAGTAAGATAGGTGCCCACTTTGGTAGGTACGTAATTAAAATATTAAATTAATAGTAGCGTTCTAATAGACACTTAAAGCTGGAAAATTAATAAAAGTCGGAATTAAATTTAGAACGTTTTATTACTAAGTAAAATTTCTTTACGCACGCTTGACTTGGTGAATTGGTATAGGTAAAAAAAGTATTTACGACGTTTCGTATTTTGAATCTACCATCTTCGATTTACGAAAAAGTTTAGCAATTCCACAACAGATGGCAGGCAGCAGCAGAAAATAACTTATGTACATACTATATGCTCCTCAAAATAAGGTTGACATTTCCTATTTATTTTTCTGTCTTGGCGTCGCACGGTTTTGTGCATTTGCCATTGGCAAATAAAAAAATAGGGAAACAGAATAGACATGACATTTCCTTAAAACATTATTTTTACCACTACTCAGCCAGCCAATTAAGTCTACTTTTTGCATATTTGACAATGCCATGATAGGACAAATAAGATGATGCAATGACTGATGTAAAACTCCGACAGGTGCAAGAAACATGTTTGAAATTTAAAATTGTTCTGAAATACGAAATGTTTTTGAATTGCTCATGAGAGCATGGAGTTACTAAACTTCTTAATCACTACAGTATTAATACTTCTTTAATGTGCAATTAGAATCTAATAAAATGTTTGTAGAAGGAATTTTGTTTGTCCTGTTATATGAGAATACTTTTTATCAAATTTGACTAACTTCCGCTATTTAGATTTATTTCATCCCATACAATAAAATTATTGTTACATAAAACTGCATCGATCGGCATCAAAAAAAAATTACCAACTTGATTCATTTTAAGGCGCTTCTCACGCTTACCAACAAAAAAATTAATGCCAAAATGTTTTTCTTCGAAAACGAGCTGATGTTTTAAAAGAAACTGCACCTGTATCTCCTCTGGTTATGGGTGCTGCCGCACTGTCCCAGTTAAAAAATACTCTGTATATAAATATACATACATATATATGGAGCTAAAGAAGTTTAAAGGTACCTAGGTACTTTATTAGACGTCATTGTTAATAATTACTACTTATTTCATTTTCACCCGCTCAAACAACCCAGTGGGTGGAATGACTTGGGTGATAATTGGGTTTTAACCCACTCATGTATTTTAACCCGGGTGGTTACCCATCTCTTATAATAACTAACAGAACAAGTACTTATATTATAAAATAATTTGTATAAATAAATATAAATATTTTTATAAAAAATACTTAAATTTTATAAAAAAATATATATAATATAAATATATTAATAATATATTTATAAAAATATTTATATTTTAACTATAACTTATCAACTAAAAGATCTGTTATATCCCAGAGCTCTTAAGTGGATGATAAAATTGTCAACATAGACTGTCTTCTTTTAACTACAACAAAAAGAATAACAAACACAATTTGGGAAATAAGGTATATTTGTTTCGTAATAATCCCCAACAAGACATATCCTTTTGAATTATTTGTAGTTGAAAATTTAATTATCATCCACGTGTGAAAGCTACACAATAAAAAAACGAGTATGCTTTAGACCACACGACTTAAATAAAATAATATATAAAATAATGTTATAACGAAATGTCAACCTTATTTCGAGGCGCATACAGTAAGTAGATAAGATATTTTCTGCTGCTGCCTGCTATCTATTGTGGAATAGCTGAATTTTTCCTAAATCGAAGCTGATAGATTCAAAATACGAAATTTCGTAAATACTTTTTTTAAGTATAGCAAAATTAACTCTATTACACAGCATGAAGGAGTGTTTTCACAGTTTGTATAATTTAGGCTAATTTGGGATAGGAGATATGCTACATATCAACTGGCTATGAGAGAAAGTGAGAAAGAAAATGTGTGCTCGCACCTCTCTCTCTTGCCACTACAGTAATATACGAAACGTAACTCTCTCTCTTTCTATTTTCACTAACTTATATCTCCCTCTCAACTTCCGTTCGCACTTTTTGTAAAGCGTTCACCAGCTTACTCCCCAAGTCAAGCGTGCGTAAAGAAGTTTTACTTAAAAAAAACCATTCCTACAATGTTTGGTCTATATCTTATCTAACACATGTTTTAACCTCTTATAACTGTTTGTACCTAATCTTAGGAATTCAATTATTTTGATAACTTATCACTTCAATTGCGCTAATTTGATTTTTGCCAAAATCACTACTATCGAAATATTAATTTAGGGCTTTAATCTATTAATCGCTAATCAAATATATTCGCGAATTTTCCTCAGTTACTTTATCATTATTATCACTTACATAGGTACCTACTAAACGCTGTTATTCTCCAAACTCAATGACCTTCATGTTTAGATTAAATTGGTAGCAGTTTTGCAGTCACTAAGACACTGCGATAACAACACTTTATATTGGCCGTGTCAACATCCATCGTTATGTTGTGAAGGAAAGCCGAAGACAACTTGTGTCTGACGTCGCAGTTATGTTACCAGAGTTTCCTATTGGGGAGAATTAAAGCGTTTCACCGCAAACAAAAACCACATTTACTGAGCTCCGCAATTCCAGAACACGACCTTAACCATCACCATCTCTAAGAGTATTGGAATTTTGGGTAGGTTAGGTAGGATATTCTGGTAAAATCGATATCTTGAGTGAGACGTCCATTTCCGTAGTCATAGAAAATAAGGCAAAGTTGGCATCTAAAAAGTTCCACGTACTCAACAGGGCAATGCTATTCTTCAGTGCGGGGCAAAGCCTGTTTCTCTACAAGCAGACTTGCGTCCGGTCCCACTGCTGCAGTTTTGTGGGCAAGAGCACCTAAATATTACCGACTAGGACTTTGTGATTCGGTTCAAAGACTTACTTTAAGAATTGTACCTTTTCTACTCTCTGTGTGTTCTACGGCTTTTAAAATGGTTGTGTTCTGAGGGATTGTCCGATACGTTGCCTGCAGCTCCCTTACCATACTGTGGCCGGCAGTCGGTAACGCGCGCGTAACACCTCTGGTGTTACAAAAGTTCATAGGCCACGGTGACCGCTTACCATAAGGTGGGTTGTATGCTTGTTTGCCTTCTAAATGGTATTAAAAAACTATTCCTCGGTATGTGTACCTCAAAAGAATACCTGCCTCTTGACATACCATGGTTGCAAAAAAACACTTAAGTTTACCGCGCATTCGTGATTGCAATATACTGTTTAGAAAGATAATAGGAAGTAGACATTACAAATTCAATTTAACACGTAACATTGCGTGCAAGATGCCCTCAGTTTGACATTCCCACATTTTGTTATCATCCTTGTATATGCAAAAGTATTGAGCATAATAATCGTCACATGTCATGTCAGTTTTACATGTGACAAACTTACGTAAAGAAAGTGTAAACTTAAATCATATATTTCATACTAGCTGTTGCCCGCGACTTTGTACGCGTTACACTACTAAATGTGTAGGTAACCTAGAAATAAAGCTAAACTCGCTTTTGCAACTTGAGTGGACACCCAATTTTTATCCCATGGGAACTGATTTATGGAATAAAAGGTTGCCTATGTGGTAATCCAGGTTATAATGTACGTATATACCAAATTTCAATCAAATCGATTCAGCCGTTACGACGTGGTTGAGTAACAAACAAACAAATAAATAAACAAACATCCAAACTTTCACATTTATAATATAAGTGTGATGTGATAGTGTGACTAGTACAGTACCCAACCGCCTTTCTTCAGTCTGAGTTTGTTTTACTTTATTTCCCGCAAAACCGTGTCATAATAAAACTAATATCGTTAATTTTATAAAAACGTCACGTTTCTGAGATACATGAAAACATTTAAAAAACTTGAAACCTTTAGATATATCGGAAACGTGACGTTATAGGATAATCATATAGTATAATATTTTAGTGTCGTATATCCATATATATAGGTTTTATTGTGTACCGCAAGTTTGTTAAAAATCATGTGGCGACAGACGACAGTGTCAAAATCTTACAGTCCCTTTCTTCTTCATAAAAACGCTTATCGCAGTAATTATGGCACATGTGATAAATGGCGAGAGTTTAATAATCATTTATTATTATTTACTGATAACAGTGTCAATAGGTGGCCGATAGCTGCGACGCGTGGTGAACACATGTGATGCGAGACAGCATGCCTTAGTCACGACCTATCATAATATTAATCTGACATTTGTCAGTGAGCCAGTGAGACGTCAGTGAGCCAATGTAAAAAATTTGTCGTGTATTTTCGATGCACTAAAGCATTAAATAATTTTTTTTAGAAGAAAAATATCAGTGAAGGCTCTAGTCTAACCTATAAGTACTAGCATGAGTATGCAAATGTTAATCCTCAGGTCATACTTCTATTGCTGGATATTTCACACAGGGCTATCTAGCCCCAAACTAAGCAGAGCTTGAACTATGGGTACCGGATAACTGATAGAATACATAAATACTTTTTGTTTTTGTAAATACATACTTATTATATATAGAAAAACATCCAGACCCGGAACAAATGTCTGTTGAACATGCAAACATTTGTTCCGCGGTGGGAATCGAACCCGCTACCTTCTGCGTTTCAGCCGGCTATTCGTCCACTGAGCCACGGAGGTCGTCAAACATGACTAACATAAAAAAATGTGTCTGGTCTAGGCGCAGAAAATTAAGAAAACAAAATGAAAAAGAAATGAGCCGCTTCGTAAGTAGATAATATTGTGATTTTCTATTAACATCTCATACAGGCATTCTTGCTTAGTATAATAATGCATGCCTCGGCACTGCTGTGAGTGTGCAAGGATTTTATAAAATAAATAAATATATGCAATATAATACTCGTAGCCAAATGCATGACCACTACCTCACTTCACGGTAAGCGATGGTGTGGTCAAAGATGAAGCACGCTTGCCTAGAAAGAACCTGTTCACTCTACAATCCGAAATTATTAAATCGTTTATTAACTTAGGTAACTTAATACGTCTAAAATTGGAGTATGTTCTACACCAATATATTTTTTAATCGAGCCTCTGAAAAAATTGGCTATAAGCCAAATAAAAAAAACGGATTACTTTCGTCTAGAATTCTAATTTATACAATGTTATGCATTACTTTCATAATTATTAGAATACATAAACCGCCCCGTCTACCGAGCCAATTTTCGCTTGCTTTTCCTAATCCTTTATTTATATATTAATACTATTTCACGTATTGAAGAGAAAACTTTGTACTCCTTTCAAAGCTTATTGCGTACACGGAAGAGTGTAACAATTGGTATATGAAGTTAAAGGTTGTGTTTTTTATACCACTAAGGTAGGAAACAAGCCTATGGCCCAGCTGGTAAGCGTCTACCGTAGCCTATGGACGTTTAGAGTCGCGCGTTGCCGACCCTTTAAAATTTCCAAAACGCCCTAGGGTAGTCTCTAGGGATAACATCAGCAGGGAGATCATTCCACAAGCGAAGTGTTCGCGGGAGGAAATTCCTCTGGAACTTCACAGTACGCGACCAGATCGTTGTATGGAGAAAGAGTTGAATATTCAAATAAAGCTACAGTTAAAAAAATATAACGGTCGAATTTCGACCACGTGCACTGACAACCTAGTCTTTGTTAAAGTTTTTCGAGAAGGTGCTTTTTTATTATTTGCTAGCTGACCCGCCCCGGGTTCGGTTCGGGACCGAAAGGTCGATGCTGCCTTTACGAGATCGAATCAGAAACGAAGATTTGAAACACTAGAGTCGTTTAAGAGATTGGTGCGTCAGCGCTTCCTTGAGAAGTTAAAGATAATTTAGCCACCGATACCATCATCGTGTTTGACTTGGGTTTGCAATGAAGTTTCTATTCAGTTATTATTATCTTTTAACTTATATATAGGATTTTACGTAAAATAACTGATAACGTATATATAGGTATATATATTATAAATATTATGTTAGGCATATATTATTATTTTCTTATTTAGTTATTTAGGTCTGTATTTATAGATTCTGTATGTCTGTATTTTTTGTAGCTTTAAAATACCTATTTTCCTGTGTCACGCCTTACCTTCTTTAAGCACGACCAGGATGACTGGTAGATAATGATATTAGCATTAAGTCCTCCTAGCACTATTCTGTTTTGTGTGAAAGTATTAAATAATAAATAAGATTTCCGCAGAAGGTCCAGAGTCACAGACATCGGGAAACGTATCTCCCAGTTGAGGAACTAATGGGCGGGTCACCTCATGCGATGTTCCGATAATGGATGGAGCTAAATGACAACCGAGTGCAAACCGCGGACTAGAGGCCGAAAATCGGACAGGCCTAAGGCACGATTGTCTGACATTATAAAAAAAATTAGCTGGTCAGCGATAGAGACGTGAAGCACGAACCAGATCATTTTGGAAGCGGTTAGAGGAGGCATTTCTCTAATACTGGACGAATAAATGTTAAATGATGATGATGATAATGAAACTTATGTTAGTGTGTGCGAAATCTTACCTGAAACGCAATGGTGTTGAAAAGAGTGAGAAGTAGGCGGAGGGGCACTCTGGCTTTGTATGATTTGTGAGCCCACAGCCGATGAGCACCCGCTGTGATGCCCAGTCCTGAACACAGGTATAGAAATACAGCTGAAAACACACAAAACAAAAATTTATAACATACATATTTACAAAAAATCTTTAACTTATAACTTCTTCTAACTTTTAATTTGTCAAAAATAAGAGCACAGGCATTATCATTTTAACATAAAAACGTATTTTTAGAATATTACGTAATAATGAAAATATTGAGCTCAAGAAAATCAAAACTTTTAACCAAGTTCCTATAATTCCAACGGCCAACCTAAAGCCAACTTCCTCATCATCTGTTTTCCCGAAAACTTAGGAAAAATATAGATAGGGGCGCCCACGGTCTTAAGTTGAATAAATTTCCAAAGTAGGTATTTTGTATGGACATATTTCAGTTCGCCAGTCGCTGTGTTCTAAGCTCGTTAGCTCCAAGCTGTTAATCGATACATCAATTAGTGATTAGGCCGACTTGGTCAACATCCATCACCATCAAGGTTGTCTGGAAGAGATCGCTTTTAGCGATAGGACCACCCATTGTACTAAAACTATTTGTATAAATTATGTACTGTATTTTACTGTGGTGTACAATATACAGTTATATTATCTTATCTTATTGGCCATGGGTGACTACTACTGCACATAGACCACATACTACACTACTACCCCACATATTTCTAGAGCTACGGATCTGGTGCGGTCTGTATTCATCAGCTCCCAGCAACCATTGTAATTTATTTTATCTGTTTGGTAGGGGGCTGCACACAGAACTCTTGTTGTCACAGAACTTCTGTTCAAAGGTGCTGTCAGTTCTAAATGATCACTTCATAGTCTTGCTTCATAGACTTGCTATTACGATAACCTTAATTCGTTAACGGCTTTACAGAGCCAATACGAAACAAATATACCAAAAAACTAACCAAAAAGGCTTGTGAACCACATGGCTTTAAACAGGAACAAATAAGCTCCATACAAGCCGCCGATATGTGCGAATCCCATCAGCAAGACGTTTCTCCAAACGATCTTCCATACTCTCTTTTCGGCTGTGGGGGGCACCAGGTTAGAGATCTCATTCTCGTTTACTGCGTCTGACTCGTAGAGGACCCACGTCTTCTGCTGCTCCTGTGGCGGCATTTTTCTGCAGAGAAATATAGGTACATATTTACAACTTGTTCTTAAAACTGAGGTCTTTTTCCTGTATCAACTACCTACCTGTGTGAAAACCCAGGTAATATCCACACAGTCCAATCCATCCAAAGGTTGTCGAGTAAAGATCGCTATTTAACGATGATACTGCCAATTTTATGACATAGATTTACGTTGTTGTTTTTAAATGAAATGTTTTATGGCGTGCATTATAGAATTATTTATCTTTATCTATGGTGCTGGGCATCCATTGCCTCCGTGAAAAGCTTACTTGTTGAGATATGGCACAGGTGGTCTAAGATACCACAGTATCTGTGCCAGCTATAAACACCAATCAAGGCGTTTTACTTAAAGTTGATAAATAATTATGTACAAAACGAAAGACACACATGGATTAGGTAGATTAGGTTTGTTCCATGTATTTTTTTAACCATGCAAAGAGTTGCACAAGTTTCAGCAGTTTTTACAGAAAAATCTTATTCATAACAAAAAATCACACTTTGTCTGCATTTTATTATTTTGATGATAAGAGTTTGATAAGCTTATCAGAAAAGCTTATTTATTACACAAAGAAATCCCAAATCAAAATAAGTTTACTTTTCTTGGATATTAATTTCTACTTGATATCTCCACGCGTTCCTGAGAGTCTGAGGGTCTTGACAGACGGACAGTCAGACAGACAGACAGACAACGAAGTTAGCCTTTAACAGTTCTTTTTTTCTTTTGAGGTACGGAACCCTAAAAAATGAATCGATAAGTATATATTACAATTGTGTGACGAAAATAACGCAGGTACAGTCAGCGATATAAATTCGATTTAACTTCGTGTAAAATACGAATGTCCTTCTATACGTATATAAAACCAAGTCGGGTTAGTTACACCATTTATAACTCAAGAACGGCTGGACCGATTTTGATGATCTTTGATTTGTTGGATTTGTCTCCGGCCCGAATAGCAGAATTATTAATATATTTGAAAATTTCACGCAAAAAAAGAAATTATGTCTAAAATTAATATTTTCACACCAATTTCACACATAGATGTAGCTAATGATGGCCGATTGACATATCTACCGTCATGTGCATGCTAAGGCGGTACGAAGTTCGGCGGCTCAGCTAGCATTAAAATAAATAACAAAATCCTATGTTATCTCTACTAATTAAATTCAAAAGTCGTCTGTTGGTTACGTACAAAATGACGTATTAAATTTGGTATATACGTAGATAGATTATTACCGGGATATATACCGAAGCCGCGAACGTGTCAGCTTGTATTGTATATTTTGTAAGTATGCTTACAAAGGTGGTCTAACTGACAATTACGAAATAACTTACAATGATCTATTAAAAATTAAATAAAAGAAATGATTATGCGCAAAAGCCGTGCAAGCGTGATTGAATATCTTGACAATTTTTGGTAAATGGTAATAAATAAATAAATAAAATATTTTATTTCAGACAACTCGAGTCCATATCTTAAGACTTAAACACACACAAAAAATAAAACAACAAAGAAGAACAACTAACTATACAAGAATAAAAATAGGCACTGGGTTAAAATACAAAACACCATTTTGAGCTGTGGGTGACTATCTGAGGAAATTATTTCCTTCATTAAGGGGGCACCGGAGGGACAATCGCCCATACAACACGTACTACCAAGATCATTTCTAATTGGAGCATATTTCTACCTTAATAAGGTATTATTTTAATTTGAATAGTATTTATCTAGGTTCCCAACCATATATTAGATTAAAATACTTACCTAAAATGAAATAGAAAAAAGATACAGAATGCGATACGCATTCTGTATGTTTTTACGTCATAAAATACCTGTTTTCAACCTAGTTGTTTCGTATTAAAAACAACAACATCTTACGTATTCTAGTCATGGGAACATAGATTATATCGTCTAGTTACAGAATAACAACACAATGAGAAAAATACAACAAGTTTTCAGTCATCATTTTTGGTATTACGGAACACGGTCGAAATCTAATCAAATTTAGAATCATTCTATTGCTATCACTGTCGCTCTGCGTCGCTAAACTTCGTCACTAAACAGGGATAGCGATATTCAGGGCGAAGTATTTGACGCGGCCGAATTGAAGTTGCGCTCAGGGTTCGCCGGCGCGTTAATCACCCTCCGCACAGAACATTTCCAGAGCGGAGATGTGCAGCACTCAGCCACTGTCCTCAGGATGCTGTTGCGGAAATCTAATAATTTAATAATATTGTAATATCTAATTAATTTGTTTAAATAACTTTTGACATATCTATATTATTTTGACTGGAATAACTGTATTATAGTCACTGTTGACATTTTTATTTTTAGTATTTTTAACCGAGTTCAAAAAAGGAGGAGGTTCTGAATTCGTCTGAATCTTTTTTTATGTATGTTCCCCGATTACTAAAAGTCGCCCGGACCGATTTGAGAAATTCTTATTTTGTTTAAGTGTATACTTTCCAGGTGGTCCCATTGGCACCAAGACAGGATCTTATGATGGGATCGCGGGCAATCGAGGGCAACCCTCAAATTTTATAGGGACGCTTAATTTCTTTATGTTTTTACCGCAGAACTCCGTCATTTATCAACTGATTGGGAAAATTGATTTTTGATTTGAAAGGATATACTTTCATATTGGTCTATAGAAATTTCATCAAAACCAGTTCAGTGGTTTGGTTAACTCGGTTATATTTTTCTTAAAAAGTTACTTTATAAATTCTGAATTATGTAAATGGTCACTTTGTTTTATAAATAACTAGTAGTTATGTAGCGTATGCGAAGTTTTCAGCGCCAATAGGTACCTACACGGTTAGTTACACTACAAGTCACACGGCTTTGGACAGAGAACCAGATAAAGGAACAAGGCGAAACTATAGAGTTCCTAGTTCAACCATGGAACCCTAAAAAGGTACAAACGCAATATTAATTCGTTTATGAACTTATAATAGGACTGTACCTTTGTATTTATAACAGAGTAATTTAATTCCGAGGATGTTCGTACTCGTTATAGATATTGGAAATACTTGTCTTGTAGAATGAAACATGATCGACATAATGTTATCATCAAAGGTATTAGTCGCACCAAAGGAATATCGTTGTGATTTTATCAGCCTTAAAACATTCTGAAATCAGCAATTTTGATTATACATTTTGTTGATCCATATTATATTCTACCGTCCAGGTGGTTATGTTTATTACGAGTAAAAATTGCAGTTATTCTGGATTTCAGACTTTTCCTTATATTTTTGCCACTAGAGCTAGACGAATACCAAAGTTCAGCACTATGAGGCCACTGGTGTGAAGCCCTGTGAATTTCGTCAAATTTTAGATTTTATTATGGCTAATAACTCAAAAAACTACAAGAATTAAACTAAAATTAAAAACGGGGTCAAAATTTACACATGAAGACCTTTCATTAGACGAGACATTTCACTGGATAGTTTAGATTTAGTAGATATTAGTATTTTTTACCCCACTTGAACCCCAATATCTCAACGACCCCCTAATTTTTGTAGCTCATTGAGTCACCCGAATTGCGCCATCACTACCTACCTATATACCAATTATATATTTAGGTATCATATAGGTTATAAATCACGATGATCGGATCAACGCTTCAAAAGTTATTCTCGGACAAACAAATATACATATATATTCGTCACTACTTAGTGGACAGGTAAACAAAACTGTTTGTTCCGTTTTTCGTTTTCAAAAAACTCTAACACTTTTAGCACGAGGTTTCTTTCTCCGCTATGCAAAGGTTTACCCTTCATAATGATAACAAAAACACTTAACAAGAACTATAACAACAAAAACTACAACAACAAAACAATGACACAAACTATAACAACAAAAACTACAACAACAAAACAATAACACAAACGAAAACTAAAAGAATTCCAGAGCGCGTCGTTACGTGACGTAGGCCAGTACGAGACTAAAAACCCTAGTAAAAAATAGTGATGCGAACGGTACAATACGGGCGCCATCGGGGAAGTGCAGGGGAAGCGGTCGGGGAGTCGCATTCCTAGCAGGTCCCAAGTTATCGCGCACGAGTAATACATACAACGCCGAAGTGGATTTGGAGATCTCGCTTCGCTTAATCATTTGTCTTTCTTTCTTTACATAAAATGAAGTCGCTTCCGCTGTCTGTTACCTTAGTTCTTTTAAACTACTCAACGGATTTTAATGAAGTTTTCAGCAAGAGATAGAGTGATTCAAGAGAAAGGTGTATATGTATGATACATACATAACTGTGTATGTTTGTTACCTTTACACATAACGGCTGAACGGAAAGTAATGAAATTTTGCAAGGAGATAGATTACATCCTGGGAAAGGACATAGGCTACTTTTTAGCCAACTGCGCAAAATTAATGAGGGTAATGTTTTATTGAAACATCCGTGCGAAGCCGCGGGCGGGCCAGCTAGTATAATATATATGTGTTTAGAGACCCATAGGCCTCCATCATAGATTTCCAGAACGACCGCTCTTACACGGCTTCTACCTAACGGCTTCCAGTAATCTATAATAGTACCGCCAGATGAAAATAAACACCTGACTAGGTAATATCTACATTCTAAATATGGTGTTGGATAAAAGTAGGTATTTTAACAGAAAACCTATTTAGGTATTATAGATTTGCACGATAATGTACTATTTGTATAGTAAATGTATTTATTAGCCTTTGTTTTATTATTGCAAATTATTTGCAAACACTACCTACTTAGCAAACGAGTCGATGCTTGCGTAATCACAAAGCTATCATGGGTGCCGTGTATAGCTGAGCCACGGTAATGTTATACTATAGCTGAGATCAGCCGTAAAATGTTTGCTTCATCAGCTTCGTAGTCTTCATAACTTTTTACCGACTGCCATAAAAATTTGTCATCATCATCATCATATCAGTCGTAGGACGTCCACTGCTGGAAAAAGGCCTCCCTCATTGATCTCCAGGCACTGCGGTTGGAAGCGGCCTGCATCCAACGCCGACCTGCGGTTCTTACCAAGTCGTCTGCCCATCTTGTAGGTGGATGTCCTACGCTGCGCTTGCCGGTCCGTGGCCTCCATTCGAGAACTTTCCGGCCCCATCGGACATCTGTTCTGCGCGCTATATGGCCTGCCCATTGCCACTTCAACGTGCTAATCCGTCGGGCTATGTCGGTGACTTGCATTCTCCTACCAAAATTACCAAAATTACGCTTGCACAATCTCTTCTTAGTAGAAGTACCATAGTTGGTATACTTAGTATCTTAGATTACGCCGACGCGACGCCAGCTACCTCGACATTTCCGAACTTGAAATGAGCAAACTGGAGCGCCTTCAAAACCTTTGTATTCGGTTTATATTCTTGGCTTGCGCAAGTATGACCATGTCTCAGAATTCCGCGCAAAACTCATGTGGCTCCCTATTCGTCTTCGCCGGAGTGCACATATGCATTCTATCATTTCTTTTTTAAATTATATTTAATTCCACTTCCCCTTCTTACCTAAAGGAGCGTTTCTAGTTTCTGTATCCGGCACACTCTCGAAACCTTCGTTCTTCCGAAGCTCTACAGCTTGAACTCCCGTCCATAGTTCACAATTTTATGCTGACTCCTTCACAGTAGGTACAAGCTGTGCAACTGTTGAACGCCTTACCTTTATCCATAAGGTCGTCAAAATCTCTTTCTATTTTCAAAGTCATTGTATACTACCATTTTTTTTCGTTCTCTCGTAACTGCTAGTTAGTGTTTATGTTATTTAACCTCCATATGTAGTGTAGTTTATTTATATATTATTTGTATGTATTTAAGTTTATGTTTATTAGTTTATTCAATAGGTATATTTTATTTTGTGGGTTCTGTTTATGTCTGTACTTTTACACCGCCGTCTTTTGATTTTTATTTATCCTGTCCATTCAAAGGTTGTCTGGAAGAGATCGCTTTTAGCGATACGACCGCCCATTGTACCTTTATTTATTTTTTTTATTTTCATTGTTACTGTAGTTTTGTTTGGTGTGCAATAAAGAGTGTTTCATTCATTCATTCGATCATTCATAATCATTCATGATTCTAGTCATTTCAATAGCAGTCGACTTTCAGTCGCATTGCAATTTAGTGGTGTCATTAATTTTGAAAGGTGCATTGATAGGCGTCTAGATTATGGTGTTCCACTGTCTCCCACCTGTCACCTATCTGTTCCACTGGTGTTCACTGGCAAGTCTTCCTTTCTTCTGACCAATCTTCTCTGCTTACGGCCACTGTGCACCTTTAGAATTTAAGTAGGACTGCGGTCTGTCACGAGATCTTTGTCCGTTTCAATGATTCACCTACATGTATAATCTAGATAAGATTGTAAAGGTAGGTAAATTATTACAGAAGTTGAATTTGACTCCTTAGATTTAATTAGCCGTTAACTGGTAGGTACTAGAATTAAAATTAACCTAAATTGTCGAGTAATCTAGATGTTCCCACGAACCTCCTAATTATTTTGTTTATTAACAAAATAATGAGGATTGTTTATTTATTTTGTTGTAGAATATAATCCACGAGGTATAAATGCAAATAATTTATATAATAAAATACCTTTTAACCCATGTGAACATGCATGAGTTAATTGGTAATAATCGATCTATAATATAAACATCCTCACATACATAAGCAGAAAATATAACAAATATGTGCCAATGTGTAAGTAACTTCGAGTGATATTTATTTATTTATTTAGAGAAACCAACAGCAATACAATTTGTGTAGACAAATAGCTTAGAACAAAACGTAAGGCTAATAACGAAAGGAATCTAATGTGAATTATTATGTTCAAATAACTGAAATGTAAATACATACTTGTTTATTCTTAAGTTTGTTTTGTACATAATTATGGCTATTCAATAATAACAACTATGTGATAACCAGCCGTACCACTCAGCGTAAGTAAAACTTTAACAAGTTATTATATAGTCTAACTTTTTATTAGCTGCAGTAAAATGACGTTTCTAAATGTCATTCCGTAAAATAATGTTGCCAGCCTAATCTCAATAGGGATGTGATTCAGTTCACAAAAATTAATTAAATAACATTATTATGACGTTTTTGTTTCATTTTGAATGTACCTCCCTATACTTCCACTAAAAAAGATCAATCCTCTAGTATAGTAATAATAATAGGTTAAAAAAATACATTACAACTTAATATTAAATCCCAAAAAAAAAACCAAACTGATTATTCATTTATGATTCACTCATTTAGCTACATCCCTATTTATTTTTCTTCAAAAACCGGCAACCCACAAAACGTCATTTTACTGCAGCTAATAAAAAGTTAGACTAAAAAAGTACGTTCGTATGGGCTAATGATCACACTCTGCCAGTAATGATATAAAGCTATATAGAATTTCAAAATGATCAAAACAATGTTGGCATTTAGCTTTATCTTTACAAATGTTTTCTTTTGATAGTAACTGGGTCTACGTTATACGATGATCCACCGATAAGAATGTCTTTTCGTATGATAGCGCGAGTGACCTGCGCGGGAGTGGCGTGATCTCCACTAGGTATGTGTCACGTACAGAGGTCAGTTCAAGCGTGAATTGACACGACATGGTACGTGAAAGGCGCTTTGTCCGCCGCTTCATTGATAGCACGCCAGAGCATTCGGAGAGATTTTATACGACCTCTGCGGCGCGACGGGCAATTACCCGACTGAGAGCCGAAGTTAGGTTGCCACTGCGGGAAAAATTTGTACGAAAGAAGGAAAAAAACATTTATTCATATGACCACAAACAGTAAAGAAAAAACACTATTAATATACATTTATCTAAAACAAGTAAGTTTTTAACAAAAATATAACCGACTTCAGATAACAGTAAAAACCAAACTACTCTACCAATTTTGATGAAATTTCCATGGGATCAATCTAAACGTATATCCTTTGAGATGAAAAACAAATTTTTCAAATCGGTTGATACGTAACGGAATTCTGAGCTAACAAACATAACATAACATATAAATTAAACAAATTTAATACTTAGGTATCTGTTTTCCTCATGAATGCCATTGTCAGAACAGGACGAAATGGAAATGGAACCACACGGGAAGCACCAGCTTTCAAATAAAAAAAGAATCATCAATATCGGTTCACCCAGTCAAAAGTTCTGAGGTAACAAACATACCTTCGAATTGAGAACCTCCTCCTTTTTTGAAGTCATATTAAGAATAACAATTATCTGAAAATGTGCTGGTGATAGAGCTCCAGGTCAGCATCGCGTTGGGTTTCTGCTGACTGAGTGGTTGTAGCACTGTAGAAAACCATGTTAGTTTTAACCCGAACGTTGGGTATTTCTTTATTATGCACAAAAATATACTATATTTATTTTTAATATAATTTTATGCTTGGCTGATTCAGTTTTAAGTTTAGCTCAAAAATACATACCCTAGCATCTAAAATCAAAACCATTTTACTCATTAAAATCACAACGATCACTTTGAAAAGTCAATTTTACTGCCTGTTCCTTTGCGACCAAGCCAGGAAAGAAAGGCAAGAAACAAAGCTGGTTGTTTTTAGGGTTCCGACCCTATTACGGGACCCTGTTACTAAGACTCCGCTGTCTGTCTGTCTGTCCGTCTATCACTAGGCTCTATCTCATGAACCGTGATAGTTAGACAGTTGAAAACTTCACAGATGATGTACTTCTGTTGCCGCTATAACAACAAATACTAAAAACAGAATAAAATAAATATTTAAGGGGGGATCCTATACAACAAACGTGATTTTTTGCTCGATATTGATAATGGCAACAGGTAGACGCTTGAAATATTCACAGAATACTTAGTTATATATTCACTTTAAAAATAAATAATTCAATAAAAATGAAAGAAATATTTAAGAGGGGCTCCCATACAACAAACGTGATTTTTTTGCTCGTTTTTGCTCGATATTGATAACGGCAACAGGTAGACGCTTGAAATATTCACAGAATATTGAGTTATATTATAACTTTAAAAATAAATAATTAAATTAAAACTAAATTAATATTTAAGGGGGGCTCCCATACAACAAACGTGATTTTTTCCAATTTTTTTCTTGGTACAATACAACAGACATGATTTTTTTGCCGTTTTTATAGATACGGAACCCCTCGTGCGCGAGTCCGATTCGCACTTGGTCGGTTATTTAATCATCTTTTTAGAATACATAACAATAAAGAAAATAAATTACATCTAAACGTACGTTACATAACATAGTAGGCTTTTTATAGTAGGCAGTAGGATATTTTATAGTAGGCTTTTTATAGTAGGCAGTAGGATATTTTATAGTAGGCTTTTTATAGTAGGCAGTAGGATATTTTATAGTAGGCTTTTTATAGTAGGCAGTAGGATATTTTATAGTAGGCAGTAGGATATTTTATAGTAGGCTTTTTATAGTAGGCAGTAGGATATTTTATAGTAGGCTTTTCATAGTATGCAGTAGGATATTTTATAGTAGGCTTTTTATAGTAGGCAGTAGGATATTTTATAGTAGGCTTTTTATAGTAGGCAGTAGGATATTTTATAGTAGGCTTTTTATAGTAGGCAGTAGGATATTTTATAGTAGGCAGTAGGATATTTTATAGTAGGCTTTTTATAGGAGGCAGTAGGATATTTTATAGTAGGATTTTTATAGTAGGCAGTAGGATATTTTATAGTAGGCTTTTTATAGTAGGCAGTAGGATATTTTATAGTAGGCTTTTTATAGTAGGCAGTAGGATATTTTGTAGTAGGCTTTTTATAGTAGGCAGTAGGATATTTTATAGTAGACTTTTTATAGTAGGCAGTAGGATATTTTATAGTAGGCTTTTTATAGTAGGCAGTAGGATATTTTATAGTAGGCTTTTTATAGTAGGCAGTAGGATATTTTATAGTAAGCTTTTTATAGTAGGCAGTAGGATATTTTATAGTAGGCAGTAGGATATTTTATAGTAGGCTTTTTATAGTAGGCAGTAGGATATTTTATAGTAGGCAGTAGGATATTTTATAGTAGGCAGTAGGATATTTTATAGTAGGCTTTTTAATAAAGATTTTGTTTAACTACGTTTTTAAATTTGTTAATTGTCAATTTTTGTACATCACTTGAGAGTTTGATATAATAGCGTACACCTTTAAACGATTTACTAAATTTATGGAGGGGCATCAGCGAGTTTATCCATATTATCTTTAATACTAGAAGTACTACTAAAGAAGTAAGTAAGAAGAAGTAAGAAGTAGTATACTAGAAAAATTAAAATTATGATTATCACAATTTTTCTTAAACAAATTGATACTTTGGTGAACATTTTTAACATTAATCCATTATTTATCCCAATAATTACGAAACAGACTGAATTTGAACGACGAATTCGATTCGGGGACGCGATTTCAATCGCTACGGACTCACTGCTACAACTGTGTACTAAAGATAACATATTTTGCTCAAAGGAATCCATTATTTTTGTAAAGCAGCAAAGCTGCATTAAAATATTTTTAAAAATACGTTTACCACACCTGAAAATCGAACCGATATTAATAAAAAAATATAACATCCTGTACTTTTATGGCACCAGTCAGGGTTAATAATAAGGATCAAATCTCTCTAATAGACGCGGTATCTTCAATTAAAGGTAGATTTGATCCTTATGATTAACGACTGGTTGCCATAAAAGTACAGGTGGTTATTATTTTTACTTTCCTTTCTACGAGAGATAAGATAGGGATGTGTGTGAAGCCCATCAATTGCCTTAGTTGTTATTTTTATTATTTTAAGTTGACATTCAATTATGTTCAATAACATAATTAGTCCCGATTCCTGTCTGTTTGAGCTGCTGCAATGTTAATTTTATTGATGTATGCTAAATATGACGTAACTTAGTGTTCTTTAATGTACCTACAGTGGAAAATAAATGAAATGAAACAGGATCTCTTGATTTTTATAGCTTAGTTTAACTTTGGTAGAAAGAGGTTCTTAACATTAAAAGAGAGATGTGTGAGAGAGCTTCTCTCTCTCTTTAATCTCTTCTTTGTGAAGCGAATGATGCGAGCTAACTTAGCTAGTGTCGCACATCTTCATCGCTACACCGCTTAGCTTAGCTTTGGTGGAAGGCACCAGAGATGGGTGGGCTGGCATCAGGACGAAGTAGGGCACCCCGCGTTATTCCCTATGTACAATTATTATTGACTAGCTGACAAATCCGCAGCTTCGCACGTGTAGTTTTTACCCTCCTTCTGCGCAGTTGGGTAAAAAGTAGCCTATGTCACGGGGATAGTGTACCTAGCTTCCCAACAGTGAAATATTTTTTTCAATCGGTCCAGTAGTTTCGGAGCCTATTCGATACAAATAAACAAATCTTTCTTCTTTATAATATTAGTATAGATGACGATGATAAAATAAATACAAATATGTGTAATTTAAATAATTACTGTAGTTTATTATCGACATTCAACGGTCCACATTAGCGTAGCTTAGCGTAGCTCGTGTCGTGGATTGAGTTAACTCTAACTCAGAAATAATAATCGCAATACACCCAAAATAGCCGATAGATTCAGTGGCGTAGCGTGGGTATCTGCCGCCCGGGGCGGAAGAATATTTTACCACCCTCTTATTTAGGTATTTCAATTAAATAGACTATACCTAATAATAACTTCGGTCTTTAACTAAAACTTTAATCGTTTTGCATAAGTGCATAATTTAGCATGTTTAGTATTAATTTATACTTTGAAATTACTTGCCATTATGCTTATTACCCGGTAGCTTGAAATACCTCGTTCCTCTATTGTATTATTTGACATAATGCCGCTTAACTTATTTTTTTTTTATTTGACATGTTTAATCCTCTGTTTCAGTGCTTTTTTCACGACCTGCGAGTAACTTTAATTGACTGATAACAATAATTCTCTCTTTATCTGTTTTCCAAATACAAAAGATGTATGTATTTATATTCGTTGGATAGTGTTACTCAGAGGTGGTGAAATAGGCGCTAATTGTTGTAGTTTTTGAAACGGCTAGAACCTAACTTTCAGTGCCCTTACCTGGTATATCTACTTATTCTAAACTACTTACTATCTCACCAGAAAAATGTATATGTACATGTAAGCAGAATAAATGTATAAGTTTTATTTAGCAAAAACTTATTTCTAAGATACCAGAGAAATCTTTAAAAAGCCATTTTTACTCTTTTTTCTTAGCTCTCCGCGGATAGATTTTGAAGCGCTTTAGTTTTCAGACAAGCGTTAACCTAAGGAACACGTAGTACAGAATGTGATCATTCCGGGCAGCACTTGCTCCAAATCCCATACAAGAATTGGCATTGTCCTTTAGAACAGTTATAAATAATACTGACCCACCTATAATAATTCTGTATATAATATTATACATATATAATAATTAGGTAAAATAATTAGAAAATATTTTCATTTTGATTGCCAAAGGAGCCAAAATGGGGCAAGTCAAAATGTCAAAATGTGAAGGTGGGTTGATTTAAAAGAGAATAATAAAAACATTTCAAAATCATTTCCTGTTTATTTTAAGTCGTTTCATTTTGGAATTATAATGAAAAACGTCGAAAAAATATCCTTATCTCCAGAGTTTGCAATAGGAGAAATGTTAAATCTGTTTCTATGGAGAATACAGAAAATATGCTTTTAACGGCATGCTTTGTTTGGCAATTCAAAGGATGTTATGAAACTTGAAGTGTTCAAGGGAAGTGGTAAAGCCTAAAATTGTGGTATAACGACTACTCGCAAGTGGTAATAAAACTGCACCTAATTAAAAAAATTAACAAAATCTCACCTGCCTTAATAAACTGGCTTGATATAATCACTTCACTTTATAACACTTAGCTCGAGATGAGCTGGAAACTAAACCTATCCACTGAAAACAAAACTTAGTACGCACGCCGCTTTAAGGAATCACAGAATGAAGATGCGTTTGAATTTAGCGGCCGCGAAAGACTGCGGTACTTCAACAATTTGCAAACTGTTATATACAAATAGGTACATAGCTGGATAACTGATGTATATTCTGTGGCTTGATAGCGAATGATACAAAGAATGATTTGATATCGGTCACGTAGCGTCTAGCGCTCGCTACCGATGCTACGCTTTAGGTGCTACGAGATATATTGCTACACTGCTCTATCATCGAAGGGTTATTTTCTTATGTAGTAATCCTTTTGATCATCGTAATCTTAATAACAGTTTTATTCTAATCTGCTTGTTCCACCTCTAGCTAGTGGTTATATAATATTTTTAACAGACCACCTGCTCGACAATGTCAAACTATATGTCATGTACCTCACCGAAAGCAGGTGATTCCTACGGCTCACCTCCCTACGGCCGAGCCGGGAGTAAAGTTGTACTGAAATTCATTACGCCCTCGCGGGCATAATGTGATTTAAATTTGGAACCTCATCTGTATTTTTTTTATTTAGATTATAGGCCAGCGTTTGACCACGATCTCGCCTGATGGTAAGCAATGATACAGTTTACGATGGCACACGCTTACCTAGAAGAAACCTATTCACTCGCAACTTGAAGAACCTTAAAGTTTGAATCAAAGAGACCCACACAATAAAAACGTATTCGTAAATCGAACTAACCTCTGCACAGAATGCACCAACCTAGATTTGGTTTTTATTGTCTCGCAGAAAGTGTGAAAAGTAAAGTATTCTTCTCGTAGATAAAGCTGTCTGCATCTTGGGCGTGCTTATATACCTCCTTGTACTCAGGATTCCAGTAACTCCCTACCTCCGCTTGTGAGTTAACTCTAGAATCCTTCGATAAGTTCAGGATTCAATAGAGCGCCCGTGACGCAAGACACTGCATTATCCCCTCGTTTAATAATGTAATATTAATCTAATATTATTTTTATACCTAAGGTGGCAGTATGAATAATGGTAAGCTAATGGTAAGCGGTTACTATTGGTTTTTAAGGTACGGTATATTTTTACACCAAAGGCATCACTCGTTCGTTGTCATCCTGAGCATAAGTAGTAAATTATGATGGTAGTATCTCCCCGGACAAGTTTTCACACGGAATTCTATTTCTAGGATATAAAATTTCTAGTTTTTTTGAATACGAAGTTAGTGAAGAATTTATTTTGACAACCTTTGTGACGAAGTGAGCTAACAGCACACCGAGTTGAAAGAAATTGCAGATTCCATTCCCGATGCTGGACTTACGTTTGCATGATCTACGCCATCCGTTCTGCAGAGGATAGACCCGATAGAAACACATCGTCAAAACCTAGATCTAGGAAAATAAATGTCACAACCCGCAGCGGTGACGACATGACACAAGAAGGAGGATTGCAGATAAATGGTGTTATTAGTCGATGTCCGTGGCGCAGTGGCCTAATAGCCGGCTGAGACTCAGCAGGTAGCGGGTTCGATTCCCACCGCGTAACAAATGTATGCATGATATTTGTTCCGGGTCTGGATGTTTTTCTATAATATAATAAGTATGTGTTTACAAAAAAAATAGTATATAAGTATTCTATCAGTTATCCTTCCTTTCTTTCCTGGCTTGGTCGCGAAGGAACAGGCAGTAAAATTGACGTTTCAAAGTGATCCTTGTGATTTTAATGAATAAAAGACTTTGACTTTAACTCTGGTTCCCATAGTTAGGGGGGGTTGCCCTCTCCCGCTCTCTTTAACCTTTATTTGAACGAGCTGATCGTGGCGCTCAGCAGCCGTCATATCGGATGTCATATTGATGGTGTATGCGTCAATAATTTGAGTTATGCTGATGATATGGTGCTGCTGAGCGCCTCGGTCTGTGGATTGAGAGAGCTGATGAGGACATGTGAGGAATACGCCACTGGTCATGGGTTAAAATATAACCCTAAAAAGAGTCAGTTCATGGTCTTTGAGGTCGGTACGAAACGTCTTGAAAGTGTCCCAACCTTAAGTCTTAACGAGATTATCTTAGACAGAGTATATACATTTAAATATCTTGGGCACGTTGTCACTACAGACCTCAAAGACAATGAAGACATCGAACGGGAGCGGAGGGCGCTGTCCGTGCGTGCGAATATGATTGCTCGCAGGTTTGCGCGTAGTTCAGAGGGAGTTAAGCTGACTTTATTTCGGGCGTACTGTACCTCTCTGTACTCATGCAGCCTGTGGGCGAAGTATTCGCAGGCGGCGTACAGCGCACTCCGCGTCCAGTATAACAATGCACTCAGGGCGATGCTGGGGCTGCCCCGCTATTGCAGTGCATCAGGGATGTTCGCAGCGGCGCGGGTCGACTGCTTCCATACCGTCATGCGCAAGCGAGCCGCGTCCCTGGTGCACAGGCTGCGGGCCAGAGTCAACACCGTCTTGGCAATGATAGCCGGCAGAGTAGACTGCCCGTACACGAGATATTGCTGTCACAGGCATGCTCTCAAAAACCCTGTATAAACATTAGTTTACTTATTGTGTTGTGCGCTTTCCTATATGAGCTACATAATTGCTTGAAATAAATGTATTTTATTTAATTTTATTTTTTATAATACAAGCTCTGCTTAGTTTGGGGCTAGATAGCGCTGTGTGAAATGTCCAGCTATTTTTTTTATTATTTATTTATTTGTAGATTATAAAATTACCACTATCAACTATCTCTATTGTCAAAGGTTAATTTGCTCAAAGAAAATTGGATCTTATTAGGCTTTTATTAGGGTTGAGCTCGCCTTTGTTCATTCATTTTTGTAAGGTTTTTGTCTTTAATCTACTTATTAGTGTGCAATTTCATTGCATTTCATTTATTTTCCACTGTAGGTACATTAAAGAACACTAAGTATCGTCATATTTAGCATACATCAATAAAATTAACATAACCGTAGCTCAAACAGACAGTGTATATATTAATACATGGCCTCATGACCAAGCTCAAGGCCGCTCAACGAGCTATGGAGAGGGCTATGCTCGGGGTTTCTTTGCGTGACAAAATCCGCTATGAGGAAATCCGCAGAAGAACTAAAGTTGCCGACATAGCTCTCAAAATTTGCAAGTTGAAGTGGCAATGGGCAGGCCACATCGCTCGTAGAACCGATAACCGTTGGGGAAGAAAGGTTCTCGAGTGGAGACCACGGACTGGAAGACGCAGCGTAGGCTGGCCCCCCACAAGGTGGACCGATGATCTAGTAAGAATCGCGGGGAGCCGTTGGGCGCAAACGGCTACCAACCGCTCGTTGTGGCGATGTAAGGGGGAGGCCTATGTTCAGCAGTGGACGTCATCCAGCTGATGATGATGATGTATATATTAATACGTGAATAGAGAACTTTGTACCCCTTTTTAAGTTTATAGCGCGAACGTAGAAGTTTGGGATTTGGAAGTTCATGTGGAAAAGGAGGGGCAAATGCTAACATTAAGGTAAAAATATGTAATGAATTACGTAATCACAAAGTACGTAAGAAACGAATGTAATTACTAGTTGATTTAATATTTGTGTTTAAATGTGTTGCATTTTGTGAAAATGTGTAAGCAAATCTAATTTCCAAATCAACTTGGGCAAATCGGCGTTGTATGTGTGTATATTTGATCGGATCATCGTGAAATTTGATATATACCTAGTCAGGTCATAAACTCTGTCACATGTTTAATATAAAATAATTTAAACAAGTTTATTCATTATGTAACCATTTATATACCAAAATGAACTTAACAAAACGTAGATTCTTATGACACTAAAGTTTATTCAAAATGACCTCCGTGATTTTGAATACAGGCCTTCAATCTGCGCGGCCAGTCGTCTATCGCAGCACGAACGAGGTCCATGTCAATATCGGCGGCTGCCTTAATCAAGGATGTCTTGAGTGACTCCAAATTGGGACGAGGCTTTGAGCACGCCTTTTCCTCCAAGTGTTGCCATATCTTGTAATCTAACGGATTCAAATCTGGACTGGAGAAGGGCCAGTCTTCGTGCCGGATGAAGTCGATTTCACACGCCGCCAGCCAGTCTTGTGTGCTCTTCGCTCTATGAGCTGGCGCCGAATCTTGTTGGAATACCCAGTGCCTATTATTGAACATGGTATGAGAAACAGGTTCCACAAGGTTCGTCAGGACTGTATTTTGATACACAACTGCATTCGTTTTTACACCTTTCTCACAAAAATGTACCTCTGTTAAGCCCCAATAAGAAACTCCCAACCATACCATGAGCGAGGATGGAAAATGACCTCGTTGGACACGCGGAATACGGTTGCTCGCTTCTTCACTACTGTGTGCGTACACCTTATCATTTTGTTTGTTGTAGCTCTCTTCTACAGTAAAAATTTTTTCATCTGAAAAAATCATTTCCCGATATTTTTTTCCCGCGTACCGCTTCAACAAAGCGCGGCATCTCTTCAGTCTCAGGTCCATTAGACGAGCATTCAAACGATGTCCTGTTTTTCTTCGATATGCCCGAAGCCCTAAGTCTTCATTTAACACCCGTGGTTCTGCTTAACCCCATCTGAAGGGCCAACAGTTTCTGCTTACGTTTGGGATTTCTTTGAATTCGCGCCTTCACAGCTTTTATCACTGCTGGAGTCCTAACAGACCGAGGGCGACCACTTCTTGACCTGTCATCTACACTAGAGTCTTCATTGTATCGTTTGATGGTGCGATAAACGAATCTTTTGGTTATATTCAAATTTTTCAGTATGTCAAAAATTTGAATTGACGCGTAACTGCAACGATGCAACGCAATAACTGCAACACGGTCTTCTTTAAGCGTCCACTCCATATTTAAAAATGAGTAAAATTCTAAAAAGTATACATTTTTATTTTCATGAACAATTCGAAATTCGAATTCTATAAACTTTTTTGTGGCCAGCATTCTAAAAGAAAAGTTTTTACTGTGTGACAATACTTATGACCTGACTAGGTAGGTAGGTATATATAGGTAGTGTTGGCAAAGTTCTGGTGTGACTAAATGAGCTAAAAATGTAGGGGGTTATTGAGATATTGGGGTTCAAGAGGGGTAAAAAAAATCAAAATGAGACTATTAGACAATTACATGAACTCCCGTTACTTGTAACTTGAATGAAACTGTAGGTCAAGTTATTTGGTTTTGCATTTCGTAGCACTATTTTATTCGTCAAATATTATCACACTATATAAATGCGAAAGTTTGGATGTTTGTTTATTTATTTGTTTGTTACTCAATTACGTCGTAACGGCTGAACCGATTACGATGTAATTTGGTATGTACATAGATTATAACCTGGTTTGACACATAGGCTACTTTTTAGGGTTCCGTAGCCAAATGGAAAAAAACGGAACCCTTATAGATTCGTTATGTCTGTCTGCCTGTCTGTCCGTCCGTATATCACAGCCACTTTTTTCCGCAACTATAAGAACTATACTGTTGAAACATGGTAAGTAGATGTATTCTGTGAATCGTATTAAGATTTTCAAACAAAAATAGAAAAAAAACAGTAACTTTTGGGGGTTCCCTATACTTAGAACTGAAACTAAAAATTTTTTTTTTCATCAAAGCCATACCTGTGGAGTATTTATCGATAGGTCTTCAAAAATGATTTTGAGGTTTCTAATATCATTTTTTTCTAAACTGAATAGTTTGCGCAAGAGACACTTCCAAAGTGGTAAAATGTGTGTACCCCCCCCCCCCCCCCCCCCCCCGCCCTGTAACTTCTAAAAAAAGAGAATGATAAAACTAAAAAAATACATGATGTACATTACCATGCAAACTTCCACTAAAATTGGTTTGAACGAGATCTAGTAAGTAGATTTTTTTAAAACGTCATAAATCGTAAACCGCAATTAACCTTTTTATAGATAATGGTACGGAACCCTTCGTGCGCGAGTCCGACTCGCACTTGGCTTTTTCTATCCCTTAAGGTCTTACGGGATAAAAAAGGGGTGTCAAGTCAAGTTGCAACAGCGAGCTACCTTTATTTCTAAGTTACCTGCGCATTAAGTACACATTAGTGGTTTATTTTGAGACTCGCGAGATCTCAGTTCGGGGCGAACCACTAGTATTATATTGTATGGAAGTGCGGCAGACACACGCTGTGTCGTTTCGTTATTTTCTTGCAAACATTAAATAAATATCCTTAACAAACAATGGTTTCTAAATTCTAAACTTTCGAGCCCTTAGTAAATCATATCTATTGTGCTAAAAGTATGTACCTAAGCGAGATAAAGTTCAATTTTCAGTTCAATGTTCATTTGTTATTTTAGATTTAGAGTGTAACTGCTTACAAAAACTTGGATTCCATGCGCGCCACGTAACTGCCACAGCGAGCGTAAGAGTGCCAAGGGAACCATTTCCGGGAAGAAAGGTTCCAGGTTCATGGAAATTGAGCTCGCAACTTCCGGTTAAAGATTTTCAAAGAGCCTTTATGCTCGAAAAAATTGAGGTTGAGAAGTAGATATTGATCAAAAGTTTGTAGATGTTATGAAATGCCTTATTCTGGAAATAAATAAATGGGCAAAACCATTTATTAGGTACGGTTGCTATATGTATAGCCAATCATGTTTTTTGATTCGGAATAAGTTGAACGTTATCTATGTTCTGTGATGAACACGGTTAATCTCATAGTGTTTTTGGAAGACCTTACCTTAGAATTAGCGTACATTTTTTTTTTAATTTACAAGCCGTCACCAAAATACACTAAGTTTATATCAACACTTTTTTAATACAGGAAGCCGTTTACGAGATTAAAGGTTCAAAATTGCCATTTTTGCAATATACCCCATACTTGCAAGATGTTAAATGAGCTACAATCTGAGGTTTTCTAGTTAGGCAACGACATGGTACGCTTCAAGAGGAATGTAGAGGTTTCTACAGGGTAGGGAACGCATCTACAATACCCCGAATGTGGCCGGTGTCAATAGGCGACGGTGACCGCTTACCATGAGGTGGGCCGTAAGACAAGAAAAGGTGTGGTTTATTATCCCCACGGATAACAAAAACTAAAAAATATCATGACCCCTCTACCAGCCAAATCGATTTTTTTTATGCCTTAAAATGATCCACAAAAGTAGCAAATATACTGTAGTTATAAGAAGAATTAATAGAGCTGAGTAGACTCCACTAGTTTATTAGCAGTAGAGTCTGTCAAACGAAAGTAGGCACTCGCATTTTTTCGCAACTTTTTACATGGCAATACTAATGTGTTTCCACCTACGGACGCTATGTTCTACAGCTGGGTAAATTTAGGGTGGTATAAAATAATAATTGCACGTACTGCAAATAACTATAATAATAACGGATTGTAACCCACTCTTGTCAACTGCAGATTAATAATATTGAACTATTTTATAGGTTTTGTCATTCTGAACCGGAAAAATAGGCAAAAAATGCCTTTTCCCGAAGATGTAGGCAGGAACCACGGATGACCATTTCCCATGAATCTGACTTACTTCTTTCGTTTCAGTCACTCTTTTAATATTCTTCAAATAGGTCGTCGTTTAAGGTAGGTACTCTTGACTGTTTTTCAACAGATTAGGGAAAATGAGAATCGGAGTGTGGCATCATTATTAGTCTCTAATGTTTGGGTTGCCACGCTGATATTTTTTGAATTTTCCGCAATTTTTCAGGGTCTACTTTCATTTGACAGACTCTAGTCGACCAACTTACGTCTGTAGTTGGGTTTGTACAGAGTTCATTGAGTGTTCATACGAAATGATCAAAATCAAATGCGAAATTAAACTCTGTATTTTAAATGACTAAGGAACCCTTCACTGTGCGTAGTCCCACACGTGCTTGACTAATTTTATACTTTAAAGAAATTAACGAATAAATGACTCATAATTCATCATCATCATTTTCAGCCCGTGTCGAGCCACTGCTGGGCATAGACCTCTCTTTGTTTCTGCAATTCTTCCCGATCCTGTGCCAGTCTGAACCACGTACGACCCACGGTCTTATGGATGTCTTCGACCCATCTCGCTGGTGGACGTCCCCTATTTCAACGAAAATGACTCACCTGTGAATATTTCGTTTACTGATAGATATAAAGACAATTTATTTACTTGAACATAATGAATAAAGGTTTTATAGAAGTAGGTAAGTGTCAATTATATTCTACCTTATCTATAGTCTAACTTTTTATTAGCTGCAGTAAAATGACGTTTTGTGGGTTGCCGGTTTTTGAAGAAAAATAAATAGGGATGTAGCTAAATGAGTGAATCATAAATGAATAATCAGTTTGGTTTTATTTTTGAGATTTAATATTAAGTTGTAATGTATTTTTTTAACCTATTATTATTACTATACTAGAGGATTGATCTTTTTTAGTGGAAGTATAGGGAGGTACATTCAAAATGAAACAAAAACGTCATAATAATGTTATTTAATTCATTTTTGTGAACTGAATCACATCCCTATTGAGATTAGGCTGGCAACATTATTTTACGGAATGACATTTAGAAACGTCATTTTACTGCATCTAATAAAAAGTTAGACTATAGCATGCAATTTACAAAAATTTAATAAAAAGCCTCAAATTTAAAGAAAATTATTTAAAATACAATCATCATAATATGTAATAAAATAATGACAAAATACAATTATATTTGAATTATTTAAAAATTAATTGTTAAAGTTAGCCCTAAAATTATAATATGTCCTCTAAAAATTCCTGAATATTATAAAAACATTTCGTCACTAAGAATTGCTTAAATTATCATGAGATTTAAATAAGTTATCATGAAGCGTTTTATTTGCATTTCGTATTTATTGAATTGTAATTTTATGTATTGTAAATTACGTGTCGCCATAAAAACTACACTACCGTAAACCGGAGTTATTTTGATCAATTCTAAACTTCATACGTCCGTACCTATTGATGACTTTGCTCTATAAATACATAAAAAAAACTGATAATCGGGTTTTATACTTTTTTGGATAACAATCATAAAAATAAAAAATACTGTGAAATGCCTACGAAAAAAAAACCACCTGATCAAAGTTACATTGTATAGGTATATAGGGTTATTTTAAAACCCCTCGTTTTTACAGTGGAATTTGAAAGTAACCCTAATTCGCCTATTAAATATAAAAATAAAATCTAATTCTATGAATAGTAAAAAATATGGCAGCTGTTTTTAGCATTTGGGGTGACTTTGATCTCTAGCAAAACACACAATTTAAGTGAAAAATCTTTATTAAGAATCCAAAAACATGAACTTACATGTGTGTGTTATGTGTTTAATTAAATACCTTTTCTTTAATCTAATAAGTCTTATCATTTCGCAAATAAGAGATCAATTTTGAATTCCCTCATTTCTAACACATTCACATCAAAATTAAATGCAACACATTCAATGCCATATTTATCCTTGAACACCTTTGGCTTGGGGTGCCGGTAGTAGAATGTTACCCCTCCTCTCATGCCCGTGGATGCAGTAAGAGCCTGCTAAGGGTAACCTCCGGAAGATGGGCAGCAGCGTCTTTCCGTGTATCAACATCCCGTACTGCGCTCGCCAACCCGCCTGCCAAGCGTGGTGAGTATGGCAACTACCCATCATGGAGATCCATGGAGGCCTGTGTTCAGTAGTGGACGTTTTACGGCTGAAATGATGATGATGATGACCTTTGGCTTAGGCAAATACGACACAGTTTCAGTCTCCTAAATTGCCGATTTACCTATAATCTCGTAATAAGCAGTATATTATTTTGTTTCCTTTGATTGTTTTAAATCCTTCTACTGTCAGAGGATCTAGTTGGATGTCGCGACAGACGTATCTATAAACTTTCTTGCCTCGTTGCGAGGAAAGTTGTGCCAGATGTATCTTCCTATTTCTATATCTGCATAAGTTTCAGGAAACGGAATTTCAGAAGCACCGTTTTCATCGGCGTTGGCGAAAATGTTATCATCATCGACAGCCATAACGCAAACTCTTTCACTTGACTCATTTGCGCCACCCACATTCTCTTCTGCGACATCATCATCGTAAATCATAACGTGCTGCCGCACCTCTTATACTCAATTTGCCGTCAACTACTTGCTCAAGCGCTTCTTCCATGCGCGTTAAGGAATAATTTTTATAATCGCGTGATTCGAGTTTCTTTTTATATACCCGCAGCATTTTTCTGGTAGACAACAATAGAAGAAATTTAACTGAAAAGCAAAACTCTCAAAAGAACAATAAACTATGAGGTGACTTTGATCATTGATCAATCTCACACCATAGGTCTGATCAAAGACGCCTTATTGAAAGTCAAGTAATAACGAGAGTATTGAGGTTATATTAACAAATCATTTTTGTGGCCTCTTGGATACTGACTGCCCTATGAACAACACTTAGTAACTTCATGATAATAACGCGTATACAAGATATAAGACAAGTTATAAAACACTAAATTTTACCATTTAAAGTAATGATTACTTAAAACTCACTTTTTTTCAATAAATCTATGCCCGCTTTTTTTTCGAATGGACTAACCTTGCTGTTGGCCTCTGAGGCCGTTGCAGCTTAACCGAGCTTTTGGCGAGTGCAGAAGGCGCTCAGCCCTGTAATTTTTTGATGAGGCAACTAGCGCAAGGGCACCACTTAGGTACGAACCTCGGCTTGGGCTGTTGCCGGGACGGGGATAGGAGAGAAACGCCCGGGTACGTGCTTGTACCTCGTATAGGCGGCGACTGAAGGGACTCGTCGACCTCGCCGGCGAGGTCGGTTTATTTGTGGAGTGTTTGCTCTGTCTAATGTGGATGACTCTTCCGCATTAGCGGAAGTGATTTCGTCATCCGGGTCTCCGAGAACTCGAACGACGTGTCTCGGACGACGGAGGGTTTGCCCGCGCGCACACAGGAATGGGTTTATTGGTTCAACAGTGCTGCCATCCTAAAATAAATGGCACTAAAAACGTTCCGTTTCGGGTATATTACGTTTGTAACAAAAATCAAAGTTTTTATCAAAGACAACCCGTGGTTCAAAGTAACCCCAGTTTACGGTATTATGTTTTGGTGTTGTGGTCTATTATGTCTATCACAATGGTGTTTTGTAGCTAGTTTTAAATAGCCTGTTGCCATTCGTCCGTTTCGTACTACAATATCAGCTATACGAGGAAATAGATAAGGATTTTTTTGTACGAACATTGCTATTTCAATTATATATAGGGACGGAAGTGTAAAAATTTGATATTTTAAAAATAGTGGCTTGCAGCTATCAGTCATTTGTATTTTAAACATTGATCTAATGCACCGCCTTTGCATTTTAAAGATAATGTCTTTGTTGGTTGAGTTACCCAAAAATATTATACCAAATCTGAGTAGGGTAGGGATTCAACTATTCTTAATATGCTGTGATTAGTGACTCTGTGTTGACAGTTGAGGGTAGTTTGTACAATGCATAAGCTGCTATTTAGTGTATCGATGTGGTTTTTCCAGTTTAGTCGTTTGTCAATTTCTAAACATATATCTTGTGGAGTCAACCTGATTTACGTTATTGCCTTGAAATTTTAGATTAAAGTCAGTTGGATTTTGAGCTCTTTGGCTTAAATGCATTATTATTGTGATTTTTGTATTTATTTTTAAAATATTATTGTAAAGCCATGAAATTATAGAAATAAGAGAATCATTTAAATTAGATTTATAAGAGTTAATGTCATTACATTTTATAGTCACTGTCCGCAAATAATGTCAAGGGTTGCTCTACTGCATTGGGCAAGTCATTAATATACATAATGAAAAGCAGGGGTCCTAATAGGCTACCCGGTCGGACAACATACATAATGTCACGTTCCAGGGATTTATAAGTGACTTCATATTTGGTTTTAAAGTCCGGTCTCTGTATTTCTGTGACTTGTCATCGATCATTAATATACCAATAGAGTAGTTCCAGAACATATATATTAAAACAGAAACCGTGGAATTCTTTATATATTAAGTAGGCAAGTACCTCTCTACACTGGTGGGTTCGTATATCCGAATCACAATCAGCTACGACTCGTTTCTCCTTGAAAACGTGTCAAAAGTTTGACACTAGTTTGACACTTTTTCAAGGAGATACGAGTCGTAGTTACCGAGGGATATAGGAACCCGCTATTAATTAATAAAAATGTTTACTACGTTGATATATTATACGTATAACAAAAAATAAAATAATCTAGGTGATAACATATTTTTTATTACAGATATTTTAATTTGCGTTTCAAAATTTATATGGCTAATTTCAACCATAAATTAACCAGGTTAACACAGTTTGGAGAAAATCTAGTTTTTATCATCTCCATTGTCTTTAATAGATACACTCCAACAGTCATACATAAAAAGTTATGAATTAAACATAGTGCTAGTACAACTAATACGTGGGTAACACTGAAAGTTTTTAGAAAATAAAAAACGGAAAGATGCAGAAGCCTGTTAATATTTTTATTGGTTTTCGAAGAAGTCTCCGTTTCTTTCTAAGCACCATCGCATGCGATGGAACCATTGTCTGAAGCAGTGGACCCACTCTTCTTTAGGGATCTCATCCACGCCTTTTTCAAACGCAGCATCTTCAGGGTTCATAAAACGAATTCCGCTAAGTATATTTTTATTTTTGAAAATATATAAAAATCACAAGGTCGGGACTGTAAGAAGGATGACTCACTAACTCCACGCTTTCGATGGACAGATATTCGATAGTCCGTCTGGCGCAGTGAGCTGGAGCGTTGTCATGGTGGAGGAGGATCCTGCCTCTTGGGTGCTGCTGTTTAACATTTTCCAAGACAACTGGTAAACAATTACTGACATACCAATCAGCATTAACAGTCCTTTTATCTTCTAGGACAATTGTTGCGAAATGACCCGTCCGGTTAAAGAATGAGGCGACCATCTTTTTCCCTTAACTTCTGCCCTTGTTTACTTTTCTCGGCAAATCTTCGAATGGAAACATCTATTGCGCAGTTTTCCGGTTCATAACAATATATCCAGCTATCGTCACCTGTGACGTATATACAGCATTCGAGTCACCTCCGTCATACTTTTCAAGCATTGAGCGGCACTAATCCAAACGACGCGTTTTTCATCTTCCGTCAAATTATGAGTTATCCATCTAGTACAAAACTTTCTGAAGCCTTTTTAAATGTTCATGTAAGCCTTTTTGTACTTGACTCATACCAATGCACGAATCCTTGATATGTTACCCTTCTATCAGCTTTTATCATTAGCCGCACAGCACTCACGTTACCTTCAGTAGTCGCCGTAGAAGGACGTACTTCTCGCGAAGCATCAGTGAGTTTGCTTCGATCTTGTTTAAACTCATTATTGGTGGGTTCCTATATCCGTCAGTAACCAGCTACGACTCGTTTCTCCTTGAAAACCTGTCAAAAGTTTCAGACTAGTTTGACACTTTTTCAAGGCGATACGAGGTGTAGTCGGTTACCCGCCATAAGCCAGTTGTAAAAAGTGACACGAGATGGGACTTCGTCATGAAATGCTAATCAAAGTCTATCGCAACATTGTTGTTGAGTAAGACCGCAACTAAAGTCGTAATAAATGTATGAGCGAAAATGTTCTCTAGTCAAATACATTTCGACGCACGACAGAAACTTTTCAAATTGCCGGGAAATTGTAAAAACAAATGAAACATGAATTCATTATACATCTACAGATTTCCAAAGAGTTTATTATGAGTAACTCGAAATGTAAATAAAATTTTCATCGCCTGCTTTTGTTAGATACTGCCTATTCTAAAAGCTTACAGTGTGACCCCCCCCCCCCCACATTAATACATTACAACTCATGTAAATGTATTAATGTAATAATAATAAATTCATTTCATTTAATCATATCCTTTGACAAATTACATGTGCTTGGACCAGTCAGATCAAACAATATAAACATACCTATAGCCTCAGAATAGATAAAACACCAGAAGACGCATTCAGCTGTGATTGCAAGCCGTGCGCTGTGTCCATAAAACAAAACCCGCGTCTCGTGCCTAACTCACCCCCACCCGCGTAATGTTGCTAGCTTAGTCATTATATACCTATTTTGGGGTAAATGTTTTTGGTAAATTACAACTAATGTAACTATGGCACTATTTTATTATATTTTATATTATCAAGGCCGGTTCAAGTATATTATCAAGGTGCAAAACCAGCCCTAAACGTATTTAGCGAATAAACATGTTTAAATTTGACATATTTGTATAATTTGAGAACTTCCTAAATCATAATTAGCCACTAAATACGTTTAGGCGTCGTTGCGCAAATCGCCCTAAGAATATCTTTTTTTATTTTGGGAAATTCGCGAGATCTCAATTCGGGGCGAACTACTAGTATAATTTAAAACTACAACTAATAAAAGTTATTAGTATCAGAATTCTAGAGTAGGGAAAATAATAACTCTCGATATTTGGCAAAACCAGCAAAATGAAGGATCATTATTTACGCCAATTACAAACCAAACAATTCATTCAATAAAAAAATAACACAACTACTAAATGCGCTACTTACGTATGAAATGTGAACCCAGTTTGTTTTTTTTGAGCCCAGCAGAATTTTTACACGTTCGGAAGACACAAGAAGGCATAATCCAATTAAATTGAACACTGTAAAACACGTCACGCGTGACGACGGTCACAGACTGACTAATGGCAGCGTACTCTACTTGGAGCAGATGTTGACGTTTCAGTATTAGGCGCGTTCACTTCTTCTGGGGTTTTATCTATTATGTGTCTATAGCGGCGGTAGACATTTTATAAAAAGAAAAGATTGAAACAGTTCTAAATAATAACTCATAATATACATACTCATATTGATAAATAATAATAATGTATTGTAAAATAAACCCACGACATCATCCACGGATTATAATTAAGATTATGATTTAGGACTATGTCGAATCATGGTAACTTTCCATTATCTGTTGGTATTTTCAGTCAACGTTATCAATAAAGGTCGATCACGGCTGTAGGTTCAACCCGATAAAAGAGATATTGGCGGTCATGCGTCAGAATTGATGGCTCCATATTCAGATAATACTTCGTCATTTGCCGACCTCTATACCAGCCACCTGGCATGTGCATTGTGCAACTTACGAGTATAATCTTCTTCTGCTTAGTTGGAATAGTTTAGTGTTTTTTTTTTATGATAAAGCCAATACCGCGCTACATTCTCCAGGCAGGAGGGGTTTGACGTGAAACATCTATTGGCGCGCCTTGGCAGCAAATCATTTATATATTTTATTAAAGTATGTTATAACAATAAACAATTTTATCTGAATATATGAAACAAAGTCGGGTTAGTAACACAGTTTATAACTCAAGAACGGTTGGACAGATTTCGTTGATCTTTGATTTGTTGGATTTTCTCCGCCCGAATAGCAGAATAACTATTAAAATATCTGTAAAATTCACGAAATAAAAATATGAAGAAAACTCACTTTCTCGTAGATGCAGTTCATGATGGCCGATTGACAATTATACCGGCGACGTACATTGGCAGCCCGCGTCATATGTCAAGGCGGTACGAAGTTCGCCGGGTCAGCTAGTTTTTAATAATTTTCAAAACCGACTCGCATGCCGACTCTCCGTGACGGCATACGTCCAATAGCCAATGCCTCTTACATTATATATGTTGGATGTTTCAATTGATTTTTCCAACGTTTTGCGTTTGATATAAATGGGTTTTTTTAAAAAATGAATTCCTAAAATAACCATCAATTAAGAAAGTAATCAAAACATCAGACGATTGAAAATTAAATTTGTTCAGAATTGATTTATCGTAACTAGATCTCCACGATACAGGCGTGCCTAGTGTAGAGGTCACTAGATATTTTTAGTCTAAATGGACACCTACCAGTTTTATCTAACACATAGGTTTAACTAACTTGGTTATTTGTATTCTAATTTTCTGGTATAATGTGTGTTAAACTCCAAATAAATATATTTTTCATGTTTTTAGGGTTCCGTAGCCAAATGGCAAAAAACGGAACCCGTATGGATTCGTCTGTCTGTCTGTCCGTCCGTATGTCACAGCCACATTTTTCCAAAACTATAAGAACTATACTGTTGAAACTTGGTAGATAAGTAGATGTATTATGTGAACCGCATTAAGATTTTCACACAAAAATAGAAAAAACAATAAATTTGGGGGGTTCCCCATACTTGAACTGAAACTCAAAATGTTTTTTTCATCAAACCCATACGTGTAGGGTGTCTATGGATAAGTCTTCTAAAATGATATTGAGGTTTTTAATATAATTTTTTCCTAAACTGAATAGTTTGCGCGAGAGACACTTCTTAAGTGGTAAAATGTGTCCCCCCCCCCCCCTGTAACTTCTAAAATAAGAGAATGACAAAACTAAAAAAAAACATGTGATGTACATTACCATGCAAACTTACACCAACATTGGTTTGAACGAGATCTAGGAAGTAGTTTTTTTAATACGTCATTAATCGTAAACCGCAATTTACCTTTCATTCAATCAACTCAAATATAAAAAAAGTTACAACAAACTACAAGAACTTTTATAATAATGTTACTTGCTGCTACGGGACCCTTCATGGGCGAGTCCGACTCGCACTTGGCCGCTTTTTTTAATTTAGATCATTCACATCTGCCGGGTGTCCTCCGAAACGTTTCCGCAGCGGGATCGTTCCCGTAACATCCTGCGTCTTAGTAGGCTATTCGCCCACTGCGCCACGGAGTTCTTAATCAATATCAATCCAATGAATAGGTTAATGTCGAAAACTGTTGTTCAATAATTAGTTGTGTCCAAAGTACACCACACCGTGTGCAAGACATGTTCCCACGCGCGTGATTGTATTAACTCTTGACTTGACCGATTGCTCTAAAATCAGACTTCGAGTTTCCAGCAAGGTCGCTAGTATTTTATAAGTTTTTTATTAAAGATAACTAGTGGTTCGCCCCGAACTGAGATCTCACGATGTCCACCACATACGTTACTTTTATACAGTTAAAACAAATAAACATGCTTTTGTCATTGAAACTCGACAGATATGCAAACTTTCAGCGTAATCGGTCAATTCGCTGAGGATTCCATCACATGATGTGCACGCTGTCACCAAAATAGATTGCATTGTCATCGTAATCTAATATCTATATATATAACTCGTGCGCGATAACTTGGGATCTGCTAGGAATGCCACTCCCCGACCGCTTCCCCTGCACTTCCCCGATGGCGCCCGTATTTTACCGTTCGCATCACTATTTTTTACTAAGGTTTTTAGTCTCGTACTGGCCTACGTCACGTAACGACGCGCTCTGGAATTCTTTTAGTTTTCGTTTGTGTTATTGTTTTGTTGTTGTAGTTTTTGTTGTTATTGTAAATGTTGTAAATTTACCGGATACCTCTTCGTCAAGTGATTATAGTGAGACTGAGGACGAAGAACAACCTCTAGAAGGCATAAATCCACTTAGTAGTGACGAAGATGAAATAATGTAAATAATAGATAAAATAAATGTATAAACAATATGTAAAATGTACATGTACAAATGTAAAAAATAAATGTATCATTGTATTTTTATTTTATTCAAATAGTGTAAAAAAGATTAGATAAAAAGCAGCGTCCTCCCTGAGTAACATAATAAATTAGGTTAAAAAAAACAAAGACGAAGCCGCGGGCGGCTGCTTGTTATGTTCGCTTTTTTGCGGACGCTACAAACACGCCAATATGACGTCACCGCGCTCAGGTCCCAACTTATCGCGCACGGGTAATACTAGTGGTTCGCCCCGAACTGAGATCTCGCGAGTCTCCAATAAAAACAAAAAAAATATTCTTTGTAATCTTTGACTATCACTATAGTGTCACGAAAAGAATAAACAATTTACTTGACCTACAGTTTCATTCAGATTACATGTAATGGGAGTTCATGTAATTGGTTAATCTTTTCTGGGGTAGAAATTGCAGTTATTCTGGATTTCAGACTTTTCCCTATGTTTGTGTCAATAAAGGTACACGCATACCAAATTTCAGCACTGTGGGCTTACTGGTGTACCCTGTGAATTTTTTCAATGTTCAGTTTTATTATGGCTAATAACTTGGAAACTACAAGGTTTAAACGTACTTTGGCAGCCCGCGCCATATGATTGTCAAGGCGGTACGAAGTTCGGCGGGTCAGCTAGTTATGCTTATTGCAGTAGTACCTGTGCATTATTCCTACAGCTCATGCAAACACAAATTATACAGCGACAAATCTACTTAAAGTTGCAAAAAATATGCTGAAAATAAGTAATAAGACGTGTTTATTTGCTTACCGAAACATATATTAACTAATAAGATTAACTTAGATGCAAACACACGTGAACCGATCGCGTGACTTTGTACAACATTCAGATAAGTGAAAGATTATGCTAGAAAAGTACCTACTACTACTTAATAGGTACATGAGCCATACACATGCACAACTTGCACTAACCCATTGAAAGACATATTCGTAACAACTCTCCATCTCTTAGTTGAAACCTCAATATACAAATGAATAATTGAGTTTTATTGACAATATATTAAACCTAACCTGACTAGATCTCATAATTCAAAAATATATTTAATAACCAAATCCACGAACTAAGCAGGTTTTGGGAGATTTAGCTTATGTATGTTTTGCGATGCTTCTCCGAGCATAACTATCGAACCGTTTATTCGATCTGCATGAAATTCAGAAGGTCGATAGCTTGTGCTATGAAGCTTTGCTTGTAATTATACGAGATACAATATAATAATTAATGTCGTAGTATTGCGTAAGCGAACCGAAGTCCCTTGACTTCGTAGAACCGGTAGTTGCGTATTTACTCTCTGATTTGTAGTTGTTTTTTTTATAAAAGTTAGTGTGAATGTAGAGTGGTGGCGCTGGGATCGCTTCCTGGCCACCTCTCGAGGACAGTCGATTGCTGGGCACTTTACTTTTCCTTGAAGCGCCGGCCGGTACGAAAACACCTTCACTGAGGATCGAAATTGTCACGTTCACCGTATCTCTATCCGATCAGCTATCATATTGTACCTGCCAAGCTGAAACCCTAATAAAAGTAAGCTTACTGAATTATACTGGTTTGCCCCAGTACCCTGCACCATGGACTTCATACCCCAGGACTGCAATAAGCCACCTTCCAACACAACGCCCATGTTAGCCATGTTAGCCATTAAATAAAATTAGGAACCCAATCTACCGAGAGCTCCCATTCGTTAGAATTTCGATGACTTCATAATTCATATTGTGGTAAATGATGCTTGTATCCATTTGAAACTTTGCAAATGCATTTAATTCCGACAATTATAGTGAGATTAGACGATCAGATAACGGAGTCAGGAGCTCCGCAGAACTCCGCAGCAAATTGTCCGATTGAGCTGAAACTTTGCATACCTATCGAGTTCCAATGACAAAAGCATGTTTTTCAGTTTTTGTGACTATAAAAGGTACGTAGTGATCGAGATCGCGAGATCTCAGTTCGTCGCGAACCACTATTATTAGTATTGATGCCCTCCGCGCGCCACTATTATTACGTAATCTGTGGCCACAATAGCTGCCGTAATTTGCAAATTCAAGGCATTGTGCGCAGATTGTTAAATTGCTGGCAAAACAACTTACCTACGTACAGCTCCAGCAAATCACATGCCAAAAAAATCCTTTATGAAACCCGATTCATGACAATGGTATTTTAGTGAAACTAATTAAGCCGTTAATCACACTGGCGATTTGCGAGCGTGTTTCCTGCGAGGCGATTTGTGGACGTGCTTGCCGCAAGCGAACCGCGTTCGCTCAATAGGTACCTAATACACTCGCGCGTCTTACTCCACTTCAGTCAGTTGTAATATAAGGACAGCAGCCAGAGGTTACACGTGCATGTTGCGTCAACAATGACTACCATTCTGTTACTGACTGTCAAGAAACGCAGTTGATCGCACGCCGCGTGCAGGTAGCTTGTTGCGAATTTTTTTTTTTACTTATTCGGGTAAACGAACAATAAAAAAATATTTCTAAGTTACACAGTAGGAAGGATAATTGCGACACCAGCACCGTTTACCCCGGGTTACTTAATAAACGTATTATGTTTTTAGGCTATGTAATAAAAAGTAGGTACTAAGTAAAAGTAAGTACTTATTTTCTGTACTAAATGTTCAAGTAATGCATTTTATAAACTCACCAGGTCGCTACCAACGAGCGTGTTCGCCTGATCGCCTCGCTGTAAACACGCTCGCACATCGCCAGTGTGATAACGCCCTTAGGTATGCCCACGGCGTATTTAAACACGCATTTTATTGGCGCCGCCCCGTAGAGGCCCTAAAAGCAGATTGCAGCATTGGTATCGATTCAAACGCGCGCGCCCTTAGTACAAACTTTGTTCGCGCGTTTGAATCGATACAAAAAAATAATAAAATAATCACACTTAATATAAATGCGAAAGTTTGAATGTTTGTTTGTTACTCAATCACGTCATAACGGCTGAACCGATTTCGATGAAATTTGGTATGTACGTAGATTATAACCTGGATTACCATATGCTACTTTTTGTTGACAAACAACGCGTGCGAAGCCGCTGGCTAGTAGCTATTAATAAAACAGATAGAATTTATTTAAACAAATGCAGCAATCTGTTTTTTAGGCCTCTATAAAATACTAGTAGTTCACCCCGAACTGAGATTTCTCGAGTCTTCTAACTATGTAGTTTCATTCAAATTACAAGGGGGTTCATGTTAATTGATGATCTCTAAATAAACTTTGGCAAATCGACGTTGTATGTATGTTTGTTTGTCCGAGGATAACTTTCGAAGCGTTGATCCGATCATCGTGAAATTTAATACATAGGTAGGTAATGATAACAAAATTTTGGTGTGACTAAATGAGCTAAAAATGTTGGGGGGTTGTTGAGATATTGGGGTTCAAGAGGGGTAAAAAAATGAAAATGTGGCTATTAGGTCAAGTGGGACGTTAAATGAAAGTTATTCATTAGTACATTTAGACTCCGTTTTTATTTTTCTTAAATTCTTTATAGTTTTTGAGTTATTAGCAATACTTAAAACTAAACTTTGACAAAATTCACAGGATATACCAGAGTGACCCACAGGGCTGAAATGTGGTATGCGTGTCTGTTCTCCGCAAAACGAAGTCAATTTAATCTGACTCCTATTTTCCGAAGTGTATCCGTGCCGATATCTGACCACCTCGAGCTTCTTGGTATCACATTAACTCCGGTTCTCAATTTCGGCTCCTACATTGAGTCAAAAACCCAGTTGGCTGCTAAAAAGCTTGGTATACTCGCAAAGGTGAGGCACTACTTCACACCGGGACAGTTGCTCAACTTGTACCAAGCACAAGTCCAATCATGTTTGGAGTACTGTTCTCACCTCTGGGACGGATCAGCAAAGTACCAACTTGAATCAATTGAGAGAAGAGCCAGCTCATAGGCAACGATGAGCTAGTTGATGCAAGGCTCCTTAGCCTGGAGCATCGATGAAAGGTTGCTAGCCTCTCGGTTTTTTATCGAATACATTTCGAGGAGTGTGCGGCGGTACTTTTCAACCTGATCCCACCATCTCCATTCTATCAACGGACAACCAGACGCTCTGCGGTGCGCTACGGCTATATGGTAGAAATACCTCCCATTCGCACAAAGCGGTTCTCTTTGACCTTTATTATGCGCACCGCCAAAGAGTGGAACGCCTTGCCAGAGTCTGTGTTTCCTGATAGCTACAACCTGGGTATCTTTAAGTCGCGAGGTTTCTTCTAGGCAAGCGTGCACCATCGTAGACTGCATCATCGCTTACCATCAGGCGAGATCGTGGTCAAACGCAAGCCTATAATGTATAAAAAAACCAATATAGGCAATAGTCTGAAATCCAGAATAACTGCCATTTGTACCCCAAAAAAATTTAACCACATAACATGAACTCCCGTTACCTGTAATTTGAATGAAACTGTAGGTCAACTCAGATGGTTATTTATTTCGTGGCACTGTTTTGATAATCAAAGATTACAAATTATATTTTTTTTTTTTAATCGGAGACTCGCAAGATCTTCGTTCGGAGCGAACCACTAGTTATAATATCATGACAAATTTAAAATTTTAAGTAAATTTGATTTCGTACATAATCATTTGATTTCATACAAGTAGTTAATACGATAATTAGGGCGACTTGCGCATCGATAAGCATTGACAAATATAATAATTGCAATTTAGTAGCCAAATAATGATATAGGTAGTTGTCAAATCGTACAAATACGTCATAAACATGTTTAGCCGCTAAATACGTTTAGGGATCGTGCAAGCCGGGCTTAGACTTAGGAACGGTTCTATTTTTTTATGTGCTTTTTGCCAGTATGCCCAAAAAAGTGAAAACAAATGGGATCATCATTAAATTGATGTCATAATCGTGAATACCTAATAACTCCTACGTTGATATCTTTGTCATTTGAATGTCTCAGATAATAAGCGACCAAAAAACTTATTTCTATAGATTTGTAGAGTATAAATACTGTCTTGAGTCATGTGAGGTATATCATTGATCAAAGCACAACGAAGATGGTAAGTGAACAATATTTAATATATTATAAACATATACAACCTGTTTTGTTATGTACGATATTAATTTAAAACACACATCCGGAATCATTTTAACTGATTTTAGAGGTGGGTTTAATACCGGTAACTTGAATATTTATCCAGTACCTAATCGATACATTTCCAATAAACTAATTTAAATTAAATATATAATACTAATAACTAAATTTGACGACCTCCGTTGCGCAATGGGAGTATAGCTGGCCGAGACGCAGGACGTAGCGGGTTCGATTCCCGCCGCGGAACAACTGTTTGCATTATCTACAGATATTTGTTCCGGGTCTGGATGTTTGTTTATATATTATAAGTATGTATTTACAAACCAAAAGTATATAAGTATTTTATCAGTTATCTGGTTCCCATAGTACAAGCTCTGCTTAGTTTGGGGCTAGATACCGCTGTGTGTAATGTCTAGCTATATTTATTTATTTAATTTAAATTTATTTTAAACCACTTTTAACGTAAATCGGCGGCGCCTTTGCGACGACGTCGCTTAATTGGTTTAATAGGTACCTACTTACATGACAAATTAATATGATTTAGTTACCTATTTTATATAGGCCATTGATATTTTATATGTCACTAGCTGACCAATCCGCAACTTCGCACGCGTAGTTTTTTAATAAAAACATTACCCTCCTTCCTGCGCAGTTGGGTAAAAAGTAGCCTATGTTACTCAAGGTGAATGTAGCTTTCCAATGGTGAAAGAACTTTTGAAATCGGACCCGTAGTTTTTGAGTTTACTCGTTACAAACATACACACAAAAATACAAATCTTTCCTCTATATAATATTAGTATAGATTGATGTTTTAGGATTTGTAATTAAGGTTGTTTGAACCTTAATTACAAGCGTGTTTTGGGGTTTAAAAGGTCCTAAATATTTTTCTTCTTTAAATTGCTAACTGTATAAAATGCCTGTGATGATTTTATTTGACACTGGTTGTGACATATTCTTCAAGAACGAATCAAAAATGAGGAGATCTATAGAAAAACCAACGTCTCTGACGATAACGCCCAGAGGATTAGCAAGCTGATGTAGAGAAAGATTACCTAAAGGTTGGTGGGAGCCGTTGGGTGCAGGCCGTGCAAGGTCAGTCGCTAGGGCAGGGGCAGGCCTATGTTCTGCAGCGGATATCATTATGACTGCTATGATGATGAATTCCGAGTCCTCGGTTCTTGGGGTGAGTTAAGAATGAACTATGGTTAAGGTTCCTATGGCAGGTGCAATAATTCAATTCAAGAATTATCATTTAGTTAATTGATATAAATAAAAATTTAATTTCGTAAGGAACTTAGGTAACGGCAGGTTTAATGCCAAAGTTTTATTTTAACTAGCGTCCAAGATTACCTACGTCGTTCGAAAAACCATTGAGGGACTAAAAATGTTAATGTTTTCAGTTGAAGATCGTAGCACTCCTAGTCCTCGTCGGGTTTGCGTCGCACGCCTTGTGTGCAAGGATAATACGGTCTCCAGGTAAGATTCTCACTTTAATTCTTTATAGTTACGAAAACATTTGAAAAAAGATGGGGACCATAAATGATTCGTCCATAGAGTATTTAGTATTTATTTATTGTATTTTATATATCACAGGTTAAAAGTTATGATAAGAGTGAGATAATTAAGAGTCTACCATCATAGTTCTAGAACAATTGTTTCCAAGCAGAACAGGGCATTAGTACCCTTACTATAATACCTTTACAGTATTAGGTATGTTTTGTATGTACGTTTGAAAGACAGAAAACTATAGATCTAAAGAATTTATTTAGGGCAAAAACTATGCAGCATAAGTCGTTGTAGCTTTTGATATATTCATTGCAAGCCCAAACCTTGAGTGCCTGCTCGAGTTGAGTTAGGCGGGGCGAGCATGCGGCGTTTTGCGGTGGTACATTGAAGTATTCTTAGTGGAGTGGAGACTGAAGCGTGTTCATGTCGCACGCTTCCACGCTGTAGGTATGTTCTGCCCCGCAGAATGCGCCTTACTCAATCCGAACACTCAAAGTTTATTGCTGATGCGACAATAGAAAGAAACACACTATGAATCATGTCATGGTGGTACTCATTGTAAATTGAATCCCAGTTGATGTAATATTATGTACAAGCTTCCGCCAGCGGCTTCGCATGCGTGGTATGTCAATAAAAAGTAGCATATGTGTCAATCCAGCTCATAATCTATCGACATACCAAATTTCATAGAAATTGGTTCAGCCATTTTGACGTGATTGAGTAACAAACAAACATGATGTGCAGATGTAAACGGTCTGATAAATTGCAAATATCTACTAACCTTTTTCTTGTAACAAGGTGGAGCAGGATGGCAAGGCAGTTCTGGATACGATAGCGGCCCGTCTGTAGTAGCCGCCAGGTCTTCCGGCTGGAACTCCGGAGGCTACAGCGGGGGATCCAGCTCCAACGGATGGGGCGGAAGCTCCAGTTCCGGTTTCGGAAGGAGTTCCGGATCGAATGGCTGGGGCGGAAGCTCTAGCTCCGCGTTCGGAAGGAGTTCCGGATCGAACGGCTGGGGTGGCTCTAGTTCAGGCTTTGGCAGGAGTTTGGGATCCAACGGTTGGGGCGGGTCTAGCTCCGGTAGAAGTTCTGGATCTTGGGGTGATTCTAACGGATACTCTAGTGACAATGCTGGAGCATCGAATTACGGGTCTGGATTAAGTGGTTACGGTTCTGGTAGTGGTGGTTACGGTTCTACTGGTTCGATTAATTTCCGCTCCAACGGCAATGATTGGCAGGCATCGTGGTGAGACATTCGAAGATATTTTGTTTTATCAACGGCCTTGATTTTGTAAATAAATAATTGATTTGAAAATATGACTTGTGAATAAATAAATTAATTTTATTAAGTATGCAATTTTAATAATCTTGTTTTCATAATATTAATTTACACAGTCCTTTTACATTTATGATTGGCGTAAATTTAAATTGGAACATTAGTATTATTAAGATTTTAAAACTATGTTTATCTATTTATTTATTTAGTCTAAAGATGGAATATTATATCGGTGTTCCGAAGTTTCCTTGTAGACCGTAAAAGACTAAAACTTAGAAATGTGTGTACATTATGGTGGTGAGAGACGACGCAGCTGTTTGTTAAACAAGCGTTGATTGTTTGTTTTGCAATATAACCGTCAAGAACAGGGAAAGGGTGGAACATGAAGCGATTTTACGTAGACCCAATACGGAAGTTGCAGTAAAATAAATATTCAAGACAAGCGGTTTATTTATTTTTGGATATCTAACACAGGATACTTGTGTTTTTAGATCTGATGTTTATCCATATACAGGCTCTTTTTCATTAGGTAGCTACATTTTGCTTAGAAAACTTTCGTGATTGATTATAATCATTATTATAAATACGGGATTTATCACGTACCGTTTTATCGGTGTTTCGACCGACAATGTTTCGGTTCAATTCGTGAACCTTCATCAGGGTGAGTGATCCGCTCCGAACAACGTCTCGATAAAACGGTACGTGATAAATCACGTATTTATAATAATGAGGTAGGTACATACTGCCTAATTATTAATAGTCTATTGTTGATAATCAGACAAATTACTCATAGGAAAAGTTTGTCCATAATAACTTTAATTACTTTAAGAGAATATTTTCTGATTAATGACGAAAAAACATGTCACGGGGCAAGCAGTAAACTACGCCATTAAGTAATTGACGTGAGTAGACAGGGGTTCCAGATAAGGTTACCTACGACTGTGTGGAAGCAACGGTAGAATCAGCTGGGCACACCTTGATCCTTTTAATAAAGTACAATGATAACAATATTCTGACATTCCTTTCTCTCCGCCCAATTCTCAAATTTCGCATTTTTCTCAAATGTTTGAGAGTTGAAATTTCTGAAATAGCCTGGATTCGTAAATTACCAGTAACATAAAGTAATCAATTAGGAATAAGTATCGACATAATTTCTTCGACAATAACCAACTAATGCTTTCATTCTTTAAACAAATGTTATTCAGAATACCGTGCTGCAATATGCCGGAAGAGCATCTAACCCTAGTCCTAAGGGTTGTCCAATCAGTTCGTCTCGGGGGCTTATGGTTTGGGACGGAGGGACACAAAGTCCCAATTTTAGGCAAAATCGCAATTTTTTCCTTCTTGTTTATGTACGCGTTGCAGTTGATAGCGCTGGCCATCGCCAAAGATGATCCCGATAGGATGTTCGAATGCTTCAGTGTAATTTCCTTCTGCGGGATGGGTATCTTTAAACTGTTCTCCCTAAACAGAAAACGCAATCACTGGCTACGTCTACTCAATAGGATGGCACGATTGGAAAACAGCCAGCTGGTGTGCAAAGATAAAACTGCCGCAGACCAATCGGATCCCGAGGAAAACTACGTTCCAAGCTGTGTGAAGTCGTACACAGAAAAGTTCAAGCGAACGTCTACCATACTGCTCCGTATATATAGATTCACGGCTATCGTTTACGTTTTGTCGCCTTTTATGGAGTATGGACTTCTATGGTTCCTTGGAAACAGGCCTGAAGGCTATCCCCATATCCTGCCTAGTTGGAACCCGTTAGATATGCATTTGGTTTGCTACGTTGTGACGGTGCTAATCGAAGCTGTGGCGGCTATATACTGCGTGTTGGTGCATGTGGCATTCGATTCTGCAGTTATAGGCGTGATGATATTCGTTTGCGGTCAACTTTCTGCGCTGAAGATACAATGTTCTATGATCGGGGGTAAAGGAATGAGGTGTACTCCTACTGCAGAGCGGGATGTCAAAGCCCATTTGAGGATCATCAAATGCTATCACACGCACATTTTGTTGGTCAAGCAAGTATCTTAGAATGTTAATGAAAACAAACAGCGTAGGTATGGTAGAGAGAGGGAACTGGGCATGTCCAGAGTGGATTTGTGTGGGCTGATGCAAATTATTATTGCTTTTAAAGGTCGAAGTTATGCATGGACGTGTGCTTTAATAATTTGACCAATTATAGTAAGTGGGAGCACTTGTTTTCAGATCCATCAGAGAGCTCGACAACTTAATAAGGAATATATTAGGATTGTATTTCTTCTTAGCCACATTAACATTATGCGCTGTGGCAATGCAACTCACATCAGTAAGTTTTTGCCTTGTAACTATGATACATGCTTTAAATCAGCTCTATGTATCCCAGGTACATATTTTTATTTATATACATATACTAGTTAACCCGCTGAACTTCGTACCGCCTTGACATGCATATAACGCGGGCTGTCAATATACGTCAGCCTGGTAGAATTGTCAATTGTTGTCCCCGGCCATCCCGGTCTATTTGGGGCGGAGACAAATACAATAAATCAAAGATCATAAAATCGGTCCAGCCTTTCTTGAGTTATAAATGGCTACTAACCTGATTTTTTAAATATATATATATATATATATATATTTAAAAAGCAAGTATATATATAGACAACCATACTTAACCATAGACAAAATTACGTTTAGCTGTCATTTGCGTTTTGTTATTCCATGTCAGATGCGTTTTTGTTATACCACGTTTTATAGTGACTTGTATTCTCTTTGACGTTTCATGTCACGTCACACGGAAACGCGGTCGAACGGGATAAAAAGTATCCTATATCCGTCTCCTGGTTCTAAGCTACCTCCCAACTAATTTTCAGTCAAAACGGTTCAGCCGTTCTTGAGTTATAAATAGTGTAACTAACACGACTTTCTTTTATATATATATATAGATATAGATAATCGCTTGACATAGACGAGCGAAGAGTTCTGGCCGCTTTCGCGTTCCTGGGACGGCTACCTGACACCGTTCCTGTCAGTACGCGATAAACGTGTTTAGTAATAAGCGTGTAAACTGACTATAATCCTGTCTCTTTTTGTCCAGGAACAAATGAGTGTGATGCAGATAGTTTCACTGTTGCAGTACATGTGCGCTACATTGACCCAGCTGTTTCTTTTCTGTAGTCACGGAGACGCGGTTATCAATGAGGTGAAATGGATTATGCTTTATCCTTACGCCAGCCCATCTACTTCAGTTGTAGCTTACGAATTATAATGAGCCGTTTTTTGCACCAAATTTAATAATAAATATTGCTGGACATTTCACACAGCGCTATCTAGCCCCAAACTAAGCAGAGCTTGTACTATGGGAACCAGATAACTGATAGAATACTAGCCGGCTGTGACGCAGGAGGTAGCGGGTTCGATTCCCGCCGCGGAACAAATGTTTGCATGATCTACAGATATTTGTTCCGTGTCTGGGTGTTTTTCTATATATTATAAGTATGTATTTACAAAAAAAAAGTATTTAAGTATTCTATCAGTTATCTGGTTGCCATAGTACCAGCTCTGCTTAGTTTATGGCTAGATAGCGCTGTGTGAAATGTCCAGCAATATTTATTTATTATTATTTATTTATATACTTTTATTTTGTTAATACATACTTATAATATATAGAAAAACAACCAGACCCGGAACAAATATCTGTAGATCATGCAAACATTCGTTCCGCTACGGGAATCGATCCCACTACCTCCTGCGTCTCAGCCGGCTGTTCACCCACTGCGCCACGGAGGTCGTCAAATTATATTATTATATATCAAATTATATTCAAATTATATCCCAGGTTCCAGTTTTGTGAAAATTGTTCGTATAATTCGAGGATTTTGTATCATAATTATCTTGTAAGTAAAATATCAACTTTTTTTAAAGAGTTCCATTGGCCAAGGTGTGGGGCCGTTTTGCGCTGCGATTTGGTGCCTCAGGCCGAAGATACGGCGGGAAATCGGCATCCTTGGCTTCGGAATGATGCTGCCTAGGAAACTGCACGCAGGACCCTTTAATACCTTGGACCTGCCAACTTTTATACAGGTACTTGTGCCCCTGAGGCATTGCTATGATTCGGTTTATAGGTTTTCAACCCAAAACCTATAGGGTACTTCCTGTTCACCTAGAATTGTCAATTTTGGTTAAAAGCAAGGTCTTACAGCACAAGTAAAGGGATCAATTTTTTTTTATTATGTACCACACTTAAATGAACAAATCATATTTAAAAAATATAAAACTAAGTACATATAATATAAAATATACGTGATAGTACAATTGGCGGTCTTATCGCTAAAAGATATCTTCCAGACAGCCTTCATAAAATATATATATATATATATATATATATTATGTTATAATGAAATATGTACAATCTCCATGATAAACCCTTTTTTGTATTTAAAAATGGAACTAGCCACAGTCCGGTTGTGAAAAAGATATCAAGTAACATCGGTAGTACGCAAATTTATTCTCTAGCGAAAAACTGTTATGAAAAAGGATTTTTTAATTTCCTCGCATTATTGATGAGAAGTTTTCTTATACTCGGGTGTAAGCGATCATTTATACCCTCGAACTCTTCGTTCTCGCTCGGTTTCGCCTGTGTAATTGATCGCTTTCAGCCCTTTTATAAGTATACTGTTACGTGGTCTGTCTTCTTTGACATACATGTATGCGCCAACTTCGCGATAAACTTTCATTTGATAAGGTCTCATTTGTTTGTTTTGTTATAGATCGTTCGTGCAGCCTACAGCTACTACGCAGTACTTGGGAAAAGCAAAGCGACTTGAAACTTGCAATATTGAGTGAAACACGAAGGAATATCACAATATTTATATTTATTACTCTGATTGTTTAATATACAGTCTGTCACAATTTAAAACACATGCAGAATCGTATAAACTGATTTTAGAGATTGGTTTAATACCGGCAGTTTGAATATTTATCCAGTAATCGATACATTTCCTATAAACCATTTTTAACGTAAATCGGCGGCGCCTTTGCGCCGATACCGCTTAGTCAGTTTAACAGGTACCTACTTACACGATGAATGAATATTATTTATTTACCTATTTTATACAGGCTGTTTTATTGATATTTTAGGACTTGAAATTAAGGTAGATTGAAAATGAAAAAACAAACATGGTAATGAATTTGAAAAAAAAACTATTTTTCAACAATACTAGCTATCAGCCCGACCCGTGTTTTAAATAAATGTCGTAAATGCAGTGACACGCAGTATATTCATATCACATTTAAGTATGTAACGTGACAATTTTATGTCACGTTACATCCTTCACTTAACTTAACATTTACTATTATAAACAATTTAACTCATATACAAACAACATGCCACGACATCTAGCGGTATGGCGGCGTACTCACTGCCCAAACACTCGATTCGCAATTTTCGATAGTTCCTCCGCCCACTTTCTGTGATCACTGCCGACATAGGAGGCAATGGCCGTGACGATTACGCGATTGGTTCTTTCTGCTGGATTGATTTGGGGCAAAAATCTACAGTTATAGAAGGAGTTAGGAACTGAATATTTCTTGACCAGATCTTTCATAGCATTCGAGATGTATTGAGAACCATTATCCATTACGATGGTGGCCGGCACTCCGTATTTTAAGATGTTGTTCTCAATTAGTGATACAACAGTTTTTGCTAGAGTTTCTCATAGGATATATACATGTGTATTTGGTGAAAACGTCTGTGACGACAAGAATGAACTTGTAGCCCTGGTAAGAGCGAGGTAGCGGTCCCAGGATATCAGTGGATATCATTTGAAAGGGACGTTGGACTCTTTTGGGGACTTAAAATGTCCGATCCTCGAATCATCAATTTTGAAAATACATCCTCCGAGTATTTAGATCTATCAGATCTAAATCCTCTCATGACAGGTCAATCCCCAAATCCGATTTATGAGGATCAATCAGCTCAGCAGGTGTTAGAGGTTGCAAGGAAGATTCACTCTGTTACAGATCGACCCCGAACTCTTAAATCAGAAGATGACTTTTCCGAAGGCTATGACCCAGATATGATCCCCAATTCCGAATGTCATCCTCTTAATTGTGGGGATCCGGTTTTACTATCTAAATTGAGCAAGGCTATACATGACACGGAGGACCCTATGGACGGACAACTCTTGAACAAAATTCAGGAGGCCTCAGTCATAAATCTATTTGATCCAAGGAAACTACACACTCAGTACATTTTACTGATTAAAACTTGCGGACAAGATTGGACCTTCCTTAAATCGCACTTAGTCGATGCAGCCTCGCTGAGTTATTCTTCCCTTTTATCATACATTATAGGCATGATTTCCGTGTATCAACTGCTACACTCTCGATTGGTTAATAAGAGCTTATTGACATTGGGAGCCTCCACTGACACTCTCTACAACTGTACGAAGACTTAATCAGCAGGCGGAGATGGATAGGACGTTTAATCAAGATTTGACAAAGCAATTGAACGGCTTGACCTCTCAAGTATTGCTCAACTGATGGAGAAATTAGACTCGAAAACTCTAGAATCACCCCATCCTGCCTCCAGAATTAACAGATCCCCGGTGACCGCACCCACCACCGACTCTGAAAGTCTCCCCCAGGAAGACCTCCCTGGTAAACTCTTCATAACTCCTAATTCAGTGTTTACCAGCAAGTATCTAAAGGTGTCTTTCAACATTAACAATTATCCCACCCTAACCCCACTGCAATTCAAGATCCTTGATAGGCTTAACTCAACTGGGGCTTTCCACTGGAACCCTTGTCAAAATTTTGAACCAGGATTTATCTTTGATTTTAACGAGACTGATTCAAGACCCCGACATCATCAAGAACTTCCAAGACGCAACTGTCCGAGATGACAAAATCAGCATATTGAACCGGGCCTTTGGTGACATTAAAACGAATGACCATCAATGGGTGCGTAAATGAAGAAATATTAAAACTTACATCCATTATATGGGCAACCATACCGCAATTTGCTACCTCTACATCCCACTCCAAATCACAGATATTAAATAAGGATTAATAAAAAACCAATAAAAATAATACATAAATTCTTCATTTTCATATCTTTAAATAAGCAACTCATCTAAACTACGGCCTCTCTTAAAGGATTCCTAGCTAAGCGAGGAGAAAAGAAACTTCAAAGGGAGTTACAAAAGACTTGCATCCTTCCCCCCACAGTCCAATTTGTTCCTGCCATTGTAACCTCTAATCTAAATATACAAATAGAAGGAAAAATTAATACTGAACTTATAGGAGACTACTTCTCTTTAATAGTATTAGCTCTTCTTCATGATATATTATATCCAAAGAAAGATCTTTATAATCTTTTACCCCCCTTATGGGCTAGATTATCTCAGATTCTCTCAGAGAATGCAATAATTCACCAAATTACAGAGACCATCACTGAAATGGTCCACACCTCTATCAATTCCAAGGCCTTTACTGAAGGATCAGTCATGCCTTATGATGGATCTCCACAAACTATGAATGGAACACGCACCTTAGAACTCCATGTGTCCGATAACACCTTGTTAATCACTATAATCTCATATAACTTCTCTATTCAACCAGGCGCTCATCATCTAAGAAGTCGACTTCGGAGTTCTGGACATGTAATTCTTCCCTATCCTACGGTAAGTCAAAGGAAACAAATCAAAGAGTTACAAGAATGGGCTTCCACTAAGGATCGTACTCATCAACAAACTCTAGAATTTCTGATGATAAACATCTTAAATCATAAGATTGACACCCTCTCCTCCACAATCAATCATCACCAAGAGGAAGAATCCTCCATTCAATCGATATATCAAGCAACAGCACCCACTGAAAGCATGCTAAGTATCACAGAATGACCCTCTCCTTCTCTCTCATATTTTCCTTGAAGACCCCACACTCATATTTCATATCTTCATGGATCAGAATCCTACCAATCCTCTCCTCAAAAAACTTTTTTTATGTCTAAAATTCACTATCTAGATATATAAAAAAACCAATTAAAAATAATACACATGATTAAACAGAGAAACAGCACCCATCTATTTCTCAAAAAGACCCCAACACCCCCATTTCCCTATTATCATTCTCTTTCAATCCCTTCCATCTCCATTGTTTGCATCAATTGCAGATTTATAATCTCTACTTCTTGCCTAGAAAATGTCATTACCTGGAGACACCCCTCCACGATCAAATGTCAATAAATTTAAGCTTATCATCTATAAAAATAAAATTCCTTTAATTATACTTGGAATTTTAAGTATCCTCAAAGGAGTTATTCAATTGCTTATTAAATTTCAATCCCCAATTACACCTTCAGATTCACCTCCACTGTTAACTTCTTCCTATGATGATCCAAAGGTACATCATCTTCCTTATCTGATTAAAACCGATCTCAGGATAGCTCCTGTATGGACTCCAGTGAAACTTACAATTATTACTCTCCCAAACCCAGAAATCAACATAACAGGATTGATTTATTGGAAATCTTTAATAACGTATAGGTGTGGATTCATGAATACCTCACCGGAAAAGATTTCAGAACTTCCCATAACAACTCATTCATTGCCTGCAATACCTTATTCTTCATATCTGCCTGACATTAAAGATGGAGAGTTATTATTCTTTGATGATTATATATATTTTGACTCAATTTCCTGTCCCCTTATTGAATCTGGGACGCTTAAGACTATCAAACAGACAAATGTTATGAAGACTACTTTCCGAAACAATAAAAAACATCAATATATCCCTACTGCGTATACAGATTTCAAACCTAAACCTCATCGTCCTCCGGACCCTTATAGGAAAACTTGGGCAATTTTGACATTAGAGGATCAAGGGTGTCAAGAATTTAGTTATGTGACATCTACAGATGGAATTATATCCCAAACCACCATAGATACGATTACCATCTTACCAATTCCTGCAAACCACCCGGTAGAACTCCATTTAGGAGATCCAAGTTTCAAATGCTTTACTCCATGGGGAAGAGGTGAGATTTATTGGTCTCAATCTGGATCCTTTTATATAAATTTTTTTCTCCTCCCTTTTGTTTTTTTTTCCTCAACTAGGGAGGTATTCCCTAGTTGAGGAAAAAAAAAACTGCCCAAACACTCGATTCGCAACTATCGAAATCCAAGCGCCTTCTCAACGCAGTTCGCCAAGTTTACCGCAGATGGCGTTGCATGCACCTAGTAAAAAAATCCAATACTTACTTTTATTGATTTATAATCAACTTTAATTATTAAAAACATATGTATTTACTAAATTAAATAATCCTTTTCTAACTAGAAACAAAATATAAATAAAATTTTAAATAATAAAAGGCCGAATTCAATTAGCATCTTTGACAGAAAAATTGCGAATAGAGTGTTTGGGCAGTGAGTACGCCGCCATACCGCTAGATGTCGTGGCATGTTGTTTGTATATGAGTTAAATTGTTTATAATAGTAAATGTTAAGTTAAGTGAAGGATGTAACGTGACAATTTTATGTCAAGTAGAAGTAAAAAAATTAAGTCATTTTAGCATTCTCTCTGTTCTGTTAGCATTCTCTGTGAGCCAAGATGCAATGGAGCACTCATAGTCTTTTATCCACTTGATGTTGTAGCGTACGTTTTCCGAAGCGCGTTTGCGGGCCGACTCGCCTGCGCCTGCGTCCGGGTATTTTGCGAAGAAATCCTGCATCTATTGAAGAAAATACAAACATTCGATTTCATTGATGGTCTCTGTGGCGCGGTAGTTGAGACATGCATACATTTCATTGTTTATGAGCATAGATACACCGCCATCTTTTTGAGTTTGTTCTGTCCTGCCCACCCAGAAATTGTCTGGAAGAAATCGCTTTTAGCGCTAAGTCTGCCCATTGTACTTTCCTTTATTTTTGTGTATTTGTTTGTCTATTTCATTTTATACCTTAATTGATAGAGTACTAGCTGTTGCCCGCGACTTCGTATGCGTCACACTACTAAATGTGTAGTTAACCTAGATATAAAGCTAAGATCACTGTTGCAACATGACTTAATATCCCATTTTTATCCCGTGGGAACTGATTTATGGGTAAAAGGTAGCCTATGTGGTAATCCAGGTTATAATGTACGTATACACCAAATTTCATCGAAATCGGTTCAGCCGTTACGACGTGATCGAGTAACAAACAAACAAATAAACAAACATCCAAACTTTCACATTTATAATATTGGTGTGATATCAATCTATTTCAGTGTTCTTACAGACCACTGATTAAGAGGGAACTCATCTGCCACAAGGTTTTAATTTAAAAGAAAAGCTCCCAACCCTAGTATTTCTAAATGTAAGTACTCGTACTTGTAACAAACAACAAAAAACTTTTTTTAAATTTGTATGCGAAGTTCTCGGCAGTTGCAACTACGTTAATTATTTTTTACTTAGAAAACTTTCATGGTTCATTTCAATCTTATTATAAATACGGGATTTATCACGTACCGAAACGTGTACAGTCGACACGCCGATATAAAACGGTACGTGATAAATCCCGTATTTATAATTACGATATTTATTCAGTTATTAGATACATCGATAATTTCTTTATTGTATATCAATAACAATAAAACAAAAAGAGAATACACAATTAAATCAAAGGTACAATGGCCGGCCGTATCGCTAAAAGCGATCTCTCCAGGCAACCTTTGGATGGACATGATCTGTGTGAACAAATGAGTTATTAGTACCTAGTGCTAAGATTGTTTGAAATAGTAACTAACCTCTTTGAATCTGACGTCAGTATCGAAGGTGCTAACGATGCCCGGGATAAGGTTGCCGAGGTATCGACTGTTTAGCGTGAATCGATCGACGTACGCCGGCCATCGAGCTCTCACGTCATCCCACACCAGCGCCGTACCGGCCGGGTTCGAGCTGATAGAGTGCAGGACTGTCAGGTAGTCCTGGCTGCGGATGTTTGACTCGTCCCATGCGAGTTCCATAAATCTAGAAAGATTTGAACATAGGTTTTGAACACATTATAGACGCTTCAAATACTTTTCTTTTCCTCTTATATATAGCTACGCATGCAAGCACTGTGACCTTTCCTGCTTATTATATGGGGTAAAGGTAAGAATAAGAAAGTGGCTTCGTACCTTGGATTATGACGGAACAGAACGTCTTTTGGAAATCCAAGTCTGACAACCTTCTCTCGCTGTTTTGTCATTTTTTTACTCTTTCACCACTCTTTCCCTTCGTGGTAGAGATGGGAAATCTCTACCACTCCCTTATCCACTCACGTACACCCACTCGCAATCACACATATAAACTGTACACACATTTACTCACACACTTGCCCACACACGCCCCCGTATTAGCGACTGTCAACTGTTTTTAGTATTTTGGTTTTTCATTTTGTGTGTTAATTTTAAATTTTATTTTCTTCTTATGTTTTCTTGTAATTTTATTACATTCTTGTTTTGTTATTTGTTAATAGACGTTAAGCGTTTTTATTGTAATCCGGTTTCCCGCGATACAGGCTAGACCTAGTGCGGGGACCATTACCAACTTGCGTCTACACTTATGTCTTTTGTAAACTTTTAGTTAATAAATGTATTTGTATTATGTGTTTAAGATACTCGCGAGGAACGATGCTGACTGCAACTGCCAATTGCAACGGCATTAGCGTTATAGGTTTTGATTTATTTGCGGGTGTCAAAATATGTGTATTTTTTGATTGCGTTGACTTTTTTAACAGCTCCAAGAGACCGCAATCCTGAGTATTTAATATTAATTTCAACTTGATAACTCCACGCGTTCCGAGAAAGGAAGGAAGAGGAAGGTCCGCCTGTCTGTCTTGATACGAAGTGATCATGTAAGGGTTCCTTTTTTTTGAGGCGCAGTAATACACAATGGTGTCCATATTTTCTCATAATTACAGCAAAGTGTAATGATATTCTGGCGGACATTTTTAACTGATACGGTTTTAAAATTACTTATTATATATTTTAAGAACCCAGTACGACATTCGAATATTGCTACTATTCACGTCAGAATCATGTATACAAATTTTATTTTTAACAAGTTTTTTAATTGGAGTGGGTTTCAAACTATCAAGGCCGCAAGAGGCATTTAGAGGATATTTCATTTCTAATTTATGACAGTACTTTATAGAAGTAATGATAATTATCTATTGTGTAGCCAGTAATACGTAATTAAATTAAAGTACCTTTTTAATATCGCTTCGTTCCGCGGGGCAGTTAAAGCGAGTCTAATCTTAGATTTTTCTTGGACATCCTCTTCTTTCAGATATATTGCCCAGAGCTTATCCCATTCTTCTTGAGACGCGGATTTCATACCTGTTTCATTGTAAAACGCAAATCAATTGTTAGTAATTAATATACATAGCTCGAAGAACTGACGACCGTTGGGGCAGAAAGGTTCTCGAGTGAAGACCGCGCACTGGAAAGCACAGCGTTGGACGGCTCCCAACTAAGTAGATGGAAAGACGACCTGATAAAGGTTGCTGGGAGCCGTTGGGTGCAGCCGCACAAGATTGTCAAAAGCCAACAGCCTGTTACAATAACACGGGCCATGCATTCGTGCGCTTGAGATATTTATGCATTTTGATCAATTTTATTTCTGTAGACCCTGGGTTAAGTTTCATTTTATTGTTGAACTTTACGCAGCGGGAATCGAACCCGTAACCTCATGCATCTGAGTCAGCTGCACGCCTACCTCGCCACGAAAGTAAAGTTAATAACATAAAGTTAGACACTTACCATAACTGTATACGAAGTCTCTCAAATCGGTCTCGATATTGACGGCATCAGGAGAGCCGTGGCTGTTCAGCCAAGAGATAAAACATTCTCTTACTTTGCTCTTAGCATTTGGCAGCTCGAAGCGCGAGGCTAGCGATAATATTTTAGATCGCAATAAACTGTAACAAACATTGAAAACACGGGTAGCGCTAATAAAAAAAAGAGAGAGATCATTCTTTATTGTTACACCAAATTAAAATAATTTAACCTAGAAAACTTAAAAGCTAATACATGGTGGTACAATGGGCGGCCTTATCGTTCAAAGCGATCTTTTCCAGGCAACCTTTGGCTGGACTGGATTGAAAAAACGTGTGAGGAGCCGGAAAAGGTCTCCCCCAAATCCGTGTTATAATACGGGCCCATTTCTCGGAGTGCTTTCGGCTAACAAGGCCCGCCCAGTAACAGGCTTAAGTCCTTGGTTAGTATTGTAAAAAAAATATTTTATTATTAATTAACAGAAAGAATATACAATTATTTACAGGACTAAAATACAGAAGAAACAGTTGAATCATCTAAAGACCGTTGCAAACGATCTATAGATAGCTCAACTGATCAGATCACTACATTATACATTTATTTTGTTATTATTATATTAAGATGGTCTTTGACTGAAGCCCTGAAATCGGAACATAAGATTAGTCAAAGGACGCAGCGTTCTCGGCTTTAAACGAGTCTACCAAGTGCGTAACACCATGCTGCGCCAACTAACCGGCATTGCCAATGTAGAGAAGAGATCGGGCTCTTAGGGGGGTTGTTACAATTACCTGAATGTTTTCCGTGCGACCACGTGAAATCGAGAGCGAGCGAATTTACGCCTTAAAAGCAACTTAACAACAATGGTTCAGCAGAGTTTTAAAACCCACCGTCGTCCGAGACACGTTCTCGGAGACCCGGATGACGAAATCACTTCCGCTAATGCGGGTGAGTCATCCACATTAGACAGAGCAAACACTCCACAAATACACCGACCTCGCCGGCGAGGTCGACGAGTCCCATTAGTCGCCGCCTACACGAGGTACAAGCACGTACCCGGGCGTTTCTCTCCTATCCCCGTCCCGGCAACAGCCCAAGCCGAGGTTCGTACCTAAGTGGTGCCCTTGCGCTAGTTGCCTCATCAAAAAATTACAGGGCTGAGCGCCTTCTGCACTCGCCAAAAGCTCGGTTAAGCTGCAACGGCCTCAGAGGCCAACAGCGAGATAAGTCAATTCGAAAAAAAAAAAGGTTCAGCAGAGTGTCCTCCCGTGCGCGACCCTGTGCGGCTGTGCGCTTCTCACAATAAGAATTTATGTATTTTTTTAATAAAACAGATTCAATACAGCAAACGCTGTACAGACCATCTACAACATAGTAACATCCAGACCCGGAAGTGCCCGGAACTTATATCTGTAGATGAAGCAAACATTTGTTCCGCGGCGGGAATCGAATCCGTACAGTTTTTTCACATCAAGTACACTTTATTATTATTTGTATTTTTATTTCTCTTCATTTGTGCACCGCTGTCCATTACTGCTTCGCTCATTACATTCCATCCAAAGGTTGCCTGGAAGAAATCGCTTTCAGCGATAAGGCCACCCATTGTACTATATTTAGCAATGATTCGTTTTTTAAGTATTCCTGGTGTACAATAAAGCGTTATCATATTCTTTTCTGTTTTCTGCAACCTCCAGCGTCTCAGCCGGCTATTCGGCCACTGTGCCACGGAGGACGTCACGGAAGGTATTATTGCGCGCTATTATCCGAGCATAGATATTTCATTGCATGCAAAGGTAATGAGTTGTATTGTTGATCAAGCCGAGGATTAGCAAACTGAAGTAGCAGTGAGCGGGGCACATAGCTCGAAGAACCGACGGCCGTTGGGGCAGAAAGGTTCTCGAGTGAAGACCATGCACTGGAAAGCGTTGCATAGGGCGGCCGACCTCTAGATGGTATGAGGAGCTGATAAAGGTTGGTGGGAGCCGATGGGTGCAGGCCACGCAACTTCGGTCGCTCTGGAAATCTGATGATGATGTTGAACTGATAGTTACCTGTTTATAACACCAGCCCCTTTTACATCCCAGCTTTGTTTCTCGTATAATGGCGTTATCAAGGATTGAAAATATTTCTGAAAATATATATATATGTATTATTATTTGGAGCCTGTACTGTCCCACTGCATGGCAAAGGCCTCCCTTCCTTCCTTCCACTCCACTCTATCATGCGCGTGTGTGGTCCAGTCTTCCATATACGAGTCGAGTTCGTCTAAAATCCACCAGAGTGGATCCCAAAAGACAGAAAACGACCACGCGGCGGACCGCGACGCCGCCGATGGAAATATACATTGGTTTACTAAAATATATCTAGGTAAATGAATATATAAATAAATAATAAATAAATATTCCTGGACATTTCACACAGCGCTATCTAGCCCCAAACTAAGCAGAGCTTGTATTATGGGAACCAGATAACTGATAGAATACTTATATACATTTTTTTTTTTGTAAATACATACTTATAATATATAGAGAAACAACCAGACCCGGAACAAATATCTGTAGATCATGCAAACATATGCATGAATATGTATTTATTTCAAAAAAGGTTTACATATGTAGGTGCACTTATACAAATAGTTATACTATGACAGTATGCGAGCGCAATTAACAATAAAATTAAGTAGGTACATTATTTCAAATCAAATCAAATCAAATATTTTATTTTGCAACACACATTATACAAAAATAACAACAAAAATAAAACAGTATATCAATAAAAACAACATAAAAACTTAAAACTAGGTACACAAATTGGTTGCAAAAAAAAGGTCTCAACTCAGCGTGTGCAGGACGTGAGAACCTGCGCTGGTCTTCCGTTGAGACCTTTAGGACCAAGAGAGACAAATAATTGAAAATAAATACATAGCGGACGCGATTTTAAAGTATGTAAAAAAATAATTCTCAAAAACTAAAATAAGTTTCAAACAGAAAAAGTTTTACAATAACAAGAAAAATAAACAAAGTTATATTAAATATATAGACTAGTTAAATATTTAAAAGTAAGAAATTAAACGTATTAAATATGATCAAAACAATTCATAAAATCATATATGTAAATGTTAAAGGTAGGTAGGTATATAGAGTTATATTGCACTTGTATCAAATCTGTTAAGTTCCTGCTCCTTTTGCCAGTGTAATAAATATTTTTTTAGTTTTAATCTAAAACTGTGAATAGTATGCAGGTTCCTTATCGGCGGTGGAATGTTGTTCCAACATTTCGATGCAGCGTAGCGAAAACTGCCTCGAAAGCCTACTGTTCTATGTCGCTGTGTTGAAAGCTGCATCGAACATTGTCGGCGATCGCAGGATCTCCAGTTTGACGGTTCACTTATCTTACTGTAGAGATAACCAGGGGCATGGTGCTTCATTACACCAAAGAGGAGACATGCTAAATGAAGCTTACGTCTGTGTCTCATCTTCAATAATGAATGTGCATTAAGGAAAGGAGTAACATGTCCCCTTCTCGGAACGTCGAAGCAGAAACGAGTACAAGAATTTTGTACTCGTTGTATCAGTCGAGCCGTCCTCTCCAAAAGTCGTGGACCAAAAACCACGTCTGTGTAGTTCAACTTTGAAAGGACAAGTGACTCTACTAATTGAATACGCAATTCTTCTGATAAGTACGGCCTCATTTTATACAACATTTTAAGCTTATAAAAACAAGATTTAACTACGTCAGTTATATGGTCTTCAAATCGAAGATCACAGTCCATTTGCAGGCCTAAGTTGCGTGCTTTGTAAACTCGATCAATTGGTTTATTCATAAGTATAACACTTGCGTTCGGGCCGATACTTGCCAGTTGATGTGTGCTACCAAAAATCATATATTTAGTCTTATCAGGGTTTAGTATAAGACTGTTATTTTGAGACCATAGCGCAATATTTGCGAGATCGGTATTAAGTTTATCAATTGCATTGTTAATCTCGGAAGGATGACACGAGATGTAGACCTGTATATCGTCGGCATAAATATGAAACCGACAATGTTTAATATGGGAACTTATGTCAGCTGAATATAAAATAAAGAGGATTGGGCCCAAAATAGAACCCTGGGGCACTCCTCTGTTTACTGGCACTGTGCGCGAAAAGCGTGACGTTCCGTTACTGCTTGATAGTTTAACGTGCTGAGAACGATTGCAAAGATAGCTGGTGAACCATTTTCGAGCATTATGATCGAAGCCATAATATGCCAGCTTTGAAATAAGCAGGTTAACGTTTATAGAGTCGAATGCTCTAGTAAAATCTAGCAGTACCAACAGAGTACACATGCCCCTATCTTGCGCGAAAAGAATGTTATCGGTTACATCCAGTAAAGCGGTGACCGTGCTACGTCCCTTCCTGAAACCTGACTGTACGTCTGGTAGAACTTGGTTCCTTTCCAAAAAATCTGTTAACTGAAAGCAAACTGCTTTTTCCAAGATTTTCGACATGCAAGGTAAAATACTAATAGGACGAAGGTCTTTAAGCTCTACAGGGTTAGGTATTTTTGGCAGAGGACAGACTATTGCCATCTTCCATGCCTCAGGAAATGTCGATGTACTAATAGATGTGTTTACTATATTTTGAATTGTTTCCAACGAGTCTGGAAGCGTCAAAATGAGCATTTCTAAACTAATAGAGTCATTACCTATGGCATTTGATTTTAAACTTCTAATTATTTTTGTAATTCCAGCTAGACTTATTGGTTCCAAACAAAATACTGCATCATTATAGTTATGGAATTCATAGAACGTAAGCAGTGAAATTTTTGTCGCAAATGAACTATTTCTATTTGTTTCCTTCAATATTTGTATGGAGTGGGTAGTTTTGTACCTAGGGTGTTGTATCTTGTGATTCTGCACTACAACCTTATTATCTACATCAAATACTTTGGTACCTTCCTCTAAGTTTAAAACTTGTGTTTAGACGCAAAGGATCTCTGCTTCGGCTCGATACACAGAGGATGGGCATGACAATGTAGGTATGACTGGCTACAGATACTATAGGTATAAGATAACCAGACTGAGCTTTATACTATTATGAGTAGGTACATCACGATTTCTTCTTTAGAAACAAGGAAAAAAAAGAAAGACTATATAGACTAAAAATAATACTAGCTATAAGACCTATTAACTAAAAGCTGTTTATTAACTTAAGGATCAATCCATTCAAGTATTATTTATGAATTTGTGTGTGTGCGTGTGTGTGTTGATGTGAAAGTGTAAACAAACATTATTGCAACACTCAGTCGAAATAAATGTTCGCATAATTAAGGCACTTGTCTCACCGCCTGCGATGAGCGAGAAACGAGTAGAGCTAGAAACGAGTTGGCGAGAAGCGAGTGTGTAGTTCCTATAGTTGTCTCGCTGGGCTATAAAGCGAGTGAACGAGTGCGGAGGGCGATACTCGCGCGCTCAGCGAGTGGCGCGAGCGTTCTATTCCGCTGATTCATCGCACGGCGTGCGTTCTGACCGCCAAGCGAGCATCGCTGAGCGAGTGTTGCAGTTGCTGCGACCGAATAGTGGAGAGCGAGTTCTCGGCGGCAGTGTGAACGGCCAACGATCAACTATTAATATACGTGTCTCGTTTACTGACACGGAATCTATATCTTTTGTTCGTTTCTTGAGCGAGAAAATAGTTGATAGCTAATCGCTTACACGCCGGCGGTGAGACAAGTGCCTAAGTGTGTTGGAAAATATATATGCTTATACATATATAGTGTCTTGCTATAATATCTATTGCCATCTATGTTTATTAATTTAATACTTTATTACACAAAAATACAAATTACATGTACAAAAGGTGGGCTTAATGCTAATAGCATTTTCTACCTGCCATATGTTGTGGTATACAAGAACTTTTCAAGATTGAATGCGTAACAAATCCTCTGTTTGTTGGTAGTTTACGTGAAAGAAATGTTTTTCAATTCTACGTGTGTTGTTTTATTAATTGTTGTTATTTTATTGATTTTATTATATATATATATATATATATATATATACTCGTATATATAGATATGTCGTTACGAAAGTTGAATGTTTTCGGGCAAAGGAAGTTTTACAAGTTGTTTGTTTGTATATTTTTTGTGTTCGTCTTTTGTTTAATATGTTTATATATAAATACCTACTTATCTTACATTGCTTTGGTTATATTACCCGTGCGCGATAAGTTGGGACCTGAGCGCGGTGACGTCATATTGGCGTGTTTGTACCGCTCGCAAAAAAGCGAACATAACAAGCAGCCGCCCGCGGCTTCGTCTTTGTTTTTTTTAACCTAATTTATTATGTTACTCAGGGAGGACGCTGCTTTTTATCTAATCTTTTTTACACTAATTGAATAAAATAAAAATACAATGTTTAAGTTTATACATTTATTTTATCTATTATTTACATTATTTCATCTTCGTCACTACTTAGTGGATTTATGCCTTCTAGAGGTTGTTCTTCGTCCTCAGTCTCACTATAATCACTTGACGAAGAGGTATCCGATAAATTTACAATTAATTGCGATTCATTCGTCTCTTGTAAGAGGTCATCGTCCCAATACTTTTGTCGAAGCCTGTCCACATGGTTGACTTCTTTTTTCCAGACAACAAAACAATAACACAAACGAAAACTAAAAGAATTCCAGAGCGCGTCGTTACGTGACGTAGGCCAGTACGAGACTAAAAACCCTAGTAAAAAATAGTGATGCGAACGGTACAATACGGGCGCCATCGGGGAAGTGCAGGGGAAGCGGTCGGGGAGTCGCATTCCTAGCAGGTCCCAAGTTATCGCGCACGAGTAATACAATCACTAGGTTAAGCTAACTGAGAAACTTGTTATTATTATTTGTAATTAGTCTCCATACTGATACGTTTAATATTGCGTTGCACGTGGCAATATTTATGTTAATCTGGAATGGTTCTGTTTCTTTCGGTGGGGAATGTCTAGAATATTATTTTCCGAAGAAAGAAGGGTCCGCTTAAAGGTAAGCGTCCACGGATCCGCATCGTACGCATCGGACGAATTGTATCAAACGGATTAGTCTGTGGCAGCGCGTCCACTCAGCAATCGGATTGCCGACACGGCCGTCATTCGGATTTTCGTAGCGAGCGGACGAGCGAAAACCGTGTGTTACAAATGGATTGCCCATACTAACTTTCAACCCCCTATTTCACCCCTTAATTATTACTTTTAGAGACACAAAGATAACCTACGTCCTTCCCCAAAATATAATCTATCTCCTCGCCAAATTTCATTACGATCCCATCAGCTCTGTTTAGTCGTGAAAAATTAACAAATATAGAAACAAACAGAGTTACTTTCGCATTTTTAAAATTAGTATGGATAGAAAAACATCCAAATATCTGTAGATCATGCACACATTTGTTGCGCGGCGGCAATCGAACACGCTACCTGCTGCGTCTCAGCCGTTAAGAAAAGATTTACCTGCAAATCGTTTAGAGCTTTGGAATTGATAAGTCTATCAGACAACTCGGCGAATAGTCTTCCCGCTGTGTCCCAAGGCACGTAATCTTGTTCCACTGAGAGGTATGTGCTAAGGTCCAAAGCCAGTTTGTACGGCACTACCCGCCCCATAGCCAGGGAAAACACATCGTTCAGTAGGTGAGCTCGGTCTGATATTGTCAACTGTAAACACATAGAAAAATAGTATTTTTTATTTTTATAGTGCTATCCAACACTTACTGGAAATACTAAGATTATTAAAACCATCTCAAAAACTTTCGAGCCCCTTGATACGAGGATGCACTGCGAATTGTGCTACAGGCCAGGGTCAGGGTTTTTTATGGGGTTTTTGACATATAGTAATAGGTTAAAATGGGTGTACCCATTTTAAACAGTAACTCGGAGAACGCTTTCCATTCACGTCAATTCTTTGCACTCTGCCACTTAAATAAGAAGTGAGAAAGTCTAGATCAACGGCTCTGTTGTGGACTGTATTTGATAAAAGTTAAACCTTCGATCACTTAACAGTGATCGAAGGTTTAACTTTTATCAAATACAGTCCACATTATTAATTAACATTAATATTTATTTCTTAGAACTGTTCAAAGCGAAGTCACAATGCTGAATAATTTTGAGGGCGGGCGCCGCTGCCTTTACCGTGTCTTCTTTCGCTCACACACCGGCGCAGCCGGTGTGGGGCAGCAGTACCGGGCTTTTTTGCCCTTTCCTGCGGAGTTCTTTCCGCCCCCCGTTTCTACGGGGGGGGTCATCGGGTCGGCTCGCGGAGCCTCAGGTGACTTACTCACGCGTTGTTGGCCGCCCGACGGTCTCTCCGCAGGACGGAGTGATTTGCGGTCGGCTGCTTGACGCGGATCTAGGTTGGCTGGTAGGAGGGGTGGGGGTGGGGAGGGATGTCAGAGTCTGTTGACGTCTGGTCGTTTTCTGTTACCAGTTCCCGCGAATATGGCTTACTCTTTGGGGGTCTGTCTGTGAGAGGAGCTAGTTCTCGTAAGTGTGAGTAAGCAGAGTTGCCCAGGCGCGCAAACATCCTGGTTGCTAGGCGGCCTATAAATTAGTCTAAGCTCTCAATTTCTAGGTCCCGTTGGATTGTGCTGTTTCGGACGTACCGTGGCGCATCTACGATGGTCCTGAGGCAGAGGCTTTGCTGACTTCGCAGTATCTTTCTGTGGCCTTTGGCTAACAAAGCATACCATGCGAGGGTCGCGTATGTAAGACGCGGACGGACAAAGGTCTTGTATAGTCCAACCTTCATTCGGAGCGGTAGGTTGGACTGCAGGACGGGCTTGAGTAGTGCTCGGGTTATACTCGCCAGGCCACGTACGTTCCTTGCGTGTTTCCTCATCGTCAGGTTGCGGTCTAGTGTTACTCCCAGATATTTAGCCGTGTGCGACCAGGCCACCGGCTGTTCCTCCAGGGTGAGTTTGGGTGGTAGGGTGAGCTTCCTCGAAAATGCGACTGCCTGTGTCTTACTCACATTGACAGTCAGTCTCCATTTTGTCAGCCAGGCGGGGAGCTCTGTTAGGACCCTTTGCATCTTAGTGGCGGCGTGGTTTAAGTTCATGGATTTGGTTATGTATAGGGCTAACAGAGCTTCTTCTGTTTTGGGTATGTCATCGGTATATTGTGAGTAACACACTGGGGAGAGGCAGCTGCCTTGGGGGACTCCGGCCCCTATTGGTCGTCTGGAGGAGGTCGCCTGCTCCACGCGCACTGAAAAGCTTCTGCGGTATTGGTGAGGTAGCCATCTTGTAAAGGAGTCCCGCGTGCCAGACTCGGTCGAACGCTTTTTCCATATCTAGGAATACTGCGACAGAGTGTTCGCGCCTGTTGTGGGCGGTGGTGAGGTGATGCAGTACTCTACACAGTTGGAGCGTCGTGCTATGTTCTGACCGGAATCCGTACTGTTCTGGGCGCGGGGGGATGTGAGGATTGGTGTGGGTAAGGAGGAGCTTTTCAAATAATTTTGATAGGCTAGGAAGAAGGGTGATGGGGCGATAGCTCTCAGGGAGAAGGATGTTTTTGCCGGGTTTCGGTATCATGATAACCCGGCCGGATTTCCAAGGAGTAGGGAAGTGACCGCTCCGTATAAACCCGTTAAAGAGCCGGGTTACGGAAGCGACCATTTTGTAGGGGAAGTGACGGATGGCAGCGTTCGTGATATTGTCCTCGCCGGGTGCCTTCCTTGGCTTTGTCCGACGTATGGTCCGTTGGACTTGCCCGGGAGAGAAGAAAATCCCTTCTGCGGTGTCTGCCTCCTGGGCGTCGGCCTTGAGGTAGTTTTGGACAAAGGTTTCCACTTCTACTGTGTGTGCCGGGTCTTTGTCTGGGTTGGGCTTGAACTGGTCCTCAAGGCTGTCTGCAAAGATCTCCGCTCTGTCTTCAGCTCGGTATCTGGGGTTAGAGTTTGTGGAGTGACGCCCAGTCTTCTGTGGCGTCTTCAATCCTTCTCTCCCATTGTCGGGCGTTGCCAGCTTGTAGCTCTGCCTTCACCTCATCGCAGAGGGCGTTCAGCTTGGTCTTCAGACGTGGATCCCGTGTTCTCTGCCATTGTTTCCTCAGCCTACGATTCTCCGAGAGGAGTCTGGTCAGGTGTGCTGGTGCTCTGGTCAGTCAGTTTTGACGAGGTGGTTTTGAGGCAACAGAGGGTGCCCCTTGTATTGCGATCGTTATCTCCCCGGCCAGTTGGTCCACATCTGCGGGGTTATCCACTGGTCTCGTGGGGACTGTCTTCTGCAGGGCCTCCGAGAACAGGGTCCAGTCGATTCCAGGTCTAGGTGGCGGTGGTTTGAGTACGGCCGGGCTGGTTTCCAGTATCAGCAGAACTGGTTGGTGGTCGGACTGCACTTCGTCGAGTAGTACCTCCAGCTTGGGGTAGTTCGGTAGGTGTGTGTGGACTGCGAGGTCGATGACATCTGGTGCGTGGTTCTCATTGTCTGGATAGTGTGTAGGTGTCTTAGTGCCTGCGACCTCGTAGTCGTGGGTTTCTGCGTACCGCTGGAGGATACCGCCGTCTCTGTTCCTCCTGAGTGAGTTCCAGTTCCTGTGCTTGCATTTCCAGTCACCGGCCGCTATCATCGGGCCTATCGGAGGGGTAGGGAGCAGTTTTCGGAGGTCCGCTGGTGCCAGAGGCGTACTTCCTGGGGGGTGGTGTATGGCGTGTATTTGTATGGGGTTGCCATCGATGCAGATCTCAACCCCCAGTGCCTTCATCGACACCAAGTCTAGGTCTGGTAGCGGTTGGTGGACCAGTCTTCTTTTCACCAAGACCATTAGACCCCTGATGCACCTTCCGTCCGCGCTCTGGTCATCCCTGCGGTAGATGATGTAGCCGGGAACTTGGGCTTGTCGGTGCTTTTGAGTAGGGTCTCGTTTATGAGAGCCACGTCTATGTTCTGCTCCTTCAGGAGGGGCCTCAGAAGTAAAACTTTGTTCCCTCTGTCTTTACTTGTGAGGCCCCGAGCGTTCCAGAACATGACTCTCAGTTCCCTACCTTGAAGAGCTTCCCGATCCCGCTGAGCACAATTGGGATCGGGTCTCCCCCCGTTCGTAGGGTTTGGAGGACCTCCTGTAGGATTTGAAGCGCCGTGTCCAGCAACTCTACTCGGTCGCTGTCGTAGCGGTGAGTTGTCTTCTTGGGGGGAGGGGGTGCGGCTCTGTGCGTTTTCCCCCCCTTGTGCTTGGGTTGAGGTGGTGGCACTGCCTGTGGTGGTTGTTGTTCTTGGGGGGCGGGGGCCGGGGCAGCTCCCGGTCGGGGAGTCTGTTTTCCGGTGTCCGCCGGCTTGGTGGTCCGAGGGGGCTGTGGGGGGCGTGAGGTGAGGGCATCTGAGTCTGACGACGAGTCCTCCGTAACTGTGACTCGCACCCGCTTTGACTTCTTCTTCTTCCTCCTCCTGGTCGCCGCCTTTCCAGTCTGCGGGTTGTTGGCGGGGGCCATCAGCGACTGACCAGCAGTCTCTTGTACCGTGGTGGTGCGTATGGGTGTGGGGCCCTGGGGGGGCGCGGGTGTCTGAGCCCTGCTGGTAGTAGCGGAGCGCTCTCTTTTGCCTCCTCGATGGGGGGCTGCGGATGCGGCGGTACGCGCCATAGTGCCCGTCCTCTTGATCCTGGCCTCCCTCTTGAAGACCGGGAACGACTTGTTATTGGCGGTATGTGCCCCCTCACAGTTGACACAGGTTGCAGGCATATCGCGCGGTCTGGGGCATTCGCCCGCGAAGTGTGGTCCTCCGCACCGTACGCAGGCTAGGGGCCTATGACAGTTGTGGCTACTATGCCGGAAGACTTGGCAGCGATGGCATTGGGCGGGGCCCTTTTTGCCCTTCCAACTTTCGATGACTACCCCGGGCATGTACAGTAGTTCCGTCACATTATAAATGTCCGGGGTGAGGTTGGGGGTTCTCTTCAGGATGCAAAAGAATATGCACCCTGGGCGGCCTTAAGACGGGCGGACGGCTCGTACTGCCTGTCTGTATGTAGTACTGCCATCGCCCGCTTGCTCGAGAACGACCTTTCGCGGCCCGAGCTGGAGGCTCTGCTGGTGGGCAGCGAGGAGTCCGAAGATTCGGACCCAACCGAATCCTTCCGCGAACTCCGACCGACACGGGCAGATCCGCCGGAAGGCGCGTTTGTGTCCGACATCGCGCACACAGCACAACACAAAAACACAAACACTGAGTTATAAATAGAACTATGACTACACACACGTAGTCGGGGCGATCTCCTGCGCGCGACCGGGGACCGGGAGGCGACGCCGGTACCGTGATGCTAAACCCGTTACGGTCTCGCGGTTCACGGCACTGGGTACTACTTTCCTCGCAGTCCGGAGCTAAAGGGGGGAAGGCGATCCCCGCACACTTTACAAAACAAAGCGGGCCGGGCTCGGCAGACGTTTTCAACAGAAAACGCTGCCGAGATCGTAACGGAGCGAGTGGGGTCCGTGCGCGCGCGAGACGTGTGAACGCGGCAGGAGACGGAGCCGGTCCCCGCTGCCTTTATAGGCCGGTATCTGCAATATAATACTGCCGATCCGCTAGTGTGGGAGAGGGACGGGTTGCGCCCTCTCGCTCGCACACTATAAATATACAAAACGGCGGCGCCCGGCTGCTGCGCCCAGTTCGGCGGCAGCGACCCTATCGTTCGCCTCTAATCTCTACATCTATACAATGCAATGAAACATAACATTTTCCTAAATTAATCTATAGCTCGGCGTCCGCTACAGGCTCCTAATGCCATAACGGTGTAGTTTCCTAATCAATGTTTTTTTTATATATTATAAGCTTGCGTTTGACCACGATCTCGCCTGATGGTAAGCGATGATGCAGTCTACGATGGTACACGCTTGCCTAGAAGAAACCTATTCACTCGCGACTTAAAGATACCCAGGTTGAAGCTATCAGGAAACACAGACTCTGGCAAGGCGTTCCACTCTTTGGCGGTGCGCATAATAAAGGTCGAAGAGAACCGCTTTGTGCGAATGGGAGGTATTTCTACCATATAGTGGTGGCGCATCGCAGAGCGTCTGGTTTTCCGTTGATAGAATGGAGATGGTGGGATCAGGTTGAAAAGTTCCGCCGCACACTCCCCGAAATGTACTCGACAAAAAACCGAGAGGCTAGCAACCTTTCGTCGATGCTCCAGGCTGAGGAGCCTTGCATCAACTAGCTCATCGTTGCCTATGAGCTTCTTGGCTCTTCTCTCAATTGATTCCAGAGCTTCAAGTTGGTACTTCGCTGATGTCTCATGGTCTACGCAAAAAACTTCAAATGCCTTGGACAAATCATAAAAAAGCTTATGCAGTAAATTATGTAAATTTAAATGTCTAAGCAACTGATTTAAAATAAGTTTGTAAAAATTTTACTAAATGTCAAAAACCCTGTAAAAAAACCCCTGAAGTGACAAGGGGCCTGTAGCACAATTCGCAGTGCTTCTTCGTATCAAGAGGAAAGTTCCGGGTTCGAGTCCCGTCCAGCTCGAAAGTTTTTGAAATGGTTTTAAAAATCTTAAGATAAATGTTAGATTGTTGAAAGTATGGAGTTATAATTATCGATTAAAACGGGTAAAAATTATTTCATCCGAAAAAAGAATTTCCCGATATTTTTTTCCCGCGTACCGTTTCAACAAAGCGTGGCATCTCTTCAGTCTCAGGTCCATTAGACGAGCATTCAAACGATGTCCTGTTTTTCTTCGATATGCCCGAAGCCCTAAGTCTTCATTTAACACCCTTTTCACCGTGGTTCTGCTTAACCTCATCTGAAGGGCCAACAGTTTCTGCTTACGTTTGGGATTTCTTTGAATTCGCGCCTTCACAGCTTTTATCACTGCTGGAGACCTAACAGACCGAGGGCGACCACTTCTTGACCTGTCATCTACACTAGAGTCTTCATTGTATCGTTTGATGGTGCGATAAACGAATCTTTTGGTTATATTCAAAGTTTTCAGTATGTCAAAAATTTGAATTGGCGCGTAACCGCAACGATGCAACGCAATAACTGCAACACGGTCTTCTTTAAGCGTCCACTCCATATTTAAAAATGAGTAAAATTCTAAAAAGTATACATTTTTATTTTCATGAACAATTCGCAATTCGAATTCTATAAACTTGTTTGTGGCCAGCATTTAAAAGTTTTTACTGTGTGACAATACTTATGACCTGACTAGGTATGTACAGTGATCGTTTAAAAATACTAGTATGTAGTTACATTTAGAGCCGTTTAGTCGTGAAAACGCCATATATTGTTGTTCTAAGAGTCAACTATACCTTGTGCAACTGTCCCAGTCACTCCATGCGAAATTACCCGCAGTGCGAAAAGGACTAATTGGAAGCGCGAGAGCGAAAACATAAAAAATGCATAAAATAATGATTTATAACAAAACTATTGAATAATATGAAAAATTAAAAGACAGGTGCTATGCGTCATAATATATGTACATATATCGATAAATATGTAAAGTTTCACGAACTCATAGTATTTGTTGAATGCTACGCGATTATTATAAATTAGGTGCGTGATTTTGGAATTATTTTCAATCGAGAAAATTTAAAGGAATCCTGTTTTGGCTACATATAGTGTTTAGCTAATAACCTCAACTTTTACATTATATTAATGACAAAGTAAATGGTGCAGTATTACTGCTGAAAATATAGGATCATTTGAAGCTATCTGAGGCACAGTACACTCTTAATTACCTGTTCCGAGCGAGTTTTGAGCTGTTGCACCAATTTCTGCCACATTTCTTCAGTGTAGTTCACCCTGTAGTATCCTACTTGGTTGTTATTTATTTTAAGCCACATCTCGCCGTCTTCCAGCTTTATTTTAACTGTAATCACATAAATTTCATTTTGCAATACAAGTACTAAATGTGTGAAATATCTAGTGATTTGTCAAAAGCGCATTTACAATCGAAAGATTCGAAGATATTAATTTCAGAACCTCTAATGATTACTGTATTTTTAACTATTTAAAAAATGAATCCCTATTTCCCTTGGTCACGCCATCACGCGTGAACGGCTGGACCGATTTCGCTAATTCTTTTTTTGTTGTATTTCTTATTGTCAGGAGTAGGTTCTTATGAAAGAAAAAATTAAGAAAATTGCGCGCAAAATTAGAAAATTTAAGAATACTTAACCACCATATAAAATTATTTATAATCTAACCTTAGCGCTTTTATAATGTAACCTTATGACGTTTGACATAGAATTGACAGAATGCCTGCTGCAAATATCGTCAAAGAGCATGTAAAAAAATGAATATCGTTTGAAACAGATGCTTCGGTCGGAGTTATCCCGAGATATTGTCTTCTATATATATATAAAAATGAATTGCTGTTCGTTAGTCTCGCTAAAACTCGAGAACGGGTGGAGCGATTTGGCTAACTTTGGTATTGAATTATTTGTGAAAGTCATTCATTACCTCATACATAATGATGGCCGGGGACAACAATTGACAATTCTACTAGGGTGACGTATATTGACAGCCCGCGTTATATGCATGACAAGGCGGTACGAAGTTCGGCGGGTCTACTAGTTTATTATAAAATATCAAATCTAAGTGCCAATGACACTTATCACAATTGTATCGATGATTTTGAGCACGCCTGGTAGAAGGCATTTATTTTTAACCGAATTCAAAACAGGAGGAGGTTTTCAATTCGACTGTGTCTTACATTTGTTTAATTTTTATGTTATGTTATGTTTGTTAGCTCAGAACGATTTGGAAAATTTGTTTTTATTTGAAAGGATATACTTTTAGATTGATCCCATGGAAATTTCATCAAAATTGGTAGAGTAGTTTGGTTTTTACTGTTATCTGAAGTCGGTTATATTTTTGTTAAAAAGTTACTTGTTCTCTTTGTGCAATAAAGAATTAAATAAATAGTTTTGATATTTAGTAAATTAACAATGAAGTCATTTTATTTCTATAACTACTTAGTCTCGAGAAATTTCTTTGATCAGCAAAAAATTTCGCACTTTTGTTCAAAGGCCTCCCTAAATACCTCCCACCTTTCTCGGCAGTGTGTAGATTCCAACCTTTTCATCTCAAATCCATCGATGTCATCGCACCAACCAAAGCGGTTTTAAATAAGAGCATTCTGTGTGTTATTAAAAACAAATTAAAATTTATCTCACCACTTTCAGCATTATCAGGGAACCATAGAACCTTTTCTTTTGAACCTTTATTCGTCTTGTAGGTGATGGGAACAAACCAACGATACCTAAAATATCCATTTTAGATTAGACACTATCTACATATCTTCTTTGCAGATCATTGAACGCCTTTTGCACACAAAAGTGAAGTATGGTAATGTTCATATTTGTAGTCAATGGATCAAAATGGTCTTAGCTTATGATCAACGTCAGTGTTTTTTCGTTTAGTGACCTATTGAGCACTGTTTACTCGCCATTGTTACAGCCAGACTATTACAGTCCACAGCGTACAAACTTATCATATTATTTGAAAGCTGTCCTGTGAATTAGCTGACAAAGCTGAGAGGATATTTTATACATGGGCAAGCCTTTTCGATCCCAGAGACTCATACCAAATTAATTAATTAATTTAAATCACAAGGATCACTTTGAAACGTCAATTTTACTGCCTGTTCCTCAGCGACCAAGCCAGGAAAAAAGGCGCGAACAAGGCTTGTTGTTCTTTTTTACAAGCTTTTATTTACCTTGCAACGTATGTATGTTTGTCCGGGTGGAATCTTGCTACTGAATTTTAAAACAGTTATCTTTAACCGATTGAGCTGAAATTTGGTATACACGCTTATTTTGGATGACAATGCATGCGACGTCTATGTGACGTCATTCTAATTCCAATACGGCGGAGCATCCAAGATGGCGGACTAGTTATTTTTTCTGCACTACCACAGTATGGGTATCAAATGAAAGGGCTTGCTGAGGAGAACACGAAAACTAATACAACGTCACATTAAATCCAAAATATGGGGGACCATCCAAGATGTATACTATAAATCCAATATGGCGGGACCTACAAGATGGCGGAGGATGTTTTCTGGTTTTGTATAAATTGTATAAAAGCTTGTTGTTGAAAAAGTAATTTTTCAACAACAAAACTTATAATGATCCTTTTACAATATACCATATAAAGAAAATAAATGACCAAGATTATACAAAGACAAACAACAACGACTCGGTAGAAGCTTAGATGTAAAAGGTGAAAGACACACTCTAAAAACTTACTTGTAATCAGAATCGTTAGTGTAGGTAGCTTCAGAGTTTAACAAAAATCTGGACTGCGTGATCGTATAAACTCCAGCCTCAGTCTCAGGCTTCACGGTCAGCAGTGGGTAACCCATCTGCCTAGTCCACGTGTCCATTATGTAACTGTAATTTAAAAGTTCGTATGAGTATTGGAGAGCCATGGAGCGCGCCATGTTCGGCATCACACGATCGAGTTTTCAATACCGAAATTAGCTAGCGGACTAAAGTACAAGACGTCAGCAAGCGAATATTGGGGCTCGGGTGAAGTTGGGCAGGACACTTGGTCAGACGTAGTGACGACAGGTGGACTAAGGCCAGTAGAGGCCGAGAACTGGGCATCGAAACAGGGGACGTCCACCAGCGAGATGGGTCAATGACATCAATAAGACCGTGGGTTGTACATGGTTCAGACTAGCACAGTATCGGGAAGAATGGCAGAAACGAAGAGAGGCCTATGCCCAGCAGTGCGTTGACACGGGCTGAGAATGATGATGATGTTCAGTATTGGAGTTTCGGGACGCACGAAAGCTTCCAACTTCAAACCAAGTAAATAGTCAGTTAACTAAAAATTCCCGCATCAGTTCTCATATCAGCCATAGAACGTCCACTGCCGAACATAGGTCTCCTCCATAGATTTCCAGAGCGACCGATCTTGTGCAGCCTGCACCCAATGGCTCCCAGCGACCTTTATCAGATCGTCTTTCTATCTTGTGATGACTTGAGAACCTTTCTGCTCCAATGGCCGCCAGTTCTTCGAGCTATGTGCCCCGCCCACTGCCACTTCAGCTTGCTAATCAGTTCTAATAAAGGAAAATGCTTACGAGTTATAGATACCCTCGGATCCCTTACTTAATACGCAGACTGGCGAAGATTTTTCACAAGGTTCTAGTCAGAGACAAATCCAAACGTTTTTGTATATTGCATATAATACACACTTACGCCCGTGGCTTTGCTCGTGTGGTTTATCAATAAAAAGTGGGCTTAACATGCGAGACAAATTCTTACCTGGCAGCCACGATTTTTGTAACCTATCTCGAGGGCTCTACAATTCTTTCGACACCCAATTTATCTCTTCATTTAGAGTACTTTATTACTGGGACAAACAAATATTCTATTGTCTACACCAGTCTACACCCAAAGTGTAGACTCCTGTTTGGGAGTATTACACTTATTACTCACGCAAGTATGATCTTTGAAATCCTGGACAAAACACCCCAGGAAACTTGTGCGCTTCTGGTCAGTGTTAGGCTGGCTATCCATATAGTCAACTTTCGCAAGCATAATGAACCACATACAGAATTCGAATGTGGAAAAGGGAGTCCACAAACTCAACATTTATTTTTTAAATTATAGGCTAGCGTTTGACCACGATCTCGCCACATAGCATACTACATAAACATATCATACTCACGTAAGATTCAAATCCGGATTATCAATCTTGAAGTACGGTTCAAGCGATGAAAGCAACTGTTGGGTGACCGTGTTACCAAACTTATATGCCTTTAGATAGTCTGATACACCTCGACGGAAGTTTTCCTCGCCAGTAAAACCTTCTAACATTCGCAGTATTGACGCACCCTGGAAAAACACAAAATTTGATTGAATCTTGAATGAAACTATGTATTATTTTTCATACGAGATGGAACAAGCATATGGCCCACGTTGTCAAGACCCCTTTTCTCAGGAACGCGTGGAGTTATCAAGTTGAAATTAATATCAAATATTTAGGTCTACTGGCTCTTGGAGCAGAAAATTAAATTTAAGCATTTAAGTCAACGCAATTAAAACATACGGCCTTTTATTCAATTCGAGGGCGGCACTGAAAATTTAGGGAATCAAGGAAGTGACACAAGATTACTATTTAAAAATGTATTTATTGCTTTTGGAAGTATTCTCCGCGAAATTTGACACATTTTTCCATACGATGGAACCAATCATTGAAGCAACCATTCCATTCGGAAGTTGGGGTCTCCAAAATGGCCGTTTCGTAGGCGTCCACAGCTTCTTCAGGTGATGAAAATCTCTGACTATGCAATTTATTCTTTATTTTAGGGAAAGTATAGAAATCATTAGGGCTTAGGTCGGGGCTGTACGGCGGATGGTCTAATAATTCTATGTTTTCTTGCTCTAAAAACTCTTTTGTTCTGTGCGCGGTGTGAGAACTCGCATTGTCGTGATGGAGGATGATGCGGCGGTTGCAGTTCTTTTTACGGAGTTCAGAAACGACCTGTGGCAAACAAATGCTAGCATACCATTCAGCATTAACCGTTCTTTGTCCCTCAAGAGGAATAGTCGCAACATGGCCGGTTTTGGAGACAAACGTGGCCACCATTTTTTTGCAACACTCCGTGAACGAACAATTTTTGTTGGCTTTAACTCATTTTCGAACACCCAAACTCGTGACTGGTTTTTTGTTTCGGGTTCGTACGCGTATATCCAGGATTCGTCACCTGATACGATGTTGTATACAGCATTTGAGGATCCTGCGTCGAATCTTTCGAGAGGTCTGACGCACCAAGTAACGCGAGCCGCTTTTTGCTCTTCACAGAGCAAATGCGGTATCCATCGGGAAAACAACTTTTTTACACCTAATTGTTCATGCAAGGTTATTTGTATTTGACTCATGCCAATGTCTAAAGTTGCCTGAATTTCGCGGTATGTCACATGTCGATCTTCCCCAATCAGCTTACGCACAGCATCAACGTTTTCTTGGGTGACTGCAGTTTTTGGACGACCTTGACGGGGATCATCACTGAGCTTGACACGTCCACGTTGATATTCAGCAAACCAGCGATAAATTGTGGTTTTGGATGGGGCTTCATCACCAAATGCAGAAATCATCCGGTCAACACACTGTTTTTGTGTTAAACCACTTCGAAAGTCATAATAAATCATCGCTCTTGAATTTTCTCAAATCAATTCCATTTTCTCAACGACTAAACAAGTTTGACAAGACCTTGTGACAATATTTTTTTAAATAAATAAATGGTATTCGATTTTTAAAACCAAGGAGTTATCAATTAAAAAGATTTTAATATGACAGGAACAGTGGAAATATTCCATTCCCGATACTTTTAGTGCAGCCTATGTAAAAGATACATATATTTGTTAGTAAAAAAAAAACTTAAATCAAACATGGGTTAGTACAAAGTATAGGCACAATAAAACAAACAAAATTCAAATGAAAACAATGAGAGTTTAAGTTTAAGTCCCTCACTCAAGTCTTGAGCCAATAGTCTCTCACAAAGACTATTCGATCAGAACCCGATTGAAGGACTTCATAATCAGTGAGTTTTACTTGTCTGCTATGACCTTCAGGATGGTGTTGGTGCTGCCTCGTACTCTACTGAGCAGTGAGGCAGTCTTTTTGTGGATGATTGTGATTTATATTGCATATTTTAATATTATTATAGGGTATTTTCCTGATGACCTAGAATCGTGAAACCCACAGTTTCATGATTCTCAGCATTACGGAACCCTCGATACCTGAGTTAGACTAGCACTTTTAAGATGATGATATAGAGTGGGGGGAGGGCGGGGGGGGGCGGGGGCTGATGTTTGTCAAACTTACGCCCCTAATAAAGTACCTTGTTATAAGAAATAGAGTCGAAAATGGCAGTGATTTCATCGGGCGTGGCCACCGTTTGCACTATGGGGTGGCTGGAGAGTTTTGCATCCGTGGTCAACACTGGATGCAAGGTTTTGGTTAGAAACTGATCCAACTGAAAGAGAAAGATATTTTGTACGCATGGTGAGTTTGTGAGAGATATAGCACAAAGGCGAACTCAATGCTAAAAAGCATTATTTTACAGATAACCTTTGTTTGTATATTGTAAGTATGTATAAACATTAAGCACTCACTGTAAGGCTTGTGAGGTAAAAATCTGAATTATAATAGTTAGTTATCGTAAAATGCTCTAAGGGTTAATCTAAATGTTATCGCAAAAAAAATGTTTAATGATTTCGATTCTCGTCGAAAAGGATGCTATCAAAAAATTATAACGATCATAGGTCTAATGATCTTAGAACTAGTCGAAATTAAACATGATTGAAAAATTGTTGGAGATAACTGTTCATCAGCGATTTCTAAATAAACAACTGCTTTGAGACCCATTATCCTACATTTTTTGATTGGATTGGATTTGGATTGGAAGCTTTAACAAAATAATTACTGTGGAAGCTTCTACTATCGATGATAGATGGCGACACTGACAAAATTACAGTTACATACTGATAAAACATCTATACTTTTTAATTTTGTTTTTATTGTTGTGTATGGACAATCAGTCCGAAATAAATAAATTAAATTTGCATTTATATGTAGTATTTAAGCTATGTAATCAGTAGGTAATCTAGATAGACACAAGATCCCTACCATAGTCCAAGATGGTTCAATAGCGTTCAGTGATTTGACTTGCATGTACGACGCGAAGCCCTCGTTCAGCCAAACCTCGTCCCACCATTTCATTGTAACTGAAATAAATTGATTGGAAAAAGGAACACATATTATTTACAACAAAATAAAAAAAAAATAGTTCTGTCCTATCAGTTATTACGCTATAACATTATCTAATATATAAAATTCTCGTGTCATAGTGTTTGTAACAAAACTCCTCAGAAACAGCTTGACCGATTCTTATGACATTTTTTGTGTATATTCGGTAGGTCTCAGAATTGTACATTTATTTTTCATACCCCTATGTGATAAGGGTGGTTTACCCCAACATTTTATTTATTATTTTTCGTACAATTTTTTTATTTTTATATTTTTAATATTCGGAAATAAAAAATACACACCATCATAAATTTTCCCCCTTCTACCCCTATTTTTTAATCGTGATTTTAGTATTTTTGTATGAACAATATCCATATAATTCAACCGTAGGTCGTTCATTGAAGTGAAGTCATTTACATGAAGTGTCGCGTCACTTTGCCAAGAGTATTTTATATAGTTTCATCCCGAAGTTCACACGGGAACGGGAAATTTCAAGCGTGCGAAGCCGCGGGTGGGCCAGCTAGTATCCTTATAATAAAGAAATACCAATAATAGGTGAGTTTAAAAAATAATATGTTGTATACATTTTGTAGAAATATATTAGTAGGTAGGTACTTTAATTTTTTTTAATTTGTTGTTTGACCATTGACACCCACTCTAGATAGTAACCTGTATCGTGAATTGATTGAAAATACTTTATAGCACTTATAAAAATAGAACAAAGGCGAACTTAATGCTAAAGAGCATTCGCTTCCAGATAACCTTTGTGTATTGTAGATAAAGATGAGTAGGTAGTGCACAGAATAGGAAACTAATGTGAACATTTGCACAGGACTAATAAACAGCATAATATCAGTACATACTACATGAATAAACCTACTTCTTTAATTTTACATAGTATAAAATGAAGTCGCTTCCGCTGTCTGTTCTCTTAGATCTTTTCAACTACTCAACGGATTTTAATGCAGTTTTCAGCAATAGAGAGAGTGATCCAAGAGGAAGGTTCATATGTATAATACATACATTTTACTTAGAAAGCTTTCGTGATATGTGACATTTTGAACATTTGTGACTTTGTTCTTAAAATATTAGAACATCACGAGTGTAGGTACTAGATACGAGTTTAATTTTCCATTGCAACAGTGCAGGTTTAGGTTTAATAATCATTTATTCTCAAAAAGATAACAATTATCACTTACATGAGAATCAGGTTAGTATCGAACACCGCCGTAAAGTTGCAAGCCTATCGATCTTTTACAAAATACATTTCGGGCAATGTGCCCAGGAACTTTACGATCTGATTCCGCCATCTCCTTTCCATCAAAGGACAAGCAGGCGCACGGCTCAGTACCATCCGTACCTAGTTGATATACCACCCATTCGCACACACCGTTTTTATTCTACGTTCTTGATGAGCACAGGATGGTAATGGAACACTTTGCCGTCGTCTGTTTTTCCTAAAGAATACTATCCGGGCCTCTTTAAGGTAAGTGTGAATAGGTTTCCTCTAGATCTTCGTGCTTGTTCTTAGACCACATCATCGCTTACCATCAGGTGAGATTGTGGTCAAACGAAGATCTATATAGTTTAAAAAAAAAAGGTTATGAATTACAGGTTGCGCTGCAAATACATTTGTAGTTCCTTTGTCACAGACAGATTAGTTAAAAATACTACGACTTTCTCCAGTTTATAACTACAGTAAGGTCATAATTGTACCTTTAGTGTGTCCACTGCGTTGAAGGGCATTGACTCACAGGTGGGCATGGGCAAGACAATGAACCCGCAGCCCGCTCATTCTTTTTCCAGCAACAAACCCGCATGCGGGATGCCCACGCATGGGACCCGCTCAACTCAGCGGACGCCCTGAATCATCTTACCTAAGTTTCCAAACCACATGTGAGCAAGTTCATGGGCTATTGTGTTGGCGACTCCGATCTTGTTGCCGGCAGATGCTGTGGCTTCATCCACCAAGAACTGTGTCTCCCGGTATGTGACCAGACCCCAATGCTCTGTCGCACCCGATACATAGTCAGGGATGGCAATCATGTCTGAAAGGGAAGGTTTACTTGTTATCAGGATGTAGGAAAACATTTTCTTTGTTTCAAGAACCAAATAGATTGTACTAAAATTGGAATTATTATTAGGTTATAATCTAACATGGTATTTAAAAAATTTGGTGCATAATACGCTTAAAAAATTTTAGAATACTTTTAAAAGATTAGAATAATATGTAACTTGCTTAGTATTTTTAACTTAATTTAAACTTACCAAGTTTAGGTAGAGGGAATGGCACCTCATAGTACTTAATATAAAATTCAGTAGCTCTTTTCCCAATATCCTGAGCAAAATCTATCTTGTGAGTTTCATCCTTCTGAGCAAATGATCTTAATGTGAAATTCTGTCCAATACCATTAGCATTTATTTCAACCTCTTTGTGATCAAAATCGCATATAACAAAGCACGCCAAGTATGTTGACATGGGGACGCTGGTAGCAAAATTTACTGTTTCTAATTTTGTGGTCTCATCTAAGGTTTTTGAGATTTCCTAGAAAAAAAATATAAGCTAGAAAATGAAAGCATTGCATTTTGTCTAAGCCTTGGTGTGGTGGGTTGACCATTTAAAACAGTGAAGTCCGTGTTTAAAACCCACAGCACAAAATAAGGAGAGTACAGAATGCTAGCGCATAACAATTTCTTTTTAATTAAGTTAATTAAATAAATAAATATTGCTGGACCTTTCACACAGCACTATCTAGCTCCAAACTAAGCAAACCTTGTACTATGGAAACCAGATGATAAAATACTTATATACTTTTTTTGTAAATACTTATAATAAATATAAATACAGCCAGACCCAGAACAAATGTCTGTAGATCATGCAAACATTTGTTCCGCGGCGGGAATCGAACCCGCTACCCTCTGCGTCTCAGCCAGCTATTCGCCCACTGCGCCACGGAGGTTGTTGAATTGATGATGTCAAGTTTCTAGAATAATTCATTATAATGCATTGTCAAGTGTTGGCACTCTTTTCTAGTGAGCTTACATCCTCTTAGTGCAGCTTGCTTACCCATACTTAACAAATCAGTTAATTAACTCTGTTAGTTACTGTTGTATTCTTAACTGAGCGCTTTTAAATAGTTTTAATTATGTGTGAAAAAAGTTTGATTATTATTATCATATTAATAATTATGAAGAACCTTACATTCATGTTGGACAGCGCAATGTATGACTGAGGCTTGACTAACGTGATGTCAAAAGTAGCCTTAAAATCTGGTTCATCGAAGCAAGGGAAGGCTTGCCGGGCATATGTTGGCTGGAACTTACTCGCCACCATTGTTCTGTAATGAAATTAATATTCAATATTTTATCTAATTAATAATAATAAACAAACATCAGTTTCAGAATTTGACAGCTAAAACCTAATACTTACTTACCTATTGTCTTTTAAATGAGACAAATAAAATCCAACAATATTTTTTGTCAAGTTGCCACTAAAATCTACACAGATCTGATAATTGCCTGAGCTCAAGTTGTTCTCGAATTCAATTACCAACTGCTCCAAATCCTTAACTTCAAAGAACTTGGATACCGGCATCAGTTTACCCTGACTTAGCACTTTTACATTCTGAATCTCTAAAAAGTGAGTGTTTAAATTTACATTGCCTTTCTCTTCTAGAATTTTAACGTCGATTTTAACGCTTCCTTCGAACAGTCCAGATTTTAAATCGGGATGCAGTAGAAGATTATAATGAACCGGCTGAACCGAAGGCGATAATCTATCGGATGTCTTTTTAACAGAATTGGTCATTTTGATTACAGTAGATCGTATAGAGTAACAAACAGGTAAAACACTTCTAATTTTACTTATGGCCGGCAATAAATTCATAGAAAAGGGACTGCAAAATTCAGAATTTTACAGTTTTTACAAAACAAAACAAAGGTAGTAAAACCAAAATCATGACATGACAAGACACACGACTCGACTCAGTCAGCTATTTTGACTTTGAGTTTGACAACTTTGACAGTAAAAAGAATCGTCTTTCCCGGACGACCTGGAACCCAAAGCTTTTGAGACTTTTAGAAATGAAGGGAAAGTATGTAACTAAATAAAAGTTTTTTACCAAGAATTCAGCAAGTAACTATATGGACAATCCGTTTTAGTTACTTAGGCCTCAAAAATAGTTATCTAGTCTGATGTAATGTAGGTATAAGTCAGCCCGAGACCATGACTGTTGCAACACAGCCGAAACGTTGGGATAACAAACAGTGCCGTAACTAGGGCGGTGCCAGCGGTGCCCAGGCACAGGGCGCAGACCCTGGAGGGGCGCAGAAATGACCAGACCAGTATCTAGTTTTGTTTCATGTATGGTAGTTAGTAGGTACATTTTGTTTTATTGCGAATATGGTGTAGACGCGCCCTCTGTACTATCTATATCTATATGGCGTTTTTCAAGCGATCTTGAAACAACAACACTTGTAAAGGTGGTTTTATATTTGTCTGATGTGTCGTGACGTGACGCGTCAGAACGGTATCGGTTTCATACATTTAGTACTAGCTGGTGCCCGCGACTTCGTCTGCGCAGGATTAGTATTTCGAACAATATGTTTATAAATTGTAGCCTATGTGTTATTCTGATGTATAAGCTATATTATTGTAAAGTTTCATTAAAATCCATTCAGTAGTTTTTGCGTGAAAGAGTAACAAACATCCATCCATCCATCCATACAAACTTTCGCGTTTATAATATTAGTAGGATGGTAACGTTCACACTAGTGCGTAACGTGTTGTGTTGTGATGGCTTATGTATGGAACCGATACAGTTCTGACGCGTCACGTCACAACACATCAGACAAATATAAATCCACCTTGTCTTGCTCGCAATATTACATACACAAACAAAAGTACCTATACCGTAACTATGAGACAATTTCTGTCTATATTCATTTGGAGGGCGCCATTTCTAACTTAGAAGTTCTAAGCAAATCTGTCAATCTAGCTGAGGAGATGTACATATAGTTCACGTTACGCTGTCATTGCTGTCAGCCACATTCATTGGTCCTCCCTTTATCTTTGATTTTATTCATTAACTACGTGCGGGGTTACTGACGCACTAGCGTGCGAGAGATAGATAGAAAATTCATCGTTCGACAAGAGTGAAAAGGATGACTTACAAAACTAAACGATTCACAAACGTTCCATTCTGCCGCGCCGTCCCACCCAATGTTCGGGGATTCCCCGATACATCGAGAATCACGCATTCAGATAGCCGGCCGGGGGCACTCGGATTGATTGTCTTGCTTCTCAACCATGGTCATGATTTGTATAAAATTTCATTAGTTTAAAGTAAAATTGTGTGTGAGAGTGAATAAGTTTATTGTTGATTTGTTGTTCGTTGATAAACTCGTTTGGGTAAGTTAGAAAATTGTATTTAAAAGTTTTACAAAGAAAGTTGTATATAAGTATATTTTTTCGGTTAAAATTTTTACGTTATTAGTGAAATTAACTGAAAATATTTTAAGGTCGGTGGGAGTAAGTAGGAGCGGCCTGTGCCCAGCAGTAGGACATTTAATACGCTGATAATATCAATAAATATTTATGACTTGTAAATGTTATTACTTTATATTATTATTAAGTGTTATTACTTTCCTAAGTAGGTATTTTTAGGTGGCATTTTTATGTTGACCATTTTTATGCTCGAGTTCGGTTCGACACACAAGTATACATATAGACAGGTACTTGTGTTGAGTTCCGAACTACTCGTATATACTAGACTAGGCCTGATTAGCGATTCTTCTTTCAGAAATATTACCTGCCGGCTACCGTAAGCTAAGCACGCATGCTATAACAAACAACATGTCTCAAAAACGTCCATCCGGTTCTGAATTTCGTAAGAGAAAACGCGTGAGAGAGATGGAAGCAAAAAAAATGGGAAATACGTTACGAAAGTGGACAGTCACACAACCAGAAAACAGTCAGGAAGATGTGTCCAATAATGACGTTTTGGCCCACCCTGGTATGTCTGGAACTAGATCTGGAAACAATTTAAAGATAGAATATAAAGAAGACAGCCCAGTCAGCCCATTCCAGCAAGACTTGACCTTGCCATCCACTAGTCCAAGTTCTGAAATTCAAATTAAAGAAGCAACTGCAACTGATAAGATCCAGTTAGACATAAACGATCCTGTTTCATGGTTACCATTAACTGACCACATTCGTTGTTTCCTTGTTGAGAAAGGTCCTGATCAAGGAAAAGGTAGTCAAAATATTTCTTCAACTGAAGACGCAGGACGAAAATTTCATATGCATGGGTTTACAAAAAAGATGAGCAATGGCGAGATGGTACCAAGGCCTTGGTTGATTTACAGTAAAAAAAGAGATGCAATATTTTGTTTCCCATGTATACTTTTCGGTTCTTCCTCGACTAAGCAAATAATGCCGGCACTGGCTGATGCACAAAAAGGATTTAATGATTGGCGTCATTTAAGTCCACGTATTCCTGAGCACGAAAACTCTACATTTCATAGAGAAAATTGTATTAAGTGGAAAATGCTTGAACAGCAAATAAAAAGTAAGACCACAATAGATGCATCCTTACAAAAGGCTATTGATCAAGAAACAAATAAGTGGAGACATATTTTAAAAGTGTGTACTAGCATAATTTTGTTTTGCGCGGAAAATAATTTACCCCTCAGAGGCTCTCATGAGCATATTGGAGAATCAGGATCTGGAGTTTTCTTAAGTGCCGTGGATATGATTTCAAAATTCGATCCTGAACTTAGAGCGCACATCGAATCGCTTAATAAAGGAAATATTTCATATTTTACGCCTTATATTCAAAACGAGCTTGTAGATATTCTTGCCTCTGAGGTCAAAAAACAAATTTTAGACGACGTTCGTGCGGCAAAATACTTTTCCATACTTTTTGATTGTACGCCAGACGTATCGCATCAAGAACAGATGTCACAAATATTGAGATTCGTAAAAGTATCCGAGCAGAAAGTTACAATCGAAGAACGATTCATAGATTTCATCCAGTCTCATGAAAAATCGGGCGAGGGATTGTCGAAAGAGATTTTAGAGAAATTAGAAGTTGATGGATTGAATATTCAAGATCTTCGTGGCCAAGGCTACGACAATGGTAGTAATATGGCCGGTAAATATAACGGAGTCCAAGCCAAAATAAAACAAATTAATGAAAATGCTGATTACGTGCCGTGCGCAGCGCATTCTTTGAATTTATCTGGCGTACACGCTGCTAGTGTGACACCTGACATGATCACATTTTTTGGATTAATCCAGAAAATATTTGTGTTTTTTTCGAGTTCAACGGTCAGATGGGAAACTTTAATGAAACACTTAAATATTTCATTGAAAAAACACGCCGACACGATGGGCCTCTAAAGCTAGGGCCGTCAAAGCTTTGAACACGCAAATACCCCAAATCAGGTGTGTGCTAAAGATTTTAACTACCAATGATTATAATGCGGAAACAATCGCTACAGCTAAAAGTATAATGGACCTAATTAATTATAAATTCATATGTACTCTGCAAATTTGGGATCAAATTTTGGAATCTGTTGACAGAGTGAATGTAGCTCTACAGTCTAAAACCATTACTATCGACAAAGCCTCTGAATTAATCAAGGGATTAACAAGCCAGATTCAGAATATTCGCGACACTGTGGACATTGTTTTCGAAAAGGCAAAAAGAATTTGTGAACAATGTGACATTGAAGACAATTTTCCTGAAAAGCGACGAAAGCGAGTAAAAAGACACGATTTAAGTGAAAGTTCAGACGCCGGCTACTACATTACTCAGCAACAAAGTTTCAAAATTCAGATAAATGAAGCAATAGATACAATAATTTCTGAATTAAAATGGCGATTCGAAAAACTACGCGACATACACCACTCTTTCGGTTTTTTGACCGTAAAACACATAACTACATATTCGGTTGAAGAACTAAAAAAACATGCAGCTGATTTGAGTATCAAATATTCTGCAGATATAAATGCCACAGAATTTTGGGCCGAAATAGAAACTTTGAAGAGTCAAGTTGAAGCGACTACATTATTTGATAAATGTGAATGTCAGTCAAGTATGGGTCTTCTCAAAGCTATAGTGGAACTGGATTTAAAGGAAATGTTTCCCAATGTAGTAGTCGCTATAAAGATATTTTTAACGATGCCAGTGACTGTAGCTTCCTGCGAGAGATCATTCAGTAAGCTCAAATTAATAAAGACGTACCTGCGCTCGACGATGGGCCAAGAAAGATTGTCTGGCCTAGCGATTTTGTCGATTGAACGCGACATAGCACGGCTCCTGCCGTATGACAATGTAATCAAGGACTTCGCAATGAGAAAAGCGCGGAAAGTAAATCTTTGAGTAGGTAGCTGTCCTTTTCTTGTGATTACGGTTTACCTTAGCCTTGGGTCTTTACTATCGAGTACTTTATGTTATTTCTGTATTTGAGCAAATATTTTTGAATAAACAATTTTTATCTTAAAGAAATCTACTAAGTACCTATACCTTCGTAAACAAAAAATAGATAGATTTATTTTTATGCACATTTGTCCACTTTATTGTTAGAGCCTGGTTAGAGCATTTTTCAAGGGCGCAGTTTTGAAAGCTCGCACCGGGCGCATAAAAGGCTAGTTACGGCACTGATAACAAATAAAAAAGGTACATACGCGATAAATACCCATTTTAATCAATAGGTAATTATGTACTATGTAGGTATAATATTTCTAATATATATGTACACATAATATATTTGTGTGGTCACCTCATTGCATGTGGTGTGAATTTAAGCGAAAACTAGCTTTATCGCTTAATCTCACCCAGCTGGTCCAGGGATCAACACGGGTTCCCGATGTTGACGGCCAAACAGCCAATTGCTTGGACCTTTACTGACAACTGATCCAGACCACTACTCCGTGTCGGTTTCATCACCTTTGGGTAGTTCCGACCATTGTCTGGTGAAATCTGTATCTGTCTACTCCCCGCCCGATCTTAGCCCTAGAGGCAAACGAAGAGTATGGCAGTACAAGTCAGCTGATTGGGATGAAATGCGTGCATTCTTCGCATCATATTCTTTGGCAGCAAGTCTGCTTCTCCTCGGATGATTCTTCAGATTGCGCGGATGTTGTGACAGATGTGCTGCGTCAAGGGATGGAATATTTTTATCCCATTCTCTGACGTAACAGTGTCAGGCAAAGCTCAACCTTGGTTCGGGGCCGAATGTAGACGCGCTGAAACGCAGAAACATGAGGCATACCTGGCATGGGTTGATGCTCGAAACCGCAAAACCAAGGACCTATATATGCAGAAAACAGCTTACCTATAACAAAGCTGCCAAGTCCTGCAAGTAGGGTTTACGGAAGGCTCGATTTGACCACATAGGCCGAATAAGGAACAAATTGGCGTCGTACCCGGTAAGGATTTTTGGTCCCTGGCTAAAGCGGTTCAGTCGAACATCTGTCGCCCCTCACTACCTCCACTGCTGAAACCTGACGGTACTCTAGCCCATACCGCTGAAAAGAAAGCGAATTTGTTCGCCAATCTTTTTGCGGAATCTTTTCGTCCAGATGCTGCAAACGGGATACCTCCGAGTCTACCGGATGGTGGGGTATTTATTCCGGAAATCCGCATACATCAGACCGAGGTTCGAAAAACGATGCAGAATCTGAACGTGAACAAAGCCAGTGGCCCTGACGGTATTCCGGCAGTTGTTCTTAAATTCTACGCGCCTGAGCTTGCTCCTGTACTGACACGCTTTTTTCGCCGCTCTTTGAAGTCTGGACAAGTGCCGAAATTCTGGAAGCTTGCAAACGTGCAGCCCGTGCCTAAAAAAGGTAGTCGTGCCGACCGCTCTAACTACAGGCCCATCTCGGTCACGTCCGTCATCTGTAAGATTATGGAACGTTTACTGAACAACAGGCTCCTGGCACAGCTAGAAAAGCATAACCTCCTCAGCGATCGACAATATGGCTTTCGCCGAAATTGGTCCACTGGGGACCTTCTAGCGTATGTCACGCACATACGGAGCGAGGCCGTTGAGAAACACGGAGAAACGCTGGCTGTTTCTCTTGGCATATCAAAAGGCGTTTGATAGGGTTTGGCATGATAGCCTTATTAGCAAGCTTCCATCATATGGACTGCCCACTGGTCTGTGTGTCTGGATATCGGACTTCTTAACTTTGGACCGTTCGATACGAGTTGTCGTCGAAGGCTGCTCATCCGATCAATTGGCGATTAACGCCGGGGTCCCCATATCAACGATCTGCTAAAACCCGGTACAATTGGGTATGCAGATGATAGCACAGTTGTGGAGAGCTATACATATATACTAGAAAAAACATAGCTTGATCTCTGGGACAGCTGTCAGTAAAATCGCGCCTATGAAGTTCTGAATTAAACAGTACGGACAAACGTACCAGTCAATGTCATACTTTATGGGCATGCTGAGCTAATTATAGTGATGAGCGATGAATCATCGTGACCACAGACTATAAACTATCGATATTTTGTATAAAACTTAATTCAAAATTAATTTATCATTTAATTTAAAAAAATAACATTATTGAATATCAAAAAAAATAACATTATTTACAATAGTGAGTAAATAAAATCTAAATTCTAACCTACTCGTAACATTCCTTCCGACAACTTTGGGGTTCGAGAGAAGTTTGGCCGCGGCGTGTCTTCTTCCGCAAGATGGCGCCAACTCGCCGCCATCTTGTTTGACATGACCCATTCTCCTCAGTACGAGTGCTAACGCCTTGTATACGCCCAAGTAAAAGGTTTGTTTGCTCGAATTTCAGTTAGACAGATTCCTTATGTATTAACTCCTGTATAATTTATGATATTAAAATATGTTTTTCTTTCAAGGTTACGCTGCTAGACATAACACAACACCGCCTTTCACGGCAAATAAAATGTTGCAGTTACTAAACACTGCGGTTGAAAATGTATCTGTAGAAGATTGGAAGAAGGTAGTTACCAAATGCAGAAAATTAATGGAAGAAGATTGGGAGCGGGACGTTCGATTTGATAATATTTGCGAACAAGACTTCATTATAAATTTACAAGATTGCTCTAGCGATTCTGAAAGTGATTCGGATATTGATTTGGGGTGTACTCCTTTGGAATAAATAAATGTATGTATTAAAATATTCGTTTCATTTTATTACCCAAATCATAATATAATCCAATATACTAATAATTATGGCAGACAGCCTTCGTGGCGAAGCGGTAGTGAACACAACTGCTGCGCAGGAGGTCGCGGGTTCGATCCTCGCTCAGTGCAAATATTTGTATGCATGAATATGGGTTTTTGCACTGGTCTGGTCGTACCTCGGAAAGCACGTTAAGTCGTTGGTCCCGGCTGCCATACGAATATCTAATGGCAGTCGTTACGGGTTGTTGGAGCCCTCAAAATTCTGTCTCAAAGTCTGTCAAAAGTCTCAAAATTGGTCTTACTGCAAAGCTTCTATCTATATTTTTTTCTGTATCATAACAACCCTAGGAATGTCAGTTTAACAAATGTCGCAGAGATCAAGCTATGTTTTTTCAAGTATAGTGCACTAGCCAGTGGAGCTCAGATCCAGTTACTTAGGGAGGCCAATGTCGAGCGCTTAAACTTGTCCTTGAAGGCAATCTCCGACTGGGGTGATGCCAATCTGGTCAAGTTCAATGCGAATAAGACCCAGGTGTGTCTGTTCTCCGCAAAACGAAGTCAATTTAATCTGACTCCTACTTTCCGAAATGTACCTAGTCAGGTCATAAATTCTGTCACATGTTTAATATAAAATAATTGAAACAAGTTTATTCATTATGAAACCATTTATATACCAAAATGAACTTACCAAAACATAGATTCTTATGACACTAAAGTTTATTCAAAATGACCTCCGTGATTTTGAATACAGGCCTTCAATCTGCGCGGCCAGTCGTCTATCGCAGCACGAACGAGGTCCATGTCAATATCGGCGGCTGCCTTAACCAAGGATGTCTTGTGTGACTCCAAATTGGGATGAGGCTTTGAGCACGCCTTTTCCTCCAAGTGTTGCCATATCTTGTAATCTAACGGATTCAAATCTGGACTGGAGGAGGGCCAGTCTTCGTGCCGGATGAAGTCGATTTCACGCGCCGCCAGCCAGTCTTGTGTGCTCTTCGCTCTATGAGCTGGCGCCGAATCTTGTTGGAATACCCAGTGACTGTTATTGAACATGGTATGAGAAACAGGTTCTACAAGGTTCGTCAGGACTGTATTTTGATACACAACTGCATTCGTTTTTACACCTTTATCACAAAAATGTACCTCTGTTAAGCCCCAATAAGAAACTCCCAACAATACCATGAGCGAGGATGGAAAATGACCTCGTTCGACACGCGGAATACGGTTGCTCTCTTCTTCACTACTGTGTGCGTAGTGTACACCTTATCATTTTGTTTGTTGTAGCTCTCTTCTACGGTAAAATTTTTTTCATACGAAAAAAGAATTTCCCGTTATTTTTTTCCCGCGTACCGCTTCAACAAAGCGTGGCATCTCTTCAGTCTCAGGTCCATTAGACGAGCATTCAAACGATGTCCTGTTTTTCTTCGATATGCCCGAAGCCCTAAGTCTTCATTTAACACCCTTTTCACCGTGGTTTTGCTTAACCCCATCTGAAGGGCCAACAGTTTCTACTTACGTTTGGGATTTCTTTGAATTCGCGCCTTCACAGCTTTTATCACTGCTGGAGTCCTAACAGACCGAGGGCTACCACTTCTTGACCTGTCATCTACACTAGAGTCTTCATTGTATCGTTTGATGGTGTGATAAACGAATCTTTTGGTTATATATTTAAATTTTTCAGTATGTCAAAAATTTGAATTGGCGCGTAACCGCAACGATGCAACGCAATAACTGCAACACGGTCTTCTGTAAGCGTCCACTCCATATTTAAAAATGAGTAAAATTCTAAATAGTATACATTTTTATTTTCATGAACAGTTCGAAATTCGAATTCAATGAACTTTTTTGTGGCCAGCATTCTAAAAGAAAAGTTTTTACTGTGTGACAATACTTATGACCTGACTAGGTATCTGTGCCGATATCTGACCACCTTGAGCTTCTTGGTATCTCATTAACTCCGACTCTCAATTTCGGCTCTTACATTGAGTCGAAAGCCCAGTTGGCTGCTAAAAAAGCTTGGTATACTCGCAAAGGTGAGGCACTACTTCACACCGGGACAGTTGCTCGAACTTATACCAAGCACAAGTCCGATCGTGTTTGGAGTACTGTTCTAACCTCTGGGACGGATCAGCGAAGTAGGTACCAACTTGAAGCTCTGGTATCAAATGAGAGAAGAGCCAAGAAGCTCATTGGCAACGATGAGCTAGTTGATTCAAGGCTCCGCAGCCTAGAGCATCGACGAAAGGTTGCTAGCCTCTCGGTTTTTTATCGAGTACATTACGGGGAGTGTGCGGCGGAACTTTTCAACCTGATTCCACCATCTCCATTCTATCAATGGACAACCAGACGCGCTGCGGTGTGCCACCGCTATATGGTAGAAATACCTCCCATTCGCACAAAGCGGTTCTCTTCGACCTTTATTATGCGCACCGCCAAAGAGTGGAACGCCTTGCCAGAGTCTGTGTTTCCTGATAACTACAACCTGTGTATCTTTAAGTCGCGAGTGAATAGGTTTCTTCTAGGTAAGCGTGTACCATCGTAGACTGCATCATCGCTTACCATCAGGCGAGATCGTGGTCAAACGCAAGTCTATAATGTATAAAAAAAAATTATGGTTCCTCAATCATTTATTTCTAGGCCGTTTGATTTCGGACGCACGACGAATTCACAATGCTTTATTTTCCAGTAGGTCGGTGGGTTGTGGGTACGAAATCGAACTAGATAACGGTACATAGTGATGGAATCGAGTACTTTTTGCGTAGTTACTATTTTACCTATTAATAGGTTCCTAATCAGTGTATTTTTCTATTCTGAGGTTCCTACAATGCTGTACATTAGGGTCGATGGCTCAACCTCCGAGTTTAAAGTTAATAATTAGGTAGGTAGTAGGTACCTACTCAGCTCTACCAAAACTGTAGATAATATGTCGCTAATCTGTGATAAAAGTAGGTACCTATTTAATAAAAAGTTTTGGCTGGCACGTGTTTTCTGCGCGGGGTTGAGATAGAGGCCAAACAGCAGATTGCAGCATTTTTTTAATGGTAAAATCCACCAAAAAATAGGCTCCAATTTTATGTTCTACAAAATAAAAAAAAGTATTTTAACTAGGTAGGTTACCTACCTACCTAGATTTATATAAGGATGGTTAAACTCACCTGCCGTTCTTTAAACTACTTGCGTAGAACCCCACAATTCCACTATCCAGTTTGCCGCCAAAAGTGATACAGATCTCGTAATTCCCGCTCGTAATTTCTTCAAATAATTCCAGGATGAGCAGTTCTCTCTTGTCCAATGAACTGCTTGTAGACTTTACAGGAACACTTCTCCCATTACCTCTAAAAAATACCGATATTTGAGTTCAATAACTTCATCGATTGGATATGAAAATTAAGGGTTCTCAGATTTACATAAACAAGATCAGTCAAGTGCGAGTAGACTCACGCACCGAGGGCTCCGTACCTTCCTAGTTTTTTTTGCTAGACTACATTTTCCCACTGCTGGGAAAACGCTGCCCCCAACTCCTTCGACCGTGATCTTTGGCAGATTCCCACCATTCTCTCTCGAATCAGCTGCGGTAAACTTAGAAAATACAGCAAATTTCTTTTAGCAATAAACTGTTTTCAATACTTTTTATAATTTTCTTGCATTCGCGATGGAAAATTATGCGTAATACTCGGGTCAATCAAGAACACCCTCGATTAGTGTCCTAGCTCGCATTCGCTAGCTCTTACGCCAAAATATATTCGGTGCACAAATTAATAGATCACTTACAGCCCTTGTATAACAATGTACCTACTATTACATTTTAGGAATTTTCCAAATTTCAACTCGGTGCTCCAGTAGCTTCAGTATTAGGTCTATGGAACGCTAAAACTTGTCGATTGTCGGGACAGAGGATGCTGTGTAAGTATAAATAATATATTATAATATAATAATATAAGTATATATAAATAATAATAAATAAATAAAATTCGTTTATTTCGGGCACAAAAATACGATCTATATCACATACAAATATAAAATACAATAAATACAACAACAAAATTGAGAACCTCCTCCTTTTATGAAGTTGGTTAAAAATACAGCATATGCCACGGAGCAGATGCTCCAGTGTAGTAATTTTTTTATATCCGTCCAAGTGGACGGAAATCCAATACTTATAAATTCCATTTTTATATATCTGGTCAGAGACAGCCCTCAGTAGGCTATTGTTCGAGCGACTCAACCTACTCCAAAACGACGCTACGCGACTTCGGATGATAGCGAAAAAGTCGGGAACACCCGCCCCGGAGAACATTCTCGACGCACTGCAGTACCTCGGCAACCTCATAAGAGCCCGGTAGGCATCATTGTACTGTTACTATACTTATGATGTTGATGGCCTTTCTAGTAAAATTAGACCAAAGTTGGCATGTGTACCCAGACAATATGCCCGGAATAGGGTGTGTTTTACGTCTGTTCTGCAGTTTGAAAAGCGGCGTGCGAGCATGTTACGAGCGGTCTCCGCTCTCGCTCGATGTCGTCATCATCTCTCAGCGTCTCCGTCAGTAAGTGACCTAGGTACTTGAACTGTTTTACCATTTTAATGGTTGTACCGTTCATGTGTACCTCGGGCACACTTCCTGGACCTTGTCCTGACCTGAATACCATCAATTCGGTTTTCTTTACGTTATACTTTAGCCCATGAGCAACAGCATATTGCTCACAGACTAAAAACAACTTTCTCAAACCCTTAATCGAAGGGCTGAGGAGCACCATGTCATCGGCATAGCTTAGGTTATTGACACAAACGTCGCCAAGATAGCAGCCTACCCTGATGCTCCGCAGCTCCCCGATCAAGTTAGTTCACATACAGGTTAAACAGGTCAGGAGAGGTCAACCCCCCTTGGCGAACTCCGCATTCTAGTCTGTAGTCACTTATAGGTTGTGTTGTTGCCCCACCTAACATTGTTAGTTTGGTTTGTAGGTGGTTTTTCTTCTGTTTATGACCAACCTAGTTATTCGTGGTAGGTAAATCACTTAATCCCATTGAACGATGCCCATATTCCCTACTTTTTGCAATGTCATTTGAAACATCTCACTAAAAAGAGGAAAGCTATCCATTAGCAACACGATATGCTTGATTCAAGACGGCGCGCCCGCCAGCGGCCTTGTAAACCCCTCTGCTCTAACCTGCCGCTCGGTACCTACTCACTAATTGAGGGCTTAGGTAGGTACTCTACATACAATCTAGTAAAAACAATCACGCATAGCATAGTTACCTACAAACTCGCAGTCTTATGGTAGTTAGTACCTACTCTAAGGTAATTGTTTACCTGAATATCACTGAATTGATATCCAATTTGTTAGAATGTAGTTGAATCGTCCGAGTAGGCCTTATGACGTCTACATGGATCGCTACTGAGCCGCTATAAGTCTTGTTGTTCATGTGTGGCCATAGTTTAAGTTTGTAGTTCTTCGGCACTGTGTATGTTGGGAGCCTGTAGTAGTCCTGAAAACATTTAAAATCTAAATAGGTATTTTGTTTGAAAAGGACTAAGTAAGTATTGAATATTGAAGTACCCTGTGGCGTAGCGTAGTAAGGGGCGGCAGGGCGCTCCGCCCCGGGCGGCACCTTTAGGGGGTGGCAAAATTTCACAATAAATAATAACAATATTTTGTAAGTATTTGAACCATTACCTACATATTTTTGTCGCGTACGCAATGCTAGCTGTGACAAAAGTTATTCAAATTGAAATTGAACAAAAATGATTTAAGATCAACAATGAGTACCTACCTACTTTAAGGCTAACAAATCTGGCTATCTTGTCTATTAAGGAAGAGGTGTGTAATGCTATAGACATTGCATTAGAAGACTTTGCTCTTAAAAAAGTAGGCACACGTTTTGTTTTTAGTTCTAAGAAGTATATTAATTTTAAATATAAATATTAATAGTATCTTTGTAGTTCTAATTGGAAGTCAATTTGCGTTTTATATTTAAATCGCTAATAACTTAATCTTGATGATCGTCAAGGTATAATCATGTGTTCCATACCTGTTATATTAATGTAAGTGGCACACGTGTAAGAATTTTTGTAATAAATGTGATTTTTATATTGTAAGACACACATACATATATATAATAAAGATTTTTAAAATCATCTCAAAAATTTCAAGCCTAGACGGGACTTGAACCCGCGACCTTCCTCTTGATACGAGGAATCTGATTCCTCGTTTCAAGAGGAAGGTCGCGGGTTGGAATTTTCCGCATGTGTTCGGATAACACTATAAATAAAAATACTATATATGTATATGATATATGCTATATATATGACGATTTTATTTGTAATCTGTACAATACACAATAATGATGCCTGTTTTTGCCGACAAGTTCTTTAGAATGACCCACTGTGTATTATAGTCTATTAAATTGAAATACCTGAATAAGAGGGCGGCAAAATTTTCTTCCGCCCCGGGCGGCTGACACCCACTGGAGTACTTACCTAAGATCGTTTTATCTACGAGCACTTTTATCTATACTATTAATAGATTTAAGAGGTATTGTTTAGTATGTTTGTAGGGCGTAGGTAATCTCAAAACTAGTGAAGCGATTAAAAATATTTCACTGAATTTAAGCTGATATATCCCTGAACTCTAGGCTATGTTTTATTTGATAAAAATCTACGCGAGGTCAACTAGTAAAAACATCTAAAAATAAATAATTCTGGATATTGATTCAGATCCTAAGTTCCTTAAATACAAAATAATTTACCGAACTATTGTTGTTAAAACTAAATAAAACAGAAAATATAACGGTAGTTAAGAAGCCGGCGAACCCCGAGCGCAACTTTAATTCGGCCGCGTCAAAAACTTCGGCCTGAATATCGCTATCCCTGTTTAGTGACGAAGCTTATCCACGCAGAGCGACAGTGATAGCGAATGAATGATTCTAAATTTGATTAGATTTTGACCGTGTTCCGTAATACCAAAAATGATGACTGAAAACTTGTTGTATTTTTCTCATTGTGTTGATATTCTGTAACTAGACGATATAATCTATGTTCCCATGACTAGGATACGTAAGATGTTGTTGTTTTTAATACGAAACAACTAGTTTAAAAATAGGTCTTTTATGACGTAAAAACATGCAGAATGCGATACGCATCTATTTCATTTTAGATAAGTATTTTGATCTAATATATGGTTGGGAACGTAGATAAATACTATTCAAATTAAAATATTGCCTTATTAAGGTAGAAATATGCTCCAATTAGAAATGATCTTGGTAGTACGTGTTGTATGGGCTATTCCCCTCCGGTCTCCCCTTAAGTAGTTCAGTATTTAGTATATTACCTATGTAATATACTAGCTAGGTAGCATGACATTCCAACCAATTGTTTGGTTTACCATTCGATTTTGAAATCGATTATACTTTTTCCAATTAGAGATAAGCTATCACAAAATTTTAATTAAGATTATCCTTTTAATACCATTTTAAGTTTCTCTTTGATACACAATTTTTAAATACGATTTGCAACGTTGTGCAGAAGTAGAAGTCTTACGACCATCATAAAGTGAACTAAAATAAATCAAACCTGTTTCGTTGAAATGGTTATATCTCGTATTGGATACGGTGTGGTTGGTGTGCAATTTGTGTCATTTTGAGATAATGCCTCTGTTGACACAACTAGCCAAAATAATACCCCGCATAGAATAAACACCTTATTGTGCACCTTCTGAAAGAAAAACGTACCTAAGACTAACAGTTATTAGATGACAAGTAAAAATATAAAAAACCGACCAAATGCAAGTCGGACTCGCGCACGAAGGGTTCCGTACCCTTATAGGGTATCTATATAAACGAGCAAAAAAACATGTTTGTTGTATGGGAGCCCCCATTAAAGATTTGTTTTATTTTAATTTATTTATTAATTTTTAAAGTGAATATATAACTAAATATTCTGTGAATATTTCAAGCGTCTACATGTTACCGCTATCAATATCGAGCAAAAACGAGCAAAAAAATCACGTTTGTTGTATGGGAGCCCCCCTGAAATACCTATTTTATTATTTTTTTAGTATATGTTGTTATAGCGGCAACAGAAATACATCATCTGTGAAAATTTCAACTATCTAACTATCACGGTTCATGAGATACAGTCTGGTAACACACTGACAGACAGACAGGGAGTCTTAGTAATAGGGTCCCGTTTTACCCTTGGGTACGGAACCCTAAAAATAAAAACCCCCTCATTTTGCGTTGGGAGCTAAAACTATAGGTAGGTACGTCTTAATTAAACCGTGTCAAATACAATTAATATTCTTGTATTTCTCTAGGAAAGATATATTCTAGACTAGCTTCCGCCAGCGGCTTCGCACGCATCGTTTCTCAATAAAAAGTAGCATATATGTCAATCCAAGACATAATCTATCGAAATACCAAATTTCATCGAAATTGGTTCAGCCATTATGACGTTACTGAGTAACAAACAAACAAATAAACAAACATCCAAACTTTCACATTTGTATTATTAGTGTGATGTATGTCGATAACAGAACTTATAAAAGAAATGGCAAATAAAAAATCCTTACAAAATTTCCATTCTACAGCCCTTTACGAAAAAGGAAAAGTGCCAATAATCCTCGGATCAGCTGACCTGATCCTAATCACACATTGAACCGCTCTAATTAAACTAGATTCCTAAATGGTTTTGCAATTTAAACCATACGTTGAACCATATGTTGAAGGGACGGTTTCAACACAAATAATAAATGTATATAGAAAATGTTCCTGTTTTATTATCAAAATCTCGAGAATATCGATAAAATGCTACTCGACGAAATGTTAGAGAACTAGCTTATTGTACACACGGCTACACATCAAGCTATACAATTCCAGTATAAGCTGACGTCGCATTGTATAGGCTTTTCGTAGAATGAGAGGTCAGCTTATACTGGAAATGAATAGGTTGATGTGTAGCCGTGTGTACGATGCCACAGATTACTAAAAAGTTACTACGTGCTGTTCAACAACCCCGCTAGTTCAATGACCTCGCCCAGACCTTAACCTAGCCCGGACAATGAACTCAACCAGTCAACTGAGCGCGTATAGTGCGTACGGCAGGGCGGTAATCTGACCTCGTATTGTGTAGGCTTTTCGTAGAATAAGAGGTCAGCTTATACTGGAAATGTATAGCTTGATGTGTAGCCGTGTCTACATGTTAGACAAAAAAACAAACTTAAAGTTTAAAAAAAAAATGTAATTTATTCATTAGTTATGGTCTCAAAAATATACTCCCTTATTTGTAGTTTAAATTGCAACACCTAATATTTAAAAAAATCGCATCCGTTTGGGACTTACGATGTCACAGACAGACATAGGTCTTTCAAAAAAGGTATGTTACAAGTTTGACGCTTATGCGTTAAACTTATAACACCCCGTTTTTGCATCATGGGCTAACCTTTGTCTTTCCTTTTTACAAAGACAGAATTATAATACCCTCCATGTCATGAGAAAAAAATACATTTGTTTCCCTACAACACCAACATCAAAGTCACTAGAGCGATCTCTAGATAGATTATGATAACACACAGATAAATAATCTAATGAATAAGATGTAGAAAGTTATGGTAAGTATTCAATATACAAACCCTCAGAATACAGAAAAAACCAGAAGCCGCCTTCAGCTGTGATTGAAAGCCGTGCGCTATGTCGTGTGTATGTGCGTGTATGTGACGCTATGAAAAAAACCAGCATCCCGCGCCCACCTCACCCCTACCCGCGTAATGTTGCTAGCTTAGTCATTATTTGCCTGTTTTTGGGGTAAATGTTTTAGAAAGAAAGAAAACATTTTATTCAACAACCACACAGTAATTAAGGAAAATAAAACACAACAACAATAAAATCTAACCTAAGCACTAACAAACTAACAAACTTAAAAGCTCTGTGTGGAGATGAATAGGTACTCAGCTCAGCATGATGCTACGGTATGTTAATATGCCGCAGCGCTGGTCTTCCGCTGAGTCCAGTTTATGTTACCTCACGTACCTCTTGAGCGAGGGTAGCCATAATAAGACAAACACAACTATTGTTCAAATCAAACCATATTAAATACATGCATTACAAAATTAAATACCTACTATTTTAAACCAATAAAACTATCACTACTAACTATCAATCTAAACAAAAAAAAATCACGGGTATATTTAAGACAAGACATGGAGACCGGGTGGAGAGAAAGAGATAGAGAGCTTCAGCTACTGCCACTGCGGTGGGTTTAGCTGTGTTGACAGAATATCAGCTTACTTTTTAGGTAAGATACAACTAATGAAATCCAAATTATCTAATACTACACAGGTATCACAGGTATATTTTATATCTGCGTACCTGACTAGTACTAATAGGATTGACAAAAAAAATATTATAATTACTACAACTATTACCTAGTCAGGTCATAAGTATTGTCACACAGTAAAAACTTTTCTTTTAGAATGCTGGCTACAAAAATATTTATAGAATTCGAATTTCGAATTGTTCATGAAAATAAAAACGTATACTTTTTAGAATTTTACTCATTTTTATATATGGAGTGGACGCTTAAAGAAGACCGTGTTGCAGTTATTGCGTTGCATCGTTGCGGTTACGCGCCAATTCAAATTTTTGACATACTGAAAAATTTGAATATAACCAAAAGATTCGTTTATCGCACCATCAAACGATACAATGAAGACTTTAGTGTAGGTGACAGGTCAAGAAGTCGTCGCCCTCGGTCTGTTAGGACTCCAGCAGTGATAAAAGCTGTGAAGGCGCGAATTCAAAGAAATCCCAAACGTAATCAGAAACTGTTGGCCCTTCAGATGGGGTTAAGCAGAGCCACGGTGAAAAGGGTGTTAAATTAAGACTTAGGGCTTCGGGCATATCGAAGAAAAACAGGACATCGTTTGAATGCTCGTCTAATGGACTTGAGACTGAAGAGATGCCGCGCTTTGTTGAAGCGGTACGCGGGAAAAAATATCGGGAAATTCTTGAAAAATGAACAAATTTTTACCGTAGAAGAGAGTTACAACAAACAAAATGATAAGGTGTACGCACACAGTAGTGAAGAAGCGAGCAACCGTATTCCGCGTGTCCAACCAGGTCATTTTCCATCCTCGCTCATGGTATGGTTGGAAGTTTCTTATTGGGGCTTAACAGAGGTACATTTTTGTGAGAAAGGTGTAAAAACGAATGCAGTTGTGTATCAAAATACAGTCCTGACGAACCTTGTGGAACCTGTTTCTCATACCATGTTCAATAACAGGCACTGGGTATTCCAACAAGATTCGCCGCCAGCTCATAGAGCGAAGAGCACACAAGACTGGCTGGTGGCGCGTGAAATCGACTTCATCCGGCACGAAGACTGGCCCTCCTCCAGTCCAGATTTGAATCCGTTAGATTACAAGATATGGCAACACTTGGAGGAAAAGGCGAGTTCAAAGCCTCATCCCAATTTGGAGTCACTCAAGACATCCTTGATTAAGGCAGCCGCCGATATTGACATGGACCTCGTTCGTGCTGCGATAGACGACTGGCCGCGCAGATTGAAGGCCTGTATTCAAAATCACGGAGGTCATTTAGAATAAACTTTAGTGTCATAAGATTCTATGTTTTATTAAGTTCATTTTGGTATATAAATGGTTACAGTATGAATAAACTTGTTTCAATTATTTTATATTAAACATGTGACAGAATTTATGACCTGACTAGGTATATACAAGGTTATCTGTTTGGATGACCGAATAGTGGGTCATTGTACTCATCATTATAAACAACTTTTACCATGGTGGCAACCTTGAATGTGCAAAAAAAATCAGCTGTTACAGAGATCATTTTCATTGAGACGCCTGACAAAACTAATTAAAACAAATTAATGAAATTAAACACTATAAAACACGTCACGCGTGACGACCGACGGTCACAGAGTACCTAACTAATGGCGTTCGCGTAAAACTACTCTATTTTGGAGTCGTTTTTGACGCTTCGGTATTCTGTATTCTGAGTACTAACCTTTATGCGTGGGTTTTTGTAACAATATGCTATTGTTAAGAAAAATTATTCCACACTTCTTCGTAATTATTTGTATTTTCTCTAAATTTTACGGGAAAATATATTTTCATATTTTTAAATGTAAAGTTTATAGTTAAAATTAAAATTAGAAAGACGACCTGATAAAGGTTGCTGGGAGCCGTTGGGTGCAGGCCGCGCAAGATCGGTCGCTCTGGAATTATATGGGGGAGGCCTATGTTCAGTAGTAGATGTATATTTGTCTGTAGTATCGTAGGTCTTAACGGATGGATAAATACAGACTCGATATTAAAAAAAAATCTAGTTTAATTGAAAATGAGATATCTATTTATTGCTACCTAAACAACTTAATACGTTACTTATTCTTTAAACTTTACAAAAACGGGTTTATGCAGATATGGTAAGCATATACCTATCTTAACTAACGCTCCCTGCACTAGGCAAAGCCTACGCCGGACCTGAGTACGACAAATTAAGCTTTATCTATAACCTCAGTCGACGCTTAAATAAAAAATAATGATAAAAAACTAGAGACAAAAGAAATAAAAATACTTTAAATATTAATACTTAATAATATAGTTTACAGTTGTATCTCCAGTAACTGCTCGGTTTCACTGTATGTGAGCGTCACTATAGTCTAACTTTTTATTAGCTGCAGTAAAATGACGTTTCTAAATGTCATTCCGTAAAATAATGTTGCCAGCCTAATCTCAATAGGGATGTGATTCAGTTCACAAAAATTAATTAAATAACATTATTATGACGTTTTTGTTTCATTTTGAATGTACCTCCCTATACTTCCACTAAAAAAGATCAATCCTCTAGTATAGTAATAATAATAGGTTAAAATTATTATTAAACATTACAACTTAATATTAAATCTCAAAAAAAAAACCAAACTGATTATTCATTTATGATTCACTCATTTAGCTACATCCCTATTTATTTTTCTTCAAAAACCGGCAACCCACAAAACGTCATTTTACTGCAGCTAATAAAAAATTAGACTATAGCTATTTTCGGACAATAGATTTAGCTTTTACAGAAAATGATTTGACATTACAATTTTTACAGTGGTATTGTATAAATGTGATTTAAGGCGCTAACCGTAGCCGATGACCTTGAGCGAATAGGTGTAGTTGTTGTTTCGGCCCCGCACCAACAGCACTTTCCGCCACACGCATCTAACCGACCAACAAAAAGGTGAGCGCGAGGCAGACGAGCACAACCCTCCCGTACGACAGACGACGGCAGTCAACGGTACACTGCCGCCTGTCGCCCGCGCAACCACCTTCTAAGGGTACGCGCGCTAATTATTCGGATTTTTTAATATAATTAATTTCCACGTGAAAGTCCGTCGCAGCACAGCATCATATGTTCAACTTGAAGTCTTTGCCCATATTTAGGTAAAAGAAAAAATTACAAAATTTTACGTCGTTTAGAGGTTGAATCAAATTGAAAGACGAAAACAGCTACATTTTATTATTTTTTTTCTCATAGTAAATAAACAGGTAGAACTTTTTTGTATGTTCACTTTGCAGAAAAAAGGTCAATGAATGACGTATATTTTTTTGAGCTCATAAAACTGATTCCTCCCTGAGGAGAAAGCCTCCAAATAAGACCAATCAGCTACTATATTCGCCTTAATAAATTCTTCGAAGCGCTGAGCAAACGATGTCAAAACAGCAGGATTTGGGAGTTTATAAACTTTATAAACGCTTCTTCATTTTTTCGTAACTTGTCGAAGAGAGAACTGATTTTTCAAAATCAGAATTGGAGTTTTTCAATGTGTGATAACGATCAGATCAGCTGATCCGAAGATTATTAGACCTATTCCTGTTTCTTAAAGGGGTCTCACCAGTAAAAAAGTTTTTTTATAGATGACTAGCTGTTGCCCGCGACTTCGTACGCGTACTAGATGTGTAGGTAACTTAGAAATAAAGCTAAACTCGCTGTTGCAACTTGACTTGACACCCCATTTTTATCCCATGGAAACTGATTCATGAGATGATTGATGGGATGGGATGGGATGTGGTGATCCAGGTTATACAGTATAATATACCTAAAGAGGTTTCTACAGGGTGGGAACGCATCGACAATACCCCGGGTGTTGCCGGTGTCAATAGGCGACGGTGACCGCTTACTATCAGGTGGGCCGTAAGCCTGTTTTCCCACAAATAACATAAAAAAAATCTACGTATATACCAGATTTCATCAAAATCGGTTCAGCCGCTACGGCGTGATTGAGTAACAAACAAACAAATATCCAAACTTTCGCATTTATAATATTAGTGTGATAGGCTTGACCACTACCCCACCTGATGGTAAGTGAAGGTGTGGTAGAAGCTTAAAAATAAAGCACGCTTGCCTAGAAAGAGCCTATTCACTCTGGACTGGACTAGAAGACTCTAATACTATACTGGTTCGGAAAAACCTACGCCGGAAGTGAGTTCCACTCCTTACTTGTGCTAACAAGAAAAGTTGAAGCAAATCGTTTGGTACGGCAAGGTGGTATGCTGACCAGGTATGGGTGGTACTTCTCGGTACGTCTGCTTGTCCGGTGGTAGAAGGGAGAGGGACGTCATGAAGATCTTGCGCACATTCACCAAAATAAGGTATTAATAAGGTTTGATTTATCTCATCTTATTATTTTATTTATATATGTTCATTAATAAGTTCTATTGCCGACTTATAAAAAATAATTTTCCAATAGGAAAATTAATTGTATTCGACACTTGGACACGGTTTTGTTACGTAGAGTACCTACCTGTCTAATAATAACTATTCTGTTTTTATGTTATGTCGCTGAATATAATCATTATATTGCTATCTAGCCAATAAGTAATAAACACACACGTAAATTATTATTAACAAAGGAAAAAAATACGGATTTCACTTACCATTGCAGATACAGCTCTACTTTCTCTTATTATTTTAATTCACTGCACGTGATAGATTTGCTCTGCGTTCAGTGAAACAATGATTACGCACTTTGAACAGTTGATAGCTTGATACTGCTAATAGCGAAACCTTAGTAGATCAAGTTACAACACCACTTTGAAGTAGGCTCTAGACGTGACTGAGTTACAATCGAAGTGCTTAGCGACAAAGGAGATTTCACTTTATTCTGACCTCAGCATTTTCGTTGTTTTATTAAATCGCCTGACCGATAAAATAATCTTGAACTTGTTTGGCTGGACCTGGTTTAGATACCTGCTAGTGTTGCTAAACTATCGATAGTTTCCCTATCGATAGTTGTTACAATATCGATAGTATCAATACTATCGATTACATCCAAAACCATTTCTATTCGTGTTATTTCTATTTAGGTACAGAAAAAAACTGTAGTTTCATCAAGTATAGTTTCTCTTATCGCATGTCTAACACCTACTAGAATAATTGGAAATTGTTACTGAAGCGAGGTTAGGTACCTTACCTATTGATTTTTTCTAGTTGTAAAATAATAAAATAGTTTTTATTTCGTAACTGTTTACTTTGTATTTAATAAATAATATGAATTTCTACATTATTTATGAAAAAATAATTAGTCATAACAAATCAGTTAATTTAACAATTGTTTTAATTAGATAATAAATTATTAAACTATAATAAATTAATGATAATCATGATAACAGATCATTGAGATATGATTCTAAATTAACCATTATTTGGTAGATACTCCTTATAAAAAAAAAATATTATGCTTTAGACCACACTGAAGTAAAACTTCTTTTTCAAAATATTAATTTATAAAATTGTACAAGAATGAAATTAAATTAGGTACGAAAAATAATCAAACTAACTTCTGACTGAGATATATTTCATGCACTGGCTATGAGAGGAAGAGAGAAAGAAAATGTGCACGCGCACCTGTCTTGCTCCTACAGTAATATGCGAAACGTAACTCTCTCTCTTTCTATCTTCACTAACATATATCTCCCTCTGAACTTCCGTCCGCACTTTTCATAACGCATTTACCAGTTTAGAGCCAATCCACACGGTGCGTTGCGTTGCGCTGCGTCGTCGCAACGCAAATATTTTGACGCATAGCCGGCCACACAGGCGCTGCGCCATCGCAGCGTAACTACGATGCGTTCCGTCGGCGCAGCGGCGACGCACAGTTACGGCAAGCATTTTGTAAAAATATCGCAGTCAGTCTATAGGAAAGCATGGATCGGAAAAGGCGTCTAACATTGCTCCTATTACTACGAGTATATTTACCTACGTAAAAAAATGAGATGAGCTTGCGTGTATCCTCCCTGTCAACGCACAAGCAACTGAGCGCTGCCGCTCCGACATCGCAATGAGTACACCCACTCCCGTTTCGTCTCGGGGGCTGCTGTCCGTCATATGTGTGTTGCGACGACGCAGCGCACCGTGTGTACACTTTGGTTATTTGTATGTAAAACAAGGCAACGGCAGCGCTGCGTCGACGCAACGCTGACGCAACGCGCAGCGTGGACCGGCTCTCCAAGTCAAGCGTGCATAAAGAAGTTTTACTTCAACAATTACTAGTGTTATTCCGAGCCGGAAATCTCAACATTGTTAGCCATGACTTATCGGCCGCTAAGTAAAAGTAAAATGAAGTAAAAATGTTTTTATTTCTCACATAAAATATACACTTGCAATCAACTCCAGCTAGTATTTATTTAAGAATAAGAAGTTCTAACAATGCCAATATTAGATAAGCTGTGACTTTGCGTCCCAATTCAATCGCTAAGTCCTAACTGACAATTAAAATGCTATGACACGCAATGGTCGCAAAATCATCGCTAACAATGTCGAGATTAGATTAAACAGCGCACAGTGAATCGTCTAGAACATGGTAGCTGGACAAAATTATTTTATGGGTTCACATGATCGCTACAGCCATAATAACATATACTGAATCATTTTTTTTGCGTTATGTGGTAAAATAAAAAAACTTAGTACGAAATAAATGCATGGAGAAATGCAAAGTCAAAGCGCTGCAGCGCTTTGACTTTGCATTTCTCCATGCATACACTTATATACAATGTATTATTTTCCTCCTGTGTGTATGTATTTTATTGTGTATAATTATGTTCGTTTAAGTGTTGCGTCTGCTTCTCGTGTACAGTTTATGTGAATAAATGTATTCTTTCTTTCTTCTTTCTTACTTGTCGAATATCGCAGAATTGTGAAAATACTTTTGCTTGTCCGAATAAATAAGTAATACCTACTAAATTTCCAAATAAATTTATATTTTTTTTAAATCACATAAGTACTAGAGAATCCAGTACCAATATAATTCAGGGTTAAAACTTGCCCAGACGTTTTGAGACTAAGTGCGATTTAATGGCATCTTGGCCTCAGTAAAAGTAATTCGAAAAAGCTTTAAATCTTGAACTTCGTAACTATCTCATGTAGACAGATCTTCAACTAATCCATGATCAAGTTGAGCTCGGAATGTATTTTCAGCATGACATGTGACGTAGATTTACTACAGATAAAATTCTCTCTAAAGCAAATATTTTACACTCTTTTTTCTATCATCTGTTAACTAAACTAATGATAAATCTTTCAATATTTATTTTTCATTAGATACTTGGGCAAATAAATAATTCACAACTGATTTATTTTCATGATGCACCCTGGGGGCTGAGGTCTTACAGAATTTGAGCTTTACTGGGCAAAAAAATTTTGCAAACGTCTCAGTGAAACTTGCGAAAATCTGACCACAGGACTTTTGTTAATTTCGGTGGTGTAACCTAATGATAGTTTGTTTATTATTAATATTTTATTACTTAAGCCTAATAGGTACCTACATATTATAGTCATGGCGTCTATTTACTGTTATTAACTCGGCTAACTCAATAAATAAATAATTTACTTACGATATAATTCTAAAACAATGACTTAGGAAGAGTTTCAATTACCTACACAAAACCTTGCAGAAAATGAGACTGGAGTAAAAACAGGGAGAGTAATACCTACGGATAGAGCAAATGATAATTATTAAAAGTTTTGGAAGTATGTGTAAGGCTAAGTATAGTTGTGCTAAAAGTGATAATTAAGAAGAAAGTCCGTCTCGAAAAAAATACGCTGGATGCTTATCATTACACTTTGCACATCAATTTGCGTTGCATTTGCACTAAAGTGAAATGTACGATGCACTTCGTTGCACTTAGATTTATGAGTTCCTTTGATTTACGTATCCGGTCTCATTTTCAAATGAATCCACCGTTAGTTTATATATGCCCCATATTCTTCCATCCCGTATCCGGCGTTGTAGCCATAATGGACATCCGCCATTTCTGCGTCTCGTCCCTTCACGGAGTTATGGTTCTTGAAGGCGTTGAGCAAAATCAATGCCAGTGCTAACTTTCCCACCATAAGGGATTTAAACAGCATGAATTTCAGCATGCCAAGGAACAGAGGCACGATGGCAGACTGGATGAGGAAAGGCATGATGAATAATGGCAGAAATTTCTCTATCAATTTCTTCTTCTTCTTTCGACCTGAAAACAGTAAGTATTTTAAAATAAAACCAGTCAAGTGCGAGTCGGACGCGCGCACGAAGGGTTCCGTACCATTATCTATAAAAATGATAGATAATGGTACGTTAATGATCCCCCTTAAATATTTGTTTTATTTTAATTTCATTATTTTTTAAAGTGAATATATAACTAAATATTCTGTGAATATTTCAAGCGTCTACCTATTGCCGTTATCGATATCGAGCTAAAACGAGCAAAAAAATCACATTTGTTGTATGGGAGCCCCCCTAAATATTTATTTTATTCTATTTTTAGTAATTGTTGTTATAGCGGCAATAAAAATACTTCATCTGTAAAAAAAATCAACTGTCTAACTATCACGGTTCATGAGATACAGCCTGGTGAGAGACGGATAGACAGATATACATACAGACAGACAGACATACGGACAAACAAACAGCGGAGCCTCAGTAATAGGGTGCCGTTTTACCCTTTGGGTACGGAACCCTAAAAACCATCTCAATCCCATTATGTTCAAGAAACTTTAATCCCAATAAGTTTACAGATAAGTTAACAATAAGCTTAATTTCTAAAGCTATGATAACCGGAGAAATATTCGCGGGCTCGCGGTAATTAGATAAATGAGAAGCACGTTCTTTCCCTATTTTGCACTAATTAAAATTAATTACAATCAATTCGAATAGGTGAGGTCGAGAAGTTTCCCCTACCAAGTTTCAAAGTTTAGGCATTGTTAATTAATATGTCTTACTCGATTGCCATATTACATATATCACTATTTGCGAACGCAATATAAGCTGTTTTATTTGCGTTTATGAACATGTTTAAATTCAACATTTAAAAATCCCAAACACCTAAAAAACACGTAACAAAATTCCATTTTACAGCTGAGATCTCTTCACCAAAAAGAGAAAATATCTTCGGATCTGCTGACCTTGATCTTCATCAGTCATCACACCAGCACCCAGTGTAAAGTGAATAAAGAATAAATAAGAAAATACGCTTACAAATCGTCCATCCTTTTGAAATATGATGCCACAGACAAACAGAAACACATACACGTCAAAATTATAACACCACCAGCTTTTCAAAAAGACGTCTGCTGTCTCTCATCAATGTACCTAGTGATTGGTTATAACAAGGCTCCTGTACAACGTCTCATTTCAGAAAGATTGATAGTTTTATTAAGGAAACATACTGGGCCACTGGGTCACGTAGGATCTCACGGACAATGAGGACATTGAGAGGGAGCGCCGGGCGTTGGCTGTCCGAAGCAACATGTTGGCTCGTAGATTTGCACGATGCACGGGAGCAGTAAAGGTAACTCTCTTTAAGGCCTTCTGCCAGTCTTTTTACACATGCAGTCTATGGACCAACTATACGCAGAAGACAATCAATGCCCTACGCGTTCAGTACAATAACGCGTTTAGGATGTTGTTGGGGCTGCCGAGGTATTGCAGTGCATCAGGCATGTTTGCAGACGCTCACACGGATGTATTTCATGCCATTCTATGCAAGAGAGCCGCCTCGATGCTATGCCGTGCCCGCGGCAGCACTAACACTATCCTACGCGTTTTGGCTGATAAAGCTGACTGCCCAATATTGTGGCACTTAGTTCAGCTACATGTTAGTAATAAGTATTAGTAGGAAATAAGTATTCAGTTTTTATTTTTCATATATTTTATCATTATTTGACATGTATTTTAATTTATTTTATTTTTGATTTAAAATTTTTAATTTTTTTGATTATAATTTATTTTGTCCTTTTTCATTATTTATTTTAAATTTATATTACTAACATAGATATAGGTAAACAAATGTAGTGCTAACCATATATGGACATAATAACGTCTGAAATAAATTTTATTGAATTGAATTGAATTAAGGTATAATGTATGCAAACGAAAATAAGATATTACTAATTGTGTGCACTTTGCATTTATTACGTTCACTTGATAAAAAAACTGTTTTTTGCTTGCTAATAATTATTATCCGTCTGCTTCCTTTCGTTTTCGAGGTGGTAGCAATTTCAGGTTTAATGAAAGTTTAAGAAACTCTGCGGTTTTGTTCATTGAGCTAGATACAATTGGTCGTCGAATAAAAATCGAGTGGTGTAAAATGCAAGTGGTGTAAATTGCAAGTGGTGTAAAATGCAAGTGGTGTAAAATGCAAGTGGTGTAAAATACAAGTGGTGTAAAATGCAAGTGGTGTAAAATGCAAGTGGTGTAAAATACAAGTGGTGTAAAATACAAGTGGTGTAAAATGATGGTGTTTAAATACTTTTCATTCATAAAATACATGTAGAGCATGGCATTAAAACGTTACTTACATCAATGCTCTACGTGTGCTATAAACTAGAGCCTGTAGTAACATAATATCACACACAACACGTAGATCACTCGAAAACATACAACCATACATTTTATAGTCGCATCATAAATACAGAGGTACTATACGTATACTAACAAACATAGTGCTAAAATTAGGAAAATCGAATTAATTTAAATTAACGAGCCATTTCATTCATACCGCAAGTATTTTGTTACTAATATATGCGTACTCATACAGATAGGACTTAAACAGAATGCTACATGATATTATGTAGGTTAACCCAAAACGAAGTATACTAATGCATAAAAACATCTTTCTTAAAAATAAAATTACAGTTATATTAATTATATTATATTTTAAAGTACGTTTATTGAAAATACTCTATAAATATTTGATGTTTCGTTCGTATTCTCAGTATATCTTAGTCCTATTTTTTATTATAATTTTTTTCCTGCTACATTATGTCATGCACTACCTACAAAAATATTTTTTCAACACTACGCAAAGGTTAACTGGAAGAGAATGCTTGCTAGCATTAAGTTCGCCTGTGTACAGATTTATGTATTTTGTGCAATAAAGAATTTTCAATCAATCAATAGTTCGGCAATTTTGTTCGCAACCTTTTGGTTTGAAAGCACCCGCAAAAACATTTGCCACGGAGTTAGAGGTGATTAGTCAACGAGAGTAAACAATAAAAAGAAAGGTTTCTTTAGAAAATACTTCACAGTAATCACAAACTCTCCCTTATTACAAGCACGACTCTTAAAATACTCAATCTAAAGCATTATTTTGGGTATCAAAATAACGTTATTAAATTCCTTACCTTCTTCGTTTTTCCCGTGTGTATCCACTTCAAATGTAATCAACTTAGCAGTGTCGGTTGTATCCGGGAATTTAACCGAAACACCCTCTGATAGTTCTATTTTCTTTGGCATTTCCACTTCATTTCTAGTATCCTGCTCTGTAGCACAAACAATAACGAATGTAATTGCTGCAAGGTGCAGGAACATAAGCGACCGCGGTGTCACCATTTTGCCGAACGGTTTGGTAGTGCAGCGGCGATCGTGGGCCCCACCACACCGCGCATGAAATCTTAACTGGATCACCACTGCAAAGCAGAGATGGTGGTGTTTCGTAACGAATAATAAAACATAATATTGATTGCGCGATGTACGTGAGCTTTCTCGCGAATGTGGAATTCGCAAGTTGTGGCCGGCGAAGTAGACCGTTGCCCGCCACAGATCACTGGAGCGAAGATACCTACTATGATGATACCCATCAACTAATCCAGTACAGGAAAATTAAATAAGAGCACAAAAGCCCGCCTGGTTTATGATATTCTACAAAATGAACATAATTAACATATTCCTTATAATGTAGGAAAGCAATTTCCAAAGCAATTCGTTCACAAACCTCTTTGTAAACCAAATTGAAAGTCCACCGACTGAATAACTTTGCAGGTACCTACGTAGGAACATATTCAGGTTTTGAATTACAGAAATGTTTGTGCGAGAAACCTTATTTTTTTTCTAATAATGGAATAGACGGGTAACTCTTTATTAAATTACAACACAAACAGAAATAATACAAAGATAAGTACTAGGCTAGGAGGTTTTTTCCGAGCTCTTTGGTTCACTTGCACCTTTAGTCAATATAATTGTAGGTAATGCTTCCCCCTTTTTTCTTCGTTCCCCTGTTTTCCTACCATAAAGTATTCCGTCAAATAATTCGATTCATATTTTTGACGGAAATCTCAAAATGCATAATAATGTTGCCACAACCGGTAGTGTTGGTTCAGTACATAATTGAATAAAAGAGAGACTAATTTAAGGTTCAATTTTCTTTTCAACAATTTTGAAAAGAAAATTGAACCTTAAATTAGTCGTTAGATCATACGGTTTTACGGTTTTCGTCCTCTGTGACTGTGTTTTTACCTAAATTTTTTTTTAAATATCTGTGGAAATTTGTAATTGGCCCTAAGCATACATGTCTGTTTTGCATGTATTATAATTAATTTAGTTTTCTGTGAACCTAGCTGTAAGTTTCCCGAAAATAATAAAATTAAAAGAAAAATAAATAAATCAACTTAATTTTTTCATGTCTCTCTTTATTTTAATTTAAAAGTGTCAGACCGTAAAACTATAGATTAGGACATAGATTTACATTTAACTTACTTATTTGAGCTACTTGTAGCTGGAAGGTTTCTAACTAGTTTTGTACTCACTATGAAGCCTGTTTAATCCAATGGATCTATGCACTTTCCCTGTATTACTTACAATATACACTTAACTGAAGTAGGTACTAATACGCTTAGTCATAAATGGTAAATGGCTAGAATAATCATGTTACATTTAACTTTTTTCTCGAGTGCGAGAAATTTATATATACCAAAACAGTTGATAAAAATAATTGCGTGTCTTTTGTTTTTTTTCACAACCGGACTGTGGTCTATTAATTTTTTAATTAGAATTATGGATTTGTCATGAAGATTGTATAAAATTAAAACTTATTATGGATGCAATGAGAAAATGCAATGCTAATTTCTAATTTACCTACGGCCCTAGAGCCGTAAATCGCATTCATTGAGCAGTTATCGAGTTGACAATAACCAACTTACAGAGCATGAGTGATGGAACAATGAATTTAACATAAGTTTTAGTCATGCATTCTTTTTTCTTTAGTTTTGTTTAATTTAACGGCAAATAAAAAAGAAAATTGAGTAAACTACCTACTAAGAGCGTTTTGGAAAGCGAATGCAAATTAAAATAATTAGATATTTATGATTGACGCTACGCTGCGATAAAAATAATCTGCCTTGAGCAGAAATATTGTTTTAAAAACCGTTTCCGTTACCAGCTCAAAGAAATCTAATATTAGTATTATTTTGTAGATATTGACAATATTTTATTGATTGCTAATTGAAGGGAAAGGCCATAGAAGGGATCTTTGGTCTATTTCTACTTCTACCAAAAACCACGTGAAAAGCGGGTTTTACACGTTGCAATACCTATTTAGACAGACTAAATGAAAAAAACTGTACTTAACCAGTTAGACACACTAATTTCACATCAGAGTTGATATGCTGAATTCAGTGCACTAAATATGGCAAAGCACTAATATTGCCCGCTTTACTGTCCAGCAAGTGCTTAAAAATCCTAGGTGTTTGGTAAAAAAATCTTGTAATCTCTCTCAAACTGCCTCCTATTTTTGTTCAGCTGCTTGCACTATTCATCACTAATGAGTTTTGATGATGATTGTGTGATGATGATTGTGTGATGATGATTGTGTGATGATTACAGGAAACAATGCCATATCAATGTAATGTGTTTTCAATTGGAAAAGTGACGTTATTCAGTAGAAAGCAATAACTACGAGTATGAATGATTCCTTCGCTCTGTTTAGCACTCGATAACATCGGCCGTTGTTTCTTGATATGCCTAAACAGGAATGTACCCAGGTTTTCCTATAACAGGGGAGGCTGGTGAATGTTTATGAACATGGGGCCGGCTATCTAAATATGTATAATTAACGACAGCAGCGCGACAAGTAATCGGTCTCGAAACGTCAAATTGCCACAATCAGTGGAACGTCGGTAGATATAACTATTTTCCCATGGCAAATTTGATATTTCGCGACCGATTACTGTAGTGTTGTTGTCGCTAATTTTACGTAATTAGGTGGCCGGGAAAATCTCTCGCCCTTGGCACAATAGTGTGATAGTTACTACGTTTAGTTATACGTTTACCGAGGTTTTTGACTAACTTATCATAGTATGTTTAGAGAACCCAAACACGAATCTTGTAGTGTTGTGGAGTTCTCTAGATTCCCTCGTAGCCAAGTGGCTTTATCAGCCACTGATGGTAAATCCAAGATGAAATGTTTCATTAATTACCCTTTAAAATAATTTAAAGCAAAGTTACACGTTCATAACCCCAACTACCTCCCTTTTCAACCCTTGGCATAAAATTAAATAAAGTGACGTTTGTCTCAAAACAATATTTCTTTTTCTTTCTTCAAAATCTCTTTTATTATAAGGAATATCTTTGTCAGATGGTTGATTAAGGACAATAGATGTTTTGATACTACTGGATTGAAATATAAGTACTCAGGTTATTGTCCTGAATTTTGAGCAGAGACGATTCTCGGAATTTACTTACTCTGATAAAAAATCACATCATAATTTCTGAAAAGGAAAAGGTATAAATTGTAGGTTGTGCTAGTTTACAATCATATCTAATCACCACTAACTAAGGAATTAGTGGATAATACAATGTATAAATTTAAAAATGTCTAGGTCGGGTCTAGGATGGGTAGGTCGGGTAGATCGATCGAAGCGAGATCTCTAAATTAACTTGGGCAAATCCGCGTTGTAAGTATGTATGTTTGTTTGTCCGAGGATAACTTTCGAAGGGTTGATCCGATTATCGTGAAATTTGATACATAGGTAATGATGGCATAATTTTGGAATGACTAAATGAGACAAAAATGTGTGGGTTGTTGATATATTGGGGTTTAAGAGGGGTAAAAAAAAGACTATTAGGTCAAGTGGGACGTCAAATGAAAGGTCTTCATTAGTACATTTCAACACTGTTCTTATTTTTAGTGTCTTAATCGTTTCGTAATTTTGATTTTTCTTTTTTAAACACCTTGAGTACCGGAGGATGGACAGCGACGTCGGGGTCGGCCGCGAAAGCGTTGGCGCGACGACATCAGCGGATTCGAGAAGGAATGGTGGGAATCTGCCAAGGATCGCGATAGGTGGAAGGAGTTGGGGGAGGCCTTTACCCAGCAGTGGGAAAATGTAGGCTAGATAAAAAAAATCGTTTCGTAATCTTTGTAAATTTTGAGTAAATTTTGAGCCATAATAAAAACAAAACTTTGACAAAATTCACAGGGTACATCAGTGACCCTGTTAAGCTGAAATTTTATATTTATGTAGCTTAAGTGACATGAATATGGGCTAATGTCTGACATCTAGAATAACTGCATTTTGTACCCCAAAAAAGGTTAACCAATAACATGAACTCCCGTTACATGTAATTTGAATGAAACTGTATATCAAGTTTTTTGGTTATTTATTTTGTGGCACTATTTTATTTATTATTTTGTGATAGTCAAAGATTACGAATAATATATTTTTGTTTATATGGGAGACTCGCAAGATCTCGGGGCGAACCACTAGTTTATAAAAATAACTTAGGTTTTATCAATTACCTATTAGTAGTTAAGTCTATAAACAATTTTGTGAAAGCATTAGTCGGGGCTGCAGGGTATTTTTGCCTAATGCCAATTTATACGGAATTTAAAGCAGACAAAATGAGCGCTACACATGCGTCTTGGCAAAAGTTCCACTCGATACCGGTTTGATATACTTTCCATTTCATAATGAAACTTTGTTTCTTATGTAAGACTGATCTTTATTCTTTACATAACAATGAAACTCGATCTTTAATATATAAAACTACAATAGGTTATTGAAGATTACTTTTTGTCACAAAGTTCCCAAGCGTTATTTATATTGTGAGTGCCTAGTTTCATAATTTTCTCAAAGAAAGCATAACCTTCAAATGAAAATGAGTTTTGCCATTCTATTCAAATTTTAGAAAATATAGCGCAAATATGGAAGTCTCGACTGAGCTTACGTATTTGAGCCATTTGGGGTCGAGACCCTGGATCCATGGGGTACCGGGCACATCGCGTTTTATAAATTCTTTCTGGGCGTCTGGTCGAAGTGACGTGTGATACGAGAGCTGGCTGGCGCTTATCTGGGTCAACGCATAAGCATTGAAACTCAGCGGGGCAATGCAGCCAGTGTCTCGGGGGGGACACTTCCGCCTGGTAGTGATCTGGAGCAGTTGATGTATCTTTAGATCGTTTGCAACGGTCTTTAGACGATTCCACTGTTTCTTCTGTATATTAGTCATGTTGATATTTATATATAGTTTCTGTTATTGAATGCATTTTGCAATCCAATTTTAGATGAGTATTTATTGTTGTAGAAGAAACATTTTAAATAGTACATGAATATGACGACCTCCGTGGTGCAGTAGGTGAATAGCCGGCTGAGACGTAGATGGTAGCGGGTTCGACTCCCGCCGCGGAACAAATGTTTGCATGATCTACAGATATTTGTTCCGTGTATAATATATAAGTATTCTATCAGTTATCTGGTTCCCATAGTACAAGCTCTGCTTAGTTTGAGTACTGCTTACATTTTTTGGTTTCTTCTATTGGAAATATGAAACATTATTATTATTTGGTAATGTTATACATAACTTATGTATTTTAGGAAGGTATATTTGTTACTAACTTATTAGCTGTTCCTAACGAAAATAAGAATAATTTAAATCCGTCCTTACTGGAAGTTTTAAAGAAAACTAAATTTGGTTAAAATATACTCATCATAATCATATCAGCCATATAGTGTGACCATTAGTGCTGTGCACTCCCTGAGGTATGCGCGCGGCGAGACGGGGGGGAGAATCGGCTGCTGCGCTCTGTCAGTTCGCCGTCAACGCTCGTGGCGGCAGGTAGTGTTATTTGTATCGGACTGTCTATGTCAGACGCACATGAGACAGACAATCCGATACGAATAACACTACCTGCCGCCACGAGCGTTGACGGCGAACTGACAGAGCGCAGCAGCCGATTCTCCCCCCCGTCTCGCCGCGCGCGTACCTCAGGGAGTGCACAGCACTAATGGTCACACTATAGTAAAAAAATATAAACAACGTTATATTTATTAAAATCTTTATTTAATAATTAACTATAATATAAATATAATAGTTTGGAAAATAATAATTGTCTATCTTTCGCAAAAGTGGTTTCGCCAAAGGCAGACAATGATTTGATTAAGCTCTCACACGTTTCGTGTTTCGATTAGAACAAAACCAGACTTATAACTAATTATTTGTATCGTATAAATGCATTTTGCCGCAAGTTACAGAGGTAGCACCTAATCTTACAACTTCATCACGACAGTTACCAAAACAAATCGATTCTACAATTATCTGTTCTTCATGTATAATTGAAAGGGATTGAAAGGGTCGCGCGTCGTATACGATTTTGGTCTACTCAGAGATGGTAGCTTCGTCATCAGATCTGCCCCAGGGGGAGAAAGCAGGGCCGGGCGCAGGCCAGGGGGAAGCTACAGCGGGGGCGGGGAGGAACTCAGCCCGGGGGTGCAGCACAAGGGGGGATGGTGATGCAGCGGTCAGCAATCTTGATACAGCCTGGAAATAAGATTTATCAAATTAGTTTACTTTTATATTAGTTATATTTATTTATCGTCTGTATTTGTCTCTTTTTGGAGTGTTTACCTATAAACTGTACCTAGTACCTGTAGTTATTTCAATATATAATACCTGTACTATACAATGCAGCAAAAGGAGAAAACTATCTCATCTCATAACTACATAGACGTATAATCAGACATATGAACAAACTGGTTTGAAAGGCGAGACAGACGGTCAAGATATAATTAGCTTTTATGCGTTCGTAGACTTATGTTATACAATACCAACTACCATCCTTAATAACGTCATATTTCTAATGCTGACAGAAGCTGTCGGATTATGGAATGACTTGCCCGGTTCCATCAGACTTGCTAAATCTTTACCTATTTTTAAAAATGAGGTCCGCAAACTATACTTAGCGGCTTCTTTAAAGTAAACATTGTATTTCCTTTCGATATTTATTGTAAAAGTATATATCTATATATTTTATATTTATTTATGTAAGTATATGTAGGTATATTTTAGGTTTAGGTATTTATTTATTTTTATCCTACATAAATAGGTATTTATTGTAACACCGTCTCCTCACACGTCTTTTCAATCCAGTCCATCCAAAGGTTGTCTGGAAGAGATCGCTTTGAGCGATAAGGCCGCCCATTGTACCACCATGTATTAGTCTTTAAGTTTTCTAGGTTAAGTTATTTTAATTTGGTGTAAAAATAAAGAATTATCTATCTATCTTAACTTGATATTATTATTGTTTTCTTGGAGCGGGCGAATACACGAATCGGTATTTATTTGACCACAATCTCACCTGATGGTAAGCGAGTAGTTTGAGACGTAGCATGAAGATCTAGAAGACACCTATTCACTCTTAGCCAACTACTGTCGACCGCCTATCTTCGGTCGACGTATGTAAGGGACAGCCTAATCCAGCGGCAGCGACTAGCTTAATGGGTACAGGATTTTAGTTTTTAGAAAATGAAAACGGCGGTTAAGTCTTCCAGTTATAAATGTAATACAGGGTCTTGAAATATAGTAACCGCTGATGAATAAATAAATATGAATACTCCAAACCATTCCCTAAAAACGAAAATTAGAACAAAAAGACATAGTAGAGATTTACGTATTCTACCTTAAAATTTCCAATGCACACGATTTTAAACATCTTATAAACTACTTGCTTCTTGTTATGCCTTCTCCCACGATATTTTTGAATAAAAATAGTCTATAAGTTATTCCGAACTGCATAAATGCAAAATCCATTCACTAATTACGGATGTGAAGGGGTAAAAAACATCCGTCTAAACTTTCGCTTTTAAATAGCATGATAATGTCTTCTAAATGTGATAGTGACTATATTACACAAGACTCGTGTCTATCGGGGCCAACCAATGAATAAATTTGTTTCTTTTTCAATTCAATTACTGGTAATTATATGGTATCGATAGATAATCGGCGCATCACTAACGACTCCTGTAAGGGCTGTAAGAGCGAGCGAGATAGCAATATCATCGTCGCTTGCCCCATGATGACACCGTCTGCCGAGAGCGCTAGTGTTTTGTATAAATTAATGATATTACCTGGCTTATGCTGACGATTAACAGGATGACGCCAATAGCGAGGTTCTTAACGGAGATCACAGCTAGGGCCATCAGGAGGGTAGAGATCACGCCCAACGTGAACATCACGGGCAAGAAGATAAAGGAGAGTCGTTTGAGGGCATTGTGTCCAAACGTACGGCCGACGTTTGAATCTGAAAATTAAAGCATTATTTGTTTATTGAGATCGCTTGATTATATCGCAACGATTATTTATAGGACTTCTTGGTAAAAAAATCACTGCTTTTTTTACGACTTTAGTATCAGAAAATGAATAACAGTATGGTGTTAGGGGCGAGTGATTTCATAATATATCAATAGACAAATATCGAACCTTAATATTCGATTTTACTTGCATACCTATTGAGCATGAACCTACTTGTGTCGTGTATAGGATCTCTTTAGACTGGGAAATAAGTTTTTTTATTTTATTTATTTAAATTTTACACAGCCATTAACACCAAAGCGACAGTGCAAAACCTTAATATCTAGTACTTATAAACTACATATTTACACTTAAACTAGATAGGTCCTCCTTAGAAAATGCAAGACCGTATCTGTGAATCCTATGTGTAAGTGTCCTATGCTGCGCTTTCCAGAACGTGCTCACCACTCGAGAACCGTTTGCCTTAACTCCTGATTCCTCCTGGCTCCTAACCTCTGGGCTAAAGTGCTTATTTTGTACACGTCCCACGATAATTTTTACTATGTGGGTGCCATGGTAAAGGTATTGATATTGATAAACTGTTAAAATTGATGAAGTTTTTAAGAAGTCTTCTTACGACCCATATATTTCAGAACATAATATAGACTAGAATAGAATAGAAAAACGTTTATTTTGCATCACATGTTTACAATACAGCTTAGAGTATGAATTATACAGGAAATTTTGTGAGCAAAAACGGTCACCACTCATCATTGTGCTACAGAAACATTTTTATACCACTATAGCGCTGGTCTTCCGTGGTGCCATTGCCGTGTGTGCAGGGCACCAACTGTGTCTCCAAGGATAATTTAAGTAATACCAGCATATTTAAATCTAAGAAAATTCCGTTTAGTGGTAGAATCTAAATCTAACAGAAGTATTACCTAAATCTTTCTGACCTTATTTACAAGCAAATCCTCGTCAGGGTTTTAATGCTTGTAACCTGTTTTCCCCTGACCGACCTCTACCTATACAGGTTGTTTGGTAATATACTGACGATATTCAAGTGACGGTTTCTCAAAACATAAAGAATGACTTCTTGAAAAAAAAACTATTAGTTATAATACCAAATTTTCAAGAAAATCTACTACGTTTAGTTGACTAATTCGATATAAAACTGACTGCCTACTCATGCAATCGACATCCAAAAATAAAGGCCGATTTGATATCTCTTTCGGAAATGGTTGCGGGTTATGGGTTAGAAAAGAACAACAAGAGATATCTCGAGACGTCACCAATACAGTAGATGTGTTGTTAGACGACAAGCAATAACTAATATCACAACATAAGTTTAATAAAGTGTTTGTCTTTACATGCCAAAATAAATTTCACATTTTTATTGTAAACATTTCACAAATGTATTTACAATGCTCGTCTAAATAACGCCTTTAATTTATGTGCGTATATTATCAAACACCCTATATTTCGGAAATTATTCGTAGCTTTATGGAAATGTTCGTACATAATAATGTCAATCATAACGCTCGGTCTAGATGGTATACGGAGGAAAAATATGAAAGGAAAAACTACCTCCTAAACCTACGAGACCGTTTCTCTTAATAATCTTAGTCAAAATGCTAAATATTTACCTTCCATTCGAGCATAATTACGAGAAGGCTCTGAAATGTAAACTCACAGAAACGTGAATTCCATTTATATTTTCGTGATGCTATTTTCTTAAGAAGTATCTTTTCAAAGATGTCGGAAAAGAAACTGACCGCTTTACTAGATTGATAGATAAATAACTCTCATCCTAATAAAATAGCAAGCGACGTGATTGATAGCACGAACTTGGATTAACAGTAAAAACGAAGAATGCTTCATACCAAGAGGGTTATGGATCACGTGTTCGTCACTGGATTAAATGCAGCCTGTCTGACCACCTGTGACCACGACTGCTGCAACACAGCCGAACGTTTTAATTAATATTGAAATAAGCGTGAATTTAAATTTTCTGTGCACTCATCCACTAATATAATCAACTATGTTTATCTTGTTTGCTGGAAGAAAATTCTTGTTAGGGTTAAACTCGCCTTTGTACATGCCCTTTTTACACGACTGCAAAGGAGGGTAATGTTTTTAGAGTGTATTATGTATGTCATTTACGCCAAATTTGATTTTGTCATTTGATATTATTGGAATCGTCTGAATCGTTTGTTCTCAGTAGTTCGATTCATTAATTCGATCGTCGAGTGACAATTTGTATTCTCATTTGTTCGACCGTCGGTCGATCTTATTATAATTGAGAGTAACAAGGCTATATCAAGTTCCAGAAGATCAAAACCTATCGAATGGGGTATCAAAACGAAGGTATTTCAAAGATCCTAATATATTTAATACCGATAGGTATAAAGTATCAGTTGGGGGTAAAAAAATCTATTCTATATTAAAAGGAGGAAAGATTTGTTTGTTTGTATTGCATAGACTCCGAAACTACTGGACCGATTTAAAAAAATCTTTCACTGTTGGGAAGCTACACTATCCCCGGGTGAAATAGGCTACTTTTTACCCAACTTCGCAGAAGGAAGGTAAATGTTTTTTATTGAAAAACTACGCGTGCGAAGCTGCGGATTTGTCAGCTAGTGTTTTATAAAGATATTCCGCTCTCATAGCTCAAACTTCTTAACGAATAATAATTTGAGTGGTATCAATTATACGCACAAAAAACAAGGGTTATTTACAAAAAAAAACAAAAACTGACTGCGAAACGAACTGAAAAGAAGTAAACTAACAAAACGTAGAGAGTAGAAATATTTGTACGATCATGTTTCTATTTTCTACGCTAATGAGAATGACATTTTACTCTATGTACATATATTATTCCGTAGAAATAAAACTTTTGTATGGCGGTCATGCTAGCCTGTCAGCTCTATGTTTTGGCTTTTACATAAGTAGGTATGTTATAGTTCCATATTAATGAAAATACCTGCTTACAGGGTATATCAGCTGAAGATTACAACAGCAATAACTAAGTAACGTAATATATTTAAAAATATGTTAAATATCTCACTTGTTAGTGCAGATTCAAATACAGATTAAGACTTGTAACCCTTGTAAGTGCCTATCTAAGTCACTAGAACTCTTCGGTTTCATATTGTTGGTTCTTCTTCTCTATAGGATTTATGTTTATGTGTTTGCTAAAATAACCTTAATAATCTATGTTACCCTCTAACAGACCCTCTAGCTGAAACATTTCTTTTATTGAAACGTATTTATCTAACCTGTAGATAACTCCGTGGACTACAGTATCAATAGCGCACACATGATGTGCCTTGTACTAACATAGATTGTACCTTTACATATACATATATTGTAGTTTTTTTTATGCCATAATAAATAAAATAAGTAAGTAGGGTCTATATTATTTATCTGTGACAAAGAGTAACAAGTGTTTCAAAGGTCCTACTCCATCTTTTACTGAGCCCTACGTTTTTTTCGGATTACAAGCTTTGCGGACATTACCTTGACTAAAGAAATCCGTAACTTGGTCGTTTCCAGTATCACACTTCACCACAGACAAAAAGACAAGCACGCAGGCCAGCAGAACCGTGACTCTATGACACATTTTTAATGTTTTGTTTTTAATTTGTAAAAAGTACGTCGATCGGCAGTCGATCACTAGTGTATAACTGATCGATAATTGCCTCGAAGCCAGGATATAAAGTGTCCTCCGGAAGACAATGGTCGGCACCACCAAAGTCACGAAAAGAAAGTGCAGGACAACGTGACCGACCGATAGAAATGACGCCCTCGATTTTTTCGCCGGTTAAGGACTAATGTTGAATCGCTAACGGGGTACATTCCCAGTAGACCTCTGATTCTTATCGAGGCAAATTAGCAGGTGAAAGTCAATTATTGACTGGAAGTGCCGTGTATAACCGGAAACATTGACGACCTCCGTGGTACAGTAGGCGAATAGCCGGCTGAAACGCAGGAGGTAGCGGGTTCGATTCCCGCTGCGGAACAAATGTTTGTATGATCTACGGATATTTTTTCCGGGTCTGGATGTTTTTTCTATATATTATAAGTATGTATTTACAAAAAAAATATATACGTATTCTATCAGTTATCTGGTTCCTATAGTACAAGCTCTGCTTAGTTTGGGGCTAGATAGCGATGTGGGAAATATCCAGCCATATTTATTTATTTATCTATTTTATTTATATGTATTTGCCGGAAATTGTAGAAGATAACTCAAAGGAAAAGTCAAAAGTCATTTGGAACACTTCGAGACGTCAATTTTGTTGCCTGTTCATCTGCGACCAAGACAGGAAAGAAAGCAAGAAACAAGGCTGGTAAATTTTTTTTATGATTACATTATCACATAACAATACGTAACGTCCAAATTGTAACATTTTTGATGAAATTGGAATATTTTCAATACCAAGCATTTTTATCATCTGAAATAATCTAAATATTCCGATAGGTTATAGTGGTTGCCATATTCAGAGGCACTGGGTGGAGATAATTAGGTACTGGCAATTTCAAACACGTAGCTAATTAATTAATTAATTTATATATGCGTAATATTTAATTACTTGTCTGTTATTTATTGTAATTTTAACTTACCTACAATATATTACAATATTGATTTAATTTATTTTGATTGTACTTAAATTATTTTATTTTATAGTGATTATGGATTATAGTTATCTGAAATGAATGAATTTATTACAATAGTCACTTAATCGTCTGAAAAAGAAAATTAATGTTTCGTCATTGCCATTTTGGAAAAAAATACTACCACTTGGGATAAATACGTAAGGTCTTAGGTACATGCTTTTAATTTTAAATTTTATATGAATTTTATTTTATTTTAAATAACCGTTATAGTTTCCAATTTAATGATATGTTTTGATGATATGTTGAAATTTGACATTTGATTTTCTTTTAATTTCCTGTATTTTTAATTTATATGTTTTTAATTTGAAGGCTCATATTTATTTGTGATTATTATTACTTTTGTTTTTTAAGGACACTGAAATAAATGATTATTCTATTCTATAGTAAAACTTTTTTTTATACAACTTATATGGCAAACGAGCATGCAGTCCACCAGATGTTAAGTGGCTACTACAGCCCATATCCACCTATATTTCAAAACAAGCTATTATGTTGTCTTGATCTCTATGTGGATACATTGCCATACTATAGAACTTAGCTGTTATGCCTATGTGCCCGTAATTACAGGAACATACCATTACCATCTAACCGGAACACAGCAGCACAAGTACTGCTATTTGGCGGCAGATAATGGTAAGGCGGTGGTACCCACTTCCTCGAGCCCGTTCACAAAAGCTCTACCACCAGTACCTTGTTTAAAGTTTTGTTTAGGTATGTTACGTTTTAAATTTGTTAATTGTCTATTGTTTTAAATAACTTGGGAATTTGTTATAAAAGCGTACACTTTTCCCTTTAACCGATTTAATAATTTTATGGTTTACAGGCTACATGACCTTATTCTACCAGGTTCTATCCAGGTGATTGGCTCCAGACGAAGGAACTCCTCAACGGTCAACAGCACAGACATGAAATTTGGTAAACGCATAGAGAACTGATACAAAAGCTTGCCTTTAAAAATGTTTTTTTACAACATTTTTTTTTTATCAGTAGGTAACTAGTTACCTCAACCGGCTTAGAACTTCTCTTGAGTGATACTAGTCTTGAGTTCTTACAAAAATCCCATAGAAAAAAAAATCACTTTTTCCAGAATGTTCTATATTTACGAGCAACTTCTTAAATTTTTATTTTCCTAAAAATCTTATTCAAACTAATACAAACAGTAAAAATATAACCAAATCAGTCCAGCCGTTCTCAAGTGATGAGCTTACCAACGAATATTATTTAATTTTATTTATGTATTGCAAAATTTCCTCTCTAATAAATAAATATTGTGAAAGTTAAACTATAATTTGAAGCAATAACACGATGTTTAGTATTAAATAAATACTAAAAGATCTAACTTTGCATAGTTATTGATATTTAAAAGAAGCAAGTACTACGAGTTTCTTCTGTTTTTGCTTAATTCTAATTTTATACAATTTTATTCGTGTTTCACCCTCGCGCCTCGACTAAGTCCTTCTCGCACTACGCGTACGTTCACATGTTGACAGAGACAGTTGCACATAATCTTTGCCACTTTATTTATGCGAACATATTAATAAACTTCCGCAAATCCTGTTCGGAATGAGAACGATTTTTTATATTTTTAGGGTTCCGTACCCAAAGGGTCAAACGGGACCCTATTACTAAGACTCCGCTGTCTGTCTGTCTGTCCGTCTATCACCAGGCTGTGAACCGTGATAGTTAGACAGTTGAAATTTTCACAGATGATGTATTTCTGTTGCCGCTATAACAAAAAATACAAAAAAAATAGAATAAAATAAATATTTAAGCGGGCTCTCGTACAACAAACGTGATTTTTTTGCTCGTTTTTGCTCGATATTGATAACGGCAACAGATAGACGCTTGAAATGTTCACAGAGTATTCAATTATATATCCACTTTAAAAATAAATAATTAAATTAAAATAAAACAAATATTTAAGGGGGGCTCCCATACAATAAACGTGATTTACTCGTTTATATAGATAATAGTGCGGAACCTTTCGCGCGCGAGTCCGACTTGCACTTGGCCGGTTTTTTTATACGATCTGAAAATGGAACATGCATATATCCCACCTTGTCATTTCATACGTAAGTCAATCCCATACGAACGTGTCCTACGGTGCACTGCCCTGCGTCCATCAACTTGAGGCATAAAGGTGTAAACCCTCATGTATGTGTAATTTCACCCGCAACCAGACCCTTCAAACTAGAACACATTAATTGGTGGAAGAAATACTACCAACCACCGTAGGTTGGTAATTTCCTGGGCGAGCTTTCACAAAGAACTCTACTAGCACTGCAGTTTTAATTCTTATGACTATAATACTACAATTGTTAAGTTTCGTTGGTGATATAAATGGCTGCTGGGGACATGCAGTAAAAATATCCATCACTAAGATATCCTATCGTAACTGAAAGATTTCAAGGATTAAAGTCAGGCCATTTTAATAGGTAACATTTGACGTCTGTTGACGTCTGTCAGTTCGGTACACACGGCTACACATCAAGTTATAAATTGCCAGTATAAGCTGACCTCTCATTCCACAAAAAGCCTACACAATGCGAGGTCAGCTTATACTGGAAATGTATAGCTTGATGTGTAGCCGTGTATACAACTCGTACCGAACTCGTACTCATATCGGTCAGTATTACAATAAATATGTAATCGTAATTGAAAAAAAGTTAAGCAATTGTGCAGTTCTAACAAAACGAAAAAATATATTATTTTATGCCAGCCATTACAAGGTTACGTTGTTGAATTTTGATGAATTGACAAATATTACCTATTAAAATGGCCTGACTATAACGTGTAGATGCTCTTATAACGGTTGATGGGAGCCGTTGGGTGCATGCCGTACCTATAACATCGATTCCTCTGGAATGAATTAATGAAAACACTTTATTGTACACAGTATACACAAAAAAAAATACAAACAAAATAGAAAATATAAAGCAAATAGTACAATGGGCGGTCTTATCGCTTAGAAGGGATCTCTTCCAGACAACCTTAAATATATGGGGAAGGCCTATGTTTAGCAATGAATGTCTCATAGCAGATATGATGTCACAAATAAACGTGTTTCCTTTCTTTCTTTCTATTATCATCACCACAGACTTTTCTAATACCAACTTTATAAATAATCATAAGTTTGAAGTTGGTTTTTATGAGTAAATGTTGATAATAGCCTGTCTATAATCTTGTAGCTCGTGTCTAGCATAAAATCTAATTAATCCTAAGTCGACACACGTAAGGCGTGGAGAAATTTGTATTGAGTTCGGCTGCCTGTCAGTAGGGTTGCCCGCTGCCCACGGACGAATCTATACCGTTCCAACATGCGTATTATTGCCCCTATCTATACCAGTCTACAGTAGTTACAACATAATACCTGTCGACGATCAGGTAGACCCAAAACAAGGTGGAGGGATGTAGTACATGAGAGGGTGCCAAGTTTCTGATGACGACGTTGAGGATAGAGCGAAGTGGAGAAGAAAGACTAGAAAAGCTGACCCCGCCGCCATTTGGGATATATATATGTATATATATGTATAGCTGAGAAGAAAGAGAGAGAGAGATAAAGATTTAATAATCTCTTGAAAAATCTTCTTGAAAACAGAAAAATATTTTTAGCATCATCTTTTATATCTCTAAAAGATAGATGGACTGTGCGAAGAATGATATGGCTTACCCATATCATTCTTCACACAGTCCATCCATCCAAGAATTGACAGCGGACATGACTGACGGCTGATAGAGAGGTACGGAAGAAAAATACATGTTGTGCCGAGCCCACGTTATGTAAAAAGGCAGGAAGAAGAAGATCGTCCTCTATATCTCCTTGTGATTGATCATTTGTTTAATAATTTTATAATCAGTACCTAGCATTGTTTCTAGTTTTTAGTTGGTTGATTGATTCCCACGTAATATTCGAAACACTAAGCGGAATACTAAATCAAAACCAGATTAAAATTAAAAATTAATTAAAATTCAATTCAACAAATTAAAATTTTCATTTCAACCAAATTCAGCACAATAAAACCTAATTAAAAAGAGTTTTAACACGGTCTACTCTCATGAACCATAGTAAAAATTCTATAAATTCAAACAAAATAATGTACCTCATGGCCTCATGACAAAGCTCAAGGTCGCTCAACGAGCTATGGAGAGGGCTATGCTCGGGGTTTCTTTGCGTGACAAAATCCGCAATGAGGAAATCCGCAGAAGAACTAAAGTTGCCGACATAGCTCTCAAAATTAGCAAGTTGAAGTGGCAATGGGCGGGCCACGTCGCTCGTACAACCTTTGGGGAAGAAAGGTTCTCGAGTGGAGACCACGGACTGGAAGACGCAGCGTAGGCCGGCCTCTCACAAGATGGAACGACGATCTAGTAAGAATCGCGAGGAGCCGTTGGGCGCAAACGGCTACCAACCGCTCGTTGTGGCGATCTAAGGGTCCTATGTTTAGCAGCGGACGTCTTCCGGCTGATGATGATGATGATAATGTACCTACATACAAATAACATTTAATAGGTGTAATTCGTCGTAACTTGAGTCAGCCCTAGTGCACCTTGCATTATCAATTTATCACGCACCTGCCAGCCCTAACCGAGACCGAGACTATAACTTGCTAGTACAGTGTAGGTAGGTACCTAACAATTACTCAAGTACCAGATATCATCATCATCCACAGCCTGACTTCACCCATTGTTGGGTATAGGCCTCCCCAAGTTTGTGCCATCCGCCACGATTCTGCGCTATCTCACCCACTGACGGCCCACGACCTTTAACAAACAGTATTTATAATTGAGAACTTTATATGGGTCTGGATGTTTGTCTATATATTATAAGTATGTATGTACATATATACAAACAAAGAAAAAGTATATAAGTATTCTATGAGTTATGAGTTCCCATAGTACAAGCTCGGCTTAGTTTGGGGCTAGATATCGCTGTGTGTAATGTCCGGCAATATTTATTTATTTATATATAGATCTCAATTATAAATACTGTGTGCAATGATATTAACGTGGTCACTTTTATTTCAATACATGAAACGTGACGGTGGTAGTTAGTAAACTTAGCCGGTCCGGCATCAGAATGCAGCTCGGAATACGAATAAACACAGAAGAAAAAGTAGTTCCTGTCTGTAATTTTTCAAGCAAATTATGGAAGAACAGAGTGCTGCCTCTAAAGGAATAGTTACTGCAGCTTTTTAAGTTTCCAGCGTCAAAAATAACACAAAAACGTCGGAAATTATTACTTAGACAGCTAGAATACTAGTGATTCGCCTCGAACTGAGATCTCGCGCGTCTCCCATAACACAAAAAAAATCTTAGAGCGATTGGCGCAACGATGTCTAAACATATTTAGTAGCTAAATATGATTTAAAGAGTTCTTTGACTAATAAAATAGTGCCATGAGCAACCACCAACTTGACCTACAGTTTCATTCAAATTACAGGTAACGGGAGTGCATGTACTTTGGTTACTCTTTTTTGGGGTAGAAATTGCAGTTATTCTGAATTTATGACTGGGGTCACTGGTGTACTCAATTTTGTGTGTTAAAACTAAAAATAAAAATGGTGCCGAAACGTACTCACAAAGAACTTTTATTAGACGTGCCATTTGACCAGATACAGTTCTTTTCTCCCCTCTTGAACCCTAATATCTCAACAACCCCCCCCCCCCCCCCCCCCCCCCCATTTATATCTCATTTAGTCACACCAAAATTGAGCCATCACTACCTAGTTATTTACCAAATTTCACGATGATCGGATAAACGCTTCGAAAGTTATCCTCGGACAAACAAACATAACGTTTTGAACATACAACGCCGATTTGCCCAAGTTGATTTAGAGATCTCGCTTCGCTCGATTAATTATGCCATAGATGACTACATTTAGTCGTTAGTATTAGGTACCTATAAAGGTAAATATAGGAACCAATATTATATATAGATAGGTAAATATAGGTACCTATATAGATAAATATATGCCTTCATTATCTATGACGCACAGATTCACAGATTATTGGATCAAAAAAATATTTTCTAATCATAACCATGTCCTAGTGGCTAGTACACTGAACATGTCCTAGTGGCTAGTACACTGAACATGTCCTAGTGGCTAGTACACTGAACATGTCCTAGTGGCTAGTACACTGAACAAGGAAATTTTTCTTTACGCATATTCATGACAACGTTGTCAAAAACATCACGAAGCTCGTGACCACTGAATGTATATCATTACGCTTATTTCGACGTTTCCACGTTTTATGTAGTTTCTTTTGCATTCAAAATCACCTTTCGTATGCAGCGGAATTTGCCAGGTTTTCGTGAAGTGATTTTGGAGAAAATTGAGGTACGGTCAGTGCACCAGTACACTTTCTTTATTCTTTGTTTCTTTAAAGTGTTATTTGAGAATGCCCTGGTCCTGGTTATTGTCACACAATCGGGCCAACCCCGATTCCGGACCGGACTTAGGTATAACCTTACTCATATTTTGTAAGTTCATGTTACCCTGGGGGGGAAGTGCCAGCTAGTGTTCGTCTCTTTACTGTTAGACAGAGTAAGTGCTACCAACTAAGGTAGCTTATGAAGAATGTAAAGTAGGGTAACATTTTTTGGAAATAAAATCTTATCTTTATCTTCATGTACCAGTGACTAATGCTAACTTTTAGAGCTACTTCTGCATTTTCAGACATAACTTTCATTCTTATAGCCGTAAATTTGTTGTAGTCAAGGCAGTTGTACGTAAGAACTCCAGCGGTTGTTTGAGGCAGTAAAGGTTATCAGAAAAAAATGTTTGTTTTCGATTCATTAAATTTAAATATAGACACGATTCTTAAAATTCCTATTTATTACTTTAATATCCATGTAATTATTTATTTATTCAATGCTACGTCAAGTTTTTTTGCGTACATAAAGTCACCCACTGTGGTCCTGTCTAAAAACCAGCTGGATCTATGTGCAGCAGCACTGAGACGGGCCCTTTTGGTTCATGTACGTAGTACTCAGACGAGATATTTCTCACATACAAAATTTTTCTTATTTGTTGTTAGATAAAGTGAAGTTACCAAAAAACCAGTAGCATAAACGATATAATCTACATACACGGTATAATCGTAAAGAATTATAAATATTAGAAAATAAATGCAGCGACAATTAAAACACAATAAAAAAAATGCAGACAACGCATTCGCTTTCGCCGCCGGTCGCGGTGCGATGTCAACGTCCCTTCCAATCTGCGGGCGTGGGGCGTGGGGCGAACTCGCCGCTCAGTTCGGCTCCAGCGATGCGCGTGCTAGCTGCGATCCTCATAACCACATGGCCGTGCCTGGCCGAACCGATTATACCGACCGCACTGCAACCAATCCGGAACATCGTCGACTGTGCCTGGACTCTCGGCCCGGCGAAATGTCTCAACGCGCTCAGCTCATGGCGAGCCGAAAAAGCTCTTATAGACTCCAACATAGAGTCCAAATTGTCTGAAGATCTAGAGCAGTTCCCGTGGAAAAAATACCGTAACATTAGTTCTGAGGAGCTACATTCACAACTGTGTGATGAAACGGAAAGATTGCTGAGGCGAAAATCACTATCGCTTACCATGATTCCGGGTTACCGTTTTGAGCTGCTGTCGAAAGGAAACGGAACGTTGAACGTTGATGTTTTTAAAGGTATGGTAATTATTACTTTACTGTGGTCTGTTTTTACAAAAATATAAACTTAGTTTAACCTTTAATTAAAGTGAATCCACAGCTACAGAGAATACTAATATAATTTTACAGGTTGTTTGCTCATTTATTAAGATGTCTCTATTGAGCTCTAGCTCAGTATTTGTGACTACATATTTATAATTAATTACAATGCCAAAAATAAGCTATTTTTATTGTGTTTAAACTTATCTCTGTACCTCAGAAGGAAAGTACCTAATTAGTGCTAACTCGTTTGTAATTTCTTACATCATTATTTACGAGGAACATTGGAAAGGAGTTGTATCAGTAACATAATTTTGCTTTCTTTTTTTCAGACACAGATTCTGGAGCCGGCCGTGGTATGAAGAAAGCTAAGAAAGCATTTTACCAAATCTTACCCTTGTTGATTGTACCTGGCCTAATAATGTCCGCTATACTACCTTTTGTTCTGCCCGCATTGAAAATGATGACATTAGGCGCTGGACTTATAAACAATATGGCTTTCACCGGGGCCGTTTTCACTTTGCTAAGGAACAATGCATTCAATGACAAATATGAACACAAAGTCATATACGTGAATGAAGGCTATGAGAATGAAAAGCACGCACAATTCACGCACGCTCATGATGATTTTGAAAGATTAGAAGAATCTAAAGGTGATTATGTGATCGGCGGGCATAATGATGAGGTTTTTGAAGATTCACCACTGAGTTCAGATTGGATCCAACAATACTACAGTCCTGATACACAAGCTCTTAACACGCACGGAGATAATGTTGAGTTTGCAAACCAATACAAGCGCAGCAGTAAAACTCAACTATATAAGCACAAACTTAAGCCTAGAACGTAGAGTTGGGATTATAAATAGTTGGGTAATCAATCTTGCCAAAAGTAGTTGTATAATAATTTATATAGTTACTTAAGTCTTTTTGTTATTGTTACTAATTATTATTTAATGTAAAATTTTTATTTTATAACCGTGGTTTGTTCTAATATCAACAATTTTTATTTCTTGTAGTAGGTAGGTATACAATATATTGTACGGATTTGGGAGTTATTAAAATGCCCGTGACTGTTTAACAAACTTTATTAATTAAACCTTAAAAATTATACGTTGAACGTTCAAGGGTTAGTTAAATAAGACGTTCATTTAAGTCTTCTTACACACACTTAATTGAAAGTACTAATACAATCTTTGTAACAATTTAATTATTTTTATTATATTCTGTAACATGTAAGTATATTGATTGGAGGATTTGCCTGACTAATAATCTTTTTAAATTAGTTAAGTACTTAAAATTTCAATGTTAGTGGGTTAGTTTTGCTGTTTATGCATGGATATTTTACCCAAGTAGGTATTTTATAAGAAAGTATCGCCAATTGATAAACCAAGAAGTTGATTTGACTGTAAAATCAATGTGCCTTGTGATTGTCCATTTGGGTTTAACTCTAAATATAGCTTGAGAAACAGGTTTTAAAATTTTAGACAACATTTTTACTGTCAACATAATAAATACCTAACATAAAATATTAAAAAAATCTTAAATTAGACAGTCACCGATTTCTTTAAAAATTATTATAAAATGATCACATGTAACTAACGCTAAATAACGATGGTGATAGAATATCCTTACAATCCTTACGACAGAATTTCATTACAATTCGTTTTTAAATGATTATTCTTTCAAATATTATACAAAGGTATCTAAAACAATTACTGAGCAGATCCACCTGTGACAAAACGAGCCATTTTCTAAACATTTTACTTCAAAAACGTTTTATACAATGGTAAGTAGCTTAATTATTTACTAAGTACCTATTATAATTTTGGCAGCCCGAATGTCGGAACACCTTGCAACCCACACAGAGCAATACTTGTACAGTGTATAAAAAGTGGAGAACACAAGGTTATCTGTTGTTCTAATAAATTCAATAAATGACAGTTTGCAATCGATACTTCCGTCCCTCAATTCTAGCTTTGTGTGGTAATAGTATAACTACACTAAATTGCAAGTACCTATTCCGTTTTTCTATGAGAGATTTCAGCCAAGATTTTGTCCTCGTCTGGCATGTCTTGATCGTCCCAGCCCCACACGGGGTTCTCTGGGTGATGGTGGTCTTCTGAAATTTCTTCTTCCTTCTGAGCCCACGGATGAGTTCCATCTCCCGTCCTCGTCACTCGGTTTTTGATCATCTCAGCTGATACAGTCTTCAAATCGTACGCCAAACCTGTGATAAAAGTAATAAAACTAATCAGAGGATAATTATACAAACTACGTGTAATTAACTACGTACAACATTAATTTAAAACATACATCTGGAATCGTATTATCTGATTTTTAATACCTGTATCTTGAATATTTATCTAGTAATCGATACATTTCCAATAAACAAATTTTAACGCAAATAGGCGGCGTCATAAAAATGAACTGAAAGTCGTACTCTCATCTTTTTTGGTACATCTCTATACGCGATTTCCGTCGATTTATATAAAAACGGTTACGAATAATTACTTTCCTATTCCGTGCATAAATATTTCATATGTTTAGAAGCACAACTGAATAAGATACCTTTAAAAAGCTTATTCCATCTAAACCAACCTCCTACATTGTACGTTACATCATACCATGTCGCTTGTTCAGAGACATAATGGCATATTCCGAGTTTTAGTACACAGTTTAATTAATTTTCAACTGCTTTTGTAATCGAAATTAACAAGAACTTAGTAATATAATAAAAAAATGGAAAAATTAACTGATAAATTTCAACTGCTTTCTGTTATTGGCGGGAATCACTGTTAAAAAAATAACCCCCAACAATGTTATATTTTATACAAACGTCTTCAGATAACTTTGGTGTGCATTAAAGACATTAACTTATGTAATATTCAGCAACAGGAACTAGCCCACGAACAAGGTTTCTATATGTGACTGTCACCTCTACTAAAGTAATAGTCAACCCACTGACAAATCCCAGAGGTTTCTTGTCGCCAGCTTTTTTCTATTTATGATTGTCCTACTAATATTATAAACGCGAAAGTTTGTATGTATGGATATATGGATGTTTGTTACCCTTTCACGCCGGAACGGCTGTACCGATTGCGATGAAATTTGGTATGTACGTAGATCATAACCGGGATTAACACATATGCTACTTTTTATTGGCAAACCACGCGTGCGAAACCGCTGGCAAGAGCTAGTCTTAAAATAAAGCCGCCGACAAGAAGCCGCCGGGCTGTGTTGTCGGGTCGGTGGCTTTGGTGTGTAGACCGGCTTTAGTATTGTGTCTGGGGGCTGGTTTGCAACAGGCACAAATCTAGCAATAATGATGACGGCCGATGTTGAGCTCAAACGTCAACTTGTCAATACAAAAGTACATACCTAACTAGTAGCACAGTTAGGATAATATCTGCCTGTAGGATTAAAGGTACTACAAAGGAAGTTTACTCATATAATATCGATCGAACTTCACTTTCGTTTGATCATATGGTAATAATAAAACTTTAGGATAGAACAAACTTTAGGCAAACAATGCTCGTAAGATACGCCTGTTGCAAAACACGTAAGGAGCTTACCGTGCTTAGCCGCGAAGTCAATGAGAGCGGTGGACAGGTTTGTGCTGTAGTTTCCCAGCTCTGCTGCTTTGTAGTCCCACGGGAACACGTGGTGGTAGTTGTGCCAGCCCTCGCCAAATGCACAGATGGCTACGGTAACGTTGTCCGTAGCGCCTATGTTTCTGTAAAAGCAATTTTGTAGATCAGAATAAGGTTCTAATTACATATTTTTTATCTAGCCTATGCTATATCACACTGCTGGGCAAAGGCCTCCTCCACTAATCAAGATCTCTATAAACATACTCCCATAAAAACTAAAAAACTGACTAAAAATAGTGCCTTTTATGTATCCACGAAATACTTGACTAGCATGACTAGTTCCATATAAATTGCAACTAACTGGTTCATGTTGGTCTCTAAGGCTACAAGCATACTATATTTCAGCATTGTGGGATTATTGGAGTACCCTATGAATTCTAAAAAATTCAAATTCAAAATTATTTATTTGGAACATAAAAAAGTACAATAGACAAATAAAAACGTTGACAACTGCAAAAGTTAAAAAAACTGAGTAGCAGTGTCAGCGCCCTCTTCCAAAACCAAACCGAACAACGTTCCAGCTTAAAACAAGTCGATACAAGTAAATGTTTATTCTAAATATGATTATGATTTTAAGTTGAATACTGCGTGTGTGTAAGTATGTGTGTGGTGAGTGTTTGTGTGGTGTGTTTGTGTGGTGTGTGTGTGGGTTTGTGTGTATGTAGAAGTGAGTGTTGCGCGAGTTTGTGTGTGTCTTAAAAGTTCAGTTTCTATTATGGCTACTAAGTTTCTAGCCAAAATATAATGTACTATAGTAAAGTGTAAGTTTTCAAAAACTACAGGCCTAAGCTACAAATAAATTGGTCAAGCGCGTGTCGGATGACAGACGCCATGCATAGTAAAGGCACCGGAGCACGGCTGTATCTTAGTCTTAAAAACACGAGTGTGCTTTGGACCACACGACTGAAGTAAAACTTCTTTTTTAAAATATTAATTTATAAAATTGTTCAAGAACGAAATGTTATTACGAAAGATAATCAAACGAACTACTGACTTATATTTCATGCAATGGCTACGAGAGGAAGAGAGAAAGAAAATGTGCGCGAGCACCTCTCTCTTTTGCTCCTACAGTAATATACGAAACGTAACTCTCTCTCTCTTTCCATCTTCACTAACTTAAATCTCCCTCTCAACTTCTGTTCGCACTTTTCTTAACGCATTCACCAGCTTACTCCCTAAGTCAAGCGTGCGTAAAGAAGTTTTACTTCAAAAACAAAGTTAATTTTGCAGTTGATTCTGGTGATATCGTATGAAACGTATTACGAAGTGTTTACAAACCCAACTATAGACATAAGTTGGTCGACTACTGCTCGTAAAGCAATAGTCTACGCGGATTTGATAATTCTTCTTGCAACAACAGTATTTATGGGCTACTGTTGTTGATATTTTTAGGTACATACATATATAATAGCGGTTTGACTGGCACTTTGAAAGTTATAAGTAGACGAAACAATACTAATAGTATGACTACTAGCCTGAACTGTAAGTATATTATGTTTAATATTAGAAGGGTGACTTTCAGCAGGAATAAAAGAATTTTGCACATCGCTCGATCAATAACTTTTCCCTGTCATAGTTGACGTTTCAAACTTTTTTAAGGTCTGAACATTGTTTAACAATCAGTTATTTCTTCGAATCTGTGCCTTCCTAAAACTAGTCCTAACCAAACAAAGTGTTTGACCATGGGTTACGTATCGCCGGAAAACACCTGATTAAATGAATTTCTAATTTTCATCAGTTGTTTTAGGCACATGAAAATGTTGTTGACCAAATGTTTCTTCAGTGAAAAACATCGAATTCTGTAAAGTAGTATATAAAACATACATTGCTCTTAGAAATAAGGATCTCTGAAATGATATTACTGTAATAAATATGTACATAAGTTACAGTAAAAACCCGGTTTTAGTTAGAACGCGTATTCGTTATAACTAGTTATCACTAAATGCCCTCGTCAAAACTAGAATTTACTGCTGGTCAAAAATTAATATCCGATAAAACTAGCATTAACTAGACAAAAAGCGTTTTAACAAAACCAATCAATTAAAACTGATTCCATAAAGTTCAGAGGGAGTGTCCAAAACAAAATTCTTGATAGGTACCAGAAGAAGTGCCAGAGATCAGACAAGACAAGACAACAGCTTTAAGAACAGGCCAAGGATCTGTTCGCAGTGTATGCAAGAAGTCGAGTATGTCAAAGTGGGGCTTCTGTAAGAAAAAAGGCAACATAAGTACACCTGAAGCACTTATTGAAAACCCACTCAATTGCTTATTATTCTTATCTGGGTCAACGCATAAGCATTGCAATGCAACGGGGCAATGCAGCCAGTGTCCTGGGGACACTTTCGCCTGGCTTACGGAGTAGTTGAGCTATCTATAGATAATTTTCAATGATCTTTGGATAATTCATCTGTTTCTATTATATTTTGTTATATATTTTCTATTAATGAAAGGAGTTTTACACTTAATCTCTTTTTACCTTTTCATCCTACCAACTGTTCGATTATTGTACATCCCGAAACGGATAAACTGTCATAACTTGTACGTGTTTTCTTAAGGGGCAGACTTTGAATATTGCAACCCTAACAATTATCATTCTGCTAGTCGTATGATATTCAAATTTAAATACACGATACTCAAGGATATAAGTAACAAAACTGTTGTTCTAAAAACATGAATTACTAATAAAATGTCAGTAAAAAAAAATAACAAAGACATCTCTGACAATTAAGACATTCCCAAGTTAATTCTACACAATAATATAATAAGATACGATATTTCACAAAAATATTCGTCAAATAATTAGAAAATAAACTATTGATTATTTTTTTACAATAACTTATTTATTTACACAGTAATTATGATTTTTAAAAATGTCGCTTACGTTGTTTAATTCGGAGCCACTTCAATATCATGTTGCACTCTTTCCACTGGTGGCTCGCGTATTTTACTTCGCGTTCACTCTCATTCCGCGGCGATCCGCGTTGCTAGCTACTTTTTTACAGAAATAAAACCCTCACAAATGGGTCAAGTCAGTCTAACCATGTAAAAAGATGTGCATTAAGCGCGCGAATTACATGATGGATAAAGAAAGGTAAGTAAGCCATTTATTTGTGCGTATTTATTGACATTTGATAACATTTACTATGATTTTGAAAAATATTTCAACCAGCCAGGGTTTTCTGTGCCGCGACCACTGACCGAAATGTATATATTCTTATTTTCATCAATAGAGACATAGCTTAGCTAGTCGAGCGGTTCTGGGCACCGGACGTATATACCTATTAATACTTTGTTGTAAGCGGGTTCGAACCCCACCGGACTAGATGTTTTTTGTTAGTTTGTTTTCTACCTTCTAGTTTTTGCTATGTTTTGTAAAAGAATACTTTTATTTAGTTTTGTATCTAGTTAATATTTTAATATTAAGTCATAACTTTTGATTGTTTTACCTTTCTCAGTCAAAGCTATGTATATTTTAAGGTCAAAGAAGAAATATGAAAATGAGCCCCTTTCGGCGCAAACTGGCGAAAGGTAAAGAAAAACCATCATAATTATTAAGTAGGTATGTACTATGTAGGTATTGTAAGTTATTACATACAGTACAGTCATACATACGTTATATCGTGATAAGTCGTGCGTGATTCCAAGGCGTAGTGGCATAGTAAAATTTGTAACAGTAGGAAAAAGGTTGCATGTCTTACGTTGACTAAGTACAACTACCTGTATACAAACAGTTACTAATGAGAAATATTATGAATTATGCGTAGAACAAACCTAATGTTTTTTTAGTGTATTATTTTATAAGTTTGTGTTTTTAACAAATACAATCTCACTAATATTATAAATGAGAAAGTTTGGATGTTTGTTTATTTGTTACTCAATCACGCCGTAACGGCTGAACCGATTTCAATTTAATTTGGTTATCTACGTATGATTATAACCTGGATCACCACATAGGCTACCAATTATGCCATAAATTTGTTCCCATGGACTTGCCTCTAAATACCCTCTTGTGGATATGATCCGAGTATTTACACGGGGAATAATGTTCTGAGCAATATTATTAATAAAGATATAAAATAAATAATTCAGTATCTCTTTCAATGTGTCCAACTTGCAATGGTTGTGGTATTGACTTGCAATGATATTATTTCTGTAAATAAATGCTTAGGAATGTATAAATTAATGTCGCATTATTTTTTTACTCATTAAAGCTTCTATTTTTGGGCTGACATAACACCTCCATTGAAAATACAAATTTTCTGACTTACTACATTTATTTTACTATGGCACACAGCCAGCGTAGGTATCGTGTGAATTTATAGATGGCGTCTCAACACGTTGTTGAGTTATTTGCAATGAGACGTAGTTCCCGCGTTCTTAAACAGATGGCGCTAGTATTTTAGAGAGTAACTAACAGTACTTTGTATATGTTTAGTTCCGCAAATTTCCGCGAATTTTATTTATGATAATGTCTCTAGTTGTTGCTTTGGCGTAAATATACTGGCGCGTGCGGGGTGAAGTGGGGGTGAAATCTGAAATCTGTGTGCCTAAACTTTGCGCCTTAAGAACCTATCGTACAACAGTTAAAATAAACGTATCTGATATCTGAAAATTTTTATTCTTATATTTTTATTTACAACCTAAAGTAACATAGCAATACACGAATTGTGTTGCTCTAATATTTATCAAAAGAAAATAGTCACACTAATATTATAAATGCGAAAGTTTGGATGTTTGTTTATTTATTGGTTTGTTTGTTACTCAATCACGTCGTAGCGGCTGAACCGATTTCGATTAAACTTGGTATGTACATAGACTATAACCTGGATTAACACATAGGCTACTTTTTGTTGACAAACCACGCGTGCAAAGCCGCTGGCGGAAGCTAGCATCTAATAAAGTAGTTGTTAGATTTAAATCGTTATTTCCGAGTCGTTTATTTTCAGTCAATATTTTCACCCTTACAAGGAAAATTTTCAATTTAAGACTTCCACTTCGAATTATGCAAGTAGGAGGAAATTCAACGTATATTTTTTGTCTGCCGGTGAATGATTTTTTTTATTGTAGAGTCGAAACGACATTATACATTTAATTTTATTGTGTTTTGTGAAGTAACCTGCATGTTTGCTCAGGCATAACCGGGTCAAGAATTTGTAAATATTGTCATACTTTCATCTATTTCTCTTCATCATTATCATCATCCACAGCCTGATTTCACCCATTGTTGGGTATAGGCCTCCCCAAGTTTGTGCCATCCACCACGATCCTGCACTAGTCTCACCCACTGACGGCCCGCGACCTTTACGATGTCGTCCACCCATCTCGCTGCTGGACGTCCTATCCTTCTATACCCGCTCCTCGGCCATCATTCAGTCACTGTCCTGCTCCATCTATCATCACCACGTCTAGCTAAATGTCCCGCACAAGACCATTTGAGCTCCATAACCTGAATTCCAACGTCATGAACCTTCGTTCGTCAACGGATCTCGATGTTTGGAACTCGATCTAACAGTCTGATGCCGAGCATGGTACACACGGCTACTTACACATCAAGCTATAAATTTCCAGTATAAGCTGACCTCTTATTCTACAAAAAGCCTACACGATTCGAGGTCAGTTTATACTGGAAATTTATAGCTTGATGTGTAGCCTGTACACAGCCTCCTGCGTGAGCGTCTAACACTATTTCTCTTACTGCCTAGAAATATTATACCTACCAAATTATTAAAAGGGAACGAAAAACTAGAGATGTGAGATTAGACGATAGACAAAGTTAGATCACATTTTTTGTTGGGAACATTGAAAAGTATTAAATGATAAATTGCCTAAATCTATTTATTAATACGAAGAGTAAACTTTATCTACCTAACCTTTTTCAGATTATTGGGCGCAAGGAAGATTAAATGGCGTTAAAGCTTAAATTTAAAGAAGCTAAGCCTTAAGTCTCAGGAGAGATTTTGCCTCCCTATGTGTATTCTACCGCTTTTATAATGGGTTGTGGTCTGAAGAGTTGTTTGACATGGTGCCTGCAGGTTCCTTTTATCATCGCACCACTCGCCATCGGCAGGGAATCCATCTACACACCTTGGAGACGATGTGGTCGCGTACCGTGAGGTTCCAGAGGAATTCTCTCTCCCGCGAACACTCCGCTTGTGGAATGGTCTCCCTGCCGAGGTTTTCCCCAGGGACTACGATATGGGGTTCTTCATAAAGGGCGTTTAGTGTTACAAACGTCCATAGGCTACGGAATCGCTTAACATCAGGTGGGCCGTATGCGTGTTTTCTACCATAGTGGTATAAAACAGCTAAAAATAAATATAACTTTTGAAACTATCACGGCTGTGGACACTATTTTATGTTCATCATCATCATCGTCAACCTATAACAGTCTACTGGTGGACGTAGGTCTTTCTCAGCGTGCACCATTGAGCACCTCAGCTCTTGCTCTTCTCATCCAGTCCTTGCCAGCCACAGCGCGCAAATCGTCACTCCATTTAGTCGGAAGGCGTCAAATATCCCGTTTTTGGTGATAATAAAAATATGTAAAATATGAATTACGTATTTATATTTCGACCGCGTGCACTATCCATAAATGAAAACATTTTAATCCACCGCCATTTTTAATACGCTTTTATTAGCTTTGTATGTATGTATGTATGTATGCAACGGAATCTTTGAACATGATTTTCAACCACTTTAAATGTCGAATTAAATTGAAATATTGCACTCTTATTAAGGACTGATGACAATATGTAGCATAATACAATAAGTTTGTCCCATTATCCTGACAAGGATCTTCAGGAATAGCGATTTTTTATATCCGAAGACACGGTAGTGTTTTGCACCAAAAACAAAACAAATACGCTTTTGTAGTTAGCCGCTATCAAATAGAAAATAAATAATAGTTTAAAGTACTAAAACACGCTTATGTAGATAACCGACCTAAAATGTAGAAAATAATTTTCAATTAATTGTGATCAATAAAAAAATGTATTTTACTGTAAAACAGTGCGAGCTGCTTTTTATATATTATACTCTCAATAAAATATATATAATACTTTTTCAACACATTTGCTTGTAAAGTGCGCCATAGTACATCGTTATTAGGGCCTTAAACCGAACTATAACGCACGCGTGCGTAATAATATAACACACTAACACACAGCTCTCTATCTCTTTCTCTCTCCCCGCTCTCCATGTCTTGTCTTAAATATACCCGTGAATTTTTTTTTGTTTAGATTGATAGTTAGTAGTGATAGTTTTATTGGTTTAAAATAGTAGGTATTTAATTTTGTAATGCATGTATTTAATATGGTTTGATTTGAACAATAGTTGTGTTTGTCTTATTATGGCTACCCTTGATCAAGAGGTAAGTACGTGAGGTAACATAAACTGGACTCAGCGGAAGACCAGCGCTGCGGCATATTAACATACCGTAGCATCATGCTGAGCTGAGTACCTATTCATCTCCACACAGAGCTTTTAAGTTTGTTAGTGCTTAGGTTAGATTTTATTGTTGTTGTGTTTTATTTTCCTTTATTACTGTGTGGTTGTTGAATAAAATGTTTTCTTTCTTTCTTTCTATAATAGAATTAACCCTACAAAGTTAAGTGAGTACCTAACTGCAAGTTATATGCGAGCATTTTCAATTTAACCGGGTAATACAGTTTTTGTAACAACAAAGAGGTTTTATGCCGCTAAAAATCCTATGAAATTTTTGGAATAAATAAACGTATCCCTAATTAAGACGAAAAAACATTTACTATTATCAAATTTGATAAAATTCACAATAATTTGTTATAAAATATTTGCATTTTATTACTAAAATTTTAATTTTGAAGTAGGCTGTAGTATGGCTTTAAGTAATCTTAATAAACTTACATTTGGCGCGTGCAAAAAAAAACTTGCGCGCCATTTCCCTTTTTTTTGTTTGTATCGCGTTTGTTGCTGTGTGGTAAATTAATGTAAAAATGATAAGTTTTAGTACAGAAAATTAACAATTGATAGATTTAACCCCGCCAGAAATACTAAATGCAGCTCAAAATGCAAATGAAAGCCTGCAAAATCTAGAGCAAAGTACTTAGCTGCTTACGATAGTTTCATACAATGGAAAAGTAACAAAAAACCCAGTCATTTTCTGAAAATGTGTTTTGGTGTATTTCTCTGAACTCGCCAATACATACAAACCCAGTTCCCTGTGGTGCATCTATTTTATGTTAAGCAGCATGGTTAAGCTCAAAAATTGTGTTGATATCAAATCGTAGGTACCTAATGTAACCCACAACCATGTACATCTCGTAGCATGAGATATTTGGTGCCTTCTCATTCCAGTAATTTGTATGATTTACCTTTGTCGCCGACATTTACACAAGAAGTAAATGAAGATACTAAAGAAGTGGCAAGTACCAATGTAAGACAGACTGTGAAATCGCCATCAAAAACAATCCAATATCGTTTTGAAAATTGTACATTCACCAATTGTTTCAATAAAACGATTTAACCAATACATGTTTGTTTTTTCCTCGCAAGTGTGTTGAAAAAGTGAGTTTGAAACTCGTGAGCAACTAGCTCACTAGACACTCGGCTGATTTACGCCCTCGCCTGCGGCTCGGGCTGCAAACCACAGCCTCGTGTATAATGAGCAACTTAGCTCACTTGTATCGAAATATACTATTAAACTATTATTTATTTTCTTTGTGTAAATTCTTTCACCGTCATATTATTTGTTTTATATAACAAAGGTTTATCGATATATGTAACAAGGTTTATTGTCATCCATTTTGGTGTGACTAAAAAAATGTTGGGGGGTTGTTGAGATATTGGGGTTCAAGAGGGGTAAAATAAATTAAAATAAAATTATAAGGTCAAATAGGACGTTATATGAAAGGTAATAATAGGATTAGTACATTTAGACTCCGTTTTTATTTTTAGTAAAGTCTTTATAGTTTTTCTGTTATAAGCAATAATTAAAAATGAACTTTGACAAAATTCACAGGGTACACCAGTGACCCCACAGTGCTGTAATTTGGTATGCGTGTAGCTTAAGTAACACAAATTTAGGCAAAAGTCTGAAATCCAGAATAACTGCAATTTGTATCTACCCCTAAAAATTGTTACCACATAACTTGAACTCCCGTTACTTGTAATTTCAATGAAACTGTAGGTTATGAATTTCGTGACACTATTTTGTTAGTCATTTTTGATTTTATTTTTTATTTGTTCTTATGTGAGACTCGCGAGATTTCAGTTCGGGGCGAATCACTAGTATAAATGAATTGATTTCTAGAGAATTGCCAAAGGTGTTGTAAGGATGATGTCATGAATGTTGGGTTATGCTGTTTCCGCCTGCAATAAAGAAGTTATCAGTGCGCAACCAACATTCATATGATTTTCATACAATTATAAATTGTATAGTTTACCTATACTATCCTACACTGGGTTGCCATCTCCAAATTTTGAAATCCAGGATTTTAAGTTAGAAATACCAGGACATTTCAGTTTAAAACCAGGACGCAATTTTGTGTCCAGTTGCCTTAGAGGTAAAAAAATACAAAATCGTTTTGCTGGCAGTTTATTGCAAGCTATCCAATAGTCCTACTTACTGTAGTAAGTTTCCTTATATAAATAGTAATTTTATAAAAAAACTTATAAATGTGCTATAACCTGTTGAGATATTTTAATATAAAATAAGATACTAAACTGTGTTTAGCTATACTAGTGGTTCGCCCCGACCTGACATCTCGCGAGTCTCCGATTAAAACAAAAAAATATTATTTGTAATCTTTGACTATCAAAATAATGTCACGAAATAAATAACCTAGGCTGTCCTGAATAGTATTAAAGTAGCGTCCTGGATTTTTAAAGGGTTCTGTGTTTTAAAATTTTCTTAACTCATAAATTAAACTTAAAAAGACAAAAAACAGATTTATGACTGCATTTTGTTTTAAAAGCTGCAACATTCAACATAAATGCTTACAACGTATTTGATCGAGCGAAGCGAGATCTATAAATCAACTTGGGCAAATCGGCGTTTTATGTATGTGTGTTTGTCCGAGGATAACTTTCGAACCGTTGATCCGATCATCGTGATATTTATTACATGGGTAGTTAGTGATAGCATAATTTTGGTGTGACTAAATAAGCTAAAATGTTGGGGGGTTGTTGAGATATTGGGGTTCAAAAGGGGTAAAAAAATGAAAATGAAGTTAAGTGGTCAATCGGGACGTCAAATGAAAGGTATTTATTAGTACATTTAGACTATGTTTTTATTTTTCGTAAACTCTTTATAGTTTTTGAGTTATTCGTCAGAATAAAAACTGATTTTTGTCAAAATTCACAGGGTACACCAGTGACCCCACAGTGCTGAAATTTGGTATGCGTGTAGCTTTAGTAACACAAATGTAGGAAAAAAACTGAAATCTAAAATAACTGCAATTTGTACCCCAAAAAAGGAACCAATTTACATGAACTCCCGTTACTTGAAATTTGAATGAAACTGTAGGTCAAGTAATATGGTTTATATTTTGAGACACTATTTTGATAGGCCAAGATTACGCGAGATCTCAGTTTGGGGCGAACCACTAGTCGTAATAATTCAGAAAAACGAACGTTACCGAGGCGTCTAACATAAATCGTAGTACTGTACCTACTGCACTGGAACTTACTTTTAGTAAAAAAAACATTAAAAGTTTAATACCATCCACACTTTGGTTTTTGTCTGATGTATTCTTAGAGCTTTAAAATATAAAATAGTAAGAACTTGTGACCATAAATACAATGGGCGGTCTTATCGCTAAACGATCATCTCCACCCAATCTTTGGAATTAGAATGGTTTTTGAATAAAACTTACTTGTCATACGGCCTGTTTCCCCAAATATGAGCAGCGGAGTTGACGAGCCAGGTGAAATGCAGGGACACGGTATACCTCGTGACAGAGGCCACGTACCACGAACTCCACGAGTCTTCCCCCCACATGTACACAGGTATCAAGGCAGGGAATACGAAGCAGAGTAGCGGCATCACCACCAGGTAGGTTCTGGAATGTCATACATTACCTACAGTTTGTACTCCATGTAATCTAATTTAATCTACATACGTAAGTATTTCATACCGCCGCCCCCTATTTGTTCACATAGATCCTGTCCATCCAAAGGTTGCCTGGAAGAAATCTCTTTTAACGATAAGGCCGCCTAATGTAGCCCTGATTTAAACATTCATATTTGTACCGTTTGTTATTTTTCGATGATGTGCATAAAGATATTTACTATCAATAGATAGATAGATAGATCGACAATTCCTCTATTGCACACCGTTAAATACCTTTATAAACATAAAACAGAAAAAAACAATTCTAAATAATATATGTATAAGGCAACCTTTGGATGGACAGGATCTATGTGAACAAATAAGGATGGCGGCGTAAATCAGATATTATTGAACAAGTTTAACTTACAATTAAATAACAACAAAATATACCTACTTAGATAATAAAAAATAAAATGCATAATTATAATATACAAAGTGTTTTTTTTACAGTAACAGTACGGCAGCACCCACCCATAACCAGAGGAGATACATGTGTAGTTTATTTTAAAACATCAGCTCGTTTTCGAAGAAAAACATTTAAACATTAAAAAAATTTTATGAGTAGCGCCTTAAAATGAATCAAGTTGGTAAAATTTTTTTTGATGCCGATCGATGCAGTCCTTTGTAAGGATCATTTTATTGTATCGCATGAAAAAAATCTGAACAGCGGAAGTTAGTCAAATTTGATAAAAAGTATTCTCAAACAACAGGACAAACAAAATTCCTTCTACAAACAAATTATTAGATTCTAATTGCACATTAAAGAAATATTAATACTGTAGCGATTAAGAAGTTTAGGAACTCCATGCTCTCATGAGCAATTCAAAAACATTTCGTATTTCAGAACAATTTTGAATTTCGAACATGGTTCTTGCACCTGTCGGACTTTTATATCAGTCATTGCATCATCTTATTTGTCCTATCATGGCATTGTCAAATACGCAAAAAGTAGACTTAATTGAAGCATACTTCCTTAACTGACGAAGCCCAACTAATGCGTTGAAGTTGTATCAGGAACGCTACCCAGACTGCGATTGAGGAAGTATGCTTCAATTAAGTCTACTTTTTGCCGTTTTGACAATGCCATCATAGGACAAATAAGATTTTGCAATGACTGATGTTAAAGTCCGACAGGTGCAAGAACCATGTTCGAAATTCAAAATTGTTCTGAAATACGAAATGTTTTTTAATTGCTCATGAGAACATGGAGTTCCTAAATTTCTTAATCGCTACAGTATTAATACTTCTTTAATTTAGAATCTAATAAAATGTTTGTTGAAGAAATTTTGTTTGTCCTGTTGTATGAGAATACTTTTTATCAAATTTGACTAACTTACGCTGTTCAGATTTTTTTATGCGATACAATAAAATGATCCTTACAAAGGACTGCATCGATCGGCATCAAAAAAAATTTTTACCAACTTGATTCATTTTATGATGCTACTCATACTTGACCAAAAAAATTGTAATGCCTTAATGTTTTTCTTCGAAAACGAGCTGATGTTTTAAAATAAACTGCACCTATATCTCTTTTGGTTTGGGTGCTGCCGTACTGTTAGAGTTAAAAAAACATTCTGTATATTTATAATATATTCATAAAATTCCATAAATATTAATACATAAAATATATATTGTCATACCTACATATGTAAATATGTATATAAATTATCAATATGTTTCCAAAAATGGATTGAAATTCGACCTTGTATAAGAAAAAAGTGAAGTACTCATTACGCTTCTGGCCACTCGTTTTATAAATCGGCTATATAACCCAAATTGCCGAGTCTAATAGGTAAATTTACAAAGATACCACAAAAAACCTCACTGTCCTACATTTCAACGATTAAAATAATAATGATTGGCAGATACGTAATTACCTAATGTTTTTTTATTTATTACTAGCTGACCCGATCGCGGCTTCACATGGGTGGTTTTTCAATAAAACATTACCCTCATTTTGCACAGTTTGCTAAAAAGTAGCCTATGTCCTTTCCCAGGATATAATCTCCTTGCAAAATTACATTACGATCCGTTCAGCCGTTTAGTCGTGTAAAGTTAAAAAACAAACAGAGTTATGTATACATTAAACATATATAAACCTTCCTCTTGAATCACTCTATCTATTGCTGAAAACTGCATTAAAAAAGATCTAAGGTAGCAGACAGCGGAAGCGACTTCCATTTATACTATGTAAAGATGAACAATAATTATACGTAGGTCACACTAAAAGTTTTGCGTAACTTAGAAAAAACAACATGTTATAACCAAAATATTGGGTTGATTGCTTTTCAAAATACTCTCCTTTATATATTAAACATTATTTCATGCGATCGAACCATTTTTAAAAATAGGAGAACCACAGATCTGATGGCATGTTTTCTACGTGCTGATTGAACGCTATCACTGCCTCTTCGGAGTTGGTAAAAGCGAAACCGCTAATCAAAACCTTGATTTTGGGGAAAATACAGAAATCACAGGGTGCAAGGTCGGGGCTATGTGCAGGATGGGTGACGAGTTGTACTTTTTTGGAAGCTAAAAATGACTTTGTTTTGTTGGGCGTGTGTGAAGAAGCGTTGTCATGATGTAGGAGAACGCGGCTTTTTGGTCGTCTCTCGCGAACTTTTTCTAACACCCTGGGTAAACAAATGGTAGAATACCACTCGGCATTACCACTCTTTTGATCTTCAAGTGGAATTGTGCAGATGTGACCCGTAGCTGAACCGTAGTAGAAAAAAAACGCGATAATTTTTTTTCCAACGTTTCTCGCCAGCCTCACTTTTGTTGGCCTGTTCTCATTTTCAAACACCCATTCACAAGATTGCTGTTTTTTTTCGGGTTCAAAACAATAAATCCAAGTTTCGTCTCCTGTGACAATGTCATAAACAGAATTAGAATGTCCGTGGTCGTACTTCAGTAGCATCTGTGAGCACCATTCCACGCGAGCCCGCTTCTGCTCCGCTGTCAGTTCATGAGGGATCCAACGACAACAAAGTTTCCGAACTTTCAATTCTTCCTGTAATTTTTTCTTAATTTGGCTCATACCAATCTCCAATAGTCCTCGAATTGTTTTTTAAGTAATCCGCGGGTTTTCTTCAATTAGCTGCTTAACAGTATCCACATTATTTTCGTTGACGGAAGTTGAAGGCCGCCCTTCACGAAATGCGTCATGTAAAGAAACCCGACCTCTCTCAAATTCAGCAAACCATCACCTTACGGTGCTCAAACAAGGTGCTTCTCTCCCAAAAGCATTTTGAAGACGAGCGGCACAGTCTTGCGGAGAGAGAGAACTTTTAATATCATAAAAAATCATCGCTCTAAAATCTTTTCGACTTAATTCCATTTTCGTTGCGTACGTAGAACTTGATAAAAAAGTGCGATAAAAAACAATTGACAAATTATTTCCCACCAATTTTTGTTTACTAAGAAGGTTGCAACGTTTCAAAAAATATAAAATTCAAATATATAGTTCGAATTAGCTAGAAGTGCGGAACTTTTAGTGTGCCCCATGTAGCTAAAGCTAAACATATCTACGTAGATAATCATAATTTGGCAAGAACTACCTACCAATAATACTAATTAGCCACAAGAGGAAGGTATAATGGAACTGATGAAGGTTAGATTACTTGAATTCCCACAGCCCCAACCACATTTTCCTATAAAATCAAACAAATTTAATGACATCGGTTACCTTCAAAGTACTTCGGTACAAAATACAAGACATGTACATTTATTATTATGTTTGTATCAAGTATTTGTTTAAATTACTAAATAAGATATGTAATTTTTTACAGAATTCCAAAATCTTTGACTGGCTGCACCGATTTCTACCAAACATAGCTCTACCATTTCGCAAATACAATTTTCAAACAAAACCGCATGGGAATCAGTCCTTCCAATTGGAAGTTACGATGCCATGGATACTCAGACAAACACTGTCCTCGCTTATGAGATTACTAGCTTCAGCCCGCGGCTTCACACGCGTGTTTTGTCTATGAAAAGTAGTAGGTATGTGTCAGTCCAGGGTCATAATCTATAGACATACCAAATTTCATTGATGTCGGTTCAGCCGTTATGACGTGATTGAGTAAGAAACAAACATCCATAAAAAGGTTGTCCCCGTACATACATAGTTGACGCCAATTAAGATAATCCTCTGAGTTGTATGGGCGCTCCTACAATTTAGAGGACTAGCTTAATCGGCACCAACCTCAAATAAGGTAAATAAATAAAATTGTGCTATTTAATAAAATAAATATTTTAGCGGGGCTCCCATACAATAGACATGATTTTTTGCCGTTTTTATAGATGGTATGGAACCCTTCGTGCGCGAGTCCGACTCGCACTTGGCCGGTTTTTAGCTTTAACGTTTCTCCAAATGTTTAGACTGTATACAAAACCTTGTATATAATTTTACTCATAATACAGATTACAAACATTGCAAAGCTTTCGCGAAGCTTTCCATTGTTTGCATAATAGCTATGTGTGATCACTAGTTGACGACTGTGTGTTAAGTACATAGTACCTAGTGTACCAGTACAGTACCTTGCTAGACTTAATGCTTTCTCGTAGGATGTTGATCCCTAGGTACAATACATAATCACAGTAAAAGCTCTCGTACCTACAGGTACACAGAAAATGTATAACAGCGATGCAGATTCATTACTTACCCAGCTGATTTTTATGCTTTTATATAAGAAAAAAACATCGCAGTAGCGTAGATAAAAATCCAGTGAAGGAAGTGTTCAACTCTATTAAATTAATACATATAGCTTTGATCCACGCAACATTAAGAATGATTCAGTCAATAAAATACAATGATTAGGTTAAGAAGCTGGCGAACCCCGAGCGCAACTTCAATTCGGCCGCGTCAAAAACTTCGACGTGAATATCGCTATCCCGGTTTAATGACAAAGTTTAGGCACGCAGAGCGACAGTATAGCAAATGAACGATTCTAAATTTGATTAGATTTTGACCGTGTTCCGTAATACCAAAAATGATGACTGAAAACGTGTTGTATTTTTCTCATTGTGTTGTTATTCTGTAACTAGACGATATAATCTATGTTCCGATGACTAGGATACGTAAGATATTGTTGTTTTTAATACGAAACAATTAGGTTGAAAACAGGTCATTTATGACTTAAAAACATGCAGAATGCGATACGCTTCTATTTCATTTTAGGTAAGTGTTTTGATCTAATATATGGTTGGGAACCTAAATAAATACTATTCAAATTAAAATAATGCCTTATTAAGGTAGAAATATGCTCCAATTAGAAATGATCTTGGTAGTACGTGTTGTATGGGCGATTCCCCTCCGGTCTCCCCTTAATTTTATTAAGGGGAGACCGGAGGGGAATCGCCTAACCAGATTTGCAAAATTCTTAAATGAAATTTAACTTGACTTTTGTTTCACTTGATTTTTTTCTTTGCAGCTGGATAAAAGATTAGCCTTATCTATAAGCTAGGACGGGGAATTTTAACTCTCGAGCTTGTAATGACTATGATAGATAGACATCGAGATGAGATTACAAGTTTTTCGATTTTTCAAATCTGGCATGGAAGACTCGAAACTTTACACAATTCCCGGAATCGGATTGAGTTAAATCATATTTTATCAGGTTTCGAATTTATAGATAAAGTAAGTAAGTTCATCTATTCAGCCTTGTAGGTAGGTATCACAAGTGATAGTTAAATAAGCCAGCCATAGATTTATCCGGGAAACCCCATTTTAGTTATAATTTACAGACCTTAAGGCTAAAAGCTTACCTCTTTTGGAACATGACGATAGGATCCTTCTCAAGGTCCGACATATCAACTGTGGCGCCCTTCTCAAACACGTCTTTATGCTTTCGCAACATCAGCCAACCGATGTGAGAGAAGAAGAACCCTCGCTTCGCATTGTGGGGGTCCGCGTCAGTTTCCGTGAACTTGTGGTGAACCCTGAAACGGAGATAGTAGAGGATCGTTAATGGGTCAAAATGTTTGAGGAGATAACGATAAACACTGATAAGGTTAGCGAAGTTTAGCGGTTGAGATATGTTATGGAACCTGGGCTGCTTTAAGCAACCGCAAAACAAACAATTCACAAGTCAAAGATTTTGATAATTTATGGATCTCTCGATGTAAACTATTAATAACTTAAGGTAAACTTACTTTAAATACTAAGTTGGCAATTTCACTCTTACAGGGTAGGCTTCAACTAGAGTTTGACATTATTATAAATACGGGAATGATCACATACCACTACCCTGATGAAGGTTTACGAATTGAACCTAAGAGCTTGGACGAGAAAGGGCGAATTCGCCGCAATTCTCTCGCACGTATTACGCGCGACCGTTGCGTCCAGAAGGAGCGTACCAACGCGCGAGCATTTGGGGACGGATAACCAATTCAGTATCAACATTTTGGCGCTCCATTTCTCTTGATACGTGCACTCGCTCTGAAGTTCGCACGTAATCTGGACGCAACAAGGCGTCTCTAGTATCTCGACTCGCGCGCAACACGCGCGTATAACGCGCGAGTCGAGAGTCTGGCGAAGTGCACGCGATTTATGCGCGTATTTTACATTCGCGCGATGCTTGTGGACGCAGTGTATTGCCGCCAAGTATCTCGCAAACGCGCGTATCGATTCGCGGTGCATTCGCCCCTTATGAACAAGTCTAAATGTTAATAAATAACAGTTGTAGTACCGATAAAATGGTACGTGACTAATATCGTATTTATATAAATGAAGGAAAGTTTTCTTAGATTTCAATTTAGTCGGGTCCAGGGTGTTTGATTCATATACCGAAGCATTCTACTACATCATCATCTTATCACCCACAGGACGTCCACTACTGAACATAGACCTCCCCCATAGATTTCCAGAGCGGCCTGCACCCAACGGCTCCCAGCAACCTTTGTCAGGTCGTCTTTCCATCTAGTGGGGGCAGCTTTCCAGTGCGTGGTCTCCACTTGAGGACTTTTCTGCCACAACGACCGCCAGTACGTTGAGGTATGAGCCCTGCTCACTGCCACTTCAGTTTGCTAGTCAGTCTACCACATATTTTTATTTGTAAATTATAGGGTTGCGTTTGAACATGATCTCGCCTGATGGTAAGCGATATGCAGTCTACGATGGTGCACCCTTACCTAGAAGAAGCCGCTTCACCCGCGAATTGAAGACCCCTAAGTTGTAGTTATCAGGAAATACATACTCAGGAAAGGCGTTCCACTCCTTGGCGATGCGCATAATATTTAATGTTTACCTGTGATCTCTAACCCATTCATAGATATGGTTTTGGAAGGCCATGGTCTGCATAACTGCCAAAAAGAGTCGCAAAGGCCAGCGCGCTTTGTAAGCTCTGTGGGCCCATAACCTGTGGGCACCCGCTGTTACCCCCATTGCTGATAATATAGCGAACAAAACCCCTGGAAATAAAATAAACACATTTTTATAGCTGTCTAAGGGTTCTGGTTATAGTGAAAAAAACTATGAATAATGTACAAAGATGATAAATTCTCTAGGGTAATATTTTACTCTGAACACCCGCAGTAGCGGGAAGCTGGGCTTGGATTATAAGTAGGTATATTACAGAACGTACTAGGTACTTCTAGGTACTTTAAATTTTCGTTTGACCAAAATCTTTTTTACTTTTTTTTATTTGTTATAATCAAACGCTTGACTACTACCTCACCTGATGGTAAGTGATGGTATGGTCTAAGATAGAGCACGAAGATCTAGAAGATACCAATTCAAGATGCCCGAATTGTAGTCTTCGTGAAAAATAGACGACGTCAATACGTTTTAGGGGACATAATAGAAAAATTTAAAATACGAAAGTACAGTGACGGAACTACAAGGTTCGTCACCTTAGAGTCAGTTTTCGCTTGCACCAGTAATGCAAGAATCAATTAATTCTTTTTGATAAGCAAATAGTTATATAACTTTGATTTTAATAATTTTGACCTTTATTAAAGAACAGTGAAGCATTATTTTCTCTAAATCAGTCTATTCTGTAACAAAGTTTCAAAAGGTAATAATGTACTCGCGATAGGTTGAACGAATCAATTTGAAAATTGACCTTTGCATTCCGTCACTGTGCAACAACGTAGTCCAATTCCTGTACCTAATGTTACTCCTTATTCAAGGTTTCACACTATATTAGTAAGGGCGACTTGCGCAACTATGCCAAAACGTATTTAGTAGCAAATATGATTTATGGCGGGTTCCTATATCCGTCGGTAACCAGCTACGACTCGTTTCTCCACGAAAACGTGTCAAAAGTTAGATATTTTTTCAAGGAGATACGAGTTGTAGTCGGTTGCAAAATGATATAGAAACCCGCCATTAGAGAATTGTCAAATCATACAAAAACGTCAAATTTTAACATGTTTAGTCGCACAATAAGTTTAGGGATCGTTGTGCGACAGGGCTAAATATGTTTAAGCGAGTTGTGAAATCATAAATATACGTCAAATTTAAAAATTTTAGTTGCTAAATACGTTTAGGGGTCATTGTAATAGGGCTGAGTAAGTAAACTGTCAACTGTGGCAATAAGGTCGAAGTTCGACTGAAGTATAAATTACGAGAATCGAGGTACAACTTCAGGATATGTTGAGGTTTTTCTTATCATTTTCTGTGAAAGGAAGGACGTATTTGGTTATGTATCTTACCAAAAAGTATAGTCCACATTTTGCATCTGCCGGTAAACATGAGGTAAAACCCGTAGAGTGCCGCGCCGTGCAAATATACAAAGGCTAACACGTTTCTCCATACCAACTGCCATCTACAAACAACGAAATTGAACGGTCACATGCGAAGTTTCCTTTTACCAGAAAACGTTAGTATTAACAGGTTAATTTTACATAAAATAAAAACCCCCATTACTAGAATAACCAGCTTAGAAACACCCCAGTTAAATTATCTTTCTATATAAAAAAAAACGCATCAGAATTGGTCCATTCGTTTGAGAACTACGATCTTCAGACAGACGAACTGACACATAATAAATACATATCGTCAAATTTATGAGACCTCTCTTTTTCTTGCGTGGGTTAAAACATAACTAGGTACAATAGTCTGGACTCTAAAACAACAGCTCTACAAATTTGTATGAAAATAAAGTCCTGCAAGATAAAATCAGTTGAAAGTGAAGCCAAATATTATCTGCAATAAATTGTGAGTATACACGGTGCTCCGGAATGTAAGCGAAGTGTTAGAAGTATTAGAACCACGAGAGGAAACTATTTTTTAAAAAATAATGTATTTGTTATCATTATTTGTTGCGTGTAAACCATGGTTTGTGAACCTTGCGTCTGCTTTAGGACACTCTTAAACAACATAATCTTCTTAAACAAACAAAACGTTTGGCCTCGGTTAATGTACCTTAAAGCAGTTAACTGAATTTTCTCCAAAAATAGCAGATAATTCAACGAAACATCTCAAATCTACTTTTTGAACATATATTGCTTTTGTAATTTGCACCCCCTTCCGGATAAGCACACATATTCAGAAGCGCCCAGTACTTCTTTAGAGTAATTATAAGTATTTAGTAAGATCCTATCAACAGTGGTAAGTATCGTACGTAACCACATGAACACTCATGGTATACAATTAATGTCGTTATCATTACCAGTAACAATGCATATTCTACTACTTATCAGATTTGTATTGTGATCACGTTACAGAGCATTCTTAACACTTTCTAGTATTTCAAGGGTGTATTAACTATACTAAAACTACACGACGTGAAGTCTACTGGTCCAAAATACCTCAGTATCTGAAGACAAAAGTCTTTGATCAATGATGACTGGTATAGAAACGTGGTCTCTCACTACGGGCTTCACAAAGAAGGCTCAAGGTCGCTCAGCATGCTTTGGTGAGGGCTATGCTTGGTGTTTCTCTACGAGGTCCGTAGAGGAACTAAATGACAAACTCACTGCCCCGGCTCCTCGGAGGGAGCCTCGAGATACGCAGGGATTCATCGAGGTAGTGAGAAGGAAACGGAGCGAAACCAGCCGAAACCAGAACGGTACTGCGCCGACCTGGCCTACGCCCGGCCATACCTGCGACGCGCTCTACGTGACGCGTCCAAACTATTCCACGATGGTGGTGAACGTGGTGGAATATATGAAGAATGTACAGTTAAGGGTTGAACAGTTGGGATCGCGCCACAATGATTTCAAATCTTTTGTGTTGCGAGTTCAAACTGCAGATCTTTCGATCTTTACAAGGGAAGAATTTTGGCCGAAAAGTATGTAGTTTCGTCGTTTTCGCAAGCGACTACACGACACAGCGCAAGTGCGTCACACGTCGCAGGCTTTAACCACATAGTTTTAAGTATTAAAATATGTGTTATAGCCATAAAGCCCGTCACAGACTTAGCTATAATATATATATAATAGCAAGCTACCACACACTATTTTTATGATGGTCGTCCTAGTGTTCGCAAGCATTAATATGCAATAATTTATATTACGGTATAGCTTGGTGACGTCACAGAAATATATATTATAGCTGAGTGTGCGGTCACTCGAAAATTAGTATAGAAAATGTATATTAATATGCCTAGCTATAAAAAATATTAATATATATTATAGCAAAGTCTGTGACGGGCTTTAAGGTATAATATATATTTATATGGGCCGTAGAATTAAGTTTTAACATTTTGTACATTTCTTTTGTTGCCCAAAATAAAGATTAATTATTAATATACCACAATTTTGATTAATATTTGTTGTATGCCATATTATAATTTATTTTATTTTTGTAAAAAGGGATTATCTTCAATCAGCCAGCACTATTTTAAAACCAGTCAAAAAATCAAAATCTCGCAGCAAGAAGTTAAAAAGAGGTCAAGTTCTTATAAATACTTCGAATGTTTTGTATAGCAGGTATAAAAGGGTGTTTGCTAATATACGCACAAACATGAAAGGGGTTATTTTGACGAGCATAATAAATAAATTTGTAAAATGTTTACCATAGAAATGAGAAATTTATTTTGGCATGTAAAAACAAACACTTCATTAAACTTATGTTGTGCTATTGCATAATGATTGCCATCTAACCACAGATAGGTATTGGTGATGTCTGGAGATATCTCTTGTTGGCCCTTTCTAACCCAAAACACGCAGTCATTTCCGAAAGAGATAGCAAATCGGCCTTTATTTTTGGATTTCGATTACAAGAGTAGGCAGTAAGTTTTATATCGAATTAATCACATAAACTTAGTCAATTTTCTTTAAAATTTGACATTATAACAAGTAGTTTTTTTTTTATTTGAAACCGTCACTTGAATATTGTTAGTATATTACCAAAGAACCTGTATACCTATTCAAAGCTTTATCACTGAGTAAGTTCCAGGTTTCTGGATCATACTCACAGTACCATATGTAATGTAGGCGTTGATTACACAAAGTCGACAATTACGTGTTAAAGGGTCAGTTAAATCGCCTTAACATTGGATTAGTGGCAATAAATGCCAAATCAATAACTGATTTAATGGTCGATTTAACCAATTACAAGGATAGGAAGCGAAGTGTAACAGCGATTGATTAGGCCTGTGTAATAGGGCAGTGGGTCAGAACAGCGTAAGACAGACGCGAATAGCGATAACGAAGAGAGTCCTATGCCCAGCAGTGGGATGAGATGGCTGAAGATGATGAAAAGGTCAGTCATTATCATTTCAGCCACAGAACGTCCGCTGCCTATAGATTTCTAGAGTGACCCATCTTGTGCGACCTGCACCCAACGGCTCCCAGCAACCTTTATCAGTAGGTCTTATCTAGTTGGAGGCTAGATCTAGACCTGCTAGGTCTTACCTACTACGCTGCGCTTTCCAGTGCTTGGTCTCCACTCGATAACCTTTCTGCCCCAACGGCCATCAGTTCTACGAGCTGTGTGCCCTGCCCACTGCCACTTCAGCTTGCTAATCCTTTGTGCTATGTCAGTGTCTTTGGTTCGTCTACGAATCTCCTCATTTCTGGTAGAGAAACAGCATGCATAGCCCTCTCGCACGCTGCGCGACCTTGAGCCTTCTTATAAAGCCCATGGTGAAAGACCACGTTTCTGTACAGTGGCTACCCAGCCGAGTTGGATTAGTCGACTAACCTCTTTCTCGAAGTTGAACCTACCTCGGACCTAGGATTTAAACTATTTGATTTATTTAGCCGCTGCGAAGACGTAACAACTTTAGTTGAAGCAACTGTCAGCTTTTTGAATTGGATATTAATTCTAAACGTAATCCCACCTGTATGGTACCTACACCATGTTCTAACAATGTAAGTACTCACTCGTAATCTCTGTTTTTCCTCGGTTCTGAGTTGGTGATCCGCAGCATATCGTCATTTATTGACTTCGACAATAACTTGTTCACCAGGAAGTATGATTCTGACATATTTACTGAAGTCCTGAAACAAAAAAAAATGTTTATTAATAAAATATCTTTCTTAATTGAGTCAAAAAAAAAAAATGAGAGAACAATTTTTTTTTGTCAATGCCTATTTAGTGCACCTAAAATCCTGCCTAAATCGATACCATTATCGATTGTGATGAACAAACACCTATCCAGTATTAAAGTGATTGAGTCACTTCAGTACCTATAAAAGTATTAACTTGCCTAGTATTTAGTTAATAGTCGTTAGATTATTCAACTGTTTCTTTTGTTTTTTTTTATATTACCTATGGTGTTCCCACACATCAGATATATACTGCTGTAAAACATTTGATAGATAACATTTTATCACAGAATATTGCATAACAATTAATGTTATGATAACATATTGCAACACAATGGCAAATTATATATTTTTTTTAAATAAGAGTTAACTCAGTGGCGCAGGGAAAGGCCAAGTTTGAACTCTTCGAAAAATCAGATCCGATGTGATATAGTTACAATCCGATTCACATCTAAACTATAGTAACAAAATGTTAAACGATGTATGACATGTTTGTGTTAGTTAGTTTTAAAACATTAGTTTCGCGGTGGGAATCAAATTCGCAACTTCCTGCGTCTCAGCTTTACAACAAGATACATACATATATACTAAAACAAAGACATGAAAACGAACATAAGACGTAAAATTAAATAACTAACAAAATTACATATAATTACAATTTGAGATGTTATAAAGTTTTGATTACTGTCTCCAACTGTCAAATCTAAGTACATAGGTAAAGGCAAAATGCATAATTATACCCTATGAGCAAAGATATATTATACTGCACGGGTTCAAGTAGTACTAAGCGTATTTTATGTCAATAAAAATGTATTTTCCTAATTATAAATGTGTATTGAACCGTCCATCAATAATCCATCAATAAACTCTATCATGCTTTAATTCCTTAACCAAATTCAATAATATTTTTTACCTTCTGGAACTCCGTTATATGTTTAGCTGTTTTTTTCCCGTAGATAATTAATAGAATATCCCAATCCACTCGTTGGATTCTAATAAAGATAGAACGCACAACACACATCATAATAATTAACGTATGCACGATATAACTTTTGAAACTATCATGGATAAGAACACTATTTTTACTAGAAACGGGATATATATCATCATCTGTGAGTTTTTGAGTATCCCGATATTTCGACGCAGTTGCATGAGCCATGATCACGGGTAAGCTGAAGGCTGCGAATGGATGGTTATTGGCAGATATATCGATCTACGATTTCTCAGTACCTCTCAGCTGGGAATAAATTCACTAATATTATTACTACCACCAGAGACTAGTAATATCAATAGACTGTCAATGTCCATATAAGAAATTGTAGCCCGCAAAAAGCTCAAAATCCCGTATTATTTGTAGATGGCGCTGGTCTCATAGCCTGGAAACTTTCATAGCGGCCATTGCAACCAACAAATAAAAATAAACTTCCACTAAAACAGAGCAAAATATTTCAATATTTTTTAGAATAAGTAATATTGTCCTTAAAATAAGATTTACTGATTTTATTTTATATTGATGATTTACCACTTTCATATGCTTAATCACAGATGGCGTGGGAAGGTAGCACATCGTTTTTACCTAGATGGCGTTTAACACAAAATTAACACAAAATCCGAAACAAAGGGAACGAAAGAGAACCGTGAACTGACTGACATTGACAGCCGGGAAGCAAGCAAAGTTACGCTTTTTATATCAAATTTTGTTACATGCTGTGTTGCCAAACCTCACTTCTCAAAAGTCGCGACTAGTAAGTCGATATTTTGTTGTATATAATGTATGTACATATTGTGTACGTATTGAGTTCATTATTTTAGTAGTTATGTTTCCAGTTCAAATTAATAGAACTTATTATCTTGTAGTTGGTATGCATTTGCCGAGTACTTACAAATTAATTTTATTTTCTTTCAAAAAGTGTTCTACTTATCTGTACATCACTATAAATAAGTATTCTTATTTTACAAATGTGTAGGTATTTCCGCATTTAAGTGATAATGGTACGATCATAGACGTATGCAATGAATAAAAGATATATATCCTTTCCATTCCCAAAAAAAATCCTATTTTGACGGAAACTTTCATGTACTGGCAATTCTGAGAAAATGTACGCAAATCTCTAATAATTTTCTAGAGACTAAAGTTTTAACGAAACTGAAGAGCGGCAACCTCGCACAACGTAAAGGTCACAACGTCGCAATAATATTATCGCGCACGTGTAATTGGAAATAGCGCCATCTATTTTTCTTCGTACCATTATGAGCGGTAGTAAGCTAAAGGTTGGCATATATTTAACGATTTGTAACTCTTAGCGACATCTCGCGTACTAGCAGGTAATCAAATATCGAGTTACATTATCTTGTTTGTGACTGTCAGTCTATTTAAATTATATTGGTCTGTGCTACCACCAATCATGGCGCATGCAACTGCGTCGAAATATCGGGATACTCGAAAACTAACAATTCTTGGTAAATATCTCGTTTTTAGTGAAAATAACGTATGTATGATGCACATTTTATGTAACCATCAAAATATTGCGACTTTTTGGAGTTTACTCCTTAAAAATCAATTTTCATATATAAGCCCGGGGTATGAAAATATATGGGGTATAAAATCAAACTTTCTCCGTTACGTTTTGCGATAGGTTCGTGCGCAACTTATCTTGCGCAGCATGTATATATAGGTATATATATATATATGAACATATAAAACTTAATTAAATTTAATAATAAGGAGTAAACTCCAGTCGTGCGTCGGAGCTGACATACACATTTTTTCGAACAATAGCGAAACCAGAATTTTAAAATTCCAGGGACGATTTTCCAATCAGTATCGTGCATGCGAATTCAAGGTGAAAAACCAAATGCAATACAGTGCACGCATACTCGATTTTGTAAGTGGATTGCAAATGCTAACTGTTGAACGTCGGTATTCAAGTTTAAAATTAATTAAACCTTAATTATGCGAAATCGATGGAATTCTGCAAAGTGAGCGTTTATAATCATTAGAAATGTATTTAATAAACAAGTTCTGTTAAGTACGAGTGGAACTCAAGCACCGAGGGTTCCGTACCTACCTATATTTATATCATTTTGTAGTAGCATCTAGTTATTTGACTCAGACACCAAGTAAACTTTAATGGCAGTTTAAAAAAAACGAGTGTGCTTTAGACCACACGACTGAAGTAAAACTTCTTTTACAAAATATTTATTAATAAATTTGTTCTGTTCAAGAACGAAATGATATAACAAAAAATAATCAAACGAAATGAGATATACAGTGTTTTTTTTAACTGTAACAGTACGGCAGCACCCATAACAAGAGGAGATACAGGTGCAGTTTCTTTTAAAACATCAGCTCGTTTTCGAAGAAAAACATTTTGGCATTAAAATATTTTTGGTCAAGTGTGAGTAGCGCCTTAAAATGAATCAAGTTGGTATATTTTTTTTCTGATTCCGATTAATGCAGTCCTTTGTAAGGATTATTTTATTGTATCGGATGAAAAAATCTGAACAGGGAAGTTAGTCAACTTTGATAATAAGTATTCTCATACAACAGGACAAACAAAATTCCTTCTACAAACATTTTATTAGATTCTAATTGCACATTAAAGAAGTATTAATACTGTAGCGATTAAGAAGTTTAGGAACTCAATGCTTTCATGAGCAATTCAAAAACATTTCGTATTTCAGAACAATTTTGAATTTCGAACATGGTTCTTGCACCTGTCGGACTTTTATATCAGTCATTGCATCATCTTATTTGTCCTATCATGGCATTGTCAAATACGCTAAAAGTAGACTTAAATGAAGCATACTTCCATAACCGACGAAGCCCAACTAATGCGCTGAAGTGGTATCAGGAACGCTACCCAGACCGCGATTGAGGAAGTATGCTTCAATTAAGTCTACTTTTTGCGTATTTGACAATGCCATGATAGGACAAATAAGATGATTAATTTTATTTAATCATAAGCTAAATAAGGAAATATCTCCAAATTACAGTTCAAATAAACACTTTATATCATCAATCTACATATTTTAATAAAATATAAATAATGAGTAAAATAGCCAGAACCAGTACGTGAATAAATCTTAATAGTTATATCTATTTATACAGAGGCACAACAACCCACCTTAGGAGATGCTTCCAGATCGCAGGTTCAGAAAAGAGTGGTGTGGCCAGCCGACATCTCTGACTTCGAGATGTCGGTTCCCCACGTCCCCACCTTTTTCAATTACGTAGCAAGACGAGCAAACACTTAAGTCAACTGTACTGCTTTAAAATGTAACATTCTCATAATTTACCTTTATATATTAAATACATAAATTACAAGCCGAACCTTATCATAAATCTAATAATAATTTAAATACTAACATTTATAGATTTAAATGACTAAATATAGGAATTTAACTAATTTTACACAATGTCAAATCATAGCTTGGTACTTCCTTTATTAATATAACACAAACTTATAATAATTTATACCTTTCATAGATATACAAGTGAGGTGTTCTCAGTTGTAAACTCATAATTAATTCGATACAACAATACTGACATAGAAAACCAAAGATATCTATTACTATTTGATGTTCTAGTCTCACCTTTGAGAACTACGTATTAGCTGGATAAACAAACGCCGGTAGTCAGTTCTATTACTGTACAATGTGACATGCTCATTATGTATCTTTAAATATTAACTAAATCAATCCATAAACTTAACATATAATTGGGTATTAATTTAGATAGCAACACATAGCCAAATAAAGAAATATAACTATATTTATACAATATCAAAACATACCCACTTCCTTCCTACTTGATTATTATCATTAAAATACTTATAATAATCTAACACAATAAAAAGGGATAAAACTGAGCTTTTCTTATAGTGTGACCATTAGTGCTGTGCACTCCCTGAGGTATGCGCGCGGCGAGACGGGGGGGAGAATTGACTGCTGCGCTCTGTCAGTTCGCCATCAACGCTCGTGGCGGCAGGTAGTGTTATTTGTATCGGACTGTCTATCTCATGTGCGTCTGACATAGACAGTCCGATACAAATAACACTGCCTGCCGCCACGAGCGTTGACGGCGAACTGACAGAGCGCAGCAGCCGATTCTCCCCCCCGTCTCGCCGCGCGCATACCTCAGGGAGTGCACAGCACTAATGGTCACACTATAACAGTAACCTAAATTATAATTGAATACTGCAATAGTAACGTAACAAAACCCAACGATATACTTATAATAGTATTTAATTTAACATCATAATCTCATACGTGCGTAACGAAGTTTTCCTTCAAGAACTGTTTTAGATAGAGCCTTTATTTTTTTTCCTGTAATCTTTGCATGTATCTTCTATTCTTAGGGTATTTTTTATGATACCCCTCTTGACCCATTAATCCTATTTAGAATTTTTGCCCCTACCATTTTGGCTCCTTTGGCAATAAAAATTTATATATTATAGAATTATGTTACTTGCAATAGAGGTAAGGATCTACCATTTTTGGTCCGTAATCCTTAAAATGGCTTCTAACTTTCAACGACGTTTTCACAGATAAATATAAACTATTAATATATTGATAATATTATTGATTTAGGTTATTAGTTTGGTCTTTAGGTATTTATTTATGTATTAGGATTATATGTATTTCCTTCATTTGTAAATATACTCTGTGCACCGTTGCCCATTACTACTTCGCTCTTTACTTTCCATCCATAGGTTGCCTGGAAGAAATCGCTTTCAGCGGTAAGGCCGCCCATTGTACTATATTTTACATAAATTAGGCTTTTTTAAGTATTCCTTGTGTACAATAAAGAATTATTCTATTCCATTCTATAAACGACTTATACGCCTTTATTAACGATTATAAAATAAACCATCTTTTAATAAATAAAAATCTCGTGTCACGGTGTTTGTGGTCGCACTCCTCCGAAACAGGTAGACCGATTTTAATCATTGTTTTTGTATATTTGTTAGGTATTAAAATAGGTCGTAAAGCCCCCATTTATTAATAGCGTTTTTACTATTTTTGTATGAACAATATCCATATAATTTAACCGTCGGTCGTTCATTGCCGTGAAGTCATTTACATGAAGTGTCGCGTCACTTTGACAAGAGTGTTTTACATAGTTTTTATCCCGAAGTTCCCACGGGAACGGGAAATTTCAAGCGTGTGAAGCCGCGGGCGGGTCAGCTAGTTTCCTTATAGAATTCTCATACAAAACGAATAGCTTCCAAGAAATTCGTAAAAAATTATGAAGAGGAACAAACTAGAAAAGCTCTATAAAGAGAGAACGCAATAAAATACTTTTGACGCTTCTTTTAGAACACAATACATTTCAAACGTTTTCAAAATGACGGTGGCATCCGAAAGTCATTAATCAAACACTACGCGTATTTAGACATCAGTTGTCAAAAAAAAATGATCACATTTTTTGTGGCGGTTTTGTCCTTATCGAAGTGAAAACTTCTTCAGGCGCTTTAAGCATTTTTGAAATGGGAAAAATTCATTGCATTCGCGACACTGTTACCAACACCTGTCACTGACTACTGACAATGATTGTTGACACCTGTCACTGACACTGACACCTCTGTTTATAAGTAGGTATCTGTAGTGTAGTCTGCTTTTATTCAAGTTTTCACTTCTGTCAGCACTTCCAGAGTGCCACTTTTTTTAACTCATAATATGACAGTTTCTAAACTAAAGAACATCTTATAAGATCCGAAGTGATCCGGATGCATCTGAGAGTGCCAGCCTTCTAATTAACGCTACTTCCTGAAACAATATTTAATACCTTAAAATAACCTTATAACAGTTTGTCATTTTGCAGTATCCTAATCTACCTAATTAGTGCAAAAGGGTCAACCTCAGAACGAGAGATAATAAGCTAGAAACTCGTAAACATATTCTTTTTGGCGTTCTACATGTTATCTCAAAAGTCTCTTAAAATCTCTGCATCGGAAGTTGTTCAAGGTCACAAAATCGGGTTTTCACGATTATCTCGGTTATTCTCTCAATGATGTTAACATGTATTATAAAAATTGTAGACACTAAAATTTGCAATTGTTGCAATTGACGACCTCCGTGGCGCATTGGGCGAATAGCCGGCTGAGACGCAGGAGGTAGCGGGTTCGATGCCCGCCCAGGAACAAATGTTTGCATGATCTACAGATGTTTGTTCCGGGTCTGGTGGTTTCTCTATATATTATAAGTAAGTATTTACAAAAAAAAAGTATACCTATAAGTATTTTATCAGTTATCTGGTTCCCATAGTACAAGCTCTGCTTAGTTTGGGGCTAGATAGCTCTGTGTGAAATGTCCAGCAATTTTTTTTTTTTTTTTTTAATATTTTATCATGCACTCAACCGTTTTTGTGTTAGAGGGCGGAGAGTTCGCCTAATATTACTGAACTAAATGAAAAATAGATTGTATCGTCTGACGATACGATAATTGGACATTACGATGCATCCATGCTCGCTTGATGCTTGCATAGCGTAACGTCATATTGAAATGGGAATGTCCTAACAATAACAACTACAAACACAACGTGCGGAAATCCTGGACATTCCAAGGTCACTCCGTGAAGCCGGGGAAGACCCCAGGAAACGTCTACACTTCGGTCGGAGTTAGGCTGGCTATCCTTATGGTCAACTCTCTCTCGCACAATGGACCACATACAGAGTTCGAATGTGGAAAAGGGAGTCCACCACAGTATTGTAACATAACCATAAACAGTAGAGGTAATAGGTAGGCCTTTGGTGTGGGACGCCACGCGCGTATAGTGTCGGGAGTTCTCCGCATATATAGAAATCTCGCCAGAGCTTACGTATTTGAGTCATTTGGGGTCGAGACCATGGGGTACCGGGTGCCCATCGCGATTTCAAAATTCTTTCTAGGCGTCTGGTAGAAGCGACGTGTGATCCGAGAGCTGGCACTTATCTGGAGCAACGCATAAGCATTGCAATTCAGCGGGGCAATGCAGCCAGTGTCTTGGGGATACTGCCTGGTAGTGATCTGGAGCAGTTGAGCTATCTATAACGGTCTTTAGATGATTCAACTCTTTCTCCTGTATTATAGTCTTGGAAATAATTTTATATTCTTTATGTTTAGTTATTAAGAGCTGACTATATATATACCTCAGCCCAAACTCAAATTTCACCTCCGCTTCTCCGCGCGCCGCTGCACGTCCTATCTCGTCGTGGTTCTTATGTTTGCCGGTTTTTTGTCATTCAGTCCCTCCCTTCATTATTCTGTGTTTATTTCTCATTACTGCGTCTTTACAAACAACCAACTAAATATAAATTCTACCTAAGAATTACGTATTCGTTTGGAGCGACAAACGTCACGGGTACCCCGTCTGAAAGCCGAGGCCAGACTGAATCGCGGAACGGGCGTCCGGAGCGGATGGTTTCATTAGTGTAAAACTTAGATATTTTCATTTTATGGTAAAATCAAAAGATACTTTGGAAATTTAAAACACAGGTGCCCTTATTTATGTTGTGTAGAATTACTGTATAAAGTTTCAAGATCTAAATTATAGTATTCATCGCATAAAAACGGTTTTAAGATAAATTTGGAGTCATCTTTGGTTTTTTTTCTAACGAGAAAATTTTACGGAATCGTGTTTTCACAACACTCTAGTGCTCTAAAACGTATCCTTAATTATAACATATATGAATTACAGATTGAAAGCACACAATTTGTTGAACAAAATATTGTTTCTCCATAAGCGATTTAACGTCTTCCCAGGTATAGTGCGCTCTTAAAGGCATATACAGTAGAATAAAAATCCCACACGTCCCAAATATATTTTTACAACATAGACAATTAGCACTCTGTGCTTAATCCAATAAGTGTGAGAATACAATAAACTTGAAAGTAGCACAAATTGTTTTTTACCGTCTCTGGCTACCGCTTTTACAAATTACAATTCGCTCGCTCTCGTTCTACAATCTCCCGTATATTATTAAAGTTCATTTTAGAGCCTAGATTGTTCTATGAGTGTAACCATTTACAGTAAGCTGATGATCATAAATCATTCACTTATATGAAAGCTTGAAAACATTAGTTTAACGCAGAAGAAAAGTAATAAAGCCTAGCTTTCACAAAACGACTCTTACGCGTACATAAGCAGCTCAATGTGTGCATTATGTGCAAGCATAAGTTAGTAGCATACATTACGTAATACCTGGCAGGACAAAGAGCAATCCATTGGAGACCAGATACTGCATTTCTGTTACTATGGGAGAGTTAATATTGTAGGAACCAATATTCAAAATCTGCTGGAGCGTGTTGTAACACTTACATGACCACCTTAGCGTCTTGGAAAGTTGAAATATTGCTTGAGCCTATGTCCAAAAGTAACTGCAACTTCCCTAATATTCATGTTGTTTTTGTTTCCCTAATATTTACAAAACTTCCCTCCCTAGCCTACAGTCTAAGATGTACCTAGTATTCCTATATATAGTTGTGTTTGTTCTGGACAGAATAACATTGAACGACCGTACCGTGCTAAGCTACGAGTAAGCAGAGACCAAGCGCAGTACCTCTATTTCACCAAAGTCCGTTCTGTTATTTGAGGCCAATCAAAACCACTCAAAAACTATTGTCAAAACCTTTCCAAGAGAATATCAAAAATATTTTGAGTAGCTATTTTTGAAGCGCACTCTATACGATACCGCTACATCCTACATTCATAAAAGTACTTAGTGCTGCAAACTCAAGTGTTTTGGGGTCAACAAGAGTAAGAATGTTTGGCGGTTGCCATGATGAGTATGATGTAGGCTATGTACCGCCTGCAGCCATTTGCCACTTGCTTCACGATGTCTCTGGCAGGAGAAAGTAAACTTTAAACAGTGACTCATCTTCTTAAATGTCACCAAACGCACCTCATGTGTTTTGATGAGATCTCATTCAAGAATATTTAATATAATATTATATTTAATTGCACACCATAAAACCAATAATTAAATTAGAACAATGTAAATCTTTGTGATAAAATTGGCGGTCTTATCGCTAAATAGCATAGCATAGAATTTAGTATATAGATAGATTGAAACATAGGCTAGTTTTTACCAGACTGCGCAGAAGGCGAGTAATATTTATTAGGTAATTAACAAAACACGCGTGCGAAGCCGGGCGCGGGTCAGCTAGTTTCTATGCATAAGATCTTATTTTTGTGGATTTGTTTGATCACGACGGATATGTTGACTCTGAATTCATTGTCAATCACAAATCTTGCTTATTTTTATTGATGTTTCTGATATCATGTTTTTTTTAATTATCCATCACAGCTATGTTTTGTATGCAGGAACATTATCACTAATAAATAACCCACTAGTTATGTTGCTTTTAACATGAGGAATCTGCTAGTTGTTGTACTGTTTTCTTACTATGTACCCGGTGAAAGTGCCGGGAGCGGCGATCCGACGCAATCGTATTGACTCAAAGTCGAGGTCAAGCGCAGAACAAGTTTCGTTCCATTATGTAGTTACACGAGAAAGTAAAAGTTCGCGTACTGTAAAAACTGTACCTAGGCACTCAAACAACGTATCTGTGTTGATTTATCAATAATTTTGAGATGTTCTTTATTGTGTCACTTTCACATAACGAGGACCTAAAACGGAAGATGACTCGTTACTTGCTTTTTGAAAATATTTTTCTTATACAAACTTTCTTTTCATATAATTATCAGACAAAATTCCTTTCACATGACACCCCAGGCTGTACATATTTTTGACTTTTTGACTGGGTTAAGTAGGTTATCGTCATAAGGCAGTCACCGTTACCTAGAAGCCGAAAGTTTTATAATTAAATTTAATATCACGCCAATTCTTATGTATTCTTACCTCCTCGTAAATTTAAACACTCGAGGCCTTGCGAGGCCGATTTCTATTATAACCTACGAGATTTCTAGATAAATATGTACAATTATAAAATTCAAATTCTAATATTTTGACAAATATAAATACGCTAGATTCAAATTCTGTGTTTCTCTTCTTGACACTTAATAAATAAATAAATATTGCTGGACATGTCACAGAGCGCTATCTAGCCGCTAACTAAGCAGAGCTTGCACCTAGGGGAACCAGATAACTGTTAGCATACTTATATACATTTTTAATTTGTAAATGCATACTATCATATGTAGAAAAACATCCAGACCCGGAACAAATATCTGAAGATCATGCAAACATTTGTTCCGCGGCGGGAATCGAACCCGCTATCTCCTGCGTCTCAGCCGGCTATTCGCCCACTGCGCCACGGAGGTAGTCATAATAAAATGTTAGTATAAAAAATTAATTTTATTTAAAAAAATATAAAAAATGGAAAAATACGGAAAGTTCTCGAATGGAGGCCACGGACCGGCAAGCGCAGCGTAGGACGTCCACCTACAAGATGGGCAGACGACTTGGTAAGAACCGCAGGTCAGCGTTGGATGCAGGCCGCTTCCAACCGCAGTTCCTGGAGATCAATGAGGGAGGCCTTTGTCCAGCAGTGGACGTCCTACGGCTGATATGATGATGACGATGATGAAAAAAAATATAAAATATTTTTCTCAAGTTTTCAAAACAAATGCTTGAAGGCCTACTAAAAAATTAACATTAGGTTTTGGTCGCCATTAGAATGCTTTTTTAATTTGCGATTGGATTTGAAAGTACCTACCTGTTTGCGCGTAACTATTCCGTGGATAGTTCAATTAGTGATGATACTAGAAAATCCAGATTATCATAACTAACTTCGTCGTCGTGATTCATGAAGTGAAGATCAGACTTAGTTTCAGACGTGCCCTAGATAAAGGACCTTGACCTGTTCATTGATATCTTAATTCTTGAGTTCGTTTGCGATTTCTTCGTAATTATTTATTCACTGGTAATTATGTAATCCGCTTACGTTCGTTATGATCAGTTCGTTTAGTACTTTTAATTTATGAGGATGGAATTATCTGTTATTAGCTGTTATTACCGGTCGTGCTCTTGTAGGCTGTATTTATTTGCATATGCAGAGGAATAGACCAATATCGACTTATTTTAGTAGACAAGATGCAGGAAAGTCAGCTGCGATGGTACGGTCACGTGAAGAGGAGGCCACCTGACTACGTAGGGAATTTGGCACTACAACTTTCCATCCCACGTCGAAGATCTAGAGGTAGACCCAAGACAAGGTGGAGAGATGTAGTGTCAAAAGACATGAAAGAGTGCCAAGTTTCTGATGACGACGTCGAGGATAGAGCGAAGTGGAGAAGAACGACCAGGAAAGCTGACCCCACCACCATATGGGATACATAGCTGAGAAGAGAGAGAGAGGTACAAATACTACATTCTCCCAAATGACCCAAGAAATATTATGGAGCCGTTGTGTGTATGCCGCACAATATCGGTGGCCGTGGAAATCTGCAGTTAAAGTCAAGTTCAAAGTATTGATTGTATTTTTTTATTAGGAATCGATTTCGTTTGATCACAAACTCACCTGTAAGACATTATGTGGGCTAAGATGCAGCGCAAATATCTAGAACACACCTATTCACTCTTACCCTAGAGGCCCGGATTGTCGTCTTCAAGAAAAAGAGAGGACGGTAAAGTGTTCCATACCTTAGCTGTACGCACTACTGCCAAAACGGCGAGTGCGAATGGGTGGTATACTTCCGAGGTATGGATGGTACTGAGACGGGCGTCTGCTTGTCCTTTGATGGAAAGGAGATGGTGGGATTAAATCATGAAATTATTGGCCACATTCCCCATATATACATATATTGCTCGCTAAAGCTTGAAAACCCTGATGGTAATGAATACAAATAATATTTTAGTAAGAAAACGTGCCAGTCAAAACATTAATTATTGGGCACATTCCCCATATATATATTGCTCGCTAAAGCTTGAAAACCCTGATGGTAATGAATACAAATAATATTTTAGTAAGAAAACGTGCCAGTCAAAACATTAATTATTGGGCACATTCCCCATATATATATTGCTCGCTAAAGCTTGAAAACCCTGATGGTAATGAATACAAATAATATTTTAGTAAGAAAACGTGCCAGTCAAAACATTAATTATTGGGCACATTCCCCATATATATATTGCTCGCTAAAGCTTGAAAACCCTGATGGTAATGAATACAAATAATATTTTAGTAAGAAAACGTGCCAGTCAAAACATTAATTATTGGCCACATTCCCCATATATATATATTGCTCGCTAAAGCTTGAAAACCCTGATGGTAATGAATACAAATAATATTTTAGTAAGAAAACGTGCCAGTCAAAACATTAATTATTGGGCACATTCCCCATATATATATTGCTCGCTAAAGCTTGAAAACCCTGATGGTAATGAATACAAATAATATTTTAGTAAGAAAACGTGCCAGTCAAAACATTAATTATTGGGCACATTCCCCATATATATATTGCTCGCTAAAGCTTGAAAACCCTGATGGTAATGAATACAAATAATATTTTAGTAAGAAAACGTGCCAGTCAAAACATTTGGAAAGAAGTAACTTATACAATAAATAAAATACACTCAAAGATAGAACATTAAAAATAATATATATGTAAGTAAATATTTTAAATATTAAATATACAATATTTTAAAATATCTGAGATATGGCTATCGCTGAGGTGTTATCATTTTATAGTAGGAGTTATATACATGTAGAAAATCTGATTTTCAACTTTGATACTTGAAGATAGATGATAGCTTTATAGATGAAGATTGTAACGACTGTCTTTGTAAGTTTGTCTTATTAAAAGTTTCTGACCAGATTTGGGAAATAAGTCTTTTTTGTACTAGTAATAAAAAGAAACTAGTGCCATCGTTAGTAATAATAGCTATTGCCTACTCTACGGTTTCTCGTTTTAACCTAAATCTACTTCGATCATTTTATTATAAGTTTGAATAACAATACGGTCATTTGGTGTTGTGGTGTAAAATGAAAACCTCTCTTTAAAAGTATTGTGGTCGTATCAGATAGATCACTTTCCTAATGGTCTTATCTTGTGTATCATGTACAAGCTCATACACCATCACATCAACTATCCATACTATTATAAAAAAATCGAAAGCAACTCTGTCTGCTAGACCACTTTCAATGAAATTTGGTATATGGTATATTTTGTCAAAAATGTAGTTGAAAATAGCTTCTATTGTTTCCAACTACTGGGGCATCACAGAAATCTAACACATTCATAACAGTGACAAAAACTTTTTAACAAAAAAATGCAGCCGACTTCAGAAAACAGAAAATTGAAAAAGGAATTCTTTTAGAAAAATTAGTTAATCCAACAACAAAACATACACTATATGCAAATACATAAAACTTAAATGGGACCACCCAGAGCCCATGCACCATCATAAATAGTTTACTAAAAAAAAGCGACAAATTGTGCACATGCTCTTTTTTTTGAAGTCGGTTAAATAAGTTATTGTCTATTATTAAAGGAGAAAAAAGAATATTGTCACCATGATAAGATTTTTGTCTCGAGGATAGTTTGGGGCGAACCAATACCCAAATTTCTCGACACCAAACCGGCAATTATAAGGCAATTACTTACAAATAATGCATATCGTTATTACTATTTTAATTTTTGTATTATACATGTTTTCTACTGTAAGAAAACCTTTACTGTTCCAAGAAAATAGAAAGCGATATGGTAGTTTACAATCTCCACAGCCAAACAGAACCTGTAGATAATCTCTCGTGTTCTGTGTCATACATAATAATACAATTAATATCAGTACTGCAAAACTGCCTACAACCACAATTTGTTATTGTAAGCCAATTTCAAAATGGAAGAATTTCAGTAACATTTTAGAACATAATTTAATATATAATAAATATACCTAAACTCCAAAATATTTATCAATTTATTATAATTTTCATACCAAATTATAATAATACATATATTAATTAATTACGTACTATCCATAATAATATATATATACATAAGGACCTCTGTCTCTCAGTATTCAGTATATACCTAGTCAGGTCATAAGTATTGTCACACTGTAAAAACTTTTCTTTTAGAATGCTGGCCACAAAAAGGTTTATAGAATTCGAATATCGAATTGTTCATGAAAATAAAAATGTATACTTTTTTGAAATTTACTCATTTTTAAATATGGAGTGGACGCTTAAAGAAGACCGTGTTGCAATTATTGCGTTGCATCGTTGCGGTTACGCGTCAATTCAAATTTTTGACATGAAGACAACAATGATGACAGGTCAAGAAGTGGTCGCCCTCGGTCTGTTAGGACTCCAGCAGTGATAAAAGCTGTGAAGGCGCAAATTCAAAGAAATCCCAAACGTAAGCAGAAACTGTTGGCCCTTCAGATGGGGTTAAGCAGAACCACGGTGAAAAGGGTGTTAAATGAAGACTTAGGGCTTCGGGCATATCGAAGAAAAACAGGACATCGTTTGAATGCTCGTCTAATGGACCTGAGACTGAAGAGATGCCGCGCTTTGTTGAAGCGGTACGCGGAAAAAAATATCGGGAAATTCTTTTTTCGGATGAAAAAAATTTTACCGTAGAAGAGAGCTACAACAAACAAAATGATAAGGTGTACGTACACAGTAGTGAAGAAGCGAGCAACCGTATTCCGCGTGTCCAACGAGGTCATTTTCCATCCTCGCTCATGGTATGGTTGGGAGTTTCTTATTGGGGCTTAACAGAGGTACATTTTTGTGAGAAAGGTGTAAAAACGAATGCAGTTGTGTATCAAAATACAGTCATGACGAACCTTGTGGAACCTGTTTCTCATAACATGTTCAATAACAGGCACTGGGTATTCCAACAAGATTCAGCGCCAGCTCATAGAGCGAAGAGCACACAAGACTGGCTGGCGGCGCGTGAAATCGACTTCATCCGGCACGAAGACTGGCCCTCCTCCAGTCCAGATTTGAATCCGTTAGATTACAAGATATGGCAACACCTGGAAGAAAAGGCGTGCTCAAAGCCTCATCCCAATTTGGAGTCACTCAAGACATCCTTGATTAAGGCAGCCGCCGATATTGACATGGACCTCGTTCGTGCTGCGATAGACGACTGGCCGCGCAGATTGAAGGCCTGTATTCAATTTCATTATCACGGAGGTCATTTTGAATAAACTTTAGTGTCATAAGAATCTATGTTTTGTTAAGTTCATTTTGGTATATAAATGGTTACATAATGAATAAACTTGTTTCAATTATTTTATATTAAACATGTGACAGAATTTATGACCTGACTAGGTATATTCACCATAATTCTGGTAAGTATGTTAAAAATATACAGAGTGGTTTTTTTACTGTAACAGTACGGCAGCACCCATAATCAGAGGAGATACAGGTGCAGTTTCTTTTAAAACATCAGCTCGTTTTCGAAGAAAAACATTTTGGCATAAAAATTGCAGCGCGCAAAGCCGCCGGCGCAAGCTTGTTTCATATATCTTTTTCTAAAATCATAGTATACGTTTTATTATTAGGCAGGCACTAATTGATCAAGCGAAGCGAGATCTCTAAATCAATTTGGGCAAATCGGTGTTGTATGTATACATAAATACAGACATACGCGTTGATCCGATCATCGTCAAATTTGATACATAGGTAGGTAGTGATGGCACAATTTTGGTGTGACTAAATGATCTAAAAATGTTGTGAGGTTGTTGAGATATTGGGGTTCAAAAAGGGTAAAAAAAAAATTTTAATGAGACTATTAGGTCAAATGGGACGTCAACTGAATAGTATTCATTAGTACATTTATTTTTAGTAAAGTCTTTATAGTTTTTGAGTTATTAGCCATAATAAAAACTAAACTTCGACAAAATTCACAGGGTACACCAGTGTACCCACATTGTTGTAATTTGGTATGCGTGTAGCCAAATATAGGCAAAAGTCTGAAATTCAGAATAACTGCAATTTGTACCTCAAAAAAATATCCACATAAGATGAACTCCCGTTATCTGTAATTTGAATGAAACTATAAATAAAAATATAAATAAATATGGCTGGACATTTCACACAGCGCTATCTAGCTTCAAACTAAGCAGAGCTTGTACCATGGGTACCAGATAATTGATATAATACTTATATACTTTTTTTTGTAAATACATATTTATAGTAAGCATATAGAAAAACAACCAGACCCGGAACAAATATCTGTAGATCATACAAACATTTGTTCCACAGCGGGAATCGAACCCGCTACCTCCTGCGTCCCAGCCGGCTATTCGCCCACTGTACCACGGAGGTCGTCAATATAACTACCTAACAATTAATATTAACTATAGATCAAGTTATTTGGTTATATATTTCGTGGCACTATTTTGTTAATCAAAGATTACAAATAATATATTTTTGTTTTTATTGGAGACTCGCGAGATCTCAGTTCGGGGCGAACCACTAGTGTAATAAATATATATTACTACCAATATAAATAAAATAAACAAATAATAATAAATACTGCTGGACATTTCACACAGCGCTATGTAGCCCCAAACTAAGCAGAGCTTGTACTATGGCAACCAGATAACTGATAGAATACTTATATACTTTTTTTTTGTAAATACATACTTATAATATATAGAAAAACAACCAGACCGGAACAAATATCATGAAAACATTTGTTCCGCGGCGGGAATCGAACCCGCTACCTCCTACGTATCAGCTGACTGTTCGCCGACTGCGCCACGGAGGTCGTCAAATATCCCGTGTATTCAAAACAAGTTTGTATAATTTGACATTCTTGTAGAAAAGAAAGTCCTTGAACGCCTTGTCCATAAACAACTCAGTACCTACCTATCCAATAATATCCTGTTAAATCCTCTCCAATCTGGTTTTCGCCCCGGACATAGCACAGTTACAGCACTCGTCAAGATAACCGATGACATTCGGTTTGGAATGGAAAGTGGGAAGGTGACAGTGCTGTCATTACTTGATTTCAGCAATGCCTTCAACAACGTCGATTTCGATATACTTCTGGGTGTATTAAGCTCTCTTAACATATCTCCAACGGCTATTGACTGGTTTCGTAGTTATTTGTTTGGACGCCGGCAGCGCATCCGTATTGAAGATAATTACTCTTCATGGTGTAGCCTTCTTGCTGGTGTCCCCCAAGGCGGCGTCTTATCTCCTCTCCTCTTCAGTGTTTTTATTCATTCAATATCTCAAAATCTTTCTTCTTCCTACCACTTGTATGCAGATGATTTACAAATTTACACACAAGCCCCGATTGACAACATTAACGGAGCTATCAGTTTAATAAACTCAGATTTGGACCGAATTTGTGACTGGAGCAAATCCTTTGGTCTTACCGTAAACCCTAAAAAGACACAAGTGATCATAATCGGTAGTCACAAAATGATTCCTAGGCTAGATTTTGCACAACTCCCACCTGTACTTTTTAATGGAACACAAATAGCTATCAGTCAGACGGTGAAAAACTTGGGAATTATCATGGACACCAAACTATCATGGGTGCCGTGTATTGCTGAGATCAGCCGCAAAGTGTTTGCTTCTTCAGCTTCGTTGCGTAGACTTCGTAACTTTTTACCGACCGCCACCAAAATTACGCTTGCACAATCCCTTCTACTCCCTATCTTAGATTACGCCGACGCCAGCTACCTCGACATTTCCGAAGTCCAAATGAGTAAACTTGAGCGCCTTCAAAACCTTTGTATTCGGTTCATATTCGGCTTGCGCAAGTATGACCATGTCTCAGAATTCCGCGCAAAACTCAAGTGGCTCCCTATACGTCTTCGCCGGAATGCACATATTGTATCACTTCTTTATAACATTCTCTATAATCCCACTTCACCTTCTTATCTAAAGGAGCGTTTCGAGTTTCTGTATCAGGGACACTCTCAAACCCTTCGTTCTTCCGAAGCTCTACAGCTTCGAACTCCCATCCATAGTTCACAATTTTATGGTGACTCCTTTATAGTACAAGCTGTGCGACTGTGGAACGCCTTACCTTTGTCTGTAAGGTCGTCCCAATCTCTTCCTATTTTCAAAGTCAAGGTATACAACCATTTCCTTTCGTTGTCTCGTAACTGCTAGTTAGTGTTTATGTTATTTATCCTCTTTATGTAGTGTAGTTTATTTATTCTTATATTATTTGTATGTATTTAAGTTTATGTTTATTAGTATAATTAATAGGTATATTTTATTTTGTGGGTTCTGTTTATGTCTGTAGGTACTCTTACACCGCCGTCTTTTGATTTTGTTTATCCTGTCCATCCAAAGGTTGTCTGGAAGAGATCGCTTTTAGCGATAAGACCGCCCATTGTACCTTTATTTATTGTTTATTTCCATTATTGTATTTTTATTTGGTGTGCAATAAAGAGTATTTCATTCATTCAAAAGAAGTTTTTGAGAAAGCTAATTGAAATGTTTAATAGGCGGGGAGCTGAAGACCAATTTAGGGAAGGTATTTTACGAAAATTGAAATCGTTTTATGTCCGATTATCCCACTCGCCTATACGTATTAGTGGAAACTAATCAGAACTCATCGAAAGACATTAAACAATGTATTATCTATCACATTTATGAGAGTAGTGAACCTTGGTAGGCTGCCGGCGCCCGCCGGGCCGGTTAATTATCGGGGTTTAAAACTTTAAACATAGCCTTAATTGTTTAGATGTGAACATGAAATAGTATATTATGATAAAAGTGAGCTAAGTTACTAATTATACACGAGGCTTTGGGTTGCAGCCCGAGCCGTAGGCGAGGGAGTAAATCAGCCGAGTGTCTAGTGAGCAAGTTGCTCACGAGTTTCATATGCACTTTGTCAACACACTTGCGAGGAAAAAACAAACATGCATTACAGGATTTACAGGTAACGGAGTTCATGTTATGTGGTTTAACTTTTTTGGGGTACAAATTGCAGTTATTCTGTATTTCAGACTTTTGCCTATACTTGTGTCACTTAAGCTACATGTAGGTATACCATATTACAGCACTGTGGGGTCACTCCAGTGTCAAAGTTTAGTTTTTATTATGGCTAATAACTCGAAAAACTATAATGACTTTACTAAAACTAAAAACTGTGTATAAATGTACTAATTAAGACCTTTCATTTGACGCCCCCTATGACTTAATAGTCTCATTTTTATTTATATTTACCCCTCTTGAACCCCAATATCTCAACAACCCCTAAACATTTTTAGCTCATTTAGTCACATCAAAATTGTACCATCACTATGTATCAAATTTCACCATAATCGGATCAACGCTTCGAAAGTTATCCTCAGATAAACAAACATACCATACCTTATTCTATAAAATCTATTTTTTTTATGACCTGGAACTAGCTTATGACCTATCTATGTATAAGTGTCTATTTTAAACGTAGGTATACTAGAGTCACCAGTACTATAAACTAGTAGTTTTGTGAGAACAGTTAGACCTCGCGAGCCCTTATAACCACGCAATAACCGAAGACTTCAGCAGAATGTTGGTATAAGTTTTAGCAATTACATACTTGCGTTCCCTTGGTCCTAAGAGGTCGAATCTGTTGTCTACGGGTTCGTCTCGTAAAGGCGGAAAGGACTATGTAGTCTTATTTGTATAGGTAGGTTTACATTTTCCGATTAAAACTCAAAAATTGAAATGCGTCCATATACAGGTTGTTTGGTAATATACGGACGATATTCAAGTTACGGTTTCTAAAAACATAAAAAAAGAATTCTCGAGAAAAAGACTACTAGTTATTTATCAAATTTTAAAGAAAATTGACTAAGTTTAGGTGATTAATTAGATATAAAACTTATAGCCTTCTCTTGCAATTGACATCCAAAAATAAAGCCCGATTTGTTATCTCTTTCGGATATGACTGCGGGGTTTGTGGTAGAAAAGAACAAGAAGATATATCTCGAGCGGGACATCACCAAACAGTATCTGTGGATGGCTATGAGTTAGATGGCAAGATGGCCTCATGCAATAGCGCAACATAAGTTTATTAAAGTGTTTGTTTTTACATGCCAAAATAAATTGCCCATTTTTATGGTAAACATTTCACAAATTTATTTATTATTAACATCAAAATAACCCCTTTAATTTTTGGGCGTATATTATCAAACATCCTATATAACGCTACAGCAAACTTCCTCCTTTATCTTTTATTTTCAAAATCGGTTGAAAAATGCGACCTGTATAAGCGAGAACAGACAGCCACTGATAAGTGGAGTTCCATTTCCTAAAAACCTAAACGGAGCTGTACTATACTTAGGTCACCAGTATAATACATGAATGATTAGTGTGGTTTTGTCTATTCTCGAAAATCTAAACGTAGGTATACTTAGGTCACCAGTAACTGGCAACCACTGGATAAGGATAGGTAATAATTGAGTCTTCTCTTATTGGAGGCCAAGACTCGAAGTCGCTGAGCCATCGAAGTAAGTAAGGTATATTGAGTTACATTGATATTTCTGCTTTTTACCCGACCACAGCGAAGCCAAAAGGAAGGGTTATGTTTTTAGCAGTCTATGGAAATAATGTTCCAACGTAGCGCCTAAACTACTCATCCAATACCTACTCATTTTGATGAATAAGGTGTCAATAAATTCGTTATTATTGTGCGGGTGACTTATGCTACCCTTAGGGTTGCCAACCGTAATCTATAATAATATTATAAAGAGGAAAGATTTGTATTTTTGTGTGTATGTATGTTTGTAATGAATAAACTCAAAAACTACTGTGCTGATTTCAAAAATTCTTTCACCATTGGAAAGCCACATTCACCCTGAGTGACATAGGCTAGAAAAGATTAGGGATCCTTACTAAAACTTAAGTAACGTAACCCAAGGTGTAAAAAAGTGCCCTAAAACGTATTTCGTCGCATGCGCTGCGGAAACTATTGATGATAGAACAAAAGTATGTTCTATAATATTAAAGAACATATCAATATCTACAAAAAACTTCGTAATATTATAAAGGGAAAGATTTGTTTGTTTGTATGGAATAGGCTCCGAAACTACTGGACCGATTTAAAAAATTCTTTCACTGTTGGGAAGCTACACTATCTCCGGGTGACACAGGCTACTTCCCACCCAACTGCGCAGAAGGAGGGTAATAACTTTATTAAAAATCTACGCGTGCGAAGCTGCGGATTGGTTAGCTAGTAAATATGAGCTATCAATATAGTAATTATATTGTATAGTAATATATACTATATTTCTCTGTTGAAGAAATATATGCAAAAATACTATATTTTCAAATCGAATTCAACAACAAATCCTTCTTTTTAAAATTGATGATGACTCCTTTATTTATATAAAGGAGTACATATAAGTGATCATGTCCTTATGCCAAAAATGCGAAACCAATATAATATTGATATCTTTAGAAGTAGAATCCCCGCCAGAAAGTTATGAAATTCAAAAGAATTGTTTGGTATTTATTGATAAATGTTTAGACTTTATTAATAAATGGTTTCATTTTGGTTAGAACAGGAAATTTCATTTAATGACTGTGAGACAATATTATTTTATTTTAGACAAAAAGTTGTTAAAAAGTTATGAAAGGTTTTTCCATTAAATACTATATTTATTTGAAGTATACTATATTTTTTATAACTTATTTTGAAAAATACTATATATCCACGAAAAATGTAGGCAACCCTAGCTACCCTCAACATAGATATTATAACGTAGTCGGGTTTCAGTTTTTAAATTTATATAGCTAGTTATAAAACAATCTCTGGAGATAAAAATATGAATTAAATTAAAAACCGATTGAATCTTGAACAAAATATTCAAACAACTATTATTTCTCGTTGTGTCGACGGTACGCCTAAACGTGGCGATTTCCGATAATTTACAACATGCGCGTGCCAGAAACGTTAGTCGTAAAATTTATTCAAGCAATACAAAGAGGCCAGTGCAGTACCTAACCTACCACACAGCCTAGGGTTTAGCAATTGCCGTAAATGAACTAAGTAGGTAAACCGATTACTCACTGTTGACTAGTCGCATTTTCTATGATGCAGTGTTGTCTATTCAAACCTCAGAAATAAAACTTATTGCGTTCTGTGCAGAGGCTAGTTCGATATACGAATAACCTCTTAATGATCTTTCGTTAACATTTTAATACAAATTTTGAGGTTCCATATTCAAAATAATGAAATTCTGTACAAAATTACGCCCGATTCAGCCATAGGGTTTTAATTACCTGTTTTCGGTTAGGTTTGCATGACATATAATTTATATATAACGCACGTTGACAAGCATAAAGCAGTGTCTTGTGTCGATGGCGCTATATTGAATCCCGAACGTAACGAAGGATTATATAGAGTTAACTCACGAGCGGAGCGAGGGAGTTTATAGGATTCTGAGTACAGAGAGGGATATAAGCAAGTTCAAGATGCAAACAGTTCTAAACTCTACTTATCATATTTTCTGCGAGACAATAAAAACCAATTCTAGGTGCATTCGGTGTAGAGGTTAGTTCGATTTATGAATAAGTTCTTATTGTGTGGGTCACTTTGGTTCAAATTTTAATACAGATGAGGTTCCAAATTCATAACACATTATGCCCACGAGGGCATAATGAAATTCAGTACAACTTTACACCCGGCTCAGTCGTAGGAATTTAATCACATGCTTTTGGTGAGGTTTACATTACATTGTCGAGTAGGTGGTGTGAAAAAGTTATTACGTTGTTTAGTTCTATTATAGATTAATACGGAGGCGCCCGCAGTATCAGCACAGTATCAGATGCCCTGGCGGCTGGCACCGTCCCGTCCGCTTCCTGTTTGCTGGCGGCCATACACGCAACGTTGGTTTTCCTTAGCAGATTAGGTACATAAACAAATAAACCGAAATGTGTTTGTTTGGGATAACTGAATAGTTTTATTAGAAACAACTTCCGGTTTAGCTGTACAGGTAAACCTGTCAGGTATACCGTTGCGTCTTTGGCCACCATTACAGACAAGATGAGTCTACCAGAAAAACAAAAAAAAATTAGTTGTAATCTTTGACTATCAAAATAGTGCCACGAAATGCATAATCAAATAACTTAACACAGTTTCATTAAAATTACAGGTAACGGGAGTTCATGTTAATTGGTTACACTTTATAGGGGTAGAAATTGCAATTATTCTGGATTTTAGACTTTTGCTTATTTGTGCCACTAAAGCTACTAAATTGCAGCACTGTGGGGTCACTGGTGTACCCTGTGAATTTCGTCAAAATTCAGTTTTTATTATGGCTAATAACTCAAAAACTATAAGAATTAAACTAAAAAATAAAAACGGGATCAAAATGTGCAAACGTTTGTACGTACTTATATAGAAATCGAAATGAGACTATTAGGTCAAATGTGACCTAATAGTCTCATTTTGATTTTTTTTACCTCTCTACATCTCAACAACCCCCAAACAGTCTAGCTCATTTAGTCACACCAGGATTGTGCCAACACTATCTACCTACCTATCTAACAAATTTCACGATGATCGGATCAAAGCTTCGAAAGTTATCCTCGGACAAACAAACATACATAAGTACATACTTACATACAATGCCAATTTGCCCAAGTTGATTTGGAGATCTCACTTCGCTCGATCAAAAATTGCTTAGTAAGGATTTACGTGTAGTGCCACTTTCGAAGAAATGGTTAAGTAATTAATCTTAAAATAAATACGTTTTTTTTGCAAAAATACTTCGCAAGCAGTTTCAAATGAGCCCAAACACTAGTAGCATAATATAATCCATTCAGAAGATCCGTTGTCCATCATGGGACCACCTCCATGGTATCATATTATTGCATTGTCACCGAAGTTGCTTATGTATTCCGAATTTCAGCTCAATCGGAAGAGGGGAACGGGTTTAAAATTGAGTTGCAAGATTCCACCCGGACAAACATACATATATTGCAAGTTAATAAAAAGCTTGTAAAAATATATATTAGTAGGTTACGCATAATAATTCGTAGCACCATAGATCTAACGGTATATTTTAAAAATGCTTAACCGCGATCATAGTTTATTTAGAGTAGAGTTTTGATACTTGCTTGCTTGCTTAAACAATGTTTTACAGGATCATCATCATCATTATGATTATCAGCCTTAGGACGTCCAGTGACGAACATAGATTTATCCTCCCCATAGATTTCCAGAGCGACCTTCACCCAACAGTTCCCTGTAACCTTCGTCAGGTAATCATTTCATCTAGGAGAAGCCGTCGTATACTGCGCGTGGTCTCCACTCGAGAATCTTTCCACCTGATCACGTCAGCGCCCACAGTCTATAATAGTCTTTTTGTTGCAATCACTGCGATAGACAATAACAATATCTTCAAACACCGCCTTAAGCACTGGCTGGTCGCAATAGCGTTGTATTCAATAGAATTAATCATTCAATCATATTGAAGAGATCGCTTTTAGCAATAAGACCGCCCATTGTATCTTTATTTATTGTTTATTTCCATTATTACTGCATTTTTGTTTGGTTTGCAATAAAGAATATTTCATTCATTCATTCATTTTGATAACGTCAATAATATGTATGAATTTTAAAATTTTATTATTATTGCTAACATGTTTGTACATTTTACATGTTATTATTATTAATGTACGTATTTTTTCTAAAATTTGATGACGTGGGTATCCTTTAAGTACCTACTAATAAAAATAATAATCTATGTATCTGTAATTTTAATTTAAATAATATATATCTCAGTATCTACAAAGAAATCTAAAAAATAATGTTGAATCGTCAATCACCTCAAGTTTTTTGTTATGTAATTATAATCAATATTGTTTTGTAGGTCACGTACATACCTACCAAATAAACGATTATTAGACAATTCTACTAAAGTATCAAGACACTTTAGTCTTACTATTCGTGGGCCGTAAGTACCAAAACGCTGAGTTGGTTTGCGGTCGAGTCGGCATTGATGTTTGGTTGCATCGTGCCCTTCGCCAGCGTTTACCGAGTACTAGCTGCTGTTTATTCTATGCCGTCGTCCCATTTCTCAGCTTCATTCAGATGTTTGCCTATTCAAATGCTTTTTACATAGTTTGCCTTCAACTCTGCAAATTACTTCTTGTTGCATAAAGTTGAAGTTTTGAGACATTTGACTCTAGACATGAGATTGAGAGATTTGAGACTGGGTTCTAGATTTGAGACATTGGATTCTAGCATAATTTGACACGACGCGACGTCGTTATAGGATGCTTTTGCTAAAAAGGAAAAATCTAATCACAACTTTTTCTTTCAGGAAAACAAAATCATGAACTCATTTTAGTGGACTGTGGTCTATTTTAGGACTTGTTAACCTTCTTGTTATTAAACATGCCGTTTGACAGCAGATTAATAGTTTTTTCACCGAAATCAGTTCATTTTTACCAAATGTTTCTTTAATACAAAACATCCATTTTGAATATTCGTAGACTCAACTTTGTTCTCTTAATAATTTCACATTGTACAGGAAAATCAGCATTGTATGTATGTATGTACGTATGTATGTTGGTTTGTCCGATGATAAGTTTCGAAGCTTTGAAACGATCATCGTGTAATTTGATTATAGGTAGATAGTGTTGGCACAATCCTAGTGTGACTAAATGAGCTATAAGACTTGTACCGCCGCCGCCGATTGGGATAACATACAATATGTCCATGTATTTCACTCAGTATTTAATTCAGTTAATAGAGTGCCTAGGTGCATCTGGAACGAGGAAGTATTCGAAGTAACCAGTAATTAAAAAAATGACATAGCAAAATAGTAACACGCGGAGAATGGTGATGACGATGAAAAAATATATAAGGCATTTTTCAAACTTTCGCGATCACTGTACATGATTATTGATTAAAACGGGTATTTATCGCGTATGTATCTTTTTTATTTGTTATCCCGACGTTTCGGCTGTGTTGCAACAGTCATGGTCTCGGGCTGACTCAAACTGGTCTGGTGTCAGCCCGAGACCATGACTGTTGCAACACAGCCGAAACGTCGGGATAACAAATAAAAAAGGTACATACGCGATAAATACCCGTTTTAATCAATAATTAAATATATAAGGCCTTCCATAACATCGAAAGTATTAGTACTATCGTAAACAGTTATACAAGGTTTCCCAGATTATTATTTAATTACGAAAAAGGGTCATTACTTTTGTTCTGTCGACCTCTAAAAAGATTTATCTGGCACCAAAATTATAGGTAATGTTTTTATTGAAAAACTACATTTGTAATGCTGCGGATTGGTCAGTAGTAAATAAATAAATAGGTAACTCAAATGACAAGAAAGCTAGGCACTAAGGTAATGCTGCTTTAATCTGAGCGCTGTGAAAGAGCACGTCTAATTTCTACAGGTAAAGCATTCCACAGGCGCACTGCTTCAACAGTGAATGATTTCCCCTAGAAGGAACTGAACGTACAGGTGTTTTGAGGGATACGTTTTCCGAACGATATAACAAACGAGCAATTTAGATGACCGGGTTACTTTAACTTATGCATCTTCTAGCTTCCACGCGCAGCTTTGCACGCATCCAGGTCATTATCTACATAAATACCTACTTAATTATATCAAACTCGGTCCAGCTATTAAGTCGTAGAAACGTAACACGAGAGAGAGATAACACCGGGCGGGTCACGTCAGTCGTATGCCCATTGCCATCAGACAGATGGACAACAGTCGTCACATAATGGATGCCTGCAGATGCAGACGTTGGCATGACGACCTTGATGCCTTTCAGGATAGCTGGTGGGACGTGGCGAGTGAACGCTAGATGTGGACGTATATGGGAGTGACCTTTGCTCAGCAATGTCAGCAGTGCACAGTTTACAAGAAGAGGAGTTCTGACTGCACTTTACTTAGTTATAATTATTAATGGTTTTTATGGCATCTATTACGTCTACTAACAAAACACAGCGTAATATTATGACCCTTATGGTAACTACGAATGAACTTGATCTATTCTGTGCCCCTGCCCTAGGCAATTAGATACCTCACGTACGTTAGACAATCATCATACCTAGAATTAACTATTTGTTTTCAATTAATTTATAAGATTCTTCAATAAGAGCCATACTTCTACTGCTCATATACTTCCCCCAAATACTTTATGTTTTTGGAGAATTTATTGAGATGCACTTTTCCAGTTGTTTTAGAAAAAAATACCGTGCTATTATTATTTTGACACCTCTGTCGCGTGAACAGCCCACTGCGGGATTCCCGCTGCGGGACAAATTTTTTATGGTCTACAGATATTTGTTCCGTCCTAAACGGTATTATATAAAAAAATAAATACTTATTCTGTCAATGGCTGTTTGACTTCTAAATTTTAATAGCTCAATAGAGAGCAACTTCCACACCCCTCTCTGTTGCCAGGTACATGTCCTCTCGTGTGCAGGTGGTTGGACATAGAGGACATGAGAGCAGGTGGGCCATTGTTTGTAAGGTGGCCCAGCAGTGACACTGGCTCCAGAATGGGTCGATGTAGCTCCACTTGGCTAGATTGTCTCGACAGCGGAAAACTTGAGTGCGCAACCAGTTAAGGGACTTCCAAATTGGCTAAGTTACTCGCACTTTGAAGATATGTTAGTAGCTGACCAACCCCGGCTTCACACGGGTTTCAATATAAAATATAGCTGGTTTGGTCTTAAGTTGCGGGTTTTTCCTCGTGGTCAAACTTTTTAGTTAGGTATACTGTGATGTCCAACAGGAATAACAAACGACTACCTAGTACCTTTTTGCCACTGGATGGCAGTAGGTTGTAAGGTTTTTTCTTATAACAAAGCAAGCCGCTTTGTTTTTAAGATTACGCAGACAGCGTTTAACCTGTCTATCCCAGCTGCTTGACCACGAGAAAAATTATTCCTGTTAGACAAATCAGTTTGACTAAGAGGAAGAGCGTTTTAATGCAAAGATTCCTCATCATTTTTGGATGGTTGGCAACACGCTGAGACGGGGCCCTCACAGTACGGAATACTATTCTTGCTACTCGCCTTCCTACTGTACTTTCTCTTTCTTTTTTAGTGTGTTATCTGTTTTTCTGCTTGCGGTCTGTCCGGTGTGTTTCAAATAAACGTATTTTCTTTCATCAAAATCTACAGTTATCCGCTGCGTGAATCAAACAGTTGTTGGTCATTTGGCAAAGACTTGCTCTGTTTAAATTCTTCATACATATACTCTAATGTATGTTAATACCAAAAAGGTAGATTGCCCTCATTCGCAGTGTTTAATGCGAGTGAGGGCAACGACTTCTCGAAATTTGATCTTTGTTTGAAAAAACACTTTTTAACATATAGCTTGTAGATATATTAATATAAGTATAAGTATTGATGTATACAAGTTTAATAGTAGTTATAATATTGATGCATAGTATAAAGTTACACATATATTGTACAATTATAACAACATAACAGTATAGTTTGTAAACAAGCTCGCTAGCTCCCACCCATGGAAACCCTGTGTTGCGGGTAGCTAGCCTCTTTCGATCGCTGTGTCCCTAACATATAAAATATGCATATGCGTTTGGAGAGAGTGAGACAAAAAAAAAGACAAAAAAGCGTGTGTATTTTGCATTATTTATAAATTATAATTTTTTTAAGTCATGAAAATTCAGTACCAAGTTATATCAACTGTTTAGACGCAAAACCTGAAGTCAAACACGTAAGTCCTAAGATTTCAACGATATAATAAACATGCTGCTGAGACGCAGGAGGTTTGATTCCCGCCACGGAACAAATGTTTGCATCATCTACAGATATTTGATCTGTGTCTGGGTGTTTTTCTATATATTATAAGTATGTATTTACAAAAAAATGTATATAAGTATTCTATCAGTTATCTGGTTCCCATAGTACAAGCTCTGCTTTTTGGGGCTAGATAGCGCTGTGTGAAATGTCCAGCAATATTTATTCATTTATTTAACTATAGGCTACAAAGTTTAGTGAAGTAAGTTTTCTAAAAAAACTATGGTGTATTTATTATCTTAAGAATGTACTTTCATCATTCATGGGTCATTTTTCAAATCAATAATAAGTAGGTATCTAAGTCATTATTATTATATTCTTAATACAGGTATCTTCTTGACTTTTCTGACAAACATTTCGCTTATTAGTTTTTGTACCAGGTAATAAAATATCTTTATCACGAAAGCCTCTTTGAAAAGTGCTGCGTTATAGTGCTTACAATCTCATAACATAGTAGCTACCTACATTATTAAAAATTTCATAATTCTTTCAGGATTAAATAAATAAATATTTATTCATTTTTAATATTGCTAAGATTAATATTAGGGATTAATATCTACTTATAGGTAAGATTTATACATTGTTTGTACTAGGATAACCTGTATCTCAGGCGAAAAACTTAGAAGGAAGTAATGTTTATACCGTTACTAAATGCTTCAAGCGTATATCTGATCATCGTGAATTTTGATATATAGGTGGGTTAGCCAAAAATGGCAAGGGGGGGGGGGGGGGGGGGTTGAGATATTAGAGTTCATATGAAAAATAACAAAATCAGTATATCCGGTCATTTTAATTTTTAATTTAAATCTTTTTTTTGTTTTTAGGTTATTGGCTACAATAAAAACTGAACTTTGACAAAATTGACAGGGTACACCAGGGACCCTCAGGACTGAAAGTTGGTATGCGTGTAAGTTTATTGACACAAACATAGGGGAAAGTCTAAAATCCAGAATAACTGCAATTTCTACCCCAAAATTAACCTATTAGCATGAACTCCCGTTACCTGTAATTTGTATGAAACTGTAGATCAAGTAATTTATAACTTACAAGCATTCTCTTCCAGTTAACCTTTGCGTACTGTGGAAAAAATATTTATATTAAAAATAAATATTTTTATAATTGTTAAAAAAACTAATAATATTGTAAACTCGAATGTAGCTCTTCTCTTTGTCTGTTGATTACGCTTTCACGACTAAACGGACCGATTTCAATGAAATTTGGTTATGCATTTCGTGGCACTATTCTGATAGTCAAAGACTCGCGAGATCTCAGTTCGGGGCGAACCACTAGTCTATCTAGAAATCAAATTAAAAAAAAACTGACCATAGATGGGTACAGAAAGGTAACATACTAAATGATGGGCATTAAATGGTTAAATTTACGATTTCCTTTTTAGCTGTTAGTGTAGATAAAACGGCGCAGCGGCAAGCAAAGTGACAGAAGCTATTAGATTTCCAGCTTCTTACCGGCTACTAATAATGACAAATGTATGACAGAAGAAAAACTTTCTGACTTCACCGCATCACGTACTAGCCATGGTCTGTATCGAAAAATGTGGTGTTTAAGATTTCTTCATGATACAAATAAAACTGTACGTGCTATTCCTCGACTGTTTATAATCTGCTTATGTTTTCAAATGCATAAGTACATTAATTAAGTATGTACTCGTATGTAAAAAGATAATCTCCTCAGTTACAGGAACTTCTAACTATGTTTTACAAACAGATATTAATGCATTGATTTTATTCACAGAAAAAAAGTAACAGTAATTATTGCAAGTTAAATTTATATCTCGCTCATCATAGTCAACCAATATGGTGTGTGAATTTTTAAGGAATAATATTTAATATTTTAATTATGAAAAGATTAATGATTTATGTATACATATCAAAACGCACTTTTAAAGGAGCAGTATTAAATATATTACTATCAGACATATTATTTGATTTGTGTATTTTTGTGTTTATGCTAAGTTTTGTAAGCTAAGGGAATAAATTACGTGCATACCCCTTTTTTGGGGTTGTTTTCTGCAAAACCCTTTCTACTTACACACATACGCACTAAAAGTAACCCATCCCAAATTTCACGTTTCATTTTGGAACCTTTGATTAAAAAAATGTTTTTCATGCTTGATCCTAATTCATACAAATACTCTCTAAAATAAATAAAATATACACATTTTAGGACTTTTCAACAAACTTCTTAAAAAGGGGCGGAACAGAGCCTTTATTTTTTTAATTTATGTTTGTATTTTTTTTATTTTAGAGAGTATTTGTATCAATTAGGATCAAGCATGAAAAACATTTTTTATGGAAAATCTTGCGATTTGATTTGGTAACTTTGGGAAAAGTGTTCTATGTTCTAATGGTATATAGAGTCGACTGAGACCAACTTTGTTTTTTGACAAATATAATTTTTTAGGCTGACTGTATCAAAAATCCGAATGTGCAGTTGTTTTATTCTTCAAAATTCAATACAAAAAAATATTTCAAATAAAACATGGGTACAACGAAGAGAGAGTTCTCTGTCTTCTGTTTTAGTTAAAAACTGTATTACAGAAGGCAGCCTCATCCCCGATACCTAATAAGGAGGAGGATAAAATAAACCTACAGTTTTTTAAGAACAACACCTTACTACAAAACAAAATGTAGCTGCCCTCAATTAGGTAAAATTTTGCCCCAACCTGTGACATGACATGGTAGTCGAAATATTGCCAATATAAACAAATCTAGATATTTTTGATTCAAAAATATCTAGATTAAAAATACCTAACCTACATACTATAAAGAAACTAAATGTCCAGTTTGCATTGAATGCTTATTATATTGTATTTTGTAATAATTGTTACGTTAATTCACTATTAATAATTCAACCACAAAGACATTTCAATCTTGATGAACATTTTTGACAAAGCAAAATAGTTTTATTTTGTTTTAGTAAATTTTTCTGTACTAAGGATGTACGAGCAAAGAAATCACGCTTATTTTCAGATTTCATTTTAGAGATTATTTTTTAATATTTATTTTGACTTATTTTAGGGGGTAGCTTTTTTATTTACCTTTTTCGATGTCAGCAGATGATTACGAATCCAGGTAGGTCAAAGTCACACACACTATCATATCACGTGGATTATAAGAGTATCGAGCGTCCGTGACACTGCGCGCGACTGTGAGCTTTGTGCTGCGCGCGCGCAGCCCCCTACTTATAGCTTCAGTTTCGCTGTAACACTTTCCCCACTTTGGCCATCTTTTCATTAACACGTTCAACGCGAGATTACTTTGTGAGACTTTCAGTTCTTCACATACCCCATATCATCTATCTTGGAAATCACTCGGTGATATATAGGTGTATAAGTAAATAAATACATATATAAAATCGCATTTATTTTCTATCACAGATGTTTCATAAAATATGCTCTTATAAAATAAAGAAACACAAAACATGTGACAGACTGACTGGTAGGCTGTAAAACCATGTATTACAGATCTCAATTCTTGTGTTTTTCTACCGTAAGCATTATGATTTGGTCACTGAATCAATTTGACAATTCGCGAAAGCATTTGAATAATTTTTGAGAGTAACTTTGGGCAGTTGATCGTTTACAATAACTTATCGTGACAGTTACGTTCAGGTTTTACCAATGACATCCCTGTGCTGGGTATACATATTGGCTAGAATATATATATTTTATACAGGTTGGCCGGAAAATTGACGTCCAAAGAAAAAATTAGGTCCCTCATATTGCGGGGTGTTCTAATCCCCTCCATGTATGTTCCGCGATTTTTCATAGTTTTCGAAATAATATTTTTTTTCTGAATTTTCTAAAATTGTCGACCTGAGCCACTTAAAACATTCTAAACAAAAAATAAAAGACTTTTTACAGATTATTGTTTTGCAACTGAATCTTCTTGAGTTGTTTTTTTACGCATAAAATAATCAGCTTCGTAACTTTGGTAAAAGTTATGAAAATGTTGGTCTAAAGTGAACAATTTACGTTCGTTGAAATATCACTTAAATTTTCAACTTTAAATTAAAAATCTAAACATATGATTTAATGAACCCTGAACATATTTTAAGAATACACCAGACGCTCAGCTTTCATAATCATTAAAAAAAGGACTACTTAATGAGGTACTTTGGCTAAAATAGGCCTTCAAAAACAGCGAAGTGGAAAATTCTTAAAATTAGTTATATGGTCGAAATAATGTTTTGGCCAGTTTTTGTTAAGAATTTTTTTAAATCTCAGGTAAGTAGCAAGTAGGGTAAGTAGGTAAGGTGCAAGTTGCTCATTTTCAAAAACTCAGAAAATAATTAATAACTAGAATACTATGAAAAATCGCGGAACATACATGGGGGTGATTCGGATACCCCACAATATGAGGGACTTAATTTTTTCTTTGGACGTCAATTTTCCGGCCAACCTGTATAACTTTTATATATTATAAGTACTAATTAATGGCGACAGGTTACAGGAACAACGTGCGATCCTGGAATGCCCCTTAAACTTAAGGGGACAGTTTAGAAGACGATCATAAGACCTGTCGTAATGTATGGATCTGAGTGTTGGGCCACGAAAGGGACGGATGAAAGAAGAGTGCAAGAAATGCGAATTTTGAGATGAATGTGTGGGGAACGAGGATGGATAAGATAAGTAATGAGTTTAGAGGAAGTTTAAAAGTATCCCAGTTATAGAAAAATTGAGGAGTAAGAGGCCTAGCGTGGTATGGGCATGTCATGCGTAGGGAAGAAAATCATGTGACTGCATGAGTGTTAGATATGAGTGTGGATGTTTAAAGAAGTAGAGGAAGGTCGAAGAAGAGATGAATGGACTTTGTGAAGAACGATACAAGTAGGAAGGAAGTGAAAATAGAGATGACGGCTGATAGAGAGGTGTGTAAGAGGAATTGAACCGAAACATTGTCGGTCGAAACATCGATAAGACGGTACGTAATAAATCCCATATTTATAATAATGAGAAATACATGTAATGCCGACCCTTTTTGAAGCTTTATCTATACTAATATTATAAAGAGGAAAGATTTGTATTTTTGTATTTTTGTGTGTGTGTATATTTGTAATGAATGAGCTCCGAAACTACTGGAACGATTTTTAAAAAAATCTTTCACTGTTGGGAAGCTACACTATCCCCGGGTGACATAGGCTACTTTTTACCAAACTGCGAAGAAGGAGGGTAATGTTTTTATTGAAATACTACGCCTGCGAAGCTGCGGATTGGTCAGCTAGTATTTTATAAAAGGGATCATCTATAAAAAATCCTTACTGACCTTAGAAAGAGAAACCTTAGTGTTTTTGAAATAATTGTTTCACAAAACTCCACAGGATAGGGAGGGTGAGTAAAAAATATCCACTTTCATACAGGGGAGGTAAACTAAAAAAAAGAGTTTCTGTTGTTAGTTCTGTTAGCGATTATTTGTACTAATATATAATTTTATTATTACTTCAACTATATTTACTAATTTGTTATTTATTCTATAAAACAGAAGTCACCTTTTATTGACCAACAGCCGTCATTTAATTGTTTGCGGGCTTGTGCCGAGCGAGTCACGCCACCCTAGCGAGACTATTACATATATAAGTCGTTATAGGCTGTTGGTCAGGGCTAAACCCTCCGCTCACTTCCGCTAATGCGGAAGAGTCATCCACATTAGACAGAGCAAACACCTCACAAATACACCGACCTCGCCGGCGAGGTCGACGAGTCCCTTCAGTCGCCGCATATACGAGGTACAAGCACGTACCCGGGCGTTTCTCTCCTATCCCCGTCCTGGCAACAGCCCAAGCCCAGGTTCGTACCTAAGTGGTGCCCTTGCGCTAGTTGCCTCATCAAAAAATTACAGGGCTGAGCGCCTTCTGCGCTCGCCAAAAGCTCGGTTAAGCTGCAACGGCCACAGAGCAGAGGCCAACAGCGAGATTAATCCATTTGAAAAAAAAAATGGTCAGGGATCAGTGGTTCTTCGACAGTCGTGCTGTGCTGTACACATATAAGTACGTTGGTAGTAAATTCAATTACGGTAGCCATTGTGTTTATGCTATTTTTATTTGTCTTCTATTTTTATTTTTATTGTGGATTAAGTAAATTCAACGAGGTCGCTCAACGAGCTATGGAGAGGACTATGCTCGGGGTTTCTTTGCGTGACAAAATCCGCAATGAGGAAATCCGCAGAAGAACTAAAGTTGCCGACATAGCTCTCAAAATTAGCAAGTTGAAGTGGCAATGGGCAGGCCACATCGCTCGTAGAACCGATAACCGTTGGGGAAGAAAGGTTCTCGAGTGGAGACCACGGACTGGAAGACGCAGCGTAGGCCGGCCCCCCACAAGGTGGATCGACGATCTAGTAAGAATCGCGGGGAGCCGTTGGGCGCAAACGGCTACCAACCGCTCGTTGTGGCGATCTAAGGGGGAGGCCTATGTTCAGCAGTGGACGTCTTCTGGCTGTGATGAAGTAAATTCATGTAGAACAAGATTGATGTTATAAAATAATGTGAAATAAATACACACAAAAACATTTGAAGATATAAACATTTGGTTTTAGGTTATTTTATAAAGATTATCAACACAATGAACATTAAATACAATAGACCAGAAGTACCCACATTAACAGTGGTTAGGAATCAAAAAATTAATAAAAGTTGAAAACATTATGTGCCACATTGTCACTTTAGTAGACACACAATAAAAAGAGAACTAGAATATTAAAAACGTAGGAATAAAGTTTTTTCTGGTTCGACGGGACAGCAGTAAGTATAGACAACTGATTTCATACCTATACTAAGCGTAATCATGGAACGGAGTTTCGCAAGTCTATTAGGTGTCTCCTGAAGTAAGGCATACTTAGCAGGTCACGTAATGGTGAGGAGAGGGAGTTCCAGCACTTAGTGGCACAGAAACGAAAACTACTATGAAATGCAGCACAGCCATGTCGCGGTGTATGTAGTAATAACGATGACGCACGTACAGCATACCTATTGTGATCTCGAGTCCAATCAAGTTTGGAATAGAGATAAGTACGGCTTTTGGGTCTTCACCACATCAAACATTAAAGTTTCAAGATGCAGATCTCTCCTGTGCTTCATATTTAATATATTATGCTCATTCAGGAATGGTGTTATATGGATACGTGGAGGAACATCAAAACAGAATCGCGCACAAGCGTTTTGTACTCTCTGGATTAGACGAGATGTTTTAGAGAGCAGGCGGAGACCATACACAGAATTAACGTAGTTAAACCTGAAAGCACCAATGAGTCCACGAGCATAGTACCGAGGCCTAGACTCAAATAGTTTCTAACTTTATATAGAACTTTTAAGCGATAAAAATAATTTCTAACAGACTCGGATACGTGGTGTTCGAACCTTAACTGTTCATCTAGAATAAGACCAAGGTTCTTAGCTTCGTAAACTCGCTCGATTATTTCCCCACTAACTGCGGATTTAAATTAGTTATTCTCATAATTCGATTTTAGTACCAAACATCATCAACATCATATACTTAATTATATTATACCTATCATTTAATAGTAAGGAATTTGATACCGCCCAGTCTTGAACCATTTCCAAATCTTGATTATGTTTACTTTCTGCATCTCTTATATCCTCTGAGTTAAAAGATAGGTACATCTGAATGTCATAGGCATAGATATGGAACTTGCAATGTTGGATGCAATTTACAATATCAGCGCTGTATAGGATGAATAGAACTGGGCCAAGAATGGAGCCTTGTGGGACCCCTCTAGTCACTTTACGCATATTGAAAGTCGTAGCATTATCCTTCATGATTTCTACAAGTTTTTCACGATTATTTAGATATGTATCAAACCACCTAATATTAGCCACCTAGTACTCGAATCAAAACCATAGAAATTTTAGTATAGATAAAAGAAGAGATGTTCATCGAGTCGAAAGTACGTGAAAAGTCTAAAACAACCAAGATTATTACATTGTTGTTGGGTTCTGATGATTCTCTATCTAATGTAGTTTTCATGTAGTAGGAATACTATGGAAGACGTTGCATTTTACTCTTTGAGTAGGTACTTGATGATTTTATTACATTCTGACTTGATATTTTTATTGCTTAATATTCGATACTGAAAAAAAATGCTTTTACCTAGATACACAGTTATTACTGGTAGTAAGAAGATAGTTTCATATAATGAATGGTATAGAAACAAGAAAGCAGACCAGGCTTTCGTATCAAAGTAGGTAGGCGTGCTGATTACATTATACAATTTATTCGTTATTTTAATATTTTGTATTAGGCGTCATTTTTTGTATTAAGTATGTCTTAGTAAGTAGGTATACAGTGGTGACGGTAAACTCATGATAGTTTCAGTATTATTGTTATTTTTTTTAGTTGTGGTTCGTACATAATAACTTTAGTTAATAATTTATTCGATAATTCTTGTCATTACCTCAATCATTATTATTAGGTACATTAGTATTTCAAAGTAAACTTTTTATTTAATGAGTATTATTTTAACAAAAGGTTTGTCAACCATTAGTAATTAATTTTAATGAGTATTCCTCTAACTATGTATGTCGAAACTTAAGCGTGTAGGTATGTTCTTATTAAGTATAGATAATGTCATGAAAGGAATTACCATCATAATTTACACATTCTAAATCTGTAGTTGCCCAGCATATAAGTATCCTTTACGGGTAAATATTGGATGTCATGTCCTGATAGCCAAACCGGCCAGTTTTACGATTTAAAAAGAAAAATGTTATAGGGAAAATTAGCTTTTATCAATAAGTTTAACACTACCGGTAAACGTGCCGTTGAATGCATTTTACATGGAGATACATTTTTTTATTGATGATAGCCAAGCGCTTGACCACCACCTCACCTGATGGTAAGTGAAGGTGTGTTCGAAGATGGAGCACGCTTGCCTTGAAAGAACCTATTCACTCTGGACTTGAAGACCCCAAGGTTATACTGGTTTGGAAAAACATACGCCGGAAGCGAGTTCCACTCCTCACTTGTGCTATCAAGAAAAGTTGAAGCAAATCGTTTGGTACGGCAAGGTGGGTGGTATTACATACTGTAATAAAACTCCCTTTATTTTTTCAATCACTAGTAGGTACTTTCACAATCACTACTTTATTTTCTTCACTTTCCTAGTCGTTACAATAACACTTATTTAAAGTTAACAGCTCAAAACCACGATAACACTCAGTAGCTCGCATACGACCAACACTTCCGGGCGCTCGTTTTAGACTGGCATCCGAACGTTCGAGCCTCCCCGCCATCTTTATTTCCGGAAGCGTTGCCAGTATGCAGAGCAACCATTTTAAATCAATTACATGTACATACATTAATACTTTTACATCATTAAATTAACAAAATAGTTTCTAAAATAATTATCATAATTTACAATAGCATAAATAAAATAGCAATCAAATCATAAAATAGGTATTTACCTATGAAATTGCCGTTCTTCAGTACTGGTCATTTCAAATAGAAAATAGTTTGGAATGGCTTTGTATTCTAAATTCAAATTAATTTTGTTTTAAAAACATGACATTCTTTTTACAAACTCAGTCTTTTGTTTATTGATTAGCGTTGTATTTTCATTACGCGACAACGCGCGACCCCATACTGCACAACGGACAGTCTCCAAGCTGCAAGAGATAGGGTTGGAAGCTCTCCCTCATCCGCCATACTCACCAGACCTTGCACTTACTGACTATTACTTTTTCTAAAATTTAGACAACTTTTTAGTGGGTAAAAATTCAATTTCCGAGAGGCAGTACAAAATGCCTTTGAAGAGTTTGTTGCCTCCCGTCCAGCTGATTTTTACAAGAAGGGCATCAATAAACTGCCAATGCGTTGGCAAAGATGCGTCTATTGCATGGGTGATTACTTTGAATAACAGAAATAAAAAAGTTTAAAAAAATAAGTACTTTCACTTATTCCATAAAAAACGGCAATTTCATAGGAAAAGACCTAATATATAGACTGTTTGGTAATATACTGACAAGCGACGGTTTCTCAAAACATAAAAAATATTTCTCGAAAGAAAAATACATTCAAATTTTAAAGATAATCGACTACGTTTGGGTGATTAATTCGATATAAAACTTACTGCCTACTCTTGCAGTCGTCATCCAGAAATTTCCCTTATATGGTCCTCTCTATACGAGCTCTCTGCTTAGAACTTCGCTGCGAATGCGCTGTAGAAAATAAGAAATCGCCGCTTGACGGTTTCCACTAAAGCTGAGCGGAGAGATGACGGAATATCGATATGCTATTAGTTATTTTCGCATAGTATTCTGCAAATCTACGCTTTGGTGGACAATGGCCCGGAAAAGTCTGGAAATAATAATAGTGCACCTGGGGTTGGTCTCGCAATCTGCAAACTGCCTTTACTTCAGCTACAGTAAACTTATTGAAATTGTTCCAACTACTTACTTTATCCATTTCTTTGAGAGATAGGTAGTATCTAGTGCATTGTCAAAACTGACGAATCTTTTTCAACTCTGATTTTTGCCAAAGCTGTCATTTGTTGAGTAGGTATCAAACAATTAATCCAGCTAATACAATTCCGGAATTTCGGATAATGCATGCCCTGTGCAGTTTGGCACGTGTCGACGTCAGTGCAATTATTACTTAGAATCAGTAGCTGATTTCATTTCTAATTGTGCGGACGGAATTACAACAATTGCGATGCCTAACTACAGGTACTCAAATCAGGCCGCTTGCGAGCAACCGCGACGCATCCCGCTTATACGGGTTTTGTGCTACACATGGGTGGAGTCTTCTTCGGGAGGAAGGCCAGCACCCGTATAGATTTTCGCCAGTGCAGGAGCCTGGGACTCCGGACTACGAGGCCAGGATGCAGTTTTGTTGGTGGCTGCTGCAGCACGGATCCCCCAACATCCTGTGGACAGATGAGTCCACGTTCACGAGGGTTGGGGTGTTCAACCAGCACAACGCGCACTACTGGGCACAGACTAATCCGCACGCAGTGCGTCCCTCACATTTTCAGCGCCGGTTTAGTGTTAATGTGTGCCTACCCACACAAGTGTTGGTAGAACATTTGCTTGGCCCTATCTTCGTTGGCTGATTGGAGCTGTTTGTGTGGTAATTCAATAAAGAGTTACATATCGATATAACTATCATACATACAACGCCGATTTGCCAAAGTTGGTATGGAGATCTCGCTTCGCTCGATAAATTAATCAGATATTAATTTTGACTATGTTTATTACCGCCTCGCATTGAACGTGTTAACGTTGTTGTATTTTACTGTTTGTTATTGAAACATTGATAAAAATAACGGGAATATCAAGTAAGGTATAGGTATTAATACTCGTATCTATAGTCGCTTTTCGATAGCTAACCTACTCCTACCATTTTAGGTTCCATAGTTGGACTAGGAACTATAATAGTTTAGCCATGTTTTACTTCTTTTTTTCATAAATTGGTGGTACGCGCTTGCCTAGAAGAAACCTATTCACTCGCGACTTGAAGACCCCTAGGTTGTAGTTATCAGGAAACACAGACTCAGGCAAGGCGTTCCACTCCTTGGCGGTGCGCATGATAAAGGTGGAAGAGTACCGCTTTGTGCGTATGGGAGGTATGTCTACCGTCAGGAAGAGAGTTTCAGAAAATACCGACCGCTGAGGGACCCCGGCGTTAATCGCCAATTGATCGGACGAGCATCAACGACGACTGGTATTGATCCATGTCAGTCTGTCCGACCAGTGTTTCCCGAATTCAAAAAACAGGAGAAGGAGCGTCCTCGCTAGCTTTAGCTCGCTCGTACGCCCCAATATCTCGAGTTTTTTTATTTTTCTTTATTATGGACGACAAACAATTATACAATTAAGTTACTTAATGCTAATACTAAATAAGGTTCTTTAAACCCCGCCCCCTTATTACCAAAGCCAAATTGCTGTCGCGTCGCTATCGTATCCCTTTCACACGTACAGTGAAAGGGATACGATAGCGACGCGACAGCAATTTGGCTTAGGTAATAAGGGGGACGGTGTCCACAGATTGGGTTGACAAATTATAAGGGCATAAAAGTTTATGCTTAAGAAAGAAGACAAACAATATCTGTAGGTTATATTACATACAAGAACAAGATTTTAACTTTAGGTCAGACAGAAAGAGTGTATCCGTCATTATGACATCAGATACACTGTTTCTTAAAGAGCGGGGTGAGGTTGCAAACGATACCAGTAAGGAGATCAATAAGTTGTTTCATGATTATGTTTAACCAGCGTTAGTTTTGCAGGGAATAGGCGCAAACAAATTACATTTGCGAGTCTCTCGAGGGTAAGAGTACCTACTACTCTCGAAAGTATACAATTTTTACAACAGATTGCTTACAGCCTTTGTATAATAATGTACTATTTCATCACTCATGCTCTGAAAGTAATACATAGTCATAGTTAACCTTAGAAGTAAGTCATAGTTAACCTGAAAACTGCCCTGTAAGACTGTAATTTCACGGCCCTATGGAAGTAAATTTGAAAATAGAACGGGGGCCATTAAATTTATAATGCCACAAACTCCATGACAAATCCTTAGTTCTATTAATACGTGGAACTGCCCACATTTTCTTTTCAACCGACATCAAAAAGAAGGAAGGTTCTCAATTCAGCTGTTTGTTTTTCAATTAAAACTTCTTTAGGCACGCTTGACTTGGGGAGTAAGCTGGTGAATACGTTACAAAAAGTGCGAACGGAAGTTGAGAGGGAGATATAAGTTAGTGAAGATAGAAAGAGAGAGAGTTACGTGTCGTATATTTTTAAACGGTAATGTTCGAGTGAGGGTTGCGTCTGTCCAGAATTAACATAGACTGATCGACCTACAGACGTGTGGACAATTTTGTAATTGAACAATTTTCTAAAATAATATTTTGAAAAAAAAGTTTTACTTCAGTCGTCTAGTCTAAAGCACACTCGTTTTTTTTTTGTATGTTTGTTACTCGATATCTCCGCAAATTGTTAACCGATTTCGATGATTATTTTTTTATTCTATAGGCAGTACCTCGAAGGTGGTCTCATATAAGTTTGTTACAGATCTGACGATGGAGTACAAAGTAGAGATCAAAACCACCTCAACAGATGAACCATCGCGATTTAGTAATTTGGAGATACATACTGGGAAGATACATTGACTTTGACAAGACTTATGGACATAGAACTCCAGAACAAACAGTGCATGTATCACAATTAGGGGAGATCACAGCCTGTCAACTATCAGTAGATCAGACCTTATAAATAAGTGTGAATATAAAGTTCACAGGAGGTTGTGTCGCACCCTAAAACGTCCGACCGGTGTTATTATTATCAAGAGCTTGTAGTGTCCCACAGCAGGGCAAAGGCCTCCCTTCCTTCTCTCTAGTCTTCTCTATATTTTATTTTGGGCTATTATTGTAGACCAATCCTGTAAATGGGTATCAATTTCGTTCCTCAATCTTCGCCGCGGTCTGCCACGAGGTCGCTTCCCGTTTAGAGACGTCCACTCTGTGGTGGCTTGAGCCCATAACGCATCCGTCATGCGGCAGACGTGGCCCGCCCAATCTCACTTTAGTTTACCCGCTTGCTGTCCGACATTCGCAATTTGCGTTTTAGAGCGCAGTATAGGTAATTTTTATTTAGGTATTAGTACCAGATAATTAGAGGTGGGAGAGCAGAATATCAGCGTCGTCCAGAATAAAAAACAACGCTTTACTTGTTCCTTGTAAGACTACTTTGAGCCAGTTATAAGTACAATGAGTAGATGTACGTTTCTCAGTAAAGATATTTGCCATAGCTCGTACTTAATCGTATGAGTTACCTACGTCAGCATTGTCTCATAATTAAATTGCTCATATAACGTTGTTTAAACATCGTTATATATGAGGACTCAGTGTGAACAAAGTGAGGACTCAGAATTTGTAAGGTCGCTATGGAGGGGTGGCTTGTGAGTAGTGTTGCCAGGTGTCCCGATTTGCGCGGGACGTCCTGATTTTCAGGTGTCTGATGACACGTCCCGATTCACCTTTGAGCGGGACGCCGAATGTTCCGATTTTTCATTAACCTCCTTAGTTGTTGGAGAGGTATGTGCAGGAAAAAATAATTACCTACTTTTTATATGAGATACATTGCATAACAGAAATAATATACAATTATTTGTCTATTATATACTATATATTATATTACGTCTATCAAAAAAAAACCCTCGATAAAAATAAATGATTCAAAAACCTGTTTTTTAGCTATTAAAGCTATTTTAGCTGTTCCGATTTGAAAATTAAAATCCCGATCAATTTTAACCTTCCATTCTGAAATTTGTCACACAGGACCTGGCAACACTACTTGTGACCGAAAGATGATCAGTGACTCAGCGTGAAATAACAGAATACGTATGTATTCTGTGGGGATACCGCAGAACAATTGTTTTTTGTGTATTGTGGGGGATACGAACTCATGTCAATTAAGTGTTACAAAGTAGGAAGTAGGTATACCTACGTTAATTATCTGGATTCAGATTACCTACTTGATTTTAACACAATGATTAGGATGAATGTATATACAGTTGTGGTCACTTATTAAGGAACGACTTATGCCGAAAGCACTTATAGTTATAGGTAGAAAAAGTTCTATTACTTTTGTATTTATGTCCTCAGCGATATTAAAATATTGGTAAATATGCTTATTTCTACATACGATATATATGATTATTTAATTGATTTACATGTAGTTCGTATTTCAATAAAACTAGCCGAGTACAAATTAATTTATCTATCTTTTATAATCTGAATTTGGTATACAAATTGCATTCTGATTGATTTTCACCTATTTTATTGTCATTATTAGAGTTCCGTACCTCAAAAGGTAAAAGAGGAACCTTTATAAGATCACTCTATTGTCCGTCTGTCTGTCCGCGTGTCACCACCGATTTACTCAGGAACGGGTGGACCTAGCAAGCTGAAATTTATACCAGATATTGAGGTCTAAAGTCACTATTATGTGTATAAAAATCAAGGTCCTGAGTCAAGACGATAAAAATTTGTGGGCAAATTTAGATTTTCGCGAAATTTATTTTTCGGAATTTTCGGATTTACTTATGCTGGTAACACCTTGATTTTAAATAAAATTGACAATTCTAGGTCAATTGGAAGTATCCTATAGGTTTTGGGACGAAAACCTAAGTATATGGTAATTCCCGTTGACCTAGAATCACGAAATTTGGCAAAAAGCATGGTCTTACAGCACAAATAAAGGCAAAATTCTAAAAAATAAAGAAAAGATGAAAATTAAAGGGTGTCCCCATACATACATAGTTGACGCCAATTAAGATAATCCTTTGAATTGTATGGGCGCTCATACAATTTAGAGGACTAGCTTAATCGGCACCAACCTCAAATAAGGTAAATGAATAAAATTGTGCTATTGAATAAAATAAATATTTAAGTGCTGCTTCCATACAAGAGACATATTTTTTTTGCAGTTTTATAGATAATGATACGGAACTCTTCGTGCACGAGTCCGACTTTTGGCCGGTTTTTTTTTTACATTATCTCATAATCGGAAATATTTTTGTAACGTTATTCATTCAAATAAATGGGGCCACAACCACCAGAATAAAATATCATGACATAAAGAGATATATAATTATGATGATCATTTAAGTTTGAAAACAAAATTGTTCAATGCGATTAACCATTTCCAAAAATGAATATTACTGAAAACGACATTCCTAAAACGCCACAAACAACATCTCGTGAAGATTCTTTGGTCGTCCATAGTAAAGGCAGATCCTTACAAGGGATTTGAAAACATACGAAGGGAAATTCTTGGCAGCAAAGGTATATCTGCTCGTAGAATAAAGAGATGTCTCCGGGATGCAAAACTATTAGATAATAAGCGGTACTCTCGTGGCCATCCAGGGAGGACGGCCAGTGCCGCTTCTATCGAAGGAACACGGAAAGGCTCGTTCAGATTTTGCGAGAAAGTATGACCGTTGGACATAAACACAATGGAAAAATGTTTTACTTTCTTATGAAACTATAGTACATAGATTATATTCCGTTGGCAAGCATTACTTGCGTCAACCTGCTAAGCAAGGATTCAATCTCCTGATCAATCAATTTACCCTGCCGCACTGTTAAATCTGGCAAGGAGGGTACGGTTTTGTAACTATTCTACTCGTAAAATAGGCCTTACTAGGTTCCAACTAACTTCCACCATGGAGATTATATGGCAGGTCATTAGTTAATAAAAAGTTACAAAGTTAAATTGTACCCATTCTTTTTGGAAATAAATTTATCTTCATCTTTTAATCCCGGGTACACCAAAAAATAACTAAGCACGGAGCAGGGAATATTACAGTTTGAGGATGTTTTCTTTCTCAGGGTGTGGTGTAGGATCGGTAAAAAAAATTGAGCGAATTTTGGACCAATTAAAATACAGACAAATATTGGACCTAACTATGCTTCCGTATGCTGAAGCGACGTTGCCTGTACTGTGGTTATTCCAGCATGATAACGACACACAGCTCATTCAATGAAAAAGTTTATCTCTGTACAACTCGTCTCAGTATTAGGTTGGTCTGCCAGCCCGGGCTTAAATACGATTGATTAGTCGATAAGTTTAACGGCAAGCTGGTATCTTGGCACATACATTTGGGCCAACGTTTGGTCCATCCTAGGGCGATCAATCAGAGAAATATATTTCCAACAAGTCATTTTAAATATTATGCAGGTAAACTTTTACTTAGTTGTGAGGAGTTTATTCAATGTAAAAAAAAAACAAATTATTAGTAAGTTCTCATATACCTAAGTTAGTTTTTGTAATTTCATATAAGACAAACAAATTATTAAAAACTATTGAAAATCTTGGAAAAATTTCACTAAAAACCGAAGACGAAGTGGAAGACGCATGAAAGTTCATAACTAACTTCACCTAAGTTTCAGTCTGGAAAAGCACTCCTGAAGAATCATCAAAATTCCCAATCAACTTGGGCAACATCCCAGATGTTATACAACAAAACAATCATTAAAAGATTGGCGAAAAACGTAGACTCAGAGCCAAATGGCACGATAGTCGACTCTCAGCTGTCAAAACACCGTTTATTAAAGCATGTAAGGAGCTCAAAGAATACATGAAAGAACACGAAAATATCACGTATAATGATCATATGGAATCACTTTCACTACTTCTTAGAGCCAGAAGTCAAGATTCTACATTAAAATTTTGTCACCATCTTCTTTTGTGTTTTTGTTTGTATGTGTGTCGTGTCAAATAAATGTTTTCATTTTAATTTTTTTCACTTGCGAAGGCTCATCACTCCCTTTGGAAGGCCACAAAATAATTCAAGAGACCTCAACAGACTAAACTCACGATCAAAATGGACAATGAAAAATGGGCTCGAACAGATTAATAAAAAGCAAACTTTTTCACCATTTGCAACCATATGCAATACGTATCCATTGTTTTACGGATGATGTATTCACTGTATATATTGAACAACACTGGAGAAAGTATACACCCCTGTCTAACTCCTTTCTTTGTTACAAAAACATCAGAACAGTCGGTTTCGAGTCTTATGAAGGAGCGGTTGTTTACGCAGAGATTACGAATAAGCCCAATCAGATGCTCGGGTACTCCCATTTCACCTAGAACCATCCATAGTTTGACCCATTTCACACAGTCAAATGCTTTGCTGTAGTCAATGAAACAAAGCAATACGGGGCTGTTGAACTCCCTACTCTTTTCAATGACCTGGCGAATATTGAGAATTTGTTCTCTGGTTCCCTTGCCCTTCACGAAGCCAGCCTGCTCCACGGGTATTTGTCGATCAAGATAACTATGAAGTCGATGATTTATAACATTCAGAAGGATTTTACTGGCATGAGAGATTAGTGCAATGGTTCTATAGTTGTTGCAGTCAGTAGTAGATCCCTTCTTGTGCTGTGGTATAAAAACCGACTCCGTCCACTCTTCCGGCCATTGTCCCGAGTTCCAGATGAGGTTGCAAATATCGGTCAGGATTTTCACACCCTCATCCCCACAGTTCTTGATTAATTCAGCAGGAATACCATCTTTGCCCGGGGATCTTCCCGACTTCAGAGATCTGATTGCTCTCTCCACTTCAGTCGGCAAAATATCCGGTTCTTTGTCTTGAACATTCCAAGGTGCTGATCTCAAATCCGGGGATGCATCGTCATACAATGAGCTGCAGTACTGACTCCAGCGATTTAGAACATCCTTTATTTCTGTGAGTAGGACTCCTTGGTCATCATTTACTGCACAAGTTTTGAAGGTGCGGTTTCTAGTAAGTTCTTTAACTTTCTGGAACAGGTCTTTAGTTTCATGCTTCACAGCATACCGTTCCAATTCTTCGCAAAGGTTGTTGATTTGCTCAGTTTTGTCTCTCCGGCACCTACGTTGTACTTCGGCGTTTAGTTCTGAATATCGCCTCCGGTCATCTTCAGAGATCAAGCCCTTTTCTTTCAAAACTCGTCTTTCGATGATAACATTTTCGGTGTCCTTGGTAATGAAATTCTTCATCACTTTGCGTTGAACTGCATTTTCTTTGGCTGCTTCCACTATCACTTCCTTTAGATTACTCCAAGAATTTTCAATGTCACGAGAGTCACTGCGGTAATTTCCGATTTTCTTTTGGAAGGTTTGCCTGAATCCTTCGTAATCTACTTTCCGGAGATCTGGAGCTTTCCTTGGTCTTTTTATTCTTTTAAGCCGTACTCTCAGAACAGCAACAAGAAGCTGATGGTCGCTGCCGCAGTCTGCTCCTGGTAAAGTAGTGGTGTTTATAATGGATGAGCGCCATCGAGATTGTATCAGGATATAATCTATCTGATTTCTGTACCGATCTCCAGGAGAAATCCATGTGTATAGTCTACGAATATGATGTTCAAAACAGGTGTTCGTAATCGTGAGGTTTTCTTCCGTACAAAATTGTAGCAGTCGTTCCCCTCTCTCGTTTCTGTCACCAATGCCAAATCTTCCAACTACACATCTAAGATGGTCGTCTCTCACAGTCTGTCCAATCTTCGCATTGAAGTCACCGAGTATTACGGTCAATTCTCTTTTGGGTATATCTTTAAGTGTCTGGGCCAACTCATTATAGAACTGATCTATATCCTCTTCACTGGACTGAGCAGTGGGGGCATAAATTTAGATGATGTTAATGCGGCACGGGGACGCATTAATCTTGAGGGTAATAATCCTGTCACTCACGGGTATATATCCCACGACGCATTTATCCAGATGTTGTGGTACAATAAAAGCGACTCCTCTGCTGCTTTCGCTTTCCGGTCCCGAGAAATAAACTTTATTGCCTAAATCCGAGACGAAATGCCCAGCCAAACGCACAAATGCATCAATCCTATCACAACTGCAAATAAAGGAGCGTCTTTCATCGGTGTGCTACCAACGCGTTCTGAGCTATTTTGGTCATGTGATGAGGCGTGGGGATGACAGTCTCGAGAAACTAGTTATCGTTGGCAACACAGAAGGCAAAAGGCCAAGAGGCCGCTCACCAACTAGATGGACAGACCAACTGATGACCAAAAGATGCCCAGAACTCAACGACTTTCTATCAAATCGTCAAAATTGCTACCGACAGAGGTCGCTGGAGACAGTTTATCCATTCCCGTATGAAATCACACCATGGCCACGATCTTCAGTCATGAAGGACCGACCAGAGAGAGAGAGAGAGCAATACGTATATGCATTATATGTATAACAAATTCGGGTTAGATAAAAATGTATAACTCAAGAGCTCAAGATTATGATATATAGATAGGTATATACATTTATTTCGACACAAGTAACAAACACACAGAAACTACATACAGTGGATAATGAGATCGAGTGATCTATCGATGAGTGGATGATCGAGATATGCTACTTTTTACCTGACTGCGCTGAAGCAGGGTAATGTTTTTATGGACAATCCACGCGTGCGAAGCCACGGGCGGATCAGTTAGTTTTAAATAAGTTCATAATTATTATATTTGTGTTGTGTTCGAACTAGGGAATGCAATCCCAATCCCGATCTCGCGAGATCTCGTGTAATTTTTCGGGATCAATCCCGACGCATCATATGTTCAAGATTGACGGGATTGGGCGGCAGTGGTCAGCGACGCTACAAACGTCCACTCGGGGCGCAAGCGGCGCGCTGACTGACGGCCGCGAGCGGCAGGAACGCCAAACAGCGCGCGTTAGACAACTATTCCGACTATTTCGGAATATTAGCGACAGGTGACGATAATTATTTAGTTGGTAAGATTAAAGATTTTTATTTTCTTTCGAGTAATATGTTATTTTAGTTAACCTCACTATCACAAACAAGCAGTTATTAGCTTTTTCAGTCATCCGAATTTAACATTTTTTTTAAACTAGACGGGATCCCGAAAATTCCGGGATCCCGCGGGATTGATATTTCTAATCCCGCGGGATCTCGTATTTGCAATCTCGAGTCGGGATTGCATTCCCTACCTGGAACAGACCAGAGACAATTACTTTTTATGAATTTACTTTTATATTAATACTTTTTATAATTAATTATTTATTTTAATTAAATATTCTTTTATTTACAACTAGCTCACCCGGCGAACTTCGTACCGCCTTGACATGCATTTGACGCAGGCTGCCAATGTACGTCGCCGGTACAATTGTCAATCGGCTATCATTAGCTACATGCATCTATGTATGAAAAAATGAATTTTCTTCATAATTTCTTTTTGTGTGAATTTTTACGATATTTTAATAGTTATTCTGCTATTCGGGGCGGAGAATCCTAAAGATTAGAGATCATCAAAATCCTTCCAGAAATTCATGAGCTATAAATAGTGTAACCAACCCGACTTTGTTTTATTGATAGAGCGAAGCGAGATCTCCAAATCAACTTGGGCAAATCGGCGTTGTATGTATGTGTGTATGTTTGTCCGCGGATAACTTTCGAAGCGTTGATCCGATCAACGTGAAATTTGATACATAGATAGGTAGTGATAGCACAATTTTGGTGTGACTAAATGAACTAAAAATGTTAGGGGGTTGTTGAGATATTGGGGTCCACGAGGGGTAAAAAAAATTAAAATGAGACTATTAGGTCAAGTGGGACGTCAAATTAAAAGTCTGTTTTAGTAAATTTCAACCCTGTTTTTATTTTTAGTTTAATCCTCGTCGTTTTTGAGTAATATGCTATAATAAAAACAAAACTTTGACAAAATTCACAGGGTACTTACACCAGTGACCCCACAATGCTGAAATTTGGTTTTCGTGTAGCTTTAGTAATACAAATGTAGGCAAAAGTCCAGAATAACTGCATTTTGTACCCCAAAAAAAGGTAACCAAATTATATGAACTCCCGTTACCTGTAATTTGAATGAACCTGTAGGTCAAGTAAGGTGGTAGTGTATTTCGTGGCACTATTTTGATAGTCAAAGATTACGAATAATATATTTATGTTTTTATGGGAGATTCGCGAAATCCCAGTTCGGGGCGAACCACTAGTTAATGTAGTGTTTTTAAATATATTCACATATTTTCCTGTAAATGGTTACCAATAAATTGATTAGGTACTCTTACCTATATTTATGAAAATGGTTTTCAAATGTTTAAATTTGGATCGTTTAAATGATACCCAATTTTACCTAGCAACCCAATTTTAAAATGTTGAGTCGTTGGCAATTAAAATGAAAATATTTGTGACTTTTTACTTGCAATAGATATGGTAGTGAACTGTTATTGTGTTGTCGACAGATTTAGTTGATACTGAGATAATCAATTGTGCTTGTGATAGACGGATGGATGAACGGACTATAAGGATCCCCTTTTTATCATTTTAATCGTCCGAAACCCTCAAAAAGTTTGAAATAACTTTGGTGTTTTCAACTAATGAGAATTCATAAAACTATATAGCGCTACCGAAACTGTAACGTTAGTTACACACCGCTGCGCTGGCTGGCAGACTACCTACCTTAATAAAGTTTTTAACAAAAATTAATTTTATGTTTATACTTAATTTATGGTAGAGCAGAGTACTATATATATACCTATCAGTAATATTATGTGGTGAAATGAGATTCGCAGAAAAACCACTGTCACTGCCACTGTTTAAGCCCAGAGAATTAGCCAGCTGAAGAGGCCACATAGCTCGAAGAACTGGGAGCTGTGGGGGCAGAAAAGTTCTCGAGTGGAGGCCAACCTCAATCTCTTATAGCAATACTTACTTTATTATCGTAAAGGCAAAGCAGTTTTGGTGACTGACGTCACCATATATCGTTCACTCAAAACGTTTCACATTAGAGCTCAAATAAATCGTAAAATTATCCTAACAAGTAAGTTAATCGTGTTTATTTTAGCAATATTTTATACTGAACGTGGTGTAATCACTAGAAACCACTAAATATACAACATTCCAAGATTTTTAAAATCATCTCAAAAATTTCAAGCCTAGACGGGACTTGAACCCGCAACCTTCCTCTTGATACGAGGATGCACCATCAAACTGTGCTATCAGGCCATTTATTAAATGGCCTGATAGCACAGTTGGATGGTGCATCCTGAATAACTGAATTTCCGTGAATTTTCCGTATGTGTTCGGATAACACCATAAAATAAAAAACTACATAAGCACAACATTATTTTAGGATTATAACAGTAATGTTTAAAAGTTTGTGGTTCCAATCGAAGTAATATTGCTACAAGCCTGAAACAAAATGCTCCTGAAACATGATGGTTTTCTAAAAGATTATGGTTGGTGCCCTGATCATGGTTGAGTATATGCCGCAAACGATCGATCGCTCTGGAAATGTATGGGAGAGGCCCATATTCAGCAGTGGACGTCCCATAGCTGAAATTATTATCATGATGAATGTTTTATTAAACAAAACCAATCCTAATCATAATTTTTAGCGTGATCCAGAATGGTAATAATAAACTTCTTAACGTGGTCGGACTATGCGCCAAAGGCCTTGCTAGTAACTAACTTGAAATTACCATAAACGCCGAGTAACTACCTAACTCTCAAACACACACACACATACATTCCTAAAAGTAGATAGCTTTTATTTATTTTGCGACAGAGCCTTGAAGCCCTAATGCATTGTTTGCCAGGAATAAATTAGTAAATACAAGTAGGCATCTAAAAATAACTGGCAGGTTACTAACTATAGGACGCAACCGCTGTAATGCCTAAAGGAGAGGATTCTAAATGGAAAAGGTTTGGCCAGAATCTATTTTTAACATCTCAGTATAGTCAGCCGACTAATGCCGCAACATGCCAGCTATTGTTATCACTTAACATTAGGTATGTCATTTGTTAGTTCCATCTCCATGTTGTTTAAATAAAAAGGTGATGTTTAAATCATTTGCCAAAATTCCAATCGTTATTATAAATACGGGATTTATCATGTACCGTTTTATCGGTGGTCGCACTGAGGCGAGACGCACTGAGCGGATCGCACTGCCGTGCTGAAGGTTTAAGAATTGAAGCGAAACATTATCGGTCATAGCACCAATAAAACGGTACGTGATAAATCCCGTATTTATAATTATGATTGAAATAAATCGCGAAAATTTTCTAAGCAATAGATGTAGGATCCTTTGTTTTTTTGACAGGGTATTATATTTCTTTCGCCCAGCAGTAGGATCCAGCGGGATCTTTAGATTAGATTAAATTCCAAATGATATAAAAACCATTTTTTTCCAAAGTCTACCCGATTGTTAAAAATGCTACATCAATTTCGATAAAACGTATTTAAAGATCACCACGTAACAATTGGCTTATAACAAAATAATAACTGCAATGGGTTCAGTCCATGCATTGGGAACTAGGAAGCCTTTGAGTCAAAAGCTTCCTAGAACCCAATGGATGGACAAAAGTCAAGTGTCTGTGTGTATTGATAGACCGACAAATTAACATAGGAAATTAATTTACAATATTAATACATTTCCTATGGCAATTAATAAAGGCTTGTGTTTAAATGCCTACCAGAAATGCACTTATATTAATTCCAATAAATTCGATATACCTGCCAAAACGGATAAATGCTCACCAAATTGTGTTTCATGAAGTATTATAGAAATGAAGCTAATTTCCTTTTTATTGCATTCCATACAAATATGTAAACGCCGATAAAGTTAACTTTAGACCAAATATTTTATATTATCGCTAAATAGATATTGTAAACTTTGCAAAAAAAAAAAACCGTCGACCGTGTATTTTTTTAAATACCAAATATAATATTGCTTACCCCAAATACAAGTTACTTGTATAATGCTTTATGAATTTAATTAAAATATTGTAAAGTAGATTAATAAATATTTCATTCTCAATTACTGCTACTCATAATGGGTAAGAAAAAACGAAGATGGGAGGAATTCATATTTCTATAATACTACTTAATTTTTTTATAATATTTTTTTTATTTTTACTGATAAAAAAAACTTGGCGGCGCGTTCGCCTCTGATCCTGCGTGCCAACTGTACGAGTATGTCCTTGGGCATGATGGTGACACGCTTCGCGATTGTAATCTTAGTTTGACAATAATATATTTTGGAATTAGGTTGGATAATTTGATTACACTAAGGCAAATTAGAACTGTAGTTTTTGGTATCAATGTTACTGTTTCAGTAAAACAATATTAGGTGAGCATTAATCAATTTTGGCAAGCAAATAGAATATATATATATATACACAAAACGTACAATTATTCTGATGTGTGTATATTTATTATAGAATTTAAAAGGTTTAGGTACTTTAAAAAAATAAAATTGATTTAATTTATATGGAGTTACTTTATTTTACTTGGTACTTATTCTTAGGGTATTAAAATATTTAAATGAGCACTTAAAATGTACCCATTAATAAATAATGCAGTGCTGGCAGACAACCTGCTAGATGGGCCGACGACATCGAAAGGATCGCTGTTAAGATCTGGATGCGATCTGCCCAAGACAGGCAAATTTTGTTGAATTGAAAAATACCTTAGTCAGGTCCAAATCAATCTGGTACTCGAACCCGCAACCTCCGGATCAAAAGTCAGGGTCTAACCCATCAGGTCAACACACAGTATTTTTCATTAGCAGCACAATTTAGAATGAAAGTAAGAAAGAAAGTACGTTTATCTGTGACAACAACGAGATTACATAAAACACACAAAAACACAGAGAAAAAGATTACATATATATGCAAAAATAAATAACTAGGTACATCATAAGTGAGTGCGACATTATAAATTTAGTAGCCGCAAGGTAGCCGCCACAAATGTTCTAACAGTTAGCTGTGTATAATCCTCTAATTAGTTATTCCTACATTGGCGTTTGTAAAGGAAATAACATTACCATGGCAGATAAGGTCACAATATATTCAAATAGCAATAAACGTGGTTGTATTGATTACCCTGTGAGTAACATTAAAGCAAGCATTGCACTGCATTGCTATTGAAAATGACCGCAATCCATTATTTTTATGCCCTTCCAGTAGAATCATAGCAATGTATTATGCATGCTATCCATGCATCATAGTTTCATGAACACAAATTAAATTTCACGGAAAAACTTAGGTAGATACATACAATACGTTGGTATTTATTGTTTAATAAAGGTCAGGCTCTACTCTAGTCTGAATAGTATATATAGTCATATCAACTGACGATGGCTCTACCATACGGAAGACCTCATCATCATCATTATCAGCAACGTCCACTGCTGAATAAAGGCCTGCACCCACCCCAACAGCACTCAGCAACCTTCATTAGGTTAGGTTATCTTTCTATCTAGTGCGTGGTGTCCACTCGATAACCTTTCTGCCCCAACGGCCTTCAGTTATTCCATTTATCCTGTTAGCCCCGCTTATTTTTTTATTAGTTTAACGGCTTTTCTATCTCTACGGGTATTGAGGCATATATTGTGATCGCCACTTGTGTATAAACCGCCCCTACTTCTGGGGGCGTCCATAGTTCACCACTAAGCCCTACAGCTGTTAGAAACTGAAGGATATTTTAGGGGTGATAGCTGTTAGATCCTCCGGGCTGAGGATGTGTTTGCCCAGATAAATGCTACGTTTGCGCATTAGTGGATCACACTCGCCTAACATGTGTAGAGGCAATTCTACCGCCTCATTACAGAATCTGCAGGTTTGTGTATCGCATAGCCCTAGCTAGAACATGAGCTTGTTAAGTCGACAGTATCCAGATAGGGCTCTAACTATAATGCGAAGATTGTTTCTGTTTAGCGCTAAGGTTCATGCCTGAAGAGTTGATTAAAAGCTTGGAAGATTATTTGAAGCAGGAGTACCTATCATCATAAGAGTTCTTTGTGCCAAGCTTTTTGGTATACCACAGAACGTCTCAGGGTCCAGTTTTGTTCCATTTGCCCCAGCTTGCGCATACTCGTCAGCATATTCGTTGTCGTCGATTCATGCGTGTCCTGGAACCCATCTTAGAATAACTCTGTTCTATAAGCCCAGAGCAAGCCAAGGGTACATGACAGACAGTCCTCGACCAGCCTGAGCGAGATTACCTTCGAATCCAGAGCCATAAGGGCTGCCTGGATGTCAGAGTTGATGTAGATTGTGTGGTTGGTGTTTGAGTTTTGCAGATTGCTATCCGCACATTCTAGAATGGCGTATACCTCTGCTTGGATTATGGAGGCGTATTTTCTCAAGTTAATACATCTCTTCAAGTACCCCGCTTACTAACACTTCACAGACGACCTTGGTGGGCAAGTAACCAAGTAACAAACGGCAAGGGGCACGAGGGTTCGATTCCTACTGCGCATCAATGTTTGCGGGTTAATAAAATATTTGTGGTTGGGTGTTACGAGACAATGGCAGTCATAGTAAATTTAATTTAATTAACTTAGGGCAACATACGAAACAATGCTAAAGTGGCTAAATATGTGTGGGATATAAGTATAGGGATCGATGTGCAAGCCGGGCTTAGTTTTACCTAAAGAAAAATGGTTTGGCGGTTTGTAATTTCATAAAAAGCTCCTGGAAATATAAAAATGGACATTCGATATATTGGGCTTCAGAGCTCGTTTACGGAGAAATTAATCCATACTAATATTATAAAAGTTACTCCATCTCTATGTTTGTCATGTTTTCACGACTAAATGGCTGGCCCGATTTCGATAAGATTTTGTATATACGAGTAGATATATTAAGACCTATTGAGACATAGGCTACTTTTTATTGACAAACCACGCGCTCGAAGCCGCAGCCGGAAGCTAGTAATCATATATTTTTGAATGAGTCCTTTTATCTCCTATTTGAATTATAAACATCATCATTGTCATATTTATGATATTAACCACGGAAACCAAGGAATACCTGCGTTATGGCAGAACGAATCTACCATAGCACAAGCTGAGTGGTGGCCATTTTTGTCATGATAATTTTAGTCTGTTCCTAGTTTTAAGATTTTTTTGTATATCTGTATTTTTTGTATTTTTTTATTTCTATGGAGGCTTTGTTTTTTTGTATTTTTATCGGGCTTGTAAAGCATGCAAAGCTTAACTTTAATTTTCGGAAATATAAAAAATCGCAAGGTCCTGAGCTGTACGGCGGATGAATGCATCATCAGTTCCATATTTGAGGCCTTCAAATATGCATTCGTTATCTTAGCGGAAAGTGCGAACGCGTTATCGTGGTGAAGAGCGACATTACCTTTTACCTTTTATCGCCCACGTTCTTATGTAGGGTCTTGTTAGGTTAGGCCTATAGGGATCGTTTGTATTGTTTTTTATCTGTCTTTCCGTGTTTTTATAGGTAGGCCGTGCCGGATTAAGGTAACTTGATGCCCCAAGCAATCTTCCCCTGTGGGCCCCCTATCCTTAATTAAACTACAAAGAATTAAAAAAAAAGTACCTAGCTTTCGGGGGTGGTAGGTAACCACCTTCGAGCGAGCAAGCGAAAATAAGGTCATGACTGTGACCGAACCGAACGTCAACGACAATTTTTATGGCGCGGATTTTGAAATTGTTTTAACTTTAGTGTGCTTTTTTTCTCGGTCGTCTCTCTAGACGGGAAGCCCTAACCAATTTTTTCAATAGCTTATAGGCTTATCCAGGACTAAAGGTAGGTATATGAACCTACCATTTTCATACTAATGTAGGACTTTTTCTATGTATGTTTTTACCTTCTGTTTTCTCTGTGCTGTACAGTTGTCCCATGTTTTTTTATTTTACCTTACATTCCTGCTAGGATGATTCCTGCAATTTTTTTCTAACACTCTTGGCAAGCAGTTGTTTACGTATCAATCTGCAGTCACTGTCCTTTGGTTTTCAAGCAATATGTAATCTCCTGATTTTCCTAAAAAAGAAGCAACCATTTTCTTGCCCGTGCTCCGACTATTCAAAAGACCCATTGTGGCGACCTGGCGACTGGTTTTTTATTTTCTATTCAAAACAGAGCATCCGGGTTTCGTCACCTGTCACGATATTATACACAGCCAATGACTGTCCTCGATTAAACATTTTTATCTTTAAAAACGCGACACGCAGTCGTTTCTGGTGTTCCGTTAAATCATGAGGTATCCATCGAGTGCAAAGCTTCCGAACCTTTAGATGCACATGCAAAATGACTTGCACTTAGCTCATTCCAATGCTTAATACAGTATGAATTTGCTGACAAGTTTATCTGTTTCAATTAGTTGTTGTACGGTATCAATATTGGATTCTGTAACCGCAGTCGCCGGCCGACCTTCACGTACAATCTAATAGAGATGATCACGTTGAGGTCTAAATTCTTCGAACCACGACTACACAGAGCTGCAACATGGGGGTTCATCACCAAATGTCAATTGAAGTCTCTAGAACTCTCTTGTTGACTTAAGCCACAGCGAAAATCGTAAAAAATCATTGAGCGAAAATTTTCACGAGTAAAATTCATTGTAATAGCGAGACACATTTTTCTAAAGGACGCCATAATGAAAAAAAACTAATCACAGTCTCGCAAATTAAAAAGTCACATAATATTCCCCGGCCATTATCTTTGTTAAAACATAATCCTCTCCATCAAAAAGTTGTTTGGAAGAGGTCTCTCTCTTCTAAGCGAAAAGACGGCCCATTGTAATATTTGCTTGTGTTTTCTATTTTGTTTGTTTAAATGGTGTACAATAAAGTGTTTTCATTCATTCATTTCATTCAATTCAACTCATCCCCAGAGAGTTACATTTTCGAATTCCGTCATTTTTTTTATTTTTTTTACTGTAAGTGACCAGTTCCAGAAACTTTCAGTAAGCCCCACTTAAGGATGCCAACTACCAGAATGAATTCGTGGGTTTATTTTATCTCAGAAGGCTTGGTCAGTCAGCACGTTTGAAAAGAGGTTTTCAGTGATATTATATTACCTACTCTCGGTATTTTCATTGAACTAGAGATGTGTGACGTTATCGCGTGGGCCGCGCCCCGCCGCGCCGCCGCCTGGTGACGCATCCTGTCCGCGGCACAGGCGTCGTTATCCCGAGATTCATCACTGAAATAATATTCTGCAGTGGAAATTACAAAGAGATTCGATAATGCCCGAGAGCTGGCGCTTATTATAATGAACGTTATTAGCATTTGGAAAAACATACGCCGGAAGTGAGTTCTGCCCTCGTAATAGCACTTGCAGTACTTGCAAAATGGCGGTTTCGAGAAAAACGCGTTAACATCATTTTTAGATATCTCCACAACATGGCTATGTTATACTTAGAAAACTTTCGTGATTGATTTCAATCATTATTATAAATACGGGATTTATCACGTACCGTCTTATCGGTGTTTCAGTGTTTCAGTGTGAGTTTCAGTGCGAGGCGAGACGTTATTCGGAGCGGATCGCACTCACCCTGATGAAGGTTCACGAATTGAACCGAAACATTGTCGGTCGAAACACCGATAAGACGGTACGTGATAAATCCCGTATTTATAGTAATGATGGCTATGTTATATAACTTTAAAGTGTATCTAAAAAGCTAGAAAAAAATCAAGATTCATATTGGCATATATTTTTCTTCACTTTAGAGTCCCATTTTAATATAATGCGGCTTACTGCATTTCCATTCTACCATCTCGGCTTGTGAGCATTGCAGGGTCCCTAAGGCCAAATGCAGTATTCGTGTTTATTACTTCAAGATCAGCTAGTACGTGTTGGGTACAGTGTTATTAGTTATCAATGATTTTCTATTTTAATGCTTGGTGCTAGTTTAAAGTGAGGAAGATAGTATTTTCTATTAGATATTTAGTTCTTAAGAGACGAAATAAAACAGTTTTTATTAGAAAAAAATGATAATACATTTCTAGGAATAAACAATGACATCGACTTGAAATAATATTAATAATTAGGTAGTTAAAATTGTCTTAAAAATTTACTTTTGTACGAATATTCACTGTTTTTCTCACTATTGGTTAATATTTTATATCAAAATATCTGCAAGTAAATGTAGCCAACTTTAAAAGTAACTAACATATAATTTAAAACCTATGTAGCAATCTGTCTACAAGAATTCTTAATAATAATTATAAATCAGTCTTATCTTCATATTTTCGAAACAAAGTTTGTTAATATATTTCTAGGAATAAACAATGACATTGACTTTGGAATAATATTAATAAGTAGGTCTACTTCTTTATCAACAACCAGTAAATTGACATAAAGTCTTTGAGTTTCGTAACTGAGTCCCCAATATATTACATATATACTTTGGCGTTCAGATTCCGTAAAAGATGACGAACATTTCTTTATGTAAGTTAGATTGCATCCAGGCTTTTCGCTCATTTTCTCTAATTTTAACTAATTCTTATTTTTGACTCCTATTTCTACCGACTCTTCAAATTTACGTCTGAGCCTTGGTTTTCCGGTTTTCGTTGTCCCCTTATGAGCTTCACATGTATTTTCTGTCATTTTATTTGTTTCATGACCAACATTGTTTTCTTGTAGTTCTTGATTTGTTACATTGCCCATATTATCCGTGGTTTCTTCATTTTCATTCCTGGTATTATATTTGTTTGTATTTACATTATTTGTCTTATTCGTGTTTCTTTTAGTAAATTTCTCATTATATCTGTGTTTTCTTCATTTACATCGTTTGTTTTATTTATGTTATCTTCATTTGTTTGAGGATGTTCCGCTGAAACTATGTCACGAATAATTTCTTCTAAGTCTATTGATACATCTGTGAATGTAGCGTTCATCACTGAACTTAGTAATGTATCATGACACAACAAACTGATAGAATATTCATTTTTGGTATAATCAAATACTTTATTAAGCTGTTTCTCTAAGTCTGTGTGGGTCAAATTCAATTTCGAGACATATTCAACTTCCGGCGTAAGTTATTGTAACTAAAAGGATATGCCCATAGGCTACCAAAATCATGGTAATCAACCGGTTTAATTTCAGTTTTTTTTTCTGTTTTGGATTATTTTGAGGAATTTGAGCACGCAAAGTTTCCTACCGCATACCAGTCTATGTACACTTTTTTCACTTATATTTTATGCTTATACTGGTCTGTGGTTCAGCCTACATTATGACCTACATTTAATTATGATCTTTCTGTTCTTTATTACTATGATGTAGGTACTGTTAATGCCTTTATGTTTGTTTTTAGTTTTGAATTTAGTATGTAAGTTGCATGTTATTATGGTGAAATAAACTTTATTCTTCTTCTATAGTTTGCTTTGGTTCTGAAAGCACCATTTAAACCAGATTTCTACCTCGCATATTATGTGACGACATTTTAGAGGGTATGATCTGAAAAACTAAAAATACAGTATGTTAAATCACGTGTAATAATTTGAAAAACTAAAAATACAGTAAGTTAAATCACGTGTAAACCTCCGCATTTTACCTACAGTTACTAACAAACACCTCACACACACACGAGTACCACGCAGCCACGCAAATTAATTAGGCTACTCGCGGAACATACATACATATTTACATACACATTTATCTCCTTATGAGGGAGAATAAAATCCAGCCGAAATAGGCAAGCTTGGTTAAAACAAAATAGCCACTAGTTTTACCCGTGGCTACGCTCGCGAGGTGGAGAAAAAGTAACCTATGTTCTTCCCCAGAATGCGATACATCTTCTTACCATTAAGATCCGTTCAGCCGTTTAGCCGTGAAAAAGTTAACAAACAAACAAAAAGACATATTATTAGTATGGATGACGCTTACAAGATGAAGATAGCTGATGCTACAGCCGGTTACAATGAAACATAAATACATAATTTGGTACATACATACGCATTATTACATTTCATTAGGGGCAATAGGTACCTCCTTACAGTAAAACCATTCAGAAACAGTGAAGAACACAGTTGAGGTATTTTTACTCAGATTTACCTTCTATTTAACCTAAAACCTAACGGACTATTTTACATACTCGTACATAACCTAAAATATAGTTAAAATATCATTACACACAACAAAAGCCTTGCTACTAAGATAGGTGTTACGAGACTAAACTGAAATAAATATGAATAAAACTTACCAAAACACTTTCAATGAACAAACAAAATTCACCGCAAAGCGGAAAGTCACATGTGTTTCGTCCGCGCGCGAATGACGTCAACGTACTGATTTGCTATAACGAAATGCAGCACTGTTTCTTGCGGCTTGGGCACAGGCGTCTTTTTTCACACTTACACTTGCTACACTCAGACGTAGCACTGTAGAATACTGCGTTTGGCTCTAGTTAATACCAGTTGCAAAATACTATAATGCTAAATGATTTTACAGTAATAGTAGCAAGTGCTGCATAATCTTCTAGCGCATGTTGAATACTGTAGATCTGGTTAGCAAACGTAATATTTTCATGCAAATACTGCGATTCTTGTTATGTAAAAACATTCTTAGAAAAACAATTGTAGTGAAGTTTTTTTTTGTGTAGATTAGCCCCTTGGGATACCATTTCTGCAAAAAAGTGCAAAACCCAAAAATGTCATTACTGCAAGTGCAATTACGAGGGCAGAGTTTCACTCCTTACTTGTGCTAATAAGAAAAGTTGAAGCAAATCGTTTTGTAGGTACGGCAAGGTGGTATGCTGACCAGGTATGGGTAGTACATCTCGGTACGTCTGCTTGTCTGGTCTGGTGAATTACGACATAATCGCTGCTAGCGTTCACGTAGTTATTTTGCGTACCGATTCAGTTATCACGCTGATGACAGTTGAGTGCCGCCAAGGATTCGGAACGCTCATAAACGCGCTACAAGTCAGTGTTCCTTTTTTTTCATAACAACATTAAACCCAACCAATCACAGAACACTATTACTCACAAGCAACCAACCAACCAGCTGTCACGTCACATTTGATAGGGAGGCTCACAGTGATATCGGTTTGGAGCATGAACGTTGTTAGCACAAAGTGTCGGATGTAATAACGTCATTTATGACGATTAACAGAACATTGCTGTTGCGCTCACGGTGACTCGAAACGCTGATGATGATATCGATTTTAGTGCATGAACATACATTCTACCGATAGACAAGCACATTTACTTACTTGACTACTGAATTGTTATTTATGTTTAAGTTTCATACTTTGATTCGAGTTCTCGTGTTATTAGTGCCGCTCCGTACGTATCCAAACTGCGTGAATATCGAAGCCGCTATAAATTAGGTAAGGTGTACGAATTGCAGTACAGTTCAGTGGAACAGAGTGTTTGTATAGCGATATCTAGTGCGTAGTACATATTGACGATGTTTTAGTGTGATTCAGAATGCATCCTATGATAATCATTAATATTATACTTCACGTTACTGTGAAAGTGAGTTTGTTTTTTGTTATGCGTGGTAACGGCTGAACTGGTTTCGATGAAATTTAGTAAGTATACATACTTGGATTGAGACATAGGCTACTTAGACGCGCACGGCAGCTTGAGATATAGTTTGACCGAAACCGCTGTACCGCGCCTGAGGAATGCGCGCGGCGAGACGGGGGGAAGTATCGGCCGCTCCGATCCATCAGTCTGCTGTCCATGAGATAAATATCCAAAGGTGGGTCGAGCGTTATCTCGTGATGTCAAGACCGTTATTTTAGTTGCCGAATATTGTATGAAAAGAAAAGCAGACAGAGAAAGCTTTGAATATACTTGCTGATATTAAAAACAACATAGCCCATAACCATATTATCTCTTCTCTAGATGAAAAGATAAACTTATTGAATACATTGTTTTCGGAGTTCACGGTGAAAAATGATAGAAATGTGATGAACAAAAAAATTAAAACAATTACTGGGATCGCGATAGTAGATTTGATATTATTATCAATCCATTAATAATAAATTTGCGGGACGACTCTGATTCAAGTTCCGATAGCGAAACGGAAGATGAAGATGATGACTTATGAAAATATAAACATATCGTTAAATAATATAAACATATCGTTTACGATATCGTAAGATCTATCCGACAATATCGATCTTATGTGTACCTACTCTTGCTCTTTTTTCCTCGGCCCCCACCTCGCCGCACTTTCTTAGGGAGCAGTACAGCGGTTTCGGTGTAAGAATGAAGCTAGTGATTTGTGCAAAAAGAAGCGATATTACCATTACAATAAACAAGTGGTTCGCCCCGAACTGAGACCTCGCGATATATTAAAAACAAAAATATATAATCTCTAAAAATAGTGCCATGTTAAATATAACCAAATTATTTGACCAACAGTTTTATTCATAATACAGATAACGGGAGTTCATGTAAATTGTTTATCCTTTTTTGGAGTACAAATTGCAGTGTTTTTGCATTTCAGACTTTTCCCTATATTTGTGTCACGAAAGCTACACGCATACCAAATTTCAGCACTGTGAGGTCGCTGGTGTAGGTACCCTGTGAATTTTGTTTTTAATAAGGCTCTTAAAAACTACAAGGTTTAAACTAAAAATAACAAGGGGTCGAAATGTACACACCTTTTATCAGACGTGCCACTTGACCGGATAGTCCCATTTTTTTTTTACCGTCTTGAACCCAAATATCTCAATAACCACCCCCCCCCCCCCCCCCCCCCTATATTTATAGCTTATTTAGTTACACCAAAATTTTGTCATCACACCTATATACCAAATTTCACGATAGTCGTCGGATAAATGCTTCGAAAGTTATCTTTGGACAAACAAACATATATACATACTGACATACATATAACGCAAATTTGCCCAAGTTGATTTGGAGAGATCTCGCTTCGCTCGATCAATAATGCTGGACATTTTACAGCGCTATCTAGCCCCAAACTAAGTAAAGCTTGTACTGGGAGAACCAGTTAACTGATAGAATACTTACATAAATACATTTTTTTAATAAAGACATGATAAAATGATGGTAGTCACCTGGGTTAAACCCTTCGATCAACATATATTAAAAAAAATACGTTAGTTTATCAGTAGGTACTTTGTAAATTATATCGTACCATACCTATTAGTTATTGCAAGGCTAATAGGATAACCGGCTTCGCACAAAATTATACAACTATAGGTATTTCCATTTTTTTACAATTGACAATACTTATACAAATTTGTACACACGGCTACACATCAAGCTATACATTTCCAGTATAAGCTCGCATTGTGTAAGCTTTTCGTAGAATGAGAGATCAGCTTATACTGGAAATGTATAGCTTGATGTGTAGCCGTGTGTACACAACAAGTAACTTTTTAACAAAAATAGAACCGACTTCAGATAACAGTAAAATCCAAACAACTCTAGCAATTTTGATGAAATTTCCATGGGATCAATCTTAAAGTATATACTTTCAAATAACAACCTAATTTTTCGAATCAGTTGGTATATAAATATAACGGAGTTCTGAGCTAACAAACAAACATAACATAAAAATTAAACAATTTTAAGACTGATATGGTTTTCTTATGGATGCCATTGTCAAAACTGGACCAAATGGAAATGGGACCACACGGGAAGCACCGGCTTTCAAATAAAAAAAGAATCATCAAAATCGGTTCACCCAGTCCAAAACAGTTGAGTATTGTAATGATTGTTTGCAAATTATCTTTAAAACCTACGCATATATTTATATATATTTATTTGCAAAACCAACAGCTAATTATACATAATATGAAACACAGTAGATAATAGAAAGCCAATGTAAATGTATATATATATATATATATATATACATTATTTATTTAATATAATTTCTAACAAAACAGAATCAGGCTATAAGTATCTAATGCTAACTCATCTTGGGCGTACAGAATGACCTAAAAAGAATTAAATCAATTTCAAAACATACTGGAGTAAAACTAGAAAATTTCCTTTCCTAGAATACTCATATCTCAAGACATACCTCGGCACTTATCGTACCACGGCCGCCAAACAGACATGCTACTCGTAGTTTTAATAGGAGAGTGTAGTGTTTGAACGACCGCGACCCCATCATACTAAGCAAGTCAGTAAGCAATCACCAGTCCACCATAGAACGTCGTGCATGGTGGTACTACCATAGTAACACCATTACCGATACCAACATCGGCGCGAAAATATCATTCCAATTTCAAATTAGAAATAGTATCTAGTGATTTTTAACGAACCTCTATCGTGAAAAAGAAGGTGCTTCTATTTTAGAGTATTGATGAATTTTCGGCGGCAAAGTGGAATAGGTGCGCTCAGGTGAGCTAGGTATGTCAAGGCCCAATGGCCGTTTTTGTCGCTTAGATTTGTCGTTTGTGAGTAAACACTACTGAAATAGTTTCGGATTTAATGCTGAAGAGAAAATTAAAGGCTACCTGTGGCTTAAATACATTTTGAGTAAATAATAGTCAACTAAATTATTTAATGGTATGTATATTATGTATACATGGTGTTATCAAATAAGATTATGTAAGTAAATAAAACGCACATTTTTATACCCATTTGTATAAGTGTCCCTTTTAACAATCCCACTAATATTAGAAACACGGAAGTTTGTATGGATGTATGTGTCGATGTTTGTTACTCTCACGTTGTAACGGCTGAACCGATTTCGATGAAATTTGGTATGTACATCTATATCTATACTAATATTATAAAGAAGAAAGATTTGTATTTATGTGTTCTTGTGTGTATGTTTGTAATGAATAAACTCAAAAACTACTGTGCCGATTTCAAAAATTCTTTCACCATTGGAATTATATTTTCACCCTGAATGACACAGGCTATATTTATTGCTAGAAAAATTAAGGATCCTTACTACAACTTAAGTAACGTAACCCAAGGCGTAAAAAGTGCCATAAAACGTATTTCGTCGCATGCGCTTCTGAAACTATTGATGATAGAACAAAAGTATGTTCTACAATATTATATAACATATCAATAACTACAAAAAAATTTGAAGAGGAAAGATTTGTTTGTTTGTTTGTTTGTATTGAATAGACTCCGAAACTACTGTACCGATTTAAAAAATTCTAGATAGGTAGCTACACTATCTCCAGGTGACACAGGCTACTTTTTACCCAACCGCGGAGAAGGAGGGTAATGTTTTTATTAAAAAACTACGCGTGCGAAGCTGCGGATTGGTCAACTAGTAGATTATAAACTAAACTAACTTAAAGGATAGTTTTTGTTAACAAACCATGCATGCTTCACAAAAACTTCTTAAGCAGATATATGTTGCGTTAGCGCAGTCTATCATAACATACTGTATACCAATTTGGGGAGGTGCAACAAAAACTAAGTTCTTAGATCTTGAAAGAGCTCAAAGGTCCCTGCTGAAAGTAATGTATTTTAAACCATACCTATACCCCACAGATATCCTATACTCATACTCTGAAATACTATCCGTAAGAAAACTTTATGTACTCAATTCGGTATTAAAACTTCATAAAACCCTGGAATATGACCCTACAAAACTTAAAAAAAGATTATTTAATGTATCTAATAAATCACATGTCAAAACAACTTTCGCAACACGACAATACATCAGACAGTCTACCCACCTATACAATAAAATAAATAAAATTATGAATATATACCCAATGAACAATCACAAATGTAAAAGAATTGTTTCTGAATGGCTAATATCATTAAATTACGACGAGACAGAGACACTTTTAGAAATTGTTAAGTAATTAGTATTATAATATAAATCGAGTCGAAACGCTAATCGCACACCTACCTACCACCACCGTAACATAGAAGCGCCTGTACTGTACCAACATTCTCTTTACGCCCAAACACCAACACTATACCCATGCACATACTCACGCACATACATTCACACACATATACTCATGCACCTCCTTACGCGCTCTCCTACACACACCATCACACTCACGTACATACATACACACATGTATCACACTCACACACACACACCCACTCACACACGCACACACACACACACCCACTCACACACGCACATACACGCACCCACTCACACTCACTTATTCAGTGTACACTATTACCTATATAAGATAAAATAAGTATATAAAATGTTAGTAATGGATTTGAAGTTAAGTGCTTTTTAGAATATGTATTTGATTTTGTAAACCTCAAATGTTTTTCTTACGTTACGTCTATTTTTTTTTATATTACGGAAGAGCGAAACCTCCTAATACAGGTATTATTTACTTAAAATGAGGTTTCAACTACTAGTTAAGATATTGTAAACACAAGTTATCGAAATAAAACATTTGTATTTGTATGCTAAGCCGCTGGCAGAAGCTAGTAGTTTATATTATTCCGTACGTACCTCAAATACGTTTGGATTACCTTCTCTAGTGGTATTTAAGATCGTGGAAATGTTATGGTGAATCGTAACTGTGACGAAATTGTAATATTGGTTGACAGGGCTTGGGCTTGTCAGGGGCTGACCAATCCGTCGCACAACCAAACATTGGAATTTTTCCTACATCGACTACACACGATCCGAGCCCATCCGATGCCGATTTTTACCTGGAAGCAACCGGACATCTCCGGATTCGCAGGCTTCCCCCCGTTATTTTTCGGTACAAGTGGGCGTAGCTAAACAATAACGTATGTAGTTGTATGACGTTGAACACACCGGCATCGGAAACTATTCGTTCCGAGAGCTTCAGGGCGAGTTTTGCATCAGTGTTATGACATACAGCGTCGCAGTAGGACGCACGCGCATGGACAAAATGGTAGATTCCGAGCGATTAAAACCTACTAATTATAATTATTATATTTTAAAAAGCAAGTGTCGCGTGCGACGTCTATCCAACGCAAGTGCTAGCGGTCGACTGAGGAAAATTGAGGGAATTTTTTTCCCGATTCAACCTGACCTTGTGTAGTCGATAACATACCCAATTTGGTTTTTTCTCGGATCGGGGAAACCCGGACGCCATAAAGTGCGAGCCTAAGTTGGCGTATAAAGATTTTTAAGTAGTACTGTAAGGAAGCAGTTCACAATTTTATGTTGTCTCCAAATCAATATAATGAACGGGAAGGCTGGAATTTAATTGATCAAGTTCCTATCCTATTTTATTAGTATTTTCGATTTTAACAAATTAATTTGCTCTCCTCAACCACACCATCACTTACCATCTGGTGAGGTAGGCAAATGCTTGGCTTTTCTCAAAAAACATGTTGTTTTCTATCCTTACACCTTAGACACTAGCGCCCGAACCAATGGACTTCTTTATTAGTAGAAGAACAACTGGTAAATCGAACGAGGGTATACCGATATTGATAGAACGACTGCTAACTATAGAGAAGTTTGAGACTTGAAAACTCATGACTGGACCTCGCTCTCGACTCGTATTTAGATATATTAACTAAGCAGTTTATCCCATTTTTCCTTGTCACAGTGATATAACTAATGATTTTTGAATTGATAAAATAAGGAAAACAGTATGCCGGTAAACATAGAAATAAAGATCATTTAATTTTATTCTCTGAATGTATACAATAGTTATAATATTCCATCACCATTCTGCCAGATCATGTAATGATGTTGTTAAGCAGCATCTTAGCGTTTTTGTTAGTTTGCCATTACATCTTTCTAACTAATGAGTCCTCGCGAGTCTCCGATAACACAAAAAAATACTATATGTACTCTTTGACTATCAAAATAGTGCTACGAAATAAATAACCACCTTTCTTGACCTACAGTTTCATTCACATCACAGGTAATAGGAGTTTATGTAATTTGGTTAATTTTTCTTGGTGTACAAATTGTAGTTATTCTAGATTTCAGACTTTTGCCTATATTTGTGTCTCAACAACCACCCCACCACATTTTTAACTCATTTAGTCACACCTAAATTGTGCCAACACTACCTACCTATATACCAAACACGATGATCGGATAATCGCTTCGAAAGTTATCCTCGCACAAACAAACAAACATACATACATACACACAACGCCGATTTGCCCAAGTTGATTTATGGCGGGTTCCTGTATCCGTCGGTAACTAGCTACGACTCGTTTGTTGAAAACCTGTCAAAAGTTTGACACTTTTTCAAGGAGATACGAGGCGTAGTCGGTTACCGACGGATATAGGAACCCGTCCTTAGAGATCTCGCTTCGCTCGATCAAAGAATTATACAACTAATAGCAGGGACGCTTGTGGCGAGAGTTCGGTGCATGGCAAAGGCGATACTGTGGAGCCCCATGGATAATAATGGGTCAGGGGTATCTGTCGACTCCAGACCCCTGACCCTTGGTTTAACTTAGTTGTAAAATCAAAAATGGGGCGCCCATACCACAACCAACGTTGCCCCTTACGCCTTCTATTAGCGGTACTTATGGGAGCCCGCTTAGGTTACCATTTCATTTCTTCCATAGCCCATAATTGATATTTCCTGGCATCAGATAACCAATAACGGTAGAAAGACAACAACATAATTAGGTCATCTGATTTAAATTTTATCTGGTTCAGCGAATTTCATCATCAAATTCGCTGAAGCCAGATTACATTCCAATCAGATTTCTGGGGTCTGTTCTGGCATCACATGAAACTATAAACGACAACATATGTTATCATGTTAAGCGGTTACCATTGCATATAACAATCACATTCAATCACAGGTACGGCTTACTAAGCCTCCCCGCACACAAGCCACGCACCAAAGCCACCAAAACGCCGCCACATGAAGCTGGAAGCGGCCACCTGGTAGCCAAAGTACTTTCTACAATAATTACGGTCGGTGGCGGCCACACGACCACACAAAGCGAGAAGCGTCGGCGTCTCCTGGCACGTAGCGACCACTGGCGTCAACCGTGTGCGGCGAGTTCAGATAAACTACGAAAAATGCAGTCTGCAGCTTGGTGGCGGTGTTTTGTGGATGTGGCGCGTGGCTCGTTGCGCGGCGCTAACACTTGACCTTAGTGTATATGGAAAAAATGGTATTGCATTGCGCCCTAAGACATACAGTCATAAGTCGGCATCACACCATCACACTTATATTATGAACATGAAAGTTTGGATGTTTGTTTATTTGTTATTCAATCACGTCATAATGGCTGAACCGATTTCGATGAAATTTGGTGTGTTGATAGATTACGACCTGGATTAAAACATGGGCTACTACTTGTTGATAAACAACGCGTGCGAAGCCGCTTTCGGAAGCCAGTAGTTCTAAATTTGAGCATTTATTTGATTTGCCTTAGTGTAATTTTGTAGGTGTGTGGATCGAACCTTGCGAATCAATTTCGACCTATACTTGAAAAAACATAGCTTGATCTGCGACATTTGTTAAACTGGCATTCCTAGGGTTGTTATGATACAGAAAAAAATATCGATAGTAATTATCGATAGAAGCTTTGCAGTAAGACCAATTGTTGGACTTTTGAGGGCTCCAACAACCCGTAACGACTGCCATTAGATATTCGTATGGCAGCCGGGACCGACGGCTTAACGTGCTTTCCGAGGCACGACCAGAACAGTGCAAAAACCCATATTCATGCATACAAATATTTGCACTGAGTGAGGATCGAACCCGCGACCTCCTGCGCAGCAGTCGTGTTCACTACCGCTTCGCCACGAAGGCTGTCTGCCATAATTTTATGTATATTGGATTATATTATGATTTGGGTAATAAAATGAAACGAATATTTTAATACGTACATTTTTTTTTAATGTAGGTGTTTTGCCCCGTGTATAATAATAACCATATACATGGTTGCGAATCGCAGCGGCGTCAAAGTCGTCAATTTTTGTGACAGGAGCAGCCTTTCTTCTTTTTTTATTTGGCGTTGAAAGCTTTTTTTCCTCGTCTTCAGTCAATACTGCGGTTGAAGATTCGCCATATTATTCTTTACTGATGCGAATTACTGTCGCACGTCCAATGCCAAGAGCATCTGTAACTCTGTCACAAACTTTTGCCATGGGTAATAGCGGTCCACCATTTTGGTTTTCTCGCTCAAAATATTCACGTAAGCGAATCACAAACTCACGACTTTGACTGTTCAAAACAGTTTTCTTTGTTCTCTTTGGCATTATGCCAACAAACAATGAAAACAAACAATAACAACAAAGAAACTAACAATAATAAATAAACTTAACAAATTAACAGCAATAGTAACAAAAACAAAGTGATGAGAACGGAAAACACGTAGCGTATACAAGGCGTTAGCACTCGTACTGAGGAGAATGGGTCATGTTAAACAAGATGGCGGCGCGTTTGCGCCATCTTACGGAAGAAGACACGCCGCGGCCAAACTTCTCTCGAACCCCAAAGTTGTCGGAAGGAATGTTACGAGTAGGTTAGAATTTAGATTTGATTTACTCACTATTGTAAATAATGTTATTTTTTTAAATATTCAATAATGTTATTTTTTTAAATTAAATGATAAATTAATTTTGAATTAAGTTTTATACAAAATATCGATAGTTTATAGTCTGTGGTCACGATGATTCATCGCTCATCACTATAATTAGCTCAGCATGCCCATAAAGTATGACATTGACTGGTACGTTTGTCCGTACTGTTAAATTCAGAACTTCATAGGCGCGATTTTACTGACAGCTGTCCCAGAGATCAAGCTATGTTTTTTCTAGTATAGTTCCCAGTACTTAAGAAAAATTCGTGTTGGCCGTTCATTCTGGTTCCTAAGGCCAGTATTGAAAGCACAAATCTATCAACAGTTGGCATCATGTCACTCAGGATGTGCACAGTCGTCAAACAAGTTATATACAATGTGACAAGGCAGAAGTAGTTAACTAAATAGGTAGGTACTTAAACTATCCTAATGATGCTGACAAGGTTAGGAAGCCCTCAACCTTTGTAACAACATAGCTATCGTAGTCTTGGCTACTTACGCCAGTTTACATTTTGATGGATGTACGATAAATTCGCTACTTTAAAAGTAATAAAGGTTATTCACAACGCCCATACTTCACACTAACATTGGTGTAAATCCTACACAATCATGGGTATGAATTAATGACAATTCTGAAATAAATCTTACAAACTAGATACAACATAATATGAAACAAGTTAATATGTAATGAAAATAATGAAATGAAATAAAGCGATCTCTTCCCACCTTTAGACAAAGAGGAGTATTATTAGGTAAATGGAAGAATAGCCAAAGTAAAATAATAATGAATAATAGAACATTACAAATTTAAATGAACAGTGAATGCAAAGGTTCGTAAATTTTGAACTTGATTCGTTCAACGTATCGCGAGTACATATTACCTTTTGAAACTTTGTTACAGAATATACTGAGTTAATAATGTATAACTGTTCGATATTAAAGTTCAAAATTATTCAGATCAAAGTTCTTTCAACTTATCAAGAAGAATTAATTGATTCTTGCATTACTGTTGCAAGCGAAAACCGACTATAAGGTGACGAAACTTTTCATTCCGTCACAGCCTTGCTTCTAACGGCTTAACAAAATAACTAATCAGTCTAAAATTATCATAAAACTGATATTACTTAAAAGTTAAATATTATTCTTTATAAATTCACAAGAAAATGGTACATTATAATGAAAAAATAAAAATTTTAACGGCATGCACAAATACTGACAATACATCTCACAGACGTTTTAAGGTCAATATTTACCTGTTAGTGGCGCACCGCAAGTCTGCTCAACCCACCTGCCCGTGCGTCACTAGATTCTAGAAAGGTACAGAGAGGGGCATGTTCGTGCGGTTACTATGCAAAACAATATAATAGTTTTAAGATCGCATCTACGTCTGACAGGCGTATGTCAGTGGTTAAGGGTTAATAATGTATAACTGTTCGATATTAAAGTTCAAAATTATTCAGATCAAAGTTGTTAGACTACATAGCTTATCAAGAAGAATTAATGGATTCTTGCATTACTGGTGCAAGTGAAAACCGACTATAAGGTGACGAACCTACTTACACAAATAAATAAATTGAGGGATAATGTGTTATGTATGACATATTAAAATAATTTTATTCTTGCAAATACTGTTCTTCCCGTATATAATTCTGATTTGTGAGCGTCATAGGTCAATGGTATTGACACTTTATTCCTTGAAGATGGAGATTGTGATTTGAAAACTATCATTCCCTTTCATCTAAATGTTTTTATGGATTTAGAAAAATAAAAATAGGACGAGACCATATCCATACCAATATTATAAATCAAAATTACTCTGTCTGTCAGTTATGCTTTTTCGACTACACGGCTGGACCAATTTCGATGAGATTTGGTACCTATGTAGATAGACTATGACTGGGATTGATACATAACCTACTACCCGACAGCGTAGAAGGAGAGAAATGTTTTTATTGACAAACCACGCGTGCGAAGCCGGGGGTTTTTTGTTTATAAATAACAATTGTAGAGCCAGATACAATTTATATAATGTCCTGCTATGATTAATTTTTCCGAATTCTAGAGCATTGAGAATATCTCGAGGTAGTAGGTACTTAACATATTTTTTGATAACAAAATTTCATAATTTTGCAGTCCACAATTATAACTATTTGCTAAGCGCAATCGTAATCTATAAACGTCAGTGAGGGCTGGTAACACACAAAAAAAAGACGGACAAATCCAAAAATATTCTAAAACCAATAATAGCCCGCGACTTCGTACGCGTTAAACTACTAAATGTAGGTAACCAGAAATAAAGCTAATTTAGCTGTTGCTTGACTTGACTCCCCATTTTTATCCCATGGGAACTTATATAAGGCATAAATATAACGTATGTGTAAGGCCTATGTGGTATTCCAGGTTACAATCTACATATATACCAAATTTCATAGAAATCGGTTCAGCCCTTACGACGTGACTGTGTAACAAACAAACAAATAAATAAACAAACATCCAAACTTTCACGTTTTTAATATTATTGTCATATATTTATCCCACTAGACAAACATGCATCATTGATTTTTTTAACTTTTTCCACTACTTATTGTGACCTACTTACAAAATGTACGTCCACATTATGTACACAAAGGTTAACTTTCAATCATTCAATCAATTCCCCAAACATTAATTTCTTATCCTGGCTGTGGCATTCTACGGGGAATCGAGATAGGTACTTTATAAATTAACTAGTAAGTATTTTCAAAGTTTTATCGATAATAAATATTGTATGAGTACCTAAACAGTATACATTAAATGAGGACAATTTTGTTTAGCAACAATATATCGCGTTCTACCAAACTACTAACCAATAAAGTCGACATTAATGTAGTGGTACATTATATTGTCGATGCAATACATTGTAGGGCCAGTTTCTACGGGAAAATGCCTGTCCGTAACCGCTCTAGTCAGTGCCACCGGTCCCACATTGGCCGGTCAGTGAACTAAAAGGCCGGAAGTTTCCGGCCAAGGTGTTTATCAACACTGGCTAGAGCACACACACCAACCTTGAGTCCCAGTCATAAACAGTTTCGTTTTATGACACAATCTGTGAATGATGTCATTTCAGTGAGTGAAACGCTGTGTAGTCACATCAATGGTTATTGCACGGAAAATTTACCAATTAGTATCGGTCGTTCGTTGTTCTGAATAATAAATTCTCTAGTTCATGGACGCAACAGTAGTAATAATAGCATTTCGAGAAAGTTATTCTCATTTTCACTACAAAACTGTGAACTTTTACTTTGTTAAACGTATGAAAACGTCAAGCTTTCCAATTAAGTTTAAAATGCAAGGGTTGCTGATAGCGTCCACTTTAGACGAACTAATGGTTCGCCCAGAACTGAGAGAAATGTGAAACCATATAAATTAACCTACAGTTTAATTCAAATTACAGGTAACGGGAGTTCATGTTATTTAGTTACAGTTTTTTAAGCTAGAAATTGCAGTCATTCTGGATTTCAGACTTTTGCCTATATATGTGTAAATAAAGCTACACGCATACCAAATTTCAGCATTATGGGTTCACTGGTGTACCCTGTAAATTTTGTCAAAGTTCAGTTTTTATAATGGATACCTAATAACTCAAATCACTAAAAATAAAAACGTAGTCTAAATGAACTAATAAAGACCTTTTATTTAACGTTCCACTTGACCTCATAGTCTCATTTTTTTACCCCACTTGAACCCCAATATCTCAACAACCCCCACACATTTTTAGCTCATTTAGTCACACCAATATTGTGCCATCACTACCTACCTTTATACCAAATTTCACACTGATCGGATAAACGCTTCGAAAGTTATCCTCGGACATACAATCATACATACAACGCCGATTTGCCCAAGTTAATTTATGGCGGGTTCCTATATCCGTCGGTAACCAGCTACGACTCGTTTCTCCTTGAAAACCTGTCAAAAGTTTGACACTAGTTTGACACTTTTTCAAGGAGATACCAGACGTAGTCGGTTACCGACGGATATAGGAACCCGCCATTAGAGATCTAGCTTCACTAGATCAATAAGGCGTCATGTCAGCCAGCAGCCAGTCTGTTAATCTTAATGCTGGATGGAACCATATCATCCTCACTGAATTTTATAAATCAATTAGTCGTCAAATTTACACGATACTTAACTTGATATTGTGTCATTGTTTAGATTATTGTGGTAGATTTTGCAAAAAGCAAATAAAGTTACAATTTAATTATATTTTTACAATAAACGGGATATTTACCATGATTTATATTTTGTTTTCGTGCAAATAGTGTTGAAAACCATGATAGTTTCAAAAGTTACATGAATTTGTTTATTGTAAACGTACACCGATTAGCCGAAGACGTTTTGATTCTGAGAATTGGGTAGGATTTTGAATGAGAAAAGAGATATAATACCAAGATACGACGAGGTTTAAGCAAAACGATGCTTTCATGTAGTCTACACTCAGTTTATTGTCATCATAACATCCTTAGTGCGTCTACTGCTGAATATAATCCTTCCCCACAGATCTCCAGAGCGGTCGATCTTGTCAGGCTGGCCAACGGCCTCCAGAGCGACCCAAGGGCTCCCAGCAACCCGTATTATGAGCAAATCATATGCGCGATGAGTTATTTGGATTTTGAGCGATAAAGAAAAAATAAATATGATGACAGCATAGCCATGATGAGCTTCCTAAATACTAGCAATGGATGGCGCTACTTTTAAATGGCGCGGATGAGATGTCGCGAACACAAAAGAAAGTAAAGCAGATATTGAATCAGTGCAATCGGCCATGATGTCATAGACTCATAGACTATGAGTGCAACATGTCCTATGACTCATGGAACAACAGCTTTGCTATGAAACTATATACCGCGGCCATTTGTGACTAACATTGTAAATTAAAAACTCTCTCTACTACCAGTATCAATACGCGGGAAAATAATCGCTACAGTCATATTTCATGATCTTCTTTTTAGTTGTTACTTTGCGTTATACAAATTGCGAAGCAAGCATTTTAATCTTAGCAAGCAAGATTAGATAACAATGTCTGTGTAATTTTCAAAGAATGTATAATATGGTGTTAGATAATATACGCGAAAAAATGAAAGGGGTTGTCTTGACGAGTATAATAAATAAATTTGTGAAATATTTACCACAGAAATGTGAAATTTATTTTGGCATGTAAAAACAAACACTTTATTAAATTTATGCTATTGCATAATGCTTGCCATCTAACCACAGATACTGTATTGGTGACGTCTCGAGATATCTATTGTTGTCCTTTTCTAACCCAAAACCCGCAGATATTTCCGAAAGAGATATCAATCAAGTCGGCTTTTATTTTTGGATGTCGATTGCAAGAGTAGGCAGTAAGTTTTATATCGAATTAATCACCTAAACATAGTTGATCTTCTTTAAAATTTAATAATAGAACTAGTAGTTTTTTTCGAGAAGTCTTTTTTATGTTTTGAGAAACCTTAACTTGAATATCGTCAGTATATTACCAATTATCCTGTATTCAGTTGGATTAAACATAATACTAAATTGGTTTTAAATTTTATTAGTCGATTCGTTTTGCTTGAATAACCCATTTCGCGAATAAAAAATGAGATTGAGGTTTGCTGTTATGCTACTTTATGTTCTATAGGTAGTAAAATGGTGAAATGGCGAATGTTATCAATGCTTGTTCCACTTCACATCCTGAAGATTGACATTGTGAATATCAACTTCATTAAATGAGCTATCAGACGTTCTTTACCAAACTCCTTGCAAACTTTATTAGGTGGTCTTTCATCTAGTGGGCGTTCTTTGCTCAGACATCGTGATGCAATGGGGAAATACCCCACAAGTAACATTAACCTACATTTGAATAAGTATATATTTTCTTGCACAAATGTAGGTAGAACTTAGTTTCTTACTGAATCATGTATAATTAACACATGGGTTCATTGACATTATTCGTATCATATCTTATTTGAATAGCAATGTGGATTCCTAATAAATAAGTCCGAAAAATCCGTAAAAGTAGTTTACAATAGGACTCCTACGCAGAATACGCCACTATAAATAGAGGAACATTTTATCCTTAAGGAGGGTAATGTTGTTATAGAAAAGTCAGGCATGCAAATTCGCAGGCGGCAGCTGGTTTCTGTCAATTATTATACGCATTTGGCGAATTCCTAGTTCTGAACACATAAAATTCCCTCCATTTCTCTTTTTCAATGGCTGTTTCTTTTACCTCCTCACACAATGACATGATAACAAACCTACATTCGAAGAGTTCGAAGAAAAAACATCATATTTTCCTTCGCTGACTGTGTTTAGAAGCTGTCACAACGAACTTAATAGAACGCGATTGCACGATCATCGCTAGTTCTTTAACTGACAATCGCGCGATAGTCGCGCGAACACTATTGTGTCGCGCCGCACGCGGGTCGCGTTTTATTCTTCTCCTTGTGCGAACGTGCGATGATCGCATCGCTTGTTCGCGCGATCGCGTACTAGGCTGTGCCCTAATAGAACGCGATTGCACGATTATCGCTAGTTCTTTAACTGACAATCGCGCGATAGTCTATCGCGCCGCACGCGGGTCACGTTCTATTCTTCTCCTTGTGCGAACGTGCGATGATCGCATCGCTTGTTCTCGCGATCGCGTACTAGGCTGTGCCCTAATAGAACGCGATTGCACGATCATCGCTAGTTCTTTAACTGACAATCGCGCGATAGTCTAGCGCGCCGCACGCGGGTCGCGTTCTATTCTTCTCCTTGTGCGAACGTGCGATGATCGCATCGCTTGTTTTCGCGATCGCGTACTAGGCTGTGCCCTAATAGAACGCGATTGCACGATCATCGCTAGTTCTTTAACTGACAATCGCGCGATAGTCTAGCGCGCCGCACGCGGGTCGCGTTCTATTCTTCTCCTTGTGCGAACGTGCGATGATCGCATCGCTTGTTCGCGCGATCGCGTATTAGGCTGTGCCCTAATAGAACGCGATTGCACGATCATCGCTAGTTCCTTAACTGACAATCGCGCGATAGTCACGGGATCACTATTGTGTCGCGCCGCACGCGGGTCGCGTTCTATTCTTCTCCTCGTGCGAACGTGCGATGATCGCATTGCTTGTTCACACGATCGCGTACTAGGCGGTGCCCCAATAGAACGCGATGGCACGATCATCGCTAGTTCTTTAACTGACAATCGCGCTATAGTCGCGGGAACACTATGGTGTCGCGCCGCACGCGGGTCGCGTTCTATTCTACACCTGATTCTTCTCCTCCTGCGAACGTGCGATGATCGCATCGCTTGTTCGCGCGATCGCGTACTAGGCGGTGCCCTAATAGAACGCGATGGCACTATCATCGCTAGTTCTTTAACTAACAATCGCGCGATAGTCGCGGAAACACTATTGTATCGCGCCGCACGCAGGTCGCGTTCTATTCTACACCCGATTCTTCTCCTCGCTTGTTCGCATCGCATCGCTTGTTCGCGCGATCACGTTCTAGGCGGTGCCCTAGTAGAATGCGATTATGCGACGAGATCTTTTCTTGCCCACGCTTTTAGTACTTACTTCTTTGTTTGCCAGCTGTTTCTGGTCCTTTTAATTCTCACTCATCCCTTCCAACTCTTCTTGTGCTTCCAAAAAATACCTCAACTGTGTTTGAAAATACAACTACAAAGAGGCTATTGAGAGGGTTCAACGTAAGTACCTGCGTACAGTTACCTACAAGTGCTACCGCACATACTTATCTTATTCCGAAATGCTTTCTAAATACAATTTATTAACATTGGAATCTAGACGTAAATATCTCGAGGCCATTACCCTGTACAACATCATTCATAACAACTATGACTGCATTGAACTAGTGAAAAAGCTGTGTTACGTAGTTCCCAGAACGTGCAATCTAAGAGCAGTTCGCTCTCGTTCCCTGTTTGCAACTGGCACCTGCCGCACTAACTCGGGACTACGCGCGCCCATCCGACGTATGGTTGAGTCTTACAATACGTCATTCGAGGCTGTAGACATATTTGCATGCTCAACTTATCAATTTAAGAACTTAGTGTCTATAATACTTTCAAAACACGACCTTCATTCGCTTCTGTCTTAGCGTAATTCCGTTCTGTGCTTTTCCTTAACTTTTTCTTTTTCCTATATTTACTTTGTATACTTTTAATTTAGTTATATAATTATAGTTTTGATTTAAATAGTTAAAAGGCCCTTCAGGCCCTCTAGTTGCATCTACTTTTCATTACATTTACATTACAAGACAGAGTCTGTCTTACCAATATGTGAATAACGTAGTGGGTTACATTATTAATACTTCTATCACATGAATACTGTATCTTACCTAACCTTTATAGTGTAACTGTTTGTTGTTCCGAAATAAATAAATAAATATAAAAATAGAACTGTAGATTTGTATTTAAAATAAATAATTTTGTTGAAAAATAACTATGTATTTCAAAAGAAGCTTTTATAAAATTTATATTTGGAACCGCAAGCAGATTTAATTGAGCCCAAACACTAGTATAGTCCATTCAGAAGTTCTATAGTCTGGCATCCGTCTCCATCATAAGACCACTTCCATCGTATCATTATTCAACCATTACCGTATTCAATTGTGCTTCTAAACATATTAAATACTAGCTGACCAACCCGCAGCTTTGCACGCGTAGTTTTTTATTAAAAACATTACTCTCTTTTGCGCAGTTGGGTAAAAAGTAGCCTTTCTTACTCAGGGTGAATGTAGCTTTCCAATGGTGAAAGAATTTGTGAAATCGGACCAGTAGTTTTTGAGTTTATTCATTACAAACATACACACAGAAATACAAAAATACAAATCTTTCCTGTATTAGAAGTATAGTTAACAGCTCAGTAGGTTGGATTCAAAATTCAGTTGTTGATTTGACCTAAACAAACTAACATTTAAATTAAAGCTTCTATAAATCAGACCATTTTTAGGGTACCGTATCCAAAGGGTAAAACGGGACCTTATTACTAAGACTCCGCTGTCTGTCTGTCCGTACTTATGTCTGTCTGTCTGTCACCAGGCTGTATCTCATGAACCGTGACAGTTAGACAGTTGAATTTTTCTCAGATGATGTATTGTAGGGGTCTCCCATACAACAAACGTGATTTTTTTGCTCGATATTGATAACGACAACAGGTAGACGCTTGAAATATTTAAAGAATATTTAGTCATATATTCACTTAAAATATAAATAATTAAATTAAAATAAAACAAATATCGGCAACATCTACGGGATCGAATCAGAAATGAGGAGATACGTAGGAGAACTCAAGTCACCGACATAGCCCGACGGATTAGCACGTTGAAGTGGCAATGGGCAGGCCATATATCGCGCAGAACAGATGGCCGATGGGGCCGAAAGGTTCTCGAGTGGAGGCCACGGACCGGCAAGCGCAGCGTAGGACGTCCACCCACAAGATGGGCAGACGCCTTGGTAAGAACTGCAGGTCGGCGTTGGATGCAGGCCGCTTCCAACCGCAGTTCCTGGAGATCAATGAGGGAGGCCTTTGTCCAGCAGTGGACGTCCTACGGCTGATATGATGATGATGAAAACAAATATTTAATTGGAGCTCCCATACAACAAACGTGATTTTTTTTTGCTCGTTTTTATATATAATGGGACAGAACCCTTCGTGTGCGAGTCCAACTCGCACTTGGTTTTTTTTTTATTTATTTCGGTGGCATCACCGTATCACCTCATAGATGAATGAAACCGGTTTTGTAACATAATAACATGTAGGTATTGTCTCCAGTTAGGATGTGGTTTGAATAACAATCTTTTTATAACATTTCTAAGGGATGATTTTACTTTAGATGATATTACAAATTCATTGTTACTTTTTATGCAGAGTTATGCTGAGAAAATTAACAATTAAAGGTATTTTATTGCATTTTAAGCAATAAAATAGCCATGTATGTATGTAATTTGCAATGTATGTATGTTTTTCCGGGTGGAATCTTCCTCTCCATCCAAAGGTTGTCTGGAAGAGATCGCTTTGATAGGCGATAAGACCGCCCTTTATTTATTTATTTATTTTCTTTTGATTTTTATATATTCTGTAAGCTTGTAAGGTATGAAAGTGAAAAAAAAAATTAAAAACATTTTATTTATTACAAAATGCACGTAGGTACATAGCTTAACTTATGTAGGTTACAGTTTTAGTAAATACAATTTCGTAGAGCAGGATAAACAATTGTAGAGATACCTATCGTCTCCTCACTAGTCTACGCCTGTATCGAGGAAACAACGTATAATAAAAAAAAATCATTCATTCTTTCATTCATTATCTTGCAACTGAATTTCAAATCAGTTATCTTTAACTGATTGAGCTGTTTGGTATACACGCTTATTTTGGATGACAATGCATGCTTAGCTATGTGACTTCATTCTAATTTCAATATGGCGGATCATCCAATATGGCGGACTAGTTATTTTTCCTGCACTACCACTGTATGGGTATCGAATGAAAGGGCCTGCTGAGGAGAACACGAAAACTAATACAACATTACATTTAATCCGAAATTTGGGGGACCATCCAAGATGTATACTATAAATCCAATATGGCGGGAGCTCCAAGATGGCGGAGGATATGTTTTCTGGTTGTCTGAACTCATTGACAGCTGATTTTTTTTATTATAAAGAGGTAAAGTTGTTTGTAAATCTGGTCCTAGATGATACCCAAGCAAGGTCTGATGATGGAGCCGGAAGGTGGCCATGAGAACTACATATGTAATAAAACGACGCAACTAATGCTTGGATTCATTTGAATATGTTTGCGGTTCTTTTTATGAACTTTATAAAAGTTTGTTTTGAAAAAGTAATTTTTCAACAAAAAAACTTATTTTATATTTCATCCATTTTTTTTTCAACCTAAATTCAACATGAAAAAATAAAAGATAAGTTTTTTAGCTCATCTTCATATTTGCTATTTCTGGACCTAAAATCCTGCCTTAAAATCTAATGAAAAACATTGAATTTAGAAAATACGTCGAGTAAAATTGTTTGTGAAAATCCCACAATCGGATTTGCATGCATAAAATCAAGTGTGTTAATACGTCTCATAGCTATAATGTTAGTTCAATCGAATAGACTTACGATTAGTAACAAACTTATACTCATAACAAAAGTTTTTTTTCTCTCAGCTCTATAAAATATTCATTACAAATAAACAAAATAAATATTGCTGGACATTTCACACAGTGCTATCTAGCCCCAAACTAAGCAGAGCTTGTACTATGGGAACCAGATAACTGATAGAATACTTATATACTTTTTTTTGTAAATACATACTTATAATATATAGAAAAAACAACCAGACCTGGAACAAATATCTGTAGATCGTGCAAACATTTGTTCCGAGGCGGGAATCGAACCCACTAACTCATACGCCTCAGCTGGTTATTCACCCACTGCGCCACGGAGGTCGTCATTATCATCCAAAGGTCGACATTAAGTTCACGGTTGTATACTTGTAACTGAGGCATCTTCCATGGCTTTATGTATTTAGGTCACCACACCAGATAAACATTGCGTAAGTACTTTTTCTATGGCAGTAACAGAGCTGGACTTACTCAATTTTGTAACTCATTGAATGAATAAATGAAAAAAGTTTATTGTACACAATACAAATAAAAAAAACAAAAAAAAACCGGACAAGCGTGAGTCTGGCTCGCACACCGAGGGTTCCGTAAAAAATAGTGATATAACTACAAAATCATTTCAAATTTCATGATTCTAGGTCAACGGGAAGTACCCTATAAGTTTTGATTCATTTGCGAGCAAAATACAATGTAAAAATGGCCATTCTTTTTTATTGTTTTGACTTGATTTTATTACAGTTCCAAGAGATCATAGTACGTATTTGATATTAATTTCAACTTGATACTTCAACGCGTTCCTGAGAAAAATGATCATAACAGACAACGAACAACGAAGAGATCCTATATGGGTTCTTTTTTTTTCTTTTGAGATACGGAACCCTAAAAAGAATACAGTACAAGGAGTTGCCCTAACTTATTGATGCTTTAATATAAAATTTAGTAGGTAGCTTCCATATTTATTTTATTTTTCACTTCATTTTGTATTGACTTTTTATTGTTTACGTTAAAGTTTGTTTTATTATGTTGTTTATTCGAAACCCTATATAGGCTTTCTTTTATTGTGTTTTGGTTTTTCAAATAAATGTATAGGTATAAAATAAATATAAATTTTTTTTTGTTCAATTCAATTCATTTATTAAATTTTCTTTTTAGATGACAAAGATCCATAATTGTTAGTAAAATAATAATACACATGTCAAATAGTACAAGTGAAATTTTACGAATCTATAAGAAACAAAAAATAATCATCTAAGAATAAGAAGTACCTACAGTGTATGCGGTAAGTATGTGAGCATCTAGTGCAGGTACTGCGCATCTACCATAAATGGTGTAGATGCTCACAGTCGAACCTGTTTGATAAACATTATATCTCGACTTTTTAACCCCTGACTCAAAAAGAGAGTAAGAGAGAGGTGTTATAAGTTTGACGCCTATAACTAACCGTATGTCTGTTTGTCTATGGCATCGGACGCGGTTTTTTTAATAAAAAAACAGGCTTGCTGATGCGAAGGTTAGCAGCATTTACACACCCTATCTGATTTTGACTTATTGTTGTTTGGGAGGCCATTGCCCTCTCCCTAGATCCACACCTGACCACATCATTGAGCTATGAAGGGCCAACGACCGACGAGGGCCCTGTACCAGATCAACCGGCGGCAGTTTGACAAATTGTATTAATACGAACTAATATAAATCTGTAGAAATATTAAAAATAAAGTACGGCCATTCGCTTTTTGATTTTAGGAAATAATGTATATATATATATATATATATATATATATATATATATATGTATATATATGTATATATATATATATATATATAAATGTATGTATTTATATTGATTCATACTTGCCTTTTAATTATTTGTAGCGATGCATGCATTATTCTTGAAGTTATGAACACTAGAATGAACACAAGAAGGCTGATTTTATAACATTTCTAATCGATACCCTGTCAAAATTACATTTGTACAGAGTAGGTACTACGTCTAAATAAAATAACTCGCTCGTAATTCCAAGTGCTTTTGTCCAACGAACCAGAGCATGTAGCCAAGTTACATTCGCTTTGAATCGATTCGTTTTCTACTTAGGTTTGCTGTCGATATATCACGTGATATTTACATCATCAATGGTTCAATGTAAACAATTTACTTCTAAATGAAAAGAAAACAAAGTGTATTAGATCTACACTACCTAATGTTGCACAAGTTAAAGCAGATATAAAAATCAAAGACGAGGAGTTGGCTCTTGTGGACACCACCGTATTCTTAGGTATAACCCTAGATAATAAGCTTCAATGGGGCCCTCACATTGATAAGTTGTCGAAGTGACTTAGTTATGTGGCATACACAGTCAAAAAGATCCGTCTTTTTACAGACGTAGACACAGCTAGACTAGTTTACTTCAGCTACTTCCACAGCATTATGTCATACGGTATACTGCTGTGGGGAGTGCTGCAGATATAAACACCGTTTTTGTGCTGCAGAACCGTTTCTGTTCGTGCAATTTATAATATGGGCCCCAGAGAATCATTATTAATTGACGAGTTGGAGCAAACTCGTTCAAAATGTTACAATTTAGACGTAATTTATTTTCTGTATTGTAATATATTCTAAAAGGATCATTAAAAAACAACCAGCCTTGTATCTTGCCTTTTTTTCCTGGCTTGGTCGCGAAGGAACAGGCAGTAAAATTGACGTTTCAAAGTGATCCTTGTAATTTTGACTTTTACTTTTATCATTATCATCATTCACAGCCTTCACCCATTGTTGGGTATAGGCCTCCACAAGTTTGTGCCATCCACCACGATCCTGCGCTAGTCTCACCCACTGACGGCCCACGACCTGTACGATGTCGTCCACCCATCTCGCTGCTGGTCGTCCTACCCTTCTATACCCGCTCCTCGGCCACCATTTAGTTACTGTCCTGCTTCATCTGTCATCAACACGTCTTGCCAGGTGTCCCGCCCAAGCATATTCCAATAGCAATATTTCCATAGCATGTGTCAAATCCCACATTACCGGACTTATCGACTAGCGTCATCGCTAATCGAATGTAACTTGGCTAAGTCCTCAGATAAATTTATGGCACTGTAGGTACCTGCTACATGCACAGATTGAATAACTAAAAGGTATTAAGTAATTTCTTTGTTAATTTTAATAAATTCCTCTCTTCCAGAACAATCCGAATTTATTTTACCATACGAGTACAAGTTGTAAAATTGTTACTTGTCATAGTTTTATGGTACAGTACCCTGGATTACACAACATCGAGTGGAGTGAAAGTTATAATAAAAAAACGTTGAATTCTTAGGGTCTTATCACAAAAAAATAAACACAGTTTAGTGCGTGTTTAAAAATATCCGTTACAAAAGTTCTTAAGGAATTTTTTAAGGACGCGTTAAACATTTGTTTTACTTTTTTGTGGTAACAAGGTTACATTTTATCAAACGTATATAAAATGTAGGTATTGGTGTGTAGGTAGATATGTAAACATATAAAATACAAAATTATTTTGATACTAGCTTCCGCCCGCAGCTTCGCACGCGTAGTTTGTCAATAAAAAGTGGACTATGTGTTAATCCAGCTTATAATCTACGTACATACAAAATTACATCGAAATCAGTTTAGCCGTTACGACGTGATTGAGTAACAAACAAATAAATAAACAAACATCCAAACTTTCGCAATTATAATATTAGTGTGATTGATACATTCGGCAAAATAAAAAACCTATTAATTTCATATTTTTGTAATGTGCTGCATAATACAAAAATGAGTTTTTACGAGTGAATTCCTGCTATTGAACTGTTTTCCTGTAAGCTTTCCGTGTAGTTACCTAGACCTAGCCGATATGTTATCAATAAATCAATAGTTAACACCAACCTTAATCGTACGTTACTCATATCGAGTGGACACGTGTGTGTGTATTGTGTCATATGTATATCAAAGCTATCATATCACCAAAAGATTCTTTGCAAGAGTAAACACATCGTATGAGTCAGAGATTGTATTGAGTTCCATGGCCGCCGTAGCTATAGCGTCATTCATTTTGTCTGTGTGTAAAACCCTTTGCAAGTTGTAACGTATAGCCTTACACTTGGCGACTAATGTTCTGGTACTTTACAAATTTAGAAAATGTTTTATTATTAGTCAGTATTCATTTTTTTGAAGTAAAACTTCTTTACGCACGCTTGACTTGTGGAGTAAGCTGGTGAATGCGTTACGAAAAGTGCGAACGGAAGTTGAGAGGGAGATATAAGTTAGTGAAGATAGAAAGAGAGAGTTACGTTTCGTATATTTTTAAACGTTAATGTGCGAGTGGAAGTTGCGTATGTCCAGAATGAACATAGACTGATCGACCTACAGACGTGTGGACAATTTTGTAATTGAACAATTTTATAAATTTATATTTTTAAAAAGAAGTTTTACTTCAGTCGTGTGGTCTAAAGCACACTCGTTTTTATGTTTTATTTGGAGATGGAACAAGCGTACGCTGTGGCCCACTTGTTATGTGGTAGGTACGTAACCTTCGCCTATTACAAAATATTGCCTCGTAGGTCACGCACCTTAGAAACGTGGCCTACGATGCAATATCCTGCGTCCATCAACTTGAGGCATTTTTTTATTTTATTTTTGGGGAAACAGGCTTACGGCCCACCTGATGGCAAGCGGTCACCGTCACCTATGGACACCGGCAACACCCGGGGTATTGTCGATGCGTTCCATACACTGTAGAAACCTCTTTACATTTCTTTTGAAGCGTGCCATGTGAAATGGGAAAACCTCAGATGGTAGCTCATTCCACATTTTGCAAGTATGGGGTAGAAAAGATCGCGTGAAGCATGTGGTGCGCGATACCCAATTGTCGGATGATATGTGGATGAGCTTTATTACGTTGTCGAGAAGTGCGGTGGTAAAATCTCGACGAGGGGATGAGATGAAATAGCTCCTCAGAACATACATACATGTGTCAGGCATACGAGTACATGTGTAAAGCCGTAAGTGCCTGAAATTTCACCGGCAACCCTTCAAACAAACCAAAACATAGCAATGCTGATTTGCGGCAGATATAGCTATGGCGGTACTTCCTTGAGAACAGGCGAACAGCAGCGGCCATTTAGTATATGCTGCCCATATATGTTTCCTAATTACCTTTCAAAGAGTACTACATATTAGTGGATGTTTTTAACTGATATGGATTTACAATTACTAAGGTAGATTTTTTAAGAACCCAGTACAAAATTGTGTTAGAATATTGCCACAGTTCACGTCCGCACGGCCGACGGCGACACCCTGCTGTACCTTGTAAGAGATATCATTCGGAAATTGATAAATAGAATACTTATGTACGTCAACCTCTAACTAACGGATTCGTATTGTATTTGTTCTGCATGTGTGCTCGCTCTCAAAATTCTGGACCCAACCAACCACCTGATGTGACGTCACGTACAACCATATGTACGTGACGTCACAGTTTTGATTCAAATGTTTCTTTTGTATTTATAAAGTCATGTAAATAATTGTATTATATATTTGTTAATATAAATAAATGTATATAAATATTAACATTGTTACGGACTAATATGACATGTACTCCTATTATGTGCGCTCTTTGAGGTAGGACGGAGTGGAAGGAATGAAAATGATGCTGTACAGGAAGGTAAGGATGTGCGCATTCCGGCGAAGGTGGATGGGTAACCACTTGAGCCTGTGGCGATACTCAGCAATGAGGTGTACTCGCGCAAGCCAAATATGAATATAATAGAACTATTTTGAAGATGGTCAGGCTTGTTTAATCGATCTTCAGTTAAATAAAGTTAGATAAACGTGCGCGGAAAATGAGGCATATATGATAGGCACATTTCTTGAGTCAAGTGTTCACGTGTAGTCCACCGTCAGTTTCCGTGTTTTGAAATTAAAGACAGGATTCTGCTCACAGACCATGTCCTAAGCTAGGACATTGTTTTACCCGTCACGGTCATTCCAAGTGGCCCACTATTATATCAAAGTATCTACTTGTACCCAGGCAGCAGGAAATAGATCTGACGGTTCAACATTAAAACACATATCAAACGATATACTTAATACAAGAGTAAACAAAATAATCAGTAAAATTAGGTTTTGTAAATGGAAAATGTGATTACATTTTAGGTAAACCATTTTTGGGATAAAAGCTTGACCGTGAACATTTTGTTTTCAGTATTCCAACTTCCAACCATGGCGCCAACGGAGCAGAATATCGAAGACTCGAACATCGAACATTCGCAAGTCAAAAAGAGACTTAATAACTTGAACAAGTTTGAAAATGAAGTGATGTGTTTTGAAAATAACAACACAGTTATAGTGAAAAGTGATAGGGATCAGAAACGTGACGTTTTTGACATAGAAGAATATGAATCGATGGAGTTTAATGCTGAATGGCGGTGGCCGGACACGGTTGTGCAAATACTTTTGCATGCAGTGTCGTTATACGCAGTGTACCTGATTATAACTTTGCAAGTGAAATGCCTCACAATATTTTTTGGTAAGAAACCTTTGCATCAATTAAATTTGAAAGCATGAATGTGCTGATCAAAATACTTCCCCACTGTCAGTCTAATGATCGATAGAGTAGTTGACGCCGTCACTCAAAACCAACGGATAATTATTCAAAGAGCTCTGAACTTAAGTATGTACACTCGATATAAATACCTATTAACCTATACTAATTTTATAAAACTGAGCTAAAGTTATCTGGTTCGGATGGTACAAGCTTTGCTTAGTTTGGGTAAGATAGCGCTGTATGAATGGCGAGCATTGTTTATTTAAAGTTTGTAGTTTGGAAGTTTGTATGATTGTAAGGGGTAATCTCAGAAACTTCGTACCCACTGAGCCGATCCTATAAATTCTTTCAATAATAGAAAACTACACTATCCCTAAGTGCTTATCAAGGGCGGACCCAGGGGGGAGGGTCATGGGAGTCATGACCCCCCCCCCCTGGACTGGCTCCAGAACCTAGGTGGACCACTAATTAAAATTTTTAATCATAATAAATAAATAAATATCGCTGGACATTTCACACAACGCCATCTAGCCCCAAACTAAGCAGAGCTTGTACTATGGGAACCAATAATGTTTTTATACCACGACTATGTGCCCCCCCCCCCCCCCCCCCCAACCCCTGGCACCAAAGCTGGATCCGCCCTTGGTGCTTAGTCATTATAATTATTTTGATAAAAATCCATCAGCTAGTCAGTTAAGATATAAAGGTATCCACTAATAGATGCAATAGACAGAATTCTCTCAGAATAACTTTCCATATCAATTTTTATTATAATAATAGTGTGAGTACAAATATTGTATTGTTATTTTCAGCATTTATGACGATATACACGTCAGGGTTCGGCATCACTGCTGGCGTGCACAGACTGTGGTCGCACCGCGCGTACAAAGCCAGGCTGCCCATGCGGGTTCTCCTGGCGGTCCTCTTCACAATCACTGGGCAGGTAAGACTAGAGCGTTATCACACTGGCGATTTGCGATTATGTTACCATCGAGGCGATCGGTCGAGGTGCTCGCTGGGTGTATTTTGATTTTAGACAGCAGTTGTAAGCTCACAAGAAGAATAACAGCGAATGACGACAAACTTCTCTATTGGCATAAACGAGAAATTACTCGATATCGACAAAAAATCTCGTGTCACGCGTGACATCTTATGGCGATATGACACGGTTCAAAGTGCAGAAATTTAAGAAAACAATTATATTCGATGACATCGAATGCTTCACTTTTATGGTGTACTAGTTGTTGCCCGCGACTACGTACGCGGTACACTACTAAATGTGTAGGTAACCTAGAAATAAAGCAAAACTCACTGTTGCAACTTGACTTGACACCCCATTTTATCCCATGGAACCTGATTTAGGGGATAAAAAGTAGCTTATGTGTTAATCCAGATTATAATCTACGTACACACGGTTACACATCAAGCTATACATATCCAGTATAAGCTCAGCTATTCTACGAAAAGCCTACACAATACGAGGTCAGCTTATACTGGAAATGTATAGCTTGATGTGTAGCCGTGTGTACATACCAAATTTCAACGAAATCGGTTCAGCCATTACGACGTGATTGAGTAACAAACATCCAAACTTTCGCATTCATAATATTAGTGTGATTTAACACACTAACAACGTAATTACGGCACGCATTAGCCCAGCTAGTAGTAGCACTATCTGAAGTCAATCTAAGAGAACGCAACCGCTGTATACCTGGCACAGCATTATACTATAGATGAACAAGAAACCACACACGATAAGTGTTTCAATAAAAGTGACAATGACCTGTACTGAGACCGTTCAGCCGTTCATCAAAACATAACAACACAGAGAAACCGAGTTACTGCGAAATTAATAATATTAGGACGGACGAGGCTTGCTTGGCACGTATATTATCCACTCAGCTAAGTTCGCCTTTATATATATCTGCTGGGCATGCATGAAAAGGTATGAATAATATGTGAAGAGTTATGTCGCGCCTGATAATGTATTGCTTCACCTTCGATAACGTGTGAATGCGCATAACTATAATATTTGAGTTTTTATGTCATAAAAAAAAATCAATCTTTAAAACAAGCATACTTATTCCAAAATTTTAAAACCATCTCAAAATGGTCAAGCCTAGACGAGACTTGATCACGCAACCTTCCTCTCGATACGAGGATGCACTTACCAATTGTGCTACCGGGCTCTGTCACATCCGGGTCGAAATTAGTGAGATGATTCAGATTACGACTAAAGCGCGTTAAGCTCCATCTTCAGGAAAAGTTATACAATTTTTGACCTGCTCCATGCCAAACATACTTATTTACATAAGCGTACCTATTCCACACTCTACCTAAACAACATTCAGTTGTTCGCTTTGAGTAGCGTTGCTAATCAGTGTTGCTGGCGGTATTTTGTTGCTACTCAATAATACAGTTTCTTTACGAAAAAATATATTTCAATGTAACATTGCTTGCCTCTCATGGTCAAGCCTAGACGGGACTTGATCACGCAACCTTCCTCTTGATACGAGGATGCACTTACCAATTGTGCTACCGGGCTCTGTCACATCCGGGTCGAAGATAATGAGATGATTCAGATTACGACTAAAGCGCGTTAAGCTCCATCTACAGGAAAACTTATACAATTTTTGACCTGCTCAATGCCAAACATACTTATTTACATAAGCGTACCTATTCCACACTCTACCTAAACAACATTCAGTAGTTCGCTTTGAGTAGCGTTGCTAATCAGTGTTACTGGCGGTATTTTGTTGCTACTCAATAATACAGTTTCTTTACAAAAACATATATTTCAATGTAAAATTGCTCGCCTCTCCGCCACGTCTACTTGATCTTGATATTCCAAAATATTCTTCATGATGGCAATGAATCACACACTTCTAGCCGCTATGGCGGCTCCTTAACCGTTTATGCGGTAAAAATTTGGAATGCCCTTCCTCATGAAGTTCGCGCTAGCCCATCACTCAACATTTTCAAACGGAAAGTTAAAGAGCCCTATCTCTGTAATTTTATATTATTATACCATATAATACTAATATTATAAAGAGGAAAGATTTGTTTGTTTGTATTGAATAGGCTTCGAAACTAATGGACCGATTAAAAAAAATCTTTTACTGTTGGGAAGCTACACTATCCCCGGGTGACATAGGCTAGTGTTTACCCAACTGTGCAGAAGGAGGGTAATGTTTTTATTGAAAAACTACGCGTACGAAGCTGCGGATTGGTCAACTAGTTGTAATTATAAAATTATATCATACTTTAGGTATAGTTCATATTAGTTTTTGGTATGTATATATTTATTTATGTTTTTGTACACTCACCTACCTTTAATATCCTGTCTCTCTCTTTCTAGCCTCAAAGGTTTGCTGGAAGAAAACTCTTCTTAGGGTTGACCTCTATTTTTGTATTTTTTTTAATGTATTTTCTTGTGTGCAATGAAGAATGAAAGAATGAATAAAGATTTTTTACCTTTGACTTAATGTAAAACTATTAGACTCTATATAATGCCCAAATACAAGTTTCCTACTTATAACAAAGTACTATTCTTTGACGACCTCCGTGGCGTAGTGGACGAATAGCCGGCTGAGACGCAGGAGGTTCTATTGCCGCCGCGGAACAAGTGTTTGCATGATCTACAGATATTTGTTCCGGGTCTGGATATTATATATTAATATCATATATCTATATATTATAAGTGTGTATTTACAGAAAAAAAAGAATACCTATACTTATAGGTATTCGTTTTTTTCTTATTTCATTTATATATATAGCATACTTATGCTATCAGTTATCTGGTTCCTATAGTAAGAGCTCTGCTTAGTTTGGGGCTAGATAGCGCTGTGTGACATGTCCAGCAATATTTATTATTTATTTATTATTGGACCGGGACATGTTTGTATGGAGTACCATTAATTGGGATTAATCAAGACCATGGGTCCAAGGGGTCGTCCCCTGTCACGCTATCAAAATATTATTGAAATAAGGTTTTTGTTGAAAAATAACTTTTTCAAAACAATCTTTTATAAAATTCATAATCGGAACCGCAAGCAGATTCAAAGGAGCTAGTAGCCTACTATAATCCATTCAAAAGTTCCGTTAGCATCCGTCTCCATCATGATACCACCTCCACGGTACCATATTATTCAATTGTCACCGAAGTTACATATGTATTCCAAATTTCAGCTCAATCGGTGGAGGGAAACGAGTTTATAATTCAGTTGCAAGATTCCACGCGGACAAACATACATACATTGCAAGTTAATAAAAAGCTTGTAAAAATATAATTTTCATACACAATTTACAGTTCAAGGGCTGAAGAAAAACCTTTAGATAAAACTAGGGGTTCCTTGCGAGGCAATTACTTATGAAGTGACGTAATAGTTAACACTGTGTTTTTTTTATTTCCCTCGTCTTCATATTAGAGGATAATAATAACCAAGGTCATATATACTCGTATACATAGTCCTGTCTGACCTCACATACTACATTCTCTATATTTAGGGTAACAGAAACAGCTAGTCAGCAATATCATATTGCGATGCTTGTAAAGAGTTGGGAGTGAGTTATTACCTGTGCCATGGTAGCACTACACAAAGACCCATGATAATTATTTCAAACTATGGCTAACTTGTATAGATTTTGCCGAACTGTAGGGCATTTCATCTTTTAGTAATATTATCAATATCATACAAAATGCATTCTCTTAATCCATTAAATCCAAAGGGTTTCGGATAGAAATCACTTATAAGCGATTGTATCACATTGATTTACATGGTTCTGTTTAATTTTAATTGTTTGTTTTATGGTGCTACATATTTTCTATTAAATTCTTATACTACCTGACCCGCCCGCAGCTTCGCATGCGTGGTATTTCAATAAAACCATTACCCTCCTTTTGGGCACTCGGGTAAAAAGTAGCCTATATCCTACCCCAGGATATAATCTATCTCTTTGCCAAATTTCATTACGATCCGTTTGGCCGTTTAGATAAGAAAAGGTAACAAAGAAACTAACAAACAAACAGTTACTTTCGCAGTTTCTATGTACATATGTATTATTATACATTTAACCTTCCTCTTGAATCACTCTATCTATTGCTGAAAACTACAGACAGCGGAAGCGGCTTCTTATACTATATAAAGATAAAGGTTATTTACCTTACCTACCTGTCACTTATGGCATCCCACAGGGCAGTATACTCGGACCAATTCTTTTCATGGTTTACATGAATGAGATCTGTTAATCCAAAATTTTACAGGAAAAGGTGATAGCATTATACCGCCCTGCTTTTCCAATGAGAGAGTTGGTTGGAAGTATACAAAAATGCACAAACAGGTTTTAATCAAATGTCAAACTTATATTAATTTAATATTTAGCTATAGCACTACAACATCTGGTTACTTCGGTGTCATATACAAAACTCAATATCATATTTTAATAAGTGGAAGCAAAGGTCCCTTGAGTCTAAATATAAGTTCTTACTAGTTAGAGCGAGGAGTCGAAGCATTCACTGCACACAGATGTTGAGCAAAGTAACGGCTACACTACAACACAATACTTATATGTTTAAAACTATCTCAAAAACGGGACGACATTCTTGAGATGGTATTAAAAATCTTGGAATTTTCCGTAAGTGTTCGGATAAAGCTATAAAAATAAAAACACCATACTTACAGCATAGTTAAATTAATGATAAATATTTATTGTAAATATATTTTAAAAATTTGCTAATGCTTAGTAATGTAAGTACCTGAATCCTATGTATACTTAAAAACCTTTCTGTTAATAAATCAACATTTTATATATTTTATTTTAATCTCGAACACCGCCGTAAAGTTGCAAGCCTATCGATCTTTTACAGAATACATTTCGGGGAATGTGCCCAGGAACTATAACGATCTGATCCCGTCCATCAAAGGACAAGCAGGCGCACGGCTCAGTACCATCCGTACCTAGTTGATATACCTACCACCCATTCGCTTACACCGTTTTGGTTATGCGTTCTTGATGCGTACCTACAGCTAAGGTATGGAACACTTTGTCGTCGTCTATTTTTCCTAAAGAATACGATCCGAGTCTCTTTATGGTAAGAGTGAATAGGTTTCTTCTAGATCTTCGTATTTCATCTTAGACCACATCAACGCTTACCATCAGGTGAGATTGTGGTCAAACGAAGATATATGCAGTTTAAAAAATATTAATAAATTTTTATTTTTCCAGACCTGCTTAGTTCCAAATTCATGGGTTCCAATGATAAAATATTCTATGTTTGAATAGTTCAAGGTCGTTTATATCATTAGCGCAGTCCCATTAGTCTGGTACGATGGCGGGCACGCGAGGCTTTTGTAGTCTGTTTAGTGGAAACATGTCGAAACGCCAACGTGTATAAGGTTGGTGTTATATATTACACTTTGAACAAACAAAGTTTCCGCCCGTGTAATACAGGTTTTAGGAAATTTAATATGGAAATTACCGTAAAAGCGCTGCGTAACCCCACTCTCTAAGTTCTATGCGAAGCATCTGTATATAAATAAGTGGGAGGGCAAACTTGACACAATCACTCTAAACCCTACGTCGTCCGAGACATGTTCTCGGAGACCCGGATAACGAAATCACTTTCGCTAATGCGGAAGAGTTATCCACATTAGACAGAGCAAACACTTCACAAATACACCGACCTCGCCGGCGAGGTCGACGAGTCCCTTCAGTCGCCGCCTATACGAGGTACAAGCACGTACTCGGGCGTTTCTCTCCTATCCCCGTCCCGGCAACAGCCCAAGCCGAGGTTCGTACCTAAGTGGTGCCCTAGCTTACAGGGCTGAGCGCCTTCTGCGCTTGCCAAACGCTCGGTTAAGCTGCAACGGCCTCAGAGGCCAACAGCGAGATTAATCCATTCAAAAAAAAATTTACACAATCACCTCCGCTAACGCGGAAGTGATTTCTGAGTCATCTACATTAGACAGAGCAAACACTTCACAGATACACCCGACGAGGACGACGAGTCCCTTCGGTCACCGCCTATACGAGGTCCAAGCACGTACCTGGGCGTTTCTCTCCTATCCCCATCCTGGTAACGGCCCAAGCCGAGGTTCGTACCTAAGTGGTGCCCTTGCGATAATTGTCTTACAGGGCTGAGCGCCATCTGCGCTCGCCAAAAGTTCGGTTAAGCTGCAACGGCCTCAGAGGACAACAGCGAGTATAGTCCATTAAAAAAAAATTGTGCCCCTCTTTAAGTTTAGTGCGCGCACTGAGAAGTGTGAGATGCATAGTTAGGGTTTATATGGAGAGGGGCAAATACTAAAACTAAGTTAAAAAAATATTACGTTCTAATTTTGAGCACCGCAAACTGGCAACTCGTATTTTTAAAATTAGGTCACTATAAGGCAGCTTCACTTTTAAATTTTATCAAGCGTTGCATTGGTAGACATTAGATCAGGATCACAGCTTAAATTTTACTACGTATTTTAAGATATGTATAAACAAAATTGGAGCGTGCCATGCTCGGTATATCACTCTTGGACCACATACCCAATGTAGAAATACGACGTCGCACAAAGGTTGTGGACGTGGGTATGAGGATCGCAGGGCTGAAGTGAAGATGGGCTAGACACTTGGCTAGGATGGATGACGGGCGTTGGACGAAGGCGATTACAAAGTGGTGGCGAAGGGATGCTCGTAGACCAAGAGGCAGACCACCGATGGTCGAATGATATTGAAAGCGTAGCTGGGTGTCAATGGATGAGACTCGCAAGGCACCGGAAAGAATGGCGTAAACAGTAACCAGTACAAATATTGCTCAACCTAATTGATTTGTCTTATATATTCAAACAAGATACATCACAAGCGCTTTATGACTGGATATTAAAAATAGCCGGATAACCGTTAGACAAACAATAAGTCTAAAGCGGAATGTATATAATATATAACAGTACCTAACCTTTATATTCTTTCTTAACTGAACCTTATTGAGATAACTTTTATTAGGGTTAAGCTGGCATTGGTACATGTCCATTTTGTAAGCTGTTTTTGTCTGTAAATTTATTTGTGTACAATAAAGAATAACGAAAGAAAGGCTGATACAAATCGTAAAAATAGTCACAATGCATGAAAGTCTGTCTTTCTGTGTATTGTTTCATCCCTTCTTTTTTTAGGGTTCCGTCCTCAAAGGGTAAAACGGGACCCTATTACTAAGACTCCGCTGCTGTCTGTCCGTCTGTCACCAGTCTGTCTCATGAACCGTGATAGTTAGACAGTTGAAATTTTCACAGATGATGTTACCTGTTACCGCTATAACAACAAATACTAAAAATAGAATAAAATAAATATTTAAGCTGTAAAGGAAGCATGGATGGCAAATACTATTTTATACATTTTTATGACGAGTTGACGAAAAGAAATAATTCTATTTCAAAAGTTTCCTTGTATCCAATTACAAAAAATACCACCGAATGGAGGGAAAAGAGAATAAAAAATACTTTTCAACACACTTGCTCGTAAAGTGAGTCATACATATTCGTACATCGTTAATAGGGCCTTATACCGAACTATAACACACGCGTGCATAATAATATTACACACTAGTGCATAATAGTTATAACCCTACAAAGTTAAGTTAGTACCTAACTGCAAGTTATATGCGAGTAAACAGAGCATTTTCAATTTAACCGGGTACTACAGTTTTCGTAACAACAAAGAGGTTTTATGCCGCTGAAAATCCTATTACATTTTTGGAATAAATAAATGTATCCCTAATTAAGACGAAAAAACATTTATTATTATCAAATTACTTATAATTCACAATAATTTGTTATAAAATATTTGCATTTTATCACTAAATTATAATTTTGAAGTAGGCTGTATGGCTAAGTATATGAAGTAATTTTGTATGATTTACCTTTGTCGCCGACATTTACACAAGAAATAAATGAAGATACTAAAGAAGTGGCAAGTACCAATGTCAGACAGACTGTGAAAACGCCATCAAAAACAATCCAATATCGTTTTGAAAATTGTACATTCACCAATTGTTTCAATAATTAAACGATTTATGCAATACATGTTTGTTATTTCCTCGCAAGTGTGTTGAAAAAGTGCGTATGAAACTCGTGAGCAACTAGCTCACTAGACACTTGGCTGATTTACGCCCTCGCCTACGGCTCGGGCTGCAAACCACAGCCTCGTGTATAATGAACAACTTAGCACACTTGTATCATAAATAATCATAATATACTATTCTGACCGATTAGATTTTGAACTGAAAACTTATTTAGGCGCGTTAGCCATTTTTGAGATAGGAAAAACCATTGAACTTACGACACTGTTGCCGACACCTCTGTATATAATATTGCTGTACATTTCACACAGCGCTATCTAGCCCCAAACTAAGCAGAGCTTATACTATGGGAACTAGATAACTGATATAATTCCTACTTATACATATATACTCGTACTTTTTTTTGTAAATAAATACTTATATAGAAAAACATCCAGACCCAAAACAAATATCCGTAGATCATACAAACATTTGTTCTGTGGCGAGAATCGAACCCGCTATCTTCTGCGACTCAGCCGGCTATTCGCCCACTGCGCCACGGAGGTCGTCTCTATTTTGTAGAACTAGATACTAGAAATCGCAGCGTAAGACGGCTCTGCTTTAGATGGAAAGACGACCTGATAAAAGTGGCTGGGGACCGTTGAGTGGAGGCTGGCTGGCACAAGATCGACCACTCTGGAAATGAATGGACGAGGCCTATGTTCAGCAGCGGCCGATATGATTATGATGATGATACATTTTGTGAAGCTTGATTGAAATTTTAGACAAAAGTTGACCATTGGCATTATGATTACACTCTTGAACAGAATATTCAAATTGATCAAAGTCAACTGCAAACAAACCTTCAGATATTTAAAAAAACACTTGGTTTTTTCCTAATGAAAATGTTTTGATTTTACTTCAAACGTTTTACGATTCCGAAGGCTAGAACCGAGCGCAAAAACCAACTGTCGCATCGTTGCGTTATCGCGTTCGACCAGCGATCACAAATAAGAGTCAATTGGTTCTATTGAACTATTTAAATTATTCAACCTTGTGTTCCACAGTGCGTTACTGTTTCTTCTACTTACAAATTAACCTGATACATTTTATTATTGCCTTTTATTACCTACTAAACGGCTTTTGCTGACAAACCTATATTCGCGTAACGGTGTGCACGTTTGCGGTAATAAGCAAAGGGAATACCCGCTTCTTCTGATTTTCTAGCACATCAACTAACCCTCGGGTATTCTGTAAAATTACTGCCATCAATCTAAAGTCCTCCGTAGCTTCAAGGATACCTAAGTATGATTAGTTTGGAGTCGCCAGTGCCGATTCTTATTCCCCAGCCTAGACTTAGAATGAAAAACCTTCAAAAAGACTCGTGCACAATCTTGGACGTCTGATCTTGTAATGAAAACCGTAATTAAACACTGTTCAAAAGTCGAACTAATACCATATTTCGGTACCCTATATTATACTTAGTCTTATACAAACTTGGTCAATGTATTAAAGACATAATTTTAAGTAGGTATATATATACATATATAGGGTGTTTGGTAATATACTGACGATATTCAAGTGACGGTTTTACTTAGCGCGCAGTGCGATGCGAACGTTATTCGGAGCGGATCGCACTCACCCTGATCAAGGTTCACGAGTTGAACCGAAACATTGTCGGTCAAAACACCGATAAGACGGTACGTGATAAATCCCGTATTTATAATAATAAGTGACGGTTTCTCAAAATATAAAAAGACTTCTCGAAAAAAGAACTACTAATTCTACTTATAACAAATTTTAAAGAAAATCGACTAAGTTTAAGTGAAAAACTTACTGCAGACTCTTGCAATCGACATCCATAAATAACGGCTGATTTTATATATCTTTCGGAAATAGCTGCGGGTTTTAGGTTAGAAAGGGACAACAAGAGATATCTCGAGACGTCACCAATACAGTATATGTGGTTAGATGGCAAGCATTATGCAATAGCACAACATACGTTTAATATAGGTAGTGTTTGTTTTTAAATGCCAACATAAATTTCACATTATATGGTAAACATTTCTTAATTTATTTATTATCCTTATCAAAATAACCCCTTTCATTTTTGTGCGTATATTATCAAACACCCTGTATGTATACCATTTGTTTCTTTCAGCGGGATATATACACATGGGCTTTGGACCATAGGGTCCACCATAAGTACGCGGAGACAGTAGCAGACCCCCACGACATACGGCGAGGCTTCTGGTTTGCACATGTCGGCTGGCTAGTCCTCACCCCGCACCCGGCTGTGGAAGACAGGAGAGCTGCACTCAAAGAAACTTCACTGGACCTCATGGCAGATCCTGTTGTGAGGTTACAGCAGAAGTAAGTTATTAGTAGTACCTGCATAATCTGAAATCTATCATCTTGCACCATTATATAATACGAAAGAGCTGTGAAATAGAGTCATATTTTATATTTTTTGAAATAAATTTATGAACTCTGCACGCACCTATCAGCTATTTCTGGGACTTCATTGCATACTTTTAACCGTACAAGATGTTTTATTGTAGGTTATGCACGTGTATGATATAGTAAACAGTTTATTTTACCAAGTTCACCAATGAAAAACATCGACTTTCAAAAAGGTTTTAAACAAAAGGTTTCTCCTGGCTGGGGGCAAAGAAACAGTTTCGAGTTCATATATATTTCGAAAAGACCTGTAAAGGTAATCAGCTTAGCTATTTCTGAGGTTTTGTGTATGCGGGATGCGTCTATCCGAGGATGCGCCGCATCGCGACGTCTCGCGCTACAGTTCATACTATAACAGCTTGTCCATTTCATAATTCACAATACAGTAATATTATGTACAAAATAATGCAAAAATCCGTTTGTGCTTATATCAACAATGAACTATCTATCAATAATGATTATCATTATATCAGCCATAGAATGGCCACTGCTATACATAGGCCATCAAAGAGATTTGCACTCTGCAATTCAGTGTCGGTTTTCTAAGAGAATAAAGTTCTTACTCCCGTGCCGCACTTGGTGACTATGTAGGTATTTGCGTAGTTGAAACCAAGTCTATCGGTGCGCCGGCAGCATTATTACAGCGGATAGTGCGGCGGATTACATGCACGTTCCGAATGTCTCTCCAGTAGGCCTAGCACAGTAGCTAAAGGCAAGGGTTTTGTCTTGCTAAGCTAAGCTAAGTTACGCTAGTGAAAGTTTTGTCGGTAGTACAGAAGACAATAACGTTGACTTATATAATAAAGCAAGATTTTTTTTACTATAGTATCTATATTTCAGCCTAATTACCTTCTATTTGCGCACTCTTTTTTATTTTTATTGTATTGCGTCGCTGCTGTACTGCCTTTGCTTCTGGTTTCAGCTGAAGATCAGCGTTGGTTGCAAAATATCCAACATTATGCTAGCTGAACGCCATTTTGGTACGCAGGCACATGTATCGAACTGTCTTAATAAATTCATTTGTACCTACTTACCTACCTACTGTTCTTTATAATTGTTTCATGTGTCATATTGTGTTTACTTAGGGTTCCCAGATAAAAAAAATCAAAATTCCGGAGTAAATTCCTAACATTTGATGAAAATTCCGTGAATGAACGAAGCAAATTCTCGAATTTTGGGAGCAATAAAGATCAGTAATGATCAAAACAACGAATAACATAAGTAATGTTGATTATTAATTTATTTTTAATAAAAGTATTTGGTTTATTTTACTCGTTACCTACATAAATTGTAGAAATTCGGGACGGTTTAGGCTTCCCCCCGCATTCCGGACAAAGAGCTATATTACTGGGCATTTCCGGATAATTCCGGACGTATGGCAACCCTATGTATACCAAATAAAAAATTCTATTCTATCCTATTCTATGTAGAATGTTTGTACACTAACCTTCCATTCTTAATTTAAACATCACATACTTGGTACTGATTTAGTAACAAAATTTGCATTTATGTTCGATTTGGTAGAACACTTATATCTCTTTAGAGTAAAATATAAAGCATGAGCTAAATCTCTATAGAAACGTCACACAAATGCGATCACCGCAACAATACGTAAAAATACAGCTTTTGGGACAGTCGTGTAAAAATGTGTTCAAAAGGGACATTTAATTAGATTGATTGAGGTTGAACCCTCCTTTGCATATGTATATTCACACACATAGCCAAGAGGATTAGCAAGCTGAAGTGGCGTCAGCGGTGTACATATCTCAAAGCACTGACGGCCGTTGGGGCAGAAAGCTTCTAGAGTGGAGACCACGCACAGGAAAGTGGCGAAGCAATGACGGCCGTTGGGGCAGAAAGCTTCTAATGTGGAGACCACGCACTGGAAAGCGGCGAAGCACTGACGGCCGTTGGGGCAGAAAGCTTCTAATGTGGAGACCACGCACTGGAAAGCGGCGAAGCACTGACGGCCGTTGGGGCAGAAAGCTTCTAATGTGGAGACCACGCACTGGAAAGCGGCGAAGCACTGACGGCCGTTGGGGCAGAAAGTTTCTAGAGTGGAGACCACGTATGTGAAAGCGCAGCGAAGGACGCCCCCCCCCCCCCCCCCCCCACTAGATGGAAATACGGCCTAATAAAGGTTGATGGCGAGCCGTTGGGTGCAGGCCGCACAAGGTCGATCGCTCTGGAAATCTATAAAAAAATGCCTGTAATATGTTCGCAGTGCACGTCCTTTGGCTGAATGATGATGATATGTATATTTGTGGTCTTTTCATTCTTGTAACAGTTCAAAGTTATCGTATTTAGGTAAAGTGCTTCATATTCATAATTCAGGTAAATAGATCAAGGCTACCAAATAAATTACCCACCTGAGCCGTGGAAGACCAATCAAAGTTGCGCCAATGGCCTCGTAAAAATGATATAATCGTAAAATACGTTCCTGAGATATTGCGACCCTAATACAAAAAAAAAACGTTCTAATAACATAGAATACTAAAAGTGTTTCAGACTGATTTATTGGTACTAATTATTTCACCATGGATTATCGTGTTCCAGGGCCGCCGGTAGGATTTTCCGTCACGCTAGCCTTAATGATATCATCCGCCGGGCTTTTTACAGCGTCAACGTTCCAGCCGTTCTCGAACCGAACGGTCTGATACGTGACGATGGTAAGAGGCCTGACGTATGACTCTTATAACTTGAGAAAAGGGTAGGACTTTGGTGTGGGACGCCACGTGCGTCGACACCCTTGCGCCATCTCATCTGTCTGGTACAGCAATTGGGGCCGGTGCGGCGGTAAATTCAACCGAAGATCTCAAGCGACACAAATATGGAAGTCTCGACAGAGCTTACGTATTTGAGCCATTTGAGGTCAAGACCCTGGGTCCATGGGGTGCTGGGTCCCATCGCGTTTTTAAAATTCTTTCTGGGCGTCTGGTCGAAGCAACGTGCTCCGAGAGCTGGCGCTTATCTGGGTCAACGCATAAGCATTGCAATTCAGTGGGGCAATACAGCCAGTGTCTTAGGGACACTTCCGCCTGGTAGTGATCTGGAGCAGTTGAGCTATCTATAGATCGTTTGCAACGGTCTTTAAATGATTCAACTGTTTCTTCTGTATTTTATTGTGAATAATTGTATATTTTTTATTAAATTTTCATGGCCAATTTGAAATAGGTCAGTGATTAAGAAGGTAAATTCTCGTAAATAAATTTAACCAGATTAAAGTTTCTATCAAGGCAACGTTTGGCGTAAAAAAAAAATGAAAACAGATACTGGTTCTACCCTTAACCACTGACATACGTCTGTCAAACGTAGGTGCGATCTTAAAACTATTATATTGTTTTGCATAGTAACCGCACGAACATGCACCTCTCTTTACCTTTCTAGAATCTAGTGACGCACGGGCAGGTGGGGTGAGCAGACTTGCGGTGCGCCACTTACAGGTAAATATTGACATTAAAACGTCTGGAGATGTATTGTCAGTATTTGTGCATGTCGTTAAATTTTTTATTTTTTCACTATAATGTACCATTTTCTTGTGAATTTATAACGAATAATATTTAACTTTTAAGTAATATCAGTTTTGTGATAATTTTAGACTGATTAGTTATTTTGTTAAGCCGTTAGAAGCAAGGCTGTTTTTGTTTGAGTTGATTTTTTGTAGTATTTGATTTTTATGTTTAAAATATATACCTTATATACTTACGACACTTTTATTTTCATATCAATGAACCAAAAACATTAAATAAACTGAGTACTACCTAAAACATAGATAATATTGATACACTAGCTAGTTATAAGTATAAAAAAAACTCACGTCTGACGGACTTACGTCAGTTTTAATGTAAGTAAACGCACGTCAGTGGTTAAGGGTAAAGGATGTGCTTATAAAGATAAAGAAACAAATTTAAATAAACATGTCGATTTTAGTAAATAGTTTTACTTATTTACGTTTTGACTCCAACAAAGTAGGTAATCACTGTACATTCGTTTCGTAGTCATTTTGCGTAGCGTGTGCAACCAATTAAACTCAATTAAAATAACTTAAATACATAGAACAAACAACAATAAAGGAATAGATAGTAAATATATGTTTTTTTTTCGACCCACTGCTGGGCATAGGTCTCCCCCAAGTCCCTCCAAGCATCCCTATCTGTCGCTATTTCCCACCATTCTCTTTGGAAGGTGTCGAAATAAACCCGTCAACGCTTTCTCGGCCGACCCCGACGTCGCCTTCCGTCTTCAGGCGTCTATGGTGCAATATTGGTCTATGGTGGTTGCAACATGGGCCCATTTCTCGTAGTGCATTCGGGCAACGTGGCCCGCCCATTCCCACTTAAGCCCAGCCGATCTCTTCCCTACATCTGCAATGCCGGTAAGTGAGCGCAGCATGGTGTTACGCACTCGGTCGACAAAGCCGAGAATGCTGCGCTCCATTGCCCTTTGACAAATCTTGAGCTTTGACTTTTGGGCTTCAGTCAGAGACCATGTCTGCGCACTGTAAGTAAGCATGGGCAGGATACACATGTCGATGAGTTGGCGCTTAAGATAAGATAACTCTTTATTGTACACCAAAGTAAAATACAGAACATAATTCTTACAAATAGATTTAGTACAATGGGCGGTCTTATCGCTAAAAGCGATCTCTTCCAGACAACCTTTGTATAGACAGGATCAAAATGTAACACATGACGGCGGTGCATCTATATAAATTTAAAAACATATCTACATACTATAAACCTAAATTACCAGTAATAACACAAATTTAATTTAAATAAGCAACTCTAAAAGTGGTTATGATGAATTAACAAGCAGCTACAACTTCAACACAAGGACAGATAATGGGTGTGCACTTTTGTTTTAAAATTACTAATAGACTTGGATGTTCTTATAGAGAGGGGCAAAGCGTTCCACAATCGTTTGGCTGTTACAGTGAAGGATCGACTATAAAACTCTGTCATATGAACAGGAGTTTTAAGTTGGAGGGAATCTGAAGAACGCAAATTGCGATCATTAGCCTGGTGGAGAAACTCAAAACGCTCCTTAAGATAGAAGGGAGAAGAAGGGTTAAAAAGGATGTTATACAAAAGGGACAGTATGTGTGCATTCCGGCGAAGACGGATGGAGAGCCACTTGAGCTTTGTGCGAAAAATCAGAAATATGGTCATACTTGCGCAAGCCAAATATGAACCGAATACAGAGGTTTTGAAGGCGCTCAAGTTTGCTCAGTTGGGCTTCAGTGATGTCAAGATAGCAGGCGTCGGCGTAGTCCAGGATTGGAAGTAAAAGGGTCTGTGCAAGCGTAACCTTGGTAGCAGTCGGGAAGAAGTTACGAAGTCTCCGTAAAGATCCAGATGATGCAAATACCCTGCGGCTAATTTCATTGATACAGGGAACCCAGGTTAAACAGGTATCCATCTGTATTCCTAGATTTTTCACTGACTGGGTGATGTCTATAGGGGTTCCGTCAAAAACTATGGATGGTAGTTGTGCAAAATTGATTTTGGACATCTGTATGGAGCTACCAATTATAATGGCCTGTGTTTTGTTTGGGTTGACTGTAAGGCCAAAGGATTTACTCCAGTCACATATCAGGTCAAGGTCAGTATTTAGTAAGCTAATGGCTCCGTCAATATTTTCAACTGTAGCTTGAGTATAAATTTACAAGTCATCTGCGTACAGGTGGTAGGAAGAAGTTAAATTTTGTGAGATAGAATGAATGAACATAGCGAATAGGAGAGGGGATAAAACGCCTCCTTGTGGGACACCGGCAGAAAGATTGCACCACGAAGAGTAAGACTCTTCAACACGGATGCGCTGACGGTGCCCAAACAAGTAACTATGAAACCAGTCAATTGACATTGGAGATATGTTAAAGGAGCATAAAATACCCAGAAGTAGGTCGAAGTTCACATTATTGAAAGCGCTGCTGAAGTCAAGGAGTATCATTGCTGTCAGAGGAAGGTCACCCTTCATGTGCTCCTTCATGGACCAGTAGCTCTTCCAGGCATTCTCGATACGGCGATCGATTTCCTTATCTTGCCTGTTTCCGAAGCTAGCTAACTGGCCCAAGTAAATGTACTCAGCGACATACTGTATTACCTGTCTAGTAAATATGTATTTCTATAAATATGTATTACTATAATATGTATGTCTAATAAATATGTATTTCATCATAAACTTAAGTGATATTAGATTAGTTTAATTGAGGTAAGAACCTGAATTATTATAAAATAAATAAAATAAAACTTTGTGTCAAAAAAAAGTTCTCAGAGATTATGTAGTTTTGAGATTTTTGTATCTTATTAGAGCATTTTCTGGAACACAATCCTGGTCTGGCAATAAAATAAATAAATAAAATTGCAGCATTTTGTTGAGTTTTAGGATTCCGTAGTAGAACTAGGAACCCTTATAGTTTCACAATGTCCGCCTGTCTGACCGTCTGTCGTTCTCTCCAACTAGTTACAGGCATTTTTTTGGTAGACTATTAGTGCTGTAGAGCTGAAATTTGTCATGATGATACGTTTTAGTAACGCCTAGTAAGTTATGAAACAACTGATGATAATGCTTCAAACTGGAAACTGTCGTAATAGTCAAGTCATCATCATCATCAACCTATAACAGTCCACTGCTGGACGTAGGTCTCTCCCAGGGTGCGCCTTTGAGCCCGATCCTCAGCTCTTCTCATCCAATCCTTGCCAGCCACAACGCGCAAATTGTCACTCCATCTAGCCGGAGGACGTCCTACACTTTGCTTGGATAGACGTGGCCTCCACTCCAGAACACGTTTACCCCAACGGTTATCGGTTCTGCGGCAGATATGACCGGCCCACTGCCACTTCAGCTTGCTGACCCTCTGAGCTATGTCGATGACTTTAATTCTCTATCGGATAACCTCGTTTCGGATTCTCACCTTCAAAGAAATTCTGAGTATAGCCCTATCCATAGCTCGCTGAGCGACTTTTAGTTTCTGGACCAGTCCCACCGTAAGTGTCCACGTTTCAGCTGCGTAGGTCATCACAGGTAGGACACACTGCTTAAATACTTAGTCGAGTCCAGGCCCCATAATTGTAGCACATTATACTGCAGTTGTAAAATAATTATTTAAGCAGAGTAGACTCTACTAATTAGCAAGCAGTAGTAGACCAACTTATGTCTGTAGTTGGGTTTGTAAACGGTTCATATAATGTTCATACGAAATTAACAATATCAACTGCAAAATAACCTTTGTATTTAAAATTAAAACGAACTGACTATGGAACCCTTAACTGTGCGTGGTCCTACGCTCTTTTGACCAATTATTTGATTTTTGTCTTTTGGGTCAATGATATCAATGTTATTGCTTTTGAAAGAGCTTTATAGTGCAAAGTCTCTTGACTCCATAACATGTTGTTTCAGATATTTCATTCCGATGTTTGCGGTACTGAACGTCACGCTGCCGACTCTGATCCCCTGGTACTTGGGAGACACTCTGGTCAACAGTTTGCTGGTCAGCTTCGTACTGCGGTTCACTATCACGTTAAACATCGCGTTTTGTGTCAATAGCTTCGCGCATTTCTGGGGAAATCAGCCCTATGACAGGTTGGTACAAATAATTAATAACATTTACATAATACTACCAGGCGTAATATAACTTCCAGAAACTGGGGTGAAAATACTCGTCATTAAGATCTTCATTGTCTTATAAAAAATAAATTGTTAAGATCATTATCAACAATTTCAACACTTGCTAAGTGGCGTAGCGTGCCATGGAGGGGCCCTGTATCAAAATTAGTTGGGGGGTCTAAATGAAGGGTATAGATTTCTCACAAAAGAAACAAAAACGCTTGCATTAAAATTAAAATAAATATTTATTGAATATGAGTTATCACTTCCTCCTAGAAATTGAGCTCGCCAAACAATTCATATTAAGTATACTTACACAAATATTCTTGCCTTTTTTTCGGCAAATTTATTTATTATATCATCTATAGCTGAAGGCGATTTTAGTTTTACCAACCAATAAATAATCAGAAGTACAAGATTGTATTGTATTACAATGTAATAACGTTTGAACTGGAATGAAATAAAACGCGTAAATATTGCTCTCCGTGGTTTGTCATTGTACATAGGTTATTGCGAGATTCCTCACTTATCCCGCAATAACCGATGTAGGATGTTGCCAACTTTTGGGCGCACGCTTAACCCGAAAAAAAAGAGATTGCTATTTTTGACTTTAGTCATTTCTGAAGTGAAAACTCTATAGGCAAGTATGCCAGTTTTTTATGTTTTTCCCGGGAAGCACGAGATTAAGTGACATTGTGGATAACATTAACCAATTTTTGTTTACACACGTTAGGAGCCTTTGCAGCCCGGGGGCCCCGTATCATTGATACGGCTGATACGGCGGTAGCTACGTCCCTGCACTTGCTAGACTTTTGGAATTGAAACCTCTTGTTATTTAGTAAATAAATGTTACCCGTCTCAAAAAAGGGGTTTTGTCTTCAAAAATCTTAGCCTACTTACCTTAACAAGTACTAAATTATGTCATAAATGAAGCGACCTCTCTCAAATTGTAGAGTACCTTTCCATTTCAAGTTTCTCTACATAATAGCATTGTTTGTTGAAAGATATGAATATTATAAAAGGCGTTTAACATTAAATGTAGATAGATAAAAATTTGTACTGAAAAAACCAATAACTACTATCTGTGCTTATACTAACGATACAGAGAATTTTAAATCGGGAGCACTATATAGGATTAGAGTAGGGATAGAACGGTATTAAGTGAGTCACATATTATTAAATGAAAAACTGCTACTGAAAAACTTTATAACATTCTAAATTTTAGAACCTAATAAAGTTAGTGAAAAAACCTGACTCATACCGATCATGCACTTAGGCAATTAAAATTATTAGCGTGCGGTGCACGATTTAATCTACACAATATTTTCTAATTCATCGAGAGAAGCGATATCTCTAAATCAACTTGGCCAAATCGGCGTTGTATGTATGTATGTTTGTCCGAGGATAACTTTCGAAGCGTTTATCTGATCATCGTGAAATTCGGTATATAGGTAGGTTGTGTTGGCACAATTTTGGTGTGACTAAATGAGCTAAAAATGTTGGGGGGTTGTTTATTGGGGTTCAAGAGGGATAAAAAGCCCAAAATGGGACTATCCCGGGCAAGTGGCACGTCTAATGAAAGGCATTTATGAGTACATTTAGACCTCGTTTTTATTTTTAGTTTAAACCTTGCAGTTTTTAAGTAATTAGCCGTTCAGTTTTCGCGTGATTTCGTGACCCCACAGTGCTGAAACTTGGTATGCGTGTAGTTTTAGTGACTCAAATATAGGCAAAAGTCTGAAATCCAGATTTTCCAGAAATCCAGAAATTTGTACCTCAAGTTAACCAAATTACATGAACTCACGTCACCTGTAATTTGAATGAAACTGTAGGTCAAGTAAATTGGTTATTTATTTCGTGGCACTATTTTGATAGTCAAAGATTACAAATAATATTTTTTTTATTTAATCGGAGACTCGCGAGATCTTAGTTCGGGGCGAACCACTGGTTTAAGTCAATTACTTTACTTATTAGATAGCTTTTAGCGATATCATAGAAACCTTGAAGTTTGTGGTAAGTAATCATAAGCACTAATTCGTTACGTTACGCTACGTTACGAATAAAAAACGTTTGGCAACAAAAAAAATAGCGTTCTCGGTGTCTGATTTATTTCACAACCGTAATGTGATCTGTTCTATGTTGTTTGGTAGACGAAGTGGCTTCCAAGCGTGGCCCGTTCCATTGCTTGATGTTTTTTTCCTTTCGTAAAGTAGCTTAATTCTGAGTGTATTATTTTATGTCTTTTCAGGTTCATAAAATCAGTAGAAAACAGCATGGTAAGTCTAGCAGCCCTAGGAGAGGGCTGGCACAACTACCACCACGTATTTCCATGGGACTACAGGACCTCTGAGTTGGGAAGACTGAATATATCTACCACATTCATAGACGTCTGCGAGAGGATTGGATGGGCGTATGACTGTAAGTATTCATAGACGTCTGCGAGAGGATTGGATGGGCGTATGACTGTAAGTATTCATAGACGTCTGCGAGAGGATTGGATGGGCGTATGACTGTAAGTATTCATAGACGTCTGTGAGAGGATTGGATGGGCGTATGACTGTAAGTATTCATAGACGTCTGCGAGAGGATTGGATGGGCGTATGACTGTAAGTATTCATAGACGTCTGTGAGAGGATTGGATGGGCGTATGACTGTAAGTATTCATAGACGTCTGTGAGAGGATTGGATGGGCGTATGACTGTAAGTATTCATAGACGTCTGCGAGAGGATTGGATGGGCGTATGACTGTAAGTATTCATAGACGTCTGCGAGAGGATTGGATGGGCGTATGACTGTAAGTATTCATAGACGTCTGTGAGAGGATTGGATGGGCGTATGACTGTAAGTATTCATAGACGTCTGCGAGAGGATTGGATGGGCGTATGACTGTAAGTATTCATAGACGTCTGCGAGAGGATTGGATGGGCGTATGACTGTAAGTATTCATAGACGTCTGCGAGAGGATTGGATGGGCGTATGACTGTAAGTATTCATAGACGTCTGTGAGAGGATTGGATGGGCGTATGACTGTAAGTATTCATAGACGTCTGCGAGAGGATTGGATGGGCGTATGACTGTAAGTATTCATAGACGTCTGCGAGAGGATTGGATGGGCGTATGACTGTAAGTATTCATAGACGTCTGCGAGAGGATTGGATGGGCGTATGACTGTAAGTATTCATAGACGTCTGTGAGAGGATTGGATGGGCGTATGACTGTAAGTATTCATAGACGTCTGCGAGAGGATTGGATGGGCGTATGACTGTAAGTATTCATAGACGTCTGTGAGAGGATTGGATGGGCGTATGACTGTAAGTATTCATAGACGTCTGCGAGAGGATTGGATGGGCGTATGACTGTAAGTATTCATAGACGTCTGTGAGAGGATTGGATGGGCGTATGACTGTAAGTATTCATAGACGTCTGCGAGAGGATTGGATGGGCGTATGACTGTAAGTATTCATAGACGTCTGTGAGAGGATTGGATGGGCGTATGACTGTAAGTATTCATAGACGTCTGCGAGAGGATTGGATGGGCGTATGACTGTAAGTATTCATAGACGTCTGTGAGAGGATTGGATGGGCGTATGACTGTAAGTATTCATAGACGTCTGCGAGAGGATTGGATGGGCGTATGACTGTAAGTATTCATAGACGTCTGCGAGAGGATTGGATGGGCGTATGACTGTAAGTATTCATAGACGTCTGTGAGAGGATTGGATGGGCGTATGACTGTAAGTATTCATAGACGTCTGTGAGAGGATTGGATGGGCGTATGACTGTAAGTATTCATAGACGTCTGCGAGAGGATTGGATGGGCGTATGACTGTAAGTATTCATAGACGTCTGCGAGAGGATTGGATGGGCGTATGACTGTAAGTATTCATAGACGTCTGCGAGAGGATTGGATGGGCGTATGACTGTAAGTATTCATAGACGTCTGCGAGAGGATTGGATGGGCGTATGACTGTAAGTATTCATAGACGTCTGCGAGAGGATTGGATGGGCGTATGACTGTAAGTATTCATAGACGTCTGCGAGAGGATTGGATGGGCGTATGACTGTAAGTATTCATAGACGTCTGCGAGAGGATTGGATGGGCGTATGACTGTAAGTATTCATAGACGTCTGCGAGAGGATTGGATGGGCGTATGACTGTAAGTATTACCATCTTGTTTTGGTTCAATATAAGTGGATATTTGCGATTCTACTTAGAAAACTTTCGTGATTTATTTCAATCATTATTATAAATACGGGATTTATCACGTACCGTTTTATCGGTGTTTGGACCGGCAATACCGTCAAAACCCAACCGACAAACCGACCGATAAAACGGTACGTGATAAATCCCGTATTTATAAAATGATTTGCGATTCTACTTGAAACTTTATTATTTTTTCTTGGCATTGGCATTCCGTGACCTTTACAAAGTCATCAGTCATTCTAGAGGCTAGGCTACTCATGTTCTGGTATCACTGTAGTTAGTTAATTTCATATACAAAATAATGTACCTGTTTGGCATTTTCTAAACCAAATAATAAGCGTCTAAGCATGATCCTTGAACTGACTTAGAAACCTACGGCCGTTGGGGTTGAAAGGTTCTTGAGTGAAGTCCACGCACTGGAAAGCGCAGCGTAGGAGACCTGATAACGGTTGCTGGGAGCCGTTGGGTGCAGGACGCGCAAGATTGGTCGCTCTGGAAATCTATGGGGAGGCCTATGTTCAACAGTGGGTGCCCTATGGCTGATATAATAAAACATGTTGGACATTTCCCACAGCGCCATCTAGCCCAAATAAGCAGAGCTTGTACTATGCGAACCAGATAACTGATAAAATACTTATGTACTTTTTTTTTTAAATACATACTTACAATAAATAAGAAACAGAATAAATATCTGTAGATCATGCAAACATTTGTTCCGCGGCAGGAATCGAACTCGCAACCTTCTGAGACTCAGCCGGCTATTCTGCCACTGCGCCACGGAGGCCGTCTGAATAATATTTCATTTTGTTTGAATCCTATCTAACTTGGAGTTTTTCCCTCCGGGTCAACTTATTAAATGAATTTCAAGTTAATACAATTTAATATAACATCAAACCAAGTCACTGTTACAAAGGTAACTCTACTAGTTCATATCAAAGTTTTGCATTCGAATAATAATAGAACTAAAATTATATAATGATAATTAGCTTAGTATTATTTAATTAAATGGCGATTAGCATACTCTTAGCTAGAATCCAAAACCATGGCCGATAACAAGTATTTTTCTTGTTCCAGTGAAATCTGTTTCACCGTCAATGATCGCTGACAGAGCTAAGCGCTGTGGTGACGGCACACTTGGCCACACTGAAGAACCGGCACCAGAAGACCGTCCAAAAATACTATAAAATATTAAAAAACTGCTATGTTATTACCAGTCTCCAGTTCTTCGAAATCCATTAAAGCTGTTATAATATTTTTATGCAAACTCAAATGATGGAATAATCATGCCGACTGTACATCACGTTCAGTGCTAGAAAATGGATTAAATATTATCACTACATGCAAAGTTTTAAGTATGTAAGATGGTGTTAACTTCTATACCCATTGAGAAACTACTAAGTGCTATGAAGTACAAGTTACTGTAACTTGTACTATAAACAATTTCTATACCTGTAGGGCTCAAGTTGATGGACGCAGAGCAGTGCATCGTAGGGCACGTTCCTAAGGTGCGTTCTCATTCATATACTTTAGTCCGTCTGACTAAAGTACATGAATGAGTGGTGCTACTGAATGAGTTTATTACTTTTAAACTGTTAAACTGTTATACTTCAAATATATTAATAACAGACCATATTTAGGTACGTATTTACCAATAATACATAGGTATGCTTTGCTAAGGGTCGACCCAATCTATTCTGACCGAAGGCGACCGATTTTTTTCTTGTTCTCTAAAAACATATTGTTGATTTGAAATTCTTACAACAGAATGTTGCCGCTTTGTGTTTTTAACAGAATGTAAATTTATTTAAAGTCATTATTGTGTTAAGGACACTATTGTTAATATGTGTATGCTTGCCAAACGAGAAATCGTGGACATGTTAGAAGTCCACTCCGTCTACTTCGTACGCTATCGCTATCGCCTAGTTATTTTGTTACAGATAAGCCAGAGCATTCGTCAACATATATTTTAAAGAGGTAAAATTTAACTCTCCTGAACTACTGACTCGATTTGGAAAATAACTTCACTGGTAGAAAGCTACACTATTTTTAATTGCTAGACTATATTATATTTTGATCAAAATCCGTGCGAAACTGGGCGGGTAAATTAAACCATTAGTATATAGGCACAGTTTTCCTGATCAAGTATATATAACAGATAAACCTCTTATAGACACCATTATCCCATTATGTTGACAAATTGAATCACAAAGACGAAACCTGAGTGTTGAAGAATGCTATTTTTTTCTCGTATAAATGAGTTTATCTAGGTAATTTTCACGGAAATCACATCCTAAAAATACTATAGGAAATATTGTAGAGATAAAATAAAAATATATATATACATTTACTTAATAAAATTAAAATCTTGCTTATGTTTATTAATTGCAGTTTGCGTACTTAAGTCACACTCACAAATTAAAGGAATTGTGAGCATTTCTAAATATTAAATAGTTATACATGAGACCATTTATATCAAATATAGTTTTATTGAAAAACCGCAAGCGATAATTCAGTGGTTTTAAATTGACATCATTTTAAAAAATAATTATCATACAAGTAAAGGTTTACATTTTACCGTATGTATACATAATAAATATTTTATGATTCTACGTATAAAACAGACATATTAAAATACCTAATATATAAAAGTTTTAATAAAATAAAATTTAGAAAACAGAAGTAGCTTACAAAAAGTTTAATAGTCGCTTATAAGAACATTCCAATAATTTCAAGAAACAAGATCTTCATAGGTTGTATGTAACCTCAAAAAATGCTACCGATTTCGAGAAACATATAAGATATTCTCAAGTAGGTAATATTTACTTCGACTCTTATGAAACACGAGATAATAAAAGCATCTTCTATTTAACTTACATATGATAAGAACAAAATATGTGTTATAGTGTGACCATTAGTGCTGTGCACTCCCTCGCGGCGGCAGGTAGTATCCGATACAAATAACACTACCTGCCGCCACGAGCGTTGACGGCGAACTGACAGAGCGCAGCAGCCGATTCTCCCCCCCGTCTCGCCGCGCGAATACCTCAGGGAGTGCACAGCACTAATGGTCACACTATAGTTGAAGTACAAATAATTAAGAACATAAAAAAATGTTAAGTTAGGTACAGTTAAAGATACTGCGACGTGGCAAGAGCACAGACTGCATTCCCGCGCTGAATACCAAAGACTTCTTGAACCACACCAAACAGAAATAATTATGTACGTAGTCATCATAATCATGCTCTTATTTAATCTTTGAAAAATAATATTAGATAATCAGTCGGGTTATTTAATAGGCACTTTCACAAAAGGGTTGTAAGATTTTAGCAGTTACATCGTCTGCCGCTGCATAATATTTTCACAAACTTGCGGTGCACATAACACCTATAAATGTGGATAAAAAACACTTAATTACTAGTGGTTCGCCCCGAACTGGGTTCTCGCGAGTCTCTGAACAAATAAATATTTTTAGTAATCTTTGATTATCAAAATAGTGCCACGAAATAATTAATCAACTTACTTGACCTACAGTTTCATTCAAATTACAGGTAACGGGTTTTCATGTATTGTAGTTACTCTTTTTTGAGGTACAAATTGCAGCTGTTCCGGATATCAGACTTACCTATATTTGTGTCACTTAAGCTACACGCATACCAAATTTCAGCACTGTGGGGTCACTAGTGTACCGTGTGAATTTTGTCAAAGTTCAGTTTTTATTATGGCTAATTACTCAAAAATATGAAGACTAGCAAAAATAAAAACGGAGTCTAAATGTACCTACTCATGAAGACCTTTCATTTGATGTCCCACTTGTCTAAATAGTCTCATTTTAATTTTTTTATCCCTGTTAAATCCCATAATCTCAACAACCCCTCAACATTTTTAACTCATTTAGTCACACCAAAATTGTGCCATCACTTATATTATCACTTAACTTTATCATATCACTTACATTTTTTTACCTATGTATCAAATTTCACGATGATCGGATCAACGCTTCGAAAGTTATCCTCGGACAAACAAACATCCATACTTACAATTCGGATTTGCCCAAGTTGATTATGAGATCTCGCTTCTGTCGATGAATTAGAGAATATGTAGATTATATCGTGCACCGCACGTTTTGAGAAAAATCTTGTGGCGGCTGACGATAGTGCCAGCCTTCATACAAAACCCCTTTTATATTTGGGTCGCACGCTGCTGTTTTAGTTGCATAATCCAGCATTCATCCTATGACCAACTTTAAACGAAATCTGTTAGATCTATTTAAATCGTCCATATACATTTACTGCGGCCCTACGACAGCCTGCTCATTGCGAATCAGTATCTACGTAGGTTGTTTTTGCGTCATTATTCTACCGAATATTAACATTAGTAAAGAAATTAATTGTTTTAAGTGCAAGGTTTTAAGCGCACCAAAGACTCAATCTGGGGCGAGAGGGGATCATCTTATAAACTCACGTGGTGACTTACACGAGATCAACGATCCAGGAATACAAAGTCATTTCACCGTATCTCAAACAATGCTTTGAATTCCTAAATCTATCGCATGCCCGCAATCTGCGTTTTTCCACTACTCTCCAGTTGAAAAGTCCATCCCATAATTCCAACTTCTTTAGTAACTCGTTTACGGTACGAGCTGTCCGATTATGGAATGACTTGCCCGTTTCCATCAGATTTGCTAAATCTGTACCTATTTTTAAAAATGAGGTCTGCAAATTATACTTAGCGGCTTCTTTAGAGTAAACATTGTATTTCCTTGCGATATTTATTGTAAAAGTATATGTATATATTTTATATTTATTTATGTAAGTATATGTAGGTACATTTTAGGTTTAGGTATTTATTTATTTTTATCCTACATAAATAGGTATTTATTGTAACACGGCCTCCTCACACGTCTTTTCAATTCAGTCCATCCAAAGGTTGCCTGGAAGAGATCGCTTTTAGCGATAAGGCCGCCCATTGTACCACCATGTATTAGTCTTTAAGTTTTCTAGGTTAAGTTATTTTAATTTGGTGTAACAATAAAGAAATATCTATCTCTCTATCACCGGCCATAATTGCCATCATGACGTGCTCAAACTACTGGTATACTCAAGCCCAAGAACATGTGGTGACAAGAACTCGTCACAAGGGAGAAGTAACAGAAGATCTTGTTTTGTAAGAATAGGAGACGGCATAAGTCCATGGGCTTAGCCTGGGACATGCCCAGCGGTTACACTGCCTTTAACAATAACAGTACCTCACAGGTTACGTTCAAATAAGACTTGTCTTGCATTGCGGCTCCGAGAAAAGGACAGGTGAAAAGTCTCACATGCTTGTAACTTCTATTTACCAGAGCTTTTTTTTTCAAATAAATTATAGACTCGCGTTTGACCACGATCTCGCCTAATGGTAAGCGATGATGCAGTCTACGCTGGACCACGCTAGCCTCAAAGATACCTGTTCACCGGCAACTTGAAGCAATTATCGCTTATTTGGCGGGGAGGTTGAGATTATTTGATGTAGAACCAAGGAACCCTCTACGGTCACATTGTCTGTCCCAGTCCCAACGCTACCCGAAAAATACCACGATAATAATCTATCTCTATCTTCAAAGATTTACTGGAAACTGTTAATAGGGCTCGCCTTTGTGTATTTTTGTAAGCTTTTCCGTCTGTAATTGTTACAATATTTGTGTACATTAAAGAATTTATTTATGTTAGCCTGAAAGAGGGTAGATAAAGTCAGACACAACGGTTTTTGGGGACATAATAATAATCCAGCTGTTTGTAACCTTAAACTTATGTGTACCTACTTAGTTATTTATGATCCATCCTACCATATTCTGTATTCTGTGATTCTCATCATACAAAATATTTATCTTCAGTCTATGAACCTAAAAAATATTATTTTACTACATGTTTCTTGAATTTTGAAAAGATGTTTAGCTCAGTCATTTGGTTCGAAAAAGGGAGGTCACCTGGAAAGTTTTCCGGGAGTTTTTAAAATGAGCAATTTTATAGATTTCGATGCGCTCTTTCCAAATTTCAACTTTGCCAACTCGTATCTTTGCCGCTCGTACCGCCATATTGGAAAAATGACGCCTAATAGAAGTTTTTTGATATCTCCTTTCCGACTCATGATATGGTAATAAGATGAATACAAAATTAAACTAGAAAAAAATTCCTACAATTTATGTTTTGCTATTTTTTTTGTCAAATCAATAGTTTTGGCGTACGAGCGCCGATACTAGGGGGTAAAGTAGAAATTCGAACCCTATAAAATTACCAATTTTTAAAACTCCCGGAAAACTTTCCAGGTAAAAATACCAAATAATTGGGCTAGTTCATGAACGATATTATAAGAAAAAAAATACATTACGGCTTGACATACATGTTCAAAAGAAAAATATATAAAAAAGGTTTTTTAATATTAGTTTTCTTTGCCCTAAGTAAGTTATATTTGTTGAACAAAGGCCAAAAGGGATTATTTTGATTTGTAAGTAAATATCAACATGAAATTTTTGGGCCTTTCGTTCAGCCTTGGGTTCTAATTGTGATACTCAGGGTGTCCGAAAAAGCTTCCAGAGTTAGTAAATTAATTTAAGTCCAGAGGTAGAGCAAATTAAAATCACAAGGTTCACTTTGAAACTTCATTTTTTCTACCTTTTCTGAGCACTGCTAGAACATAGACATAGACCGATGCTCAACCTCTGGAACTAAGATCTAAGACTACAATATACCTTAAAATGAGAAAACTTTTAAAGTTAGAAAATAAATTGTTAGTGATTAATGAAATGAAATGAATCTTAAACGACATCGAAATTGAAAAATATACATATTTTCACTAAAAATCAAAAATGAATAACATAACTCTTTAGTTTTTTTAGTGAAAAATTGTAAATTTTTAGTTTAGATTTCTAGCTTTTTATTTTAGAGGGTTCTTACCAAATCTTTAACAATTTTTTTTTCTAACTTGAATATACTGCTTTTTTATAGACTATCATTTCTGAAAATTTAATTTGGCTTATCCAAATTCTTCATGAAATCATGATTCTGCGTAACCCTACATTCCTTGAGAAATAATATAACTATAGCTTTGCTTAGTTTAGGACTAGATGTGATATATGCAGCATTATTTATTTATTGTTCCTAAACTATCCAATTTGGAAGAATTTACTCGCACATGGGGGTGATTCGGGTAGCACCTTTGGACTTCGCTTACCACTATTTTTAAAAGGGTTAAATCAGTACCAGACTTTAGCCTGTGGGTTTCCATGTTCTAATTTTAAAATTATTTTAAATTTAATATTATGTCTTAACTTAATAATATCAACTAATAAAAGGTGATTATTTAAATACCTCCCTAATATAACTAAGTTAATGATCATTACATGTAAGGAAATATTAAAATAATAAAGTTTCGTTCAAATTTGTTAAATCCTGTTTTTATTCATCATTTTTATCATATCCAAAGCCCCAATAGGGGTTCCCAGTACCCTATAAGTGATTTTACCGTAAATTGTAACGTGACTGAAAGTAAACATAAGGCACAGTTTTAAAGACTGAATTAAATAATACATTATTGATTGGGCGAAGCGAGAGCCAAATCAACTTGGGCAAATCGGCGTTGTAGTATGTATGTATATATGTTTGTCAAAGGATAACTTTCCAAGCGTTGATCCGATCATCGTGAAATTTGATATAATAGGTAGATAGTGTTCTAGGAGTTTCGCTCACGCCTACCCTCAACTATAGCTCAAACATTGAGTCTAAGGCTAAAACAGCTGCCATGAAGCTGGGCGTCCACAACAAGGTCAGGAGATACTTCACACCAGGTGTATAATTTGTACTTTGGTAGGTCGCTAGAGGGCAGGGTGTTATTGAAACCACCGTACAGTATTAAATCGAGCCTTTTTTATTCAAATCGTAACAACAACCTTAACCGAAATGCAAAACGCTTCGATAGCGCGATTCAGAAATCTGCACTTTTTAGCAGCGACATCTAGTTATGATTTTTGAACTACATACTATAATAATTGACTTTAACCTTCTGAACTTACCGCCCGCGAAGGACAAACAGTGAAATGTCCTTAACTATTTATTCTTTTACATTAATTTAACTACTAGATGTCGCTACTTCTTCTTGAATTCAACATACATACATTTTGATACATTTAAAACGGAGTTACATTTTGCTATAATTAACTGGACTACTTTACATTTGACAACTTGTACTACAAAACTTAAATTGAACTGATTAACATAATCATAAACATAATCTTCTTCAATAGCTTTACCTACTTATTTCTAAACATATACTTATTTTAATTTTCTTAAATTATCAGAATATAAATTAATTGTTGTTAGGCCTTTTGGCGCATATAAATCTACTTTTTAACCCTTTTTTATTAATTGACAGGTAAAATACATAGTTTTGATGTTGGCCTTTTAATAACATTTTTGTTGGTTTTCAATGTAACCACGCGGGTTAAACCATCTGGGCCTTGATGCTTCTCCACTACACGACCAAGAAGCCAGCGACCAGGTGGCTGGTCATCTTCCTTGATGAGGACTACATCATCCACGCGCGGTTCGGAAACCTGATCTGTCCATTTATAACGATGAACTAAACTTGTAAGATAGTCCTGAGACCATCGACGCCAGAAACTTTGGAACATCTTTTGGACGTTAGTTCGTAGTCAAGATGGCAATTAGCCATCTTGACAACGAACTAACGTTTGAACTCTCAAAGTCTACTCCGGGCAAAGATACCAGAGGTTCTCCTATTGATGACAGTTAGAGGGCGAGAGTTCAAACATGCCTCTACTTGAGTAAGAAGTGTACTCATTTCTTCAAAAGTAAGAGTTGCGTCGCCAATCACTCTTTTAAGATGAAACTTGGTCGATTTCACCCCAGCTTCCCATAACCCACCAAAGTTTGGAGCCCGAGGGGGGATAAAATGCCATTATGTGCCATTAGCTTCTAATTTAGCTGCACTTTCTTTCTGGATGATATTCAGTTCTTTTGAAGCACCTACAAACGTCGTGCCATTATCACTCCATATTTGATAGTAATGTCCTCGTCGAGACACAAATCTACGAAAGGCAGACAAAAGGTAGATGTGCTCATGTCGCTAACCGCCTCAAAATGCCATACAGATGAACAAACATATATATCCTTTATAGGAATGGTTACCTCGTCCTTTAGAAGTCCGGATCTGGATCGGACCAGCGTAGTGAACCCCACTATGCTTAAACGCGCGAGAAGGAGTACATAGCACTGCTGGAAAAGCTCCCATGTACTGTGTCTTTACGATGGCGTTCTGTCTAATACATGTCACGCATGTACGGACGTGCTGCTTAACGAGACTCTTGATGCCTATGATCCAGTATCTCGTTCTTATATAATTTTTCATCAATTGGGATCCTCCATGAAGAGTGTTCTGATGTGCATCCTTTACTATGAGCTTCGACAAATGTGACTCATGTGGCAGTATTATAGGGTGCTTGATCTGTTCGGAGAGCTGAGAATTTTAAATTCTTCCACTGACCCTCATAATGCCTTTGTCATCCAGGTAAGGACACAACGCTTTCAGCTTACTCGTCTTACTCTTTAAACTACCGTTTGCTAGCTGTATTTTTTCTTCTAAGAACCCTTCTTCTTGTGTCCTTTTAATGCAACACTCTAAAGCTTCATCTATCTCTTTCTTATGTACATATTGCGTTTGAACTTTATTTCCTTTCAAAAACCTTCTACAATACGCTATGACTCTTAATAACATTGGCAGCGAAGAGAATCTCTGAAAAATTGTATTTTCAGGTACCGTTGCTACGTGTGCCTTTACGTTTTCTTCTAGCTGGACTTTTAAATCGTTTGGCTTACTGTAACTAATGACTGGATCTCGCAGAAACTGCGGACCGTTAAGCCAACGTTCGTTCTCTGCTAGTTCCGATGGCAAGACTCCTCGAGAGGCACAGTCTGCTGGATTTTCCTGAGACTTTTTCCTTTGGAATACCTACCACTTCGATAGCTTCACATAACAATCTAACCAACAACACTGCTCCGCAGAGCTCCAATCGCGGAATGCTGATCTGCTTTATTGGCGCGACGCGTGTCTTTGCAGCCAACAAAGTCGTTTGGATATCTCCATTTGGTCTACAAACTCTAAGGTATATTACAGCAGCGTAAGCTAACTTGGAAGCATCGCAAAATCCATGCATTTCAACATCGACATCATCCTTTCTTATGCCAAGCCATCGAGGGATTTTCACTGCAGTGAGTTGTGGCAGTTCTGTATGGTAAGTATTCCATTCATCTAATAATTCTGTGGGTACTGCATCGTCCCATCCTATTCCTGATAACCACAGCTTATGAATCATCATTTTTGCTAATACGACTGCTGGAGCTATCCATCCAAGTGGATCGAATATTCTAGCTATGTCGGAAATATATTTTTTTTGTTACAGGTCCTGACATTGGAGGAAGCTGCACCTTGTACTGAAAAACGTCTTCGCTGCGGTTCCAGGTAAGACCTAATATTTTAATAGTTGTATCTAGTTTCATTTCTATGTTGTCCTCTTTTGTTCTATCATTTTGTTCTTATACTTCTTTGTTCTGTTTGTCCTCTATTTTGTTCTGTTTTGTGTTCTCATCTTTGTTTATCTGTTTCAGGAGTTCGCGGTTGTTGCTGTTCCATTTTTGTAACTGGAAACCACCTTTCTCTAATAATTCTACTATTTGTCTGTACAGGTTCACGCCTTCCTCAACCGTCGAGCAACCTGTCATCAGATCGTCCATGTAGAAGCACTTCAAGACCTTTTCTGCTGCTAGCGGACATTTATCTCCTTCATCGTACGCGACTTGATGCATTGCTCGCATAGCCAAGTACGGAGCTGAAGCTGTTCCGAATGTTACTGTCATTAACTCATAATCTTTAATTGCATTTGCAGGATCGTCTCTCCAAAGTATGCGCTGGTAGATGACATCTTCTTCATCTACTCTCACCTGTCTATACATCTTGATAATATCTGCTACAAGCGCGATATAATGAACTCTCCGACGCAAAATGGTGTGACGAAGATCCGCTTGTAGGGTTGGACCTACCATGAGTGTATCATTGAGTGACACTCCCTTGCTGTTTGGACTGGATGCATCATACACTACACGCACCTTTGTGGTTTCTTTATCGTTCCTGACTACTGCATGATGTGGTAAGTACACAGCTTCATTTTTTCTATTATCGCTTTCTTTAACCTGACGCATGTGGTTTGACCTCAAATATTCGTGAATGACATATTTGTATTGTTCTTTTAGTATTGTATCTTTTGATAATCTTTTTTCCAATGATATCAATCTTTTCACTGCTATATCCCTAGAGTGTCCATATTTGCATTGTGGTTTCTTGTCCTTAAATGGCAGCTTCACTACGTATCTACGATCTTCTCTCTTCGTTGTGCTTTTAAAGAAAGCTTTACATTTTTGCTCTTCTTCAGTAAATAGCCGCTTTGTACTTGTCTCTTCTTCAATTTCCCAGAATCGTTTTAATAATTCATTCTCATTTTCATTGCAGGTGACATGCATGGCCAATATATCATCGTGTGTAGCCTTGGTGGATGTGACAACGCCAGAAAGGATCCAACCTAGACTCGTGTTCTGTGCAATCAGTTTTCCACTTGAACTCTTCTTCATTCCTTGTTTGAGGACTTGGCTATAGACGTCCGCACCAAGCAGCATATCAATTCTACGAGGAGTAGCAAACTGCGGATCTGCTAACTGAATAGTTTCTAAGTCTAGCCAATCTATTTTTTCAATGTGCCTTTCAGGTAGATAAGATGTTATGTGACCCAACACGTAAGCTTGAACCTCCATCTTGAACTCTGGATCCGTACGTGACTGAATGATGGTATGTACTACATACTTTGCCTTAATTTTGATGCCATTGCCCAATCCTGTAACCGTTCCTTTCGCAGGTATCTTCTTCAAGCGCAGCAGTTGGACCGCCGCCTCGGTAATGAAGCAAGCTTGAGATCCCTGATCCATCAGGGCTCGGGCAGTTCGATATTCACCTGTCAGCGCTTCTGCTTTTATTAAGGCTGTCGCCAACAGAACCTGTTTGGTCAACGGTACATCGCCAGTGGAGAGACATGCTACGACCTTGTCGCTCGTGGAGGGTGTTTCGCTATCAACTGCGGGCTTAGCTGCCACTGGCTTATTTGCATTGTACTCTTCGGATGTGAGATGAAGCAGAGTGTGGTGTCTTCTCCATTTTGTCCCCACGCAACACCACCATTGTCTGTGTTATTGTATTATTGAACACTGTCTGTGGGAGCAAATAAATGTATTTTCTTTCTTTCTTTCTTTCTCTTACAAATACGACAGATTGTTGGTTTCTTGCAGCTATAGACATTATGGTTTCCACCTAGACAATTGAAACACATCTTGTTCTTGCTAACGAACGTTCTTCTCTCACTGACCTCTTGTTTGGCAAACGCTTTACAGAAACTTAGTTTATGGTTATCTGAACAAAACTCGCAAGGCATAGACGTGGACGTCGCTACCATAGACCGACACGACGTTTGGGAACCGCTTCCATGCTGAACTACAGACCGCTTACTTGGTTCTACAAATTCTAAAGCACGAAAACGATTTTCTAGAAAGGTTTTGAACTGCGCAAAGGTTGGTAAATCATTGTTATCAACATTCAAACTTGAACCGTTAGAGATGTTAAGCTCCCACTGTTTCCGCGTTTCTGGATCAAGTTTAGAACCTACAATGTGGATGATGATGATGTCCCACGTGCTTACATCAACCTTTAGGGCCTTTAACGCGCTTAAACAACCACACGTCGTATCGATCAATTCTTTGATTGAGTTAGCAAACTCGAGTTTCATGGATCGTTGTCCGAACAACTTATTTAGGATCGCATTTGATAAAAACCTTTTATTGCTGTATCTATTTTCTAACAATTCCCAACAGCATTCATAATTAGAATCAGCGATTGGCGTGTGCCCGATTAAAACTTCGGCTTCACCGGTGACGTGCCCTTTTAGATAGTGAAGTCTCTGAACATTATCTAGTGACTTGTTGTTATGGACTAAAGAAACAAACAAGTCCTTGAATGTAGTCCATTCCTCGTACTTTCCACTAAATGTTGGAATTGTGATTTTGGGCATCTTCGCCAGGGAACTCGAATTCGAATGACCTTCCTTTGTACTAGCTACTACTGTTTGACTTGACTTTATTGTTGACTTAAAGTGTGATCTCGCTATAAAATAATTCTCTTCCGTATTTGAGTAAATCTCATTTTTTACATAAACTGACTCCTGTATATCGCTAACCTTGCAAAACTCATACAATTTGGAATTGTTTGTACGAAACAATGCCCAGTCTTTATCTAAATTATCTATTTTAGCCTCTATGTAATCAACTGTACATCTGTCTTTAGGACATTTTTTAAAATTAATCAAAGCTCTTTCTATAGACTTTTGAAGATCTTTTTGTAAATTAATAAGAGAATACATCATTAATTTTTAACCAGAAACTAAAGTAAACACTCAATTCTTAAAAACGACAATAATAATTTTTTTACTCTAATTATATGCTCGCAAGTGTTTAAATAAACTAAAATTAAAAGTCTTTATCAATAAATTTAACAACTAAAGTTTACGCAAATTCACCATTTTACAAACACAACATTCACTATACAGAGTCAACGAATATAGTACTCACGGTTTTTTCACCACAATACAAACTCGTAACGATGCTGTAGCTGTGTAACTGCACCGCCACCGTTCTCCTGCTCTTCTGAGGCGCGGAGGATACTTCCGCCCGCCTTGGACTGCTGCTATGGGCTCTGTTTGCCCACTGTCTGGTCTGGTCTCCGGGGGGACGTGGGGTTCCTTGGGACTCCTCACTCCTTGTACTAACTTCGGGGGTCGCTGGGTTCAGGGAGCCCAGGCACCTTGATCTACTTTTCAGGGGGGCGTGGGGTCATGGGCCTCACACGCCTTGTACTGAACTTGGGGGCACTGGGTTCTGCAAGCCCAGGCCTTGTACTTCTCTTGAGGGGAGGCGTGGGGTTAGGGGGCCCCACACTCCTTGGACTGCTTCTTCAAATGGGGATCGCAAAAGGCAAACGTAGCCTTTGCGACCTTGATCTCATAAACTGCGAGGAGGTGACAACTTTCACCACTCACATGGACTGTAGACTCACTGTACTGTACTGCACTGCACTGTACTTCACTGCACTGCACTCTCGAGAGAACACAGGGTATGGTTTCACCACTGTGTCTCAACTGCACTTTATCCGCTGCGATCCACAGCGAGCACAGTTATTGCCCTACGCCTACCTATTACTGGTTAATTAGGTACCTAACATTTAGTACCAATCTGGCTTACGAAGGACCATGTATAAATTGTACTTTGGTAGGTCGCTAGAGGGCAGGGTGTTATTAAAACCACCGTACAGTATTAAATCGAGCCTTTTTATTCAAATCGTAACAACAACCTTAACCGAAATGCAAAACGCTTCGATAGCGCGATTCAGAAATCTGCACTTTTTAGCAGCGACATCTAGTTATGATTTTTGAACTACATACTATAATAATTGACTTTAACCTTCTGAACACCAGGACAGCTTCTTAGTCTTTACAAAGCACAAGTCCGGTCTGGTATGGAGTACCTACTGCTGCCACCTTTGGGATGTTTCGGCCAAATACCAGCTCGCTACCTTAGACTCGATAGAACGTAGGGCGTTTAGGCTTATAGGTGAGCAATATATGGCGGAGACTAAGACCCAAAGTATCGAACACCGCCGTAAAGTTGCAAGCCTATCGATCTTTTACAGAATACATTTCGGGGAATATGCCCAGGAACTTTACGATCTGATTCCGCCATCTCCTTTCCATCAAAAGACAAGCAGGCGCACGGCTCAGTACCATCCGTATCTAGTTGATATACCACCCATTCGCACATTCCGTTTTGGTTCTACGTTCTTGATGCGCACAGCTAAGGTATGGAACACTTTGCAGTCGTCTGTTTTTCCTAAAGAATACAATCCGGGCCTCTTTATGGTAAGAGTTAATAGGTTTATTCTAGATCTTCGTGCTTCATCTTAGACCACATCATCGCTTACCATCAGGTGTGATTGTGGTCAAACGAAGATCTATATAGTTTAAAAAAACAAAAAAAAAAATTGTGTTGGCACAATCCTGGTGTGACTAAATGAGCTGAAAATGTTGGGGAGTTGTTTAGATATTGGGGTTCAAGAGGGGTAAAACAAATTAAAATGAGACTATTAGGTCACATAGGACGTTTAATGAAAGTTCTTCATTAGTACATATCGACGCAAAAAAGCATAATTGCTATAACCCACACAAAACCTAATTTTTTTTATTGCAGTTTTGGAGTCAAATATTTTTTCTGCGTCGAACGGTGCGATTCTCGATTATTCTATACAAAATAGAAAATTTTGTACAGCGTTATGATTTACCCTAATAATTTAAAATATTGCTCGAACATTTGCTGTAAATAGCATAAAAACAGCATTATTTCGATAATTTTCCATTTACACCAATTTCACTTTTGCAAATAATATGACAGCGGTAGTTACAGCGCTGTTGAAATGTCGAGCACTGTGGGTAACAGTGTGTTTGCTAATCGAAATTTTTAGACGCACCACATTTACTACATTTATGAGTTAGGGAATTGATAGTCTACGTGGTTTAGTACAGTTCATACATACACTATAATATAGACAAATAGTAGTTACGCTAGTTTAAAATATGTTTGATAATCGAATTTATACATTTATGCCCTTTGTAACAATTTGTCAAACGTTGATCAAGCAGACTTATTGCGTTTGCTACCCGCGCTCGCGCCTATTTGGCTTGCGGCTTACCGCGTCGATCAACTACTACGCAACTGTCGAGAGGGAGTATTGTGATTGTGGTAACCGAATTTGGCTGTGTAACTGGAGTAATTTTGAAAAGTAAGTAGCATTGATTATTATTGATTTCTTCGAAATAAATAGATTGGATGGAACATTAATTAATTAGTTTAGAGGTTAGATAACTGGTGAAAATTACCTAAAACCTTTGCAAATTACCGATTCTTGTGTAGGTAAAAAGGTTAGTTGTTCAGTTATTGATCAAGCGAAGCGAAGTTTCTAAATCAACTTGGGCAAATCGGCGTTGTATGTATGTATGTTTGTCCGAGGATAACTTTCGAAGCGTTGAACCGATCATTGTGAAAAATACATAGGTAGGTAGGTAGTAATGACACAATTTTGGTGTGACTAAATGAGCTAAAAATGTTGGGGAGTTGTTGTAATATTGGGGTTCAAGAGGGGTAAAAAAATGAAAATGAAGCTAAATGGTCAAATGGGACGTCAAATGAAAGATATTCATTAGTACATTTAGACTCCGTTTTTATTTTTCGAATGGCACGGGGAAGCTCTTGCAGTTTCACACTTTAAATCATATTTGGCAACTAAATACGTTTAGGCATCGTTGCGCGAATCGCCCTAAGAATATTTTTTTTGTTTTGGGATACTCGCGAGATTTCAGTTTGGGGCGAACCATCGATAGTTCTTAATAATTATCATTTTGTTTATTAGTTTAGAAGTAAGATCAAAAGCGGAAAAGTACCCTACCTAAATCTTATTTGGTGTAGGTACCTACATACCTACTTACCGGTTATCTTGTAGGTACAGATTCGTGGGGTTAATTATGCGATTTTTTACCTTTAGCCCAAGGGAGGCTTGTTATTTTAAGTAAGAAATAGGTAGGTATGCGTAGTCTGTGTTAGCTTTGAAATTGATTTTATTTTACCTATTTATTATCTCATTAGCTTGGTTTTTAACCCCCGACGCAAAAAAAAATGTTAAATAGGTATAAGTTTGTTGTGTCAGTCTGCCTCTGAAACACCATCATAATCACACTACACAAATAATGAAGGGATTACGATTTAGTTTTTATCTGGTATAAAAAGACGTGTACCGAAAACGAAGGTGGTGGGGTAGCATCCCAAAATATAACCAAATAAAAAATCCGCAGACCTACCTTCCTAATAAAAAATCTAGCCTACTAATAATCATCCTATTATTAAATTATTTTAAGTAGGTAATGTTATTGAACACCGTATAATAATCAAGGTTTCGATTCTCACCTTTAACATTTTACCTATACTCTGGCCAAACTCAATACAGAATGTTAGAGTATGTGTATAGTAAATGAATGACTGCAACTTCTTTTCAGATATCTAAACGCCTTCCGCCGAGAGTGCAAAGAATCGCTCGAGCAAGATATTAAAACTCAAACGTGTCCTAAAAAAAAAAAAAAATTTAACCTACCAAAATGTTGATCGGAAAATAATTCTTGTATCTACTCAAACTCAGAAAATAGATATAAATAATACTTTTCAAGACTGCAGTGACACACTACAACTGGAAACGAATAATAATACCTACATCTCAAGATTGCAAAAAGAAAGGACCCCTCCACAATCGAATGGCGAAATTGTGAACTGAACCTAATTAATTATTTCCAAATAAATGTCATTCCATAATTACATCGTTTTAATTTTACTATACCATCTAACCTTTTATCAGTGAAGTCAATTCAATGCTCTTGGACACATGGATGATTTGTATTTATGCCAATATATTGCATATAAATTTAATCTTACAAGGAGTTACATCAATTTTGCTTTACAGGAAAACATTTGATTTGGATTCGCCCATACATTTTTATGTTTCAGTTACAGCGTTTTATCGTTTCAAAAAAATAAGTGACATTGATGTAACCCACAAATTATAGTACAAAAGTATTTTTTAGTAAATATTAGGAATTTGTTTTGATAGATAATCCAAAAATACGTTTAGGTTCTAAAAATTATTAATTTTTTTCTGAATTCTCAAAAGTTTTTGGGCTCTCCTGAACATTTTCCTATTTGTGGGTTACAGCAATTATGCTTTTTTACGTCGATATCAACCCAGATTTCATTTTTGATCGAGCAAAGCGAGATCTCTCAATCAACTTGGGCAAATCGTCGTTGTATGTATGTATGTATTGTATGTTTGTCCGAGGATAACTTTCGTAACGTTTATCCGATCATCGTGAAATTTAATACATAGGTAGGTAGTAATGGCACCATTTTGTTCTGACTAAATAAGCAGAAAATGTGAGGGGGGGCGGGGGTTGTTGAGATATTGGGGTTCAAGAGGGGTAAAATAAATGAAAATGAGGCAAATGTCAATGAAAGGTCAGGTCAGGTCAAATGAAAGTTTATTTTTCGTAAATTCTTTATAGTTTTTGCGTTATTAGCCATGATAAAAACTGAACTTTGACAAAATTCACAGGATACACCAGTGACCCCACAGTGCTGAAATTTGGTATGCGTGTAGCTTTAGTAACACAAATATAGGAAAAAGTCTGAAACCCAAAATACATAACTGCAATAACTTTAGGTCAAGTTATTTGGTTGACTACAACACTAATAAATTAGTGCCACTAAATGCATAACCGATTTACTTGACCAACAGTTTCATTCAAATTAGAAGTAACGGAGCTTTATGATCATTGGTTACTCTTTTTAGGGTTAGAAGTTACAGTTATTCTGGATTTCAGACTTTTCCTTATATTTGTGTCACTAAAGCTACACGAATATCAAATTTCAGCATTGTGGGGTCACTGGTGTACCCTGTGAATGTGAATTTTGTTAAAAGTTTTGTTTTTACTATGGCTATTCTGTTATCTCAAAAACGAAATACACAAAAATTAGGTCTAAATTTTTCATTGTGTTTTTCTTGTCCGATAGAGCTCATCTCTATTTTTGATAACCTAGCAATAAAAGTTCTCAAACCATTTGGCTTGCAATTAATCTAAACCACAACATCCTTTTTCACTAACCACAAACACGCCGTTTTTAGAGACGTGTTAGAGACGCTTAACTAAGTTTCGCGAATAATCCAATCCAATGTCAATCCTTTAGCATAAACTTTCGTTTCACCAATCGAATTTCAATAGTTGAATCCTAAAACAAGATTGCCTAAGCTATGCATGCTATTTGGCATTTGTCTATGATTTTCAGCAATTTACAAGTGAAGATGCTGACTGTGACTGACACAAACACATCTGTCAGTTCAGAGAGTTGCCCAGCATTAAGTACCGCCAAATCGATGGCGACACTTTAAGCAACGCCTAATGTCTCTAGTTATCACCACATTGTGCTGTTTCATACTTATGTTGTGTTGTCTTTTTCGTGTTAAAGTTATCAAGGATTTTTCAAAATTCAGAATACCGGTCTACACTACACTCTAGATCTACACTATCTCATAATAAGTTTAAGAATATATACTTACATCATGACATTGGCGGAATTGACGTCCCTAGTCACAGTAGCCACAAACAAGACCTGTTGCTCTAGGCAACTTCTTATTAAATAAGCATCTGATTATTTGATTAGGCGTCTCCTAAATCAAAGGTGTTATGTTAGTAAACTTTACAAATGATCCAGGACCACAATATGATTATACCTGACTGATGATTTGAATCTGACCCTTTTTTGCATTAGTCACAATTTTTTCGGGACTTACCCGCGATATTGTCATTGGGCATTACTGGTTATTGGTTATAGTTTTTGCCCGTGGTACCTGCTAACAACCTGTCTGGTAGTATAAACGTATATATTTTTCCCGTGGTACTACTTATAAACACTTATAAATTTTAAAAACCATATTCCACCCATAGGTGACGATTCAGTTGTTTACATTGACTAACTTAAATTGTATGAAATACGAACGGTCTTATTTGGTTTGCGTTAAAGATCAAATTAGAATGACATTTATAGTGACATTTCTAAAACTATGTAGTTTTTACCAAGATGGCGTGTTTTTGGACTAGTTTTAGTCAGCAGTCAAATTGGTGCTGATTAAAACTAGCTCGCAAACACACCACCTTAGTAAAAATTACTCAATTTTATAAATGTCATTCTAATTTGATCTTTAGGGCAAACCAAATAAGACCGTTCGTATTTTACACAATTTTAGTTAGTCAGCATAAACAACAGAATAGCCACCATTGAGTCCATGTAAGGTGGTATTAAAGTATAGACCTAGACAGACATTTATGGTTTCCAATAGACCACCTCTTATTAGGAAAAAATAAAGTAATACCACGGGAAAAATAGTCTACGGTGGCACGGTAAAGACAGGTTGTACCATCGTTACTACCAGTTAGTACCAAGGATAAGTTCCGTCTTTAAAAACGGAGGAAGCTATCAATTTTGAAGCAAATATTATCTATCAATTGCATCGTCGTCGATAGACGTTCTATTTTATTACTGATAACAAATAAGTGTTATATAAGTAAAGCTACAAACTCATGGTTGATGGACGCATGGCACGTTTATAAGGCGTGACCTATGAGGCACTACTTCGTTATTGGCGATGGTTACCACTTAACTTATGTAGACCATATGTTTGCTCCATAAATATGTAGGTAACATAAAAAAAACTCCTCTCACTCCGGGAGTGCCGACAGAAGTGAAAATTTGAACAATTACATGTGTATTTTTGGAACCGTCAGGAACAGTGTCACGAGTTCAATGGTTTTTTCCCCATCTCAAAAATGCCCAACGCGCCTAAAGCAGTTTTCACTTCAATTGAATCGTCAGGAACGGTGTCGGTAACGGTAACAGTGTCGCGAGTTCAATGGTTTTTCCCCATCTCAAAAATGCCCAACATGCCGTAAAGAAGTTTTTACTTTAAAAAAAGCATCCAGAATCGATAGATTTAAATAGTACCTCCGTTTTAGTAATCCATTGTCTATTGGTGAATTTGATAAAAAAATGTATCATGTGATGAGTACAATGGTACCAAAAACGAATTAAATAAATACAATAAACAATACATTTATATATGTATGTATAGTTTATTTATTCAATTGACCTATTGACTCATCCGAGCACTTCAAGGAAGTTGCGAAGACAGTGTTTTAACAAATCTAATACCTACCTACATCCATCATCAAGTTTAATATAAAAATGATCTTGATGATAGATGTAATAACAGTTACATACAAAGCTCGTCTGTATGTTGATCCTTTGGGATATTTCAGATAGCAAATCCGAGTCCGTTTTCCGCACGTCAGTTTAGTTCAGTCAGCCGCTAGTCGGGGAGATGTAACGGCGCGTGCCACACGCGACCAAGCGACACTGTCACCGCGAATACTGATCCTTTCGATGTGTAACAAGTGGTAAGCTAAAAACTTGCTCTGAACTACAAGTGCTAAAGCGGAGTGTACCTAAACCCTTTCTGGAACCATGATAGAGGTGAGCTATATTTAATTAGCATTATAAACATCTGAGTATGGAATGTGTGTTGGTTTTGGACGCATTCAAACTATTATTTGAATTATTCCTTTCTAAAAATATATTTAAGCAAACTATACCTACGTAGTTTAATTTCAGGTTTCCAAAAATTTGAAATGATATATTTCTTCTTTACCTGTGAAGATTAATCCGAGTGTGCAAAATATTATTTTATCAGTAATGAAAATATTCAATCAAGAGATTAAAGAAGGTTTTTTTTTAAATCAGATACGTAGTTACGGTGATTGTCTCCTATAACCAAACAAACTCACCACTCAAAAATTGAAATTGTTTGAAAGAATTTTCACAAAGAAAATTTTCCATTTTCAAACAAGCTTAATTTCTAATCCTAAAATATAAATGATAAAATATAGGTATAAAATAGGTAAACAAATCATATTCATTCATCATGTAAGTAGGTAGCTGTTAAACTGACTAAGCAGCTTCGACGCCAATGCGCCGCCGATTTACGTAAAAAATTGTTTATTGGAAATGTATAGTTTATTGGATAAATATTCAAGCTACCGGTATTAAACCCACCTATAAAGTCAGCTGATATACGATTCCGTATGTGTGGTGTGTTTTAAATTAATGTCGTACATAACAAAACAGGTTATTTAATAATATTAAATATCATCGTTTTTGTTCAAACATTGGTATGTGTGTAGTGGTATAATATAGGTACATTAATCTAGCATAGAAACACATACATGTTAGGAAAATAATTAGTTTTTATGGTTCCGTACCAAAAGGATCAAACGACACCCTATTACTAAGACTCCGCTGTCTGTCTGTCCGTCCGTCTGTCACCAGGCTGTATCTCATGAACCGTGATAGTTAAACCGTTGAAATTTTCACAGATGATGTATTTCGGTTGCCGCTATAACAACAAATAACAGAATAAAATAAATATTTAAGGGGGGCTCCCCTTAAATATTTATCAAATATTTATTAATGTTAAAATCACAAACGTGATTTTTTGGCCGTTTTTATAATAATGGTACGGAACCCTTACAGCGCGATTCCGACTCGCATTTGGCTGGTTATTTTTACAATCTAGCTTATAATTCGGTTGGTTCACCACATATTAGAATGAACATAAAAAAGTAACTGCTTACTGATACCTGTTGCACTTCCTGTTGCACTTTACTTTGTCTATAAAACTTTGGTAAAAAATCCTCTAAGAAGGTACTTACATAAAGTTTTATAGGGCAGGCCTCTTGTGGTTTTCAGCAAAATCGTAGCCTCAAGTAAGACTTATCCTTATTACTTATCTACCTTGTTATCACCATCATAAGGCGATGGGCGACAGTTAGACATATACCTCAACCATAGACTTATAAAGCGTCCGTTCTTTTGCGGCCTGCACCCAACAGCTCCCAGCAACCTTTATTAGATCGTCTTTCCATGTAGTGGATCGTCATACACTGCGTTTTCTAGTGCGTGGTCTCCACTCGAGAACTCTCTTCCCAAATGGCGATCAGTTCTTTGAACGCACACAAGAAGTTAGAAAGATCCAAGTTTAACGTGTTGAAACATTTTTTTTAAATTTATTGACACAAATCCACTGTAAAACAGATTTACAGACTGTTTGCTAAGATGTTTTTAGTGTCTCATTTTTATATTTTTTCAAGTCTCCGCGGGTTTTTCCCCGCTCTACTGGCAGCGGGACGTCGATCTATTATGAAATTCATCAAAAATCAGATATATTGATACAGTTCGGTAAAATATGATGCCATTTTTGAAAATACGATTGGCTTAGACGTGATTTTTCTGGTTATGGTAACCGAATCTATGGATTTTTACGGTTTCGCTTGGTCGTGGGTTTCTAAACATAGTTTGTCAAACTTTACAAAGTACAGTTTGGATAATTTAGTTGATAGATTGTCCAGTTCACTTTTATTTAAATAACCGTTGTTGCACATCATAAATTGGAAGAGGTAATTGATATTTTATTCTACGTAATGTGTATAAACTCGAATTATAAGATTTATAAACCCTCAACGTTAGGAGAATTGCAAAATGTATTTTTAGTTCAATCTATACCTACTTACAGAACTACATAAGGAATGTTGAAAAACAAGGTTTACTTTAACCGAAACACTTTCATATTTTTTATTGTTTCATGTTGTTTTTTTAACAATCTGTTTTTTATTTGAAGGCCAAAACATAAGCCCAGCTTGGGGCACTACATAATCAGGACATCACTAATAACAATAATAAATAATATACTACTTATTACCCTACACTATTATCAATAAAACAAATATTTAAGGGGGGCTCCCATACAACAAACGTGAATTTTTTGTTTATATAGATAATGGTACGGAACCCATCGCGCGCGAGTCCGACTCGCACTTGGCGGGTTTAAATTATTATTTTTTTATTTTTGAATTTTCCCTGCCAAATTTTCTCCTCAAAAAAAATTCTCCGCGCGCATTAAGTACAAGTACAAAGGTACAAAAGCTTTCTCTTCACGTGTTAGTTGAAATACATAGAAACATCGCGTATATTTTTCTATCTACACACCTGTCCTATTAAATATATCCATCAGTGTCAGTTAAAAACATTAGTGTCATTGACATATTTTGGGGTTTTTCGAAGGTTATGTACGCCAGGACTACGGTTTATTTCTTTTTGTAATTAATTAACTACCTTGATATCGCAATATTTTTTAAATACCACTGTACCTGGTTGAAGTTTTATCACAGCACACACGCGTAAAAGGTATATATGAGTACAGATACGGAAGAAGAAGAAAGAAGATACGGAACCTTGCAAATTTCCAGATTTAGCCAAATGATTTCGTATGTAAATGTCAATTTGTGGGTCGAAAAGTACTAACACTGCCGTTGTAAACAGAACTGGTCAAGTGCGAGTGAGACTTGCGCGCCGAGAGTTCCATACTTACCTAGATTTGTACAAATTTAGCAACTAAATCATATGCTTTCAAATTATTCGCCTAACAAACTTTGGAGTTATGGGGAGGAAACGGTTTATTTCGTCATTTTACGAATAGCCCTTTTTTCATTGCCTGCCTACAGCTTCGCACGCATGGTTTGTTATTAAAAACATTACCCTCCTTCTGCGCACTCGGGTAAAAGTGACCTATGTTACTCAGACAGGGATAATGTAGCATTCTAACGGTGCAAGCATTTTTGAAATCGGACAAGTAGTTTTTGAGTTTATTCGTTACAAACAAACAAAAATACAAATCTTTTCTCTTTTTATTATACTAGCTGACCAATCCGCAGCTTCGCACGCGTAGTTTTTCAATAAAAACTTTACCCTCCTTCTGCGCTGTTGGGTAAAAAGTAACCTATGTCACCCGGGGATAGTGTAGCTTCCCAACAGTGAAATATTTTTTTAAATCGGTCCTGTAGTTTCGGAGCTATTCAATACAAAGAAACAAATCTTTTCTCTTTCTAATATTAGTATAGGATAGTAGAGATATAGTTAAGTGTAAGTATAGATAACAAAAAATAAACAGTTGTTTTGGAATGTACAATCGGAGTTTATATATGATACTCAATTATTATTGACTAGCTGTTGCCCGCGACTTCGCACGCGTTACACTACTAAACGTGTAGGTAACCTAGAAATAAAGCTAAACCCGCTGTTGCAACTTGGCTTGACACCCAATTTTTATCCCATGGGACCTGATTTATGGGTTAAAAAGCCTATGCGGTAATATAATATATACCAAATTTCATCGAAATCGGTTCAGCCGTTACGACGTGATTGGGTAATAAACAAACAAATAAATAAATAAACATCGAAACTTTCCTCACAGACGGATAAAAATGAACCCTGAAAATAAAGTCCACCGTGCTTATTTGCTGCCCGATTAGACGTCCGTCGCGTCGATCGCTAGAAACAGTTTACGATCTATACCAAACTAGCTGACCCGCCAGCGGCTGACCTTCCTTTTGCGCACTCGGTCGTTGATTATGACCGGTATTAGGCAGTAGCATATTCTCAATCCCGGTCATAATCTATCTATTAATATACCAAATTTAATTTAAGACGATATACCAATTTAATTTCGGTGACGATTGGGCCGAGCATACACGCACGGTGTCCTTTAAATCACTGTTTTCCCAGAACAAATGTTGTTCAGACCATGGTCTACAATGGGTTTATAACATCAAATTTAATAAAAAACAGCCAAGTGCGAGTCGGACTCTCGCACGAAGGGTTCAGTACCATTATCTATAAAAACGGCAAAAAAATCACGTTTGTTTTATGGGAGTTTATTTTAATTTAATTATTTATTTTTAAAGTGAACATATAACTAAATATTCTGTGAATATTTCAAGCGTCTAACTGTTGCCGTATCAATATCGAGCTAAAACGAGCAAAAAAATCACGTTTGTAGTATGAGAGCCCCCCCCCCCCCCCCCCCCCTCTTAAATATTTATATTATTCTGTTTTTAGTATTAATTTGTTGTTATAGCGGCATCATCTGTGAAAATTGCATGTGTCTAACTATCACCGTTCATGAGATACATCCTGGTGACAGACGGACAGACAGACAGACAGACAGCGAAGCCTCGGTTTTACCCTTTGTATACGGAACCCTAAAAACTAAATCGGTCTTTGAAAAACATAAAAAGTTGCGAACTTAAAACGCCCATTTTAACGTTACGCTCTACATCATAGTCAGCGCGCTCACCGGTAGCTACTAGGTACCTATATCTAACTTAGATAACGTAATATTTGCTGCGTGTGCCATTCGAAATTCTATTTTTGACATGAACACAGAGTACTTTTTAATAGACTGGACACGTCTGTCGTTCAACCCTTGAATGCCGCCACCGTATCGCCACAAAAGAAATAATAGTAGGTAGGTAGGTTTTACGCTATTTCTAGCGTGCCAATGAACTTTATGTCACGGTTAGTTATTGAACAAAGTTAGACTTATTTGAGAAGGTCTAGATTTTATTATTTTATTTTCTTATTTGATGCTATAAACAGTTAGTAGACCATGGTCTTAACAACGTTAGTTCTGGGAAAACAGTGATATAAAAGACACCGTGTATAGCCGACTATCCGGAATGCAAAAATGTGACAGTGCTGTTTACTTGCTCAGGTGAAGAACGAGATAAACATGTATAATAGCCGCGTCGCATTGTCGCAGGAATAAATGACGTAACGCGACGAAAGATAAAATCTCGAATTGCAAGAGAACCAACAAATAAAAAAATGCTTTTCCATTAATTTAGGTATCATAATTACCTACATAACTATGCAAAAAATACTTTAAACCTTTTCTAAAGTCGGAGAATGAACGATAGTGTTTTAAAAGAGCCGATTTTGACTAATAATTGTATCGGGAAAGTATCACCAATTGCGTTTCTGACCTTCATTTATGTAGTTTAAATCCTTAAGTAAATATTGCTTAAATATGCAATCAGTACCACTTTTCGTTATTTAATACGACAGTTACTTAGAGGCTCAAATTTTTCTACAAACCTAGCGTCTTAAAATTTCAACTGTTACGACGTAACTGACAAACATAAACACAAACTTCATCGAAATTAGGTTTTTTTTATACCACCTGGAGATGGAACCAGCCTATGGCCCTCCTCATGTTAAGTGGTAACCATCGTCTATAACAAAGTATTGTCTCATAGGTCACGCACCTTACAAACATGCCCTACGATGCACTACCCTGCGTCCAACAACTTGAGGCATACAAGTGCAAAACCTCATGTGTCAGTAATTTCACCGGCAACCAAACCCTTCAAACCGAAACACAGCAATGCTGTTTGGCGGCAGAAATAGATATGATGGTATTACTTGCCCGGACGAGCCCTTTCACAAGAAATTCGACTCTTACTACTACTACTCAGTTTAGTCGTAAAAACGCGGGCTGCCAATGTACGTCGCCGGTAGAATTGTCAATCGGCCATCATTCGCTACATCTATCTATAAGAAAAGGAATTTTTGGCATATTTTTTTTTTTTGCGTGAATTTTTCTAATTTTTTAATAGTTATTCTGCTATTCGGGACGGAGACAAATCAACAAATCAAAGATCATACAAATCGGTCGAGCCGTTCTTGAGTTATAAATGGTGTAACTAACAACCCGACTTTGTTTTATATATATAGAGGATTAGTATGGATGGATATATTATGCATACTGGATATGTTTGTCGAAGCTTCACTGAAGCTATGATTTAATCGTTAGTTAATAGGCACTTTGTTTAAGCATACAAACTGGCAAACTATCTTTAAATTATAGCAGCCCTAACTGCCTGGGGAATATTCTACCCATAAAAATAAACACTTGTCCGTTACATAAAATGGTTATGTTTTTATTACATTACTAGCTTCCGCACTCAGCTTCGCACGAGGATTTTATCAATAACCAATAGTATATGTTTCAATCTCTGTCATAATCTATCTATATGAGATAAGATTTTCGTTATTGTACACCAAAGTAAAATACAGAACATAATTTTTACAAATACTTTTAGTACAAGGGGCGGTTTTATCGCTAAAAGCGATCTGTACCAGACAACCTTTGTATGGACAGGATAATAATTGATCACATGACGGTGATCTATGTAATACTAAAAACATACCTACATATTATATAAAAACCTAAAATAATAATAATAACACATATTTTTAATTTTCCAATTAAAATACAAATAGCTAACATAAAAATGGTTATGATGAATTAACAAGTAGTTACAACTTCAACACAGTCACAATAACTACATCACTCAACATTTTCAAACGGAAAGTTTAAGAGCACTATCTTTCTCTGTAATTTTATATTGATATAGGTATATATTTATACTAGCTGTTGCCAGCGGCTTCGCACGCGTGGTTTGCCAATAAATAGTAGCCTATGTGTTATTCCAGGTTATGATCTACGTATATACCAAATTTCATCGCAATCGGTACAGCCGTTCCGGCGTGAAAGAGTAACAAACATCCATATCCATACATACAAACTTTCGCATTTATAATATTAGTAGGATTAATAATAATAATCCTCCTAGCCGATTTCGACTACAGAGACTTGACTTTGTGATTATTGGCCTAGGTGTTTAGCCTGTATGTGGCTGATGTACCCTATTTTTGCGCTAAAAGTCCGGTTACAATGAACACAAGTTAAGGCGCCATTAATGTAGTTGTAATTGATATTAGCCGGCGGTCGACTTTTAAGCTGATCTCGTTTTAAGTCTAGTTCTTGCCTCCTTTCTTCTTCAAACTCGTACACTTTGTCCTGAACATGACGCCTCCATTCAGGTCGTTTTTCAGCGAGAGCCTCCCAGCGCGACGGATCGATACAACACCTCTTCATGTGCCTCTTCTGTACGTCTTTGAAACGTAGGAACTGACCTCCGCGTTTCCGCTTACCATGTTCTAGTTCACAGAAGAAAATGCGTTTCGCCCTTCGCTCATCAGACATCCGAGACAGGTGCCCGCACCAACGCAGCTGACGCCGCATCAAATATGCCTCTATGCCACAGACATTAGCCCGTCGTAGAACATCGGTATTACGGACCCGATCCGACCACTTGATGTTAAGAATGTCGCGGAGGCATTTCAGATGGAATCTGTCTAACGTGCGTATGTGTCTGCGATACAGGCACCATGTCTCTGCCGAGTACAAGATGTTAGGAAGTACAATAGCCATATACACCTTAATCTTGGTACTCAATTTGATGTTATGGGAGCGAAATACCTGGACTCGTAGTTTACCAAAAGCAGCCATAGCGGAGCCAAGTCTGCTGTTGATCTCCGAGTCAAGGTCGCATTTTGTTGTTATGCTGCTTCCCAGATATCTGAATGTATCGACCTGTTTTATGGGCTTTCCATCGATTTGCAGATTCAGTGGAGCTTGGTTAACAGTGTCCATGGCCATCACCTCTGTCTTTGTAATATTAATTTTGAGGCCAAATCTACAGCACGCAGCGTCAAGCCGAGTCATCAAGTCCTGGAGTCCCTCAGAAGATTCCGCAACGAAACATAGGTCATCAGCATACATCAATTCGGTAATGAGGTCATACGATACCTTTGTGTGCGCTTTTAACCTAGCCAGGTTAAAGATACTGCCATCTGTGCGAAAACGTATGCGGATCCCTTCGGTGTTGGCTTGTAAAGTCTCCCTCACGACAACGGAAAAGTACAGAGCAAAAAGAGTGGGTGCTAATACACAGCCTTGTTTTACACCACAAGTGACAGGGAATTGCTCTGTCTGCTCACCATTGACGGTTACGCAACAAGTCATGTTGTCGTGAAGAAGTCTTATCAAGCGTATAAATTTGTCGGTGCAACCAAGTTTCGAAAGCACAATCCACAAAGCTTCGCGAGGTACACTGTCAAAAGCTTTCTCCAGATCAACAAAACAGAGAAACAGAGGTTGACACTGTTCCCTGCTTTTCTCTTGCAGTTGTCTAAGAGAGAATATGGCCTCGCATGTGCCGCGATTGGGTCTAAACCCAAATTGCGTTTCAGGCAATATACTTTCAGAGAGCTCCATAAGACGATTTAAGAGTACTCTGGCAAAAGTTTTTCCTGGAGTAGACAGAAGTGATATACCCCTATAAGAGTTGCAAACAGATCGATCACCTTTATTTTTATACAAAGAGCAAATTAGTGATACGCCAAAACTAGGAGGAACGAACTCCATTTCCCACATGCGCTGGAAAAATTGCCAAATCTTGTAGTGCAACTCATCTCCGCCATATTTAAATAGTTCTCCTGGTATGTTATCGATGCCGACAGCCTTATTGTTTTTCTGCGCTTTGATGGCGATGATAACTTCCTCAAGAGAAGGAGGCTGATCCAGATCTACGGCTTGTGGTAAGGCAGGAAGTGATGCTAAATAGTTTATGTCAGCAGAACGATCCACATTGAGTAAGCTGTTATAGTGTTCTGCCCAGCGAGTAAGAACTTCTCCTTTGCTTACCAGGAGGGTACCTGAAAGTGATTTCAGTGGTACGTTTACTCGATGTGGACTTCCTACTAACTTTTTAATCTCGTTAAAGAAATCGCCGAGTCTATTCGAATCAGCAAGCCACTGAATATAGCGAACCTTGTTCAGCCACCACTCATCTTTTGCGTTTCGAGTTAGTCTCCTTATTTGGCTCGTACTCTCCTTTATTTTTTCAGAAGCAGTTGTCTGATTTCCCTTTCGAAGGAGCTGGCGGTGTTTTTCTAGGGCGACTGTCAATGTATTATCATTTTCGTCAAACCAGTCTTCACAGACACGAGGTTTTTGGCCTAAGATCTCAGTAGCCGCATTGATGGTATTTGTAGTTAACAGTTTCCAGCCCTCGTCTAACTGTTCATCTTCGGGGTGTATGCCTGCTGTAAAGGTATTGACAGCTTCCCTGTAATTTGCCAATATTTCAGCAGACTCTAGCTTTTTCAGATGAAGACAGTTAGGCTTAGCCCTGCGAGGTCTACGGCAAGGGCTAAGACGCAAAAATAGTTTTGTAACAACAAGTCGGTGATCCGACCAACAGTTTGCGCCCCTCATTACTCTCGTTACTTTGACATCCGCTATATCCCGTTGACGGACTATAGCATAATCAATAAGATGCCAATGCTTGGACCTTGGGTGCATCCAGGTAGTTTTGTATTTATTTGGGAGTCTAAACATGGTATTGGTAATACCCAGATGAAATTGGGAACAGAGGCTTAGTAACAGTTGCCCATTACTGTTCATGTTACCAATGCCATGTCGCCCTATCACCCGAGGCCAAGCTTCAAAATCACGTCCGACGCGAGCATTAAAGTCGCCAAGAAGCAAAACTTTCTCACAGCGCCGGATTTTAGTCAGCACTTCTGACACTTCCTCATAAAATTTGTCCTTGACGTCATCACTTTTGGCGAATATACGCTGATAACATTTAAGTATTTATTGTTTCGAAGATGGAAACGTAAGGACATGACACGATCAGAGATAGCAACTGGATGTTCTTCCAACTTAGAGGCTAAAGTAGTTTTAATAGCAAAGCCTACTCCTGACCGTCTAGGCTCAGAAGCTGGTGTGCCTTTCCAGAAGAAAGTGTACCCACCACCACGTTCAACAAGCTCACCTTCGTCAGCTAGATGTGTTTCGCTGAGAGCGGCTATGTCGACGTCATAGCGTTTGAGCTCGCGAGCCACAATGGCGGTTTTACGTTCTGGGCAGAGGTTGTTGGGTCGGTCTAAAAGAGTACGTACATTCCACGCACCAAAAGTCATATTCATCTGCATGTTTTTAGATTTATTCTTATTGCGAGGAATGAGCGTTTGTTTGGAGCACCTTTTCTAGCCCCCTCCCCGGCTGAGCGAGGAAAGCAGTGCCTCTCTAAATAAAGCTGCTTTGTCTCAAAGAGTGCTGCCGAACCACACTGTCACCCCGATGCAGTGCTAGAGCGACCACTCTCCTCTCCTTAGGCCACCCGTGTCCAGGTATTAGACCAAGCCCAGGACTTTTTTAAACTCGGAATGACAAAGCCAAGTCAGATGCGCAGGATATATTAAGTTGCATAAGTGTGCGCGCCGTACACAGATGCACCCGAGAGGGTGCATCTGTGTACGGCGCGCACACGTAGTAAGGAGGAGACTCCTTACTCCCCTTGACCCAGTGGAACGGAGAACCGCTACGACTGGAAGGGAACAGGACGCAGTATCTGGCAACGATAAAAAAACTCCTATCGCTACCTTCAGGCCTTCTACAGTTGCCTGGTTGCCTCGCCACTTGAGGTGGATTGCGTTGACGCCGAAGCAACGAGCACTAGCACGGGGAGTGACCGTGCCGACTCGAGGGCCGAAACACGCCGTTGCTACAACAAAGTGTTTCGGCACTCGAGCCCCCCTCTACCAGCCTAGGTTCCTAAGGTGTGGCCGCTGCATGCTATAGCGGCGACCACTAACGACGATCGAATCGAAAATAAATCCTCTTAGAGTTGGCAACGAATCATCGGTCCGTCAATCACTGACTACGTTTGCAACGTCCGAAACTTTTATAAGGCATGCCAAAATCGACGAAGCATGCTTTCGGAATATATATATGTTAACGATTGTCTACTTGGAAACACTAGAATCGGTACCTGCTACCATCATGACGCTGTTGAGATCGCGCAATTCTCGGCTGGTTGTTACTTCAGGATCATCAGCAATCCTGACAACTTAGCTGTGAGAGCGCAGGCTGCTGCGCACTCGTTGGCTAGAAGGGCTGCGCAAGCGCCATCTGGCGGGGCTGCGCAGGCAATGATCGGCAGGGCTGCGTAGACGCTGGTCGACCGGGTTGCGCAGATGCTGAACGACAGGGCTGCACAGGCGCTGGTCGGCTGGGCTGCGTGGCTGATGCGCTGGCTGCGTGGCGGATGCGCTGGCTGCGTGACTGATGCACGTTGTCTGCGTGACTGATGCTCGCTGGCTGCGTGGCTGATGGTTGCTTCGGCTGCGCGGCTGATGCGCGTCGGCTGCGAGGCTGATGCGCGCTGGTTACGCAGCCGATGCGTGCGAACTACACAGCAGCCGTGCACAGGTAGCACGGCAAGTGCGCGCGGGCCTCGTGGCTGATGTACACAGGTTGCGCAGCCGCTGCACGCAAACATCCCTACTTCTGATTTGGTAGCCCTCACGGACTAATAAAACACCTCGGCTATTTAACTGAATATATTTTGACGCTTTCACTTCACACTAATTCACTCCACGACGACTAAACGAAGACTATTAGTAGTATTACATTACATTAGTAGGATTAGGTATATATTATATCCGATATCATATATTTATTATATTAAATCATACTTTAGGTATAGTTCATATTAGTTTTGGGTATACATAACGTGACCATTCGTCCCGCTTTGGGCGGGACAGTCCCGCTTTCAGGCTGTCTGTCCCGTTGTCCCTAACCAAAGCAAAACTGTCCCGCTTTTACAAAGATACCAAACGATAAATTCATTAAACTATGAGGATCATTGTATTCGAAAGGCGTGGGCGATAGCGGCAGCGAGTCTAAATAACACAAAGTCTAACATCATCAAATCATGTGATAAGACATTTCAAAACTAATTTGCTCCACCGACAAATACAAAACAAATGCGTCTTCAACCACAATCTAATGTTAATTATTCATATATTTATATAGGCACCTAATATATTATTTTTCATTTCCTTTTCTTTTTTTAATAAATACCTAGTAAAATACTTTTTTTTGTTTAATTCCGCAAGCGTCCCGCTCTGACAACACAAATAAATGGTCACATTACGTATAAATACCTATTTATTTATGATTTTGTACACTCACCTACCTTTAAAATCCTCTCTCTAGCCTCAAAGGTGTGCTAGAAGAAAACTCTTCTTAGGGTTAAGCTCACGTTTGTACATGACCTCTATTTCTGTATTCTTAAATGTATTTTCTTGTGTGCAATACATAGTTAAGAATACAGGAGGGACTTGATAATGGGTGTGTACTTTTGTATAAACTACATTTCATTTAAAATTACAGCCGTTGAATTTCATGACGTGAGTAACTAACAAATATCCCACCTTTCCCATTTTTAATATTAGTGTGATTATTCCTTTTTTTCATCCCCTATGCTCGGCCGACACGGCCTAAAATGATGATGATGGTTAATTTTTTCAGATAAACATACATATTTTTGAACTCGTCTACAAAACAGCAGCTCGTGGTTTTTGTGCCTTAAGCAAACGTATTTGGTGGCTAAATATGATTTAAAGATTTATTAAATCGTACAAATACATTAAATTAAAATTTTAAAACCTGTTTTGGTCGCTTAATACGTTTAGGGATCGTTTTGCAAGCGGGTTAAACAGCACTTTGATAATGCGCCACGAAAGTGATCTAGGTTATTAAAAATACAATTTCAAGCAAACCTACAGTTTACAAATGCCTTTATTATAAGAGGCCTAATAGATTAAACAAACATATATCTTCTTCTTCTTCGTGTCGATGTTACACTAATACTATAAACATATATCTTCTTCTTCTTCGTGTCGATGTTACACTAATACTATATAAATATAAATGCGAAAGTTTGGATGATTATTTTTTTGTTTGTTTGTTACTCAATCACGTCGTAACGGCGAGACCGATTTAGTTGAAATTTAGTAAGTACGTAGATTATTGCTTGGATTAACACATAGGCTACTTTTTATTCTATAAATCAGGGCCCACGGGATAAAAATGGGGTCTCACGTCAAGTTGCAACAGTGAGTTCAGCTTTATTTCTAGGTTATCTTACTACAACTCATACGAAGTCGCGGGCAACAGCTAGTGGTCCATATTATTTTGAACATCAATTAATGTGGTTTTGTCAATACTTGGGCACTGCAACAGCGTTATCTGTGGCGGAACAAGTATCCCTCAGGGTGGAAGAATAAGGCACAATAGGCAGCTTAGTAAGTGTGCCATAGACAGTGTGGACAGACGCAACTCGCACTCGCACATTAATGTTTAAAAATATACGAAAAGTAATTTTCTCTCTTTGTATCTTCACTAACTTATATCTCCCTCTCAACTTCCGTTCGCACTTTTCGTAACGCATTCACCAGCTTACTCCCCAAATCAAGCGTGCCTAAAGAAGTTTTACTTCAAAAGTAAAAGTCTTCGGACCGGCTGAGCTGATCTTCGTCACACATAGCTAAGAATCACCCCAGACTAGCTTTCTATTGTGCTTCTATTTAAAAAAACCCCATCCAAAACGGTCCATCAATTTGGGAACTACGATGCCACAGACATAGGTTTCGAATTTGTAATTTGGATGTATGGACAACTTTTGTTTTAATTTTTGAAAAGTCTTATAGTTTGATTTGGTTAAGTAAGTGTTACTGATGGGAAATAGAGACGATTGAGACCAACATGTTTTTTACAAATGTCATTTTCTAAGCTGACTGTATTATTTTTTTTACTAAAAAAAAGTTTGTTTTTTTTTATTCTAAATAAATCTCTAGTTTCTTAAGAACAAAACCGTCTAACTATGTACAAAAGAAAAGGCAAGTAAAGTTTGATGAGCTAAAGTTTTCCACAACCAATACCTAATATGTACCCACAGGGCGTCCCAAGACTATGCGACATGAAAAGAAAGTACCATTAATATTGTAGATAGGATATTTTGTTGCAAGGAGACTTTTTTTTATTTTTAAAACTTAGTAAGACTGCGTTCAAAGATTTTCTAAAAATTACTTGCCTCGTCTGGGAATCGAACCGACTCCAATGTAAAAAAAACCGTATTTTTATGATGCCAATCGAAAAAATGGATAAAAAATAATAATTCCTCTTATGTAACATAGTATCTTATAAAGTTATAACAATAATAACGTTAAATGTTTGATTCAAAGTTATGATTTACAAACAGAATTGAGACATGTCCTAACGTGTTATGTACTCAAATGCGATATTACTAAAAGATTAACGATTTGCATAAGACAAAAAGGAACACATTTTGAGCATTTAATTAATTTACAAACAGTACTCAATTCAGGCAGTTTCAGTCAAGTATATTTTTAATTGGATTAAAATGTTTAATTTTACGTTATTCCAAAAGGAATCATTACTTATTGTCCATTCTTTCGATTGGTGTCATAAAAATACAGGCTGTTTTTTTTCACATTTAAGTCGGTTCGATTCCCAGACGAAGCAAGTAATTTTTAGAAAATCTTTGAATGCAGTATTACTAATTTCTAAAATTAAATACAGTCTCCTTTTCGCAAAATATCCTATCTACAATATTTAAAATGTTAACCCTTCATGAAGCATACTCGTGGGACGTCCTGTATATAAAAATGAATCCCTGTTTCCCTTGGTCACGCCATAACTTGAGAACAAGTTTAACGATTTTAATGATTTTCTTGTGTTTTTGAGTGGATCCCTGGATGGTTAGGTAGGTGGCGCTGTTGTCGAGATCCAGAAAACTGTAGACGAAGTCGCGGGTGTAGTGTATAATTCATGTAGTATACCTACTTAGGTACTCTAGCTAATAAGACATGGATACCTATTCAATAAACAGTCTTTATCCAGCTCTCGCTTGTTTCACTACTCTCCTAATAGGCTCCTATCGCATGGCGACCCTGCCTTGTAACAGGAACCGCGCGCGCATCCCTCCGATTGATTAGTACAACTAGTATTATAATAAATCAAGCTTGTTCACCTAGCTCCTTTGAGTCTGTTCCTCGCAGTCGGCTCTTTAGTATCATAATTATATTAACTTTTGTAGGTTATTTTTGCATTGCACGTACACAACGAGCTATCTACCCGCAACTTCGTTCATCTGTACTTAAATCCTTAATGGCATAAACTATACTATATATAAAGGGGAAAGATTTGTATTTTTGTATGTTTGTAACGAATAAACTCAAAAACTACGAGTCCGATTTCAAAAATTCTTTCACCATAGAATGCTACATTATCCCCGAGTAGCATAAGCTTCTTTTTACCCAACTACGCAGAAGGAGGGTAATGTTTTTATTGAAAAACTACGCGTGCGAAGCTGCGAATTGGTAAGCTAGTTATTTATAATTAAGGAAAATCGCATACGTCCGGCAACGTCGTCAGCCCGTTCGGATAAGCATTAGTACATAGTAACATAGTACCAATAGAAACCAAATACTTTTTTATTTTTCGAACTCTACCTGAGCATCTCCTGCACCCAGTCTGAAGTGGCCGTGAAATTAAAGGTGAACCTTTTTAAAGTAAAACTTCTTTACGCACGCCTGACTTGGGGAGTAAGCTGGTGAATGCGTTACGAAAAGTGCGAACGGAGGTTGAGAGGGAGATATAAGTTAGTGAAGATATAAAGAGAGATACGTTTCGTAACTATCGGGGCAAGAGAGAGGTGCGAGCACACATTTTCTTTCCTTCTCTCATAGCCAGTTGATATACATAGGTACATATACACGGTGTCCTTTAAATCACTATTTTCTCAGAACAAACGTTGCTCAGAGCATGCTCTAATAACTGTTTATAGCATCAAATAAGAGAATAAAAAAATAAAATCTAGACCTTCTCAAATAAGTCTAACTTTGTTCAAAAACTAACCGTGACATAAATTTCCCATGAACTTACGCTAGCCGTAGCGTATTATCTACTCCTTAGTTGGATAGTTACCTTGTAGCTACCGGTCAGACCGCTATGTTGTAGGGCGTAACGTTAAAATAGACGTTTTAAGTTCGCAACTTTTTATATTTTTCAAAGAACGATTTCGTTTTGTTTCTTAATTTGATGTTGTAAACTGTTAGTAGAACATGGTCTGAACAACGTTTGTTCAAGGAAAACAGTGATTTAAAGGACACCGTGTAGGTAAAGCCAAAGAAGTATTTTTTCAGTCGTGTGGTCCAAAGCACACTCGTTTTTTTTTACTTATAACTTCTTGGACGCGAGGATAGCTCAACTATTATTTTATCTGTGGCCAAGTTTTCAATTATTTTCAATATTGAATGGCAAACAATCTCAATAGAAACTATCCTGTTCTTTTTCATGATATACAGTATTTATCGGTTCCATCAAGATTGGTTCAGCTTCAGCGGTTTAATCGTGAAAACGTAACATACAGAGAAAAACACGAACATAGAGACAGACTTTCGAAATCTATACTAATCTATATTAATATTATAAAGAGGAAAGATTTGTATTATTGTATTTTTGCGTGTATGTTTGTAATGAATAAACTCAAAAACAACGGGTCTAATTACAAAAATTCTTTCACCATTGGAAAGCTACATTCACCCTGAGTAACATAGGCTACTTTTTACCCAACTGCGCAGAAGGAGGGTAATGTTTTTATTGAAAAACTACGCGCACGAAGCTGCGGATTGGTCAGCTAGTTTATAATAATAATATGGATAAGGTATTACTCGTGCGCGATAACTTGGGACCTGCTAGGAATGCGACTCCCCCGATGGCGCCCGTATTGTACCGTTAGCATCACTATTTTTTACTAGGGTCGTCGTACGTCACGTTACGACGCACTCTGGAATTCTTTTAGTTTTCGTTTGTGTTATTGTTTTGTTGTCTGGAAAAAAGAAGTCAACCATGTGGACAGGCTTCGACAAAAGTATTGGGACAATGACCTCTTACAAGAGACGAATGAACCGCAATTTATTGTAAATTTATCGGATACCTCTTCGTCAAGTGATTATAGTGAGACTGAGGACGAAGAACAACCTCTAGAAGGCATAAATCCACTAAGTAGTGACGAAGATGGGATAATGTAAATAATAGATAAAATAAATGTATAAACATAAACATTGTATTTTTATTTTATTCAAATAGTGTAAAAAAGATTAGATAAAAAGCAGCGTCCTCCCTGAGTAACATAACAAATTAGGTTAAAAAAAACAAAGACGAAGCCGCGGGCGGCTGCTTGTTATGTTCGCTTTTTTGCGGGCGGTACAAACACGCCAATATGACGTCACCGCGCTCAGGTCCTAACTTATCGCGCACGGATAATACCTAGGTAACAGTAACGAGCTCGGAAACCAATTAATATAATTATGCAGGTACTTTGTAATATACCTATCATATCACACATAAACTCAATTAAAACCTGCTCTGCCGTTTTCCTGTTTACTTTGTTTATCGGTACCTTCAGTAGATATATCAAATATTTGGTCGAGCGCCTTTTCGACAACGCACAGTGAAGGACTCCGTTCCGTAGCCATAACAACTGTATCATAGTCATTTTTAAATTACAAAGCTTATTTTGCTGTTCATTTAGGTCTTGACATCAAAATAAAACCGGACAAGTGCGAGTCGGACTCGCGCGCGAAGAGTTCCGTACCATTATCTTTCATCATCATCATCATCATCATATCAGCCGTAGGACGTCCACTGCTGGACAAAGGCCTCCCTCATTGATCTCCAGGAACTGCGGTTGGAAGCGGCCTGCATCCAACGCCGACCTGCGGTTCTTACCAAGTCGTCTGCCCATCTTGTAGGTGGACGTCCTACGCTGCGCTTCCCGGTACGTGGCCTCCACTCGAGAACCTTCCGGCCCCATCGGCCATCTGTTCTGCGCGCTGTTCTCGCGTTCGTTCTGTTCCCATTATCTTTAAAAACGGCAAAACAATCACGCTTGGTGTATGGGAGCCGCCCCGTAAATATTAACTTTTATTTTCGTTTAATTATTTATTTTTAAAGTGAATATATAACTAAATATTCTGTGAACATTTCAAGCGTCTACCTGTTGCCGTTATCAATATCGAGCAAAAACGAGCAAAAAAATCACGTTTGTTGTATGGGAGCCCTCCTTAAATATTTATTTTATTCTGTTTTTAGTATTTCTTGTTATAGCGGCAACAGAAGTACATCATCTGTGTGAAAATAAAAATGAAATTTATAATAAAATAAATATTTAAGGGGGGCTCTCATACAGCAAACGTGATTTCTTTGCTCGTTTTTGCTCGATAGTGATAACGGCAACAGGTAGACGCTAGAAATGTTCACAGAATATTTAGTTATATATGCACTTTAAAAAAAAAATTAAATTAAAATAAAACAAATATTTAAAGGGAGGGTTGGGTTACCATACAACAAACGTGATTTTACGCCCTTTGTGCGCGAGTCCGACTCGCACTTGGCCGGTTTATTTCTTATTATTAAGTTGAATAAATATATTGATGTCACGCTGTATATTAGATTTGGGATAAAACGTTTCTGTTTCTGTTATCGTATATTGAAGCTCAAGCGAAACCCCTATCCTTTACACTTATCTCTAATCTCAGATTTGTTTAATTGGAACTCGGGACGGTATACCGATATAACCTTCACCGGATGAAATGCTTTCATTTAGGTAACTTATCTCTACTGTAGGTACAGATAGATATATTTTAGAGTATCTCGTAACTAAAGATGGCGTTCACTAATAGAGGGTTCCTATATCCGTCGGTAAAGCTACGACTCGTTTCTCCTTGAAAACCTGTCAAAAGTTTGACACTAGTTTGACACTTTTTCAAGGAGATACGAGGCGTAGTCGGTTACCGACGGATATAGGAACCCGCCTTAATAGGCGCGCCAAATATCTATACCTCCTATACTAATATTATAAAGAGGAAAGATTTGTATTTTTGAATGTTTGTAACGAATAATATCAAAATCTACGGGTCCGAATTCAAAAATTAATTCACTTTTACAATGCTACATTATCCCTGATTAACTTATGCTACTCTTTACCCAACTGCGCAGAAGGAGGGTAAGGTTTAATGTGTTTTTATGTTTTCTACGCGTGAGAAGCTGCGGATTGGTCAGCTAGTATAAAATATAGAGGAATAATCTAAGGAGTGTACGTGTATTTATTTTATAATGTAAGTATGTGTTACTTTATCCATTCCATATGTGTATATAATATATACTTATATTAATACTAGCTGACCAAACCGCAGCTTCGCACGAGTGGTTTTCCAATAATAACATTACCCTCCTTCTGCGCAGTTGGCTAAAAAGTAGCCTATGTCACCCGGGGATAGTGTAGCTTGCCAACAGTGAAAGAATTTTTTAAATTGGTCCCGTAGTTTCAGAGGCTATTAAACACAAACCAACAAAATATTTCCTCGTCATAATATTAGTATAGATTATTTGTCTGTCTGTGATTTCAAAATAAATGTTAAAATTTAGGTAAAACCGACTATTAAATACGATGCCTAATCATACATTAACATTATTAGAATTTGTGTGTCTGTCCGTCTGAAAGTTTGTCTCCAATAGGCTCTAAAACGGTCAACAGATTTCAATGGAAATTTTAGAGATTAGAACAGAATTTTAACATAAATTTTTGTGTATGTTCCATTTCGTTATTTTGCAGGGTTCAGAAGACCCTGCAAAATAACGAAAACAAATTGACGAGCGATGCACCATGCCTCTACGCGTGTCTTGGCTCTACCTAGTCTACCTACATACATATGTACACACACACTCACACATCAAAGCCATTGCGCTACTGTATATTTTTGTACATACATATTTTTTTATATTTACAAAGTCTAGAGCACAGAAGCCCGCGCCGGGTAGCCACACTTTTAGTTTTTTTTTTTTTTTTTTTTTTTTTTTTATATAATCAAAAGGACTTTGTCGCTTAGCGACCACATCGTCCCATAAAACAAAATAACACAAGAATAACTTCTAAATTAATAACCAAACAACCAAAATAATTCACTAAAAAAAAAACAAATTCCTTAACTTAGCTTAAACCTACAATTGCTAATTTATACAGCATTTCCGCTTCTTTTGACAGAGGGTCAGCCAAAATACTGTTGATAAGGCCGGTGCGAATGGTCTCATACCTACTAAAGCAAGCTGATCTGAGTCTCTCATTCCGGACACATTCCATCAATATATGTAGTACATCCTCAACAACACCACACTCGTTGCAATTAGGAGATTGAACCTTTTTCATTAGAAATGTTTTGTTTGATGGAATGTGTCCCGAGCGTAATCTAAGTGCATTTTTTAAAACATTTCTACAAAGATTTGCATTATCGATCCAGGGATAATATGATACTTGTGGTTGAATAGTTTTGTACCATACTCCTTTTTCAAGTGACCGTTCGTCAAAATATTCTTGCATAAACTTATGCAAGTTTGCTTAATTATTTTAAAACGTTCCGAATATAGAGGTAATACATTCAATGGAATCCCGTCTTCTATTGCCCGTTTAGCCAAATTATCTACATCATCATTTTCTTTTAGTTGTATGTGGGATGGGATCCATTGCAAAATTATTTTTCTATTACTAGATTGTAACCTCCAGATCGATTCTAATATTTTATAGGCAGTCGGTATGCCTCTCACAGAAGAGGTACAACGAGCCAAATGTTGCAGTGAGCTTTTAGAGTCAATCAAAATGACAAATCGGTCGAAATTTATTGAATTAATGTATAATAGGGCTTCCGCTATGGCAATCAATTCAATATGCATAATTGAAATATCAGAATCGATCTTGAGTTGTTTTCAAGTTTAATTTTGGTGAATGAGCGCAAGATCTTCATAACCTTAACCTTCCTTCCCCTTTCCACCACCGGACAAGCAGACGTACCGAGAAGTAACACCCATACCTGGTCGGCATACCACCTTACCGTACCAAACGATTTGCTTCAACTTTTCTTGTTAGCACAAGTAAAGAGTGGAACTCACTTCCGGCGTATGTTTTTCCGAACGAGTATAATCTCAGAGTGAAAAGATTCTTTCTAGGCAAGTGTGCTCCATTTTCGATCACACCATCACTTACCAGGTGAGGTAGTGGTCAAGCGCTTGGCTTCAATAAAAATAAGAAAAATAAAGTAGTTATAATTCATTTTTAATTTTTAAACTAATTGTAACCCGTGACATTATAACTTATATTTTTTTAATCAAGACTTATCAATGCTAGTCGTTTTATATACAATTAATTTTAATAAATACTTATATTTTACGTATATTTTAAAGGTGTTTTGTATCAATTTGTTCTTATATTGACCTAAACATTTATATGACCAATAAACTGATTATTCCTTATTGTTCCTGATTACCTGAAATGATAACCACTGCCATTAAGAATTCTGTATACAGAACAATTATAATCAGTAGGGATATCATAATAGCTAATTGATCGAGCGAAGCGAGATTTCTAAATCTACTTGGGAAAATTGGCGTTGTATATATGTATGTTTGTTTCTCCGAGGATAACTTTCGAAGCGTTTATCCGATCATCGTAAAATTTCATACATAGGTAGGTAGTGATGGCACAATTTCCGTGTGACTAAATGAGCTAAACATGTGGGGGGGTTGTTTAGATATTGGGGTTCAAGAAGGGTAGAAAAAATGAAAATGAGACTATTAGATCAAGTGAGACGTCAAATGAAAAGTCTTTATCAGTACATTTCGACCCCGTTTTTATTTTTAGAAAAGTTCTTGTAGTTTTTGAGTTATTAGCCATAATAAAAACTAAACTTTGACTAAATTTACAGAGTACCTACACCAGTGACCCCACAGTGCTGAAATTTGGTATGCGTGTAGCTTTAGTATCACAAATATAAGCACATGCCTGAAATTGAGAATAACTGCAATTTGAACTCCAAAAAAGAATAACCAATTTTTTTTTAATTTTATTGCGGGGAAACATGCTTACGGCCCACCTGATGGTAAGAACATGAACTCCCGTTACCTGTAATATGAATGAAACTGTAGGTCAAATAATTTGGTTATTTATTTCGTAGCACTATTTTGATAGTCAAAGATTACGAATAATATTTTTTTGTTTGTATGGTAGACTCGCGAGATCTCAGTTCGGGACGAGCCACTAGTATAGTAGTGTGCGGAACACTACGTGCGAGTTCTACTTGCACTTATCCGTAAAGTTGAAGTGTCAAATAAATTATCGAATATAATGTACATACATGTAGGTTCTTTATTTTCGGAAAGGTTGTTTGAAAGGCAATACGTTTTGACCTCTGATCCTTTGTGTATATTTTAGTTTTTTGTGTCTGTTGCTGAAAAGGTACCTATGACTTTAATTTAAGCTTATTAGCTTCATCATCATCATATCTGCCATCGGACGTCCACTGCTGAACTGCCTTCCCCATAGATCTCCAGAGCTACCGATCTTGTGCAGCCTGCAACCAGCGACCTTTATTAGGCCTTCTTTCCATCTAGTTGGGGGACGCTTAGCTTTAAAGTGCGTGTTCTCTACTCGAGAAACATTCTGCCCCAACGGCCGTCAGTTCTTCGAGCTTTGTACCATAATAGGCAAAATAATATAATGATTCATTCTCAATTGACTAATGGCGGGTTCCTATATCCAACTAGCTACGACTCATCATTGGGTCTTCAACACTTCGACCATTTTTGTTTGGGAAGTGTGGGTAAGGCTCGGACTTTCGTGCTTAACCCTGGCTTCAACGTCAGAGACGACTATCTCTGAGTCACGGGGGCTACGACTCGTTTCTCCTTGAAAAGCTGTCAAAAGTTTGACACTAGTTTGACAGTTTTTCAAGGAGATACGAGGCGTAGTCGGTTACTGACGGATATAGGAACCCGCCATAGGTCACCACTGCCGGAAAACTAAATCGATAATCAAGAGTGGATGAAATGTATGGATCGAAAATTATGTACGTAATTAATCGCTTCGTCCCCCGCAAATGGGAAAAGTGCTTGCCCGGGAAAGCATTACCATCATACCTATTTCTGTGTGTTTCTGTTTGAATGGTATGGTTGCCGGTGAAATTACAGGCACAAGCTTTTACACATGTACGCCTCAAGTTGATGTACGAAGGACAGTGCATTCTTAGGTGCGTGACTGCGTGACCATTTGTACATGTGACCGCTAAACGTCAGTGTAACATTGCGTATGCTATGTTGATGACTTACTAATAATAAAATTAAAAAACACGGTTATAAAAAATCGTATGTCATTCAGAATAATTAGGACAAAAACTAGAGGACTGCAACTGTCCGATTTTACTGTTCTCTAAAACCATGTTTTTTTAACTTGAGGTTCATTTTCACCGTTCGCTTTGAAAACTAAGCCGATTTGTTTATCTGACTTTATTATCTTGATGGCGGTTTTGATGAAACCGAATTCACCAGCTCCGTTTTGATCGCTAACGAAGTTTACCTAGAACCATAGACAAAAACGCGATGCGTTTTTAGGGTTTGTACCCTAGGGTAAAATGGGACCCTTTACTAAGACTCCGCTGTCTGTCTGTCCGTCTGTCACCAGGCTGTATCTTATGAACCGTGCTATTTAGACAGTTGACATTTTCACAGATGGTGTATTTTTGTTGCCGCTATAATACTAAATACTAAAAACATAATATAAGAAATATTTAAGGGGGGCTACCATTACAACACACGTGATTTTTTTGCTCGTTTTTGCTCGATATTGATTACGGCAACAGGTAGACGCTTGAAATATTCACAGAATATTGAGAATATATATTATTTGTCGTTTTTATAGATAATGGTACAGAACCCTTAGTGCGCGAGTCTTACTCGCACTTGGCCGGTTTTGTGTTTACAACATTAAACATCGACTTGCTGCAAATAAATTTAACAAAACTTTGCAGTATCGAAACTGTCTGTCAAACAAAACTGTTTTAATCACGTTTGTTGACAGTAGTAAGTATGTCTACTTGGTCTGTGTTCAACGCGTTTTGCTGTGTTTGTGTTTTGTGATGTTTTACATGATGTATAAAATGTAAGGGGACCTAACTTTTGCCGTAGGTAACACACAACAGGTTTTCCGCAAAATAAAGTCATTGACACTCTTTGACGTTTGTTTTATGTTGCCAACTTTAAATATGGCAATCTTTAAAGTTGGCAACACTGCACCTGTACTGTATGTCAAATTGTCAGGTACCTAAGCACCTGACTGTATTTTCTAGTTTGTATTTTTAATAAAATTATTTAAAATACGGTATTTTACATTTAAACTACACGATTTAAAAAATATTTAGTATTTCGTATTTAAAATACTTCCGAGATAGTATTTTGTAATTTGTATTTTAATTAACGGAAAGCATGTATTTTGCGCCGCTCTGTCGTCGACCCGCTTCTTTATATTTTGACATTGAATTCGGTGATTAACTCCCAGGTATCGGCGGCCGAGGCGTTATAAAAAAGGTTCTATAAGGTGCTTTTCCACCGTCACGGCGCCGGCGTGGCGAGGCAAGACGAGCCCACTATGTACCTATACTAAAATTGTGCAACTGTCGCAATCATTCCATGTGAAATTGCTCGAAGACGAAGTGGAGGCGTGAGAGCGAAAACCCAATTAAATTACATAATATTTATCACAAAACTACCATAGGTTGTATGCGTCATACACATATCGATATATGTAAAGTTTTACGAACTCATTTGTATTGTCAGTGTTTATGTCAGTACTTATTGATTACTACTCGTTTATTATAAGTCACTCACCTTCGATTTGCAGATGATATCGTGGTCATGGCAGAATCGATGGAACACTTAGGCAAGATGCTCGATGACCTCGATAGAATCTTCCAACAGGTATAAGACAAAACCATGTAGTATGCCCGCCCGGGTTCGGGGCGAACCGCCCCGAACCCGGGCGGGCATACTACATGGTTTTGTCAACAATTACATGGCTAAGCCATAAAAATAGTTTTATAAATTAAAATTGCTTGTGATGTTAAATGCTGAATATACTTTGTCCATAGTACAAGGTTCCGCTGAATCACGAGCAAATAAGTACACACTTATCAGTTAAATATAATAGTTACCAACTTACCTCGTATGAAATACTCGTCTCGTGTAATTTTCTATTTATTTCTCAGGATTTTTTTTCTTAGGAGCTTCTCAATTAGACGCTGCTATTTTTTAAGGTTATAGTCTTGTGGTGCTACAATGACTATATATAAAATTGCGATGTGCGTGAGTTTGTAATTCTTCTCCAAAACGGCTTGACCGATTTTGATGTTTTTATAAACATATGGGCTCACCTGGATGATTCTTAGCTATAATTGAACCCGTTAGGTGGCGCTGTTTTCCAGAACCTAAAAATTGGTGGACAATTCTACTAAACCAATCGCATCACTATGACAATGGGTTTACTTGCAAAATTGCCAGTAGAGATACCTTTTTGTATTCTACTAAAAATACTTTGACAATGACCGCCGCGCCGATGCTATGACATTACCATTGAAAATTTGACAGCTTATATTACGAAATAAAATACTGGATGTTGATTTGAATTACTTGTATTGTAAACTTCAGATTAATTTTTAATTACGACTAAGCGCGGTGAAATTCAGCCGAGGAATGGCGGCCGTTCGTCAGTCATCGAACCTCCTTTGTTAGACCGAAGTCGTTCGTTTGTGTTTCGTTCGTTCACCGTGACTGGCGCCACCCGCCATTCTTTCCGTTTTTAATAAGATCATTACATAATTTCTATTAAGATAAGTTTACTGTTTATTCTATTGATACAACAAATGCAAACACAATAATAAACACTAGTATTAATGTATTTAACAATTGTCCCATTACTCACCAACGGGTTTCAAATAAACAAAAATAGAAAATGTCAAAATGTCAACAGAATATCACAAAACTATTTTCTGTTTTAAATATACCTAAACAACTTTTGATTTAAAATTTATACTACAAAATTAATCTTATAAATTCTTCAGGTACTTACAGTACACAGTTTAACAAAATATTCAATCATAATCAATATAAATTAGCAGAATTTCGTCCCAGAACTGTCTCAATTCTTACTTTGTCCGATATTCCATCCGGTGCATAATTGAAAAATTAACTAATTGAATCGAAGTACCTGCGTTACTAATAAGAATCTTGGTTATATATAATTATCGTTTTAAAAATATTACCTTAATTACACACCACGTGTTTCCTGTTATGTTATATTTTTGTACAAACTGCTCGACCTATTTTATGTGTTGTTTGCATAATATACATATATCTACATAACATTGCTTTCAAGAAACAATAAAAAATCTCCCCCGAAGCAAAAAAGGGATGTTATAAATCTGTATGTGTGACTGTCAGTCTGTGGTATCGTAGTTCCCAAACGGATAGATCGATTTAGACGCGGTTTCTTTTAATATAAAGCTGGTTTAACTGGGGTGGTTCTTATAGCTATATGTCATCAGGTCAGCCGATCCGCAAATTATATCAGTGTTCCTTGTTAGGGATAGAATAGAATAGAAGAATATAAACGCTTTTTTGTATACCGCACTTAAATTAACTAAAATCATATTTTAAACATCTATCTAGATACGCGATAGTACAATTGGCGGTTTTATCGCTAAAAGCGATCTCTTCCAGACAACCTTTGTATGGACTGGATCTCAGCTGAAAAACGGAAATTTATTACTAGTTTATATGTGACGGGTATTTTTTTAAATTTACCTACACTTTTAATGGAAACAATTTATTGATGTTTGTATGATCTTGTATGTCAAATATTTGATCCTGATCTAGCTAGACGGTCATGTTTGGATGCTCTCTCCCTTTTGATGAGTGAATGGAAAATTATAAAAAATAAAAACGTCGTTTTTTGTAGATGTGTACTCGTATGTTCACGCGTAGCTTTTTACTGGGTTGAATGAATTTTGATGATTCGTTTTGGGGTTCCGTACCCAAAGATTCAAACGGGACTCCGCTTTCTGTCTGTCTGTCCGTTTGTCACCAGGCTGTATCTCATGAACCGTGATAGTTAGACAGTTGAAATTTTCACAGATGATGTTTTTCTGTTGCCGTTATAATAACAAATACTACAATCAGAATAAAATAAATATTTAAGGGGGCTCCCATACAACAAACGAGATTTTTTGCTCGTTTTTGCTCGATATTGATAACGGCAACAGGTAGACGCTTGAAATATTCACAGAATATTTAGTTATACATATATTTACTTAAAAAATAAATAATTAAATTAAAATAAAACAAATATTTAAGGGGGGCTCCCATACAAAAAACGTGATTTTTTTGCCGTTTTTATGGATAATGGTACGGAACCCTTCGTGCGCGAGTCCGACTCGCACTTGGCCGGTTTTCTTTTAAACACTTTTCACTGTAGAGTTCCATTTCTGATTTTTTAGATTTTGTGTTATCTGAAATATGATAATTTCTTTTTAAAAAGGTATTTATTATTTACCTACTAAATAGATATCTAGATACTTAATCGTAAAATAAAGATATTTCGTAATCCACATTTTGTCAGACAAATAGATACTAAAACTGACCCTATAGATATTCTGCTGGAGGCATTACGACATCTTATGGCCCATAAAATGAATGTCGTTGAAGAATACTTTTCGTTTTGAATCACAACCTTAAAATAACTACAAATAGAAACAAAGCTAGCTCGAGTCTAAGGCTAAAACAGCAGCCATAAAGCTGGGCATCCTAAATAAGGTCAGGAGATATTTTACACCAGTACAGCTTGGGTACAGGGCTTAGTCTGTACAAAGCAAAAGTCCGATCTGGTATGGCACACTGCTCACACCTTTGGGATGGTTTGGCCCAATACCAGCTACCTTATGGACGCCACACACGTAACCATTTCTTTGCACCTTTTGAAAGCCTGGCTTGTATCTGTAAATCTCTAAAAGCCTACCCTTCTCCCAAGATTTAAGAGTCATACCGTCAGGTCTCTTACCATCGTCATGAATCAATACTTAGATGTTTCACACCTGCCGGGCGTCCCGAGACGGACACATTTTTTTTAGAATCGGTTCTGTAGTTTCAGAGATCCAACAAACTTTACCTTACCTCATAAGGTTGGCAAATAAGGTACACACGGCTACACATCAAGCTATACATTTCCAGTATAAGCTGACCTCTCATTCTACGAAAAGCCTACACAATGTGAGGTCAGCTAATACTGGAAATGTATAGCTTGATGTGTAGCCGTGTGTACATAATTGTTAAGATTCACGTAAGACGACACATTTGATTATAGTCATAATAGACGACGCCGGCTTTATGTTTCTCCAATGTCACAGCAGTTATAAGAGCTGAGTGTGCAATTACGGTAATTACCTAATAAACTCCATTCATCGCGTCATGCTTAAAATGCTAATTCAGCGGAACTTGAGACCCGCAATTCGTATTGTAATGGTAACCTAATATTTAAACGAAGAAAGATTTTGAACAAGTGCATTGGTTTAAGAATGCACTGCAATTTATCAAACAATTAACAGGTAAGTTATCTATCTCATCACGTAGAGAAGGATTTTCGCGCACGCCGATTTGTAAGCGATCAGAATCGATCAGAATCGATCGCTCGTACGTCAAAATATCTCGGGTGTATAATAGATCGCTTACAGCCCTTGTATAACAAGGAACTATTATTTCACACCATTAAAAATAAACAACTGAAAAATAAACAAAATTTTAAATCATAGGTACAATGTGCGGCCTTATCGCTAAAAGCGATCTCTATCAGGCAACCTTTGGATGGACAGGATAGGCGTTAATCAGATATTAATAGAACATTACATTCCATATCCATACTAAGATTAGAAATGCAAAAGTAACTGTTTGTTTGTATGTTACCTTGTCACGACTAAAAAGCTAAACGGATCGTAACGAAATTTGGCAAGTAATCTCCTTGCCAAATTACATTCTCGTTCAAAAGTTTAGACGTAATTTATTTTCTTTATTGTATGTATTCTAAAAAGATTATTAAAAAAAAATCAGCCTTGTTTTCTTGCCTTTCTTTCCTGGCGTGGTCGCGAAGGAAGAGGCAGTAAAATTTATTGACGTTTCAAAGTGATTTTTGTGATTTTAATGAATAAGAGATTTTGACGTTTGACTTTGACATTACGTTCGGTTCAGTCGTTTATCCTGAAGAAGGCTATCGTTTGTCTCAAAAAATAATCTTGAAGGGGGTGAAATAGGGTAAAAAATTTGTATGGGCAATCCATAATTCATTAAGTTAGGATTAACATTCATATTTAGGTTTTTGGTGAGAAATAAAGAAATACATGTTTCAACTTTTTTGCAAAATCATTCATAACAAAAGGAATAAAGTAAGGGGTTAAAATTATGAGGTATTTTTAGATGCACTCCCTGTACCGTTGGTAGGTATATAGATAGATTGAGACTGGGATTGGGACATACGATACTTTTTACCCGACTGCGCAGGAGGAGGGTAATGTTTTTATTGACAAACCACGCGTGCGAAGCCGCGGGCGTTTTAGATAGTTCTATATAAAAAAAAATTATCATCTACCCCATCTCACTGATTGTTGATATTCAATTTATTTATCGGAAAAGGCTTTGCGACCATGCTCTTTCATTGATTACGCATTACTGATTTGTACAGGGCCGGATTAACCCTATCGGGGCCCCTAGGCAATGCAATTCTCGGGGCCCCTTTCCTTTACCCTATTCTTACTTTTTAAAACATATTTTTCCTATTACAAAAGTCGAGTCGATCAGATCGACTCTTGCTTTTTGCTTTATAGATAATAGTTATAGATATAAGTGATGATCGGTCTCATGATGGAGTAGGAAAGAGAAATGAGACGCAACGTGGTTATTTTAAATGTGATCTTGTTAAATGCAATAAAATATATTGTATTACGAAAGAAAATATTTTTATGAAGTATGTACAATAAGTTTAAATAGCAACTCTTCTAACTTTTTTAGATACAAATAATTTAAAACATCTTGTAAGTTGACCTTTTACAACACATCATTTTCAATCGCCATTATCGACAATAAATTTAAACGGTTCTGTGATATTGTTGAACGAAGACATTTTTTATTAATTTTAATTTCAAAAACTTTCGTTTACCTGTGGCGTTTGATATCATCAGACTTCTAATATATTTGCAATGCTATCATTACATTCGGAAAAGTAGATTGTATCGCTTTTTACAGTAAGTACAATCATTTTTTTCTGTGGCAACATTACCGGATATAAATAATGGGGAATATCACGAATGAAGCTTTTTATTTCTTGGTGCGTGGCCCGCATCGACTAGGCCTCTGTGGGCCCCTAGTCGGTGCGGGCCCCTAGGCAGTTGCCTAATCCGCCTTATGGGTAATCCGGCCCTGGATTTGTGGAGTGTCGGGTACTATTTAGGGATAGATTTTTTTTGCCTATTGTATGGACAAGTGCGTGCTATTGTTACCTCTATGATATCCTACATTGTTAAAACAAGAGTTGTAAGGAGCCGTTTCCAGTTTACAATGACCAACTTTCAGAGAGAACGAGTTATGAAAAGTACTAAATCGCCTTAGAAAAGTAGTGATTAAAAACGAGTGTGCTTTAGAGCACACCACTGAAGTAAAACTTCTTTAGCTCCTTCTATATCTTTTGTATGACGTTATTTGTCAGATAGCTATCTGGAACTTTATCAGGAACCTGTGAAACGGGCCCTAAGTGTTACAAACTACGAAATAAAACTTACGTATTTTAATTTTCAACTGGTAATAACGACACATATATTTATTCATGCGCATGATTATTTATCGGATGGGAGCGTTTGGGAAACTTCGCAACGTCTTTTCGTCCAACATACCTCAGTGCCTTAAGACGAAAGTCTTCAATCAGTGTGTGTTCCCAGTGATGACATATGGAACCGAGACGTGGTCCTTCACTATTGGCCTTATGAATAAGCTCAGAGTCGCTTAACGAGCTATGGAGAGGACTATGCTCGGGGTTTCTCTACGGGATCGAATCAGAAATCAGGAGATACGTAGGAGAACTCAAGTCACCGACATAGCCCGACGGATTAGCACGTTGAAGTGGCAATGGGCAGGCCATATAGCGCGCAGAACAGATGGCCGATTGGGCCGGAAGGTTCTCGAGTGGAGGCCACGGACCGGCAAGCGTAGCGTAGGACGTCCCCCTACAAGATAGGCAGACGACTTGGTAAGAACCGCAGGTCGGCATTGAATGCAGGCCGTTTCCAACCACAGTTCCTGGAGATCAATAAGGGAGGCCTTTGTCCAGCAGTGGACGTCCTACGGCTGATATGATGATTATTATTTACATCATGATCTTCGCAAAAAATTGTTCCATTTCTGTAGGTAAATAATAATGATCTTAGTAAGTTTTAGTCAAATATTGAACTAGATTATCCTTAGATTATAGACAAAATCCCTTTTGTATCCTGTAACATTTTAATCAAACCCGAAATTGGGTTCAATCTATCGATAATGACAATATTAAGTGTCACCGCACTGGCTGAGTAGCGGTAATAACCTCAACCTTCATCGTCAACCTTATTTCGAGGCGCATATAGTATGTGCATAAGTTATTTTCTGCTGCTGCCTGTCATCTGTTGTGGAATAGCTGAACTTTTTCGTAAATCGAAGCTGGTATAGTCAAAATATCAAACGTCGTAAATACTTTTTTTATCTATGGCAAAATGAACTCTATTATACAGCATGAAGGAGTGTTTTGTTTTTGCAGTTTGTATAATTTAGGCTAATTTGGGATAGGAGATATGCGACAAATCAACTGGCTATAAGAAAGAGCGAAAGAAAATGTGTGCTCACACCGCTCTTGCCCCTACAGTAATATACGAAACGTAACTCTCTCTCTTTCTTCACTAACTTATATCTTCCTCTCAACTTCTGTTGGCACTTTTCGTAATGCATTCACCAGCTTACTCCCCAAGTCGAGCGTGCGTAAAAAAGTTTTACTTCAAAAACTTATTTTTCCGAACTTTGATTTTATTAATCAGGCCCTTTAAGTAAAGGCATGTGGGCCGACTAAGATCTAGGCTAGGCTAAGATGTAGCTCAACCTAGATCAATTATTTTTGGTTCATGGAGTGCAGTAGCTTCGTCTGTTACAACCAAACTGTACGAAGCACACTAGGTAAACGTAGATTTTTTGTGATATTCAAATGTATTGAACTTTACAAAATATATTTACCGCAGTTTCACTCAAACATATGCTGGCGCAGCAGAAAAAACAAAATAGAATTAATCACCAGCTACAGAGATAAACTCCAGTGAAATCTGACTAAATCAACCCAATCTTAAATAACAATCCCGACAAAGCCCTCACTATTGTAAGAAACGGCTCTAAATCTTCGAACCTAAATGGAATCGTATTGACTGAATTTCGTATTCATCAGATTTTTAGGGAAATTGGTAAAATTACCGTAATACACTCAGTTATAATTGTATTCAAATGATACATGTGATAAAGTTCTGTTTGTGCGCGCTATCTCTCCCTACATCATACATACAAAACAAGGTAAATTGTTTTGTTTTGTAAAAATCCATTTGGATCTGCGCGAGCAAATGGGAACTCGGATTACCTGAATTCACAACTGCGGTGCGATTATCTGAAATGAAACAAAGCTGTAGCGACAGTAGATAGACTTCGGTAGCTCGCCTTTCAACAAAAAAAATTAAACACAACACAAATGTTTGTCACCAATTTTTGTATAGGATTTTTTTTAAACAAGCACTAAGTAGTGTTAACTTTTGCCTATGTGACAACTCGTACCTACCATCATTCATGCCTAACGTTTATCTCAAGACACTGCTAGCCTAGAATGTCTAGTTTCCAAGATACGGCTATTTGAGAGCTGCCATCCCAAATGTAGATCTCATTCATACCTACCCCATATAAATTTGGTAAATAATTCTCATTTATTTACAAGTACCTGCAGATATTATATTAAAAATAAATCTTTTATAAAATAATATTTTAGAGGGTACAATTGCAGCTAGGGAATAACCCGAATTATCAAAGCTGAGTGAGAACTCTGCTAGTCGAGCAGTAGTCGACCAACTTGTCTTTAATCTAATTTATTTGTAGGTATACCAACAGCTGTTAAAACTTATCCTTATAACAGACAAGCTTCTGCCCGCGGCTTCGCACGCGTGGTTTGCCAATAAAAGTAGCCTATGTGTTAATCCAGGTTATGATCTACGTACATACCAAATTTCATCGCAATCGGTTCAGCCGTTCCGGCGTGAAAGAGTAACAAACATCCATACATACAAACTTTCGCGTTTATAATATTAGTAGGATTAGTTGGGTGTGTAAACAGTTCATTTAGTCATCATACAAAATAAAAAAAAGTACAAAATTAATTTTGTGACGACCTCCGTGGTGCAGTGGGCGAATAGCCGGCTGAGACGCAGGAGGTAGCAGGTTCGATTCCCGCCGCGTAACAAATGTTTGCATGATGTACATATATTTGTTCCGGGTCTGGTTGTTTCTCTATATGTATTATATGTATTTACAAAAAAACCAAGTTGGTATTTAAGTATTCTATCAGTTATCTGGTTCCCATAGTACACGCTCTGCTTAGTTTGGGGCTAGATAGCGCTGTGTGACATGTCCAGCATATTATTATTATTAATTTTTAAAATGGCTTCTGATCTGTAATATTTTTAAATTTGTTATGACATCCTCAATTACAATATTGTAATTTGACATTTTAATGTGTTTCTATCTATTATGCTTTTTAGCCGTTTTAAATATTTGTATACGTCTAGTATGTGAAGCACAGTGATTACTCTATATAATAACACCATCTGTCTTGTACAATTTACCTGTGTTTCGTGCAAATAAATATCAAAGAAACAAAAGTTAAACGTGTTTTAAAATGACTAAATAAGGCACCGTAAAATTGCCACGAAGTGGAGCCCTCAGCATAGCGGTGCCGCGGCAGACCACGCCGGAGGTGGCGGGCCGAGCTGGACGCCCTCTCAGAGGCTCTGGACCGTTGTGTGAGGCATAAATGCGGGGAGGCCTCTGCCCAACAATGGGACAATGTGGGCTAATAGTATTAATATTAAGGCGCCGTACTGACTAGAAAATTCTATACTGTGCAATGCGCGGTGTGATGCGCGCTTCACTAAATACTTATTACTTTTTAATTAAGTATCTTGACTACTGAAACTTATTAACACGATGCGGGACGGTACTCACTTTTTCAAACTATGTGTTATGACAGTAAAATTGCCCATACAAGTTATGACCACTGCTATATCAGTAGTGCCTTATAAGCAAAACTAATGAATAATTTACCAAGACAGTACTTCCATAGCCGTAAGCCTGCTATAGCCGTAGTGTTATATTATTACGCATGCATGGTATGTTACAACTACACTACAGTCATTCCCGTAATCGGCTATAGCCGTACCGTATTTTATAAACCTTTTACTGTCTCAAAATATGATGCTACGGTTATTGCTGTATATTGGTGTCTGATGTAGTTTTCAAAATAAAACCAAAATGTACAAGAATACTCATCATTTATTGAAACACATAAAGTAGTATTTAGTTGTTTTCTATCCTCGATAACTAATTTTTTTATAGCAATGATACTTATTATAAAAACAAATTATTTGAACCAAAATCTAGTCTTCCTCATTATTTGCATGCAAAATGTGTCAATCTTCGAAACATTCGGGACACAAAGGTGTTCTTTTTATACATCCCTTGCATACATATTTAGTTTCCTTTCGTTTGTTTACTTTAGTGCACAGTTTGCAATTCAAATATTTAAATTTTCTTTTGCTGCCATCAGAGGTAGTTGAAAGGGGCATCACGACTGGCCAGTGACCTCTCATTGCTGTTACGCTACATTCTTCCACAACATTTTGCCAAAATCTTCGGCTACTCTACACACTATCTTTTCTTACCACATCGGGACCCTTTACATCATCAGAAATTTTACACATTTCCTTTATCAATTGATCTCTGAACTCAATGGACTTATATTTAGCATTCTTTTTTACATAAGTCTTATACAGATAAAATGTGTTCCAGACAGCTATGTCGAGGCAGTGAAAGATAACCCTCTTGTACCACCTTATGGTTTTACGGGGGGACGAGTAATATGAAGTCATCTGATCAACTCTATCTACTCCGCCCATAAAAGAGTTATAAGCAGCTACTTCAGCGGGTTTAGTAGCAACTTTTCCATGACGATTTGGCACTTGTACCATCTTTGGGTGATCCCGGGTAGAAATTGTATAAACCGGTCTTTTATCTCTCCACATCGATATATAAATTTGGCCTTTGCGATACCAGTAATGATCTCCTTTTTTTAGTTTTAGACTTGTTAGTGCTCTTGGGTTGCCTTTACGATTTTTTCGTAGTGTCCCACAAGAGTGTGTCCGCAAACCAAGTAACTTTTGCGACAGCTCCACGGAATTGTAAAAGTTGTCCATGAAAACATGGTGACCTTTGAGCATATACGGCTCCAATAATTTCAGCACGATATTTTGAGTCTTCTTTCCTGTCTCTGAATCATCTCTACCACGGTACATAATCATATCAAGGACATAACCGCTCGCAGTTGTGAGGACGTAGAATTTGATACCATACTTCGCTTTCTTCGACTTTATGTATTGTCGAAAGTATATTCGACCCCGGAATAGAATAAGGGATTCGTCTATCGATAATTCTTTTGAAGGACCGTAGATAAGCTGAAAGTTATTATTTAGAGCTTTGATAAAATCAAGAACTTTGTGTTCACCCTTTGCTTGATCATCCGCTACACACAGACATCTTATGATTTGTTCGAGCCTTCTACCAGATGTTATATGTTGAAAAAACGGATGGTAGTACAGCGGATCATTGGAAAAAAAATTTCGTCTGACGGGGAATTTCAATTGCCCTTGAAGAAGGCATAAACCTAAAACAGATAACATTTCCTGCCTATCCACAGGTCGAAATTTGTAATGACGACTGTTCCTAGTGCGTGGCCCATCTTGACTAGTTAGTTTTTCACCATATTTATTTGTGCAATCAACCATTTGATCGAGTAGGCTTTCAGGAAAAACCAATTTGAACATATCTAGTGGCGTATGAATGAGATTTACATCAAACTTTGGTCCTGTTGACGACTCATCAAAGTGGAAGTCTGTAATTGGTATAGTAGTTTTTGACCATCCTTCATCGTTATGGAGCTGTTCTGAATCGGTGGCTACTTGGGCAGCAGGTTGTTCAACCTCTGGAGACGGTAGGAAAATGTCCATATCGTAAGGCTCAAAATTATCACGGGCTGCTTGTGCACTAGGCTGTTCCACGTCCGGAGACTGAAAATCGATGTCCAAGTCGTTGCGCTGTATAATATCTCTGGCTCCTTGAGCAACAGGCTGTTCGTCCTCTGGAGACCGAAGGGCTGGATTCACTGCAGCGGCATCTTCTTGGGATAGCAGAGATGGACTTACCGGTGAATTGCTGTCGTTACTACCCGAAGAATAATAACGACGGTGTGCTCCGATTCCATTGAACCCGATTTCATCCTCAGAAGTATCCGATCTGGCAGATGGAAGATATTCTTCGTCAGAGCCATACTCCCCTTCGTCATCGTGGTACGGATCTTCATTTTCGCTCGATTCCGGCGTCGAAACATCTTCCAGAAGACGGCTAATGCGATTTGAATTCATCTAAAACATAATAAATGGTCATTCATTTACACATCCAAATGAGCGTTTTAGAAATTCATTTATCAGTCTACACTACCTTGTTTACTAAGCTTAGTGGCCCAATGAACCGTAGTAAGCACAAATAACAGTCAAAATACTTACATTTCTCTTGCTACTCCATAAAGTTGGTCACAGAAAATTGCCGCGAAAAAGAACGTGAGACGACCTCCTCAAGACGCGCGTGGCGTGACACTACTCAAACCGTCGCATATAATCTTCATAGACCGAACTACGGGCATTACCGTAGTGTGCGTGCAAGGACTTCATAGAAAACGCACCCACACCTTTATTTTCAATGTGTGATTGTGTGCGTCCAAATGCTTCTATACATTTGAGAGACTGATGTGATACGACAGTAAAAACGGTTTTCCTTGATGCTCCATACGAAATTTTACTGCATTGACCGTACCTCAGTTCAAAATAGTTTAAACTTTTACGGTGGTGCCCGTACTGTCATATTCAAACATCGAAAATCTACTGCTAATGCAGTACATCCCACATCGTGTTAAAATTTCTAATGGCGATTTATATTGAATGAAATTGATATCAGCATTGATTTATTTTGATGAATGAAAAATATTTTTCCATTACATATTGAAGGTAATATATAACATACAAAACCACTAAAGATAAATTAGAATCAGTTTCAATGAATGGCGTGTTTACCTACTTCCTAACTTACTCAACGCGTGACTTGAGGACGAGCGCAGTGCAGCAATCTACAAGGATCTCCATTTTCTCGTAATTACCTTGCAAAGTGCACATTTAAAGTTGAGTGCACATTAAAGTGTACATTTAATGCATGTTTTTATCTGGTATGGATTTATCTGGTATGGATTTGGATTTTTTTATTTTATAATTATTTTTAGACAATGGCTTCTTGCCAGTACCATTATGTATGTATGTTTGTTTGTCTGAGAATAACTTGTGCGTTGATCTGATCATCGTATCGTAAAATTTGGTAGGTAGTGATGGCACTATCCAGTTGTGCATAAATAATACTAATAGTCATAATAGTCATTTATTGATAATAAACATTATAAGTCAACATCTGGTTTTGTACGTAAGTACATTGTATACACTTTTAATAAAATTTAATTAATTCATTCATAAATAAAGACAACAATAATAACAATAAATTTATACAAAATAAATAATCCTTCATCTAAGAGCTATAAGCTCGTCGTAGTTATAAAAATTTTGCTCAATAAGCCAGCGTTTTTTTCTTTTTTTGAAAATAAATAAGCTAGGAGTCTGCGTGATTGTGTCTGGAAGCTTGTTGTAGACGGCCGGACCCATGACATGCGTCAGTTTCGACGATTTGGCAAGTGATCTCGATATCGACTCGAGCCTGTGCCGATTGCGGGTGCCATACGTATGGGAGTGGCCAAGTTTTTCATAAGAGTCCAGGTTAATTCTAACGTAGGTTGCCACTATACAGGGCAATGTTAGAATTCCTAGACTCTTAAAGTGCGGTCTTGCAATTCGCCGCTACGGATTCGCACGATAGCTCGTATAGCTCTTTTCTGCAATCGGAACGCGCGCTTCCAGTCAGCGGCGCGCGCCCACAGCTCGGCGCCATACTGCAGCAGCGAATGCACCGTGGCAAAATAACAGGCGCGAACTACATCGGCAGACACCACTCGCGCGATTCGGCCCAACGCATAGCACGTACTACCCAATTTCCCGCATAACTTGTGTATGTAGTTCGCCCATTGCAGTCCCCTATCGATCTGAAAACCCAGAAACGTCGTGCTCTCTACTCGATCGACAGCCTTGCCATGGACTGTCACCGACAGCGACCTGATCTTGTGGCCCGACAAGCAGAAGTGAATAAAGTGCGTCTTAGTTAGATTTAAAGCGAGTCCGTTCACCCTAAACCATTCCGCCAGCTGCCCCGCTGCGGCATTGAGGTTTTCCTCCAACCTATCGACTGATGGCGCGGTAACAATCGCGGCCACGTCATCCGCGTACATAAAAACCTCAGCTTTTGTGACAGCTTCCGGCAAGTCGTTCAACAGCAAGGAGAATAAAATGTTAGAGACTGAGGATCCTTAAGCCACTCCCATGCTCGACTTTAAAGGATCAGACGTGATTCCGCTCCCTGACACCACCTGAGTTCGGTCTCTTAACAGATCCGCCAGAAGGGCATACGGCGGGCCGTAGATGCCGTAGTATTGTAACTTGGCTGCTAGGGTTGTATGGTCAGCTACGTCGAACGCCTTCGACAAGTCACAGCATATCACTGCGACATGCTGTTTCTTCTCACGTGCGGCAACGACGAGTCTGATGATCTCCCGCGTCAGCGATGTCGTCGAGCGACCTGCGCGGTATGCGTACTACCGATCGGAGAGGGCGTTCGTCGATGTCAAGAAAGCTGTGAGACGTGAACTTAGACCGTTCTCAAATACTTTGGCGACAGCTGGTATTATTGAGACGGGCCGATATCCGTCCATGTTGCTCCGCTTACCTTTGCCTTTAAATATTGGGGTTACTTTACTCATTTTTATTGGCGTTGGGTACGTACCCTCCCCGATACAGTGGTTAAAAGCAAAAGCCAGGACAGGAGCAAGTGCAGCTATAACCGAACGAATAGTCTTCATCGATATGCCATACACATCTCTGGATACTTTAGGGGGTATCTGAGTTGTTACGATTCTGTAGATTTATTTCGAAGTGAACGGGCGGAGCCGCAGGGAGCGGTCGGCAGGCGCGCGCGCCGAGCTCAGTGCACGGCTCGCGCCAGCTACATCTGCGCTCGGCGCGCCACACGTCCCGGCCGCGCTCAGGAACCGGCCGTTCATTGCGTTTAGGTCATCTTTCTTGTTGCTGAACTTCGACCCGTCCATCCCTACAATTACCTCGGTAAAGTCCAGATGTGGCGAGTTATTCTTTCCTCTCTCTTTATTGATTACGCCCCACATAGCTTTGGATGTGTTCTTATTCGTTTCAATAATATTAGCATAATACCAACGCTTACTACTATTGATCAACGTATCATAATAATTGTTCATGTCGGTTACTAAAGATTTTAAAAATAAGTCGTTGTTAGATTCTAAATTGCTGAATTGGATAATGTCAAATAAGAATAATTTATAGTTTTTAATGTCCGAAGTAATCCAGGATGACTCATTCTTTTTAGTGTTGTACGTTTTTCTTAGTGGAAAACATATGTCAAATTTGTTTTTAATTATATTAATTATCGATTGTATCATGTCAGTTGGGTTATTATGCCTAGTAAAAGTATCATTCCAATCAACGCTATCAATGGAAGCCAGAAAATTTGCTTTATTGGCGTTACTGAATCTTCTTATAAGAGAGTAATTAGACTGTGGCTGCACTTTAGCGCGGATAACCTCACTCCGTATTCCGATGTGATCGCTCAAATTTGTAGTGACGGGCGATGCATACACAGTCCCGTTCGTAAGATTTGTATATACGTGATCTAGACAGGTTGCACTAAGCGGACGAGTTACGAAATCGACCAAATTAGACATGTCATGAGCCGATAACAAGTCCATCAGATTTTTTAAATCACTATTTAAGCCTCCTAGCTAAATAGGCTAAAAATCGGGGGGGTTTGTTGAGATATCAGGGTTTAAGAGGGGTAAAAACAAAATGGGAGAATCAGGGTATTCGAGACAATCAGAGATATGCGTGTGCTTTACTGAATAACTGATCCAGAATAACTGCCATTTGTACCCCAAAAAATAGTACCCAACCATTTAATATGAAAACCCTAACGTGAAGTTAGTTCGTGCATTTAATAGATACTTGACACTGTAAAGTTTACATGACACTATTTGAATAGTCAAAGATTATAACTAATATTTAATTTAGTTTTTCCATAGTCGAAGTACGCGACTCGCGAGATCCCAGTTAGAGGCAAAACACTAGCAACAACAATTAATTTAAACAAGGTTTCTGGAAAAAAAAACTGGTAATTTTCTTTTCTTTTCAGATTTGGAGACTGAAACTATGAAATCAAAGGCAACAGGAGATGTAATAACAAATAATGGATACCCTCGGAAACACAAGCACAAATCTCATCACCCCAGTGGACCCTATAGACATCTTCGGGCCACAAAGAGACTCCTTGTTTATCGTCCTACCGATAACAGGCGTCTACTCTCTTATATTCATCATCGGTATACTAGGCAATGTGTTCACTTGCCTGGTCATAGTCCGCAACAAGAGTATGCACACAGCTACCAACTACTACCTGTTCAGTTTAGCCATATCCGATTTACTGTTACTGGTGAGCGGAATGCCCCAAGAGATGTATTCTATTTGGTCAAAATGGCCGTACGTTTTCGGAAATACCTTCTGTGTTCTCCGAGGCTTGGCGGCGGAGACGTCGACAAACGCTAGTGTGTTGACTATTACGCTCTTCACTATAGAGCGGTATTTGGCTATTTGTTATCCGTTTGTGACGCACAAAATGTCGAAGCTCTCACGAGCGGTGAAGCATGTGATATCTCTGTGGGCGGTAGCGTTCGGGTTAGCGCTGCCCCAAGCTCTTCAATTCGGAATCAAGGAAGCGAGAGGCGTCGTGATGTGTTTACAAACACAGGTGATCGTACAACACTCCTTTGAGATATCGACGTTTGTATTCTTTTTGGCCCCGATGGTGGTTATCTCCGTGCTATACGCCTTGATTGGCATGAAACTGAGGGAGACCAGCATTAGTAATGAACAAAAGGATTTAGAGACGAACATGACACATACGCGGAAAACTATACGGAAGCACGGTCAGTCGACGAGGCGGGTTGTGAAAATGTTGGGTGAGTTTTTTAATACTATTAATTTTTAATTGCGAATGGCAGTTCAAGTCAAATAAAACAAAATCAATACTTTGTATGATATGAAAATATCTCAAAAAATAAAAAAGCTTTCTCGAAAAAAAAAACTACTAGTTATATTACTTATTTATCATGTTTAGGTGATGCAATCGATATCCAAAAATAAAGGCCGATTTGTTATCTCTTTCGGAAACGGCTACGGGTTTTGGATTAGAAAGAGACAACAAGAGATATCTCGAGACGTCACCAATACAGTATCTGTGGTTAGATGGCAAACAGTATGCAATAGCACAACATAAGTTTAATAAAGTGTTTGTTTTTACATGCCAAAATAAATTTCACATTTCTAGGGTAAACATTTCATAGAATTATTTATTACTAGCGACCCGCCCCGGCTTCGCATGGGTGCAATGCTGATACTAAATACACTACAGAAAAACTGTGAATGTTGTATATAAAAACATAGCGGCCCGCTCCGGCTTCGCACGGGTATAAAATATATAGCCTATGTGATTAAAATCGATTCAGTAGTTTTGATTTATTCATTACTGCCCGTGGCCCGCACGCGTTAAATTTGGAGTAAAACAATCCCCCGTTCCCTATACCATGAAGATTTCCTGCTATCTTTGGAATATCTAAATTCATACACTACATTTTTACTTATTTACTTTTTACATTTTTAACTATTTATTTTATTTTTACAACATATTACAGAATGTCTTTATAAACAACGTTCACAGCTTTCTTGTCATTAGACAATACAAACATGTTTTCTCTGGAGGTCACTCTTGAAAGAGCGACATACAGTTGTCCATGTGAAAAACAGTCAACGCTCAAATCTAAGCCTGCAACGTTGAAGGTTTGACCCTGCGATTTATTAATGGTCATTGCAAAAGATGTCTTTACCGGAAACTGTAAACGTTTAAATTGGAAGGGTAAATCCGATGGTATCAGAGGGATTCGGGGAATCAATACATCTTCTCCGGTACCACATCCTGTGAGTATTGTGCACTCTATTATGAAAGTTTTCAATGATTTTACCAGCAAACCCGTGCCATTGAAAAGTTTAGGTGGATTCAGGTTTCTTAATAAAATAACAGGACAACCTACTTTCAACACCATTTTGTGAGGACGGGTTCAAAGAATTTAGAAATTCTGTAGGAAAATGAACAGCTTCTTCCAAATCGAGAACAGTATCGACCGAGTAGTATATTTTCGTCGGCGCATCAATCTTTGAAAGAATCATGTTATTTACTTAATCTACTTGTTCGTTAGTTGGTGACAGAATCGCTCTTTCTTTAAACCAAGATATTGTCTTATAACTTATGTTATCAATGTCAGGATAGACATTGTTGACTAACTCTTGGATGTTGTCTATGAAAACGCAAAGGTTTTCTAGGTCAATCCTTCCCTCACTTTGTGTTAACTCTCCATTGCCAACTTTTAGCAGCATCTCTGGAAATAGCCTGTTCTCACGTGAAGATGACGAAACCCTCATATTAGTTTTAAGCTTTAAATTATTGACATGTGGCCAAAGGTTGGATCTTTTTAGGCAAGCATTTATTTCGTCAGCACGTGTTCCTCGTGTCACTACTGGTAGGATTTGACGGAAATCTCCTGAGAACAGAATTGTACATCCACCCATAGGTGAATTTTTGTTGCGCAAATCGCGCATTGTCCTATCCAGTGCTTCCACAGACGTCTTGTTTGACATGGTAGCTTCGTCCCAGACTATTAATGAGCAGTCACGCATCAATTTTCCTGTATTGCTCTGTTCAGAAACACTACAGACGCTGTTATTATCATCGGTGGCGATTTTCAGCGGGAGCTTGAATGTGGAGTGTGCGGTTCGGCCTCCTTCCAAAAGCGTAGCGGCAATGCCGGATGACGCAACAGCTAACGCAATTTTTCCGATAGATCTCACTTTTTTTAAAAGCAGATTGATTAAAAATGTTTTTCCTGTACCTCCTGGGGCATCAAGGAAAAACAATTTCCCTTCATTGTTATCAATTGTTGATAGTAATGCAGTGAATACTTTTTTCTGATCGATGTTTAACCGTGGCTCATCTTGAGCTATATTTTGTAAAAGTTTCGTTTGATCGTATGATGTTTCTCTTGTGTATTCGGCACTGTTAGTTAAATCTGAGTTAGTAGTATTAGCTGGCATCGGCATCCCAAAATCCTTGATCGATTTACCCGAAAGTAATTGCACTACTTTGTTCAATTCCAATAATGCTTCGTCAAATATGTTTTGATCATATTGTACATCATCTGAGTTTAACTCTCGCCGTCGCCGAATCAGAATATCACTGGCCATATTTTCTTGAAATTTATTCCATAGATTAACAGAATCAGTTACTTGACAAAATACTACTATGACGGCAAATAAATATCTTAATGATGTAGCTGAACTACAAACAGCTGCTTCTGATAATGTGTTTTCCCAGTGAGAATCGTCTTCCAAGAGCCCCATAGCTTTGCATGCTGCTTGATAAGTATTGTAAACAACACCTTGTACAGTTCATAGGTGTGCAAAGGATGTCGGGCCTTTTACAATATGCAGTAACATTCTCAGATAAAAGCATTCGCTGTTGTTGGGATGAACCACGTAGACTCTGCCAAGAGCATCCGTTTTTTTTACTCCGGGGAAACCATCAACCGCATTACCTTGTTTTCGCCGTTGAAAGTTTTAGAACTCTGGTTCCATGTATAGTAACCTGGAACTCTGTCATATGTCAGTGTTTTCGCGAAATCATCTTGAGCACATAACTTGAAGAATGCTGTCAATGTTGTATCTCGCGGGTTATTAACAACTTCTTGTATATTGTTCTCTGTGAAATATAATCTTTGTCCATTTTCTAAATGAACTGCAAGGTGGACAATTGTGGGAGCCCGGTCGTGCACTTCGAATGATAAAATCCTCCATACAGCTTCAGAGCTGCAGATGTAACGTCCAGACTGATATTTTTCCACTTCATTTGGTGATTGTATGCTGAAAGTGGCTTGATCACTGCCTTTATTAATGTACTTAGTAACATATTGAATTGACTTTATTGAATTGCACAACTCTACGTTGATGTGGGCATCGAAAATTTTCAAAAGGAGCGGATTATAGGGAACGATCCATCGGTTATCAATATCATGGTTTCGGACGGTAGCATTTTGCCCACCCTGTTCTGGCGATCGTCGACGATATTTGGGATATCCGTCATCGCTAGTACTTGTTTGAGTTTGGAACGACTTCGGAAATTTTTTGCTGCATTTAGAATCTCGCATACATGGAGAGTTCGGGTTTAAAGTCCCGCAAGGGCCGTGTACCATATGTTTCTTTACGATTTCGTACAGGATAGGATCTTCATCTTTATCCGGTAATTCAGCTGAAATAACCCTGTCAATTTGGTTTGGTCTAATTTTGTTCACTAACCACACCAACAGGTATACATGTGGCAAGCCACGTTTCTGCCATTCTATTGTGTACATATGACAGCGCAGCGGGCCGAATATATGAGACTTGTTAATGAGGTGCAGGAGTTTCTGTACTTTTAAATGGAAGACTCTGTTAACTATATCGTATCTGTCTTGTGGAGTTAAATTGGTGTTAATATTTTCTTTGATTTTCGGCTAATTTGGGTTACATGTTGCAGTTATAAATAAATCAGGTTTGCCGTAATTTCTTACGTAAGTCATGGCGTCTTGCGATTTTTCGTGTAAATATCGAGGTCCACCTGTGAATGATGAAGGTAGTATAACCAACTGCCCAATGCCGTTGCGGTGTTCATTCGCCTGTAAAGCATCCTGAAGATGAACGTAATTTTCAGCTCTCAATTTAGTTTGATTATTACGGATGTAGGCCAATCTCTCAGATTCAATTTTCGCATATTGATCTACCAAGTATTGGTTTGTTAACATTCCATATCTAAGCAATGTATTGAAATTGTTACGTCTTGTCATTATACGGTAGCAATAGTAGTTCATACATGACACTGTTTTACGCAGAGGTGTACCACTGATTGGATCAACTTGAGAAATATTAATGGCATAACCATTTTCTCCACGACATAGCATCAAAGGAATTTGTAAGCTGTCATAAGATCTGTGTAACTCTGAAATTTTTTGCAAATTATCGTCACGACTATGCAATACAATATCTCTTTTGTCAAATTGCTGTCCAGCTATCACCACTGCTACTTCACTCGTGGAAGGCGCATTGTATCGTCCTCTGTGTTCTCCAACAGGAACTTTATTTGCATGGATTACGACATTAAAGTCAGGATTATCTGCTGGAACACTCTCAATCGCAGTTTTGAAAGACTGTATGTAGCAATTATGAGAATGTAACATATCTTGGAGAGATCTAATCAAATCTCTATCAATTGGCTGTGCAACACTTGTACACCGCGTAGATGCTTGTGTATCTGGATCTGCAATAAAATATATTTGCAGAAATTTGTGATCATCGGGTCGAAGTGGTAGCAAGCTCCCAACTTAGTGGTACACTTGCCCTTGAATTTTAAATGTAGGCATGAACCCACGCTCAACGACTTGCTTACTCTTAAAAGAGGTCATTTGAAATGCGTTATTATAACGGCGTATATTGCGCATGAATTGCTTGGATTTCTGATGATCACCCGTAAGAAGAGAGTGAAGTGGTTCAGGTGGAGGGAGAACTTCTTCTAATTTGACTTTTCCTTGTAAGCAACACATGCCTTTCGATTCGTCCTTGAATTTTAATGCCAAGCAATGTTCACACACTACTGACATAGTACCTATTGATACTATACGATCGTCCTTGTAAGAAATCGAAGGATCGTAATTCATGGCAGAATTTTCTTTATTCACCCATGAATTAGTAACTCGTGCTGATGATTCTCTGGCTCTCTGTATTCGATGTCTTTCTCTATCTCGGCTGCGGTGAACCTCACGCTCTACTGAAGATTCTCTTTCTCTCTCTCTCAGCTCTATATCTATCCCGAAGCTGACTGAGGCGAGCCTCACGCTCTACTGACGATTCTCTGTCCCTCTGAACCGTATGCCTATCTCGATCCCGGCTGCGGCGAATCTCACGCTCTACTGAAGATTCTCTCTCTCTCTCAGCTCTATATCTATCCCGAGCCTGACTGAGGCGAGCCTCACGTCCGTTGACGATTCTTCATCTCTTGCTGAACGTACTCTTCTGGCATTCACTGTACTACGACCTATGTATGTTCGAATGACGACGTCTTCCAGACATGACTTTATAATTTCTGTACAAAATTTACTCAGTTCTATATGTATGATTACCTATGCACAAATTGCCATATTATTAGTATGTGCCGCAGTAAAAAATATCTAAATTCTTACCATTTAGAAACAAAAGGTAATCAACAATCATAAAAAACAAAAGATACCTATTCTATTCAGTTCTTTTTTTTTACTGAAATACCTCAACTTAAACAACGATTTTAATTAAATTAAAAGTACTTAAAAAATAATTTGCTATTCGTGCGACTAAAAACAAAAGATAATCAACAATCATCAACAACAGAAGATACCTATTCTATTAAGTACTTTTTCTGAACTTACATATCTCACCTTAAATCACGATTTTTGAAAATAATTTCCCTAATATTAAATTGATCTAACTGTAAATTTTAATCAAGATCTTAATAGAAAATTGCAATCCATAAATTATGGTTTTATTTAATCTAATCTTATCTCACCTTATGTAGGTACTTATAATTACTATAAGTGCGATTTAAAAATTAACCTTAGAATAGAATATAATTTTTATTTTAAAACTACTATCATACAATTATTTATCGTAACTTATTTATAATTACTGATACGTTGTCGCGCTGAAAAGCACGTTTTTATAATAAACGCGTCCGATCGCTGCTAAATTCAAAGTGCTATAGGGAAAACCGCGGCCTCAGACGCGCTATTTATAGGCACGCTCTTGCCGCACCGGGCGGCCGGCCGGTACCGCCGCAAACGCTACGTCCCGCAATTTTTAAATCTGTAATATCTTCGAAAATATTCACTTAAATCATACGGTGTAAAGGCACATATAGATCTATGTGAAATGAACAATGTATTCAAGGTATTTAATTGGTTAAGGATTAATGCTGTATTGGTTAAAATCGCTTCGAAAATTAGCCATTATTTGTCGTAAAAAGTAAATGACAAAAAAAGTTATTGTGGGTTATCCATAAGAGATAGACATATACCATCACGGACTTTTCTGTAGACCTTTTCAATGTGTACAATACTTAGTACATTATTTTGATAAAACTCGTAGGGTTCAGCCTGCGTTTGCAATGTAAGCGGAAAAAATGTAATTATTTACGACATCACATTAGAAACCTCAAAAATAACAGTACTTCTCCACTATTTAATGGATGTTATTATACATGTAAACCTTCCTCTTGAATCACTCTATCTATTAAAAAAAACCGCATCAAAATCCCTTGCGTAGTTTCAAAGATTTAAGCATACAAAGGGACATAGGGACAGAGAAAGTGACTTTGTTTTATACTATGTAGTGATGATGATGATGCTCAATAAAATAACCCCTTTCATTTTTGTGCGTATATTAGCAAACATCCTATATACGAATCAAAGTCCTGACAACCGCTGCTCCTAGAGACTTGAAATTTCGGGAAAATGTTTTTGTGTTATGTAGGCGCTTACTAAGAACTAGGGAATGCAATCCCGACTCGAGATTGCAAATTCGAGATCCCGCGGGATTAGAAATATCAATCCCGCGGGATCCCGGAATTTTCGGGATCCCGTCTAGTTTAAAAAAAATGTTAAATTCGGATGACTGAAAAAGCTAATAACTGCTTGTTTGTGATAGTGAGGTTAACTAAAATAACATATTACTCGAAAGAAAATAAAAATCTTTATTCTTTAATCTTACCAACTAAATAATTATCGTCACCTGTCGCTAATATTCGGAAATAGTCGGAATAGTTTTCTAACGCTGTTTGGCGTTCCTGCCGCTCGCGGGCGTCAGTCAGCGCGCCGCTTGCGCCCCGAGTGGACGTGTGTAGCGTCGCTGACTACTGCCGCCCAATCCCGTCAATCTCGGATCTCGTCATATGATGCGTCGGGATTGATCCCGAAAAATTACACGAGATCTCGCGAGATCGGGATCCCGCGGGATCAGGATTGCATTCCCTACTAAGAACGGATTTTTCGAAATTTCAAAAGGGGTATTTACGTTTGTATGGATAACCGTAGTCTTGGGTTTATAAACATGAAACTGGGCAAAAATATTCTTAGGGTAAATAAAATAAAAAAATTTTGATTTTCAAAAATCACCCCCTAAGTATCTGAAAAAGGGTGTTGAACGTTGTATTGCAAAACATTACTTCGTGGGTTAATAAAGGTAAAACTATGCATAAATCAAGGTACTTATTGAAATGTGGGATACTCGTAGTTACTTTGTTTGAAAATCACCCCCTCGGGTTGAAAAGGGATGTTGTAGTTTCTTCTAAAACATCAATCGCATTTACGAACTAACTTTGCTAAAAATGCTTCTATAGGTAAATAATGAAACATTTTATCACGATTAGACCACCATCTGTCTGATGGTGGAGCCAGGAGGGAATCTATCAAACTCTTTAGTATACTTATACAGATAACAGTAAAAATGCCGTGTTTAGGTTCTTCGATATTTTTTTTCGAGATGTTTGAATATATACTCAGGGTCTGATGATGGAGCCAGGAGGGAATTAACAGAACGCTTACAAGTACAAGAATTGTGTTCGGGTTAGTATTTTTCAAACTTTCGCGATCACTGTACATAATTATTGATTAAAACGGGTATTTATCGCGTATGTACCTTTTTTATTTGTTGTCCCGATATTTCGGTTGTGTTGCAACAGTCATGGTCTCGGGTTGACTTGAGTACTTGGAACTACTTGCTAGGTGTGCGCGTCGTAATCGGTCGACTAAGTGCGTAGACACGGTTAGTGGTAGTATCTCGTAATATGAACGAGGACATTTCTAATTCTGAAGATCAAGTGAGGGTAGTTGCGGCAGCTGCTATCACTTCTCGACGGTAGCTCTAAGTACTCCAGTCAACTCGAGACCATGACTGTTGCAACACAGCCGAAACGTCGGGATAACAAATAAAAAAGGTACATACGCGATAAATACCCGTTTTTATCAATAATTATTTGGTCGGGATAATTGACTACCTAAGTATAATGTGGGGGAAGATAGTTAGAAGGGTCATGTTTGGGTTTTTTGTAACACAAAAATAGCTTTTATGCTTTTAGTGGGGATACAGGTTTTTTACGGCCCACCTGATAGTAAGAGGTCACCGTCGCCTATTAACACCGGTAACACCCGGGGTATTGTCGATGCGTTCCCTACCTTGTAGAAACCTCTACATTTTTATTGAAGTACCATGCCGTAACCTAACGGGAAACCCTAAGCTATGCGTATATCATTTATATATTTGGTCCTTACATATGAAATTAGCGTTTTGTCGTACTGACCACTTTGATCTGAAATATCTCCTCTTTGGTTAAGAATTCCAAATTCAAATTTATAAATTCATTTAGCTGGTACATTTGAGTTTTAAATATATAAAATAAAATAAATAAAAATATTTTATTTCAGATTACAAAATCCATAAATTGTTAGTACAAGTATGTTACTTAAATACTAGATTAGTAGGCACACACAATTGGAATAAAATAAAACAAATGGACAAAAGGTGTTCGCACTGAGAGTGACCAACCTAGGTCGGTTTGATCACTCTCAACACGAAGCACTTCCATATCGGAGAGGCAAATCTGTCCGATATAGTTTTCAGGAATGTGTTTTGACTGCCCCGCACTCTGTGAATCAGGGATGCAGTTTTCTTGCGTAGGATGGATTTGAAGCCATCCGTTTGATATTCTGCAAACATTCCTGACGCACTACAGAAGCGGGGCAGTCCCAACATCATCCTGAAGATATTATTATACTGAACACGCAGGGTCTCCAGCGGCTTTTTGGTGTGACCGACCCATAGGTTTCCCGTGTAGAAGCTTTGGCAATATGCCTTGAAGAGTGTTAGTTTTACCTCTTCAGTACAGCGTGTAAACCTACGGATCAACATGTTCCCTCGAACCGGCAGTGCCCTGCGCTCTCTCTCTCTCTATGTCAACATTGTCTTTAAGGTCATCGGTAATGTTATGTTGTTCGGTTTTGAAAACAGTCATTCATTTGTTTTTTCCTCATTATTTTTTTCTTTGGCGTCGCTTATTACCGCACAATGGAAAACATAAAATATCGGTATATTTACGAGTACGAGTTCTACCGTGGCACCAGTACTGCAGAAACAGCTCGAATGATTACGGCGCTGGTGTCGCAAAAGAAAGCACGGTACATTTTTGGTTTCAACGTTTTCGTTCTGGAAATTTCGACCTTCAGAACCAACCCTGTGGACGTCCGGAGACCAAAGTGGAAAATGAAGAATTAAAGGCTATTGTGGAAGCGGATCCAACACAAAGTACTTCAGAGATAGCTGCAGGCTTCGGGGTAAGTGATAAAAATGTATTAATTTACTTGAAACAAACCGGGAAAGCAAAAAAACTTGAACGATGGGTACCTCATGTATTGAGTGAATCAAACTTGCAAACACGCGTCGACTGCTGTGTTACTTTGCTCAACCGTCACAATAATGAAGGGATTTTAAATCGAATCATTACTTGTGATGAAAAATGGATACTGTACGATAATCGGAAGAGCTCGTCGCAATGGCTGAACCCTGGAGAACCAAGCCGAATCCTGCCCTAAACGAAAATTGACTCAGAAAAAGTTACTTGTAAGTGTTTGGTGGACTAGCGCAGGTGTCGTCCACTACAGCTTTCTAAAATCTGGCCAAACGATTTCGGCAGATATCTATTGTCAGCAACTGCAAACCATGAAGGAAGAACTAGCTGCTAAACAACCGAGATGGGTCAATCGCTCTAGGCCACTGCTGCTTCACGACGACGCAAGACCACATACTGCACAATAAACAACAACTAACTAGCTACAATTGGAATGTCTGCGACATCCACCGTACTCTTCGGACTTTGCTCCAGCAGCTTACCATTTTTTTCGGAATTTGGAAACTTCTTACAAGGAAAAAAATTCAACTCCGATGCGGCAGTCCAAACCACCTTCAAAGAGTTTATTGATTCTCGCCCCCATGGTTTTTTAGTAAAAGGATCAATAAACTACCTATGAGATGGCAAAAGTGCATAGGTAACAACGGTGCATACTTTGATTAATTAAATATATTTTACAAAAAAAAATTGACTTTATATTCCTCCCGAACAAAACGCCAATTTCATATGTAAGGACCTAATATTTTTTCTACCCAAAATTCAACTTTCTTCGCCCCTATTTACCCTGAATCACATCTTGATACAATGAACTACCTAAGCTAAATTATTTGTATGAAACCAACTAGACACTACACTCTATGAAACAAAAAGAAACACTAATCGGATCAAAATGTACCAGAACCTGACAAAAAAAATACACTGCACCTTGAGAACCTAGCCTTTTTTAAAGGTAATTTTAAATTATAAGGCAAGCTAAACATTTATAATCTCAAAAAAAAGGAGAGGGACCAACTTCACGAAAACACTGACGACTTTTGTACAAACAGTACTAAATGTTTAAGAAAAACAACTCACCGTTCTGCCTTCGCTCTTGCTCTTTTCCATGTTTCAGGATCTCGAGAACGTTTCTGGGCACGCCCTTCACCCACAGGACAGAGGTTTTCTTCCATAATATCGTTATTATCAATAAAAAACAGCTAAAACACAATCACAGATTCGCTTTGAAAACCAACACATCAGCCATGTTGAAAATTTTAAAAAATACATACTCGTGATTGATTGAAATGGATTGAGGTGAATTTGCATCTCACATTTTGTGGGCTGAGGCGTCGTTGCTTGTAATGTTGTAATTCGATGTGCATTTACTCAGGACTGAAGCTATTTTGAATATTATATTTTTAATTGGATGAGTTGTCATGACAAGACGAACAAAATTACATTCACAGATCAAAAACCTTCGAATTTCGACTTAGGCCACTTTGTTTCTATACCCCTCATATATAATGTCCATGTTCGATGTATTAAATACAGCACAGAGCACCACTTAATAAATAAATAAATATTGCTGGACATTTCACACACCGCTATCTAGCCCCAAACTAAGCATAGCTTGTACTATGGGAACTAGATAACTGATAGAATAGTTATATACTTTTTTTTTTGTAAATACATACTTATAATATATAGAAAAACAACCAGACCCGGAACAAATATCTGTAGATCATGCAAACATTTGCTCCGCGGCGGGAATCGAACCCACTACCTCCTCCGTCTCAGCCGGCTGTTCGCCCACTGCGCCACGGAGGTCGTTAATTACTTTGAACTAGATTTTCAAAATTGTACGCGTTTATTAGTTCGTTATTGTATTTTTTTTTATTTAAAGATACACCAACAGTACACATATTTTATCACTTTATAACTAGCTCTACGCGTACAAAATTGCAGCGGCTACATCTAGTAGAATAATAAAATTATAGGTGAAAATGTCCATTACAGTATAATCTTATGAGAAAACCACAGAGAACATTTTACATTTTAACACCAGATTTACTGGTGGTAGAGCTTTTGTGGTAGGAAGTGGGCACCACCGCCTTACCTTTATCTGCCGCCAAATAGCAGTACTTGTGCTGCTGTGTTCCGGTTATATGGTAATAGTATGTTTCTGTAATTACTGGCACATAGGCATAACAGCTAAGTCCTATAGTATGACAACGTATCCACATAGAGATCAAGACAACATAATAGCTTGTTTTGAATTATAGGTGGATATCCATGGGCTGCAGTAGCCACTTAACATCTGGTGGACTGCATGCTCGTTTGCCATATAAGTTGTATAAAAAAAACATAATACTATACAATATTATTGAAGCTTCTGCTTCAAGTTGAGGGCATGCAATCATCGAAATTTTTCGATAATCAATAGTCCGATTTTTTCTTTTGATAAATACCGAGAATAACCGGTTTTTGAAGTAGGAAAATGACTATAATTTTTCTATTTTATCTTACTTGTTAATTTTATTTCTTAGTTCATTCAACCCTTCACTTACACTGCAGTTAAGTATGTCTTTTGTTTACTAAAAACCCATATAAATAAAAATTAAATGGTTTTTGTTGATAAGCGCGTCACTTGAGAACGGCACAGATTAGCATTTTTTTTTAATATTCGTTATAGTAAGCAGAAATCCTACAATGCCTTACGGATCCAATACAATAACGGTTTCAGGATGTTGTTGGTTCTGTAGCGCATCAGGGATGTTTGCAGACGAGCGTACCGATGATTTCTACGCGATCATACGAAAAAGAACCGCATCCCTGGTGAGTCGCAAAATTTTTTCTGTGTTTGCTAACAAAAATTATGGATCCCGGGTCTGAAATAAACGTTTTTGATAGATATATAGATGGAACGATAATTTCTTTATTGCACACCATTAAATACAAACATATAAAAGAAAATACACTTTTAAAATATAAATAAATACTCATCATAATCATAATTATAATTAATCATAGTTAAATAATTTTATATCATATACACATATATTTATTTTAAAAAATTTTAATATTCCGGATAAACTGAAAGTTATTTCTTCTATGAGATTTTTATCAAAACTTATTTTATCTTGGGTTACAAAAAATGGTTTTTAGCAGTTTCCGGTCTTTTCAACTTATTATTATTATTTGTAATAGACAGGCAGCTCTTAAAGCTGATGCTTGTATATATTATTTATTGTCAGTCCGCTTTAAATATTTGTCCAGTCTGTTTTAGAAAGCGTTTACTGAGGGGGCACTGATCACTGACTCTGGTAACCGATTCCAAGTGTCCACTACGCGATTGGGCAATATGTGCTCCCTTGGTTTGCTGGTACTTGGCCCGCGTTGCAGCTTCAGTGAGTTTCCTCTCAACCTTGCATTATTGTTCATGGTATATAGTGTTTGTGACAGGTCAGGTATGCTGTAGTGGTTGTTTAGAATCTTGTAAGTCTCTATAAGATCTCCGCGCTCTCTCCGTTGCTGAAGGGTAGTTCCTGAAGTCGTTCCTCATATGTAAGTGCTTTGAGACTAGGTACCATTTTCGTTGCTCTTCGTTGTACTCGTTCAATAAAGTTAATGTCCTTTTTGAAGTATGGGCTCCAAACCTGAAATGCATACTCCAACAATGGCCTAAGGTATGTCTTATATAGTTTCAGAAACAATTCCCTGTTAATGTAAGTAAAAGCCTTGCTTATAATATACATCACAGAATTTGCTCTTTTCCCAATCTCTACAATCTGTACATCCCATTTTAGGTTAGTTGTGATTTGAACTCCAAGGTCTCTTTGTCTGTCTACCTTTTCAAGAGAACTTCCATTAATAAAGTAGTTGCATTTTGGGTTTTTGCTTCCAATGTGCATCACTGTGCATTTCTTTTCATTCAGGGTGATAAGCCAGTCCTGGGTCCACTGGTGTATTCTGTCAAGGTATTTTTGAATGACGTTTTGGGTGAGGAGTAGGTTTCCCATAATTTTAGTGTCATCAGTAAAGAGTGATTACTGAGATTCAATGTGCTGGTCCAGGTCTATCTGAAATATTCCAAAAAGAATTGGGCCGAGCACAGACCCTTGTGGCACCCCACTGCTTACTTTATGAGGCTCAGACTGAGCTTCGCCAACCTGAACTCTAAATGTTATCCCTGATAGAAATCCCTCTATCCACTTCAGAAGCCTACCTCGGATACCGAAGTGTTCTAGTTTGGAAATAAGCCGTTTTATTGGGACTCTGTCAAAGGCTTTTTCATAATCAAGGTATATAATGTCTGTCGGCTGAAATTTGTCCCAAGCTTGTGTCCACATGTCCAAACAGCAAAGTAAGTTTGTGACTGTTGAGCGACCTGGTATGAAGCCATGTTGTTTATCAGACAGCACTTTTTCCTTGGCTAAAAAGCTCCTGATCTCTGTAGCTATCATCTTCTCCATAGTTTTGCAGATAATACAAGTGAGGCTTATAGGACGGTAGTTGGCTGCGATTCGTTTATTCCCTTTCTTATAACTGGGTGTTACAATAGCTTCTATGATAAGTATTTCAAGGATGGAATGTGAAATGTGAATGTGAATCTCATAATAATAATAAATGTTTAAAAATATTAAATTTATCATGTTATTCAATAAAAAAACAATTTATTTATTAAGAAATATGTTTTTATATCATACAAAACTTCAAACTAATATTAAAAAATTAAGGACTACTTCCTAGTTGCCGCCAGCGGCTTCGCACGAGTGGTTTGTCAACAAAAAGTAGCCTATGTGTTAATCTACGTACATACCAAATTTCATCGAAATCGGTTCAGCCGTTACGATGTGATTGAGTAACAAAGAAATAAACAAACATCAAAACTTTCGCATTCATAACATTAGTGTGTTTTAACTATAAGTTATAGGTTAAGTACATCTATTTATCTATTCAGAAATGAAACAAATATTTTTTTCTAGGAAACATAAAACACAATATCTTCACAACATTTGATAGAATATGCATTATTATTCATTTTAATTGAACTAAAACGAATCGAATACAAATTACTCATTTATAATACCTTTTTGCACTACTTTTTAAAACTAACATCAAATCGTTAAAAAATCATCGTTTATCGGTATTTTTATAGAACTTTTTCGATATACTTATTACTTATATCGCTGGAAAAACTGAGCCGATTACCTATAAATTATCAATAATCATCGGTAATAAACAAACTCAACAATATGTTGTATCTATTGACACGAAAGAAGAAGCATTATAGATTATCGGTTTCCATGCGCTATTTTTCATACACGTTGTAGGTAAGCAACCATTGGAAGAATCCCAAAAGATGTATTTGTCAAATACCACATATTTTAAATGAGGACGAACTAAAGTAATTGGTACGAGTATGCTTCAGCAATCATTGCAAGCATGTATTTTTTTAAAGTAAATTATACTGGACATTTCACACAGCGCTATCTGGCCCCAAACTAAGCCGTGCTTGTACTATGGGAACCAGATCACTGATAGAATACTTAAATACTTTTTTTAAGACCAGACCCGGAACAAATATCTGTAGATCATGCAAACATTTGTTCCGCAGCGGGAATCGAACCCGCTACCTCCTGCGTCTCAGCCGGCTATTCGCCCACTGCGCCACGGAGGTCGGAGATATGTTGTAACAAGAGACATTTTTTCTATAGTTGCTGTGGTAGTGGCCTTCTTCGTCTGCTGGGCGCCATTCCATGCTCAACGCCTCGTCGCGATCTACGGGACCAATGAGAACCATCAGGCGAGGTCACCCATCCTGCTATCAGCGTACTACTTCCTAACTTACTCTTCGGGGATCTTCTACTACCTATCGACGTGCATCAACCCTATCTTTTACCATATTATGTCGAACAAGTTCCGTGATGCCTTCAAGGTAATTTCACATTGTTTTTTTATATTTTATATCGTATGTACCTTATTTATTGTCGCCTATTTCTAGGAAGACTCAACTAAGTTCCATTCGTTATTTTTTCGCCTGAAAAACTTTATTTAAGCCTGATAGACCGGGAGATGGTGATACAAAATGTCAGGTCATTTGTACCAGCATGGCTTTCAGGGGTTTAATTACGTTATGACAAAAAGGAAATTGATGGTCATAGAGCTGGTACCGGCGCGCGGCGGTCCAGTCGTGTGAGTGTTAATCGAAAGTGTCGGATAAATTACGAAAGTCGAACGATTTGTTACACAAAACACCTTATATTTTCCGATTGTCGATAAAAAAGAAGTAGGCGGTAGGGTAATGCCATACTTCTCCGGTGCGACTTACAGCCCGCCATACCGACGTGAACACATTAATTTTTAAAAAACAATTCAACCATTTGTACCAGGCTAATTTTGCACGGGTAATCATCGTCATCCGTGACATCCTATTTTTAAATGGTTCCAACGGAAGATCAGCGTTGTGCCAAAAGCACAACAAATGCTGAGTTGGACGCCTGTTTGTGACGTCAGTCATTTGTACATAGGTAATTGTGAGACACACATTTGTTGGGTATTGCTGTTTTTGTCTGTATGAATTTGTTCTATTGTGTGTATCTTACTTGTGTTCTGTGTATGTTTTGTACCGTCACAAATAAATGTTTTTTCTTTCTTTCTTTCTTTTCGTCGAGTAGCTAATCACCATTCCATACATTACGTATGGCTACCGCCTACTTCTTTTTTATCGACAATCGGAAAATACAAGAAGCTTTGTGTAACAAATCGTTCGACTTTCGTAATTTATCCGACACGTTCGATTAACACCCACGCGACTGGACCGCCGGTACCAACTCTATGACCATCGTTTTCTTTTTTTATCATTACGTAATTAAACCCCTGAAAGCCATCCTGGTACAAATGATCTGACATTTTGTATCACCATCTCCCGGCCTATGAGCAGCCATCTAACATCATTAGGGCTAAAAAAAATAGGCAACTATACAGAATGAAGTTTTATGTACAAATTCACTGTGTATAGTCTCCTATTTTTGTCGACAAATTTTAAGGCACAGTGGATCTGCCGGTAATCTGTATTTATTGAAATCCAATATCGAAGTTTCAAATCCATTGTTTTATCGCGCGATGTATGAGAAAGGTGAATTTTCAACTTCATTATTGGATTGACAGAAATACATATTATTGTTTAAATTTATCGACTGTTTACAATTTCTATGATGGATGGTATCTCATATTCGTTCCGTGAAAACATCCCACACGGTATCCCCGTCGAAGTCAAATCCAAACGTTACGTACGGTGTCAGTATTTTAGGGAATAAAGCAAGGAAACACGCAAATCAGTTGTACCTACTTAGTAGGTACAAGTGATTTGCGTGTTTCCTTCTTTTGCGTCTGGTCTTGTCTTGTTTAATGGCTGCCAACCAGCTGGCAAACAAGTCTACCCTCATATAGAAACAGCATAGACCGATATACCACAGTATGATACATATCCACTTTTTGCATAGAAAGTTAGCAATTTAGCATTCAAAATCATAGTTCTAGGGCATAACGATTCCCAGCGGTGTTTTCTTTACCGTTTCGAATACGTGACGTGCGCATATCAATTTTCTGAGTAGAAAAATCCATTGTTGCACCATAATCTTTTAGAAAAACATCATGTTTCAAGCTTGTAGTAACATTACTTCGATTTGAACCACAAAACTTTTAAACATTACTGTTCTAATCCAAATAATGTTGTATAATATAAGTGGTTTCTAGTGATTACACCACGTTCAGTATAAAACATTGCTTAAATAAACACGATTAACTTACTTGTTAGGATAATTTTACGATTTATTTGAGCTCTATTGAGAAACGTTTTGAGTGAACGATTTATGGTGACGTCACCAAAACTATTTCGTCTTTACATTAATAAAGTAAGATAAGATAAGATAACTCTTTCTTGTACACCAAAGTAAAATACAGAACATAATTCTTACAAATAGATTTAGTACAATGGGCGGTCTTATCGCTAAAAGCGATCTCTTCCAGACAACCTTTGTATGGACAGGATCAGAATGTAACACATGACGGCGGTGCATCTATATAAATTTAAAAACATATCTACATACTATAAACCTAAATTACCAGTAATAACACAAATTTAATTCAAATAAGCAACTCTAAAAGTGGTTATGATGAATTAACAAGCAGCTACAACTTCAACACAAGGACAGATAATGGGGGTGCACTTTTGTTTTAAAATTACTAATAATAGACTTGGATGTTCTTATAGAGAGGGGCAAAGCGTTCCACAATCGTACGGCTGTTACAGTGAAGGATCGACTATAAAACTCTGTCGTATGGACAGGAGTTTTAAGTAAGATAACCACTAGGTACTTTATTAATGTCCAAACGGCTAAACATCAAGCTATACATTTCCAGTATAAGCTGACCTCGCATTGTGTAGGCTTTTAAGGAATGAGAGGTAAGCTTATACTGGAAGTTATATAATTATTGATTAAAACGGGTATTTATCGCGTATGTACCTTTTTTATTTGTTATCCCGACGTTTCGGCTGTGTTGTGGAAGTGGAAGTGTAAAGCTTGATGTGTAGCCGTGTTTACTAGTTGCGGGTATTGGTACGAAATGTCAGTGTAATATTATTTTACTATAGCTATTAAAGATTGAGGTTGTCCCCCTGGTTTAGAATATACCTTTACTTTAATAAAACTAACTATAATTAATTAAATAATGTATTTTTTTCAGCGGGGGATTTCAAATACAATACAATATGTATACATATTTATTTATTTAATTCTTTATTGCACAGAAAAACATGTAGAAAGGAGGACTTAATGGTATACATCATTTTCTACCAGTCATCCGCGACGGATTGGAAAAACGTAGGTTGGCGTGCCAATATAAAAAGATATAACATATATAAGATATATACAGCTAAAACAATTTCCAAACCCAATATTCGACTAAATAGTTTTTGTAAACTACCTGACCACCGAATAATTAATAATACGACTTTTTTATTATCTGTTGGTGAAATACAAAGTTGATTTTAGTACCGGTTATTCCACAATAAGCTGGTTGTTCAATTACTCTTCGATGATCCTCACTTAATACAAGTTATCAGTTTTTAATTATTAAAAACTCGACTGCAGTTCAATTGTGATATACTAGCTGTTGCCCGTGACTTCGTACTATTTAGTAGTTACTACTAAATGTTTTTGTTTTCTGTTATTTGTGGGGGAAACAGGCTTACGGCCCACCTGATGATAGGTAAGCGGTCACCGTCGCCTATTGACACCGGCAACACCCGGGTTATTGTCGATGCGTTCCCTACACTGTAGAAACCTCTTTACATTTCTCTTGAAGCGTGCCATGTCGTAGCCTAATGGGAAAACCTCAGATGGTAGCTCATTCCACATCTTGCAATTATGGATTAGAAAAGATCGCGAGAAGCGTGTGGTGCGTGATACCCAATTTTACGTTGTAAATATAGACATAGATATAGACATACATTTATTTGCCATAACACACACAAATTCACACAATACAATCAAAAGGTATAACATATAACGGCGTGATTGAGTAACAAACAAACATCCAAACTTTCGCATTTATAATATTAGTGTGACTAGCTGACCCGCCGAACTTCGTACCGCCTTGACATGCATATGACGCGGGCTGCCAATGTACGTCACCCCGGTAGAATTGTCAATCGGCCATCATTAGCTGCATCTATGTATAAGAATATGAATTTTCTTCATAATTTCTGTTTGCATGAATTTTTCCGATATTTTAACAGTTATTCTGCTGCTGCAGAATAACTGTTCGACAAATCAAAGATCATCAAAAACGGACCAGCCGTTCTTGAGTTATAAATGGTGTAACTAAGCCGACTTTGTTTTATAATATATATAGATTTTAACTTTGCAATGTACCTCTCCTTGTCTCGAGTTAGAATACATGCTACTTACCACTTAACATTGACTTATTAACCTCAGCTATTTCGAATAAGAAGCTCGGGGGCCTTGAATATTCTACCTAATTACAGTACCGGAATTAATTATTGTTGTTTCAAATACTTCTAATAGGTAGCTACCTATAAGTATATCTATAGGTAGTCCCGGTTAATGCGTTGTATTCCTGTGTCCCGGTCAGTCAGTGGTTATCCCGGTTCGTGAAAATTATAGTTATACCTAATTCTAAACGAGTACGTAGCAAAGAAGACAACTCTAGACAGTCAGGAACATTTGACAAAGAATGAAAGATTTTTTCAGCACAGCGTTATCTCGAACAGTTTACTGAGCCAATGACAAAACATGATGCTATTTTTATTGATAGCTAAGCGCCTGATGGTAAGTGATGGTCCGATCGAAGATGTAGCACGCTTGCCTAGAAATAACCTATTCACTCTGGACTTGAAGACTCCGAGATTGTACAGATTCGGAAAAACATACGCCGGAAGTGAGTTCCACTCTATACTTGTGCTAACAAGAAAAGTTGAAGCAAATCGTTTGGTACGGCAAGGTGGTATGCCGACCAGGTATGGGTGGTACTCCTCGGTACGTCTGCTTGTCTGATGGTTAAAGGGGGAAGGAGAAGGTCATAAAGATCTTGCGCACATTCACCAAAATGTATCTTGTAAAAAACTGAAAGTCTGGCTACTCGGCGTCTGTGCTCTAGACTTTTTAAATTGGCTTCCACTAGGGAGGCATCATTAATGAGTCAGTACGTCGCTCAATCGAATCTTGATTCGATTGAGCGACGTACTGACTCATTACCATTAAAAATTACCATTAAAAAATCATTGAAGCTCTTGAGCTTCAATGATTTTTTAATGGTTTAAAGTAGACGAAACTATTGGATATTTAAATGAAAAAGGGACAGTAGTAGATGATTAAGAAGAATATCTTCTAAAAATGTTGCCGAATTAACCTGAGTTAACTACAGTTTGTTGATTAAAGTTTGAATTAATGTAATATATGAATGAATGGCCAGTTACAATTGGCCTTATGAATAAGCTCAGAGTCGCTCAACGAGCTATGGAAAGGGCTATGCTCGGGGTTTCTCTACGGGATCGAATCAGAAATGAGGAGATACGTAGGAGAACTCAAGTCACCGACATAGCCCGACGGATTAGCACGTTGAAGTGGCAATGGGCAGGCCATATAGCGCGCAGAACAGATGGCCGATGGGGCCGGAAAGTTATCGAATGGAGGCCACGGACCGGCAAGCGCATCAAGATGGGCCGACGACTTGGTAAGAACCGCAGGTCAGCGTTGGATGCAGGCCGCTTCCAACCGCAGTTCCTGGAGATCAATGAGGGAGGCCTTTGTCCAGCAGTGGACGTCCTGCGGCTGATATGATGATGATGAATGAATGAGTTCTATAATGTTCATAGTTTCTTAATTAATGTATGAAATATCTCTTATTCCATAAAATCCATATGTCCCGGTGGGCGTTCTAACAGAATCTAACAGAACTCCATTCCACAGAATGTTTTGTACTTATAAGTTATATATATCCGATTCTAAACAATATTATGATCAATAAGCGATTGACTGTTGATTATTACCATTTGTGACAGACCTACCATAGGTTACATCACGGAGCTAATGTGTTGTGCTACTGTCGTTGCAATTCAATTCATTTATTTCATATGACAAAGATCCATATTTGTTAGTAAAAACTTAATTAAACATGTCAAATGGGTTAGTACACACGGCTACACATCAAGTTATACATTCCAGTATAAGCTGACCTCGCATTGTGTATGCTTTTCATAGAATGAGAGGTCAGCTTATACTGGAAATTTATAGCATGATGTGTAGCCGTGCGTACTAGTGTGCTAATTTAATTTAATTCATAATTTAATGACATTCGATTCACATTAAATTCGTTTATAATAATATAATTAAAACACAAATAACACAAAATACTTAATCATAAGTAATATTATATAGTCATAATGCTCTTTGGAAGGGATTGTGTGGCACATGGAGCGTACAGCAGGAAGACCTTGGATAGGGACAGTCCAGGCGGTTTGCAATCACGCTGAGGAGGACGTTGCTACTCGCCCGCACCAGGGATGCACAGCGCAGGCGCATTTTCGCATAAAGCTTTATGCGCGCTTCCGCGAACCATGCCATAAAAATATTATATTTAATCTTCCATCAATCGCAACGTACAACTTTTTCGTTTTCAAAATAATCCAAAAGGTTTCACTTATCATTTTCTAATCTAACATAGGTTAAACCAAAAAACGAATAACGCACCATAAAAATGTGATAAAATAACCATATTTTTATAGGTACCTCCTATGCTGATAAATAAGCCAGGCAGTTCAATGAGGATGGATTACCTAGAATCTATAATCACGTTTGTTTGACCTTCATTAGGCAGGTACAATGTTTCTCTGTAGTAATAAACCGTTCAACTTGTATGATTGCGGTCATCAGTAATTCAAGCATTTGCTTGTAAATTAATTCAACGATCATTATGGTTATTTCTAGTTTTAATAGTATTAAGTTGAATATTAACTTAGGCTGCATTCCGAATCACGCTAAAATCGATATAATCGCGCTAACAAGCGTTCCGAGTCACCGTGAGCGCGAAACGATGTCCCGTTGATCGTCATAGATGACGTCATTATATCCGCCATTTTGCCCTAACAACGTCCATGCTCCAAACCATATTCACCGTGAGCCTCCCTGTCAAAGTGACGTGACAGCTGGTTGGTTGCTTGTGAGTATTAGTGTTCAGTGGTTGGTTGGTTTTATTGTTGATGTAATTAAGGAAACTGTGTACAGAGTACGAGTCGCACAGAGAGCCATGGAGCGCGCCATGCTTGGCATCAACCTACTGGGTCGAGTTCCTAACACCGACGTCAGACGAAAGTCCAAGACGTCGGAATAAGGGTGGTGGAACTCAAGTGGAACTGAGCAGGACACTTGGCTAGACGAGGTGATGGCAGGTGGAGTAAATCTTTGGACGAATGGTGGCCAAGAACAGACCTAAGAAGTCCAGGACCTCCGTCGGCGCGGTGTGTCAACGACATAACGAAAGTCGCGGGCAACTCTTGGATGCGCGCAGCACAGGACCGGGAAGGGTGGCGTTTACAAAGGGAGGCCCACACTTAGCAATAGGTACTTCTGGGCTGTGGATGACGATGATGAAATTATAGGAACACTGACTGCGAGCGCGTTCATGAGCATGCCGAATCCTTGACAGCGCTCAACTGTCATCAGCGCGTTAGCTAAATTGGAACACAAAATAGCTATCAGCGATAATGTCGTGATTCGGAATGCAGCTTTAGCTGATCGGCACAGCTAATAACCTAAACAGTGTTGGTCGTACATACGAATCCTTTATCATCAGCTCTTATGTAGCTGGCCCGTATGTATAATAACTAGTAGGTCCTAGTCAGTGACCAGTACTCGAAACGCAACAGTAATTCATACGCTTAATTTAGCACTTGCCTACCATATAAGCTTTATTTAAGCTAAATCTCACACTCCTCCATGCACGCAATAAGCTTAAAACAAAACAAATAAATGTGTGCACAATGGGCGGCCTTATCGATAAACTAAGCAATCTCTTCCAGACAGCTGTAGGATGGAGAGGATCAATGCTTTGCATTTAGGTTTTGTAGCAAATACGAAAAGTTGAGCAAAATAATAACAAATGGGTACCCAAGATATTTAAAAAAACCTAAGGAAGGGAATTCAAAAGATCGGGAGCTGTTAATTAACCGCGAGTAACTAGACTAATTGATCGAGCGAAGCGAGATCTCTAAATCAACTTGGGCAAATCAGCATTTTATATAAATAAATAAATATTGCTGGACATTTCACACAGCGCTTCTTTATTATTATTTATATTTTATTATTCATTATTTATAGAAGTTCTAATATAAAAAAACAACTCGTTATCTGTGTGTTTGTTTTAATGACTAAATGGCCGATTGTATGAACCGATTTTGACAAACCACGCGCGCTAGTATGGACGGAAGCTAGTATTTCTATAAATACAATTTAAATCGAAGTTCGCCAAGGCAAGGCTGGATCAATAAGAGATTTCGAATAATTAGTTAAGATGGAAAACATTTGCGTTGCGTTTAAAACCGACCTGTCAGACTTCACAAGTCACCTTCGCAAATACCAAAACTAATCTACCTGCACAAAAGCGATTCTTTTTAGCACAAAAAATGTGTAAGGACAAATCAAGATCTCTCGTAAAAACTTTAAATATGTGCAAATACAGGGTTTTGCAATTTATACGAAATATATTGAAGAGACGGTTTCTACGCAAGAAATTAAATATAACGATATTTCCAAAATTTTCTTGTAAAGTAAACCTTCGGAAAATCGATAAAATGCTGCTCGACGCCCCAGATTGCCAAAAAGTTACTACTGGTTGTTCAAAGACCTCACTCATTCAATAACTCCGCCCAGTCGATGACCACGCCCTGTCAACTTACGACCCGGTACCTGCACATTAGGAACTTCTTCTGATTCTTCGTGTCGATATAGTTCATATTACTTTAAACATCAAATGTTGTTTTGTCAATACTTGGGCACTGCAACAGCGTTATCTGTGGCGGAACAAGTCAGGGTGGAAGAATAAGGGCACAATAGTCAGCTTAGTAAGTGTGCCATAGTCTGAGGGATACTGCATGGATTAGGAACAATAACTCAAAAATAAAGTTGTTTGGATTAAACAAAAACATTATTTATTTATTAGTATACAGAAATATTCTCGGTCGTCATTTGTAGTTTAAATTGCAAGACCATAACGTCATGCCAAATGCTGCTATTAAATTTGTATATCATTTAAATATAAATGTAAGTTATGTGTTATAGTTTAGCACACGGGTATCTAGAGTATGTTAGTCGAGTGGGCGAAAAAAAATTCGAAGGTTTGAAAGGTATGGTTATCGGTGACATTACATGCACATGATACATTATTACTGTAGATATGCCTCAAGTTGAAAGGTATGGTTAACGGTGACATTACAGGCACATGATACATTATTACTGTAGATATGCCTCAAGTTGAAAGGTATGGTTATCGGTGACATTACAGGCACATGATACATTATTACTGTAGATATGCCTCAAGTTGAAAGGTATGGTTATCGGTGACATTACAGGCACATGATACATTTTACTGTAGATATGCCTCAAGTTGAAAGGTATGGTTATCGGTGACATTACAGGCACATGATACATTATTACTGTAGATATGCCTCAAGTTGAAAGGTATGGTTATCGGTGACATTACAGGCACATGATACATTATTACTGTAGATATGCCTCAAGTTGAAAGGTATGGTTATCGGTGACATTACAGGCACATGATACATTATTACTATAGATATGCCTCAAGTTGAAAGGTATGGTTAACGGTGACATTACAGGCACATGATACATTATTACTGTAGATATGCCTCAAGTTGAAAGGTATGGTTAACGGTGACATTACAGGCACATGATACATTATTACTGTAGATATGCCTCAAGTTGAAAGGTATGGTTATCGGTGACATTACAGGCACATGATACATTATTACTGTAGATATGCCTCAAGTTGAAAGGTATGGTTATCGGTGACATTACATGCACATGATACATTATTACTGTAGATGTGCCTCAAGTTGAAAGGTATGGTTATCGGTGACATTACAGGCACATGATACATTAATACTGTAGATATGCCTCAAGTTGAAAGGTATGGTTATCGGTGACATTACAGGCACATGATACATTAATACTGTAGATGTGCCTCAAGTTGAAAGGTATGGTTATCGGTGACATTACAGGCACATGATACATTAATACTGTAGATGTGCCTCAAGTTGAAAGGTATGGTTATCGGTGACATTACATGCACATGATACATTATTACTGTAGATATGCCTCAAGTTGAAAGGTATGGTTATCGGTGACATTACAGGCACATGATACATTAATACTGTAGATGTGCCTTAAGTTGAAAGGTATGGTTATCGGTGACATTACAGGCACATGATACATTATTACTGTAGATATGCCTCAAGTTGAAAGGTATGTTTATCGGTGACATTACAGGCACATGATACATTAATACTGTAGATGTGCCTCAAGTTGAAAGGTATGGTTATCGGAGACATTACAGGCACATGATACATTATTACTGTAGATATGCCTCAAGTTGAAAGGTATGGTTATCGGTGACATTACAGGCACATGATACATTATTACTGTAGATATGCCTCAAGTTGAAAGGTATGGTTATCGGTGACATTACAGGCACATGATACATTAATACTGTAGATGTGCCTCAAGTTGAAAGGTATGGTTATCGGTGACATTACAGGCACATGATACATTATTACTGTAGATATGCCTCAAGTTGAAAGGTATGGTTATCGGTGACATTACATGCACATGATACATTATTACTGTAGATATGCCTCAAGTTAAAAGGTATGGTTACCGGTGACATTACATGCACATGATACATTATTACTGTAGATATGCCTCAAGTTGAAAGGTATGGTTATCGGTGACATTACATGCACATGATACATTAATACTGTAGATGTGCCTCAAGTTGAAAGGTATGGTTATCGGTGACATTACAGGCACATGATACATTATTACTGTAGATATGCCTCAAGTTGAAAGGTATGGTTATCGGTGACATTACAGGCACATGATACATTAATACTGTAGATGTGCCTCAAGTTGAAAGGTATGGTTATCGGTGACATTACAGGCACATGATACATTATTACTGTAGATATGCCTCAAGTTGAAAGGTATGGTTATCGGTGACATTACAGGCACATGATACATTAATACTGTAGATGTGCCTCAAGTTGAAAGGTATGGTTATCGGAGACATTACAGGCACATGATACATTATTACTGTAGATATGCCTCAAGTTGAAAGGTATGGTTATCGGAGACATTACAGGCACATGATACATTTTACTGTAGATATGCCTCAAGTTAAAAGGTATGGTTATCGGTGACATTACAGGCACATGATACATTATTACTGTAGATATGCCTCAAGTTGAAAGGTATGGTTATCGGTGACATTACAGGCACATGATACATTAATACTGTAGATGTGCCTTAAGTTGAAAGGTATGGTTATCGGTGACATTACAGGCACATGATACATTATTACTGTAGATATGCCTCAAGTTGAAAGGTATGTTTATCGGTGACATTACAGGCACATGATACATTAATACTGTAGATGTGCCTCAAGTTGAAAGGTATGGTTATCGGAGACATTACAGGCACATGATACATTATTACTGTAGATATGCCTCAAGTTGAAAGGTATGATTATCGGTGACATTACAGGCACATGATATATTATTACTGTAGATATGCCTCAAGTTGAAAGGTATGGTTATCGGTGACATTACAGGCACATGTTACATTATTACTGTAGATATGCCTTAAGTTGAAAGGTATGGTTATCGGTGACATTACAGGCACATGATACATTATTACTGTAGATATGCCTCAAGTTGAAAGGTATGGTTATCGGTGACATTACAGGCACATGTTACATTATTACTGTAGATATGCCTCAAGTTGAAAGGTATGGTTATCGGTGACATTACAGGCACATGATACATTATTACTGTAGATATGCCTCAAGTTGAAAGGTATGGTTATCGGTGACATTACAGGCACATGATACATTATTACTGTAGATATGCCTCAAGTTGAAAGGTATGGTTATCGGTGACATTACAGGCACATGATACATTATTACTGTAGATATGCCTCAAGTTGAAAGGTATGGTTATCGGTGACATTACAGGCACATGATACATTATTACTGTAGATATGACTCAAGTTGAAAGGTATGGTTATCGGTGACATTACAGGCACATGATACATTATTACTGTAGATATGACTCAAGTTGAAAGGTATGGTTATCGGTGACATTACAGGCACATGATACATTATTACTGTAGATATGCCTCAAGTTGAAAGGTATGGTTATCGATGACATTACAGGCACATGATACATTAATACTGTAGATATGCCTCAAGTTGAAAGGTATGGTTATCGGTGACATTACAGGCACATGATACATTATTACTGTAGATATGCCTCAAGTTGAAAGGTATGGTTATCGGTGACATTACAGGCACATGATACATTATTACTGTAGATATGCCTCAAGTTGAAAGGTATGGTTATCGGTGACATTACAGGCACATGATACATTATTACTGTAGATATGCCTCAAGTTGAAAGGTATGGTTATCGGTGACATTACAGGCACATGATACATTATTACTGTAGATATGACTCAAGTTGAAAGGTATGGTTATCGGTGACATTACAGGCACATGATACATTATTACTGTAGATATGACTCAAGTTGAAAGGTATGGTTATCGGTGACATTACAGGCACATGATACATTATTACTGTAGATATGCCTCAAGTTGAAAGGTATGGTTATCGATGACATTACAGGCACATGATACATTAATACTGTAGATATGCCTCAAGTTGAAAGGTATGGTTATCGGTGACATTACAGGCACATGATACATTATTACTGTAGATATGCCTCAAGTTGAAAGGTATGGTTATCGGTGACATTACAGGCACATGATACATTATTACTGTAGATATGCCTCAAGTTGAAAGGTATGGTTATCGGTGACATTACAGGCACATGATACATTATTACTGTAGATATGCCTCAAGTTGAAAGGTATGGTTATCGGTGACATTACAGGCACATGATACATTATTACTGTAGATATGCCTCAAGTTGAAAGGTATGGTTATCGGTGACATTACAGGCACATGATACATTAATACTGTAGATGTGCCTCAAGTTGAAAGGTATGGTTATCGGTGACATTACAGGCACATGATACATTAATACTGTAGATATGCCTCAAGTTGAAAGGTATGGTTATCGGTGACATTACAGGCACATGATACATTAATACTGTAGATATGCCTCAAGTTGAAAGGTATGGTTATCGGTGACATTACAGGCACATGATACATTATTACTGTAGATATGCCTCAAGTTGAAAGGTATGGTTATCGGTGACATTACAGGCACATGATACATTATTACTGTAGATATGCCTCAAGTTGATGGGCACAGGTCAATGCACATCTCTAACGCGCGTGACCTATGAGGCAATTCTGTGTTGTAGGCGATGGTTACGATTTAACATCAGGTGGGGCCATAGCCTTGTTCTCTACAGGTAGTATAAAAAAATACGTCAATAAACCAAACTTATGTCTACCTACATAAAGAACTAATTACAGAGCCGATCCAGGAAGATGTACTTAGGCAGTACTGCATAAGGAAGAAAGGAGACGGCTATAGACCCGACACTTTCTGCTATTAGCACTCCTTCCATGATCTAATACATTTTCCTTGGATCGACTCAAAGGGAACCAGGCTGTAGATAATATTTCTAGGGCTTTTTTGCAGTTCTTCTAGCCCGTAGTCCCGTAGGGGAAGTCCCAATGAACCGAAGTTTACTCCATAAACGATACATTACATATTATAATATTTAATCAATATATTTTAATAATAAATGGTACATTTGTAAAGGGATCCATACAAGTCCTGTTTGTAATATTCATAAAAAGCATTATGGAACCAAATTTATAAAGTGGCATCATAATGAATATTCATTTTATTAAATTATATTATGAATATTTTATCAGTGAGCAGGTATTAGACTAGTTTTGTTTTGTTTTGTAATATTGCTTTTTATGCACACACGGCATACATTTATGTTTTGTATCCGCAGTTTTCACAGAACACGTTATAATAATCATTAGTATATTGTTATACAAGGGCCGGGCTGTAAGCGATCTATTACACCCGAGACAATTATGTTGGCGTTTGAGCGAGTGAATGTGAGCTAGGAGCGAGCTCGTTATTACCAGAGACACATAACTTTTCGTCACAAACGCGAGGAAATAATAAAAGTCTTTTTCATAACAGTTTGTTGCCGTTCCCGGCGTTCATTGTATATTTTTTACATCAGGTTCCATTTTTAAAATGAAATAAGGATTTGTCATGGAGATTGTCATTTTAGCATAATATAAATGAATTGAGCCTGATTCTATTTTCAAATTTACTTAAGGCTCTAGTCTAGAGCTTTCAATCTCATTTACGGAGCAGTTTTCGAGTTAACAATGGCCTACTTTCGAGCATGAGTGATGAATTAATCCAACTGTTTTGCATGATTTTAGAGTTCCGAGCCCAGGAACCAATATGACTAGAACAGATATTTTAGCGAATAAATACAGATTAATATTTCCAGAACACAATGCAGGGCTGCCGACGGCGACGGAGCCAGGCGCCAAGTCAGCGCTGCTCCTACTCCGCCATGGCCATCGTCGGAAACGCAACCTCCAGCGGAAATTCAGGTTATTCAAAAAAATTCAATAAGATTTTACTAGTGCGAATGTACAAGTTTGATTGTTGTATTGTACTACTTGTTATATTAATTATTTACTTCTTGGACCAGTGATGAAATATGGCACAGAAGCGTGGTCTCTCACTATGGGCCTCTTAAGAAGGCTCAATGTCGCTCAGCATGCTATGAAGAGGGCAATGCTTGGTGTTTTTCTACGAGATAGATCAAAAATGAGGAGATTCATAGATGAACATTACTGTCATAGCACAAAGGATTAGCCAATGACATCAGTGGGCATGGCATATAGCTCGAAGAACTGACGGCCGTTGGGGCAAAAAGGTTCTCGAGTAGAGACCACGCACTGGAAAGCGCAGTGTTAGGACGGCCCCTCACTAGATAGAAAAGCGACCTGATAAAGGTCGCTGGGAGCCGTTAGGTGCAGGCTGCACAAGATTGGTCGCTCTGGAAATCTATGGGAGGCCTATGTTCATCAGTCGACGTCCTGCGTCTGATAACATGATAATGCAATTTCGAAACCTTTGTGAGAACTTTCTCCGATTGATAGAAATATATGCAAAGATTATAGGAAAATAAAACGAAATCGCTATTTTTAAAAATATGCCTTAAAAGTTTAGCTGGTTTCTGGGTATTTGACTAGATGGCGATGCTAAATTACCTTATATATAGGTAGCTACTGAACCCTCGGTGCTCGATTTATTAACTGAGCGGGTACATTGACTGGGTGGGGGCATTGAATAGCTCGTAGTAACTTTTTAGTAATCTGTGGCATCGCACAACATGCTAGCTCTCTAACATTTCGTTGAGCAGCACTTTATCGACTTTCTCGAGATTTTGATAATACAACGAGAACGTATAGATAATAGGTTGGGGAAAAAGTTTTTTAGCATTATAGTATGTATAAGCTTGTAAAAAAATCTCTTTGGCTTACTATTTGTATCTGGCTGGTTTTGGTATCATTTAAAATTTAAGTTTTAAAGTAAATAATTCCAAATTCAAATTAGGAAAATGTGTGATTTTTATTTGTTTTTCGTACTGTAAAGATGAGTGAATCTAATGAACATTTTTTACATTCGATACATTTTAAAATTTTACTACAAAAAAGGTAAAAAAGCAAGGCATGCCGCAAAAAAAATTTGCTATGTTAATGGACCTAGTGCAGTGTCTGTGAGAGTAGCACAAATTTGGTTTATGCGTTTTCAAACCGGAAATTTTGATTTCAAAGATGCACGTCGCTCTGGTCGCCCTACTACGGATAAAATTGATGCCATTTTTGAATAAGTGAAGCAAGATCGGCATATCAGTAGTTACGACGTAGCTGAAGAACTGGGAAATGACCACAAAACAGTTTTGGCGCATTTGAAAAAAAACTTGGTACACAAAAAAGCTCGATATTTGGTTATCCCACGAGCTCACTGAAAGAAACCTAATGAACCGTGTACTCATTTGTGATTCTTTATTACGACGTAATGAAACCGAACCATTTTTGAAGAAGCTTATAACTGGTGATGATACGTGGATCACGTACGACAAGAACGTGCGAAAAAGGTCGTGGTCAAAGGCCGGTCAGGCTTCACAGACTGTGGCGAAACCCGGGTTAACTCGCAACAAGGTGATGCTGTGTGTGTGGTGGGATTGGAAGGGCATTATTCGTTATGAGCTGTTACCACCAGGCAGGACCATCGATTCTGAACTCTACTGCGAACAACTGATGAGATTAAAGCAAGAAGTTGAGAGAAAGCGGCCGGAATGAATCAACAGATGGGGTGTGGTTTTTCATCATGATAACGCTAGATCTCACACATCATTAGCCAGTCAGCAAAAATTAAGCGAGTTTGGCTGGGTGGTGTTAATGCATCCGCCGTATAGTCCTGACCTTGCAACTTCAAATTTCCACCTGTTTCGGTCTCTTCAAAATTCTTTAGGCAGTGTCAGGTTAACATCACAAGAGGACTGCCAAAACTACTTGTCGCGGTATTTTGATCAGAAGCCCCAAAATTTCTATAGCAATGGGATCATGTCCCTACCTACAAGATGGCAAAAAGTTATCGAACAAAATGGTACCTACATACTTTAGTTAAATGTAAATAAATTATATTAAAAAATGTTTTGTATTTTCTTAAAAAATGCGAAGAAACTTTTTCCCTTTGAAATGTGAAATTTCCAGTAATTTTTTTTTGTTTTTTATATTAGTTTGCGTAGAAACCGTCCCTTCTATATAAATAGTTTAACTTGCAAGAGCCTGGAGTTATCTATAGGTATCGGTGCTTTCTAGGTTGGTTTGCGTAGAAACCGTCCCTTCTATATAAATAGTTTAACTTGCAAGAGCCTGGAGTTATCTATAGGTATCGGTGCTTTCTAGGTTGGTTTGCGTAGAAACCGTCCCTTCTATATAAATAGTTTAACTTGCAAGAGCCTGGAGTTATCTATAGGTATCGGTGCTTTCTAGGTTGGTTTGCGTAGAAACCGTCCCTTCTATATAAATAGTTTAACTTGCAAGAGCCTGGAGTTATCTATAGGTATCGGTGCTTTCTAGGTTGGTTTGCGTAGAAACCGTCCCTTCTATATAAATAGTTTAACTTGCAAGAGCCTGGAGTTATCTATAGGTATCGGTGCTTTCTAGGTTGGTTTGCGTAGAAACCGTCCCTTCTATATAAATAGTTTAACTTGCAAGAGCCTGGAGTTATCTATAGGTATCGGTGCTTTCTAGGTTGGTTTGCGTAGAAACCGTCCCTTCTATATAAATAGTTTAACTTGCAAGAGCCTGGAGTTATCTATAGGTATCGGTGCTTTCTAGGTTGGTTTGCGTAGAAACCGTCCCTTCTATATAAATAGTTTAACTTGCAAGAGCCTGGAGTTATCTATAGGTATCGGTGCTTTCTAGGTTGGTTTGCGTAGAAACCGTCCCTTCTATATAAATAGTTTAACTTGCAAGAGCCTGGAGTTATCTATAGGTATCGGTGCTTTCTAGGTTGGTTTGCGTAGAAACCGTCCCTTCTATATAAATAGTTTAACTTGCAAGAGCCTGGAGTTATCTATAGGTATCGGTGCTTTCTAGGTTGGTTTGCGTAGAAACCGTCCCTTCTATATAAATAGTTTAACTTGCAAGAGCCTGGAGTTATCTATAGGTATCGGTGCTTTCTAGGTTGGTTTGCGTAGAAACCGTCCCTTCTATATAAATAGTTTAACTTGCAAGAGCCTGGAGTTATCTATAGGTATCGGTGCTTTCTAGGTTGGTTTGCGTAGAAACCGTCCCTTCTATATAAATAGTTTAACTTGCAAGAGCCTGGAGTTATCTGTAGGTATCGGTGCTTTCTAGGTTGGTTTGCGTAGAAACCGTCCCTTCTATATAAATAGTTTAACTTGCAAGAGCCTGGAGTTATCTGTAGGTATCGGTGCTTTCTAGGTTGGTTTGCGTAGAAACCGTCCCTTCTATATAAATAGTTTAACTTGCAAGAGCCTGGAGTTATCTATAGGTATCGGTGCTTTCTAGGTTGGTTTGCGTAGAAACCGTCCCTTCTATATAAATAGTTTAACTTGCAAGAGCCTGGAGTTATCTGTAGGTATCGGTGCTTTCTAGGTTGGTTTGCGTAGAAACCGTCCCTTCTATATAAATAGTTTAACTTGCAAGAGCCTGGAGTTATCTATAGGTATCGGTGCTTTCTAGGTTGGTTTGCGTAGAAACCGTCCCTTCTATATAAATAGTTTAACTTGCAAGAGCCTGGAGTTATCTGTAGGTATCGGTGCTTTCTAGGTTGGTTTGCGTAGAAACCGTCCCTTCTATATAAATAGTTTAACTTGCAAGAGCCTGGAGTTATCTATAGGTATCGGTGCTTTCTAGGTTGGTTTGCGTAGAAACCGTCCCTTCTATATAAATAGTTTAACTTGCAAGAGCCTGGAGTTATCTATAGGTATCGGTGCTTTCTAGGTTGGTTTGCGTAGAAACCGTCCCTTCTATATAAATAGTTTAACTTGCAAGAGCCTGGAGTTATCTATAGGTGTCGGTGCTTTCTAGGTTGGTTTGCGTAGAAACCGTCCCTTCTATATAAATAGTTTAACTTGCAAGAGCCTGGAGTTATCTATAGGTATCGGTGCTTTCTAGGTTGGTTTGCGTAGAAACCGTCCCTTCTATATAAATAGTTTAACTTGCAAGAGCCTGGAGTTATCTATAGGTATCGGTGCTTTCTAGGTTGGTTTGCGTAGAAACCGTCCCTTCTATATAAATAGTTTAACTTGCAAGAGCCTGGAGTTATCTATAGGTATCGGTGCTTTCTAGGTTGGTTTGCGTAGAAACCGTCCCTTCTATATAAATAGTTTAACTTGCAAGAGCCTGGAGTTATCTATAGGTATCGGTGCTTTCTAGGTTGGTTTGCGTAGAAACCGTCCCTTCTATATAAATAGTTTAACTTGCAAGAGCCTGGAGTTATCTATAGGTATCGGTGCTTTCTAGGTTGGTTTGCGTAGAAACCGTCCCTTCTATATAAATAGTTTAACTTGCAAGAGCCTGGAGTTATCTATAGGTATCGGTGCTTTCTAGGTTGGTTTGCGTAGAAACCGTCCCTTCTATATAAATAGTTTAACTTGCAAGAGCCTGGAGTTATCTATAGGTATCGGTGCTTTCTAGGTTGGTTTGCGTAGAAACCGTCCCTTCTATATAAATAGTTTAACTTGCAAGAGCCTGGAGTTATCTATAGGTATCGGTGCTTTCTAGGTTGGTTTGCGTAGAAACCGTCCCTTCTATATAAATAGTTTAACTTGCAAGAGCCTGGAGTTATCTATAGGTATCGGTGCTTTCTAGGTTGGTTTGCGTAGAAACCGTCCCTTCTATATAAATAGTTTAACTTGCAAGAGCCTGGAGTTATCTATAGGTATCGGTGCTTTCTAGGTTGGTTTGCGTAGAAACCGTCCCTTCTATATAAATAGTTTAACTTGCAAGAGCCTGGAGTTATCTATAGGTATCGGTGCTTTCTAGGTTGGTTTGCGTAGAAACCGTCCCTTCTATATAAATAGTTTAACTTGCAAGAGCCTGGAGTTATCTATAGGTATCGGTGCTTTCTAGGTTGGTTTGCGTAGAAACCGTCCCTTCTATATAAATAGTTTAACTTGCAAGAGCCTGGAGTTATCTATAGGTATCGGTGCTTTCTAGGTTGGTTTGCGTAGAAACCGTCCCTTCTATATAAATAGTTTAACTTGCAAGAGCCTGGAGTTATCTATAGGTATCGGTGCTTTCTAGGTTGGTTTGCGTAGAAACCGTCCCTTCTATATAAATAGTTTAACTTGCAAGAGCCTGGAGTTATCTATAGGTATCGGTGCTTTCTAGGTTGGTTTGCGTAGAAACCGTCCCTTCTATATAAATAGTTTAACTTGCAAGAGCCTGGAGTTATCTATAGGTATCGGTGCTTTCTAGGTTGGTTTGCGTAGAAACCGTCCCTTCTATATAAATAGTTTAACTTGCAAGAGCCTGGAGTTATCTATAGGTATCGGTGCTTTCTAGGTTGGTTTGCGTAGAAACCGTCCCTTCTATATAAATAGTTTAACTTGCAAGAGCCTGGAGTTATCTATAGGTATCGGTGCTTTCTAGGTTGGTTTGCGTAGAAACCGTCCCTTCTATATAAATAGTTTAACTTGCAAGAGCCTGGAGTTATCTATAGGTATCGGTGCTTTCTAGGTTGGTTTGCGTAGAAACCGTCCCTTCTATATAAATAGTTTAACTTGCAAGAGCCTGGAGTTATCTATAGGTATCGGTGCTTTCTAGGTTGGTTTGCGTAGAAACCGTCCCTTCTATATAAATAGTTTAACTTGCAAGAGCCTGGAGTTATCTATAGGTATCGGTGCTTTCTAGGTTGGTTTGCGTAGAAACCGTCCCTTCTATATAAATAGTTTAACTTGCAAGAGCCTGGAGTTATCTATAGGTATCGGTGCTTTCTAGGTTGGTTTGCGTAGAAACCGTCCCTTCTATATAAATAGTTTAACTTGCAAGAGCCTGGAGTTATCTATAGGTATCGGTGCTTTCTAGGTTGGTTTGCGTAGAAACCGTCCCTTCTATATAAATAGTTTAACTTGCAAGAGCCTGGAGTTATCTATAGGTATCGGTGCTTTCTAGGTTGGTTTGCGTAGAAACCGTCCCTTCTATATAAATAGTTTAACTTGCAAGAGCCTGGAGTTATCTATAGGTATCGGTGCTTTCTAGGTTGGTTTGCGTAGAAACCGTCCCTTCTATATAAATAGTTTAACTTGCAAGAGCCTGGAGTTATCTATAGGTATCGGTGCTTTCTAGGTTGGTTTGCGTAGAAACCGTCCCTTCTATATAAATAGTTTAACTTGCAAGAGCCTGGAGTTATCTATAGGTATCGGTGCTTTCTAGGTTGGTTTGCGTAGAAACCGTCCCTTCTATATAAATAGTTTAACTTGCAAGAGCCTGGAGTTATCTGTAGGTATCGGTGCTTTCTAGGTTGGTTTGCGTAGAAACCGTCCCTTCTATATAAATAGTTTAACTTGCAAGAGCCTGGAGTTATCTATAGGTATCGGTGCTTTCTAGGTTGGTTTGCGTAGAAACCGTCCCTTCTATATAAATAGTTTAACTTGCAAGAGCCTGGAGTTATCTGTAGGTATCGGTGCTTTCTAGGTTGGTTTGCGTAGAAACCGTCCCTTCTATATAAATAGTTTAACTTGCAAGAGCCTGGAGTTATCTATAGGTATCGGTGCTTTCTAGGTTGGTTTGCGTAGAAACCGTCCCTTCTATATAAATAGTTTAACTTGCAAGAGCCTGGAGTTATCTATAGGTATCGGTGCTTTCTAGGTTGGTTTGCGTAGAAACCGTCCCTTCTATATAAATAGTTTAACTTGCAAGAGCCTGGAGTTATCTATAGGTATCGGTGCTTTCTAGGTTGGTTTGCGTAGAAACCGTCCCTTCTATATAAATAGTTTAACTTGCAAGAGCCTGGAGTTATCTATAGGTATCGGTGCTTTCTAGGTTGGTTTGCGTAGAAACCGTCCCTTCTATATAAATAGTTTAACTTGCAAGAGCCTGGAGTTATCTATAGGTATCGGTGCTTTCTAGGTTGGTTTGCGTAGAAACCGTCCCTTCTATATAAATAGTTTAACTTGCAAGAGCCTGGAGTTATCTATAGGTATCGGTGCTTTCTAGGTTGGTTTGCGTAGAAACCGTCCCTTCTATATAAATAGTTTAACTTGCAAGAGCCTGGAGTTATCTGTAGGTATCGGTGCTTTCTAGGTTGGTTTGCGTAGAAACCGTCCCTTCTATATAAATAGTTTAACTTGCAAGAGCCTGGAGTTATCTATAGGTATCGGTGCTTTCTAGGTTGGTTTGCGTAGAAACCGTCCCTTCTATATAAATAGTTTAACTTGCAAGAGCCTGGAGTTATCTATAGGTATCGGTGCTTTCTAGGTTGGTTTGCGTAGAAACCGTCCCTTCTATATAAATAGTTGACCTTGCAAGAGCCTGGAGTTATCTATAGGTATCGGTGCTTTCTAGGTTGGTTTGCGTAGAAACCGTCCCTTCTATATAAATAGTTTAACTTGCAAGAGCCTGGAGTTATCTATAGGTATCGGTGCTTTCTAGGTTGGTTTGCGTAGAAACCGTCCCTTCTATATAAATAGTTTAACTTGCAAGAGCCTGGAGTTATCTATAGGTATCGGTGCTTTCTAGGTTGGTTTGCGTAGAAACCGTCCCTTCTATATAAATAGTTTAACTTGCAAGAGCCTGGAGTTATCTATAGGTATCGGTGCTTTCTAGGTTGGTTTGCGTAGAAACCGTCCCTTCTATATAAATAGTTTAACTTGCAAGAGCCTGGAGTTATCTATAGGTATCGGTGCTTTCTAGGTTGGTTTGCGTAGAAACCGTCTCTTCTATATAAATAGTTTAACTTGCAAGAGCCTGGAGTTATCTATAGGTATCGGTGCTTTCTAGGTTGGTTTGCGTAGAAACCGTCCCTTCTATATAAATAGTTTAACTTGCAAGAGCCTGGAGTTATCTATAGGTATCGGTGCTTTCTAGGTTGGTTTGCGTAGAAACCGTCCCTTCTATATAAATAGTTTAACTTGCAAGAGCCTGGAGTTATCTATAGGTATCGGTGCTTTCTAGGTTGGTTTGCGTAGAAACCGTCCCTTCTATATAAATAGTTTAACTTGCAAGAGCCTGGAGTTATCTATAGGTATCGGTGCTTTCTAGGTTGGTTTGCGTAGAAACCGTCCCTTCTATATAAATAGTTTAACTTGCAAGAGCCTGGAGTTATCTATAGGTATCGGTGCTTTCTAGGTTGGTTTGCGTAGAAACCGTCCCTTCTATATAAATAGTTTAACTTGCAAGAGCCTGGAGTTATCTATAGGTATCGGTGCTTTCTAGGTTGGTTTGCGTAGAAACCGTCCCTTCTATATAAATAGTTTAACTTGCAAGAGCCTGGAGTTATCTATAGGTATCGGTGCTTTCTAGGTTGGTTTGCGTAGAAACCGTCCCTTCTATATAAATAGTTTAACTTGCAAGAGCCTGGAGTTATCTATAGGTATCGGTGCTTTCTAGGTTGGTTTGCGTAGAAACCGTCCCTTCTATATAAATAGTTTAACTTGCAAGAGCCTGGAGTTATCTATAGGTATCGGTGCTTTCTAGGTTGGTTTGCGTAGAAACCGTCCCTTCTATATAAATAGTTTAACTTGCAAGAGCCTGGAGTTATCTATAGGTATCGGTGCTTTCTAGGTTGGTTTGCGTAGAAACCGTCCCTTCTATATAAATAGTTTAACTTGCAAGAGCCTGGAGTTATCTATAGGTATCGGTGCTTTCTAGGTTGGTTTGCGTAGAAACCGTCCCTTCTATATAAATAGTTTAACTTGCAAGAGCCTGGAGTTATCTATAGGTATCGGTGCTTTCTAGGTTGGTTTGCGTAGAAACCGTCCCTTCTATATAAATAGTTTAACTTGCAAGAGCCTGGAGTTATCTATAGGTATCGGTGCTTTCTAGGTTGGTTTGCGTAGAAACCGTCCCTTCTATATAAATAGTTTAACTTGCAAGAGCCTGGAGTTATCTATAGGTATCGGTGCTTTCTAGGTTGGTTTGCGTAGAAACCGTCCCTTCTATATAAATAGTTTAACTTGCAAGAGCCTGGAGTTATCTATAGGTATCGGTGCTTTCTAGGTTGGTTTGCGTAGAAACCGTCCCTTCTATATAAATAGTTTAACTTGCAAGAGCCTGGAGTTATCTATAGGTATCGGTGCTTTCTAGGTTGGTTTGCGTAGAAACCGTCCCTTCTATATAAATAGTTTAACTTGCAAGAGCCTGGAGTTATCTATAGGTATCGGTGCTTTCTAGGTTGGTTAATTGTTTATGTTTAATTTTACTTGTATGCTTATCAGATATTTGATCAAGCGAAGAATATCCAACATGGACAAATCTATATGTATGTATGTTTGTTTTTCTGAGGATAACTATCGAAGCGTTGTTCCGATCATCGTTATGTTTGGTATATAGGTATAAAGTGATAGCACATTCCTGAGCCCGTAGCCAAATTACATTCGCTTCGAATCGATTCGATTTCTACATAGGTTTGTTGTAGAATATATCACGTGGTATTTCCATAGCATGTGTCAAATCCCATACATTTTCAGACTTATCGACTAGCATCATCGCTAATCGACTGCAACTTGACTAAACCCTCTGGTGTGACTAAATGAGCAAAAATATGGCGGAGTTTTTGAGATTGGTTCAAGAGGGGTAAAAAATGAGAGTATCCGGTCAAATGTCACGTCTAATGGAAGGTTTTTATCAGTACATTTCGATCTCGTTTTTATTTTTAGTTTAAATCTTGTAGTTTTAAATTATTAGCCATAATAAAAACTGAACTTTGAAGAAATTCACAGGGTACACCAGTGCCCCCACAGTGCTGAAGTTCACAGGGTATACCAGTGCCCCCACAGTGCTGAAATTCACAGGGTACACCAGTGCCCCCACAGTGCTGAAATTCACAGGGTACACCAGTGCCCCCACAGTGCTGAAATTTGGTATACGTGTAGCTTTAGTTACGCTAACATAGTTCTACCCCAAAAAAGGTTAACCAATTAACATGAACTCCAGTTACGGATAATTTGAATGAAACTTCAGGTCGAATTAATTAATTAATTGGTTGTGCATTTTATGCCACTATTTTGATAATCAATGATTACAATTTTTTTTTGTTTTTATGTGAGACTCGCTAGATCTCAGTTCGCGGGGCGAACCAGTATTAAAAAAACATTAATGTACCATTACAACATGTAGGTATACATATATCATGGAGATAACGTGAATTATCATGGCATTTTCTTGTCTAATGATAGCCATGGAAGTAAATCTATGATTATATGAGTGACCCTGTACATACATACGCAATAACACTGAGGGCAAATATGAACTCTTAAACCAGCACAATCAAGATCAAATTAAATTTAATTTAAATAACTGATCAAGCGCATGTCATACCACGCACAGGAAGGGTTCCGTAGTCTATATATTAATTGATCGAGCGAAGCGAGATCTCTAAATCAACTTGTGCAAATCGGCGTTGTATGTATGTATGTATGTATGTTTGTCCGAGGATAACTTTCGAAGCGTTGATTCGATCATCGTGAAATTTAATACATACGTAGGTTGTGATAGCACAATTTTTGTGTGACTAAATGAGCAAAAAATGTGCGGGGGTTGTTGAGATATTGGGGTTCAAGGTGCGTAAAAAAATGAAAATAAGGCTAACTGGTCAAATATGGCATCAAATGAAAGGTATTCGTTAGTACATTTAGACTCCTTTTTTATGTTTCGTAAACTCTTTATAGTTTTTGAGTTATTAGTCATAATAAACACTGAAGTTTGTCAAAATTCACAGGGTACACCAGTGACCCCACAGTGCTGAAATTTGGTATGCGTGTAGCTTTAGTAACACAAAATATATAGGCAAAAGTCTGAAATCCAAAATAAGTGCAATTTGTACCCCAAAAAAATTATCCATAAGACATGAACTCCCGTTACCTGAAAGAATGAAACTGTAGGTCAAGTTAGCTGGTTACGTCACTATTTTATTAATCAAAGATTAAGGCCGGCCTACACAACGATCTCTAAACGTATTTGGCGACTAAACATGTTTAAATTGTACGTATTTGTATGATTTGACAACTCCTTCATATCATATTTAGCCACTAAATACGTTTAGGCATCGTTGCGCGAGTCGCCCTAAGAATATTTTTTTGGTTTTGGGATACTCGCGAGATTTCAGTTCGGGGCGAAGCCCTAGTTATTTTACAATACAAATTTAATTCTACAGTTGATTATGGAATATTCTAAGAGCTGTTTATAAACCCAATTACAGACATAAGTTGTGATAGCTATTTTTTTTTATTGTCGATTGATTATCCCATCTCTAGTGCTTGCTTGCACATCCCTATTAGTGTGGAATTATACTCTATGGTTGAACAGCGGTCATGCCAGTACAAGGTTTTACCGCGAGAATGTATCTTATTATTTTATTATTATGAGAATAAATAACATTATTATCTATCTAATAGTATCCCTTTTACAGTTGGTCGACTACTGCTCGTGTAGAGTTCACTCAATATGATAATTCTTACAATTAGAATATATTTGCTATTAGTGTGAATACTTTTTAAGTAAGTATACAAAAAACGGTTTGGCTGTTAGGGTGGGGGGGGGGCGCACATTTTTGTGGAGGTACACTTTTATTAATTTTTATTTCGTAACTTACTAGACGTCACTAAAACATGCCCTCATACCAAATTTCAGCTTTACAGCACTAATCGTCTACAAATAAAACGATGTAACTGGTTGGACAGACAGACAAACGAACATGGCAAAACTGTAAGGGTTCTTAGTTCGAAACGGAACTCTGAAAAGTTCAAAATACTACGTAAGTAAATGTGTTTTTTTAAAGGTTTTTTTAAGGAATAAAAAATGCTCACAAAAACAAACCTTCGTGTGTTACAATTTCCTGTTTAGCCCCGTCCATCCACAAATACATATTCATCTACATATATAATAACTATTGATACTGTTTGCATTTACTATAAGCCTCGTTTGTCCAATGGAAGACGTCAAAAAACGGGTTACAGAAAATCTAGTCCTGCTTTTGACGCACCGTTATACCTAATGATAGTACTTACATAGGCTATTATATACTTATTAGGTATATTACGTATTTTATTATTAGGTACTTATTTCTTGATTGATTTGTTATACTTTCGAATATAATTATTCTTATCCAGTGTCTTGTAACTGTGATTGTAACAAATTGACCACTCTTGTATGTGATACCTTTGTATTTAATCTTATTTAAACCAATAAATCATTTTTAGGGCTTCGTACCCAAAGGGTAAAACGGCACCCTATTAATAAGGCTCCGCTGTTTGTCTGTCTGTCCGTCTGTCCGTCTATCATCAGGCTGTTTCTTATGAACCGTGATAGTTAGACAGTTGAAATTTTCACAGATGATGTATTTCTGTTGCCGCTATAACAACAAATACTAAAAACAGAATAGTAAGGCCGTTTTTATAGATAATGGTACGGAACCCTTCGTGTGCGAGTCCGACTCGAACTAGGCCGGTTTAATTATAGATAATGGTACGAAACCCTTCGTGCGAGAGCCCGACTCGCACTTGGCCGGTTTTTCATTTTCATCTCTATATGTGTAGAGTACGTGAAGAGAAAATGTGTACCCCTTATTGAGTGTGAGATTTGGCATCGTTAAAATGTATATGGAGAAGGAAGGGCGAAAGCTAAATTAATAAAAAATGAGCTCAAAAAAATAAACACGTTAAAATTTCGACTATTCCAGTGGCAACTAGTTTATTTATTTATTTTGAGTTCTCAAATCACACAAATACGTCAGTTTGAACCGCAAGCTGGGCTAAGTGTGCAAATCCCGTTTTAATGTTTGTTTTCTAATAATCAAATTACTCCTTGGCTTGAAGTACCCATCTACTGCTCTATTTTTAATTACCTACTTATCTAGTATATTATATAGTATATTATATAGCATGTTTTTGCCCGTTATTGGTTTCACTTGTAGCATAAAACATTTATATAATACTATTTTGTAAGCAATCATGTGATAAACTGTTGCTAAACCTGATAAACAAAATTAATTGTTACAGGAAACTCTCAAAGACAAGAGCCAAGTTTCCAAAACAGAAGTCGAAGACAATCTCAAAGACAACATCAAAGGAACAGACAGCCGCATGTCTGCCAAAACGAGCGGCAATGTCAGACTGATGAACACAGCTGCCGAGCAGCTCTCAACACAGCAGACACCGCTGCAACAACCAAAGACAACAATAAATCTGTCAGCAACTGCACCATTGGCTGTTGCGGAGGCTTCAAAGACGATAATGTGCCTGAAGTCATAGTGAATTGTGCGAACGAAAAAATAAAATTTTCTAGAAATAATAACAACTCAAAGAGTATTATACAAAAATTACGCGAAGAGGAATATGGGTAAAGTAGAAAAAATTATAAGCACAGGGACTTTAGAACATTGTAATATTAACTAAGGGTATTTAATTATGATAGCCTCCTCCACTGGCGTCAACCACATGATACGAATTCCTATACAACCTGTGCTCTTATATGTACGACATTCATTTAAAACACATCCGGCATCTAATTAACTCATTTTAGAGGTGGATTTAATCCCAGTGAATATATATTTCTATGGTATACTAGCCATTAGCCCTACCCGTGTTTTCATTCAATGTCGTATACAGTCTGTCACCGCATTCGCGATATTAAGACGAATATAGTAGCTGATTGGTCTTATTTGGAGGCTTTCTCTTCAGGGAGGAATCAGTTTTATGTTCTCAAAAAATATGTCATTCATTGACCTTTTATCTGCAAAGTGAACATACAAAAAAGTTCTACCTGTTTATTTACTATGAGAAAAAAAAATGTAGCTGTTTTCGACTTTCAATTTGATTCAACCTCTAAACGACGTAAAATTTTATACGCCGCTTAGTCAGTTTAACAGGTACCTACTTACATGATGAATGAATATGATTCGTTTACCTATTTTATACATGCTGTTTCATTGATATTTTAAGAAATATTTATAGAAATTGAAGTAGATCGTCCACAAGATCAGCCCTACTTGTCATTTAAATTATTATCGTAAATGCGGAAACACGCTGTGTATAACAGAACGCGTAGTGTGCTTATTGTGCTAAAAGTGCAGTTCGCAGCACGGCGGCAGCTTTTTGTGATTGTGGCGACAGGAACGAAAATATTGTCAAACAAAATTAATACAGATAGGAATATTCTCCGAGAGGATAATGCTTTTGCAAATTAAGTCCTTCCTAATTAATAATTAAATTCCTTGGTTTTATTTTTTATGTCAGCACTAGGTTATGGCCGAGGCTTCGCACGCGTAATTTGTCAATAAAAAGTAACTATACAGGATGGCGACGTAAATAGTGTCAGTTCAAGAGAAGAGAATAATTGAACATGTATGTGAATTACTATGGGAAAATAGTTCTATCTTTCGCCCTCCATCTGTTGGTAGCGCTAGTTTCTAAGTGCAAATTGAAGTTTCGCGAACAATTTCTATCGCATTGCTGTCACTGGTTTAAGGTAATTACCCCCCTCTAAAATAAGAAGGATAAATTGTAATCAGTTTCAATGAACGCACTGTTACCTTCTTTCCTATATTAGCTACCTAGCCTATTCAACACGTGCCTTGAAACCCAGCGCAGTGCAGTAATGAATAAGGGTGTCTATATTTTCTCGTAATTACCCTGTAATGTATAATCTCATGTTAGTGAATGTTTTTGACTGATATGGATTTTGAATAACCTACTTTATTTTTAAAGAACCCAGTATGACATTGTACGAATATTGCCTCTGTTCACATCAGCACCGGATACCAAATTTCATCGAAATCAATCCATCTGTTTACTCGTGAAAACTTAACAAACAGACAGTTAGCCAGAGTTACTTTCTAAATAATATTAGTATGTTCTTTATAATATTAGTGCTCTAATACTAGTATACGCTCTCGAGATGTGGTGCTGGGGAAGAATGCTTGGGGTATCAAGGACAGAATTCCGTACCAATCAGTCCATACTTCAAGAACTCGGCATCAAGCAGCGTCTCTCTTCCACGGTACGATCTCGCATTCTCACCTTCTTTGGACACGTGTCGAGGCGCGGGGAGCTCTCCATTGAACGCTTGGTAGTGCAGGGGAGGGTTGACGGCAAAAGAGCGCATGGCAGATCACCTATGAGATGGACGGATCAAATAAGCGCTGCCATAGATGTTCCTTTGAACGAGTGTACCAGAAGAGCAGCGGTGCGAGAGGAGTGGCGAAGGGTAGTTGAGCGCGCCACAACCCTGACGTGACGACCACGACCACTCTGCCAAGAGTGCTACGACTAAGAAGAATGTGCAATGTTCATTTAACTAATTAAATGGTGTTAAATATTATAAAATAAATAAGTTTATTCCATATAAAACTGTACATAGAAACGAATAGGAATGAAAATCTAGAGTTCGTTTTACTAAAAAGTCCCGTGGTGGCCGTTTATTGAACTATGGTTATCAGATGTAATTATGAAATATGTAATTGTTTTACCTGAAGCCAAAAGGAAGGGTTATGTTTTAGCAGTCTATGTATATTTGTATTTACGTATGTTCAACCTTTGGGTGCAGGCCGCACAAGATCGGTCGCTTTGGAAATCTATGACTTATATTCACCAGTGGACGTTCTGTGGCTGTATGGTGAAGATGATGTTCAGCGTAGTGCCTAAGGCACTTGTCTCACCGCCGGCGATGAGCGAGAAGCGAGTAGAGCTAGAAACTAGAAACGAGTTGGCGAGCAGCGAGAAGCGAGTGTGTAGTTCTTATAGTTGTCTCACTGGGCTATAAATCCATATATGGCAATATATATTTTATGTATCTTAATATTACTATTTATGGAATTTTATGATTACATTATATATATAATATAATTATGCATTTATATTGTATGATCTAAATTTTTAATTTTTTATAAATTGTAAATTAAACTTGACTTAAACTTGATATCTGATTTACGCCGCCGTCTTTATTAGTTCACATAGATCCTGTCCATCCAAAGGTTGCATGGAAGAGATCGCTTTTAGCGATAAAGCCGCCCATTATACCTATGATTTAAATCTGTGTTTTTTGTTATATGTTTATATTTAATTGTGTGCAATAAAGAAATTATCTATCTAAAGCGAGTGAGCGAGTGCGGCGGGCGATACTCATCATCTCACGGCGTGTGTTCTAACCGCCAAGCGAGCATCGCTGATCGCGTATCGCTGAGCGAGTGTTGTAGTCGCTGCAACAAAATAGTGGAGAGCGAGTTCTCGCTGGCGGCAGTGTGAACGGCCAGCGATCAACTATTAATATACGTGTCTCTTTTACTGACACGGAATCTATATCTTTTGTTCGTTTCTTGAGCGAGAAAATAGTTGATAGCTTATCGCTCACTCGCCGGCGGTGAGACAAGTGCCTAAACTACTCATCCGATATTGATGAATGCGGTGTCAATCGATACGTTCTTATAGTCCGGGTGATATAGGCTACAATTTACGTTCATAAAAAATCTGTTTCAACATAACCGCAGTCGGGCTTTTGAGTTTAATTTAAACTGTCCATCTAAAGGATTTCCGGAAGAAATCGCTTTTAGCGATAAGACCACCTATCACTGTACAAAATCGATTTGTAAAAAATTATGTAATTTATTGTTTAATTTGGTGTGTATTATATAGAGTTTTTACTCATTCTATATTTAACATTTATAATAATATCTTATAGCCACTGCCACCGCCACCGTCACCGGGAAGTCACCGAGAACGAGATGACGGCGCCGATTTAGCCATACATACATTTACTATAGGCCGTGTGTCCACCGCACGCCCGTCATACGAGTGCCGCCGACGTCCCGGTGACGGTGGCGGTGTACAAACGGCCGTTTGTCCACCGCACGCCCGTCGCCGGCACTCGTATGACGGGCGTGCGGTGGACACACGTCCTATAGTAAATGTATGTATGGCTAAATCGGCGCCGTCATCTCGTTCTCGGTGACTTCCCGGTGACGGTGGCGGTGTACAAACGGCCTAACAGTAACAATATACCAAATTGATAATACAAACTTTGCTACTGGTACCGCCTTTTCTGTGAATTTTGTGAAAGAAATCAAACGTCAAAAGTCAAAATTTATTTATTCTATGAAGTATTCAAGATCACTTTGAATCATCATTATTAAAATTAATTTGATAAGTTACGACTGATTTTTATACATTTATTGTTAGAGTCCCAAGCTGTTTTATCCATACATAATCCGATATTATAGTAGGTTTTTTATTAAGTCTTGGTTTAATTAGGATTTTGCATCATCATCAATACATAAATCTACTTGATACTAGCGCCTAGACCGAGGGACTTCTTTGGTAAAACCGACTCTACCTACACTAATGTATAAATTATTGTAAATATTAATTATGTATACTTTTTTGACTGATGTAAATAATGTAAGTTCCTGATTCTAAGTTAATTCTTTATTATAAGAAATTAATTACATGAAGACAATACTTGGAAAATAGGGTAAAATATAACGAAGCATTGTACGGGATTGGGCAGATGTAAGGACCCGGTTTTGAGAAGCTAATAAGTAAACATGATTTTTTTTTATTATAATCTGTATGTATAATCCAGTGTGTTTCGAGGAGGCTATCAACCATCTGCCTTAGCAGCACCTAAGAGTATTTTGGACATATAATACGTCGCGACCCTGACAACCTCGGACTCACAATCACAGGGAAAATGACGCAGACCAAGAGGACGCAGCCCCATCTGCTGGACCGATCAGATCTGCACCGCTTTCAACACACCACTACGCAACACTAGCGCGCCGGAGATCGCGACAAATGGAAAAAGATTGTTAGGGAAAAAATCATGCAATGCGGTCACGACTCTCTACAATACTCTACATCGAGGAAACGATGCACAGATAGATGTATAATCCCATTTTTACCTGACTACGGCAAAACCGAAGGGTTATATTGTTGGCAGTCTATAGTTTTTATTTACCTACACTGAAAAACCAAATAGGTTGAACTCCTTAATGTTGATGGCATTTATGTTGTGTAATTTAATATTACGTGTAAACAACTCTTCCAGTAGGTAAGGTACATTGATTTATACAAAAATAAAATTGTTAAAAACGAATAGGTTAAACCAACCACTAAAAGAGGTTATTACAACACAACATTTTTGGTATATTCGAATCTAAGTAGATAAGTTTAAGTATTTGATGATTTAGTAAAGTCAATATGTTAACGAAGGAGAGTCAACAAAATAACTAAGTTAATTCAATCAGGTCAAATTTACCTTTATAGTTCAACTATTTTTATTTTGTTAATTCAACAAATCATGTTGGTAGGTGCTATGATAACCTAAAATAGGTTGAATAAAGGTTATAACAACCTATTCGGTTTTTCAGTGTATGTTCCACCGTAGCGCCTAAGTAAGGTATCTCATTCGATTTCGACTAATGAGGTGTCAATCGATTCGTTATCGTCCGTCGCCGATCGTCCGGGTGACAGGCTACAAATAATATCAAGAACAGTACAATTGAATGTATTTAAACATTCCGACTCATGTGTTTGTGAACCAAAATGGCTTACATTAATTACATTTAAGAATATAAAACCTGCTTCCCACGAAAGCTTTTTACTCTAGACGTTATTGCTCATTGATCCATGTTAGACCTCTATCGATAACTGACAGATATATTTCTGCCGTTAAATGAAGCGGATCAAAGATAAAATACCTACTTCTCGAACAGATATAGTAAACAAAGCGGCCAAGTACGAGTCGGACTCGCCCATGAAGGGTTCCGTAGCAGCAAGTAACATAAAATATAAGTTCTTGTAGTTCGTTGTAACTTTTTTATATTTGAGTTGATTCAATGAAAGGTAAATTGCGGTTTACGATTATAGATCTCATTCAAACCAATTTTCTGTGGAAGTTTGCATCATATATTTTTTTTAGTTTATCATTCTCTTATTTTAGAAGATCCAGGGGAAGGGGGGATACATTTTACCACTTTGGAAGTGTCTCTCGCGCAAACTATTTGGTTTAGAAAAAAAATATATTAGAAACCTCAATATTAATTTTAAAGACCTATCCATAAATATCCCTCACGTTAGGGTTTGACGAAAAAAAAATTTTGAGTTTTAGTTCTTAGTACGAGTATGGGGAACCCCCACAGTTTATTGTTTTTTTTTCTATTTTTGTGTGAAAATCTTAATGCGGTTCACAGAATACATCTATTTACCAAGTTTCAACAGTATAGTTCTTACAGTTTCGGAAAAAAGTGGCTGTGACATATGGACGGACAGACAGACAGACATGACGAATCCATAAGGGTTCCGTTTTTTGCCATTTGGCTACGGAACCCTAAAAAGGCACTCCGGGAGTGCCGACAGAAGTGAAAACTTGAACAATTACGAGATACTAATATACAGAGGTGTCGGTAACGGTAACAGTATTAGTATCGTGGGTTCAATGGATTTTTCCCATCTCAAAAAATGCCCAACGCGCGTAAAGAAGTCTTCACTTTAAAAACTCCACGGCGGGGATTGAATTCGCAACCTCCTGCGTCTCAGCCGGCTAGTCACCCACTGCGCCACGTAGGTCGTCGTCTTATAGCTTGTTTTGTTAAAACTTCAGAAATAGACTACATCAGCGTATTGCTGGTGAAGGCCCGCTATCTTGCTGAAGTGATATACAAAACATTTAAACAAGTAACTTTTAACAAAAATATAACCGACTTCAGATAACAGTAGAAACCAAACTACTCTACCAATTTTGATGAAATTTCCATGGTACCAATCTAGAAGTATATCCTTTCAAATAAAAAAACTATTTTTTCAAATCGGTTAATATAAAACGGAGTACTGAGCTAAGAAACATAACATAACAACACATAACAAAAATGAAACAAATTTAAGACTATGGTTTTCATTATATAATGTTCATGACTTTGGAATTCGAGTTATGGAGCTCAAATGGTCTTGGGTGGGTCTTGGGCGGGATACTTGGCTAGACGTGGTGAGCAGAACAGTGACTGAATGGTGGCCGAGGAGCGGGTTTAGAAAGGTAGGACGTCCGGCAGCGAGATGGGTGGACGACATCGTAAAGGTCGCGGGCCGTCAGTGGGTGAGACTAGCGCAGGATCGAGGTGGATGGCACAAACTTGGGGAGGCCTATACCCAACAATGGGTGAAGTCAGGATGATGATGATATGTTTTTCTCCTGGATGCCATTATCAGAACTGGACCAAATGAAAATGGGACCACACGGGAAGCACCAGCTTTCAAATAAAAAAGAATCATCAAAATCGGTTCACCCAATCGAAAGTTCTGAGGTAACAAACAAAAAAAAATACAGTCGAATTGTGAACCTCCTCCTTTTTTGAAGTCGGTTAAAATCGAGTTTAAATGCAGATCATAATAAAAAAATTTATAAGTCTCTAAGTTTATTAATTTTTTGTTATACCTTCCTAATAACTAAATCATGACTTCTGCTCCACTATGTATCATCATCATCATCATATCAGCCGTAGGACGTCCACTGCTGGACAAAGGCCTCCCTCATTGATCTCCAGGAACTGCGGTTGGAAGCGGCCTGCATCCAACGCCGACCTGCGGTTCTTACCAAGTCGTCTGCCCATCTTGTGGGTGGACGTCCTACGCTGCGCTTGCCGGTCCGTGGCCTCCACTCGAGAACCTTTCGGCCCCATCGGCCATCTGTTCTGCGCGATATATGGCCTGCCCATTGCCACTTCAACGTGCTAATCCGTCGGGCTATGTCGGTGACTTGAGTTCTCCTACGTATCTCCTCATTTCTGATTCGATCCCGTAGAGAAACCCCGAGCATAGCCCTCTCCATAGCTCGTTGAGCGACTCTGAGCTTATTCATAAGGCCAATAGTGAAGGACCACGTCTCGGTTCCATATGTCATCACTGGTAACACACACTGATTGAAGACTTTCGTCTTAAGGCACTGAGGTATGTTGGACGAAAAGACGTTGCGAAGTTTCCCAAACGCTGCCCATTCGAGTTGGATTCGACGATTGACCTCTTTCTCGAAGTTGGACCTACCTAATTGGACTGTTTGTCCTAGGTATACATACGCGTCGACAACTTCAAGAGCCGAGTTCTCAACCATAACTGGGGCAGGGACGACATGGACATTCGACATGATTTTCGTCTTGTCCATGTTCATTTTAAGTCCTACCCGTTGGGAGACTCGATTGAGGCCTTCGAGCATCGTGCTGAGCTCTTCCATCGACTTTGCCATGACCACAATATCGTCGGCAAACCGAAGGTGAGTGATGTATTCGCCGTTAATATTGATGCCCAGTCCTTTCCATTCCAGAAGCTTGAAGGCATCTTCCAATGCGGTTGTAAACAGTTTCGGAGAGATTACATCTCCCTGTCTTACGCCTCTTTTTAAGGGAATCGCCTTCGAGCTCTGTTCGTGTACTCGGACTGACATAGTGGCGTTTTTATACAAACACTTCAACACTTCGATGTACCGATAGTCAATACGGCATCGTTGGAGAGACTCAAGCACTGCCCATGTTTCGATCTAATCGAAGGCTTTCTCATAGTCCACAAACGCGAGACATAGCGGCAAGTTATACTCTTCGGTCTTCTGTATGACTTGCCGCAGCGTATGTATGTGGTCTATGGTACTGTAGCCTTTATTTACGGAACCCGGCTTGTTCGGGAGGCTGGAAGTCATCAAACCTGCGTTCGAGACGGTTCGCGATGACCCTCGAAAACAGCTTATAAACATGGCTCAAAAGCGAGATGGGTCTGTAATTCTTAAGCAAGGTGTTGTCACCTTTCTTGAAGAACAGAACCACCACGCCCCCGTTCCATGCTTTTGGCGTCGTACCTTCAAGCAAGGCGGAATTAAAGAGCTTCTGAAGGACTTTAAGTACCGGTGATCCACCCGCTTTCAGAAGCTCTGAAGTGATTCCGTCCTCACCCGGCGCCTTGTCGTTCTTAAGCTGCTTCAAGGCCATCCTGATCTCATACAGGCTGATGTCCGGAATATCTTCGGTATAATGTCGGGTCAGTTTGGCTCTTGGGTCGTTGGCCGCACTGCAAACAGGTTTAGTGACCGAATCGTAGAGCCGTCCATAGAACCTTTCGACTTCCCTTAACACTTCCGCTTTACTTGACGTTATGCTGCCATCTTCCCTCTTCAGCTTCGTCATGCAGCTCTGCCCAATAGAATTATCTCTCGCGAACACTTTGGAGCCTTTATTCCGCTCTATCGTATCTTTAATACGAGATGTATTAAAGGTACGAATATCGTGCCGCAAGGATTTCCAAATCTTTCTATTGAGCTGCCTATGTGACTGAGCATCATCGGGAGACTGCAGTCGCAAAGAACGTCGTTCAGCCATGAGGTTAAGGGTGTCATCAGAGAGTTTCTGAGGTCTATTGGTACGGGGGGTCTTAAAGAACTGGGACCCCACCGTATGGACAGTTTCTACGAACCTGTTATTGATCTCGTCCACTGATGCATCTACTTCTAGACAGTCAAAGCGATTTGCAAGTTCGAGTTGAAAGCTCTCGAGGTTTTGGATATGAGCGCGAGTGGGTCGGAGCGTAGATTTCATCAAACGGGACCTTTCAAGTTTAACGTTCATATTCAATGTGGCTCTTACAATTCGGTGATCACTGCCGGTTTTCACCCTGTGAATCACAGAGACATCATTGAATATCCGTTTCTTGTTGGTCAAGATGAAATCAATCTCATTTCTCGTGGAACCGTTGGGACTCATCCAGCTCCATTTCCTGTGAGGCGGCTTCTGGAAAAAAAAATTCATCATAAAGAGTCCTTCTTTCTCCAGAAAATCGGCCAGCCTCTGTCCCCTGGGGTTCCGTTGCCCATATCCAAATTGCCCCTCTCTCAACTCATCATCGCTTCTCATGCCTAGCTTTGCATTGAAGTCCCCCATAACAACAATAAAGTGAGTTTTGTTCGTATGTATGGCTCTACTGATGTCCTCATACATAGACTCTACTTCTTCATCTGGGTGTGAAGAGGTCGGCGCATATACCTGAACGACCTTCAGCGAATATCGCTTAGATATTCTGAGTGTCAGGTACGCGACCCTGCTCGACACACTGTCGATGGTGATAATGTTGTTGATGAGTGACTTGTGAACGAGAAACCCAACACCACCTTGGGACTGTTGGTCGCCCTCCCGGTAGTATAGTAGGTTACCAGACTTAAGGGATATCGTGTCCTCACCCTCTCTACGGACTTCTGATAACCCCAAAATGTCCCAGTGTAATCTACTAATTTCTTCTTCCAGCTCAACAATCTTTTCGTCTGTCCTCAAAGTGCGGATGTTGTGTGTTACCAGGGCCAGTGGTCGTCGTAGGGTTTGCTAGCCGATCGTCGCCCGGGGATTCTTAGCACTCCTGGCCCCGCCGTTACCGTGACTGCTACCATAGCCAGGATTAGCGGGGCCGCCGGGGACTCGGGGCCTGGTTTTATGTTGTAAATTTATCATTAGGGGGTTGTTGCCATACTCGCCACGCTTGGCAGGCGGGTTGGCGAGCGCAGTATAGGTTTTGAAAACACGAAAAGACGCTGCTGCCCATCTTTCGGAGGTATCCCTTAGCAGACTCCTACTGCATCCACGGGCCAGAGCGGAGGGGCAACATTCTATTGCCGGCGCCCCACGGCGTACTATGTATAAAAGGAACATAATTAAGAGCTGTGGATTTTGTTGATTATTATTATAATTTAACCTATATTTCCCAATTCTGGGCAAAGGTGTCCCTCCTGTTCTCCCCCTCTCCTCCATTCTATTTTGTTGATAAATAAGTTTTTGATTTGTATATAAATAAATATTTATGTAACATTTTGTGAGTACATTTAAATAAAATGTTCAAACATTATTACAATAAGCTTTCTCTATACAAGACAACACGTTTTTATAAAAATACTAGCTGACCTGCCCGCGGCTTCGCACGCGTGGTTTGTCAATGAAAACCAGTATAAAAAGTAGCATATGTCTCAATCCTAGTCATAATCTTTTATACAACATTTCATCGAATCCGATCGGGCCGTTTAGTCATGGAAACGTAACAAGCAGAAAGACAGAGACAGAGCTACTTTCCAATTTATAATATTAGTAAGGATCAATTATAAAAAAAATGCTGTACAATAGGAACTAAAAAAAATATTTTTAAATTGTTTCTTCTATACAAATATTATAAGCGCCGTGGGGCGCCGGCAGTAGAATGTTGCCCCTCCGCTCTTGCCCGTGGATGCAGTAGGAATCTGCTAAGGGATACCTCCGAAAGATGGGCAGCAGCATCTTTTCGTGTTTTCAATACCAATACTGCGTTCGCCTACCCGCCTTCCAAGCGTGGCGAGTATAGCAACAACCCCCTTATGGATATAGTGCAACATAAAACCAGGCCCCGAGTCCCCGGCGGTCCCGCTAATCCTGGCTACGGTAGCAGTCACGGTAACGGCAAGGCCAGGGGTGCTAAGAATCCCTGAGAGAAGATCGGCTACCAAACCCTACGACGACCACTGGCCCTGGTAACACACAACATCCGCACTTTGAGGACAAACGAAAAGATTGTTGAGCTGGAAGAAGAAATTAGTAGATTCACTGTGACATTTTGGTTTTATCAGAAGTCCATAGAGAGGGCGAGGACACGATATCCCTCAAGTCTGGTAACCTACTATACTACCGGGAGGGCGACTATCAGTTCCAAGGTGGTGTTGGGTTTCTCGTTCACAAGTCACTCATCAACAACATTATCACCATCGACAGTGTGACGAGCAGGGTCGCGTACCTGATACTCAGAATATCTAAGCGATATACGCTGAAAGTCGTTCAGGTATATGCGCCGACCTCTTCACACCCAGATGAAAAAGTCTATGTATGAGGACATCAGCAGAGCCATACATACGAACAAAACTCACTTTATTGATGTTATGGGGGACTTCAATGCAAAGCTAGGCATGAGAAACGATGATGAGTTGAGAGTGGGGCAATTTGGATATGGGCAACGGAACCCCAAGGGACAGAGGCTGGCCGATTTTCTGGAGAAAGAAGGACTCTTTATGATGAATTATTTTTTCCAGAAGCCGCCTCACAGGAAATGGACCTGGATGAGTCCCAACGGTTCTACGAGAAATGAGATTGAGTTCATCTTGACCAACAACAAACGAATATTCAATGACGTTTCTGTGATTCACAGTTTGAAAACCGGCAGTGATCACCGAATTGTTAAAGCCACATTGAATATGAACGTTAAACTTGAAAGGTCCCGTTTGATGAAGTCTACGCTCCAACCCATACCCACTCGCGCACATATCCAAAACCTCGAGAGCTTTCAACTCGAACATGCAAATCGCTTTGACTGTCTAGAAATAGATGCATCAGTGGACGAGATCAATAACAGGTTCGTAGAAACCGTCCATACGGTGGGGTCCCAGTTCTTTAAGACCCCTCGTACCAATAGACCTCAGAAACTCTCTGATGACACCCTTAACCTCATGGCTGAACGATGTTCTTTGCGACTGCAGTCTCCCGATGATGCTCAGTCACATAGGCAGCTCAATAGAAAAATTTGGAAATCCTTGCGGCACGATATTCGTACCTTTATTACATCTCGTATTAAAGATACGATAGAGTGGAATAAAGGCTCCAAAGTGTTCGCGAGAGATAATTCTATTGGGCAGAGCCGCATGACGAAGCTGAAGAGGGAAGATGGCAGCATAACGTCAAGTAAAGCGGAAGTGTTAGGGGAAGTCGAAAGGTTCTATGGACGGCTCTACAATTCGGTCACTAAACCTGTTTGCAGTGCGGCCAACGACCCAAGAGCCAAACTGACCCGACATTATACCGAAGATATTCCGGACATCAGCCTGTATGAGATCAGGATGGCCTTGAAGCAGCTTAAGAACGACAAGGCGCCGGGTGAGGACGGAATCACTTCAGATCTTCTGAAAGCGGATGGATCACCGGTACTTAAAGTCCTTTAGAAGCTCTTTAATTCAGTCTTGCTTGAAGGTACGATGCCAAAAGCATGGAACGAGGGCGTGGTGGTTCTGTTCTTTAAGAAATGTGACAACACCTTGCTTAAGAATTACAGACCCATCTGGCTTTTGAGCTATATTTATAAGCTGTTTTCAAGGATCATCGCGAACCGTCTCGAACGCAGGTTTGATGACTTCCAGCCTCCCGAACAAGCCGGGATCCGTAAAGGCTACAGTACCACATACATGCGGCAAGTCATACAGATAACTGAAGAGTATAACTTGCCGTTATGTCTCGCGTTTGTGGACTATGAGAAAGCCTTCGATTCGATAGAAACATGGGCAGTGCTTGAGTCTCTCCAACGATGCCGTATTGACTATCGGTACATCGAAGTGTTGAAGTGTTTGTATAAAACGCCACTATGTCAGTCCGAGTACAAGAACAGAGCTCGAAGGCGATTCCCTTAAAAAGAGGCGTAAGACAGGGAGATGTCATCTCTCCGAAACTGTTTACGACCGCTTTGGAAGATGCCTTCAAGCTTCTGGAATGGAAAGGACTGGGCATCAATATTAACGGCGAATACATCACTCACCTTCGGTTTGCCGACGATATTGCGGACATGGCAAAGTCAATGAAAGATCTCAGCACGATGCTCGAAGGCCTCAATTGAGTCACCCAACGGGTAGGGCTTAAAATGAACATGGACAAGACGAAAATTATGTCGAATGTGCATGTTGTGCCTGCCCCAGTTATGGTTGAGAACTTGGCTCTTGAAGTTGTCGACGCGTATGTATACCTAGGACAAACAGTCCAATTAGGTAGGTTCAACTTCGAGAAAGAGGTCAATCGTCGAATCCAACTCGGATGGGCAGCGTTTGGAAAACTTCGCATCGTCTTTTCGTCCAATATACCTCAGTGCCTTAAGACGAAAGTCTTGAATCAGTGTGTGTTACCAGTGATGACATATGGAACCGAGACGTGGTCCTTCACTATTGGCCTTATGAATAAGCTCAGAGTCGCTCAACGAGCTATGGAAAGAGCTATGCTTGGGGTTTCTCTACGGGATCGAATCAGAAATGAGGAGATACGTAAGAGAACTCAAGTCACCGACATAGCCCGACGGATTAGCACGTTGAAGTGGCAATGGGCAGGCCATATAGCACGCAGAACAGATGGCCGATAGGGCCGGAAAGTTCTCGAATGGAGGCCACGGACCGGCAAGCGCAGCGTAGGACGTCCACCTACAAGATGGCCAGACGACTTGGTAAGAACCGCAGGTCGGCGTTGGATGCAGGCCGCTTCCAACCGCAGTTCCTGGAGATCAATAAGGGAGGCATTTGTCCAGCAGTGGACGTCCTACGGCCGATATGATGATGATACAATACAAATAAAAATACCAATATCATTATTTACGCGAATACTATCATAATAGTAGGTTACTGGAAAAAAAATTAACAATAGAGGTATTGACTTGATACGATGTTATTTGGTGTATAAAAGGTGCATTTATATTCCGACTAGCGGTCAGCCAGGGCTTCGTACGGGTGGACATTTATTTATTAAACATTTTTATGGCAATTTTTTTTAAACCTTGGGATAAATTATTGAAGTTATAGTAGGGATCCCTATTTCTTTCTAGTAATGAATATAATCTATGTTATTCAGGAATAATGCAGCATTCTAACGGTGAAAGAATTTTTGAAATTAGACGAGTATTTTTTGAGTTTATTCGTTATAGACGAAAACCACTATAAAGTCCGTTGCAAAATTTCTAGAAATACGCATAGGTATTGCATAAAAAGAAGATGCGCGGTGTAATCCAACCTCTAAAATAATAATTTCAAATAAAAACACTTCGGTCGTAATTTGGAATGCGAAACTATTCGCCGGAAAAGGCGACATGATGCAGACCGCACAGGCTCTAAAAATCTATGGGAGAGGCCTATATCCTCAGCAATGGACATCCGGTTGACATGATGATGATGCGACCATTTGTTCCGTAGCAGGAATGGAACCCGCAACATCCTGCGTCTCAGCCGGCTATTTGCCAGCAGTGCCACGAAGGTAATCAAAATTTGTTTGTATGTAAAATTTTGTGAATATCTAAGTATAAATAAACTAAATGTTGTAACATACTCCATACTTTATTATAAATCGCTGAATTTATGCAGCACGGCATATACGTACACTATAAAATATTAAATGTGATTACCTATATCTTGGTTTTATTATAAAACATTTCCTTCGAAGAGATATTTCAGCTCTAAAATGCACGGCTCACTCAAACACACCTCATTACGTCAAAGCAAAACTTATGGATCGTTTTGAAACTTCTTACTGTGAGTAAACTCAATGGAGGGACTTGAAATATCTCTGAATTCTTTTTGAAATGGGCGTGGATCTATTGGAACTTTTGTACGATTGATTTCGAGGATCGAGTGCATCCAAGATTAACTCAATGTAAAATGCGAGGCATTTTTTTATTATCTATGAACGAAGGGAACATTATTCTTATGTGTTTTGATTTTTAAATACATTACAAAACTCATAGGATTAAAAATTAAAAATATTTTAATCTACACGACTGAAGCACTCGTTGTGAAGTTGTATAACAGTTCAGCTAGTCATGTGTTTACCCTGTTTAACCCTTCCTCACGTTCCTATCTTAAAGAACGCCATTCCTCCATCAATCCCATCCTCGATCCTTGCGTTCATCTAACACACTTCAATTCAGGGCACCTGTCCGATTATGGAACGCGCAGCGCGCTGCCGGTAGCGATCAGATGTGTCATGTCCCTTGCCATTTTTAAACGTATGCTCAGAGAACACTATCTGAGTGTTTGTCGCTAAATATATATGTAATTATTATTAATAATTAGGTTTCTGAAATAGGTACAAGTATGTATATGTAAATTGTTATGAGTAGTTATAACATAGGTTCATTCTTTTATGTATTTTTTATATCATTTGTATAAGTATATACCTACATGTAGTACCTACACCATTACACCCCAGGCAATGTCCACACAGTCCATACCATCCAAAGGTTGCCTGGTAGTGATCGCTATTTAGCGATAAGTCCGCCAATTTTATCCATAGACTTACGTTGTTCTTTGTCATTTTGTATTGTTTTAAGGTGTGCATTAAAGAATTATCTTATTTCTATATTTAATCTTATGTGCAACTATGTCACCCATCCAAGCAATTGCTTACAACGTGGAGCCATGGGCAGGATGTCCACTGCTGATCATAGGCCTCTCTCATATATTTTAAGAGTGACCCATCTTGTGTGGCCTGCACCCAACGGTTCCCAGCAACCTTTATCAGGTCGTCTTTCCATCTCGTGGGGGCCGTCCTACCCTGCGCTTTCTTGTGAGCAGTCTCAACTCTAGTACCTTTCTACCCCAATCGTCGTCAGTTCTTCAACCTATGTTCACAGTCCACTGTCCCGTCAGCTTGCTACTCGTAATTCTCTGAGCTACCAAGCTGACAAGCTACTACTACTACTAAGCTTGGTTTGTCTACGAATCTCTTATTTTCTGATTCGATCTCGTAGAGAAAACATCAATCATAGCCTTCTCCATAGCACGCTTTCATTTATTTTATACATTATAGGCTTGCGTTTGACCACGATCTCGCCTGAAGGTAAACGATGATGCAGTCTACGATGGTACACGCTTGCCTAAAAGAAACCTATTCACTCGCGACTTAAAGATACCCAGGTTGTAGCTATCAGGAAACACATACTCTGGCAAGGCTTTCCACTCTTTGCCGGTGGGCATAATAAAGGTCGAAGAGAACCGCTTTGCGCGAATGGGAGGTATTTCTACCATATAGCGGTGGCGCACCGCAGAGCGTCTGGTTGTCCGTTGAGAGAATGGAGATGGTGGGATCAGGTTGAAAAGTTCCGCCGCACACTCCCCGAAATGTACTCGATAAAAAACCGAGAGGCTAGCAACCTTTCGTCGATGCTCCAGGCTGAGGAGCCTTGCATCAAATAGCTCATCGTTGCCTATTTGGCTCTTCTCTCAATTGATTCCAGAGCTTCAAGTTGGTACTTCGCTAATCCGTCCCAGAGGTGAGAACAGTACTCCAAACACGATCGGACTTGTGCTTGGTACAAGTTGAGCAACTGTCCCGGTGTGAAGTAGTAATTCCTTAGTAAAGTAGCCTTCTTATGAGGCATTTAGTGACTGCAGTGCATGTCTTATCGATCGACACATAATAATTTACGTTATTCGAAATATTCGAAATATTCATTTATTAAACCATAAAGTTACATTGCATAACATTGGCAAGTCAAGATACATAGGGTCGGTACATAGTAAAAAACACAATAATTTAGATAAATGTCAAACTACTAACTAAATTAACTAAAACATAGGTACATCTACATAAGCAGGTACAGCTTAGAGACACACTCGCACCTACAAATCAGAGAAGGAACAGCTCATAAACTCGTCAATGTGATAAAACGGATTTTGTTGAAAGAATAATTTTAATTTTAGTTTGAATTGGGCTAGCGGTAGCCGTGCTACTTCTAATGGTAGTTTGTTAAACATAGCGAGCTTTAAGCAGACGCCTTGTTTAAATGTTTTAGCAAGCCTAGTTCTAGGTACATAGATTTTATTTTTATTTCGGGTATTGTAATTGTGAATTTGACTATTAATTGAAAAATCATTTTTCCTTAAATATATTTCTATAAGAGAGTTATATATGAATAGTGATATAACTGTCAATATGTTACTTTTCTTAAAATAAGCCCTAGCTGAAGTTAATCTCTGTAAGCCGTGTATAATTCTTATCGACCTTTTTTGGCAAATTAGAACTCTCTCAATTTTTGAAGCATTTCCCCAAACTGTTATTGCATAACTTATAATAGAGTGGCAGTAGGCGTAGTAAACCGACAAGAGAGTTTTCCTATCCACTATTGGTTTTAGCTTAAACAATGTATAATTAGCGCTAGTCAGTTTTTTACATATTTTGTCTATATGACTATCGTAACATAAAGTAGAATCCAACGTACACCCTAGAAATGTAACTCCTTTTATAATGTCCTTGCGATTTTTTCTTGAGCTTGTATATTTTAAATTTTTATATTTTAAACGTTTAAATTGGACACAATTGTTAAAACCCTTCGATAGCGAAAACATCGAGAAATTTGCGAAATAGCACGAGAATTAGACCCCGGGGCGCCGGGTGCTCTACGACACTGCGCTCTCGCTAGGGAATCCATTGTAAATTACATATGTTGCCCAATGACATGGCAGTGATATACAGAGTGAAAGAAGTCTACCTACCCCTGAAAAGTTCAGAGGGTATCACGCCATATTTATGTAACTAGTGGTTCGCCCCGAACTGAGATCTCGCGAGACTCTAAAAACACAAAAAAAACGAGTGAGACCACACGACTGAAGTAAAAATTCTGCTGCCATATGTTGTAGAATAGCTGACCTTTTTCGTAAATCGAAGCTGGTAGATTCAAAATACGAAACGTCGTAAATACTTAATATTCGTAAATAATATTTTTACCTATATCAAAATAAACTCTATTATACAGCATGAAGGAGTGTTTTTATTTTGCAGTTTGTATAATTCAGGCTAATTTGGGATAGGAGATATGCGACAAATCAACTGGCTATGAGAGAAAGAGTGAAAGAAAATGTGTGCTTGCACCTCTCTCTTGCCCCTAAAGTAATATAGGAAACGTAACTCTCTATCTTTCCAACTTCACTAACTTATATCTCTCTCTCAACTTCCGTTCGCACTTTTCGTGACGCATTCACCAGCTTACTCCCTAAGTCAAGTGTGCGTAAAGAAGTTTTACTTCAAAAAATATTCTTATTTCGACTCGCGCAACCATGCCTAAACGTATTTAGTGGTTAATTATGATTTAAGGAGGTGTCAAATCATACAAATACGTAAAATTAGAGCATGTTTAGTCGCTAAATACGTTTAGAGATCGTTGTTTAATAATAAGCGATTTATTGTAAATCTTTTTAGAAATAAGGAATTTTAAAACGCATATTCTTTCAGCACCTAGGTACCTACTTAATATTTTCAGAAGCAGTGTTGTAACATCCTGTATTTCACTTTATTTTTATGTCTAGTTTGTGTGCATTTAGCACAACGACGAATTTTGCCAGCTGTTACTCGTAGCAAGCATTGCATTCATAGTTGTATCATCTCTAGTTTTCTTTTTTTATTGTTTGTTTTTAGTTAATTTACATATTTAGTACTATCTGACCCGCCCTCGGCTTCCCACACTTGAAATTTCTCGTTCCAGTGGGAACTTCGGGATAAAAACTATATAAAACACTCTTGTCAAAGTGACGCGACACGTCATGTAATGAACGACGGTTAAATTATATGGGTATTGTTAATACAATAATACTAAAATGGCGTTTGACAATACATATATATATACAATAAAACCGTTACCAATATCGAGCAAAAACGAGCAAAAAAATCACGGTTGGTGTATGGGAGTCCCCTTTAGATATTTATTTTATTCTGTTTTTATGTTGTTATAGCGGCAACAGAAATACATCATCTCTGAAAATTCCAACTGTCTAACTATCACGGTTTATGAGATATAGCCTGGTGACAGACGGACAGACAGGCAGCGGAGTCTTAGTAATAGGGTCCCGTTTTACCCTTTGTTTGGGTACGGAACCTTAAAAAGGCAATAGAATGGGCGGCCTTATCACTGATATTGAACTCTTCCAACCTTTGGATGGAACGAAATTAGTTTAGCTATATGGAGTGCATTAGCAAGTTGAAGTGGCAATGGGCAGGCCACATCGCTCGCAGAACCGATAACCGTTGGGGAAGAAAGGTTCTCGAGTGGAGACCACGGACTGAAAGACGCAGCGTAGGCTGGCCCCTCACAAGGTGGACTGACGATCTAGTAAGAATCGCGGGGAGCCGTTGGGCGCAAACGGCTACCAACCGCTCGTTGTGGCGATCTAAGGGGGAGGCCTATGTTCAGCAGTGGACGTCTACCCGCTGATGATGATGATGATGATATGGAGTGCGGTGTACTACAGATTAGAAAATGATGATGTCTTACATGATAAAGTTTAGGTACCTAAATAATTTAATTTACCACAACACAGGTTATCCTAGTGTGGAGTTTAGAGAACAATCCTACTATCTAACTTCATATCCCAGTATATAGCACGAGTATTGGCGAGACAACATGTTGGATGGTACATTATGTGCTTAGTCCTGACATCCACGACACAGGGAATCCTATAGTGGGTTCAGGACTGTGTGCCCGTGTGTATACCCAACGTGCTAGCTGCTAATATTTTTAAGATGCTTTTATCTAATAGTATAGGTTGCTTTTTAATTAGTCGTTAAAGATTTTTGTATTTGTATTATAATTCTAAGTACTTATAAAATAAACGAATACAACATAACGAAGATATAAAATCATCTTAGAAATAATCACAGGACACTGCGAACTAAATCACCATCTCTTGAAGACTGACAGAACAAGCTCGACGGAAGATGATCGCAATTCGGGCGGTTGAGATCGATTGATTATCAGTTTTGAGAACCGCGGCCTGCATGCATGATTCTACTTTACCCACTAGTGCAGGGGAAGCCGCGAACAAACGCACATACTGCGGCCATAAATCGCATTCAGTTTACTATTGTATATTTCTATATGTCGTACACACGGCTACACATCAAGCTACACATTTCCAGTATAAGCTGATCTCTCATTCTACGAAAAGCCTACACAATGCGAGATCAGCGTATACTGGAAATGTATAGCTTGATGTGTAGCCGTGTGTATAGGGAATGCAATCCCGATCTCGTGTAATTTTTCGGGATCAATCCCGACGCATCATATGACGAGATCCCGTTCGAGATTGACGGGATTGGGCGGCAGTGGTCAGCGACGCTACACACGTCCACTCGGGGCGCAAGCGGCGCGCTGACTGACGGCCGCGAGCGGCAGGAACGCCAAACAGCGTTAGAAAACTATTCCGACTATATCCGAATATTAGCGACAGGTGACGATAATTATTTAGTTGGTAAGATTAAAGAATAAAGATTTTTATTTTCTTTCGAGTAATATGTTATTTTAGTTAACCTCACTATCACAAACAAGCAGTTATTCGCTTTTTCAGTCATCCGAATTTAACATTTTTTTTAAACTAGACGGGATCTCGAAAATTCCGGGATCCCGCGGGATTGATATTTCTAATCCCGCGGGATCTCGAAATTGCAATCTCGAGTCGGGATTGCATTCCCTACGTGTGTACCATGTCATCGGCGTGCACGGTAATAAAATAGCTCCATGAATTCTCAGTCTCTCGGCCTGCTGCGCTGACGACACGATAAGCCTTTCTCAATCTTCACGTAAAATATAGATAAATAGAGGTACAACAATGTATTGTGTAAGTGACATCTAAAGTATTTTAATTATCATTTCGACGCGTTGTCCAGTCATGTCCGTTTACATAAATGTATAATGAGTATACCTATCTAGTTGGCTGCGATGTCAGTAGCTCACTGCCGGCCGTGCATTGTGGGCAATCGGCCGTTTCGCGACAACTGATTTTATCCGAGGTAAGTTAGTTAAATAATATTAATTGACATCAATTTATTTGATTAACGTTTATTTTTGTCGCGTTCTGTCGCGCGGCGGACAAACAACTGAGAAGCAAGAGGTTGCAGGTTCGATTCCAGCGGCGGGACTAGTGTTTTGTAGATACACAATAGTACAGATTGGTTGTGGTCAATAATGTTACTTGTTACACGATACACGATACAGGGAATGTTAGGAAAGTGAGGACTATGTAAGTACTTAAGTGACTAGTAGGTATTGAAGTAGGATTGACCTTGTGTAATAATATCTAACACATACACTTTACGATAAATCGCTACGATTTTGACTGTACAGTTCGAACAACAGTAACAGTATCGTGTGGTGACCCACTACGATTAAGTACCACTTTACCCTAACACACAGACCCCGGACAATATTTGCAAATCATGCAAACAATCGTCCCGCAACGGACAGTCATATTTTAACCATAACCTAAGTGGAAGCCGTCAAAGCGCACTTAGACAACAACCAGCAGATAACTATCGAGCACAAATCGACACCTTCCAGCCAGTATACAAGAAGTACACAGGACGCGAAGTCACCTTCGAATTCCCGGAACCACATTTGTAAACTTAGGACTATGACTTCACAATAGGCAAGCCGGGCATGCCCGCCGGCTTTCATCGAGTAGAACTGCGAACGGCACATGCCGCATATGCCGTTGCTCTTGTGCAACGTTCTGAAGCCGTCGGGCTAACTCGCCGACACTAAACCAGCGGATTAAGCCATCAGGCGGTTTTTGTGTGTAGGAAGCCTTACTGCGTTTACAAATTCGCGCTCGCTTCTTCTTCTTTCATATAGTTCACTTTACAATGACAATATGGATGAATGGAAGTAAGTCAGTGGCTTGGTTTAAGTCGTCCTTTGCGCAGGTTGTAGGGCACGAAGGGCAGTTAAGCATGTGAGGCATACTTTGGCTGTGTCCTCCGCATAGATGCGCGTCACGACCGACAGGGTCGCGCGAACACGGTGTTATGCGTCTTTAGTACTTAGAAGAATAATAAGGAAATTGAATGAATTAGTTGGTTCTGACTTGCTAAATCAATTTAAAAAACCGGCTAAGCGTAAGTTGGAATCGCGCACGAAGAGTTCCGTACCATTATCTATAAAACCATGTATGTTGTATGGGAGCTCCCCTTAAATATTTGTTTTATTCTAATTTAATTATTCATTATTAAAGTGAATATATGTATAACTAAATATTCTGTGAATATTTCAAGCTACTACCTGTTGCCGTTAGCAATACCGAGCAAAAAAATCTCGTTGTTGTATGGGAGCCCTATTAAATATTAATTTTATTCCGCTCTTAGTATTTATTGATAAAGCGCCAACAGAAATACCTACATCATCTGTGAAAATATCAACTGACTAACTATCACGGTTCATGAGATACAGCCTGGTGACAGACGAACAGACAGACAGAAATACAGACGGACAGACAGACAGTGGAGTCTTAGTAATAGGCTCCCGTTTTACCCTTTGGGTACGGAACCTTAAAAATATATAACCTTTGTCCTCTTTCGTGTCAATGGCCAACTAAATATTTTTTGAATAGTAGATACGTACTTTCACGCCCTTCTCTGTTGAGTTGCTCTTGAGAGCATTTTTCTTCGAAGGAAACACTTGAAATTGCTATTTTCAATGACAATTTAATAAAACAGCATTTCATACGCATAAGGTCGGAAAGGAAATGCACCTTATCCAAAGAAACAACTTACGTGGTGTAAGGACATACAATAAATTTTATAATTTTTAGTTAAAAAAAATAATTTCATGAAAACTAAATTAACTGAACATGTTTACGGTTTTTTACCAAATTAGCTAAGTAACCAATTATGTTTTAAATAATAGTGAGCCAACATTTCTGGGAATACGATATGTAACTTTAGAAGCATTACTTAAAAGTAGGGCTGTCATTCTATATATAATAAAATATATATACCTGTATAATAAATAACCTATATAAAAACCTACATTAATAATCTATATAATACATAAAATAATTCATTTTTTTTACATTTATTAGGGACTTTTACCTACAACATGGTATAACAGCCCCATCGTACCCTTCACTAATTTACAACACTATTAAATCATATTAAATACTATTACATACATCGTATCTCACGTACATTAATAGAATCACCGATGCATAAAAGCTCCAGCTAGCAGATTAGCCGCTTCTGTAGTAGGTTCTGCTAAGATGCTCACAAATGTACCTATGTCAAGTCTGTTCAAATTTAACTTTTGCATCAGTGATTCTCTCTCTGTCCTGTTTTTGGCGCAATCCATCAAGAGGTGGTGCACATCATCTAGTGAACCACATACCTCACAGTTAGGGGAATCAACTTTTTTCATAAGGTATCCAAACTTTCTAGATGGATAGTGCCCAGAACGTATTCTATTAATAAATATGTATAATGAAAGAGCTATTCAAGTTCCCCATTACAAACCACGGTATACGCGGAGGCTGACATTGTATAGTTTTATACCAAATCCCTTTTTCTTTACTTCTTTCATCAAAATATGTATTATTTATAGCTATTATAGCACGATTTTCCAAACTCAAACAAATGTTCCGTATAATTAGGTTTTATAAATATTTCTACTCCTTCTGTTATCGCTAATTTTGCAAAATAAATATTAAATCTTAAACTCATAAGAAGTAAGACAAATATTGCAGATGTCACGTACACAATCAAATAACTAGAATGTAAGTGGGCAGGCCATAACATCCGAAGTAAACAGGGAAAATGGGCCAGGGACGTAACAGAATGGTATCCTAGGGAAGGAAAGTGAAAAAGAGGCAGACCATTTCGAAGATAGGAAGACGACTTCAGTCTGCGGGTACGAAACATGCGACGGCCGGAGCGACGGCGGGGCGGGGCGGTGCGGCGCGGGGCGAAGAGATAGCGGTGTCTTGCGTGTGTACAAAAACAAACTTCCGCACAGTCGCGCTCACGTAGTGTTGTGATAAACATGAATTCACGTCGAAGAGAACTATTGGAGCCCAGTCTCCTAATGAGAGAATTTTTATTACCTAGAGATGGTGTTCATCCAATAAATCAACGACGACGCAGTTTGGGAGAATTTTCTACACGTTATTACGAGCTACGTTGTCATTCGAGAAAGTTCTACAATTACACAATAATGAGTACATATAGAGACATTCGATTATGTTTTACAGAAAATTAGAAGTAATCTGGAATCTGAATAAAAGATATTAACTCTTCATTGTCAATTTCCATAACTAATAATATTATTACTGTGATAAAAATGCAACACTATGTACCCGCGCGAGCGGCGAAACCAAACTAGTTTGTTCTCGTCGCTCCGCGCCGCCACCGCTCTACCGCCGCCCGTGCATCGCTCGATTGCGCCGCTCCGCCGTCGCCCGTTTCGTACACAGCGCTTAATGTTTTTAATGTATTTGATTACATCGCCGTCGCGCCGCCCCGCCGTCGCTCCGGCCGTCGCAAGTTTCGTACCCGCAGACTAAGAGCTACAGCAGGCGCGATGTGGAGGAGGACAGCTCAAGATCGTGAATTATGGAAGGCTCTGGGGGAGGCCTATGCTGAAAAGCAAAACTACTTTGAAAAAGCCAATGTCTTATTTAGATTATTTGAACAATTTTATTGTAAAACTACTAGTAGTAAGTTTTGGTAATGCTAGGAGTAGGTTCGTATGAGTGGGTGGCCAGCTAGCGCGTTGTTGTGGGGCTAGCTTGTCGTGTGTTCTATTTTAGTTCTTGTTGACTCTCTCCGGCTTCACAGTAAATAGGTAAGCGTTATTACTATCATATTTTATTATATTATTTATTTTTATCCATAGAGTATTTAATTGTATTTAGTTGTTCAATGCTTAGTTAGTGGGCGGATATCCGTGGTCTACTCAAAAAGGCTCTAAAGGAAAACCAGCGCTGGGTAGCCAGTGCAAGCCAGCACATGCTGAGTTAAAGCCTTTTTGTGACACATGCAGTAAGTACGATGGGACACACACACTGCAATATTATGCATTTTTATTTAATGTTAATCTTTTAGTAATAGTTTCTTTGTTCTTTTTGTTATGTCTCCTGTGTGTGTTTGTTCTGTTGTACTATTGGTGTTGTTCACAAATAAATGTTTTTGATTTGATTTGTTAATAAATGCTATTTTAAATTGAAATAAATAAACTAATATAAATAATAAAAACTATATGCTTAAAATTATACTAAAACCTGGCTGCGGTCGTGTTTTTGACAACAAACCACGCGTGCGAAGCCGCGGACTGCACACCTTAGTTGCCTAGTATAATAAATAATACCTACATCTAAAAAAACCTAAATTTTAATCCATCCTTAAAACTCGTGTTGTAACAATTAAAATACAAGGTGATTCAAACAAGCAAAATCTTCGGATCTCATTCTTTTGAACCAACATTTTATACATTTTTATTTTCCCCAAGCTTCTTTATTTTGATGGTAATGCTTAAAAACGCCCATTTAACTCAATTCAAGTTGGCAACCCTACTTAAAAATGACACCTTGGACCTTTTTATTTTGAAGCCGCTAAACGATGCGAAGAAATCACCATACAATGCGTTTTTATAACCTTTGACCGTGGCATATTGATGAAGCGAGCAGGAAAGTAGTTAGTTAGTGTGTTTGTTCGATAATTACTTGCTAGGTATACAAAAATACCTACAGGTGTAGCTATATTTTTATGATGTCGTTGTACCACGAGTTATACCTAATAATTATAAGGCTCATGAAGATGTAGGTAATCATCAATCAATATAAACATTGCTTATTATTGATGAGTAGATCCATATTTTGTAACAAATAGTATACTAGTGGTTCGCCCCGAACTGAGATCTCGCGAGTCTCCGAATATAACAAAAAATATTATTTGTAATCTTTGACTATCAAAATAGTGTCACGAAATAAATAACCATTAACTTGACCTACAGTTTCATTCAAATTACAGGTAACGAGAGTTCATTTACTGTGGTTAATCGTTTTTGGAGTACAAATTGCAGTTATTCTGGATTTCAGACTTTTGCCTATATTTGTGTCATTTAAGCTACACGCATACTTAATTACAGCACTGTGGAGTCACTGGTGTCCTGTGAATTTTGGCTAAGTTTAGTATTTATTATGACTAATAACTCAAAAACTATAAAGAATTTATGAAAAATGAAAACAGAGTCTAAATATACTAATGAAAACCTTTCATTCCCATTTGATCAGTTAGCCTCATTTTCAGTTTTTTTTGCCCCTCTTGAACCCCAATATCTCAACAACCCCCCAACATTTTTAGCTCATTTAGTCACACCAAAATTGTGTCAACACTACCTACCTATGTATAAAATTTCACGATGATCGGATCAACGCTTCGAAAGTTATCCTCGGACAAACATACATACATACATACAACGTCGATTTGCTCATGTTGATTTAGAAATCTCGCTTTGCTCGATCAATAATCCAGGTAAGTGACATCACATTCGAAATATAAAACATAGACAGATAGATAGTTCTAATACTTTATTTCACACCATAAATAACAAAACTAATAAATTTAACATACCTTATTCAAATGAATGCATACAATTGGCGGTCTAAGTAGCTCTACCAGACAACCTTTGGATGGAATGGATTGTGTGAATTTTACCTAGGGTATCAATGGTGTACCACATAAATACTTTAAAATACATATACTTACAAAAAACAATATACCCACGTACCTATGTACATTACATTGCATACTCGCAGGTACACGTAAGTACCTAAAACAAAACATACCTACTACACTACACTATATCTGTTTCCCTTGGTTACGCCATAACATGAAAACAATTTTACCGATTTCATTCATCTTTTTTTAGGGTTCCGTACCCAAAGGGTAAAGCGAGACCCTATTACTAAGACCCCGCTGTCTATCTGTCCGTCTGTCACCAGGCTGTAACTCTGTAGGCTATGAACTGTGATAGAGAGTTGTAATTTTCACAGAAGGTGTATTTCTGTTGCCGCTATAACAACAAATACTAAAACAGAATAAAATTAATATTTAAGGGGGGCTCGCATACAACAAACGTGATTTTATTTGCTTGTTTTTGCTCGATATTTATAAAGGCAACAGGTAGACGCTTGAAATATTCACAGATTATTGAGCTATATTATTCACTTTAAAATAAATAATTAATTTAAAATAAAATTAATATTTAAGGCTCCCACACAACAAACTTAATTTTTTTTCCATTTTCTCGGTCTTATTAACGATGATCCATCATGATTTTGTTGCCTTTTTTATAGATAATGGTACGGAACCCTTCGTGCGCGAGTCTAACTCGCACTTGGCCGGTTTTTAAGTTTTCTAATACTTTGTAAAAGGTTCTTACGGAAAGAAATGTTAAGAAAATACCGCAGATAATGGGATAATTTCAAAAAACTACGACTATTTTAACTTCGCTAGTTTGACAGTTCGCGTGTAGGTATGATGAATGTAGACAACGTCTGTCGGGTCACCTAGTAGCTGATAAATGCAATGCTAATGGCTGTTCCAGGTGAAGATGGTCGAAGGGTCGGAGAAGGCAGAGGAGCTTAGCAGCAGCAGAGAGGCAAACTGGCCTGCGGTGCTGTTCTTCATCCACATCCACCTGCTTTCGCTCTACGGATTATGGGTTCTCTTTTTCGAGGTGCAATGGTTGACTTGTTTACTTTGTAAGTAATAGTTATAACAGTCGGTTACTTAGTATTAAACAAACTACTCCTTTCCATCAAAGGACAAGCAGGCGCACGGCTCAGTACCATCCGTACCTAGTTAATATACCACCCATTCGCACACACCGTTTTGGTTCTACGTTCTTGATGCGTACAGCTAAGGTATGGAACGCTTTGCCGTCGTCTGTTTTTCCTAAAGAATACAATGCGGGCCTCTTAACACGCCGGCGAACCCCGAGCGCAACTTCAATTCGGCCGCGTCAAAAACTTCGGCCTGAATATCGCTATCCCTGTTTAGTGACGAAGTTTAGTCACACAGAGTGACAATGATAGCAATAGAACGATTCTAAATTTGATTAGATTTTGACCGTGTCCCGTAATACCAAAAATGATGACTGAAAACTTGTTATATTTTTCTCACTGTGTTGTTATTTTGTAACTAGACGATATAATCTATATTTCCATGACTAGGATACGTAAGATGTTGTCGTTTTTAACACGAAACAATTAGATTGAAAACAGGTCTTTTATGACGTAAAAACATGCAGAATGCGATACGCTTCTATTTCATTTTAGATAAGTATTTTGATCTAATATATGGTTGGGAACCTAGATAAATACTATTCAAATTAAAATAACACCTTATTAAGGTAGAAATATGCTCCAATTAGAAATGATCTTGGTAGTACGTGTTGTATGGGCGATTGTCCCTCCGGTGTCCCCTTAAAGGTAAGAGTGAATAGGTTTCTTCTAGATCTTCGTGCTTCATCTTAGACCACATCATCGCTTACCATCAGGTGAGATTGTGGTCGAACGAAGATCTATTTAGTTTAAAAACAACTAAGATTTCTTAACTTTTTTCTTTCTTTCTTTATCTGTAACTAGACCAAGAAATAAAAAACATTTACGTCGTACCGCTTTATCTATATCTGAAGCATCTACGATGTAGTCGATGCTGTCAATGCAACCAATGGCGCCATTTGTAGCCAGTTTCATGCATATAGGTACACACTTGTGTATGTGCCAGCCAGCTGGTGGCGCAGCGGTGCCGTCTACATTTTATTATTTAGCTATTAAAGTTGACCTACATGATGTAGGTACAATATTTTAAAGTGAAATGTTTCAAGTTTATAACAAAAAATGGATCTTTTATTACAAAAATAAAATAGTAAACGAAGGGATAAAGCAGTGTTAGTTACGGGCGCTATATTGAATTCCGAACGTAACGAAGGATTCTAGAGTTAACTTACGAGCGGAGCGAGAGTGTTACTAGAATCTTGCTTGAGTGCAGAGAAGGGTATAAGCACGCCCAAGATGCTGACGGATAATTCGATTTACGAATAAGTCTTACTGTGTGGGTCTCTTTAGTTCAAATTATCAAACAGATGTGGTTGCAAATTCAAATCGCATTATGGCAATGCGGGCGTAATGAAATTTAGTACAACTTTGCTCCCGGCTCAGCCGTAAGGATATATTGACCTGCTTTCGGTGAAGTTTTCATGACGTATAATTTGACATTGTCGAGTAGGTGGTGGAAAAACTATTTTAGTCTATGACTCATAGACTATAATATTTTTCTCAAACATGCATGGAAATATTGTCATTATTTTCGAAAAAAGAACACACGAAGTATCGAATTTACGGACAAAGAAAATCAAAACATTGCGGGAGCTTTTTTTAAATTTGGAACATTACAACGCTCCAGCAAAGTTGTATGAAACGGCCCCAGCACGGTGTTTCATACAACATTGCTGGAGCTCTTTGATTGGATCTCTTTTATCATTCTTGGCATACCAAAGTAAGTCTCTTTGCTTAGTACAAATTGCGTTCACGTGGCTGTATAGCCATAAATGCGTTTGCCTTTCGGCAGAGATGATAAATAAAAATTGGCGGCAAAGCTGAAAATTCGTCTTGATTAGATATGTACATACTTAACACATTCACTGCGTTACGGGAAGTATTTGGTTGTAATTGAATTTTGCTCTGTGCGGCAGCTAGTTGTCCTTGTTTTGCACTCCGTGCGGAGGGGATTTTTTCAAGTATTCGTACAAGTAAAAAAGAGACACCTATATTGCCAGTGTCCTTGCTTGAAGTGTATTGAAATTTACGAATAAAAATGTACGGGAATTGTTTTATCGTAACGCACAGAAAGGTAATTATTTTACAATAGTGCGATACGGGAACTATTTGGACGTATCCTAAACCCCGTACCGCACTGAACGTGCGCGCGCGCGGAGCTTCAGTTAGGCGTAGTGCTGTGCCCCGCGATATTTTATTCGTCACGCGTAAGTAATTGAATTGTACAAACACAATGAAACATTCACGTAAAAAACTTATTATGGGAAAAGGTGTAAAGACAGAAGGTGAAGAGGCTAGAAACATTATCGTGCAGAGTAGTGGTTCCAGTTTATCGAATCCCAAACCATCTAGTACAATAAAAACTCTGTTCAATTTTTTTAAGTCCATCGACAGGAAGGGAATTTAGTATATTAGAAGAAGTTATAATTAAGAAAATAAAGAAGAATAAAAATATTTTACTTATTACACCCCATCCCTAGCAATATGACTGTTGTATGCGCCACGACAAGTATTTTCCCGTAAAATCAACTATTTCCAAAAATACCTGTAACTTTTAATATATTACTTAGAACCCCGTGCGACTGCTGCTGTGTATACACAAGTATGTAACCTATTGATTGGTACAACAAAAACATCAGCTGTGGACTTTCCATGTCTCTGTGGAGGTTTGAAGTTAGGACTACTTACGGGAAAATAGACGTCGTAACGCATATCAGGCATTCTTGATACGGGAAGTATGTGACTTGTACAGCACTGGAAGTAAGTCTTTATCTAGCGCAGCCGCAGGAAACGTGTTAATATATATAAATTTAATCATTAAAATGAGTTCCAACGGTTCAGAGAGTGAAATGGAGATTGATTGTACTTCACCAGATTTAAGATCAGAAGTCAAATTGGCAATGGAAATGTATCATTTAAAAAGTATGTTTCTATTTCCCTGCATTCTTTTGAGAGAAGCACTATAATATGCCTCGCCGGAAATAGCAATTACCTGTCTCGTATTCAAACTAGTATAGTATATAGTACAGTAGGTAATAGTAATTCAAACGAATAGTAACTCGGTAATAGTAACTCGACCTGCAATTACCTATTTCCCGGCCTTTGCAATAATGTACTATTAACAATCAAGTACCTAATTATACATTTCAGTGGTGGTTTTATCTTCTGTGGCTATTCTCGGAGTCACGACGGGTGCCCACAGGCTCTGGGCCCACAGGTCCTATGAAGCGAGCACGGGACTTCGCATTGTCCTGATGCTGTTCCAGACACTGGCTGGCCAGGTAAGAATCTAATGCAAGTAATTTAAGCTTTAGTATAAAATAAATTGCCAAATGCGTGTCGGATCTCTGTTCCGGATTGTGTTTTAATGACTTAAGCGTTGGTAATAAACTGAAAAGAGCTGCATAAGCCAGCTCCCATGCATTGAAAAACGACCTTATGAAGGTATCTTGGAGCCGTTGGGTGTAGGTCCGCAAGATGGGTTGCTCTGGAATTCTAGGGAAGAGGCCCATATTCAGCAGTAGACGACCGTAGTAGTCATGAGTAGATGGTGATATGATGATGATGATTCATGGAAGCGGTTAAATGCTGAAAATTTGATCTTTTTATACTAAACCAATTTCTTCATCAACTTTAGTTTTTGAATTTACCAAACTCCAACAAACATAGGCAATAAACATTTCCAGATAAACTATTTAGAACTCACTAAGTATAAGTACAACATAACGACTTTGTCAATATATTTCTGAGTAACGGTATCATAATATCATTAGCACAGAATAATTTTGATACCGTTACAATATATTGTTAAAAAAATACTGCTCCGTTTTACGTTCTAGCAAAGCGATCTTAAAAAGTGAAATATCTACACCTACCTACATTAATGGTCAAAAAATACATGTTACATGTTGACCTACATTCATAACAATGGATAAATAATCAAGCTACCGGTATTAAACCCATATCTAAAATCTGTAAATAGGATTCCGGAAAATTGTTTATTGGAAATGTATCGATTACGGGATAAATATTCGAGCTACCGGCATTAAACCCACCTATAAAATCTGTGAATACGATTCCGGATGTGTGTTTTTTAATTAATGTCGTACATAATATTAATAGGTTGTATAATCTATAAAACATTTCTGGCAAGTTGTAGCGAACCAAATAAATAGAATATAGTGGGTGATTCTGTGTATATGAAACAGCTTAGCACAAGCACTGTTGCTTTGATAACCAGTACAGTTGTAGTCATCAAAGTTAGTTAACCATCGAAAAAAGGCGCGAAGGATATAGTAATTTTCGTAAGTGTATTTTTCTACGAAAAACCTGTTGCATATTTCTTTTTTCAGGGCTCAATATACGACTGGGTGCAGTACCATAGATTACACCATTTGCACTTTGGAACGAACCTCGACCCTTACGATTACACCAAGGGCTTCCTTTACTCTCACATGTCCACTCGAATGCGAAAGCTCAGTCCTCAACAGGAGAAGTTGAAAGAAGCTATTGATATGTCAGATCTAGAAAGTGATTCTGTAGTAATGTTTCAGAAGAAGTAAGTAAAGCTTAAAATATTATTTCGACACTAGCCTACAAGGGTTCTGACTAAATCTTGACAAAAAAAATTTAACACTCGACCCAAAAAAGGGATGATGTAAGTTTGTCGCCTATGTCTACCTGTGTTTCTGTGTCTGTCTGTCTGACTGTGGTATCGGTTTAATTCCGTTGGTTTTTAGCTTTGTGTGATCAAGAACAGGTCAACCGAGATTATCAGAACTTCTCCATTTTGAAGGGATCTCAGTGGAATATTACGGGACTTTCATGTGACATGGGTTCATAAATTCTTAATTTTTATCTGTTAAAATTATACCGAAAGTGGTCCATGAAACTTAGATTGGTTCCTTAGAATCTCCTACTCCAACTAATGAAATGTTTTTTTGATAATTTACAGATTGTACTGGCTTCTCTACGGTGTGTTCTTCCTCTTGTTGCCTCTGAACGCTCCCTTGGAATACTGGATGGAGTCCGTCTGGGGCACCGTGTTTGTGATCGGGTTCCTGCGATATGCTATCGTATTGCACGCCTCCTGGCTCATAGAAAGTGCCATTTGTGTCTGGGGCCTGAAGCCAGGGGAAAAGTAAGTATCTACTCACTTAAACTAAATGTGAATTTATTCGTGAAAGAACTAGGACATTTACAAAGTGCTAGAAGAATACGCCCAAACATTTCGTGGCTGGAAGAACTCATTAACATGAATAATCAATAATATTCAAATGATCTGTGACTAATATTATAAAAAAGTAAATTAAAGATTGTTGAAGTCCGAAAGTAATAATAACGATTCAACTTTTGTACGGAACAGATGATTTACTGATGTTTGTACAGGGTAATCTAAGAAAATACTGAACCGATTCTAAAAATTCTTTCTCTGATAGAAAGCTACACTATCTCTGACTGCTATATACTATTTTATTTTGATGTAGCGGATCAGCTAGTGTTGGATAACTTTAAAAAGAGAAAAAAGAAAATGTCTCAGAAACTAATTTGTAACTGCACACTAGGACAGAACAAAGCGAAGTTTTTTAGAAAGAAAAACCTGGATGGGTTTCGGTATTAGAGACGGGTTCAGCACTACTGTATAAATAACTAGCTGACCCGCCCGCGGCTTCACACGCGTGGTTTTTTAATAAAAACATTACCCTCCTTCTGCGCTGTCGGGTAAATAGTAGCCTATGTCCCAATCCCGGTCATAACCTATCTGTATACTAAATTTCATCAAAACGTGTACAGCCGTTTAGTCGTGAAAACGTAACAAATAGAACGAGAGATAGAGTTACTTTAAATACTTATGAAAATGAGGTCTAGTGTCACCAAATTTCATAATGTGCACTTTATCAAGACTATAATTATTCGTTCCAATCTAAATTTTAGAACGATATATTGTTATAGATACCCGCTGGATTCTAACTCGGTGTTCATCATCAACAAAACATTCTGGCCTCACTACCACTACCTGATATCTGACGACTACAAGTCGGGAGAGTTTGGCACCTATGGTAAGTCGTACTTTATTCAAAAGCTATATGAGATTCAAAACTGAATCCCGATTACGTAATACTTATGCCGATGGTAGACTATCGCACCCGGAACATAATAACAAATCGATTGACACCTCATTCATCAAAATCGGATCAGCTTAGGCGCCACCGTGGAACATAATATATAGACCGCTAAAACCATTACAATGGCAAACTCCTGACGTCCTAACAGTCCCACGCAGTCTTCACCCTACATTAGGTTTACTTATGTCGTGGGTATCAGAAACTTCCATTAATTGTAGATCATGCAAAGACTTTTCCCGAAGTTTTGCGTCTCTACCGCCGCCGGCTCGCCAAAGTGATGTTCACCCTTCTTACTCCTCTTAGCTTGTTATCAAAAACCACATTTTCTGCTAGGTACTCGTATTTATCATCTGTGGTCGCGTAAACTGCTTTACGAGGTTTTGTCGTAGAAATACGTCACGGGAATATTGTGTTAGGTTATTGTTGCACACGCATCAAAGTAGTACTATTATAAGCAATTAAGCAGTGACTTGACAAAAATTGATAGGGTAAGCAATATGGGAAAGGAAGATACAAAAAATATATTCAATCTATAGCTATATGGAGATACCTACTTACCTACAATTCTAACATTAGGGTGGAGGGAATAAGATCTGCTCTATCCCCCTTCTAACCTGACCTCAACCTAACTTCTTTAAATTACGGAGTATTAAGTAAGTACTTTGAATTGATAGCGGCAGCTTCCCTTAATTTAACTATTATATGTGAGAGACAAAAGCGAGAAGCTCAAGTGGGATTGGGCCGGGCACGTAAGTCGAATGCTTCCGGAGAAATGGGCCAATATCATAACACCTTGGGTACCGGAGGATGGACAGCGACGTCGGGGTCGGCCGCGAAAGCGTTGGCGCGACGACATCAGCGGATTCGAGAAGGAATGGTGGAAATCTGCCAAGGATCGCGATATGTGGAAGGAATTGGGGGATGCCTTTGCCCAGCAGTGGGCAAATGTAGGCTAGCAAAAAATAAATATTATTAAGAGCAACTGTGCAACTCTGGTACAACGACTATGATCACTTTGCCAAGAGTGCTACGCGCCGGCGGCTTCGCACGCGTGGTTTGTCAATAATAACATAACCCTCCCTGTGCGCAGACAAGTAAAAAGTAGCCTATGTCCCAATCCCAGTCACCATCTATCTGTAGCAATGTGGGTAAATGTAAACATATAATGAACAATTAAGAAGGACCGTAACGAAATTCTGATTATTGTAATCTGACACTACATTTAAAAAAACCGGCCAAGTGCGAGTCAAACTCGCGCACGAAGGGTTCCGTAGGTACCATTATCTATAAAAACGGGAAAAAAATCATGTCTGTTGTATGGGAGCCCCACTTAAATATTTATTTTATTCAATAGCACACATTGTCGGTATACCGATTAAGCTAGTCCTCTAATTTAGAGGACTAGCTTAATCGGTATACCAACTTCAATATGAGTATGAGCGCCCATACAACTCATAGGACTATCTTAATTGGCGTCAACTATGTATGTATCGGGACACCCTTTAATTAACAACTTTTTTTATATTTTGGAATTTTTCCTTTAGTTGTGCTGTAACTTTTTGCCAAATTTCGTGATTCTAGGTCAACGGGAACTACCATATAGGTTTTCGATCGAAAACCTATAGGGTACTTCCGGTTGACCTAGAATTGTCAATTTTGGTTAAAACAAGGTCTTACAGCACAAGTAAAGGGAAAATTCCGAAAAATAAAAAAAATTGTAAATTATATTTTGGTACTTAAAAGTTTTCGCGTAAATCTAAATTTGCCCATATCTTTCTATCATGTTGACTCAGGACCTTGATTTTCATACAGGTGTAAGTGTAAAGGGACTACAGACCTCAGTATCTGGTATAAATTGCAATATGCTAGGCCCACTCGTTCCTGAGAAAATTGGTGGTGCCACACGGACAGACAGACGGACAGATGGACAAGAGAGTGATCTTATAAGGGTTCCTTTTTTTAGCTTTTGAGATATAGACCCCTAAAAATGAAGTCTATGGTTGTGTTTATGAATGTTTTAAGAGTTGGATTGAGTTATTTAGAGTTACCCCTGTTTATAATACAATTACAATTAACCACATTGACCCTAAAATTTTTCATCAAAATTGGTCGAGCCATTTAGTCGTAAAACGTAACAAACAAACAGGCAAAGAGACAGAAGAGACAGAGAAATAGAATTACTTTAGAATTTATAATATTAGTAAGTATGCATTTTCTAACCGCAATGCGCTCACTAAAACATATATTGCAGATTTTGGGTGTTCAACCACCTTTATTAGAGTATTCGCCGCCCTAGGGCTAGCTACAAACCTGCGCACCATCGACACCAAGACCATTCAAACCACCATGGCGCAGATGGTAAAGACGAAACGAACGTTCCAAGAATGTCTACAAGAAGCTTTGAAAAGGCAGCTCTTACCAGAAGATCATTACCTCAGATAAGAGGAAAATAGATTAAATGAATAGTTTTATTTGTAAACATTGTGTTTTATTAATGGTGTGCTCAAAACCTTTGCAAGTTTTCGCTTTTGCACCCTTGAAACTTATGAATGTAAATTCACTACTTGAAAAAGTACCAGTGTCCTATAAAACATTAGTAGAGTCGGTGGCATAAAGTTGCTTAAATATTTTATGATTTACAAGTCTTTTAATCGTGCTTATTAAATACTCAGTGTATCTTTGAATCCTTAATAGGTACTTTGAATATGAATTTCAATGACTCTGCTAGTTAAAAATTAAAGCCAAATAATTTGCAACACAACATGCAATGCAACGTATAATGCAATATTTCCTATACATTTTAATGTATTTGCGAACGCATTTTTTTTTATTGATTATAGCCAAGCGCTTGACCACTACCTCACATGGTAAGTGATGATTTGATCGAAGATGGAGCACGCTTACCTAGAAAGAACCTATTCACTCTGGACTTGAAGACTCCGAGATTATACTGGTTCGGAAAATGCCACTACAAGTAATTGCGCGTATATTACATACTATCGCGTTACATGACATGTTGCGTTGCAAATAATCTGTGCAATGCTGTAGACACGTCTGTCTTTGACGTAATCTATTAGAAATAGAAAATTATCTTAAGTCACCGACCGACTGTACAAGTCCATACAGGATATTTGGTAATATACTGACGATATTTAAATGACGATTTCTCAAAACATAAAAAAGACTTCTCGAAAAAAAACTACTAGTTCTATTATCAAATTTTAAAGAAAATCGACTTAGTTTATGTGTTTAATTCGATATAAAACTTACTGCCTACTTTTGCAATCGACATTCAAAAATAAAGGCCGATTTGATATCTCTTTCCGAAATGGCTGCGGGTTTTGGGACAGAAAGGGACAACAAGAGATATCTCGAGACGTCACCAATACAGTATCTGTGGTTAGACGGCAAGCAGTATGCAAAAGCACAACACAAGTTTAATAAAGTGTTTGTTTTTACATGCCAAAATAAATTTTACATTTCTATGCTAAACATTTCACAAATTTATTTATTATGCTCATCAAAATCCCTTTCATTTTTGTGATATACCTATCCGACATACTTATCCGACAACTGCGTACCTACCTAAAATCGTTATAGTTTGAATGTGTTGGTACCTACTTTTCGAAAACCTTTGAATTACATGTTTCTACAATGTTTTAAATTAAATACCTACATGATGAATGAATGCTTTGTACACTAGCCTAAACTTACCGTTTTAATATATTTAAGCTCATTTTAAGTGAACTGTAATTTGTTCTTATGAGAATAAACTCTTTAAACCGAACAGTACAGTGTAATTTGGTACCAATTACAGAAATTTTAAACATTTTGAATAGGTACTTCTATGAAAACTATCGTGATTTATTTTAATTAATTTATTTTATAACTCGGGACATTATCGGAGCCGAAGCGTGTCCATTCTATACTATCTATACTTGACGACCTCCGTGGCGCAGTGGGTAATTAACCAGGATGACCATGGAGACACAGGAGGTAGCGGGTTCGATTCCCGCCGCGGAACAAATGTTTGCATGATCTACAGATATTTGTTCCGGGTCTGGTTATTTTTCTATATATTATAAGTATGTATTTACAAAAAAAGTATTTAAGTATTCTATCAGTTATCTGGTTCCCATAGTACAAGCTCCGCTTAGTTTGGGGCTAGATAGCGCTGTGTGAAATGTCCAGCAATATTTATTTTAATATTTATTTATACTAATAATATAAAGAGGAAAGATTTGTATTTTTGTGTGTATGTTTGTAATGAATAAACTCAAAAACTACTAGTCCAATTTCAAAAATTCTTTCACCATTGGAAAGCTACATTCACCCTGAGTAACATAGGCTACTTTTTACTCAACTGCGGAGGGTAATGTTTTTATTGAAAAACTACGCGTGCGAAGATTGGTCGGCTAGTATAATTATATTTTGAGCATGCTGTTCAGGCTGGCGCGCTTTTGTAGTGCCTCAGAGATGGTTTCGCGGACAGGGCTTAGCCAAGTTACATTTGACTAGCGATGACGCTAGTCGATAAGTCCGAAAATGTATAGGATTTGCCACATGCTATAGAAATATCACGTGATACACGACAACAATCCCATTTAGAAATCGAATCGATCCGAAGCAAATGTAACTTGGTAACATGACCAGGACTGATGGATTTAATGCCATCACCGGCAAAAAGACGGCATCTCTGATGAGCAGAGTACGAGGCAGTCACAACAGCATCCTGAAAACAGTTGCTGAGAGATTTACCTCTTATATTTGCAATCATTTTGTACAGAGAGTGATGTAGTCTCCCGCTGTTGCAAAGTGCAACCAACTATGTAGCTATAATGTACTAGATACTACTTAGAATTTTACTAAATTAGGTTTGTAAGGAACAATTTTATTAAATTCCTATATTTATTTATTTTTACTAACACAACGGTCTTTGTTGACTCAAATGTCAACTGGCACCCACTGAATAACCATCAGCCACCATCGGCCTGACTGAAAAGCCGTAAGAGCTTCCTCCGATCCACCAATCCCACGGACAAAAACCCGGCAGTAGCGAGACTTGAATTATGGTCCTCCCATCACACTGCCCCTCCTGATTACATTCCACCCGCGGAGCATCTTCCTTCCGGCTACAAGCTGCAGTGACCAATTTGGAAGTCCCTAAACCGGTTGCGCACTCAAGTTGGCCGCTGCCAAGACAATCTAGCCAAGTGGGGCTACATCGACCCATTACGGAGCCAGTGCCACTGCGGGGCCACCTTACAAACAATGGCCCACCTGCTCTCATGTCCTCTGCCCAACCACTTGCACACGAGAGGACTTGTATCAGGCAACAGAGAGGGGTGTGGAAGTTGCTTTCTATTGAGCTAATAAAATTTAGAAGTCAAAGAGCCATTGACACGAAAGAAGAAGACTAGAGAAGAGATAAATGCTTATTTGATTTGAAACTACCGAGAAAAAAAATATTATTTGAAAAACAAAAACCTCACCGCAAAACAAACTGAAAAGAAGCAAACAAGCTTGTACATTTTGATAATGAAGGCCACTAGTGATCAGATTTCTTCTCAACGACAGCTGTTCAAATAAAATCTGCAAATTGATCACTTGCCTTTGTTCTCTGTACTTACTTTTGTAAAACAAATTAAAAGGATTACTAAACATAAGTACTTCTAAAACCAACTGGTCTATCAATTAAAGCCAAGTATCCTCATACCTACAATTAAGAGCCAGGAGAGTAGGTACTTCTAAACACTAAGTGGGTACGGAATCCACGGCAGGCAAGCGTCACATGCCCAGTCTTGTTTATGTAACCAAGTAAAATTTAGTCTCTACTAACGATTTTAATTATAAAACCCGGAGCCATACGTCTTATTTGTTTAAGTTTTAAGATACACGATCCAAGAAAACAGTTGATTTCTTAGAGGAGTGCCATACAAAAAGTATTGTGTAAAGTACTAAGGTTTTAAAACGCAATAGTATCACCCCTTTTCAAGTCTACAATCATCTACACACACATTCCGAAGCACTCTGTAGATACAAAGTATTTATCTTTTGATCTAAATCTGCTTGACAATACTCAAGCATCGCGAATACCATTTTGCCACGAGAGCCCGCAGCTGTTTGCGATTTTTCCAGCAATACTCGGCGAGACCTGAAACATTTAAACTACATGTTATTTCTTCCACCCGCGGCGTCGCACGCGTGATTTGTCTATAAAACCATTACTCTCCTTAGTCCACAGTCAGATATAGTAAGTCAAGTCCAATAGATGAGAATACCCAATAGAAAAGCTGCAATGTATCCAATGACAAGGAGCAGAAGAGCGGAGCGGACGTCTGCGGCGCGGGCTGAAGCGAAGCCCGGGGGCGGTGCACAGTGCGGCATCTCAGGCACCAGCGATGCTTCCAGCCGAGCCAGGGAGCCGGCGCCTCTCAGTTGTAGCAGACTGCAACAGACAAATTTACATACATACCTACATTATAACTACGACCTCAGTGGCGCAGTGGGCGAATAGCTGGCTGACACGCAGGTAGCGGGTTTGATTCCCGCCGCGGAACAAATGTTTGCATGATCTATAGATATTTGTTCATGTTTTTACTTAAACTATAAGTATGTATTTACAAAAAATTATATATATACCTAAGTATTTTATCAGTTATCGTGTTCCCATAATACAAGCTCTGCTTAGTTTGGGTCTAGATAGCGCTGGGTGAAATATCCACCAATATTTATTTATTTATAACCTCTGTGAATTCAGTAGACTAGTAGTCTACTTAGCTTTGATAATTCTTCTTAGAACTACAGAACAGATACTATGATATAGGTATGTGCTAATATTATGGATACTTTTTGGGTACCAATCAAAGAATAGCGGTTTGGCTGATAGGGTAATATAAGTTTACCTAGCCGTAACACAGTTGTAAACTAGCACGGAAGGTAAAGTTCTTCAACTGTATACTTACCTACCCTCATTGTTTCCTAGATTTACTTACGATTGTTACAATATTTTTAGATCACTTATTATGATAGTAGCATAACACGTGATCTGACAAGTGATCTAGCACGTAACATGCTACTCGTACCAACATTCAAAGCAAATGCACCACGTAGCGCCCTTTTGCGACCATTTAAGACTGTGCCAATCGTCTTTGTTCAGCCCGCTGTATTCTGAATCTTAACAATCCTTAACATAAAATGGTTATCATCTGCCCGGCTTCTAGGATCTACGCTAGTTTATAACAGGTACCTGACGAGAGTGGGTCTGGCGTAAGGAGAGTGCCTCGGCAGTGGGAACGCGAGATGGGCACGCGTGGATTGCACTGGCACTTCTCTCACAGCGCATCTTCCACGAGCCTGGCTCAGCGATCTGACAACGAAAGTAAAATCTTTATCAACTTATAACAGTATATGCTGGATAAAGTTAGGTCCCATAGATCTGTATTGAATAGATAACGCGAGTTCACCTACCTTGCGTGTACCTTACGCTACATAAATCAATCCGAACTTAGCCGGCTCCTCAATAGCACGTCAGCAGCACGTAGCATCGGGACGCCGCGACGTCGCGGCGCCTTTGAATCGGCTGATAGCAGTATGTGAGCGTCCGAACACCAAATTGCTCTCGAGACATCATAGTGGGTACAAAAATGTTGCTTGTTTGGTATTGAAACGCGCGTTATCTATTTAATATAGATCTGTGGTCCCAATGCGCTCCACTGAGTTCAATCTTCGACTATTCTGCAATGTCTGTCTCTACTCACCACCAGTGCTAAGCTGGGGCAGGTCAGCTAGTATGGAGATGAAGTTCTATGAGAATGAGCATTTTGGTAACTAACGATCCCCGGACCGCTAACGACCGTCATCGCAAGCCACACTAAAATCGTATTGCATTTTTAAAAGCTATTTATTAACTTGCAATGTATGTATGTTTGTCCGGGTGGAATATTGCAACTGAATTTTAAACCCGTTCCCCTCAACCGATTGAGCTGAAATTTGGAATACATTATGTAACTTCGGTGACAATGCAATAACATGATACTATGAAGGTATCATATTATGGAATATGGTGGTAATAGAATATGGTCTCATGTTGAGACGGATGCTAGACAACGGAACTTCTGAATGGATTATTGTAGGCGACTAGTGTTTGGGCTCATTTGAATCTGCTTGCGGTTCCGATTATGAATTTTATAAAAGCTTGTTTTGAAAATGTAATTTTTCAACAATAAACTTATTTCTAATTTACATAACCTTATATTATTTAAATTAATATAACATATATTAAATAACTTTACGTGTATATTAAAAGAATAATTCCGTAATAGGTACTAGTAGTAGGTAGGTACTAGTAGTAGGTAGGTACTAGCTAAAAGTTACGTCAATTTTAATTTGCGTATTTGATTGTAGGTAACAGTTAGGTTTTTGCCTAGAGTTGTTTTAGCTAGAGCTTGCTTGTTTTTTGCTAGTTTAAAATAACTTTAATTAATGTAATTAATTGGGTTTAACGGTGTCGGTTAAAGTAATAAATGACGCAATTAATAAACCAGTAGGTATTATTTTGTTGTTATGGAGACGTGGTCCTTCACTATTGGCCTTATGAATAAGCTCAGAGTCGCTCAACGAGCTATGGAGAAGACTATGCTCGGGGTTTCTCTACGGTATCCAATCAGAAATGAAGAGATACGTAGGAGAACTCAAGTCACCGACATAGCCCGACGGATTAGCACGTTGAAGTGGCAATGGGCAGGCCATATAGCGCGCAGAACAGATGGCCGATGGGGCCGGAAAGTTCTCGAATGGAGGCCACGGACCGGCAAGCGCAACGTAGGACGTCCACCTACAAGATGGGCAGACGACTTGGTAAGAACCGCAGTTCGCCGTTGGATACAGGCCGCTTCCAAACGCAGTTCCTGGAGATCAATGAGGGAGGCCTTTGTCCAGCAGTGGACGTCCTACGGCTGATATGATGATGATGATGAATGTAGATTTTAATGGTTTTAAGCAGCATAGTCTCTGTTCTAAATATGGATAGGGAGCAATATGTTCTAAGTATAGATAAAGGATCAATCGAGCGCAGCCAGATATCTAAATCAACTTGGGCAAATCGGCGTTGTAATAAGTATGTTTGTCCGAGGATAACTTTCGTAACGTTGATCCGATCATCGTGAAATTTAATACACAGGTAGGTAGTGAAGGCACAATTTTGGTGTGACTCAATGAGCCGAAAATGTTGGGAACCCCCCAATTTAATTATTGGGATTCAAGAGAGGTAAAAAAAATGAGGCTATCAGGTCTAGTGTGACGTCAAATGAAAGGTATTCATTAGTACATTCAGACTCTGTTTTTATTCGTAAATTCTTTATAGTTTTTGAGTTATTAGCAATGGTAAAACTAAACTTTGACAACATTCACAGGATACACCAGTGACCCCACAGAGCTGAAATTTGGTATGCGTGTAGCTTTAGTAACACAAATATAGGCAAAAGTCTGCATTCCAAAATAACTGCAATTTGTACCCCAAAAAAGAAGAACACTTTTCATGAACTCCCGTTACCTGTAATTTGAATGAAACTGTGGGTCAAGTTATTTGGTTGTATTTCGTGGCACTATTTAACGCGCCGGCGAACACTGAGCGCAACTTCAATTCGGCCACGTCAAAAACTTCGGCCTGAATATCGCTATCCCTGTTTAGTGACGAAGTTTAGCCACGCAGAGCGACAGTTATAGCAATAGAATGATTCTAAATTTGATTAGATTTTGACCGTGTTCCGTAATACCAAAAATGATGACTGAAAACTTGTTGTATTTTTCTCATTGTGTTGTTATTCTGTAACTAGACGATATAATCTATGTTCCCATGACTAGGATACGTAAGATGTTGTTGTTTTTAATACGAAACAATTAGGTTGAAAACAGGTCTTTTATGAAGTACAAACATGCAGAATGCGATACGCTTCTATTCCATTTTAGGTAAGTATTTTGATCTAATATATGGTTGGGAACCTAGATAAATACTATTCAAATTAAAATAATACCTTATTAAGGTAGAAATATGCTCCAATTAGAAATGATCTTGGTAGTACGTGTTGTATGGGCGATTGTCCTTCCGGTGCCCCCTTAATTAGTCAACGATTAAGGCCGGATTGCACAACGATCCCTAAACGTATTTAGCGACTAAACATGTTTATATTTTACGTATTTGTATGATTTGACAACTCCTTAAATCATATTTAGCCACTAAATACGTTTAGGCATCGTTGCGCGAGTCGCCCTACGAATATGTTTTTTTGTTTTGGGAGACTCGCGAGATCTCAGTTCGGAGCGAACCACTAGTACTTTTAATTTCACTGTGAAGGTGATAAGTGACCCATTTCGGGGTAACTCGTTTATTTATTTATTAGACTCGTCAACAAAACGTACACACGGCTACACATCAAGCTATTCATTTCCAGTATAAGCTGACCTCTCATTCTACGAAAAGCCTACACAATGCGAGGTCATGTTATACTAGAATTGTATAGCTTGATGTGTAGCCGTGTGTACATGACTACGTGCTTATTTTCTAGGTCTTGGCAATGATTACATGCTATTTTATTTATACATGAACACAACATATTTTTTCATATTTTACATAAGTTCCTAGAACTATTTAAAAAACATTAATTTAAATAATATTATTTAATATAATAAATATGGAGTGGACGCTTAAAGAAGACCGTGTTGCAGTTATTGCGTTGCATCGTTGCGGATACGCGCCAATTCAAATTTTTGACATACTGAAAAATTTGAATATAACCAAAAGATTCGTTTATCGCACCATCAAACGATACAATGAAGACTCTAGTGTAGATGACAGGTCAAGAAGTGGTCGCCCTCGGTCTGTTAGGACTCCAGCAGTGATAAAAACTGTGAAGGCGCGAATTCAAAGAAATCCCAAACGTAAGCAGAAACTGTTGGCCCTTCAGATAGGGTTAAGCAGAACCACGGTGAAAAGGGTGTTAAATGAAGACTTAGGGCTTCGGGCATATCGAAGAAAAACAGGACATCGTTTGAATGCTCGTCTAATGGACCTGAGACTGAAGAGATGCCGCGCTTTGTTGAAGCGGTACGCGGGAAAAAAATATCAGGAAATTCTTTTTTCGGATGAAAAAATGTTTACCGTAGAAGAGAGCTACAACAAACAAAATGATAAGGTGTACGCATACAGTAGTGAAGAAGCGAGCAACCGTATTCCGCGTGTCCAACGAGGTCATTTTCCATCCTCGCTCATGGTATGGTTGGGAGTTTCTTATTGGGGCTTAACAGAGGTACATTTTTGTGAGAAAGGTGTAAAACCGAATGCAGTTGTGTATCAAAATACAGTCCTGACGAACCTTGTGGAACCTGTTTCTCATACCATGTTCGATAACAGGCACTGGGTATTCCAACAAGATTCGGCGCCAGCTCATAGAGCGAAGAGCACACAAGACTGGCTGGCGGCGCGTGAAATCGACTTCATCCGGCACGAAGACTGGCCCTCCTCCAGTCCAGATTTGAATCAGTTAGATTACAAGATAAGGCAACACTTGGAGGAAAAGGCATGCTCAAAGCCTCATCCCAATCTGGAGTCACTCAAGACATCCTTGATTAAGGCAGCCGCCGATATTGACATGGACCTCGTTCGTGCTGCGATAGACGACTGGCCGCGCAGATTGAAGGCCTGTATTCAAAATCACGGAGGTCATTTTGAATAAACTTTAGTGTCATAAGAATCTATGTTTTGTTAAGTTCATTTTGGTATATAAATGGTTACATAATGAATAAACTTGTTTCAATTATTTTATATTAAACATGTGACAGATTTTATGACCTGCCTAGGTACTTTATGAGGGCAGTAAAGCACGTGAAAATACTTTATTTTTACTTGTAAAGATTTTTTTTAAATAAATAAAATAAAATAAATAAATATTTCTGGACATTTCACACGCTATCTAGCCCCAAACTAAGCAGAGCTTGTATTATGGGAACCAGGTAACTGATAGAATACGTATATACTTTTTTTTTGTAAATACATACTTATAATATATAGAGAAACAACCAGACCCGGAACAAATATCTGTAGATCATGCAAACATTTGTTCCGCGGCGGGAATCGAACCCGCTAAAAACGTGTAACGGTTTTTACGTGTAACGGAACGGACTGCTTTAGAACGTAACCGAACGTAAAACGTCAATGTCAATATCATGCTACCCATTCCCGCCACTTCTTAAGCCTAAAAATTATATTTTCTCTATTTGCTTAAAAAAAGTTGGCAACCCTCACATGGCTGGCATGAAACAAACCTGAGCGTAGGACGAGCTACTCTCTGGCCTGCGAAAAAAGCAAAGTCCTGGCTCGCAGCCCGGGCCAGTCCCTCCTCTGCCGAAGACACCAGATTCTCAGCATTGGAGTATCCGCGAATGTAGAACGCGTTCAGCTGAATGTCTTTTGTTGACTGTAAGAAGTTAAATAGAAGAGGTCAGCTTGTTACAATAAGGTGCTAAGAATCTGCACACTTAGAATTGCACGTGTCAAGGCCAAACAATCTTTATTTATTGAAGTCATAAAGATAATTATGCACATCTTACTAAAATTAAACTTTATGTAGACGCGCAATCTGTGCTTGGAATATCTCTAGCAATTACACTTCCCAATAATATCTTCTTTTAAAATCATTAAAATGTAGTAACTATTGAAAATCAAAAAGAAAATTAATACAAAAATTACCGATACCACGTTTTGCTTAAAAGAGGAGTATGACGAATTCTAGTGAGAAATATCTGTTCTTTTTTAGGGTTCCGTAACCAAAGGGTAAAACGGCACCCTATTACTGAGGCTCCGCTGTCTGTCTGTCTGCCTGTCCGTCTGTCACCAGTCCTTATCTCATGAACCGTGGTAGTTAGAAAGTTGAAATTTTCACAGATGAAGTATTTCTATTGCTGCTATAACAACAAATACTAAAAACATATTAAAATATATATTTAAGGGGGACTCCCATACAACAGACGTGATTTTTTTTGCTCGTTTTAGCTCGATATTGATAACAGCAACATGTAGACGCTTGAAATATTCACAGAATATTAGTTATATATTCACTTTCATCATCATCATCATCATCATATCAGCCGTAGGACGTCCACTGCTGGACAAAGGCCTCCCTCATTGATCTCCAGGAACTGCGGTTGGAAGCGGTCTGCATCCAACGCCGACCTGCGGTTCTTACCAAGTCGTCTGCCCATCTTGTAGGTGGACGTCCTACGCTGCGCTTGCCGGTCCGTGGCCTCCACTCGAGAACCTTCCGGCCCCAATGGCCATCCGTTCTGCGCGCTATATGGCCTGCCTATTGCCACTTCAACGTGCTAATCCGTCGGGCTATGTCGGTGACTTGAGTTCTCCTACGTATCTCCTCATTTCTGATTCGATCCCGTAGAGAAACCCCGAGCATAGCCCTCTCCATAGCTCGTTGAGCGACTCTGAGCTTATTCATAAGGCCAATAGTGAAGGACCACGTCTCGGTTCCATATGTCATCACTAATAACACACACTGATTGAAGACTTTCGTCTTAAGGCACTGAAGTATGTTGGACGAAAAGACGTTGCGTAGTTTCCCAAACGCTGCCCATCCGAGTTGGATTCGACGATTGACCTCTTTCTCGAAGTTGGATCTACCTAATTGGACTGTTTGTCCTAGGTATACATACGCGTCGACAACTTCAAGAGCCGAGTTCTCAACCATAACTGGGGCAGGGACGACATGGACATTCGACATGAGTTTCGTCTTGTTCATGTTCATTTTAAGTCCTACCCGTTGGGAGACTCGATTGAGGCCTTCGAGCATCGTGCTGAGCTCTTCCATCGACTTTGCCATGACCAGAATATCGTCGGCAAACCGAAGGTGAGTGATGTATTCGCCGTTAATATTGATGCCCAATCCTTTCCATTCCAGAAGCTTGAAGGCATCTTCCAATGCGGTCGTTCGGAGTCTGTTCGGTTTCCAAACAGTTTCGGAGAGATGACATCTCCCTGTCTTACGCCTCTTTTTAAGGGAATCGCCTTCGAGCTCTGTTCGTGTACTCGGACTGACATAGTGGCGTTTTTATACAAACACTTCAACACTTCGATGTACCGATAGTCAATACGGCATCGTTGGAGAGACTCAAGCACTGCCCATGTTTTGATCGAATCGAAGGCTTTCTCATAGTCCACAAACGCGAGACATAGCGGCAAGTTATACTCTTCGGTCTTCTGTATGACTTGCCGCAGCGTATGTATGTGGTCTACGGTACTGTAGCCTTTACGGAACCCGGCTTGTTCGGGAGGCTGGAAGTCAGCAAACCTGCGTTCGAGACGGTTCGCGATGACCCTCAAAAACAGCTTATAAACATGGCTCAAAAGCGAGATGGGTCTGTAATTCATAAGCAAGGTGTTGTCACCTTTCGTGAAGAACAGAACCACCACGCCCTAGTTCCATGCTTTTGGCGTCGTACCTTCAAGCAAGGCGGAATTAAATAGCTTCTGAAGGACTTTAAGTACCGGTGATCCACCCGCTTTCAGAAGCTCTGAAGTGATTCCGTCCTCACCCGGCGCCTTGTCGTTCTTAAGCTGCTTCATGGCCATCCTGATCTCATACAGGCTGATGTCCGGAATATCTTCGGTATAATGTCGGGTCAGTTTGGCTCTTCGGTCGTTGGCCGTACTGCAAACAGGTTTAGTGACCGAATCGTAGAGCCGTCCATAGAACCTTTCGACTTCCCTTAACACTTCCGCTTTACTTGACGTTATGCTGCTATCTTCTCTCTTCAGCTTCGTCATGCGGCTCTGCCCAATAGAATTATCTCTCGCGAACACTTTGGAGCCATTATTTCGCTCTACCGTATCTTTAATACGACATGTATTAATGGTACGAATATCGTGCCGCAAGGATTTCCAAATCTTTCTATTGAGTTGCCTATGTGACTGAGCATCACCGGGAGACTGCAGTTGCAAAGAACGTCGTTCAACCATGAGGTTAAGGGTGTCATCAGAGAGTTTCTGAGGTCTATTGGTACGGGGAGTCTTAAAGAACGGGGACCCCACCGTATGGACGGTTTCTACGAACCTGTTATTGATCTCGTCCACTGATGCATCTACTTCTAGACAGTCAAAGCGATTTGAAAGTTCGAGTTGAAAGCTCTCGAGGTTTTGGATATGTGCGCGAGTGGGTCGGAGCGTAGACTTCATCAAGCGGGACCTTTCAAGTTTAACGTTCATATTCAATGTGGCTCTAACAATTCGGTGATCACTGCCGGTTTTCACCCTGTGAATCACAGAGACATCATTGAATATCCGTTTCTTGTTGGTCAAGATGAAATCAATCTCATTTCTCGTGGAACCGTTGGGACTCATCCAGGTCCATTTCCAGTGAGGCGGCTTCTGGCAAAAAGAATTCATCATAAAGAGTCCTTCTTTCTCCAGAAAATCGGCCAGCCTCTGTCCCCTGGGGTTCCGTTGCCCATATCCAAATTGCCCCACTCTCAACTCATCATCGCTTCTCATGCCTAGTTTTGCATTTAAGTCCCCCATAACAACAATAAAGTGAGTTTTGTTCGTATGTATGGCTCTACTGATGTCCTCATACATAGACTCTACTTCTTCATCTGGGTGTGAAAAGGTCGGCGCATATATCTGAACGACCTTCAGCGAATATCGCTTAGATATTCTGAGTGTCAGGTACGCGACCCTGCTCGATACACTGTCGATGGTGATAATGTTGTTGATGAGTGACTTGTGAACGAGAAACCCAACAGCAACTTGGGACTGTTGGTCGCCCTCCCGGTAGTATAGTAGGTTACCAGACTTAAGGGATATCGTGTCCTCGCCCTCTCTACGGACTTCTGATAACCCCAAAATGTCCCAGTGTAATCAACTAATTTCTCCTTCCAGCTCAACAATCTTTTCGTCTGTTCTCAAAGTGCGGATGTTGTGTGTTACCAGGGCCAGTGGTCGTCGTAGGGTTTAGTAGCCGATCGTCTCCCGGGGATTCTTAGCACCCCTGGCCCCGCCGTTACCATGACTGCTACCGTAGCCAGGAATAGCGGGGCCGCCGGGGACTCGGGGTCAGGTTTTATGTTGCAATATCATGAGGGGGTTGTTGTCATACTCGCCACGCTTGGCAGGCGGGTTGGCGAGCGCAGTATAGGTATTGAAAACACGAAAAGACGCTGCTGCCCATCTTTCGGAGGTATCCCTTAGCAGACTCCTACTTCATCCACGGGCAAGAGCGGAGAGGCAACATTCTACTGCCGGCGTCCCACGGCTGTATTCACTTTAAAAATAAATAATTAAATTAAAATAAAACAAATATTTAAGGGGGGCTCCCATACAACAACCGTGATTTTTTGCCATTTTTATAGATAATGGTACGGAGCCCTTCGTGCGCGAGTCCGATTCGCACTTGGCCGGTTTTTTATTTATTTATATTTATAGCACCTGGAGATGAACCAAGCATATAGCCCACCTTATGGCAATGTAACCATTGCCTATAATATTGCCTCGTAGGTCACGCACCTTAGAAACGAGCCCTACGATGCACTGTCCTGTGTCCATCAACTTGAGGCATACAGGTATAAAGCCTCATGTGCCTGTAATTTTGCCGGCAACCATACCTTTCATACCGAAACACAGCAATAATTCTTGGCGGCAGAAACAGGTATGGTGGTAGCACTTCCCCGGATGAACCCTTTCACAAGGAACTTTTCTACTCTTTACAATCTACGATCGCAAACAAATTCAAGTTCTAAGTAAGCAAAGTGAGCCATATTTATAAAAGAATCTTTAAAATCTCACCATCAAATACAACTGGTCAGCACCGTTCCTTATGTATCCAATCTGGAAGGTAGGCGAGCGTAGAACCGCGGACACCGTGTCCACGCTGGCAACGCGCACTGACAGGACGGAAGTGATGAAGGCGGCGTACGCGTTGTACGTCACCACGGCAAACAGCAGACACACGAGCAGCAAGACACTGGCTGCAGGGTTAGAAGGAGTCCAACTACCACCTGAAACAACCTCTTAGTTACCCGTAACTTTTAACAAAATATTTTTAGAGTTTCACCAAAATGTTGAAATCGGTAGTTGACGAGATTATCAGTTGTGATAGATCACAGCTGATTATCTCAGCAATTACTGGAGCTATCAACTTGAATTTTGGAATAGTTATAAATAATACTGGTCCTACTCCGGAAGGTTATCTGGAAGAGAATACTCTGTAGCATTAAGTTCGCATATTATTTTCAATCAATCAACTCTATTGCAAGTAAAATATTTATCTATTATCTATTATATTATATATAGCTCGATTACCACTGACTCATTGACATCATTGTTCTCCCAGATGCCCCCTCGTAGGGAGGAAATGTTTGGTAGGATCGTATAGAGGGAGTTTTTGTGAGTTGGGAATAAATCCTAAAGTCCCCCTTTTGTCCCCCATTCGCTCCCATCCACCTCGTATCTCGGAAAGTATAGGTCTTACAGCGTTGGTGCAAAAACTAATGTCGGACATTTTTTTATATCCGGTTCCATGAAAAAAAAATTGCCTTTCATACAAAAAAAAATGTCCCATACAAAATAGTTTTGTGTGAAGACCGTACACCGTATATTTCGTTTGCCGTAAGTTTCTTACTGGTTTTGCAGGGAGCCAAACGGCTTGTGGGTAGTATAAAATTTATTTTACTGTAATTTTATTTATTGGTGGAGGGGCATGAGATAACTAAATTTTCAAGTTTATTCGACACCCATCATCATCATCATTTTGGAAGTTCATATTTTTTTTTTGTTTTTGGAGGGACATAAGGCAACTTTTTAGTAAATTTTCATGTTTATGCGACATCCATCATCATCATCATTTTGGATGTCCCAAATTTCTTTTTTTAGTTTTTGGAGGGGTATAAAGGCAACTTGCTTAGTAAAATTTCATGTTTATGCGACATCCATCATCATCATCATTTTGGATGTCCGTTTTTTTTTTTAAGTTTGGAGGGGCATAAGGCAGCTTGCTTAGTAAATTTTTATGTTTATGCGACATCCATCATCATCATCATTTTGGATGTCCAATTTTTTTTTAGTTTTGGAGGGGCATAAGGCAGCTTGCTTAGTAAATTTTCATGTTTATGCGACATCCATCATCATCATCATTTTGGATATCTTAAATATTTTTTTTATGTTTTTGAAGGGGCATAAGGCAACTTGCTTAGTAAATGTTCATGTTTATGCGACATCCATCATCATCATCATTTTGGATGTCAAATTTTAAATTTTTTTTTTTCATTTTTGGAGGGGCATAAGGCAATTTGCTTAGTAAATTTTAATGTTTATGATTGCTTCTACCACCTCGATATCGTCTTTGTTTGCTTCTTTCAATTTGTTGTCGTCTTTGAATGCTTCTTTTACTCTTCCACTTCGATATCCTCTTTGATTGCTTCTTCCACTTCGATATCCTCTTTTATTGCTTTTTTAAATTTATTATCCTATTCGATTGCTTCGTTAAATTGGATATCTTATTTGATAGATTCTTCCACTTTGATATCTTCGTTGATTGCTTTTTCCACTACGATATCCTCTCAACAAAATCATGATTTTTCTAAAAAAAATTTAATTGCTCGTATCTTCTAAGCTGAAGCAGTTAGGCATAGTAAAGTTTACAAAATTGTAGTAAAAATTTTTGGTGGAATCGTTTTTTTATTGTCATCATCGATCTTGATAGGTATCCTTTTTGATTTCTTCTTTCACTTCGGTATCTTCTTTGATCGTGGTTTTTACTTCGGTATCTTCTTTAAATGCTTATTCAAATTCGATATCGTCTTTGATTGCGTCTTCCACTTGGTTATTCTCTTTTATTGCTACTTTCACTTCGATATCGTCTTTGATTGCTTCTTGCACTTCGATATCCTCTTTTATTGCTTATTTTTAAATTTAATATTCTATTCGATTGCTTCGTTAACTTAGATATCTTATTTAATAGATTCTTCCACTGTGATATCTTCGTTGTATGCTTCTTCCACTACGATACCCTTTCAACAAAATTATGATTTTTCTTAAAAAAACTATAATTGCTTGTATCTCATAAACGGAAGCAGTTAGGCATAGTAAAGTTTACAAAATGTTAGTACAATTTTTTGGTGGAATCGTTTTTTTGTTGTCATCATCGATCTTGATAGGTATCCATTTTGATTTATTTTTTCACTTCGGTATCTTCTTTGATCGTGTTTTCTACTTCGGTATCCTCTTTGAATGCTTATTCCAATTTGATATCGTCTTTGATTGCGTCTTCCACTTGGATATTCTCTTTTATTGCTACTTCCACTTCGATATCGTCTTTGACTGCTTCTTCCACTTCGATATTCTCTTTTATTGCTTTTTTAAATTTAATATCCCATTCGATTGTTTCGTTAACTTCGATATCTTATTTGATAGATTCTTCCACTTCGATATCTTCGTTAATTGCTTCTTCCACAACGATATCCTCTTAACAAAATTATGATTTTTCTTTAAAAAACTTTAGTTGCTTGTATCTCCTAAACGAAAGCAGTTAGGCATATTAAAGTTTACAAAATGGTAGAACCAATTTTTAGTGAAATCGTTTTTTATAATCATCATCGACCTTGATAGGTATCCGTTTTGATTTCTTCTTTCACTTCGGTATCCTCTAAGATCGCTTCTTCCACTTCGATATCGTCTTTGATTGCGTCTTCCACTTCGATAGCCTCCTTGATTACTTCTTCCATTTCGATACCCTCTTTAATTTCTGCTTCCATTTATCTTCTTTGATCGTGTTTTCTACTTCGGTATCGTCTTTGAATACATATTCCAATTCGATATCGTCTTTGATTGCGTTTTCCACTTGAATATTCTCTTTTATTGCTACTTACACTTCGATATCGTCTTTGACTGCTTTTTTCACTTCGATATCCACTTTTATTGCTTTTTTTATTTAATATCCTATTTGATTGCTTCGTTAACTTCGATATCTTAGTTGATAGATTCTTCCACTTCGATATCTTTGTTGATTGCTTCTTCCGCTACGATATCCTCTCAACAAATTATATTTTTCTTAAAAAACTTTAATTGCTTGTATCTCCTAAACGGAAGCAGATAGACATAGTAAAGTTTACAAAATGGTAGTACAAATTTTTAATGAAATCGTTTTTTTATTGTCATCATCGATCTTGATAGGTATCCTTTTTGATTTCTTCTTTCACTTCGGTATTTTCTTTGATCGTGTTTTCTACTTCGATATCCTCTTTGAATGCTTATTCCAATTCGATATCGTCTTTGATTGCGTCTTCCACTTGGATATTCTCTTTTAATGCTACTTCCACTTCGATATCGTCTTTGACTGCTTCTATATCCCCGTTTATTGTTTTTTTAAATTTAATATCCTGTTCGATTGCTTCGTTAACTTCGACATCTTATTTGATAGATTATTCCACTTCGATATCTTCGTTGATTGCTTCTTTACTACGATATCCTCTTAACAAAATATGATTTTTCCTAAAATAAACTTTAACTGCTTGTATCTCCTAAACGGAAGCAGTTACGCATAGTAAAGTTTACAAAATGGTAGTACGAATTTTTGGTGGAATCGTTTTTTATTGTCTTTATCGACCGAGAAATCAAAAAGGATACCTATCAAGGTATCCTTTTTGATCAAAAAGGATACCTATCAAGGTATCCTTTTTGATTTCTTCTTTCACTTTGGTATCCTCTTTGATTGCTTCTTCCACTTCGATATCGTCTTTGATTGCGTCTTCCACTTCGATGGCCTCTTTGATTACTTCTTCCATTTTGATACCCTCTTTAATTTCTGCTTTCACTTGGATATCTCTTTTCATTGCTTCTTCTATTTAGATAACCTCTTTGATTGCTTCATCCACTTGGGTATCCTATTTGATCGCATTTTCTACTTGGATATTCTTTTTGATTGCATATTTCCCTTTGATATCCGTTTTGACTGCTTTTTCTACTTGGATGTCCTCTTTGATGATTGCTTCTTCCACTTCGATAGCCTCCTTGATTGCTTCTTCTATTTTGTTATCCTCTTTAATTGCTTTCTCATTTTCGATATCCTCTTTGATTGCATTTTTCTTCGATATCCTGTTTGGTTGCTTCTTTCACTTCAATATCCTCTTTGATTGCTTCTTCTACCAACAGAAAAACACGCGAGCTGCAAGCAGCTCGCGCACCATGCGACCTCTAGTCTATAATATAAAAATGAATCGTAAAATGTGTTGGTAAGCGCATAACTCAACAACGCCTGTACCAATTTGGCCAATTCTTTTTTTGTTGTATTTCTTATTGTCAGGAGAAGGTTCTTATGAAAGAAAAAATTAAGAAAATTGCGCGCAAAATTAGAAAATTTAAGAATACTTAACCACCATATAAAATTATTTATAATCTAACCTTAGCGCTTTTATAATGTAACCTTATGACGTTTGACATAGAATTGACAGAATGCCTGCTGCAAATATCGTCAAAGAGGATGTAAAAAAAATGAATATCGTTTGAAACAGATGCTTCGGTAGGAGTTATCCCGAGATATATTGTCTATATATATAAACATTAAGTGCCTTTCGTTAGTCTCGCTAAAACTCGAGAACGGGTGGAGCGATTTGGCTAATTTTGGTATTGAATTATTTGTGGAAGTCATTCGTTTTTTCATACATAATGATGGCCGGGGACAACAATTGACAATTCTACCAGGGTGACTTATATTGACAGCCCGCGTTATACCTATGCATGTCAAGCCGATACGAAGTTCGGCGGGACCACTAGTATTTAATATATTCATTCAATTTGATTGACAAAGGTGCAAAAATGATTGGGGTCTATATTTCAAAATATAGTGTACTTTATAAAAAGACTTGCTGACCCGCCCACCGCCCACGGCTCCAAAGCGTGGTTTATCAATAAAACACGAATACCGTCGGGTTAAAAGTAGCCTATTCTTTATTGTACACAAGAAAATATATTAAAACAGTACAGAAATAGAGGGCATGTACAAAGGCGAGCTTAACCCTAAGAAGAGTTTTTTTCCAACAAACCTTTGAGGCTAGAGAGAGAGATGATTTTAAAGGTAGGTGCGTGTACAAGAATCATAAATATGTACATATATCTTAAACAAATAAAACGAAATATACCAAAAGTAAGTAATAAAATGAATGAATATAATGCATCATCGCGCGCCATCAGGCGAGATCGTGCTCCCTATAATATATTATAAAAAAAAATAGACTAATATATACAAAAATAAATATAAACCTACAATAAAATAAAGTTACAGAGAAAGATAGTGCTCTTTAACTTTCCTAGATAGCCTATGTTTCAATCATGGTGATAATCTATCTATATATAAAATTTCTTTAAAATCGGTTGAGCCGTTTAGTCGTGAAAAGATAACAAACAGAGAGCCAGATCGCGATACAATTTAAAACTTCAACTACAGATTGAGTTGTGCAAAGCGCCTTGAATTTTTTATATCCAAAAGATAGATAGATAGATAATTCCTTTATTGCACACCATTAAATATAAACATATAACAGAAAACACAATCATAGGTAAATCATAGGTACACACGGCTACACATCAAGCTATACATTTCCAGTATAAGCTGATCTCGCATTGTAGACTTTTCGTAGAATGAGAGGTCAGCTTATACTGGAAATGTATAGCTTGATGTGTAGCCGTGTGTACAATGGGCGGTCTTATCGCTAAAAGCGGTCTCTTCCATTCAAAATATCATCTAGTACTTATATGTGTAAATAATAAAAATCTTACCCTGTTGACAAAGTATACCAGTGGACCAGATCAGTGCCTCAGTATACCCCATACGCCGTTTCTCTTCGACGTTAGGAGCCAACTTGGTGATGATGACGACTGCTATTGCGGCTGAAATGACCACGGCCACGACGCAGGCCACCAGCCGAGCGCTAAATGGAGCCAGGAATATATCACGGACAGTAGAGGTCTCTTGCTGGCGAATGTAGATGTTACACCTGGGCAAAAATCAAAATTACGATTAATTTACAAGGAACCGGTAAGCAATAGAAAAAACATACTGTGCCGAGCCTAAAGTGTGGTAAAGGTTCTTCCAGATAGCTGCCATTATATCATAATTGTTATTGGGTTCTCCCTGGTATTTTTAAATAGGTTTGCATACAAACACAAAATGCTGTGGGGCTTGCGTTATGTATGCAATAACATGACACCTATCTGTTAGAACCTTTAGGGAGCTTGGCAGATTTCAACAGCTTGCAGCACCTACATAGTCTCTGCTATAGGAAAGATGAACTCCATGTCCTGTCTCCGCGTGCTGTATGCCGTGACTGGCTCCAGAGCCACATCCACACTGTTGTCCATGAGGGCGCCAAGTAGACCGCTCCATGTTCCTTCGTAGGTGCGTAGACCGAGCTTGCCGTAGTACCGTGTGATTGCTCTATAAAAAACACAACAAACCTGTTTTCCGTTTTGAATTGCAAAATATGCTGAATTTGAATTCTGCATACAAAATGGTAAAAATGTTTGATGTATGGTTTGGTTTATCGGTAAAGTCTTAGATAATTTAAATTACTAGCTGTTACCCGCGACTTCGTACGCGTTAGACTACTAAATGTATAATACATCTCACTAGCGACAATATTGGCGAAGATTTTTGACAGCCTGCTTAACAATGTTCTTTTGCGGCACGTTGAGCTACACCATGCTCAGTTTGGTTTCCGAGCTGGGCTTTCAACGGAGAGTGCAATCCTGTGTCCTAAACAGGCTGTCAGGTACTATACAGACAGGAAAACACCGGTGTATGCCTGTTTCCTGGATTTATCTAGGGCCTTTGATACCGTGTTGTATAATATGCTCTGGATGAAGTTGGAGGCGGTGGACGTACCGGATAAAGTAGTCTCAATCCTGAGACACTGGTATGAGTCCCAAAGAAACCAGGTGAGATGGGCTGGGGCTTTATCGGATGCTTATGGCTTGGAATGTGGCGTGAGGCAGGGGAGAATAACTTCTCCTTTGTTGTTTAACCTCTACATAAATGACTTCATCGTGGGGCTCAGCAGTACTCATACCGGTTGTTTTATAGATGAGGTATCCGTCAATAACATAAGCTATGCTGATAATATGGTGCTGCTGGGGCCGACGGTGTGTTCCATTCGCAAATTGATAGGCATATGTGAAGCGTACGCGGCGGAACATGGGCTGAAATATAACTCTAAAAAGAGTGAAGTTCTTGTATTTAAAAGTGGGGGAGTTAAACCAGTCGATGTTCCGCCGATTATGCTCAATGGTGCGGCTCTGCAAGTGGTGCGTAGTTTTAAGTACCTAGGGCATATTGTGAATGAGGAGCTCAAGGATGACGAGGATATAAAGAGGGAACGCAGGGCGCTGGCAGTTCGAGGAAACATGCTCATACGTAGGTTCGCTCGTTGCTCGAGAGACGTGAAAGTTACACTCTTCAAGGCTTGCTGCCAGTCCTTCTACTCGAGCAGCCTCTAGATACACCACACCCAACGGGCGGCCAGCTCTCTGCGAGTTCAGTATAATAACATCTTCAGGATGGTGATGCGGCTGCCTCGCTTTTGCAGCGCATCTGGGAAGTTCGCGGAGACGCGCACGGACGGCTATCATGCTATTATTCGCAAGAAAGTCGCTTCCCTAATCCAGCGGGTGCGAGGCAGCGGCAACACCATCCTGCAGATGATCGCAACTCGCGCGGACTGTCCCATTCAACATAAGTGGATGCGGATTGTGATGGGCTCCTCATAAATTTAATTAAGTCTTATGTTGTGTTCTGAATTTTATGTTTTTGAATTAATTTAATTTAAATTTATTTTTGACATTTTTATTTAGCCCCATTTTGATTATTATTTTATTTAACTCTATTTATAAAAATTTTGTCATTTCTATTTTGACCATTTTAAATTTTATTTTTAGCCTCCCTGAGTAACTGGATCTGCGCTCCACTAGCTCGTGCACTAGATGTACTCCACAACTGTGCTATCATCTGCATACTCAATGTTACCGGGTTTAAGCAGTTCGTTGATATGTAGCAAGAAAAGAGTTGTGGAAAGTACTGACCCTTGTGGGACCCCGGCGTGACCATGACATGACATGGCCCATGGGAAGTACTGAATGCTAATTGCACAAGACTTTTTGCTTTTGATGAGTTCCGTAATCGAACTCGGAACCTTTATAGTTTAGCCAAGACCGTCTGTCTGTCAGTTATGCCCGTACCAGTTACACAGTTGTTTTATTTGTTGACTTTTAGTGCTGTATAACTAGACATGATGATACGTTTGAGTGACTCATAGTACTCCTGTTCAGTAGCAGTCCAGTGTGTGTTTAGTGACTCCTGTCCATCCAAATGTTGCCTGGAAAAGATCGATTTTAGCGATAAGGCCGCCCATTGTAGGTACCTATGATTTAAAAGTGTATTTTTTCATTTGTTTATTTATGACTAGTGGTGCGCCCCGAACTGAGATCTCGTGTCTCCGATAAAAACAAAAATAATTGTATACGTAATCTTTGACTATCAAAATAGTGCCACGAAATTAATTACCCCCTTACTTGACCTACAGTTTCATTCAAATTACAGATAACGGGAGTTCATGTAGTTTGGTTCCCTTTTTTGGGGTACTAAATACAGTTATTCTGGATTTCAGACTTTTGCCTATATTTGTGTCACTAAAGTTACACGAATACTAAATTACAGCATTGTGGGGTTACTGGTGCACCCTGTGAATTGTGTCAAAGTTTCGTTTTTATTACTTCTAATAACTCGAAAACTACAATGATTAAACTAAAAATAATAACAGGGTTGAAATGTACTAATGCAACCTTTCAGTTTACGTCCCACTTGACCTAATAGTCACATTAATTTTTTTTACCCCTCTTTAACCCCAATATCTCAAAAACCTCCCAATATTTTAAGCTTATATAACATTCGAAATTCAAATAGTTCCGATTAGCTAGAAATGCAAAACTTTTAGTGTCACACCAAAATTGAGCCATCATAAAAATTAATACCTTTGTATCAAATTTCATGATGATCAGATCAACGCTTTGAAAGTTATCCTCGGACAAACAAACATATATACATACATACATAGATACATACATACATACAACGCCGATTTGCCCAAGTTGATTTGAAGATCTCGCTTCGCTCGATCAACTAGCTGTTGCCCGCCTCTTCGTACGCGTTACACTACTACTTAAATGAGAAGGTAACCTAGAAATAAAGCTAAACTCGCTGTTACAACTTGACTTGACACTCCATTTTTATCCCATGGGATCTGATTTATGAGATAAGAAGTAGCCTATAAAATATTAGGTTGGGGAAAAAGCACGGAAAAAGCCTTTTCGTATTATAGTATGTATGAAATTGTAATAAAATCTCTTTGGCTATATTATTTGTTTCTGGCTGGTTTTGGTATTATTCAAAGTTTAAATTTTAAAGAAGATAATTTCAAATTCAATTATTCCAAATTAGGAAAATGTGTGATTTTTATTTGTTTTTCGTACTGTAAAGATGAGTGAATCTAATGAAGAAATTCGATACATGTTAACATTTTACAACAAAAAAGGTAAAAATGCAACGCAAGCCGCGAAAAAAATTTGCGATGTTTATGGACCTAGTGCAGTGTCTGTGAGAGTAGCACAAATTTGGTTTAAGCGTTTTCTATCCGGAAATTTTGATTTCAAAGATGCACGTCGCTCTGGTCGCCCTATTACGGATAAAATTGATGCCATTTTTGAAAAAGTGGAGCAAGATCGGCATATCAGTAACTAAGCAGAGCTTGTACTATGGGAACCAGATAACTGATAGAATACTTACATACTTTTTTTTTGTAAATACATTCTTATAATATATAAAAAAACAACCCAGACCCGGAACAAATATCTGTACATCATGCAAACATTTGTTTTGCGGCGGGAATCGAACCCGCTACCTTCTGCGTCTCAGCCGGCTATTCGCCCACTGCACCACGGAGGTCGTCAAATATTTACGTAAATTAACCTGATTTTACATATTATGTTGGGGAAAAAGTTTCTTCGCATTTTTTAAGAAAATTCAAAACATTTTTTAATATAGTTTATTAACAAGAAATTCGATACATTTTAAAATTTTACTACAAAGTAAAATTCTAAAATGTATCGAATTTCTTCATTAGATTCACTCATCTTTACAGTACGAAAAACAAATAAAAATCACACATTTGCCTAATTTGAAATAATTGAATTTGGAATTATCTTCTTTAAAATTTAAACTTAGGTTTGATTGCCAGATATACCTAACCTAACATCTATAACTAATCATTGCTGCATGGTACATAAACTGGCAAAAAAATACTTAGATTAGTTGTAGTTTTTTTTATATATATACCCACTAATATTAATTTATTTAAAGAATTATACTAACACACTTGTACCTATGATCCTAATAATAAGTTGATTGAAATAAAATTAAATATCATCGCACGCAGACCACCCGAGGTCCATAGTGAAAGACCACATTTCTGTGGGGCGCACAATTTAAGATAGGACTGTTACCTCCCTAAAGTAGTATCACACCATCACACTAATATTATAAAAGCGACAGTTTGGATGTTTATTTACTTGTTACTTATCACGCCATAACGGCTGAACCGATTTCAATGAAATTTGGTATATACGTGGATTATAACCAGTATCACCACATAGGCTACTATTTATCCCATAAATCAGTTTCCATGGGATAAAAATGGGTGTCAAGTCAAGTAGCAACAGCGAGTTTAGCTTTATTCTAGGTTACCTACACATTTACTAGTCTAAGTCGCGGGCAACAGCTAGTTTTATATAAAAACGTCAAACAATAACTTAACAAGCGTGCAATAGATGGCGCAATGTCTATATGTCAATGCTGCAATTTTTATTGTAAGTAACATTCTATCAAATGTGGTAAATCTATTTTATTGCCTAATAGGCCGATCAGAAACTCATCGTAAAAAGATCCAACATTGAGATTGAAAGTATTGATACTTACTTGGTTATTTTTTAGATAAGTTTTTTTGTTCCATAAATACCTGCTGTTCATTTTGGCTTCTAAGTAATATGCTTAACGTTTATTTGAGGCAACAATGTGCACATACAAAATATGATTACAAGGCCCATATCTAGACTAACATACTATAAACTTAAAACTAGTTTGATTTATTTGGGGGATTTGATTCGTATCCACTTCCCTGTATGCAGCGTCTGTGAACAATGCCGGCTGGCCAGAAATCCGGATCATGTGCGCCTGTGCGAAATGTGAATTAACATCATCACACAAAATCTCAATTTCTTTAGTTTTAAAGTTTTAGTTTTAAGATATTTTTGTTATGCTACACGTGTGTAAAGAAAAAAATATACGTATGTAGATACAAACGTAGCGTTCAGACGAACGGTGAAGAAGTGAAGCACATCGTCCAATGCCTCGGTCGGTTTCGGTGAGGTCGGACCGTCACTCTCATCGTCCAGTGTACCGTCGGTGGAATTGCACCTTCCGAAGACCAGCTCCTCGCCAAGAAAGTTACGAGCTTCTACCGGGTAAGGAATATCCACACCTGACATACTCCTTTCACGGTTCCAGGCACCTGCTCAAAGAAAAACTGTAAGTTAGATTTTTATTATATCTGTAAAGCCGTGGTGTTTCGTAAACTATTCAATTTTGGAACGAAACCCCTTCCCTCATTATCTATGTATTGTATTTACCCTCATATTCTACCTGTCACCTATTCCTTGATACCTGGGGGTAACGAAAACTCTTGTCTCTTCCAACGTTTGCCTTCGAGTCGAGCTGACGCGCAAGCTCCTCGAAAGTTATATACGGAAATCCATATAAATCAGCAAACTCAGTTTTGAAGTGATCAAATTACATCATCAGCATCATCATCATTCAGCGCTCTCCGCCAAAATAATCAATTTAACTGGCTGGAAATACTTGCGCCACGTGCATCACCACCACGCACATAAACCCCGAGATGCAGGTATTCCTTTTTATCTTTTTCCCAACCACGTGTTATTGAAGCTTTATGTAGGTATAGGTTTTTATTATTTTAATTAGTGTGCTCTGAAATTAAGACCGCTCTAGAAAAGTGAAAACTAATAGAGTAAAATATTTTAGGTGATTATAAAATTAAATAATTCTACTCTCTACACTAAAGTCTAAACTGTCCATCGAAAGATTGTCTGCACCTCTTATTGTAAGTTTACCTTATTTTTTGTGTATATCTTTGTCATTTTAATGCTTTTTGGTGTGTAATAAAGGGTATATCTATTGAACTTTATAATTGGCGCGCCTCAGGCGTAAGACCGACTCGTATCCGTCACGCCAACGCCGTGACGGATACATCTACTAGATAGGACACGACATTATTGTTATTTAATTTTTATTACGATAAGATGTAAGGTAAAATCAATAATTATCAAAATTTAAAAGTACCGATAAATAATTGTTTGCCGTCACGTGGATTTCTATTGCGTATGATAAGATAAGAAAAGATAACATGATCATACGGTTTTCTTTAAATATAAATTCTATCAATTAAGATGATTCACATCTGCAAGGCGTTTTTTTACTTAATTCTTCTGTATATATGTGTCTAGGGCGGTCGTTCTAGCCTGGCTGGACAAAGGTCTAAATTTTAGTAGGTAAGCGACATAAGTTGATTGCTAAAATGAGATCTTCTAACCCTCATAAATTTTAAAGTTAAACCGACAACAATGTTATAGCCAGCGATTACGGTGGCTAACAAGCGAACATTTTGGTATCAAAGATCAAAACACATTCACTATTTTGTTCAAAATAAATGTACTTAAGTACATATGGATAACTAGCTGTTGCCAGCGGCTTCGCCCGCGTTGTTTTGGGGTACAAAAATACACATAGAAACTTCGACATCCCATTTTATCCCATGGGAACTGATTTATGAGATAATAAGTAGCCTATGCGTTGCTCCAGGTTATAATCTACGTACATACCAAATTTCATCAAAATCGGTTCAACCGTTATGACGTGAGTAACAAACAAATAAATAAACAAACATCCAAACTTTCGCATTTATAATATTAGTGTGATGTGATTAAAATTAATAACTCTGAAAGAATAATTGTTATGCCGTGTTTAATTGCTTTTAGTGCTCCGTACTGGATTTAGAAAATCGGAACCTAAATTATTCGGCGTCTGTCTGTCATAGACTGTTGTCGTCCTGTGGCGGGTTCCATTCCTTCTCCTTATTTGTCTCTTTATATGTTTTTGGTCCCTATTGAACCCCACTATCTCAAAAAAGCACCCACGTTTTTAGATTATTTAGTGACACCAAAATTTTGCTATCACTTCCCACCAACACAAAAATCCGATCAACGCTTCGAAAGTTATTCTCGGACAAACACATAAATACAAACGCCCCAAGTTGATTTGGAGATCTCAGTTTGCTCGATCAATTATGCGCGTTGAATCACAATGGAACACATGATGGCCTTGTTATGGAACACTACATCACAAAGTTAGATTTGGGTTTGGCCACTTTTTTATTTGAAGATGAACTGTGCGCTTCAAAGTCCAGCGAATGGCCATTAGAAAATGATTAGTCTAGCTAGGAAATGGTTGTTCTTGTGTACTAGAAGTTTTGATGTGAATAAGCAAATGCATTAAAAAAATCCATAATTATAAAAAATTGTGCATGCTTCGAACTTTAATTTCGTTACGTAGCTTCAAATATACGAATAAGGTAGCTTTCTTTGTAAAAAAAATTCAGAATCGATTTAGTCAATTCTCTACTAACATACAAACTTTCTCTATAACTTTGTTATAGATATAGGAAAAGTATACGTAGGGCTATATGTTAATTAATTTATAAGTTTCTTACCTAAAAATTTTGCATACAATGTAGAATTGATCCGCACTTTGAAATATTGAACTAATTGTATTAGAGGACTCCGTGAAGGCTGACTTAAACTATTCTCTCGCTGCCATTTTCTAAACTGCAAAGCTAAAGAGAATTTACTGATATTTGTCATTATAAAGTGTCTAGAAAAGTTGTAATTTATTAATCCAGTGTTAAAGAGAGGCAAGACAGTGCCCTGGCGTAGGTAAGTGTGATTTTTGGATAAGTTTTTAAATCTTTCTGTAGATCGGTAGTAGCTCTTTTCAAAATTCGTCTTCGCAACTTTGTTTTTGAGAAAGCAATCTCTGTTATGTTCATTACTGCAATGTAATTTACTAGATTCATAGCTTAGCTCTTTTCGGTTCATTTTATATGAAAAATTTGTATCGCATAGACCCAATAATCGCTTTTCAGGGCGACTCTTGTAGTAAGGATACGAAATTACTAAATTTTGATCAAAACGGATTGTAGTTGCATTCAATATTTTGTTATAGTTGCTGAAATCTTTGTACGATTTTGTAACAATTAACCAATCATATGATGCAGTATCCATTTGTAGTCGATGGAGCTGTAACAAAAATGACATCAATAACTATTGTTTCGGCTCAAACAATAATTTAATTTTCCATAAAGTGAACATTAAATTTATTAAGACATGTTAAGTTAGAGCTTTGAATTTACAAGCATTCAATTCCAATTCATAACAATCAATAGTATCTACTTTCCAAAATATTTTGTAAAATAAACAATGATTACAAAATGTCATAATATATTCGCCTTCAATGGGCGATGCCTTGACCGATTCAGGTGAATTCGTGAAGGCATCGCCAGCGCCTATTAGAGACGCAGATGGGATTTTGAATCCCACTGGATCGGGGTTATACCACACTTGGCTTAAAATTAACCAAACTACAAAATGTCTGCAAGCAATCCAAGATAATAATTATATTCTTGTGAAATTAATGATTAACATTATTGAATAAACAGATTGACTTTCTAACTATGCCATCTCTTTACATACATATATGCCACGATTATGCATGCTAGGAAATCACTAAAAAAACTCACACTAAACAGTGATGTTCATAACTACAACACAAGAAACAAAGCTATAATTAAGCTAGGTACTGCCAAACACGAGACTAACCAAAATAAGGAAATCATTCTATGTTAAATGTGTAAGTTTTTACAACATATTGCCTGAGTGTGTAACCAGTCTCAATGAAAAAACATTTAAAACTAAAGTGAAACAAATTCTTATAAAAAAAGCCTACTATAAAATTGACGATTTCATTGACAATAAAAAGTCATGGAAGAATAAGTAAGTTTGTAAGTTATACTTGTTGGAGTAATAGTTTGGTCATTGTTTTTCCCGAGACGAACCTATTTATTTGTTTGTTGTGACATTCATAATTAATATTATTGTTATTATTATTCAAAGTCAAATTCTTTTATTCATTAAAATCACAAGGATCACTTTGAAACGTCAATTTTACTGCCTGTTCCTTCGCGACCAAGCCCGGAAAGAAGGCAATAAAACAAGGCTGGTGGTTTTTTTTAATGATCCTTTTAGAATACATAACAATACAGGTAATAAATTACGTCTAAATTGTAACATTTTGAACGAGTTGGAGCAATTTCAATACCAAGCTTCGCTATCATCTAAATAATCCGATATTTTATAGTAGGCTTTATTATAAAGATTTTGTCTAATTGCGTTTTTAAATTTGTTATTTGTCAATTTTTGTACATCACTTGGGAGTTTGCTATGAAAGCGAACACCTTGCCCTTTAAACGATTTACTAACTTTATGGAGTCTACAAGGGACAACAGTGAGTTTATATTTATTTCTAGTATTAAAATTATGATTATCGCTATATTTTTAAACAAATTAATATTTTTGTGAACATACATGAGATTTTCATAGATGTATTGACAGGGGAATGTCATAATATATATTTCTTTAAACTTATTGCGTAATGATTTTCTGGGGGCCCATATTATGATTTGCACGAACATCCCTCTTCTGCAGCACAAAAACGGTGTTTATATCTGCAGCACTCCCCCACAGCAGTATGCCGTATGACATAATGCTGTGGAAGTAGCTGAAGTAAACTAGTCTAGCTGTGTCTACGTCTGTAAAAAGACGGTTCTTTTTGACTGCGTATGCCGCAGAACTAAGGTCTCTTCGACAACTTATCAATGTGAGGGCCCCATTGAAGCTTATTATCTAGGGTTATACCTAAGAATACCGTGGTATTATTTCTTGTGTTATTCTTTTATTTTGACATTGAACTTACTTTAATATAAATTAGTTATTAAATTATGAATTTAACCTTACGTTTTTAATAGGTAATAATTGCAAAAATTGTATAATGACGTTGATAAGTGTACCCAAGCATACAATGTAAATGTACCTAAATGAATAAACATATTTTGAATTTGAAATGGCTCTCTATACTATAGCTGTACCAATTCTTATGAATTTATTTAGTTGTTATAGTCCATTTCGGAGTAAAAATGTACAACACACGCTAATCGTTAATTCCGGGTAAATTGGTTTTCTCCAACTGTCTCCATTGCATAGGTATTTATTACGCTCTGTCTACCTAGTCCGCGTATTTTGTATTTAGACCTTCCGTTGCTTTAGTCTCTGCCTGTCTATCTAAATCAGATGACTTAAGAGTATTAAGAATAGTAGTTTTCTTCCTGAAAGGGCTCGCCCGCGGGGAATTATTTCTGCCGCTATGCAGCACTGTTGTGCTTCGGTTGGAAGGGTATGGTTGCCGGTGAAATTACAGTCACATGAGGCTTTACACGTGTATGCCTCAAGTTGATGGACGCAGGGTAATGCATTGTAAGGTGCGTGACCTGCGAACCAATATTTTGTTATAGACGATGGTTGACACTTAACATCAGGTGGAACATATGCTTGTTTATTATACAGGCTGTATAAAATGAAATGATTTAGTTCATACCTTTGTATACAATTGCCACTTCGAGCGAGAACGTTATTATTGTTCATTTTCTTTAGACAATTACTTCCATCGACAACAATTGTTCAACTCTATTGTTATTCATAATCCTCCATTATTAATTAAAACTGAGTTTCGATTTCGTTATCGTTAATTTATAGTATAGGTACTAGCTGACCCGCCCGCGGCTTCGTACGCGTGGTTTGTCAATAAAACATTACCCTCCTTCTGTGCATTCGCATAAAGTGTACCCTATGTCTTAAGTCCGTTTATAATCTATCTAGGTATATAGGTACCAAATTCCACTGAAATCGATCGAGCCGTTAAGTCGTGAAAAGGTAACAAACAGACAGAGAGGCAGAGTTACTTTCAAATCGGTATGTACGTAGATTATAACCTGGATTGACACATAGGCTACTTTTTGTTGACAAACAACGCATGAGAAACCGCTGGCGGAAGCTAGTTATACATATTAACCTTCCTCTTGAATCACTCTATCTATTGCTGCGTACTACATTAAAAGTCCGTTATGTAGTTTAAAAGATCTAAGGTAACAGACAGCGGAAGCAACTTCATTTTATACTATGTAAAGTATACTAACAATGCAGGTTTCCGAACAAGCTGGACGACATCCTTAAGTCGCCTAAAACTCCACAGAGTCTGAAGACCTGCTTATTTAGCCTATGTGTTTTGCCCACCATGACCTACGGTGCCGAGACATGGACGCTCACGCAGGAGGCTGTGTACAGGTTAAGAGTTGCACAGAGAGCCGTGGAGCGTACCGTGCTCGGCATCAAACTCTTAGATCGAGTTTCAAACGTCGACATCCGTAGAAAAACGAAGGATCATGACGTTCAGAATCGAGTTATGGAGCTCAAATGGTCTTGGGCGGGACACTTGGCAAGACGTGGCGATGACAGGTGGAGCAGAGTAGCGACTGAATAGTGCCCGAGAAATGGCTGTAGAAGGGTAGGACGTCAGGCAGCGAGAGGAGAGGACGACATCGTTAGAGTCGCGGGCCGTCAATGGGTGAGACTAGCGCAGGATCGTGGCGGATGGCACAAACTTGGGGAGGCCTATACCCAACAATAGGTGAAATCGGGCTGTGGATGATGATGATGATACTAACAAGTTTTTGGTTTAATTTATTGTCGACTTTATCATCTTTAGAGAATCTTCAGGACCTAGGTAGTTTATTTTCAGCAGCGCATTAGAGCGCACCGAGCCATAACTGTATTAACCCAGCGAGCGCTAAGCTTAGCTCGAGGCTCTCCAGTCTCGCGTCTCACCAAACTTGAGTTTTTTTTCCACCTGATGAGGAGCCAAGAAGGCCCATCTTATATTAAGTGGTAGGTAGGTAATTATAGCCTGTAACAAAGCATATGACGACCTCCGTGGCGCAGTGGGCGAACAGCCGGCTGAGACGCAGGAGGTAGTGGGTTCGATTCCCGTAGCGGAACAAATGTTTGCATGATCTACAGATATTTGTTCCGGGTCTGGTTGTTTTTCTATATATTATACGTATGTATTCATAAAAAAAAGTATATAAGTATTCTATCAGTTATCTGGTTCCCATAGTGCAAGCTCTGTTTAGTTTGGGGTAGATAGCGCTGTGTGAAATGTCCAACAATATTCATTCTTTTATTTTTTAAATATTGCCTCGTAGGTCACGCACCTTAGAAATGTGTCCTACGATACACTCTCCCCATCACCATAGAGGTGTAAAGCCTCGCGTACCTGTAATTTCACGGGCAACTATACCTTTCAAACTGAAACACAGCAATGCTGCTTGATGACAGAAATAGATAAATAAAAAATAAAAAAAAAATATTGCTGGACATTTCACACAGCGTTATCTAGCCCCAAACTAAGCAGAGCTTGTATTATGGGAACCAGATAACTGATAGAATACTTATATACATTTTTTTTTTGTAAATACATACTTATAATACACAGGGAAACAACCAGACCTGGAACAAATATTTGTAGATCATGCAAACATTTGTTCCTGGGCGGGCATCGAACCCGCTACCTCCTGCGTCTCAGCCGACTATTCGCCTACTGCACCACGGAGGTAGTCAGATATGGTGATAGTAGGTACATCCCCAGGCGAGCCCTTTCACATAGACCTCTTATCTACTACTCGTACTTTATGTAACTAAAACAGCGAACAAACAATGCTCTGAATAGAGATTACAATCCGATAAAAATATATGACAATTAATAGATCATTTTCGGGGGGTTTTAGTGACGTCTGTGCCGACGGTTTAGTAAGGAAATGCGATGACCGCGTCTGCATACTCGCTACATTAACTAGTCTCGCAAGCTTAGATATACACGTTTGTATCATAAAAACGTAATTTTATTACTTACCTCTTTTGAGGAAAACAAACAATTTTGGCAACTGAGTAACTAGTGGTTCGCCCCGAACTGAAATCTCGCGAGTATCCCAAAACAAAAAAAAAATATTCTTAGGGCGACACCCGCATTGATACCTAAACGTATCTACTGGCTAAATATGATTTAAGGAGTTGTCAAATCATACAAATACGTAAAATTTAAACATGTTTAGTCGCTAAATACGTTTAGGAATCGTTGTGCAAGCCGGCCTTAATCTTTGACTAATAAAATAGTGACAAACCAAATAACTTGACCTACAGTTTCATTCAAATTTTAGGTAACGGGAGTTCATATACTTTAGTTGTTCTTTTTTGGGGTACAATTGCAGTTGTTTTGGATTTCAGACTTTTACCTATATTTGTGTTACTAAAGCTACACGTATACCAAATTTCAGCACTGTGGGGTCACTGGTGTACCCTGTGAATTTTGTCAAAATTCAGTTCTTATTATGACTAATAAATAACTCAAAAATTATAAAGAGTTTACGAAAAATAAAAGTCTAAATGTACTAATGAATACCTTTCATTTGACGTCTCATTTGATTAGTTAGCTTCATTTTAATTTTTTTTACCCCTCTTGAACCCCAATATCTCAACAACCCCCCAACATTTTTAGCTCATTTAGTCACACCAAAATTGTATCCTATGTATACCTATGTATTAAATTGTACGATGATCAGTTCAACGCTTTGAAAGTTATCCTCGGACAAACATATATACAACGCCAATTTGCCGAAGTTGATTTAGAGATCTCGCTTCGATCGATCAAAAATTATTGAAACATTTTAGACAATATTATTTGTTTTTATCACTGATTAAATTCTGTACGTACAATCTAAGTTAATTAATTACCAGTTCAAGTAATAATTTGTAGTCAAATTCAATTTTAACCCCAACTTTCACATAATATTATCATACACGGTGATTCTCCGCTATTGATTTGCAAAATATTGAACTCCAAAGGCCGGTTCATACATGTATGTACCAACTTAATTTTACACCAAGGTACAGCATTTTTACGGGTAACACTTTATTTTTATTCCTAAGAAATCATCAAAAAGTACAATGCGATCGTAAGCCATATTTGCAACACCAATATCGACCTGTTAGGTTATCCTCTTGTCCTCCTGAATCATACTTAATTCACCTGGGTTAATTCACCTAGGTGCATTATATATGAAAAATGAAAAAATATTTATTTGCAGCCAAAAACTTATCAATGAAATTACCATGAATACAAATGAATAATAATAAACCTTTATTTCGGGCAACAACAGAAAAGTACAAGATGTTAATACATAATTCTACGGCCCAAATAAATATATACCTTAATGACTAACATAAATAATCTAATACTTAAAACTACTTTATTTCCTGACGCATAAAGTCTACGACGTGTGACGCACTTGCGCTGTGTCGTATAGTCGCCTGCGTAAACGACGAAACAACGCACTTTTTGTCCAAAACTCTTCCTTTGTACGAGGGCTGCTATTTATGTATCCGGAATAAAATAAAATAACTATCATTGACTGTTAAATATGGTTTTATTGCTTTTCAAAATATTCGCCATGATGATCAATGCACTTTTGCATTCGGTGAAACCAGTTTTCATAGCACTTTTTCCAATCGGAAGACGGTATCTCCAAAACATGATTTTTGAATGCTTCAACGGCTTCTTCTCGGGTTGAAAATCGATGACCACGTAATTTATTCTTCACGGTTGGGAATAAAAAGAAGTCGTTGGGTGCCAAATCAGGGCTATATGGCGGATGACCCGTTAATTCCACCGTTTCACCCTCCAAATATCGGGTCGTTTCACCCGAAGTGTGACAGCTTGCATTGTCGTGATGGAGAATGATTCTGCGTTGTGGATTATTCTTCCTGATTTCTGCAAAGACTTCTGGCAAACAAATGGTCGTGTACCACTCTGAATTAACAGATTTACAATTTTATAGGGGTACAGTAGCCACGTGTCCATCTATACCAAAAAAACAGGCGACCATTTGCTTCAAAGTGCTTTTCGCACGAGCAACTTTTGTTGGGTTCGGCTCATGTTGGAAGACCCAAACTGTTGACTGTTGCTTAGTTTCGGGGTCATATGCATAAATCCAGGATTCATCACCTGTGTAGATATTATATACAACTTTTGATGCACCACGATTGTATTTTTTTATCATTTTTTTGCACCAATCGACACGAGCCTGTTTTTGATCTATTGTCAAGTTGTGCGGTATCCAACGCGAACAAACTTTTTTTGGAGCCAAGTGTTCGTGTAATATCTTATGTATACTCGTCATACTAATGCCCAAGATCGCCTCTATCTCTCGATATGTCACATGACGATCTTGCATTATTAGTTTACGCACTGCGTCGATGTTTCGTGGCACAACAACTGATTTAGGCCGACCATCTTTAATTTCGTCCGTGAGCATACGACGTCCACGATTAAACTTACTAAACCAGTGATACACAGTAGTCTTCGATGGTGCTTTATCCCCAAAAGTCGAACTGAGTTGATCGATACACTGCTGTTGAGTTAGACCACGTCGAAAATCATAAAAAATCATCGCACGAAAATTTTCTCGAGATAAATCCATTGTGATAATGACACGCAATTTTTGAAATCGCGCCACACAATGAAAACAATTGACAGACGGACGAAATAACCTGCATTCTACAGCCAAAGAGTTCCATTTTCAAACGTGATAATTTCTTTTTAAATATTATTTATGCAGTGGCCAGTTCCGGATTCTTAAATAGCAGCCTATGTAAAGGTCGGTATACAGTGTGTTTTTTTAACTGGGACAGTTCGGCAGCACCCATAACCAGATGAAATACAGGTGCTGTTTCTTTTAAAACGTCAGCTAGTTTTCGAAGAAAAACATTTTGGCATTAAAATGTTTTTGGTCAAGCGGGAGTAGCACCTTAAAATGAATAAAGTTGGTAATTTTTTTTTTGATGCCGATTGATGCAGTCCTTTGTAAGGATCATTTTATTGTATCGGATGAAAAAAAACTGAGCAGCGGAAGTTAGTCAAAATTTATAAAATGTATTCTCATACAACAGGACAAAGCAAAATTCCTCCAACAAACATTTAATTAGATTCTAATTGCACAATAAAGAAGTATTAATACTGTAGCGATTAAGAAGTTAAGGAGCTCCATGCTCTCATGAGCAATTCAAAAACATTTCGTATTTAAGAACAATTTTGAATTTCGAACATGGTTCTTGCATCTGTCGGACTTTTATATCAGTCATTGCATCGTCTTATTTGTCCTATCATGGCATTGTCCAGTGGTGGATTCACACATTTCCCGAGTATAGGCTGTTAAATGTTTGCCGCTCTTCATTCCAACAATTTAGTTAATATTGCACAAGTTGGGTATTTCTGAGCAAATCGATAAGGCGGCTAAGTGTAGTATGCTACTGGTTGGGGCCACGAACTGAGTGTTATACCATGGAATATAGATGTTTGTGGTATCGTTGCTTGAATGTACAATGAAAGGGAAGAGGTAAAAGTCATCGGAAAGATGGCTTATAGACTTCTTTCTGCAAAATACTTATCAGAAAAAAAACGGTCCCCAAATTTGCCGCTCCTAAAATCTGCCGCCCTAGGCTCAAGCCTACTCAGCCTGTGGGTAAATCCGCCACTGATTGTCAAATACGAAAAAAGTAGACTTAATTGAAGCATACTTCCTCAATCGACGAAGCCCAACTAAACTAATGCGTTGAAGTGGTATCAGGAACGCTACCCAGACCGCGATTGACCACGCTACTCACGCTTGGCCAAAAAAATTTTAATGCCAAAATGTTTTTCTTCGAAAACGAGCTGATGTTTTAAAAGAAACTGCATCTGTATCTCCTTTGGTTATGGGTGCTGCCGTACTGTTATAGTTAAAAAAAAACACTGTGTATAGTAAGGTACTATACCTACTATTAGTAAAGTTTAATCACTAATGTACATTACGTCCACTAATTGTAAACTTTATTCACCTAATTCACCAGGGTGAATAATTAAACGGATGATTATATTGAGGTTAAAAAAAACATGTTACACAGAGAACACAAAATATTCTGTGTGGCGTTACATGATGGTCGACATGACTTGAGAAAAAATATATATATTAAGTTTATTTAAAATTTATTCTAAGCTTTCAATTAAGTACATCGAATAGCAAAACTAGTGGCTGAAATTTTCTTTAGGAAAGTTGTGCTAGGACTTTCATTTTTTTTTTCATGTGTAAGATATACATAAAAAAGCCTACATGTAAAGTGGCAACTTGCGCAACCTTATAGTTTTTGAGATATTAATTTTTAAAATCCGTGATCGATTGCGAAATTCGCTCGGAAATCGGTGTCCGACCTTTCAGTTTGCATTCTATCGATTATTGCGACACTAAATTGACATGACAGTGACAGAAAATACGGCTTTTTTCATAGATTTTACATTTTTATTGGCGGAAATTTCGAATTTGGCAATGACAGTGAAATAAGTTTTTCATTTTTATTGGCGGGAATTTCGACATTCTTTTACAAAGTTTACATTAGATTCGTTCACTGTTGCATGGATATTTATATTAATGGTATTATTAATATTTTTTTTATTAATAAGTTACCTTTTGAACTATGAAAAAGGGTACACTGAATCGACACGGAGCACCCCGACCCCACGTGGTCTTGTGCGTGACACTCCTAGAGTGTATATACAGAGCGCGGGAGCCAGAAGCTCGCGGGAGGTCGCTCGGCTACGGAGGTCGCCGGCTCGCTTCGCTCGCCACCTCCCCTCTTCGCTTCACTTGGCCTCGTATGACCTTAAGAGCTTCTGGCGGGAGCCCACCCAGAGTCCGGAGGGTTGGAAGAAAAAGTGGTCTATGAAAACTTGGGGAGCAACGTTTTCATAGACCACTTTTTCCTCGAAACCCCTGGACAATATAAAATAATTGTTTTATTCATACTTAACCTCAAAATATATTTTTTAATTTTCTCAAAAAATTATAGGTTTTCGCAAGTCCTCGCACATTAAGGGAGGGGGGTGGGGGTTTTCAAGTCCCCCCCCCTTCCCCCCCTCTCCCCATTCGTCTATCATGTAATTAGTAAGTAATAATGCACCTAGCTCAATTAAGTAAACTACATACAATACAGTACAATATACAAACACAATACACTAATTTGTATTTCAATTTATGGGTTACCTAACTAACAGGTACCTTCAATTCTACAAACTCTTTTTATGCTGCTCCGGCATTTTATTCTCACGTTTCTAAGTTCTATGTTTGCAACAGAAAAACCTATGTTTAAATATATGTAGAACAACATACCTACGCAATAAATGTTTAGATTGTGACTTTATCCGAAACATTCTGCTTCGTCGACCTTATAAACATACTACAATTTTATTACAATACAAAAATGGCCGACACAGCGCATAGTACGAGTAAATACAGGTACTTCTCATTGTAGTGAACGTTATTTGTGGCAATTTAAACTACAAATAATGACGGAATATATATTTTTCAGACCATACATTTTAAATAATGTTTTTATTTTAATCTATACCATTTTATTTTGGAGTTATACTTAAGTGGTGGTGTTTATAGTGGCGGTGTTAATTTAATATAATATTTAATATAGCTGGACATTACACACAGCGATATCTAGCCCCAAACTAAGCAGAGCTTGTACTATGAGTACCAGATAACTGATAGAATACTTATATACGTTTTGTTTGTAAATACATACTTATAACTACCTCCGTAGCGCAGTGGGCGAATAGCCGACTGAGACGCAGGTGGTAGCGGGTTCGATTCCCGCCGCGGAACAAATGTTTGCATGATCTACAGATATTTGTTCCGGGTCTGGATGTTTTTCTATATATTATAAGTATGTATTTACAAAAAAAAAGTATATAAGTATTCTATCAGTTATCTGGTTCCCATAGTACAAGCTCTGCTTAATTTGGGGCTGGATAGCGCTCTGTGACATGTCCAGCAATATTTATTTATTTATAATATATAGACAAACATCCAGACCCGGACGAAATATATGTAGATAATGCAAACAGTTTTTGAGCGGCGGGAAAAGAACCCGCTACTCGTACCTCCAGCGTCTCAGCCGGCTATGCGCCCACTGCGCCACGGAGGTCATCAAGATGTTTTGTGTTGCTAGTGTTTTGTTTTTAATTAAAATGTAAGTAAAGAAAGAAAAAAAAATGCTTTATTCGCATCACAAAAGAATCATGATAATTTAATCTCAAACAATTATCACTATCAACTATTTATATTAAACACTGACCAATCCGCAGCTTCGCACGCGTAGTTTTTCAATAAAAACATTACCCTCCTTCTGCGCAGTTGGGTAAAAATTAGCTTATGTCACCCGGGGATAGTGTAGCCTCCCAACAGTGAAAGAATTTTTTAAAGCGGTCCAGTAGTTTCGCTTATTCAATACAAACAAACAAATCTTTCCTCTTTATAATATTAGTATAGAGTAAGTATAGATAAAATTAGCAATAACAAAAAGGCGCGTTTTTTGTTTAAATTGTATAAATCAGTGTCTGTGTTATGTACTTACGGCCCTAATTATTATTCATATGGGCGTATATTATCATACATGTTGACTAATTTAAATTGTATCTAAGTGTCCACAATAGCGCATTTACTGTATTTCAGTATGAAGGCTTTACGAGCATTAGTCGACCAACATACATCCTGTAGTTGAATTTCTAAACAGTTCATTTATTGTCTATACAAAACTACCAAATACTGCAAAATTAACTTTGTATATTAAAATGACTGAGATACAGCCGTACTGAGTACGTAACTATTCAATGTGCGTGGTCTACACACCCTTATCCAATTATTTAATACTAGCTGACCAATCCGCAGCTTCGCACGCATAGTTATTCAATAAAAACATTACCCTCCTTTGGCACAGTTGGGTAAAAACTAGCCTACGTCACCCGGGGATAGTGTAGCTTGCCAACAGTGAAAGAATTTTTTAAATCGGTCCAGTAGTTTCGGAGCCTATTCAATGCAAACAAACAAACAAACAAACAAATCTTTCCTCTTTATAATATTAGTACTTATAGACTAATTATGTGGACGAATGTGTCAATTAACAAGTAAGGCGAACTCTATAATGAAAATATTAAATACACGTCACCTTGGTGATAAGATTACAGAATGGCCCAGTTGCATTATGTTGTGTGGTACGTGTCGACATCACGACAATACCGAGTCTGGAGCGAACTTGTACCGTTTGCTCCGTGTTAGTAGCGGCGGCTATGCCGTTTACATTCAAGCATTTTACCAAGTGCACTGTCGCCCATTCGCAACCTGGAAAAAAAACAATTCTCAGTGAATCAGAAATTTTGATAAGAGACAGGGGAGATAATCGATAGTATTTTTCAAACTTTCGCGTTCACTGTACCTACATAATTAGTTATTTAAACGGGTATTTATCGCGTATGCACCTTTTTTATTTGTTATCCCGACGCTTTGTGTTGCAACAGCCGTGGTCGCCGACAGACTTGATTATAATATATAGATAATAGACTATATAAAATAAAAATGAGGAACTTTTTGCGTCTCGGGCTAAAAACTGACAGCCGAGAACCATTATAAAACCGCATCCGAATCGGTCCATCCGTGTGGGAACTACGAATCCACAGACAGACAGACAAACACAAATGTTGTACGGAACCAGGTGAACAAGGGCGGGCGGTGGTTGTTACGAGTGGACTGTACGGTGATACGATGTTGCCCGTATGCCCTGGTCTGTCTTGGCTTCGTACGTCTCGGTGCGCTGGGATTCGGTGTTTGTACCTGGTGTGATGATGGTGATGATGGCTTGAAATGATACTCCAGGAGAGGTTTGACTACTTGAGGCTTGGCGCTGTTGTTAGGAGGCGACTGTGGTGGCTTCATGCTTGGTACACACTTTTCGCAGAAAACTGTTCTCAATATAAGCCAAATCGTCTACCCGCACTAGCGTCGCCCCCCCATGTAAATATATTGTCTCAACTAATCATACTGCTTACATCGTTATTGTGACCTTGGAATCCTTCGACCTTTCATGTCCTTGATGACAAGTTCATTGACCTCTCTATGATATGGTATTTTCCTAACAAATTTCTAATTTTCTTCTATTTTTTTTTTTTTTTTTTTTTTTTTTTTTTTTTTTTTTTTTTTTTTTTTTTTTTGCAAACCTATATCTAGGAACCACTTTTTCAGGATTCATATTATTATTATACGCGTAATCCATCTGTTCTGCGCGCTATATGGCCTGCCCATTGCCACTTCAACGTGCTAATCCGTCGGGCTATGTCGGTGACTTGAGTTCTCCTACGTATCTCGTCATTTCTGATTCGATCCCGTAGAGAAACCCCGAGCATAGCCCACCCACAAGATGGGCGGACGACTTGGTAAGAACCGCAGGTCGGCGTTGGATGCAAGCCGCTTCCAACCGCAGTTCCTGGAGATCAATGAGGGAGGCCTTTGTCCAGCAGTGGACGTCCTGCGGCTGATATGATGATGATGATGAAGCGTAATCCTACGTTAATTTGAGCTAAGATCAAACTATTACCTAAATAACAAGATTCTAGCTAGGATAGTCTATATTCCTACCTAAGGTAACAATAATCCTATAATCTACCTTCGAAAACTGAGAAACCTACTTTACATCTAGCTATACATAAAAATAATCAAATTTCCTACATAAGCCTAATCTCTATTGTTTCTAAGTATCTATGTGATTTCCTACATAAGCCTAATCTCTATTGTTTCTAAGTATCTATGTGATTTCCTACATAAGCCTAATCTCTATTGTTTCTAAGTATCTATGTGATTTCCTACATAAGCCTAATCTCTATTGTTTCTAAGTATCTATGTGATTTCCTACATAAGCCTAATCTCTATTGTTTCTAAGTATCTATGTGATTTCCTACATAAGCCTAATCTCTATTGTTTCTAAGTATCTATGTGATTTCCTACATAAGCCTAATCTCTATTGTTTCTAAGTATCTATGTGATTTCCTACATAAGCCTAATCTCTATTGTTTCTAAGTATCTATGTGATTTCCTACATAAGCCTAATCTCTATTGTTTCTAAGTATCTATGTGATTTCCTACATAAGCCTAATCTCTATTGTTTCTAAGTATCTATGTGATTTCCTACATAAGCCTAATCTCTATTGTTTCTAAGTATCTATGTGATTTCCTACATAAGCCTAATCTCTATTGTTTCTAAGTATCTATGTGATTTCCTACATAAGCCTAATCTCTATTGTTTCTAAGTATCTATGTGATTTCCTACATAAGCCTAATCTCTATTGTTTCTAAGTATCTATGTGATTTCCTACATAAGCCTAATCTCTATTGTTTCTAAGTATCTATGTGATTTCCTACATAAGCCTAATCTCTATTGTTTCTAAGTATCTATGTGATTTCCTACATAAGCCTAATCTCTATTGTTTCTAAGTATCTATGTGATTTCCTACATAAGCCTAATCTCTATTGTTTCTAAGTATCTATGTGATTTCCTACATAAGCCTAATCTCTATTGTTTCTAAGTATCTATGTGATTTCCTACATAAGCTTAATCTCTATTGTTTCTAAGTATCTATGTGATTTCCTACATAAGCCTAATCTCTATTGTTTCTAAGTATCTATGTGATTTCCTACATAAGCCTAATCTCTATTGTTTCTAAGTATCTATGTGATTTCCTACATAAGCCTAATCTCTATTGTTTCTAAGTATCTATGTGATTTCCTACATAAGCCTAATCTCTATTGTTTCTAAGTATCTATGTGGTTTCCTACATAAGCCTAATCTCTATCGTTTCTAAGTATCTATGTGATTTCCTACATAAGCCTAATCTCTATCGTTTCTAAGTATCTATGTGATTTCCTACATAAGCCTAATCTCTATTGTTTCTAAGTATCTATGTGATTTCCTACATAAGCCTAATCTCTATTGTTTCTAAGTATCTATGTGATTTCCTACATAAGCCTAATCTCTATTGTTTCTAAGTATCTATGTGATTTCCTACATAAGCCTAATCTCTATTGTTTCTAAGTATCTATGTGATTTCCTACATAAGCCTAATCTCTATTGTTTCTAAGTATCTATGTGATTTCCTACATAAGCCTAATCTCTATTGTTTCTAAGTATCTATGTGATTTCCTACATAAGCCTAATCTCTATTGTTTCTAAGTATCTATGTGATTTCCTACATAAGCCTAATCTCTATTGTTTCTAAGTATCTATGTGATTTCCTACATAAGCCTAATCTCTATTGTTTCTAAGTATCTAGGTGATTTCCTACATAAGCCTAATCTCTATTGTTTCTAAGTATCTATGTGATTTCCTACATAAGCCTAATCTCTATTGTTTCTAAGTATCTATGTGATTTCCTACATAAGCCTAATCTCTATTGTTTCTAAGTATCTATGTGATTTCCTACATAAGCCTAATCTCTTTTGTTTCTAAGTATCTATGTGATTTCCTACATAAGCCTAATCTCTATTGTTTCTAAGTATCTATGTGATTTCCTACATAAGCCTAATCTCTATTGTTTCTAAGTATCTATGTGATTTCCTACATAAGCCTAATCTCTATTGTTTCTAAGTATCTATGTGATTTCCTACATAAGCCTAATCTCTATTGTTTCTAAGTATCTATGTGATTTCCTACATAAGCCTAATCTCTATTGTTTCTAAGTATCTATGTGACTTGATTCTACTTTATTTTTAATGTCAAAACCTCAAAAAATTACCTAAAACTATTTACAATTCAAATCTATGTCCGGTCTTTCGGAACAAATGTAGTTAGACAATGACGTCAAACTCATAACATACAATCCATTTTGTTTTAACCGACTTCAATTAATTATTAATACAATTCAATTAAATTATAACGTTCTCAATTCGTCGGAATCAATTTTTTTTATGTTTGTTCTCCGATTACTCGAAGACGGCTGGACCGATCTGAGAAATTCTTTTTTTGTTTACAAGGGGTATACTTATCAGATGATCCCATTGGTACCAAGTCAGGATCGTTAGTACGGTTATGGTGTTATAAGTGCTTATACTTAAAACGCTGTCAGGATTTTATATTATTTAAAATAAATAAATAAATATTGCTGGACATTTTCACACAGCGCTATCTAGTCCCAAACTAAGCAGAGCTTGTATTATGGGAACCAGATAACTGATAGAATACTTATATACATTATTTTGTAAATACATACTTATAATATATAGAAAAACGTCCAGACCCGGAACAAATATCTGTAGATCATGCAAACATTTGTTCCGCGGCGGGAATCGAACCCGCTACCTCCTGCGTCTCAGCCAGCTATTCGTCCACTGCACCACGGAGGTCGTCATTTACTTGTCATAGCCTACTTATGATGGCGTTACTACTTATTTTTATCAGTATCTAATGTTTGCATATACATGAAATTAAAATTTAGGTATTTTTTCAAGTGGTTTACTTCGGATTTTCATACAAAGTCAAGTGCCACGTCTAATAAAAGGACTTTGTCGATACGGTACATTTAACTCCGTTTTTAGGGTTCCGTATCTCAAAAGGTAAAAAAAGAAACCCTTATAAGATCACTCTCTTGTCCGTCTGTCTGTCCGTGTGTCACCACCGATTTTCTCAGGAACGGGTGGACCTAGCAAGTTGAAATTTATACCAGATACTGAGTTCTGTAGTCTCTATTAGGTGTATAAAAATCAAGGTCCTGAGTCAACACGATAAAAAGATATGGGCAAATTTAAATTTTTGCGAAAACTTGAAAGTAAATTTACCTTAATTTTCAACATATTTTATTTTTCGGAATTTTTCCTTTATTTGTGCTCCTTTGTTTTGTCCCTTATATTACCTTTCTTTTACCCAAAATTGACAAATCTAGGTCAACCGGAAGTACACTATAGGTCTTGGATCGAAAACCTGTTCCCGTTGACCTAGAATCACGAAATTTGACAAAAAGTAAGGTAAAAAAAACAGCACAAATAAAGGAACAATAAAAAAAAATTAAAAATTAAGGGTACATAGTTACTTATAGTACCCACACATACATAGTTGACGTCAATTAAGATAGTCAACTGAGTTGTATGGGCACTCATACAATTTAGCGGACTAGCTTAATCAGCACCAACCTCAAATAAGGTAAATAAATAAAATTGTGCTATTGAATAAAATAAATATTTATGTGGGGCTCCCAACAACAGACATGATTTTTTGTCGTTTTCTAGATAATGGTACGGAACCCTTTGTGCGCGAGACCGACTCGTACTTGGCTGGTTTTTTTTTATTATTAATTTAGGCCTTGTAGTTTTTAAGTTAAGGTATTAACCAAAATAAAAACTGTACTTTGTCGAAATTTACAGGGTGTACTAGTAAACTCACAAATGAGGTTATTGTGTGTCCCGATATTTCGACGCAGTTGCGTGCGCCACGATCACAGGTAAATTATGTCTGAGTTTTTGCGAGTGGATGGTGTTATTGACTGATATATCGATCTACCCTCTTTCTCAGACGACAGAAGACCCCCCCCGTTTCGAGCGTCCAGAGAGGAAGCACGTGGGTTTTGGGATTTAGAAAAATTATGTTACCTTTATACGACGGATGAGTTTGACGTTAAAGTTTATAGAATTCATTTATATCATTTTTGATTGAAATCAATCACGAAATTTTTCTACGTAAAATTCATTTATAAGTTAAAACATAGGGCCTGCCTAATTTTGGTTTCGTATTACCACTATTACCAGACATAAATAGGTAGGTACCTAATTTAACCTATCTCATCTTTTAAACTTGATATGGGTACAAGGGTAAATATCCTGTTTTAGTGAAAATAGTGTCCACAATTGCTTAAAGGCCTTGTTGGCTGAATTTGCTTATTGTAACTTCACGATGATTCAAAGTAGGTGGAACTGGGTGCTCCGAAATGTGTACACAAAAAGGGTATCGTCCTTAGAACAACAAAATACTTTTTAAGACTTTTCGAAATTCAATGTTTTTTACTACAACACAAACATGTGTTGTTTTCAGCGAAAATTTAGTTTATTAACAGTTAGAAACATAGCCCTATATCTATCCACTTCTACGAGTATATATGGATACAAATATTAAAAGTACGCGGAATTTGCGATTCACTCTGAATTTCTGTTTGTTAAAATCTAATTTATTTTTGTCAAAACTACGCACTAATATTATCTATCAACGTCATAATCTATTTAAATAATAAATTTCAGTCGTTATAACTATAACGTAACAAACAGTCAGAATGTCAGAGCTACGTTCGAATTAATAATATTAGTATGGATAATTAGTAACACAACACAACGACATTTTTGAAATTATGGAAGAAATTTTGTTTTTTTATCAAAATCAAATAAATATATTAACGCATGCGGAGACTTCAATATATTTTTTTTATACCACTAAGTTAGCAAACAAGCATACGGGCCACCTGATGGTAAGCGGTTACCGTAGCCTAGGGACGTTTGTAACACCACACCGTTTTTATAATTACTCGCGCGTTGTCGACCCTTTAAAATTTTCAAAACGCCCCTTTTGAAGAACATACTGTAGTCCCATAGTGTATAGTAGAAAAAATAAAAATATTTTTATTAATTACAATCACAAGGATCACTTTGAAACGTCAATTTACTGCCTGTTCTTTCGCGACCAAGCCAAATGTGTAACACCAGTACTAAGTACTAATTAATATATAGCAACAATACTAGAACTTAACTCATTCAATACTAGATTAACTAGTTTATTTTAATAATTTTATCTCAAGCCGCAATTTACGGAGCCTATTCGAATAACCGACACTTCAGCCACAAATAAAGACAATATTTTTGCCAATGTTATAATTTTAAATACATGTTTAATTAGTAATATTAAATGGGATCATCTTGGCCACATAACTAAAATAGAAATTCAAACAAAAATTCTTGTATTAAGTAAAATTACTTGTGTACCTATAACCATAGATCGATTGTATAAACTTAAATTGAATTTAACTTCTGTACTTCCATGTGTACATAATAATAATAATCCAAATAATTTATGCAACACGTTTTTAAGAAATTTAGTAATGCGTTTAATTACATTTTTACACCTAAATCGATCATGGCCTCTAACGGTCAAAAGTTCTGTGGCTGGGCAACAGCGGGAATACATAAAAGCAGAAAAAATTGTATGATCTTTATGCTCAAAAATATTTTAAGGAGTATAAAGAAAAGTCAAAATATATTTAATTTTTGTAATGTATGTTGTGAAGCAAAAGCATGTCATTTGAATTATAAATCAAAAATAGTCAGAACAAAGTAAAAGCCACTTGGAAAATAATCAACAGCGAGACTCGAAGAGTCACAAACTACTAATAAGTTTAATTTAAAAATTGGCAATGTGTTCTAAATCTTTTTTACCGACATTCCAGTCTCTACCACAAAATCCTTAAACTCCTCTCCCATAGTCGAAAAGTCATTGTTAAAAAAACTTAACTTAATGCAAAACATAATTCAAATTTTATAATAGAAAACTAGTTGTTGCCAGCGGCTTCGCCCGTGTTGCTCTATGGTGCAAAATACATATATAAACTTTGACATCACATTTTTGTCCCATGATGATTTATGGGATAAATGGTTGCCTATGTGGTGATCCAAGTTACGAGTATAATATATACGAGATAACCTACGTATATACCAAATTTCATCAAAATTGGTTGAGCCGTTACGTCGTGCTTAAGTAACAATCAAACATCCAAACGTTCGCATTTATAATATTAGTGATAGTGATGACAAAAGCTTTCAAACTGATAAATGTTTCTAAACATTTATCAGTTTGAAAGCTTTTGTCTCCACGGTCAAACCACGGACTCTGTTAGCGTCGCGTGAAAACATTGATCGACATAATTTCTCCCGAATTAGCTTTAATATTCAACGAGTGTATTGACTGTGGTGTATTCCCTGATTTAATGAAACATAGTAAAATAATCCACTTTTCTCACACCACTCACTCCAATCAATACACTCCAATCAGGCACTAGTTCTGATGCTGTTAATTTTAGACCAATTTCAGTACTTCCGACTTTTAGTAATTTTTTGTAAAGCTTATTTTAAATCATCCGCTTAGACATTTCAATTTACTTATTAAACAGTTCAGATTTACCCTGACCCTGGGTCGCTCAATCACTGATGCTGGTATTTACCAGGGGTCGCTCAATCACTGATGCTGGTATTTACCAGGGGTCGCTCAATCACTGATGCTGGTATTTACCAGGGGTCGCTCAATCACTGATGCTGGTATTTACCAGGGGTCGCTCAATCACTGATGCTGGTATTTACCAGGGGTCGCTCAATCACTGATGCTGGTATTTACCAGGGGTCGCTCAATCACTGATGCTGGTATTTACCAGGGGTTGCTCAATCACTGATGCTGGTATTGAGTTAAATCGCACGTATTTGATACCTGGGAGAAGTCTCATTACGCATCAGGTGTTTTTTTGTGATTTGTCCAAGGCTTTGCGTAGACCATGACACATTGATCAGGAAACTACACCATTCTGGCATTAGGAGCGTTGCTCTTTACTATAATTTCTCAAAAGTGCAAATAATTGACTTGAATGGAAAGCGTTCTCCGGGGTATCTGGTTAAAATGGGTGTACCACAGGGATCAATTCTGGGACTATTTTTGTTTTAGTATTATATTAATGATCTTCCCCGTCTTGTAAGGGATGATCATAAGGTTGTATTGTTTGCAGATGACATGTCACTTTTATTAAAAGTAAAGCGACGACAAACCGATTTTGACGATGTAAACAATGCAATCTTTAAGGTCGTAAATGGTTCAATGTAAACAATCTTCTTCTAATGAAAAGAAAACAAAGTGTATTAGATTTATACTTACACAAGTTAAAGCAGATATAAAACCCGGCCAAGTGCGAGTTGGACTTGCGCACGTAGGGTTCCGTACCATTATCTATAAAAACGACAAAAAAATTATGTGTGTTGTATGGGGCCCCGCTTAAATATTTATTTTCTTCCATAGCACATTTTTTTATTTACCTTAATTGAGGTTGGTGCCGATTAAGCTCGATTAAGTCATCTAAATTGTATGAGCGCCCATACAACTCAGAGGACTATCTTAATTGACGTCAACTATGTATTTATGGGTTTTAAATTTAATTTTCACCTTTTTTTTGATTTTTTCTTTTATTTGTGCTGTAAGACCTTGTTTTTTTTTGGCAAATTTCATGATTCTAGGTCAACAGGAACTATCAAATTGGTTTTCGACCCAAAACCTCTAGGGTACCTACCTCCGGTTGACCTTGTACTGTCAATTTTGGTTAAAAGAAAGTCTCATCATATCTCTCATATCTTTTTATCGTCTTGACTTATGACCTTGATTTTTATAGATCTAATAGGAACTATAGACCTTAGTATCTGGTATAAATTACAACTTGCTAGGTCCACCGGTTCCTGAGAAAATCTGTGGTGACACACGGACAGACAGACGTGCAGACGGACGGACGGACAAGAGAGAGTTAAGAGTTCCTTTTTTTACCTTTTGAATTACGGAACCCTAAAAATCAAGGACGAGGAGTTGGCTCTTGTGGACACCACAGTATTCTTAGGTATAACCCTAGATAATAAGCTTCAATGAGGCCCTCACATTGATAAGTTGTCGAAGAGACCTTAGTTCTGTGGCATACGCAGTTAAAAAGATCCGTTTTTTACACACGTAGACACAGCTTGACTAGTTTAGTTAAGCTACTTCTGCAGCATTATCTCATACGATATACTGCTGGCTGTGGGGGAGTGCCGCAGATTATAAACTCTGTTTTTGTGCTGCAGAAGAGGGTTGTTCATGCAATTGATAATATGGGCCCCAGAGAAACATTACGCAATAAGTTTAAAGAAATAAATATTATGATATTCCCTTGTCAATACATCTTTGAAAATCTGATCTATGTGCACAAAAGCCTGAAAAGTCGCGATAATCATAATTGTAATACTATAAATAAAGATAAACTCGCTGTTGCCTTTTGTAGACTCCATTAATTAATAGTTAATTCATAAAGTTAGTAAATCGTTTAAAGAGCAAGGCGTACGCTTTTATAAGAAACTCCCAAGTGATGTACAAAAATTAATAATTAACAAATTTAAAAACGTAATTAAACAAAATCTGTATAAAAAAGCCTACTATAAAATATCGGATTATTTGGATAATAGAGAAGCTTTGGATTGAAATTGGTCCAACTCATTCATTAATGTTACAACCTATACGTAATTTATTTTCCTTATTGTTATGTATTCTAAAAGGATCAATAAAAAGAATAACCAGCCTTGTTTCTAGCCTTTCTTTCCTGGCTTGGTCGCGAAGGAACAGGCAGTAAATTGACGTTTCAAAGTGATCCTTGTGATTGTAATGAATAAAAATATTTTTATTTTTTCTACTATACACTATGGGACTACAGTATGTTCTTCAAAAGGGGCGTTTTGAAAATTGTAAAGGGTCGACAACGCGCGAGTAATTATAAAAACGGTGTGGTGTTACAAACGTCCATAGGCTACGGTAACCGCTTACCATCAGGTGGCCCGTATGCTTGTTTGCTAACTTAGTGGTATAAAAAAAACTATATCCTAAAATGCATATATAGCAGGGTTCTGAAGCACTCTGTGGTTATTTCAATGAAATGTGTGATAGTACGTGATGAAACAGTGCTGAATGCCCAATCCATCAACATCATCTCGAGCTACGTGACTCGAGTTCCCGCTAAATCACATTCCATTTGTTTACTGTTATTGACACGTGACACACGGACTCTTTGCAATTCTTTTATTTTTAATTTAGGCATAATATGTGTTTGTGTTTCGAAAATTTAATAAAGGTAAATATTGTGGTGGACGGTAAGTGAACGGATTTCAGAGAAAACAAATGAATCAGTAAATCATCAATATCCAGCTAAATAATCCAGCTACAACCTAAGCAGAGCTCGTACTATGGAAACCGTATAACTGATAGAATACTTATATACATTTTTTTGTAAACCTACTTGTAATATATAGAAAATCCAGAAGACCCGGAACAAATATCTGTAGATCATGCAAACATTTATTCCGCGGCGGGCATCGAACCCGCAACCTCCTGCGTCTCAGCTGGATCCACTGCACCACGAAGCTCGTCACGGGTAATTTTATTTGATTTGATGTATTTGTAAATGTTATTTCTTTGTGTTTCTATTCGCTATTAGGGTAATTAAATTAGTTACACAATTATGTCATAAATAATAGGAAATGTTTTTAATATTTAATATTCGTAAACAGTTAAAATAACGCCAATTTGCACCCTCTTAAGAATATGGATCTTGTGACTGACAGTGTCTTAAGTCTAACATACCAGGGTCTTCATCAGGTGTGTAGATGACGACCTGCTGCCATCCTCTCCACAGAGCATACTCCAGCACAAAAGGCAGAGGTTCTAGTGACTCTGATGGGCAGTTTCCTTTTGCGGTTGCCCCGAATAGCAAAAGTTGAGTCAAAATTACAGCAAACATTTTTCCACGATGCTTTAAGCTTTCCATGATTTTTGAAATCTGAAAATATTTTAGTAAATATAATAGAGTAATAGAATATATATACACCCCTTTAGGGGGTGTGGGGCTAAACAGGGTGCTTCCCAGAGGGTTATTATACTATCCTTACTTATCAGAGCAATCACTACGTTTTTTTGAAATAATATTTCAACGAAACACTTGTTAAATATTAGCTATTTTCGGGAAAAAATCAACCTATGGTGTAAATGTAAGCAATGTTGTTTGTTTTTATGTATTATTTTTGTTAATATTCATTTTATTATTAAAATACGTTTTAATATGTTGTTCTTCCACTTTTCACGCTAAATGTTCATATAAAAGCAACCTGTATGTAACCTTCCATACAATCGGTAGACACCTATAGGTATTACCTAGATAAATCCTACTATCACGAACTATATTTCGATTCCCCTACGGCATGTTTACCTTTGAAGCAAACATATTATAAATTTACCAACACATATGCGTTCAAATAACAGAATAATCACACTAATATTATAAATGCGAAAGTTTGGATGTTTGTTTGTTTGTTACTCAATCACGCCGTAACGGCTGAACTGATTTCGATGAAATTTGGTATATACGTAGATTATAACCTGGATCACCCATAGGCTACCATTTATCTCATAAGTCAGTTCACATGGGATAAAAATGGGATGTCAAAATTTATATATGTATTTTGCACCCCAGAACAACGCGGGCAAAGCCGCTGGCAACAACTAGTACCTATAATTATAAAGAAAGACAGATAAACTACTTACCTATTCAGAAACCAATTCCTTCACAACACACGCAAGCATGCATCAATTACTATTAAACATTTAGACAACAGCATATCTACCATTTTGAGGGCCCAGTTAAATAAACGCTAGTCAGCTAAGATCGTACTCGTTTCTCTTACGTTAACTTCCTCAGCACGTCTGGTATGGAGTGATGGAGAAAGTAGTCTAACTCAGCACTCAATTTATCTAGAAACTTAAATAATAAATTGAAGATGACAATACAAACAATAGCTGTCTCTTTCAAAGGAATTTTAGAAAGATTGATGGAATGATACTACAAATCAACATGACCGAATCGGTGTTTGAATGTAGGTCTGTCCAATACGTGTTTTTCTGCAGATATTGCTGATCAAGCCGAGAGGATCTTATTAGGTGTTGGCCAAGCATTAATAAACTGCGAATGCTGCAAAAAGAAAAAATCAAATTTTGTTTGCCCAACGATCTCTAAATCTTTGATTTTGATCTTCGACATAGATATTTGTTAGAGAAGTACTAAAACTAACGACTAAAAACTTACTACCCTTACTGCCTTGTGTTAGAGTGTCATACGAAAATATCCGCAATGCAAGATTCGAGGCACGGGAGTGCAAATAAATATTTTTTACTTGCAAATTTACTTGCAAAATTTTACGATATCATATAAAGTATATAATATTAAATACTATGGTAACATAAATATTTTAGTATAACCAGCATAAAAAATAAAGAATCATATGAAGCTAACTGGGATAGTACGGACCCTTAAAATTGAAATTGGGACCCAACAGGTTCACTTAGGTGTATGACGCCCTTGTGTGGCCTAGAATCGGATTTTAGATGGAGTAGGCTTTTCCAGCAATCCTACTTATCTTAGCTAGCTTTAATCTGCTATAAGTTCAAGACTTAAAACTAGTATAGATTATGTTTTAGCCGCCTATATAAATCATTTTCTCAAAGAAAGACAGATATTTCATATAATCTACTGTTTCGTCGTCATGGCTCAGAACCCTTTCAGAAATGACAAATATTCCATAAATCACAGACACAAACTCATCGTATGACAATCGTTTGAAATATTATATTGGCGACCCTGTATTGAATACAAGGAAAGGAAGGCCTACAATACAGGGTGGTACGTGTTTCACATTTATTGTTTACATTTATTTTCAAAATCACACCTGGTGATGCACGATTAGGTAAAAAACCAAATCATCAAACCGAGTAAACATTTTAGTCCGAAAAAATGTTAATTTACAGATTTATTTATAAGGATTTAAACATTTTAATTTATGAATCAACCGGTCGCTAAGATAATATAACACTGACCAGCCTTTTTTTCTAACTCACTAATTCCAAGCCTCTGAGGCCGATGCAGCTTTTGGCGAACGTAGAGGGCGCTCAGTCCAGTAAGTTTTAATGAGGACTCTGACCAGCCTAGGAGCTTAAAGTGGTATAAGTACCTAAGGATCTTTCAGTCCTGAATTGCACGCCCCACTACCTCTTCTAAGCCAATCAATCTTCATACAATACATTAACAACATAAAGATCCTTTGAAATGAAATATTCAAATATAGGGCTGCACGATTCCCAGTATACACAAATATATTGTATCTGAAAATATTAGGTCATATTTTAGCACTAAGAAATCATTGAAACATTTTACTTTAGGTCAAATTAAGAAGACACAGTGAAAGAGCGCGCAATTTTGGGCTAGATTAATGTATCTTTTTAGATGAAGCACTAATAACTCGTTTTTGTTCCAGTGAATTAGAATGGCACCTTCAACGGTCACCGAGACAATAGAACAGTTTTACGAGGCCTCCAAAGAAATCCAGCTCACACATGTCTATGATACAAACACGATCTCAAACAAACAATCTTTGAACCTCACTCCTTACGATGAAGCTCTCTACAGAAGTAAAGAGCCAAGGTTTATGAGGCCGATTAGGGAATGGGAGAGAAAGATGGGGTTCGTCACGCCGATTCTATGGACAAACACCTTTGTCATCCTGGTGCTGCATATAGTATGCTTGCTGTGGTTTCTGTATGATATCCTTTTCAGCCTGATCCTTAAATGGCAGACTGTAGCTTTTGGTAAGTTTATTTTAGATTTAAATACAACTAAATAATCTAAATGCCAACGCTTCTCGGCGACGTGGCACACACAAGCGACGATGATATTGCTATCTCGCTCGCTCTTGCAGTCCTTACAGGAGCCATTAGTGATGCGCCGAACGCCTATCGATAACACTCATTACTAGTTTTATTTTATTTGTATTTAGTGATTATATTGTAAAGGAAATGTTTATTGGTTGGCTCCGTCCGCCACGAGTCTTGGCGTATACTATAGCCTAATTATATCTATAAGTTAAAATAAGTTCGTATGACCTTGTGGACAACTCTGTCATAAGAGTATTTATGCCACCACAAGGCCTCCGGTTTGACGTTAAATAACGTGTTTAGTTGTAAATGCCACTAGCAGTTACCACTCCAAGTTGTGACAACATGGAACATTGCTTAACCTAGCAGGTCCGTAAAAATCGTCTAAGCAACTTTACTGTACTAATACCTCTAAGCCCGGCTTGCATAACGATCCCTAAACGTTATTAGCGACTAAACATGTTTAAATTTTATTATTATAAATTGTTACACCGATAAAACGGTCCGTGATAAATCCCGTGTCACACTAATATCACAGCGTAAAACACAAAGGGGTTCTATATAAGGATTCTATAGACTGTGCTAATAAGTATTATAAATGCGAAAGTTTGGATGTTTGTTTGTTACTCAATCACGCCGTAACGGCTGAACCGATTTCGATGAAATTTGGTATATACGTAGATTATAACCTAAATCACCACATAGGCTACCATTTATCCCACAAATCAGTTTCCATGGGATAAAAATGAGGTGTCAAGTCAAGTTGCAACAGCGAGTTTAGCTTTATTTCTAGGTTACCTACACATTTAGTAGTGTAACGCGTATAAACTAGCTGTTGCCCGCGACTTCGTTCGCGGGCAACAGCTAGTTTATAATATATATTGAAATAAATCACGGAAGTTTTTGAAGTAAATTTTTTTAATTTACTGTATGATGTATTTGTATGATTCGACAACTCTCTAATAATATTTAGGCACTAAGTACGATTACGCATCGTTGCGCAAGTCGCCCTAAGAATAACACGGCTATAACTAGCTGGACAGACTGACAGACAGACATGACAAAACTAGTTCTTAGTTCGACTACGGAACCCTTAAAATGCCCGGTATTGTACAACTTCAAAAATCTAGACCTCCAACAAACTAAACAAATCCGAGACTTATTTTAGATTTTCTAGGTTTTGTTTTTACGTGCTAGTCGGTAGTGCTAGTAGTTAGTCTACTCTCATCATCATCATATAAGCCATAGGACGTCCACTGCTGAACATAGGTCTCCCTATAGATTTCCAGACCAACCGATCTTTTGCGACATGCACCCAATGGCTCCCTGCAACCTTTAACAGGCCGTCTTCGTCTCGAAACGGAAACGCGACTCTACCGCCGAGTCATGAAGGTAGACAATGATGATGATGGTTTTTGTTTCAGCGTATTTTATGGGTGGGGTGGCTGGGTTTGGTGTGACAGGTGGCGCTCACCGCTACTGGTGCCATCGCTCGTACAAGGCTAAGTGGCCGCTGCAACTAATTCTGATGGTGTGCTATTCCGTAGCAGGACAGGTATGGCACTTTTATTTATGGATCTCTAATTACAAGGAATTGTTTATCGGGTCACCCCGGTGGATCTGTTTTCCCAACGAGCTCACTGGTGGGCCTGGTTTGTGGGCTTGTTAGGATTAAGTGATTTTTACAAGCATTGAAGAGTTAGGGCCATAGATTGCATGTAGGAAGTAGCTAATGTTAAATATGGCTTCAAAACTATCAGGACGGCTTCGCACGCGTAGTTTGTTAAATATTTACTCGTATTTCTGAACCCTGCTATCGAAATGGAATATTCTATAAAATTTAAGTTAAAACTCCTGTTTTATCTATAAAATTCTAATTGATATCCGTTGAGCCGTTTCGGAGCCTATTCGAGAAAATCTTTCTGACGGACAAAAGTTCGAATTTAATACGGGTAATATGTTTATATCTGTCGCAAAAAATACCTCAGCTACTTTTTCTTTTGTAGATAAAACAGGCTTTGTTCTAAGGAAACTATAGATTTATTTTGAAAAAAGAAACAACCACATTCTCGGATTTTTTTACAAATATATTGACGTCTAGAAAATGACATTTGTCTCAACAAGTTGGTTTCAATCGACTCTATTTCCCATTAGGAACACTTTTTCTAAAGAAACTTCCTAAATCAAATCGTAAGATTTTACAAAATGTTTAAAGAAGTTTTCCATGCCCTTTCTAAGTAGCGCCATTCGCCGGCTTGCGCGTTCCGCAAGCTGACGATTTTTGTCAATAAAAATTAAATACCGTCAGGAATAATGTCGTATAATTTTATTTTGAATTAATAACTGTTCTTATGTCATCATCAGTAAATTGAATTTTACATTATTTTTCTTTCTAAATGAAAGGACGAATGAATTTTTTTTTCTGCTTAATATAACATTCGCCTATCCTTCATAAACTCTAATCCTGCCAAATCTCACACTCCTCTGTGCGCGCAATACATTAAAAATGTGGTATAAAGTTTCCTCTTCTCATATTCATTTAGAGATTAACAATAACTCTTCTAGTTTTGGGGTTTGAGTTGATTACCTGTATATTAATCGTATCCGAATATTAATAGATATTAGGTCAGTTGATTCACAAGATGGGCCCACGACTTGGTAAGACCCGCAGGTCGGCGCTGGATGCAGGCCGCTTCCAACCGCAGTTCCTGGAGATCAATGAGGGAGGCCTTTGTCCAGCAGTGGACGTCCTACGGCTTATATGATGATGATGATTCATTATGAAAAATAAGATCATTATTAATATTGAACTTTAATATTTTAGTAGGTATTTGACCTACTTATAGGTATTTCTTTTCGACAGAACACAATCTACGAGTGGGTGAGAGACCATCGCGTTCACCACAAGTTCTCAGAGACATCAGCTGACCCCCACAACGCAAATCGAGGGTTCTTCTTCGCCCACGTCGGCTGGCTGATGATGAAGAAGCACCCTGACGTCATCAGAGAAGGACAGAAGATGGAATTGAGCGATATTCAAAACGATCCGCTCATTAAATTTCACACACGGTAAGTTTTTAACCAAAGCTCTTTGATAAACAAAATATGTTTTTGCGTAAGTAGAAACAATTAAGAAGGAGTATGTTTTAGTTTCAGCAGGCACATATTTGATTGGGCAAACTTTGTTTTCCTTTATGTAGGCACTCACATAACTAAATGTAACCCTCCACCTACCATTGAATTGTTTAAATACGAAGATGTTATGAGAATATTATTTCCGAAAATGACTTGACATAATTTCTGACATAAATCTCCAGGATGCTTTGAAATATGTTAACCCCCGGGTTCATTTACCCCATAGACGACGACATTGTAAATGAATGGTAAATGGTCTACGATGTTACAGAATCCAATGTTTTTCATTAAAGAAACACTGGCTAAAAATCAATTATTGTTGTGTACCTAATTCTTTTTTTGAATAAAATAAACACAACCCCAGCTAGCATGACCACCCCAAAAACAATTCTCTCTACGGTAGATTAGAGAAAATTACATTTTGGCGTAGAGTGTAGGAACATTTGTACGGTCGTGTTTCTACTAGGGCTGGTATTATTTTCTATGAGAAGTTCAATTTCACTACCATTCGGATTAACATGTTGGTAAGTACATCTCTTAATAATTCCAGATATTTCGTCCTCTTCAAGCTGCTGTTCTGCTTTGTCCTTCCCTGCCTGATCCCCTGTCTCGCGTGGGGGGAAACTGTGGGGCACTCTGTCCTCTCGCAGGCCACTCGCTACATGTTGTCTCTTAACTTCACGTGGTCTGTGAACAGCTTCGCGCATCTCTGGGGCAACAAGCCTTATGATCGGTAAGTACAAAATACTGTTACTAACCACCTTATTAATAAAATCGCCTTTTTCTTTTAATCTTCCTTGTAGGTATCTTTCGATCAGATTTAATACCTGTCAGTGCAAAAGACTAAAGATACAGCAAGTTTAAGGTCATACAAGACAGATCAACTCGTAAGGGATCGTTACCGTATCGCCTGTCGCCTCGTCGTCAACCAGGCGTCAACCAAACGTCAACCAAACGTAAACACGTAATCAAAGCAGATCAGCAGCTTGGCTACGGCTACGCGATGCTGCGCTTACGGTTCTCCGTCCACTGGTTGACGGCTAGGCGACACTAGTTTCACCGCTCGGGTACGGAGAGACGTAAGCGCGGGTACGGAGAGACGTAAGCGCGGGTAAGGAGAGACATAAGCGCGGGTTCGGAGAAACGTAAGCGCGGGTACGGAGAGACATAAGCGCGGGGACGACGAGCCGTAAGCGCACCGCACCGCGGTTCGTGAGCTTGTCCTGATCAATGCTGGATTAAGCAAGCGTGGGGCCCGTAGCAAATTCTATCGAGGAGCCTTTGGTCTGCTATGTGGCGAAGGTGGGGAATGGATACGCGGGCCCCTCTTTTCCCCAGTAGCAATTTCTACTCTTGCCACATGGTTAATCCGAGGCGAGGCGATTACGTTACGATTCAGATAAGTGTGCATTGCAGTAGGAAGTTTCATACAAAGAATACCGAACGGCTCGAGTTAATACGGTGATGATCCCTTTCCGACTTGATATGTCTGACCTTTATTAGTAACGCGGTAAGAGTTTGAAGCTGGAAAGCGCAGCTAACAAATGATGCTAGGAGCAGTCATTGGGTAGATAGTAGATCAGGCCGCACAAGATAGGACGCTCAAGGAGGCAAATTCTCGTATTACACTTTTAAAAATAACAAAAGTTGACCTAAATGCGATTGGATTATGAATTGAGTATTTTTGCATTCTGCTCCATGAATATTAAACTTAGCTTATAATTTAAGGAATTTCCAAATCATACAAATACGTAAATTTAAACATGTTTAGTCGCTAAATACGTTTAGGAATCGTTGTGCAAGCCGGAATAAAGTAGGTATGATCAACGATCGAAAAACTGTCTACTCGTCTTTTACAATAGTCTACAGGGGTACCTACCTAATAGGTAGCAATCAATTACAGCGCGCGTGATACCCGATGACGCGATGACGTCATCAGATGAATTAAATTCGAGAGGGAAGCATTGTTACAATTTACCATTAGGATTCATAATTCATATCATATTTTTTATCATAACTAATTTTTTACAATACTTACTTACAAACACCACCTCCTAAATTATAAACAAAAACTTGGCGTAACTGCTAGCTAAATACTCAAACTCCTAATGTATTTCAGGCACATCATGCCAGTAGAGAACCTCGGTGTTTCCATCGTGGCGATGGGTGAGGGCTGGCATAACTACCACCACACGTTCCCATGGGATTACAAGGCGTCGGAACTGGGCATGTCCTTCAATCTAACTACGGTTCTACTAGATCTCTTCGCAAGAATCGGCTGGGCCTATGACTTGAAAGCTGCTTCCCCGGCTCTGGTGCAGGCGGTGGCAGAAAATAGAGGAGAAAAGAGTGAAAAACTAGAGTAAAAGTTGCACTATAACCGTGTATCTCGTCTGATAATAATGATTGCCTAATAGCTAGTAGGTACTAAGTCTGCAAAAGAAGAGTACCTACAGGAATAGTCTATCCTAATCCATGCTTATATTATAAATTCGAAAGTAACTCCGTCTATCTGTCTGTTTGTTGCGTTTTCACGGCTTAACGGCTGGGCCGATTTCGATAAAATTTGGTATGCAGATAGATTATGATCTGGATTAAGACTACTTTTTATTGACAAACCACGCGTGCAAAGCCGCGGGCTGATGCTTGTCGCTTACTATGACAGATTATCTCAATAATAAGGTAGATATTAGGTAACTTAGATAACAATATTGTGTTAATGGAAATTACAAATCTGGTTCTAAATTTCTGTATTTAAGGGATTTAACTGAAGTTGGTGGATAACAATAGTTTATGTATTTTATTATGGTCTTAAGTTATTTATGGTGTCATTAACCCTAGGGTGTGTCTTGTTTATGCTTACCTTTTCTGATAGAAAGTACTTACCTGTTCTCTGGTAGCCCGTTGTAGCTAATAATCAGCGGTGGGCAGTATTTGAATTACTTGTAATTAAAATACAAATAGGTACCTACGTATTTTGCATTTGTAACTCAATTACTTCGTTAAATTGTTATTTGTAATTGGTATTTCAAATACGTGACGCTGAGGTATTTTGTAGTTAGTATTTCAAATAATTATGGCTACAAAATACATTTGCACGTAAATACATTTAGCGATCTTATTATTGGTGCGAAAATAGCGCTCGATAGTTTTCGTAACTATTTTTAAGCAAAATGGCGACCGCTAAATATGACAATCTTTAAAGTTGGCAACACTGCACCTATACTGCACGTCAAATTGGCAAGTACCTAACGCTGGACTGTATTTTGTATCTTGTATTTCAAATACACGGCTTAAAAATATTTTGTATTTTGTATTATAAATACGTGCGAGATAGTATTTAGTAATTTGTATTTTAATTAACGCAAAGCATGTATTTTGCCCGGCTCTGCTAATAATGTAGATGTTATTATTAAGGAATTGCTAATAAGATGCTTACCTAGAATTAACTACTGAATGCTTTTATTTATAGCACTGTATGTACCTTTAAAACCTTTAATTTGCGAAACCTCAGTGCCCAAAATACCTTAATAACAGGTAGGTAATAAAACGCTTAAGTGCAAATCTGACTCGCGCACCAAGCGAGGGAGTGCGACGGATCTGTAATAACTAGTAGATTAATAAACGAGAGGTTAAACTGTCTTGGGTCACGGGCGCTTTATTGAATCCCGAACGTAACGAAGGAGTCTCGAGTTAACTCACGAGCGGAGCAAGAGAGTTACTAGAATCCTGAGTGCACAGAGGGATATTAGCACGCCTAAGATGCAGACAGCTTTATCCACGAGGAGAATACTCTACTTTTCACTATTTTTGCCAGACAATAAAAACCCAGAAGCTTGAGATTTTTTTACAGCTCTAAGCCGTAAAACTCGTAAACCCAAGTATTTTTGATATCGCAAATGTGACGAACACATAATGTTGGTTGTGTAAGATGTTTTCGAGGTTAGTTGACATCAGATAGGCGGCCGGTCGTAAAAATATAGCCGAATCTTAAGACAATAAGTGAAATCATGTTGTGCCAACCCCACCTAGCATGGGATAAGGGCTGGCACAACACATACATGTTCTACCTACGATACGTATTAACAATTTTTTTTAAATTAATTCATTGTAGTTCACTTAAGGCGCTAATCGTAGCCGATGACGTTGAGCGAATAGGCGTAGGTAGCTATTGTTTTGGACCCGCACCTTCCGCCACACGCATCTAACCGACTAGCAAAAAGGTAAGCGCGAGGCAGACGAGCACAACTCTCCCGTACGACAGTCAGCGGTACAATGCCGCCTGTCGCCCGCGCAACCACCTTCTAAGGGTATGTCCGCTGATTATTCGGAAAAATTCATCATCATCATCATCAGCCGGATGACGTCTACTGCTTAACATAGGCCTCCCCCTTAGATCGCCACAACGAGCGGTTGGTAGCCGTTTGCGCCCAACGGCTCCCCACGATTCTTACTAGTTCGTCGGTCCACCTTGTGGGGGGCCGGCCTACGCTGCGTCTTCCAGTCCGTGGTCTCCACTCGAGAACCTTTCTTCCCCAACGGTTATCGGTCTACGAGCGATGTGACCCGCCCATTGCCACTTCAACATGCTAATTTTGAGAGCTGTGTCGGCAACTTTAGTTCTTCTGCGGATTTCCTCATTGCGGATTTTGACACGCAAAGAAACCCCGAGCATAGCCCTCTCCATAGCTCGTTGAGCGACCTTGAGCTTGGTCATGAGGCCATGAGTAAAGGACCACGTTTCAGTGCCATAGGTCATCACTGACAACACACACTGGTTGAAGACTTTAGTCTTCAGGCTCTGGGGAATTTTGGACGAGAAGATATCGCGAAGTTTCCCGAACGCTGCCCAGCCGAGTTGGATTCTTCGTGCGACCTCTTTGTCGAAGTTGGACTTACCTAATTGGATAGTTTGTCCTAGGTATACATATTCGTCGACAACTTCGAGAGTGTCGCTCCCAACAACTACCGGTACGGGTGCAAGATGAATATTTGACATGATTTTCGTCTTATCCATGTTCATTTTAAGACCCACCTGTTGGTAGACCCTACAGAGGTCGCTGAGCATGGTACCGAGTTTCTCGAGCGATTCGGCCATAATAACTATATCATCGGAAAAACGAAGGTGAGTGATGTATTCGCCATTGATATTGATGCCAAGTCTGTCCCAGGCCAAGAGTTTGAAAACGTCCTCCAATGCGTTCGTGAACATTTTCGGAGAAATTACGTCTCCCTGTCTCACGCCTCTCTGCAATTGGATTGGTTCCGTACTCTGGTCCTGTAGACCGACTGACATACTGGCGTTACTATACAAACACTTCAACACTTCGATATACCTTTAGTCGATTTGACATCGCTGAAGAGACTGCAGTACCGCCCAGGTCTCGATTGAATCGAAGGCTTTTTCATTGTCCACAAACGCTAGACATAACGGCCGATTATACTCCTCGGTCTTCTGTACAATCTGGCGTAGTGTGAGGATGTGGTCTATGGTACTAAAGCCTTTCCGGAAACCGGCTTGTTCGGGAGGCTGAAAGTCATCGAACATGAGTGCGAGGTGGTTTGTAATCACTCTCGAAAACAGCTTGTAAACGTGAATCAAGAGCGAGATGGGCCTGTAATTCTTTAATAAGGTTTTATCACCTTTTTAAAGAAAAGCACCACCACGCTATTATCCCACACTTTTGGCGTGGTTCCTTCAAGGACGACGGAGTTAAATAACTTCTGGAGGACTTGAAGTACCGGTTTTCCACCCGCTCTCAGAAGTTCTGTCGTAACTTCATCCTCACCTGGTGCCTTGTTGTTTTTAAGCTGTTTCAGAGCGATCCTAACCTCGTGCAGAATGATGTCCGGGATGTCTTCGGTATAGTGTCGGGTTAGTTTGGCTCTGGTGTCCTGAGCCAACTGACTATCGGGGTTTTGTGTTGCGGTGTACATCTGTCCATAGAACTTTTCGACCTCTCTCAGAATCTCCGGTTTCGACGAAATGATAGTGCCGTTATCGGTCTTCAGCTTAGTCATTTGGCTTTGCCTTATAGACGAATGCTTTGCAAACACTTTTGAAACTTTGTTCCTTTCTATTGCGACCTTAATACGAGATGTATTAAAGGTACGCAGATCGTGTCGCATAGATTTTGAGATTCGTCTATTAGCACGCCGTAGGCCGACTACAGCTTAAGACTACAATCTTATTTCATCCTGGTCCTCTATTAGCTTAATGGTTTCATCTGAGAGTTTCTGGTGCTTAGTTCGGCGGGGGGCCTTAACGACGGGACGGGGAGACGGATACGCTTCCATACAATTTTGGGCCTGGATGTAAAAAGACAAAATTGGTGTCAATGAATAGCTACTATACTATCAGCCACTGAAAATTTTACGGATTTCGGCAATTTGAGAGCTGAGTTAACAGATATATAGGAAAAGTGAGGTTACGTAACAATCTATATTTAACAGCTGATTTTTGAAGTGTGATTGATAATTTTTAGAGTACAAATACAATACAAATACAAATATTTTTATTTTTCATATCAGAATTAACATGTATGTACATAATGAGCTCCGCACTAGATGTAACACCTGTATCGCGGATGCCTGTATAGATTTGCAGAAGTTAAACATATTAAATGCGAGACCAAACCGAGTAAGTATAAATTTTGACTATTAAGAGAACAGAGAAACAAAAACAAAATTAATTTCAATAAAGATAAAAGATAAGCATTAATATTATAGAATTACAAAACTACTAAGACAGAAAATTGGGGACTCGTGTAAGTGATGTATTTGAGTGTGTGAGTGCGAGTGTGTGCGTGGGTTTGTGTGTATTTGAGAGGGTATATTTGAGCGTGTGGTGAGTGCGTGTGTAATGTGTGGTTGTGTGAGGGGGGCGAGCGTGTGCAATTGTATGCGCGTGGCGTTGTTGCTAGCTACCAAGTTGTTGCGACCAAGATTGACTCCGTTTCGTCATAGTCGAGTGTGATCAGCCATTTCCTAATCTTTACTTTAGCACTGTATAACGAACAAGATTTAAGATCACACTTAATTACCGCACATTTATAAATGAAAGGGGATGCATAGTATCGAAATCGCCTCGCAAATCCCGTTTTTATTTTAGGAACTGTGATTCTTTGTCATCGGGCATTAGGAGATCCGGATGAAGTTATGCACGATTTATGGAACCATAACACAGCTTTTTGGTTGTAAAGTTGACGAACTGTTAATATTTCCGTTTCTCGATACAGAGATTTCGTTGGATATCTGTAAGGTTTACGATACATTACTTTTAAAACTGACCTTTGTGCTCTCTCAAGTTTTATTATTTTGGTTTTAGCAGCTCCACCCCAGACCGACAAGCAGTAACATATTACAGATTGGCAAAGAGCAGTGTACACCATCTTAAGTACCTCTCTGTCAGCCCCGTCCCAAAGCAGTTTCATAATGTGAATAAGCTTGCGAACGCGACCTGAGAGCGTATGAACGACTTTATTTTAATCCAATATCACTCCCAGGTACTTTATGAAGTTAGCGTGATCAATAAAACTACAGGAACAGGTATTAATTAGTGATGTAGTTGGGTTACTACATCTGTGCATTCGAATATTTAGCGAAGCTGGGGGAGACGAGACCTTTGTGTTGTGAAAGCATAGGTATTTTATTTTGTCTAGATTTAGCGTAAGTAAGTTAGAAGCCATCCATGTCCCTGCAAGTGATATCCCTTTCTCTGCCTTGTTGAAGGTTTCTTTCCGGGAGTTACCTTTGAAACTAATAGCAGTGTCATCCGCGTAGCATATCGTTTGTGAGTCGTCATTCTTTGGGAAAAGATCAGCAATGTCATTAATATAGAGGGTGAAAAGCGTTGGCCCCGGTATACTGCCTTGTGGTACACCAAATGATATGCCTTGAATACCACTGGTATGCCCCGCCACATTGCCCTCTACCCAATAGATAACTCCTGAACCAGGCCAAGGCACTACCGCGAATTCCAAGACATTCCAGTTTTCTTAGTAAAATTATTGGCGATACGGTGTCAAAAGCCTTGGTCTGGTCCAGAAATATTCCCAGGCATTTCTGACCGTTGTCGAGTCCAGAAACCACATGTTCCATTAGTAGCGAGACCGCATCCTCAGTTGACTCACCCTGTCTAAAACCATATTGAAATGGTGTCAATATTTTTTCCTGCTCTAAATACCCCACCAGCCTTTTATTTACCACCTTTTCCAGGATTTTTGAGAACACTGGAAGCAGTGATATCGGGCGATAGTTTTTTGGGGAAGTTTTAGTACCGTTTTTGTGGATGGGAACCACAGATGTTGTTTTCCAGCAGTCTGGAAAGGAGCCTGTTGACAGGCTCAGGTTGATGACATGAGTTAGTGGTTCTATCAACGAGGGGCAAATCTTTTTTACTAGTGAGTTTTTTATGCCGTCCAATCCCGGAGCGCTGTTATCTCTGAGGTTTTTAATTATGGCCATTACCTCAACTGAATCAGTGGGGGTCATATAAAAGGAGTAAGGAGAGTTAGCATTTATCTTTACAGCCTCTGCCAACTCTTCCTGGGTCTTTCCTAAGTTGTCTAGGATGGTGCTAGCTAGGTTTTGACCAACGCTCACAAAGTAGTCATTGCAGACGTTCAACGACTCAGCTGGGCACGCCTTTAGCTTCGTGAGTTCCAAATTAACTTCTTTCTTATTATTAAGTTCACATACGTTCTTTATTGTTTTCCACATTTGGCTAGGCTTGTCTCTACTTTTCAATAACTCTTTTTTATTGTGGTCCTTTTTTAGGTATTTCAGAAGCTCAGAAAACTTATTTCTGTACCTTTTATAGGTTTGCTAAATCCCGCTATTAAAAATATTTTTCTTGGCAACAAATCTCTTCGTTTCATTGATCTAATCAACCCAGGAGTTTTCCAATTTCTTAGATTGATTTTTCTTCTGCTAACATATACTTTTCTAGAGTATTTTTTGATAGAGGTTTCAAGGAGAGTGGACAACTTAATAGCTGCAGTAGACGCGTCCGTGCACAATAGAATATCTTGCCAGTTTTTATGTTTTAAATTAAGAGAGATCGCGTCAAAGTCTATTTTTGTAATGCTTCTTTGGCGTTCTGATTTAGCGTTGTTAGTGGAAATGCCTGCTATAACAAGATCGTTATCTGTGGTACCTACCTTGCATACCAGACCAGTTGCCTGTGACTGGAAGTCAACCAAAATGTGATCCAGGCAGGCGGGCCCCCTAGTCGGAGTATTGATTAGGTTATGCAGACCCAGCTCGGCCATAAGGCAGAGGTAGTCATTCGATTGGGGATGTTGATGGTCATTGTCAAGGGTATTTATGTTTAGGTCTCCCGTTATAATAAGACTATTTTGGGTAGAGTACGATTTCTTACTAAAGAGTCTATGGATGACAGAAATGGATTAATATTAACGAATGATGGAGATCTATAAACTCCAAGATTCGTTTTTGACTTCGGTAACTCTATGAGGATGCTGTCAGCTTCATTGAGCATTGGTTCACTTACAGTAGCATTCCAGTCCGCTCGGACATAAGCTACAACTCCGCCAGCTTGGTTGTTTATCTGCGATGTAGCATAGTGACGATAGTTGGAAAGACTTCTGACGAGTGAACAGGTACCTAGGTGGCATTCCGTAAGTACCTATAGATAGTATGTCAATCATATTTGTAGAGTGTACATAATTATTTCTCAAACTGCTAAGAAAATCCTACGATTCTACAACAGAATGACGATCACAAACACGATTATTCTCAGGGACATAATATTTATAGGTACCGACTAGCAACATTTTTCTGGTAGGAAGTGGAATTCTGAACTTCTCTGTTCTCTGGCATCCTTCAATAAAGCACCTACTTTCTGTTTCAACAGCGCTAATGGATTTTTTATACGTGGAGATGGGACAAGCTTATGGCCCACCTGATGTTTTGTGGTAACCATCGCCTATAACAAAGAATTGCCATTGAGAATTGCATTTTGGTAATACAATAGTAGGTTCAGGCTGATTGCTTCTAACTTCTCCAACTGGAGGGTCAGCAGCAAGAACTTGTGCCGGTGGTTGTTTTTTTTCAATTCGGCTTATTGGGAAGAAGTTGATTGGTCTGAGACGATATGAACAACTAGTCGCTATGCCACAGTTTACAAAACGATTCGGCCGTTCATAAAATCCAAAATAACAAGTCCAACTCCAAAGTTTAAGCGGGGTTAACATGGGAGGAAATACACTTAAAACGCACACGCAATAAACGATACGAAACGAGTGAGTGCCAGTAATATGTCATGCATGTCATGTCAGAGTTAGCAGAGACTAAAATACAATAATCTATTAGTAAACGTGAATAATTTATCTTTATCATGTAGACATTTTAAACATTTACATATTAACATATTTAACATTAAAACATATTAGAAACATCTAATTTTACAGTAGGTACAATGAAGCCGCTGGAGGCTCAGCTCGTCTTTATATATACTATTCCAGTACATGTGTTTGTTATTATACTCTCCTAAACTGCTTGACCAATTTTGATGTTTTTTTTTGTACTTATGGGGTCTCCTGGATGGTTCTTAGCTGTAGTTTAACAAGGTAGGTGGTCTGTTGTTGAGATCCAGAGAATTGGCAGACGAAGTCGCGGTCAATCAACATTTTTTTTTATAAATTTAATTTACTTAATATAGTTTTTCTTAAAATTACAGTCTCTGCTGTAGAAAACATAGCAACATCATCATAATTGATGGTCGCATATCATGAAATTTACCAGTGAGAGAAAGGAAAGACATAGACTAATGTTAACAAATAAACAGTTTACTAAATAACAAGTTTTTAATTGCCTTCCTAGTTTTCTACCAGCATTTGGGTAATCTACAAATCGTTTGCAACAGTCTTTATATGATTTAACTTTTTATTCTGTATTTTATAGTCTTGTAAATAATGTATATTCATTCTGGTAATAAATGTTTACCTATACATTTGAAGGCATCACTATAATGATAATCAAAATTCAAATCAGAACCGCAAGCAGATTCAAATAAGCACAAACACTAGTAGCCCACTACAATCCATTCAGAAGTTCTATTATCATTATCAAGCATCCGTCTCCATCATGAGATCACCTCCATGGTACCATATTATTGCATTGTCACCGAAGTTACATAAATGTATTCCAAATTTAAATGCGTATACAAAATTTTGTCAAAATCGACTCACTGTTAGGCGGCTACTGTTGACGTTTTTTACCAGCTGCTCAGGGCGACCTGCTCGTAGCTACGTTTGGCACTCTCTATCAGGCGGGCGCAATTATTGCCGATTTTTTAATATGGCATTTTTCAACATTCGGTTAGTCATCCATAAGAGCAAGCGTACATTCGTGATTTTGAACTTAGAACAAGAACAATTTCGTCCGTAGTTATTAGTGCCAATAAATTTTAAATACTCTGATACGTAACCTTTGAACAATAACATCACATTCTATACTCCTTTGTCACTCAAAAGTAAAAACAAACTATCTCTTACATAAAGACGCAGTGTTCTAACCAAAGACGTTGCCAGATATCGATATAAACAAACAACACTACAGGTATCGATATAATTATTGACTTAGGCACGTCACTTCTTAGTATACGTATTGGTCTGGCCTCGACCCACCCCGAATAGCAGGCGATACAAACAACTGCAGCTTGGGCTGATTATTCCTATTTAAAATAGACAAAATCACTGTATCGTAGTCCCCTGTGTCCTCCTCCATAACTGGACCGATAGTATTTTTTTTAATGTAATAAAAAGGCTATGCCTATACGTTTCGTTTTTTTTTTATATGTTCATCAAATTTGTTTGCTAGATGTCTGAAAAGGGGCGGTAAAACTGAGCAATTTCTGTGTCTTTAGAAGGGTTCTAGTTCTTACAATAATTAATTTATGCAGATAAACAAAACGTAGGGTCATGACAGTGGTACTTATAGTTTGTATAGTAAAAACATATTGCCTAGAGTTATCCATTATCCAGAGAGGAAACAAGGGAGTATCTACGTTTGTATGGACGAAACGCAGCACGGATATTCTCTTAATAGTTACGACGAGTTTATTAATTGAGTGCGCGTTACTATGGCAGTGGCACCTCGCGGTAGGGGAAGAAGTCGCTCATGAACTCTCATGCATGACTGAGTGCGCGTTACTATGGCAGTGGCACCTCGCGGTAGGGGAAGAAGTCGCTCATGAACTCTCATGCATGACTGAGTGCGCGTTACTATGGCAGTGGCACCTCGCGGTAGGAGAAAAAGTCGCTCATGAACTCTCATGCATGACTGAGTGCGCGTTACTATGGCAGTGGCACCTCTCGGTAGGGGAAGAAGTCGCTCATGAACTCTCATGCATGACTGAGTGCGCGTTACTATGGAAGTGGCACCTCGCGGTAGGAGAAGAAGTCGCTCATGAACTCTCATGCATGACTGAGAGCGCGTTACTATGACAGTGGCACCTCGCGGTGGGGGAAAAAGTCGCTCATGAACTCTCATGCATGACTGAGTGCGCGTTACTATGGCAGTGGCACCTCGCGGGAGGGGGGGGGGGGGGGGGGGGGAAGAAGTCGCTCATGAACTCTCATGCATGACTGAGTGCGCGTTACTATGGCAGTGGCACCTCGCGGTAGGGGAATAAGTCGCTCATGAACTCTCATGCATGACTGAGTGCGCGTTACTATGGCAGTGGCACCTCGCGGTAGGGAAAGAAGTCGCTCATGAACTCTCATGCATAACTGAGTGCACGTTACTATAGAAGTGGCACCTCGCGGTAGGGGAAGAAGTCGCTCATGAACTCTCATGCATGACTGAGTGCCCGTTACTATGGCAGTGGCACCTCGAGGTAGGGGAAGAAGTCGCTCATGAACTCTCATGCATGACTGAGAGCGCGTTACTATGGCAGTGGCACCTCGCGGTGGGGGAAGAAGTCGCTCATGAACTCTCATGCATGACTGAGTGCGCGTTACTATGGCAGTGGCACCTCGCGGGGGGGAAGAAGTCGCTCATCAGCTCTCATGCATGACTGAGTGCGCGTTACTATGGCAGTGGCACCTCGCGGTGGGGGAAGAAGTCACTCATGAACTCTCATGCATGACTGAGTGCGCGTTACTATAGCAGTGGCACCTCGCGGGGGGGGGAAAAGTCGCTCATGAACTCTCATGCATGACTGAGTGCGCGGTACTATGGCAGTGGCACCTCGCGGTGGGGAGAGAAGTCGCTCATGAACTCTCATGCATGACTGAGTGCGCGTTACTATGGCAGTGGCACCTCGCGGGGGGGGGGAAAAAGTCAATCATGAACTCTCATACATGACTGAGTGCGCGTTACTATGGCAGTGGCACCTCGCGGTGGGGGAAGAAGTCGCTCATGAACTCTCATGCATGACTGAGTGTGCGTTACTATGGCAGTGGCACCTCGCGGGGGGGAAGAAGTCGCTCATCAACTCTCATGCATGACTGAGTGCGCGTTACTATGGCAGTGGCACCTCGCGGTGGGGGAAGAAGTCACTCATGAACTCTCATGCATGACTGAGTGCGCGTTACTATAGCAGTGGCACCTCGCGGGGGGGGAAGAAGTCGCTCATGAACTCTCATGCATGACTGAGTGCGCGTTACTATGGCAGTGGCACCTCGCGGTGGGGGAAGAAGTCACTCATGAACTCTCATGCATGACTGAGTGCGCGTTACTATGGCAGTGGCACCTCGCGGTAGGGGAAAAAGTCGCTCATGAACTCTCATGCATGACTGAGTGCGCGTTACTATGGCAGTGGCACCTCGCGGTAGGGGAAGAAGTCGCTCATGAACTCTCATGCATGACTGAGTGCACGTTACTATGGAAGTGGCACCTCGCGGGGGGGGGGGGGAAGAAGTCGCTCATGAACTCTCATGCATGACTGTGTGCGCGACCCGAACACGGGCAGCCAGCAGCAGGGGGCAGACGCGTGAGGGCCGACGTCATTGACGGTCGTGTCCGTTTTGCGAATTTTCAAGGCGAAAACCAGCGTGTTGATATAAACGCACTGTATGTATGTATGTAATAGATAGGTATTGCCAGGTTTTTTGAGTGCCTATGAGTTACACGTATAAGATTTAATTACTTTTCCTATTACTTCTAACAAGTTAGGTTTTTATTTTAATTACTTAGGTTGGTATTTGTTTTTTTTGGTGTTTACAATAATAGTTAAGTTTAGTTGATTTTGGTGTTTATAGTAATAGTTAATTAGTAACGAATAACAACGAATTACTTCGTTGTTATTTTATAATTGTCATAAAGTAGTTACATCGGTAATATAAACTAAATTAATATCTAATAATAGAATAATTAATACTACAGAAGCGTGATTTTGATTTTCAATTAGGAAATAAGAATAGTTTTTTCGATTTTAAATAGTGTGTAGATGTAATATTAAATTGAATATATAATATGTAAATTGAATATGTAGGATTTGCATTGTTTATATATATTGCGTACTGTATTATTTGAAAGTGTAGAAAAAGTAATAATTAACTAACTAAGAATTATGCCGCGAAAGCGTAAGTCTAATCTTTCGCAAAGCTCTAATAAAGCTAGAGCTGTGAAAGTAGCTAGACTTAATGACACGTTTCCAATAAGCTGAACTGCGAAGGCTGGTGGAGCGTGAGCCAGCTCACATAGCTGTTGAGACAACAGAACAGTCCCAAGCACGGCGTCGGCAGCATGCTGAATATTTGGCATATCAACGGGCTGCTTAGACACCTGAACAGTCCCAAGTTCAACGTCAACAGAACGCTGAATATCTGGCATCTCGACGAGCTGATGAGACACCAGAACAGTCCCAAGATCGGCGTCGACAGCATGCTGAGTATTTAGCATCTCAACGGGCTGCTGAGACACTTAAACAGTCCCAAGCTCGACGTCAACACAACGCTGAGTATCTGGCATCTCGACGAGCTGATGAGACATCAGAACAGTCCTAAGATCGGCGTCGACAGCATGTTGAGTAGTAAGCATCTCACGGGCTGCTGAGACACCTAAACAGTCTCAAGCTCGACGTCAACACAACGCTAAGTATCTGGCATCTCGACGAGCTGATGAGACACCAGAACAGACCTAAGATCGGTGTCGACAGCATGTTGAGTATTTAGCATCTCAACGGGCTGCTGTGACACCTTCACAGTCCCAAGCTCCACGTCAACACAACGCTGAGTATCTGGCATCTCGACGAGCTGATGAGACACCAGAACAGTCCTAAGATCGGCGTCGAAAGCATGTTGAGTATTTAGCATATCAAAGGGCTGCTGAGACAGTTAAATAGTCCCAAGCTCAACGTCAACACAAGGCTGAGTATCTGGCATCTCAACGAGCTGATGAAACACCAGAACAGTACTAAGATCGGCGTCGACAGCATGTTGAGTATTTAGCATCTCAACGGGCTGCTGAGACACCTGAACAGTCCCAAGCTCGACGTCAACACAACGCTGAGTATCTGGCATTTCGACAAGCTGATGAGACACCAGAACAGTCCTAAGATCGGCGTCGACAGCATGTTGAGTATTTAGCATATCAAAGAGCTGCTGAGACACCTTAACAGTTCCAAGCTCGACGTCAACACAACGCTGAGTATCTGGCATCTCAACGAGCTGATGAGACACCAGAACAGTCCTAAGATCAGCGTCGACAGCATGTTGAGTATTTAGCATCTCAACGGGCTGCTGAGACACCTGAACAGTTCCAAGCTCGACGTCAACACAATGCTGATTATCTGGCATCTCGACGAGCTGATGAGACACCAGAACAGTCCTTATATCGGCGTCGACAACATGTTAAGTATTTAGCATCTCAACAGGCTGCTGAGACACCTTCACAGTCCCAAGCTCGACGTCAACTCAACGCTGAGTATCTGGCATCTCGACGAGCTGATGAGACACCAGAAATGTCCGAAGATCGGCGTCGACAGCATGTTGAGTATTTAGCATCTCAACGGGCTGCTGAGACACCTGCACAGTCCCAAGCTCGACGTCAACACAACGCTAAATATCCGGCATCTCGACGAGCTGATGAGACACCAGAACAGTCCTAAGATCGGCGTCGACAGCATGTTGAGTATTTAGCATCTCAACGGGCTGCTGAGACACCTGAACAGTCTCAAGCTCGACGTCAACACAACGCTGAGTATCTAGTATCACGACGAGCTGATGAGACACCAGAACAGTCCTAAGATCGGCGTCGACAGCATGTTGAGTATTTAGCATATCAAAGAGCTGCTGAGACACCTGAACAGTCCCAAGCTCGACATCAACACAACGCAGCGTATCTTGCATCTCGACAAGCTGATGAGACACCAGAACAGTCCTAAGATCGGCGTCGACAGCATGTTGAGTATTTAGCATATCAAAGGGCTGCTGAGACACCTGAACAGTCCCAAGCTCGACGTCAACACAACGCAGAGTATCTTGCATCTCGACGAGCTGATGAGACACCAGAACAGTCCTAATATCGGCGTCGACAACATGTTGAGTATTTAGCATCTCAACGGGCTGCTGAGACACCTGCACAGTCCCAAGCTCGACGTCAACACAACGCTGATTATCTGGCATCTCGACGAGCTGATGAGACACCAGAACAGTCCTAAGATCGGCGTCGACAGAATGTTGAGTATTTAATATCTAAACGGGCTACTGAGACACCTGAACAGTCCCAAGGTCGACGTCAACACAACGCTGAGTATCTGGCATCACGACGAGCTGATGAGACACCAGAACAGTCCTAAGATCGGCGTCGACAGCATGTTGAGTATTTAGCATATCAAAGAGCTGCTGAGACACCTGAACAGTCCCAAGCTCGACGTCAACACAACGCAGCGTATCTTGCATCTCGACAAGCTGATGAGACACCAGAACAGTCCTAAGATCGGCGTCGACAGCATGTTGAGTATTTAGCATATCAAAGGGCTGCTGAGACACCTGAACAGTCCCAAGCTCGACGTCAACACAACGCAGAGTATCTTGCATCTCGACGAGCTGATGAGACACCAGAACAGTCCTAATATCGGCGTCGACAACATGTTGAGTATTTAGCATCTCAACGGGCTGCTGAGACACCTGCACAGTCCCAAGCTCGACGTCAACACAACGCTGATTATCTGGCATCTCGACGAGCTGATGAGACACCAGAACAGTCCTAAGATCGGCGTCGACAGAATGTTGAGTATTTAATATCTAAACGGGCTACTGAGACACCTGAACAGTCCCAAGGTCGACGTCAACACAACGCTGAGTATCTGGCATCACGACGAGCTGATGAGACACCAGAACAGTCCTAAGATCGGCGTCGACAGCATGTTGAGTATTTAGCATATCAAAGAGCTGCTGAGACACCTGAACAGTCCCAAGCTCGACATCAACACAACGCAGCGTATCTTGCATCTCGACAAGCTGATGAGACACCAGAACAGTCCTAAGATCGGCGTCGACAGCATGTTGAGTATTTAGCATATCAAAGGGCTGCTGAGACACCTGAACAGTCCCAAGCTCGACGTCAACACAACGCAGAGTATCTTGCATCTCGACGAGCTGATGAGACACCAGAACAGTCCTAATATCGGCGTCGACAACATGTTGAGTATTTAGCATCTCAACGGGCTGCTAAGACACCTGCACAGTCCCAAGCTCGACGTCAACACAACGCTGATTATCTGGCATCTCGACGAGCTGATAAGACACCAGAACAGTCCTAAGATCGGCGTCGACATAATGTTGAGTATTTAATATCTAAACGGGCTACTGAGGTACCTGAACAGTCCCAAGGTCGACGTCAACACAACGCTGATTATCTGGCATCTCGACGAGCTGATGAGACACCAGAACAGAACTAAGATCGTTGTTGGCAGCATGTCACCTTTACAGTCCCAAGCTCGATGTCAACACAACGCTGAGTATCTGGCATCTCGACGAGCTGATGAGACACCAGAACAGTCCCAAGATCGGCGTCGACAGCATGTTGAGTATTTAGCATCTCAACGGGCTGCTGACACACCTGAACAGTCCCAAGCTCGACGTCAACACAACGTTGAGTATCTGGCATCTCGACGAGCTGATGAGACACCAGAACAGCCCTAAGATCGGCGTCGACAGTATGTTGAGTATTTAGCATCTGAACGGGCTGCTGAGACACCTGAACAGTCCCAAGCTCGACGTCAACACAACGCTGAGTATCTGGCATCTCAACGAGCTGATGAGACACCAGAACAGTCCCAAGATCGGCGTCGACAGCATGCTGAGTATTTAGCATCTCAACGGGCTGCTGAGACACTTAAACAGTCCCAAGCTCGACGTCAACACAACGCTGAGTATCTGGCATCTCGACGAGCTGATGAGACATCAGAACAGTCCTAAGATCGGCGTCGACAGCATGTTGAGTAGTTAGAATCTCACGGGCTGCTGAGACACCTAAACAGTCTCAAGCTCGACGTCAACACAACGCTAAGTATCTGGCATCTCGACGAGCTGATGAGACACCAGAACAGACCTAAGATCGGTGTCGACAGCATGTTGAGTATTTAGCATCTCAACGGGCTGCTGTGACACCTTCACAGTCCCAAGCTCGACGTAAACACAACGCTGAGTATCTGGCATCTCGACGAGCTGATGAGACACCGGAACAGTCCTAAGATCGGCGTCGAAAGCATGTTGAGTATTTAGCATATCAAAGGGCTGCTGAGACACTTAAACAGTCCCAAGATCAACGTCAACACAAGGCTGAGTATCTGGCATCTCAACGAGCTGATGAAACACCAGATCAGTACTAAGATCGGCGTCGACAGCATGTTGAGTATTTAGCATCTCAACGGGCTGCTGAGACACCTGAACAGTCCCAAGCTCGACGTCAACACAACGTTGAGTATCTGGCATTTCGACAAGCTGATGAGACACCAGAACAGTCCTAAGATCGGCGTCGACAGCATGTTGAGTATTTAGCATATCAAAGAGCTGCTGAGACACCTAAACAGTTCCAAGCTCGACGTCAACACAACGCTGAGTATCTGGCATCTCAACGAGCTGATGAGACACCAGAACAGTCCTAAGATCAGCGTCGACAGCATGTTGAGTATTTAGCATCTCAACGGGCTGCTGAGACACCTGAACAGTTCCAAGCTCGACGTCAACACAACGCTGATTATCTGGCATCTCGACGAGCTGATGAGACACCAGAACAGATCTAAGATCGGCGTCGACAGCATGTTGAGCATTTAGCATATCAAAGAGCTGCTGAGACACCTAAACAGTTCCAAGCTCGACGTCAACACAACGCTGAGTATCTGGCATCTCAACGAGCTGATGAGACACCAGAACAGTCCTAAGATCAGCGTCGACAGCATGTTGAGTATTTAGCATCTCAACGGGCTGCTGAGACACCTGAACAGTTCCAAGCTCGACGTCAACACAACGCTGATTATCTGGCATCTCGACGAGCTGATGAGACACCAGAACAGATCTAAGATCGGCGTTGACAGCATGTTGAGTATTTAGCATCTCAACGGGCTGCTGAGACACCTGCACAGTCCCAAGCTCGACGTCAACACAACGCTAAATATCCGGCATCTCGACGAGCTGATGAGACACCAGAACAGTCCTAAGATCGGCGTCGACAGCATGTTGAGTATTTAGCATCTTAACGGGCTGCTGAGACACCTGAACAGTCCCAAGCTCGACGTCAACACAACGCTGAGTATCTGGCATCTCGACGAGCTGATGAGACACCAGAACAGTCCTAAGATCGGCGTCGAAAGCATGTTGAGTATTTAGCATATCAAAGGGCTGCTGAGACACTTGAACAGTCCCAAGCTCAACGTCAACACAAGGCTGAGTATCTGGCATCTCAACGAGCTGATGAGACACCAGAACAGTCCTAAGATCGGCGTCGACAGCATGTTGAGTATTTAGCATCTCAACGGGCTGCTGAGACACCTGAACAGTCCCAAGCTCGACGTCAACACAACGCTGAGTATCTGGCATCTCGACAAGCTGATAAGACACCAGAACAGTCCTAAGATCGGCGTCGACAGCATGTTGAGTATTTAGCATCTCAACGGGCTGCTGAGACACCTGAACAGTCCCAAGCTCGACGTCAACACAACGATGAGTATCTGGTATCTCGACGAGCTGATGAAACACCAGAACAGTCCTAATATCGGCGTCGACAGCATGTTGAATTTTTAGCATCTCAACGGGCTGCTGAGACACCTGAACAGTCCCAAGCTCGACGTCAACACAACGCCAAATATCCGGCATCTCGACGAGCTGATGAAACACCAGAACAGTCCTAAGATCGACGTCGACAGCATGTTGAGTATTTAGCATCTCAACGGGCTGCTGAGACACCTGAACAGTCCCAAGCTCGACGTCAACACAACGCTGAGTATCTGGCATCTCGACGATCTGATGAGACACCAGAACAGTCTTAAGATCGGCGTCGACAGCATGTTGAGTATTTAGCATATCAAAGGGCTGCTGAGACACCTGAACAGTCCCAAGCTCAACGTCAACACAACGCTGAGTATCTGGTATCTCGACGAGCTGATGAGACACCAGAACAGTCCTAATATCGGCGTCGACAACATGTTGAGTATTTGGCATCTCAACGGGCTGCTGAGACACCTGCACAGTCCCAAGCTCGACGTCAACACAATGCTGAGTATCCGGCATCTCGACGAGCTGATGAGACACCAGAACAGTCCTAAGATTGGCGTCGACAGCATGTTGAGTATCTAGCATATCAACGGGCTACTGAGACACCTGAACAGTCCCAAGCTCGACGTCAACACAACGCTGAGTATCTGGCATCTCAACAAGCTGATAAGACACCAGAACAGTCCTAAGATCGGCGTCGACAGCATGTTGAGTATTTAGCATCTCAACGGGCTGCTGAGACACCTGAACAGTTCCAAGCTCGACGTCAACACAACGCTGATTATCTGGCATCTCGACGAGCTGATGAGACACCAGAACAGATCTAAGATCGGCGTCGACAGCATGTTGAGTATTTAGCATCTCAACGGGCTGCTGAGACACCTGAACAGTCCCAAGCTCGACGTCAACACAACGATGAGTATCTGGTATCTCGACGAGCTGATGAGACACCAGAACAGTCCTAATATCGGCGTCGACAGCATGTTGAGTTTTTAGCATCTCAACGGGCTGCTGAGACACCTGAACAGTCCCAAGCTCGACGTCAACACAACGCTAAATATCCGGCATCTCGACGAGCTGATGAAACACCAGAACAGTCCTAAGATCGACGTCGACAGCATGTTGAGTATTTAGCATCTCAACGGGCTGCTGAGACACCTGAACAGTCCCAAGCTCGACGTCAACACAACGCTGAGTATCTGGCATCTCGACGATCTGATGAGACACCAGAACAGTCCTAAGATCGGCGTCGACAGCATGTTGAGTATTTAGCATATCAAAGGGCTGCTGAGACACCTGAACAGTCCCAAGCTCAACGTCAACACAACGCTGAGTATCTGGTATCTCGACGAGCTGATGAGACACCAGAACAGTCCTAATATCGGCGTCGACAACATGTTGAGTATTTAGCATCTCAACGGGCTGCTGAGACACCTGCACAGTCCCAAGCTCGACGTCAACACAATGCTGAGTATCCGGCATCTCGACGAGCTGATGAGACACCAGAACAGTCCTAAGATTGGCGTCGACAGCATGTTGAGTATCTAGCATATCAACGGGCTACTTGAACAGTCCCAAGCTCGACGTCAACACAACGCTGAGTATCTGGCATCTGAACGAGCTGATGAGATACCAGAACATTCCCGAACATTACCTCCAATTTTATTATATACATCCACAAATATATCCTTACAAAATATGGCGTTTATAATACCTTTTATTGTGAGATCATGAAATCAGTGAGATCAATATCGAAAATACTTAGTTTCCTTGTCCCTATGTACATATATTACTCATTATAGAACAAGGATCTCTCAAAGTAATTCTGTCGGTCTGTTTCGCCTTCAGAAGTAATCCGCAGAACCAATTTTGATACTCGAAGCTACTCGAAGTACTTACTAATCCTGCGCAAACGAAGTCGCAGATAACAGCTGGTATTCCATAAATCACAGAGACACAAACTCATCGCATTACAATCGTTTGAAATATTGTATTAGCAACCCTGTATTGAATACAAGAAAAGGAAGGCCTTCAATACAGGGTGGTACGTGTTTCACATTTACTATTGTTACGAGTTGAGGGTTCGGGATAAAATAATTAAAATGAATCTAACCAAAATAACACTTTTATTCAACACTAAAACGACAAATACACGATCTTAATCACAAAGATTCACAACACACTAATTCACAACACTATCGCACAATAAACCACTTAAAAGTCACCGAAATGTTCGCACGTATAGCCAAATCAAGACTGACTCTGCGTACTTCTCTACGCACTATTTATACCGAGCATTATTTCCAGAACGTTTCACTAGTATCTAGAAAAGTATAGGTATTTCGATTGTCTACTATTTCTTAATCTGTGCAACGGTAGGTAAAAACGTGGTAAGTAGGTCATTCCATACCAAGTATTACCTATTCTGTGACACAGTAGGTATAACTTCAAGAATTACCGACTATTACTTATTCTGTAACAGCCTCGGCGTAACACTGCCCCCTCCTAAAACATGCTCGTCCCGAGCATTGTTAGCCCCGTAATATCGCGCCAGTCAATCAACATGAACAATTTTAGGCACACCTGGCATACCCATCTGAATTCGGTATGTGACGTCATTAATTCTGGTCAACACACGGTATGGCCCATCCCATTTTGCTTGTAATTTAGGGGATTTTCCTTTTTTCCGTATCGGATTGTACAACCAGACCTGCGGTCCTTCATCAAATCCCAAGTTGTTCGAATTTCGGTCATAAAGGGTCTTCATTTTCTCGGACATTTGTTGACCAGTTAGTCGGATGTGTTCATTGATGTCGTTCATCTTATTGCGCAGGTCATTTGCATAATCTGTGATGGTACGCGGAGAATCTGGAGGAATGCCAGTTATCAGGTCTGCAGGCAACCGCAGTTCTCTTCCAAAATTTGCCCATGCAGGAGTGGCGCCCGTACTCTCATGAACTGCACTCCTGTATGACAGAAAAATGGTTGTATGTGCTAGTCCCTATCGTTTTACTTATTTTCCACCACTTTGACTAGATATCTTTCCAGCGTCTGATTGAATCTTTCTACCATTCCATCAGACTGAAGATGATACGAAGTGGTTCTTGTTTTATGAGCACCCATTATTCGGCATGTCTCCTGAAATACTTGTAATTCAAAATTCCTTCCTTGATCACTGTGGATCTCCAGGGGAACTCCAAAACGACAGAAAACTTCGTGAACTAGTTTATCTGCTACCGTCGAAGCTTCTTGATTAGGGATAGCAAAAACTTCTGGCCATTTTGTGAAGTAGTCCATAACGACCATGAAGTACTTATTTCCATTTTTACTCACAGGGAATGGCCCTGCAATATCTAGGGCTATACGCTCCCATGGTGCTCCAACGTTATACAGTTTTAACGCTCCTCTGCTGCGCGTATCACTGGGCCCTTTCACTGCCGCACAAGTAGTACATTTTCGGCACCAGTCTTCAACATCTTCTCTACAATGGATCCAGTAAAACCGCTCCCTTATTTTTAACAGTGTCTTTTTTACTCCCATATGGCCTCCCGAACATCCTTCATGGTAGAGTTGTAGCACGTCAGGGACCTTGGCTTTGGGAACCACCATTTGCAGATGACATTGGTCTCCACGAGCGTTTTCTTATTTACAACACAACACACCGTTGTGGATAACCAGACTGTCTCACTGTGCCCAATAACTTTTAGATGTTGTGCTCATAGCAGAAACGTCACTCCACAAAGGCTTCGGGGTACCCGCTGTGATCCTTTCAATGATGGGTTTAAGGTCTTTGTCGTCCTGTTGTGCCTGCTGCAAAGTTTCCTTCCATTCGTCACCTAGGTCCGTTCTCAACAGCCTGACGGGTTCTGCTTCCTTAGACTCATATTTGACACAATGTTTGCAGTTCTCAGGACAAGGTCTTTGTGATAGCGCATCCGCGTTCCCGTGAGATTTTCCACTGCGATGCCCAATGTCGAAGTTGAACTCCTGTAATTGATCAATCCACCTTGCTACCTTTCCTTCAGGATTCTTGAACCGTAAGAGCCATTGCAATGCAGCATGGTCTGTTCGAAATTGGGATTTACGACCTAGTAGGTATTTGTTGAAATGCTGTAAGGTCTTTACTACAGCTAGCAGTTCCCTCCTTCTGACACAGTAATTTCTTTCCGGTTTGGATAAGGATTTACTGAAATAAGCGATCACCACCTCCTGATCTCCTTTGCGTTGAGATAACACACCGCCAATACCGGTATTACTCGCATCTGTATCTACAATGAACTCGTTCTCAGTATCAGGGAAGCTAAGAATCGGTGTCTTACATAGACGGTTCTTCAATTCCTGGAAAGCAGTTTCGCATTCTGCAACCCAGCAGAACAGTCGTTTCACCTCGGGTAGCTTGTGCAAAGGTTTAGCAATATCCGCGAAGTTCTTGACAAACCGTCGGTAGTAGGAGCACAACCCCAAAAATGCTCTGACTTCGGTCTTATCTTTAGGAATTGGCCAATCTTTGACAGCGTCGATTTTCTCCGGATCAGTTTGCACCCCGTCTTGTGAAACAACGTGATTCAGAAAGCTTACTTGTTGCCTGAATAATGAACATTTCCTCGTACTTAACCTCAAATTGGCGGCACGAGTTTTTGCCAGCACATGTTCCAGATTTTGAAGGTGGTCCTTAAACGTACGTCCAACAATGATGATGTCGTCCAAGTAAACAAGACACGCGTCACCGATCAACCCGACAAGAACTTGCTCCATCAACCTTTCAAAAGTGGCAGGTGCATTGCATAATCCAAATGCCATGACTCGAAATTGCCACAAACCCTTTCCCGTAGGAAACGCAGTCTTCTCCTTGTATTCAGGGTCTATTTCCACTTGCCAGTAGCCACTATTCAAGTTTAGAGTTGTAAACCATTTCATCCCGGTAAGTGTATCCAATGTGTCGTCGATCTTTGGTAGTGGATAACTTTCTTTCTTGGTAACTGCATTAAGTCGACGATAATCTACACAAAACCGCATGCTTCCATCCTTCTTTTTGACTAGAACTACAGGAGAGCACTATGGACTAGATGAAGGTTCTATCACCCCATCCTTCATCATTCCCTCAACCATGGTCTCTACTTGCTTTTCTCGAGCAACCGGTAGTCTCCTAGATCGTAGACTGATAGGTAGCTCATCTCCAGTACTTATCGTGTGCATAACCAGTCCAGGTTTTCCAATATCAGCATCATTGGAAGAGAAAATATTGGCATAGCGATGTAACATTTTCTGAATCATAGCAACTTCTTCCCTAGAAAGGTTTTTACGGCAATCTTCTAACAGTGATGACACATCGAATTTGCCATTCTATTTACTGCCGCTAGGACTCGACGATTCCTGACATTTTCGCAGACAGGCTACTTCTTCGCAGGTGCCCATCCAGGTCCTTTTTTTTTAATGAGGTGCTCTTCATTGCTAACGTTGAACGGGACTTATCTGAGCACTCCACTCTCTTTTTGGGCAACTTGAGCTCAGATGTCCTCTCTCTCTCTACACCCGAAGCATCTAGAGCTAAACTTTGGACAACTGTCGTGAGTGTAGGAGTCCTTCAGTTCTCTGATGCGGTGAGCTCGGGTGTTCTGACCACGAAGAACTTCCATCAAATGGTGGGGTTTTAAAATCTCGTGCTGAAGATGCAGCAATTAGAGGAACCACATTGCTGTCTCCAGACTTTAGGACTCCCAGGGTTTTTTTTACCTCAGCGATCTGAGTTTCAGTTTCCGAAATACGGCTCTCATGATGTTCTATTTGTTCTTTCACCCCCTGGAGTTCCTTTCCGATTGAACCGAACAATTCATCCATCATTCGAGCCTGCTCTTCTTGTTGACGACGCTACTCTTCCTTATCCTGACGGCGCTGTTCTTCCTGCAAACGAGCCTGTTCTTCCTGCCAACGTCGCTGCTCTTCCTGCAACCGAGCCTGCTCCTCCTGATGACGACGCTGCTCTTCCTTATCCTGACGTCGATGTTCTTCCTGCAACCGAGCCTGCTTCTCCTTATCTTGATAACGCTGCTCTACTTGACGACAAAGCATTGCCATAATAGCAGCAAGATCGCCTGTCACAGGAACTTACCCACGGATGATGATGATGATGAAGCTCCAAATGCTTCTGCGGCGACTGATTCCATCTGTATCGGCTGACGACTCTGCCGAGCTTCTTGAACCGGAGATTCTCCAAACCGCCTTTCATCTATTTCTTGTTGTCGTTGACCTCTCGTCCTTACACCGTCCACGTTATCCTTTGGCAGAATCGGCATTATTTTATCCCACTTCTGACACCAAATTGTTACGAGCTGAGGGTTCGGGGTAAAATAATTAAAATGAATCTAACCAAATAACACTTTTATTCAACACTAAAACGACAAATACACGATCTTAATCACAAAGATTCACAACACACTAATTCACAACACTATCGCACAATAAACCACTTAAAAGTCACCGAAATGTTCGCACGTATAGCCAAATCAAGACTGACTCTGCGTACTTCTCTACGCACTATTTATACCGAGCATTATTTCCAGAACGTTCCACTAGTATCTAGAAAAGTATAGGTATTTCGATTGTCTACTATTTCTTAATCTGTGCAACGGTAGGTAAAAACGTGGTAAGTAGGTCATTCCATACCAAGTATTACCTATTCTGTGACACAGTAGGTATAACTTCAAGAATTACCGACTATTACTTATTCTCTAACAGCCTCGGCGTAACACTATTTTACAATTTTCAAAATCAGACCTGGTGACGCACGATTAGGTAAAAAAACAAATCTTCAAACCGACTAAACATTTTAGTCTGAAAAAACACTGACATACCACTGCATTACCACTGACAGACTGATTGACTGACTCATTGACATGTTTGTTCTCCCAGATACCCCCTTGCAATTTTAGATTTAAATACAACCAACTAAACTAAATGCCAACGCTTCTGGGCGACATGGCACACACATGCGACGATGATATTGCTATCTCGCTCGCTTTTGCAGCCCTTACAGGAGCCATTAGTGATGCGCCGAACGCCTATCGATAACACTCATTACTAGTGATTGTATTGTAAAGGAAACAAATATGTTTATTGGTTGCCCCCGTCTCCTCTGTCACGAGTCTTGGCGTATACTATAGCCTAATTATATCTAAAAGATTAAAATAAGTTCGTATGACCTTGTGGAGAACTCTGTCATTAGACTATTTATGCCACCGCAAGGCCTCCGGTTTGACGTTTAATAATGTGCTTAGTTTTAAATGCCACTAGCAGTTACCACTCCAAGTTGTGACAACATGGAACATTGTTTAACCTAGCAGGTCCGTAAAGATCGTCTAAGCAACTTTACTGCACTAATACCTCTAAGCTCGGCTTGCATAACTATCCCTAAACGTAATTAGCAACTAAACATGTTGAAATGTTATTATTATAAATACATTACACCAATAAAATGGTCCGATAATTCACGAAAGTTTTCCAAGTACAAATATTTAAATTTTATGTATTTGTAGATTTAACAACTCTTTAATCATATAGGCACTAAATACGATTAGGCATCGCTGCGCAAGTCACCCTAAGAATAACACGGCTATAACTAAGTAGTAAGATCACGGATGAGGGAACTAAGAGTTAGATAGACTAACAGACAGACATGGCGAAACTAGTTCCTAGTTCGACTACGGAGCCCTTAAAATCCCTAGTGTTCGCGACATTGTGCTCGACACTTTTTATTTTTAGCAGATTGCCAACAGGTTTATGTTCGTTGCTTTCAATGCTTGCACTAGCATCTACGAGTACGCGTAACTTCAAGTCAGTCCGCGATTGACCCATATCGATTGTGGATGTGCTGTGCACGCTCGAGTTTTAATCGCTTTCAAAACCGCATAAACTTCTTAGTCATAAAATCTAAACTATACAATAATATTGTATGAAGCATATTCAATCCAATCTAACGTCGAGCGCCTTGCTCTGTCCGCGTCGTTACCGCACCGCGTCTGCTTCTGTCACCGACAGATATCGAAGGCCGGTACTAGCCGAGAAGAAGCGCTACCAAGCTCATGGTCTGTCCGAAAGGCCTATTAACCAACAAACCCTTGGACAGACGGCAATGTGTACATATTGAGGTGATCGTAGCTTGTTAAGTTCAGCGTTCTAAGAAAACGAAGGTCAGTCTTTTTTCTTCAACTGTCTCTTGCACTGGTTACTTTTTTACCCGCAAGTGGAGTCGCGTTTAATGATATAATTTCATTACCGCGCCGAAACACCTAGTATCGTACAACTTCAAAAATCTAGACCTCCAACAAACGAATGCGAATCCGAGACTTATTTTAGATTTTCTAGGTTTTGTTTTTAAGTGCAGTGATACTCTCACCATCTTAACCATCATATAAGCCATAGGACGTCCACTGCTGAACATAGGCCTCCCCCATACATTTCCAGACCAACCGAACTTTTGCGACATGCACCCAATGGCTCCCTGCAATCTTTAACAGGCCGTCTTCGTCTCGAATCGGAAACGAGACTCTACCGCCGAGCCATGGAAGTAGCCAATGATGGTTTTTGTTTCAGTGCTTTTTAAAAGTGTGGTGGCTGGGTTTGGCGTGACAGGTGGCGCACACCGCTACTGGTGCCATCGCTCGTACAAGGCTAAGTGGCCGCTGCAACTAATTCTGATGGTGTGCTATTCCGTAGCAGGACAGGTATGGCACTTTTATTTTTGGATCTCTAATTACAAGGAATTGTTTATCGGGTCACCCCGGTGGATCTGTTTTCCCAACGAGCTCACTGGTGGGCCTGGTTTGTGGGCTTGTTAGGATTAAGTGATTTTTACAAGCATTGAAGAGTTAGGGTAATAGATTGCATGTAGGAAGTAGCTAATGTTAAATATGGCTTCAAAACTATCAGGACGGCTTCGCACGCGTAGTTTGTTAAATATTTACTCGTATTTCTGAACCCTGCTATAGAAATGGAATATTCTTTAAAAATTTAAGTTAAAATTCCTGTTTTATTTATAAAATTCTAATTGATATCCGTTGAGCCGTTTCGGAGCCTATTCGAGAAAAACTTTCTGACGGACAAAAGTTCGAATTTAATACGGGTAATATGTTTATATCTGTCGCAAAAAATACCTCAGCTACCTTTTCTTTTGTAGATAACAGGCTTTGTTCTAAGGAAACTATAGGTTTATTTTGACAAAAAACAACCACATTCTCGGATATTTTTAAAAATATATTGACGTCTAGAAAATGACATTTGTTTCAACAAGTTGGTATCAATCGACTCTATTTCCCATTAGGAACACTTTTTTTAAAGAAACTTCCTAAATCAAATCGTAAGATTTTACAAAATGTTTAAAGAAGTTTTCCATGCCCTTTCTAAGTAGCGCCATTCGCCGGCTTGCGCGTTCCGCAAGCTGACGATTTTTGTCAATAAAAATTAAATACCGTTAGGAATAATGTCGTATAATTTTATTTTGAATTAATAACTGTTCTTATGTCATCATCAGTAAATTGAATTTTACATTATTTTTCTTTCTAAATGAAAGGATGAATGAATTTTTTTTTTCTGCTTAATATAACATTCGCCTATCCTTCATAAACTCTAATCCTGCCAAATCTCACACTCCTCTGTGCGCGCAATACATTAAAAATGTGGTATAAAGTTTCCTCTTCTCATATTCATTTAGAGATTAACAATAACTCTTCTAGTTTTGAGGTTTGAGTTGATAACCTGTATATTAATCGTATCCGAATATTAATAGATATTAGGTCAGTTGATTCACAAGATGGGCAGACGACTTGGTAAGAACCGCAGGTCGGCGCTGGATGCAGGCCGCTTCCAACCGCAGTTCCTGGAGATCAATGAGGGAGGCCTTTGTCCAGCAGTGGACGTCCTACGGCTGATATGATGATGATGATTCATTATGAAAAATAAGATCATTATGAATATTGAACTTTAATATTTTAGTAGGTATTTGACCTACTTATAGGTATTTCTTTTCGACAGAACACAATCTACGAGTGGGTGAGAGACCATCGCGTTCACCACAAGTTCTCAGAGACATCAGCTGACCCCCACAACGCAAATCGAGGGTTCTTCTTCACCCACGTCGGCTGGCTGATGATGAAGAAGCACCCTGACGTCATCAGAGAAGGACAGAAGATGGAATTGAGCGATATTCAAAACGATCCGCTCATTAAATTTCACACACGGTAAGTTTTTAACCAAAGCTCTTTGATAAACAAAATATGTTTTTGCGTAAGTAGAAACAATTAAGAAGGAGTATGTTTTAGTTTCAGCAGGCACATATTTGATTGGGCAAACTTTGTTTTCCTTTATGTAGGCACTCACATAACTAAATGTAACCCTCCACCTACCATTGAATTGTTTAAATACGAAGATGTTATGAGAATATTATTTCCAAAACTGACTTGACATAATTTCTGACATAAATCTCCAGGATGCTTTGAAATATGTTTACCCGAATCGGGTTCATTTACCCCATAGACGACGACATTGTAAATGAATGATAAATGTTCTACGATGTTACGGAATCCAATGTTTTTCATTAAAGAAACACTGGCTAAAAATAAATTATTGTTGTGTACCTAATTCTTTTTTTGAATAAAATAAACACAACCCCAGCCAGCATGACCACCCCAAAAACAATTCTCTCTACGGTAGATTAGAGAAAATTACATTTTGGCGTAGAGTGTAGGAACATTTGTACGGTCGTGTTTCTACTAGGGCTGGTATTATTTTCTATGAGAAGTTCAATTTCACTACCATTCGGATTAACATGTTGGTAAGTACATCTCTTAATAATTCCAGATATTTCGTCCTCTTCAAGCTGCTGTTCTGCTTTGTCCTTCCCTGCCTGATCCCCTGTCTCGCGTGGGGGGAAACTGTGGGGCACTCTGTCCTCTCGCAGGCCACTCGCTACATGTTGTCTCTGAACTTCCGTGGTCTGTGAACAGCTTCGCGCATCTCTGGGGCAACAAGCCTTATGATCGGTAAGTACAAAATACTGTTACTAACCACCTTATTAATAAAATCGCCTTTTTCTTTTAATCTTCCTTGTAGGTATCTTTCGATCAGATTTAATACCTGTCAGTGCAAAAGACTAAAGATACAGCAAGTTTAAGGTCATACAAGACAGATCAACTCGTAAGGGATCGTTACCGTATCGCCTGTCGCCTCGTCGTCAACCAGGCGTCAACCAAACGTCAACCAAACGTAAACACGTAATCAAAGCAGATCAGCAGCTTGGCTACGGCTACGCGATGCTGCGCTTACGGTTCTCCGTCCACTGGTTGACGGCTAGGCGACACTAGTTTCACCGCTCGGGTACGGAGAGACGTAAGCGCGGGTACGGAGAGACGTAAGCGCGGGTAAGGAGAGACATAAGCGCGGGTTCGGAGAAACGTAAGCGCGGGTACGGAGAGACATAAGCGCGGGGACGACGAGCCGTAAGCGCACCGCACCGCGGTTCGTGAGCTTGTCCTGATCAATGCTGGATTAAGCAATCGCGGGGCCCGTAGCAAATTCTATCGAGGGGCCTATGTGGCGAAGGTGGGGAATGGATACGCGGGCCCCTCTTTTCCCCAGTAGCAATTTCTACTCTTGCCACATGGTTAATCCGAGGCGAGGCGATTACGTTACGATTCAGATAAGTGTGCATTGCAGTAGGAAGTTTCATACAAAGAATACCGAACGGCTCGAGTTAATACGGTGACGATCCCTTTCCGAGTTGATATGTCTGACCTTTATTAGTAACGCGGTAAGAGTTTGAACCTGGAAAGCGCAGCTAACAAATGATGCTAGGAGCAGTCATTGGGTAGATAGTAGATCAGGCCGCACAAGATAGGACGCTCAAGGAGGCAAATTCTCGTATTACACTTTTAAAAATAACAAAAGTTGACCTAAATGTGATTGGATTATGAATTGAGTATTTTTGCATTCTGTTCCATGAATATTAAACTTACGCTTATAATTTAAGGAATTTCCAAATCATACAAATACGTCAAATTTAAACATGTTTAGTCGCTAAATACGTTTAGGAATCGTTGTGCAAGCCGGAATAAAGTAGGTATGATCAACGATCGAAACACTGTCTACTCGTCTTTTACAAAAGTCTACAGGGGTACCTACCTAATAGGTAGCAATCAATTACAGCGCGCGTGATACCCGATAACGCGATGACGTCATCAGATGAATTAAATTCGAGAGGGAAGCATTGTTACAATTTACCATTAGGATTCATAATTCATATCTAACATAACTAATTTTTTACAACACCTACTTACAAACACCACCTCCTAAATTATAAAGAAAGACTTGGCGTAACTCCTAGCTAGGTACTCAAACTCTTAATGTATTTCAGGCAAATCATGCCAGTAGAGAACTTCGGTGTTTCCATCGTGGCGTTGGGTGAGGGCTGGCATAACTACCACCACACGTTCCCGTGGGATTACAAGGCGTCGGAACTGGGCATGTCCTTCAATCTAACTACGGTTCTACTAGATCTCTTCGCAAGAATCGGCTGGGCCTATGACTTGAAAGCTGCTTCCTCGGCTCTGGTGCAGGCGGTGGCAGAAAATAGAGGAGAAAAGAGTGAAAAACTAGAGTAAAAGTTGCACTATAACCGTGTATCTCGTCTGATAATAATGATTGCCTAATAGCTAGTAGGTACTAAGTCTGCAAAAGAAGAGTACCTACAGGAATAGTCTACCCTAATCCATGCTTATATTATAAATTTGAAAGTAACTCCGTCTATATGTCTGTTTGTTGCGTTTTCACGACTTATCGGCTGGGCCGATTTCGATAAAATTTGGTATGCAGATAGATTATGATCTGGATTGAGGCTACTTTTTATTGACAAACCACGCGTGTAAAGCCGCGGGCTGATGCTTATCGCTTACTATGATAGACTATCTCAATAATAAGGTAGATAGAGTCTGGCTAATGAAAGTTGATACTGAAAAAGCGCGGCAAATTTAAAAAATATCAGCATGGCAGCCCTAAAGTAAAAAGTTGGAACAACTCACTTTGATACTTTGACATTTATTTTTATTTTACTAGTGGATGCTTGCAATTTTGTCCGCGTTATGACGAGATTAAAAGTAGCTTATAGCACTTGTTAACTTTTTATTAACTCCATACCAAACATCACACGTATACGTCACTCCATTGTGGCGTATTAAAGGAACAAACAGACTATCAAACACTATCATGAGTATCAATATTATCATGAGTTTAAATATTTGTAAATCTATGTGAGTATGTATCTAAGAAAACAACACCATATATTTTTATACTGATTTTTAATCACTATAATCAAAATCTGAATCTAAAAATTCAACATGGAGAGAATCGTCAGAATCACTGGAGTCGCTGCTGTCTCTTAAATTGATAATGAAGCTTTGTAAATTATTTTCAGTTATATGGTCTCTTCTTTTGTACTTGTCTTCCACATGAATGACATGGTCTGTTATTTTTTTCCAATCATCTGCTGTAATACACTCAAAAGATTGTTTTATGAGATCCTCGAACTCTTTTGGAGTTCGGCTTACATTTTTGCTTCTCACATTTCTTTTTGCTAGACTCCATATGAGTTCTATAGCATTTAGGTCACAATGATATGGAGGAAGTCTTAGCACTTCATGTCCGTTTTGGCTTAAAAGTTCATCAGCTTCATAAATAGGTACTGGTGTGTTCTGTTTTACTAAGAAGAGCAACTCTGCTTTTGAATTGTATGTTTCAAATGAAATACCATTCAATGTAAGCCAATTATGTATCTCTAACTTTCGATTTTGAGATGTGGGCGCTTTATTTATTATGATAGAATGGTATGATGCATTGTCCATTACAATTACACTTGGTTCATTCAAATTGGGCATAAGCTTTTCTTGAAGCCATTTGTTGAAGTTTGTGGAATTCATGTCATGGTGGTAGTCGACCATTTTGGATTTGGTTCTAAATACTAACAATGAGTTTGGAACAGGGCCTTTCTCTGATCCTGCATGCACAATAATATATCGTTTTCCTGACGATATATTTTCAATTATTCCACTTGGTGATGGACCTTGCCAACATATTTTAGGCTTATAGGTTTTGTGGACATAAGTTTCATCTAAGTAGATTATTGGCTTGCCTTCTGCACGTTTCGATGCAATGGTACGCAAAAAGCGATGTCTCCATGCAGCTATATCATACCGTTCAATTAATAATGAACGTTCATTTTTGTTTTTCTTAAATTCATAACCGTTGGCTAATAATATGCGACGGAGAGTTTCACGACATCCACCAAATTCTATACTTTCTTTTAACTCTACCAACAAATATCTTAATGTTGGTACTTGTTTCCTCACAATGTAAAATTCGTTTACTTTATTACGAATAACATCCATATCGAAACTATCTAAGTTCGACACTTTTGAAGGGTCAGGTCGTTTTTTACCTGGAGTCCTCCAGACCCCTTCGTTCACCGCACCTTCTTTTTTAATTCTATTCAATGTAATAACACTTACATCTGTAAAAAGAATAAAATAAAATGTCAATTATCGTGAGTCTCATAACTAAGAAATAATAGAAAATACACAAGTATTACAAAATTAGTCTAAAATTAACGTTGAGTGAAAACTTACCAGTGAGTGAAGATAGTTATTCTAAGTACTGGTTCTGCGATTTCATCATATCTTTTTGATCTAAATCTGTGATCTTTTCAATTGCTTGTTTTACTTCAGCAGTTCGTGCATTATCCTCAAGACTATCTATAAAAGAACAATAACATTATATAAAGTAACTAAAACTAATATGTACCTTATTTAAAATAAAAAAATATCAAGACATTTTGACCGTACTAACCTAAAAAAATCAGTCACAGTACGTAAACAATCCTGTTTTTCTCGCAATACGGCTTGTTTTACAAGCTTTTTCTCTTCATATTTCGAAATCATACAAAACAATAGTTTTCGCACTTCACTCTTTATAGTTTTATTCATTTTTATAGCATTAACACGGATATATATAACGAAACATCAACAACGCGCCATCTTGTTGCGTCAGAGATAGGGATACCATACACTGATTCTGATTTTACCAAATCTTTCGGAAAACAGCCGAAAATTAATTTCTTTAAAATAAAATTGCCAAGTTTTCTCTAGTAAATAGTGTACCTAATTAATTAAGCTATTTATTAGACCATTTTAAGGCTTAGTGTTGCTCTTGAAATGATTCAACACGTACATACGATACTTATTTTCGATGAATACAATTTTAGCACACGTACGAATTTTTAAAACTCATTTTATAAAATGTTTAAAATAAGTTTGTTTTAAAAATGCCTTTTTGGAATTAATTGTTCCTAAGTACTTTCTGCTTAAAATACCCCAATTTGTAAGGTAAATATCCGATGGTAGGAACACTTTAGTGTTGTCATATAAAAAGTTTGCAAAAAAATCCAGTATCTACTTTCGTTAGCCAGACTCTATTAGGTAACTTAGATAACAATATTGTGTTAATGGAAATTACAAATCTGGTTCTAAATTTCTGTATTTAAGGGATTTAACTGAAGTTGGTGGATAAAAATAGTTTATGTATTTTATTATGGTCTTAAGTTATTTATGGTGTCATTAACCCTAGGGTGTGTCTTGTTTTTGCTTACCTTTTCTGATAGAAAGTACTTACCTGTTATCTGGTAGCCAGTTGTAGCTAATAATCAGCGGTGGGCAGTATTTGAATTACTTGTAATTAAAAAACAAATAGGTACCTACGTATTTTGCATTTGTAACTCAATTACTTCGTTAAATTGTTATTTGTAATTGGTATTTCAAATACGTGACGCTGAGGTATTTTGTAGTTAGTATTTCAAATAATTATGGCTATAAAATACATCTGCACGTAAATACATTTAGCGATCTTATTATTGGTACGAAAAAAGCGCTCGATAGTTTTCGTAACTATTTGTTAGCAAAATGGTGACCGCTAAATATGACAATCTTTAAAGTTGGCAACACTGCACCTATACTGCACGTCAAATTGGCAAGTACCTAACGCTGGACTGTATTTTGTATCTTGTATTTCAAATACACGGCTTAAAAATATTTTGTATTATAAATACGTGCGAGATAGTATTTAGTAATTTGTATTTTAATTAACGCAAAGCATGTATTTTGCCCGGCTCTGCTAATAATGTAGATGTTATTATTAAGGAATTGCTAATAAGATGCTTACCTAAAATTAACTACTGAATGATTTTATTTATAGCACTGTTTGTACCTTTAAAACCTTTAATTTGCGAAACCTCAGTGCCCAAAATACCTTAATAACAGGTAGGTAATAAAACGCTAAAGTGCAAATCTGACTCGCGCACCAAGCGAGGGAGTGCGACGGATCTGTAATAACTAGTAGATTAATAAACGAGAGGTTAAACTGTCTTGGGTCACGGGCGCTTTATTGAATCCCGAACGTAACGAAGGAGTCTCGAGTTAGAATCCTGAGTGCACAGAGGGATATTAGCACGCCTAAGATGCAGACAGCTTTATCCACGAGGAGAATACTCTACTTTTCACTATTTTTGCCAGACAATAAAAACCCAGAAGCTTGGGATGTTTTTACAGCTCTAAGCCGTAAAACTCGTAAACCCAAATATTTTTGATATTCATTTCAACGTGATAACTCCCCGTGTTTTTAAAAAAGTATGGTATTAAACGACAGACAGACGGACAACGAAGCACAGTGTGCTTGATTTTTGACCATAGTCATGTTATTGCAGAATTGTGTAGTATTTAGGATTTAAAACGACTTGAAAAATTGCGGATTTAAACATCCTAATTCAAACAGAAATCAAACTATTTAATGCCTAAAATCTTAAAGCACCAATTGTTTTTTTTGACATACACTGGCCTGCAAAAATAAGTACTACACTTTAAAATTTCAATTTTTTCTAAACTATAGAAGTTATAGATTTAAAATATAAAACGTTTTACAGCCATTTTAATCAGTTTTCTTTGAAATTATAATAAATTATACATTAGTAACATTTTTATGTCTAAAAACAGATAAAACAATAAAAATAGCCATGTTTATCTTAGTGTCATACATAAAACTCAATTAACATTTACAAGTATGTTCTACATGTTATTTATTTTTTAATAACTGGTATTGCCTCCTCGGCCTCTGCTTACAGCTTCAAGTCGATTTGGCATACTGAACACAAGGTTTCGGAGCCGATGTTGGGGAATATTCTCCCATTCTTCTATCAGGGCCTGTTTTGGTGCCCTGAGGGTGGTAGGTAGTGCTCTGCGGCTTCTGACTAGCCTCCCTAGTTCATCCCAGGCGTGCTTAATCCGTTTGAGATCAGGACTTCTTGATGGCCAAGCCATCACGCTGATACAAACCTCCTAAATATACTCTTGCACGACCCGAGCCGTATGTGACCGGGCATTATCATGCATCAGCATCGATTCATCACCCATATTTACTAAATACCGCCCTGCATATTCATTGAGAACCTCCTGGGCATATCTTTCCCCAGTCAGAGTCCCATTTTCTATGGTCACTAACTCTGTGCGACCTTCTGAAGATATGCTAGCCCATACATGTTCACTGCCTCCACTGTACTGGACTCTTTCTGAGAAGCAGGCTTGAAGGTATCACTCACCAGGTCGCTTGTAGACACTTTGCCTTCCATCAGAAGTGTAAAGTGAATCGAGATTTATCTGTAAACATAATTTTTGACCATTCTTCTTGATCCCACTGTACGTGTTCACGGGCGTATTGCAGTCTCACTACTCGATGCTCTCTTTCGATTTCGGGGCCACTCGCTGGTCTTCGGGGTTTCAAGTTTGCTTCAACCAGTCTACTTCTCACTGTATTGTCACTAATGTAGTCCCTTCGGGTCTGAAGAAGCTGTTGCTGGACTTCAACTGCATTTAGGGGGCGATTTCTCGACACCGCACCTTCGCATTACTTTCTGGACCGTTCATAACGTCACTCCCACCATTCTTACAGTACGACGCATACTGATGCCTAGTTCCAGAAAAGTTATGATCCTAGCACATTCTTCAGGTAAAAGAGGCATGATAAATAAGTTTATGTGGCAATACCAGTTATTAAAAAATAAATAACATGTAGAACATACTTGTAAATGTTAATTGAGTTTTATGTATGACACTAAGCTAAAAATGGCTATTTTTAATGTTTTATCTTTTTTTAGACATAAAAATGCTACTAATGTATAATTTACTATAATTTCAAAGAAAGCTGATAAAAATGGCTGTAAAAGGTTTTCTATTTTAAATCTCTAACTTCTATAGTTTAGAAAAAATTTAAATTTTAAAAGTGTAGGACTTATTTTTGCAGGCCATTGTATGTGCCGAAAAAAGTAGGGTTTTACAAAAATTTACTTCCCTGAAAATATGCATAATTGACACACGGGAATTCTACTTTAACGTTTGAAATACTAAACACTACCTGATTCTGCAATAAAAAGACCTTGCCCGAAAATCCTATATCGATCGAATATCGAAATTCCACACTGTGCGAAGTGATCCTCCTATAAGCCTATAAGGATTTCTTTAAACATTTTGATGTACGGAACCCTAAAAATAAAAACTTAAAATTGACTGTGCAGTTTACCAACAGTTTATTTTTTTACATAAGAAAGAAGTACCTACCTAAGTAGCATAACACAATTTTCTTTTTGTGTTTACAAAAACAAAAAATATATATGTATGTATGTAGGTAAAAAATTATCTTAAAATGTAGATTAAAGTAGAAAACTTGTTAGCTAAAAACAAGAACAAGCATCTACATTTTATTCACTTTGCATAAAGTAGACAATCATGGAAATTTCGTAGTACCTTAGTTAGGGTTGCCAGACGTCCCGTATTTCCCGGAACGTCCCGTATTCCAGGCATAATTTTAAACGTCCCGCCGGGACAGACTCTGTCCCGTATTTCAACATTGAAACAATGAAATAATATGGTTTCTCAGAAAACAACATCCTTTCCAAGATGCTATTTTTAAATTTGAAATCATCAATACATTATGAACATTATCAAAAAGCTGCAGAACTTTTAAGGACCGATCAATTAAATATGGAAAACTCGTTATACGAAGTATATCATATTATGAAAAAGTCTGGAAATTGCAACGTCTATTGATGACAAAAGCATGGGTGCTATTGAAACGTGGAAGAAAATAATGAAAAGAATTCCAGGAGTGAAATCCCTAATATTTTCTACTTATATCGTTTGTCTTTAGTTTCCCTAGTTCCAACTGCTTTGTAGAGAGGATTTGTTCGCAGGTGGCATTAAAATGGACTGATGTGCGCAACAAATGTACTCCGGATTTGAAAAAGACATAGACATAGACAGACATTTATTTGCTACCATAGCACACACAAATTCACACAATACAATCAAAAGGTATAACATCAAAGAGAAAGCACAAGAGAACACAGAAAATACAACAAACATAGAAACAATAGAATGAAATAATAAATTTACAATGTAGTCAGGGTTAAATTAAAAAGAGGCAAGTAGGTGTGTATGTGCTACTGCAGCAAATGGGTTCCAGCTCAGCATTATGCCTCGCCACCGATCGACAGCTCGGCGCTGTTATTCTGCAGAAACCTTTTTTAGGCAAGTCATTAGAACTCGTAAGAACGAATGTGTTTGCATACAATTATGATAGGCTTAATTAGATAGTTATGATAAGTAGATAGAAAAAATAAATATATTATGTAAGGAATAATCGTAATAATGTTAAGAAATGTTAGTGTGTAAATTATAAATAATAATACGAATAAATATAAATATACTAGAAACGTTACCCTCGCGTCAGCAAGTGAACGGCGCTATATAACAATTTGTACCAGACAACCCAATTTTTTGTTTTTCTATTAAATGTTTCCTATAATGTTTTTTAAATGTAAATTTTGATTTTAGTAGCCGAAAAGGTGGTGGAAAAAGAGCGAATTAATGACCGTTTTCAACTATGATTATAGCTGCATTGAATTTTACAAATATATAAAATCTAACAAAGATAATATGTTAAACCTTACACGATCTTCTTTCAAATACAGTCAAACCTGGATAAGCGAGAGTTCAAGGGAGCACAATCTCATTCTCGCTTATAGAGGTTTCTCACTAACCCGAGTTTCTCGCTAATGCAGGTACATGGGTAGCGCTAATGCAGGTCGATTCTGGTAAATTAAACTCCCTCTGAATTTCATTTCGCGATTTTCCGGATTCAAACACATTTTCTATTTTAAGTTTATCATTTAATGACAGTACTTTAATTTTCCGTTTTGACATGATGCAGAACAGAACTTTCCTTCGCAATTGATTAACTATAAACTGAGTAAGTCCGACAAACAGGACGGTAGTCAGGCACACGTGTCCATTCGAAAAGAATTCGATAAAATAACAACGTTATTTAGTTCCACGAAATAGAATAGGTACAATGTTGACGAGAAAACAATACAAAAACAATGGTAGGAAGTTCCACGAAAGTTAAGAATGAGTTATAAAATAGCAGATGTGTCCATTCGAAAAGAATGCGATAAAATAACATTATTTAGTTCCACGAAATAGAATATGTACAATATTGACGAGAAAACAATACAAAAACAATGGTAGGAAGTTCCACGAAAGTTAAGAATGAGTTATAAAATAGCAGATGTGTCCATTCGAAAAGAATGCGATAAAATAACATTATTTAGTTCCACGAAATAGAATATGTACAATATTGACGAGAAAACAATACAAAAACAATGGTAGGAAGTTCCACGAAAGTTAAGAATGAGTTATAAAATAGCAGATGTTATATTTGTAAATAAAGCTCGACTGTCGCTTATAGAGGTATAGATAAGTAGCAGTCTCACTTACGGAGGTTCATGAGGGAAAAACGACTCTCTCTTACAGAGGTTTCTGTTTCTCGCTAATAGAGGTTTCGGGAGCTTAAAATGACGGGTCCTGGCTATTACTCTCACTTATAGTTTTCTCACTTACCCAGGTTTGACTGTATACCTAACTATTAAATAGGAATAAAAACAACGTAAAACACATGTTTTTCGTTGGACGCGGGAAAAAAATTTTAGTCCCGTATTTTTTTGCCAAAATGAGCATTTGTCCCTTACAGGCTCAAAAAAATCTGGCAACCCTAATCGTAATGCATGTTTTGGCATGTTTCTTCAATTGATATTTGGCACGATACCGGGCAGAAAATATATCACAACATCGTGTTTCTGAAAAAGACCACCACTCAAATTTGGCGACCTCCATGGCGCAGTGGGCGTATAGCCTGTAGGAGGTTGGGTGTGTTCAGCTGTTGGTAGCAGAAGTAAATAATCCAGCTAAAAGTTCACAGTAAGCGACATAAGTTGACTGCTAAAATGAGATCTTCAAATTAAAAAAATTCAATTCAATTCAATAAATTTTAAAGTTAAACTGACAAAAATGTTCGCTTGATAGCCAGCGACTATTATCAAAGGTCAAAATGGATTCACTATTTTGTTCAGAATTAATGTACCTAATTAATGCCAGCGATTACGGTGGCTAACAAGCGAACATTTTGGTATCAAAGATCAAACACATTCACTATTTTGCTCAGAATAAATGTACATATAGATAACTAGCTGTTTCCAGCGGCTTCGCCCGCATTGTTCTGGGGCACAAAAATACACATAGAAACTTTGACATTCCATTTTTATCCCATGGGAACTGATTTATGATATAAAAGTAGCCTATGCGTTAATCCAGGTTATAATCTACATACATACCAAATTTCATCGAAATCAGTTCAGCCGTTACGACGTGATTGACTAACAAACAAACAAATAAATAAACAAATATATATTTTTAATATTAGTGTGATGAAAATTAATAGTTCTGAAAGAATAATCGTTATGTCGTGATCAATTACTTTTAATAATGCTCCGTACTGGATTTAGAAAATCGGAACATATGTATATAATTCTCACTTCGGTGTCTGTCTATCGTAGACTGTTGTCGTCCTGTGGCGGGTTCCATCCCTCCTTATTTGTCTTACTAAATGTTTTGACCCCTCTTGAACCCACCCACGTGTTTAGCTTATTTAGTGACAGTAAAATTGTGTCATCCCTGCCTACCTAGTCATAATCATAATAATTTATTTAGTAAGAATATTACACGTCATAATTTATAACAGTACCTCTTATCGGTAATTCGGTACACACTGTACACATTTAATATAGTTTTTACAATATTGATTACACCCAAAGTATAAATAATAAAAGTTATTTGAAATAATAAAAAAACAACCAACAAATTTGGATATTTTTAAAGAATTACACAAGTCAAATTAAATATTAATAATAAAATATAAATAGTCATACAACATAATCAATAAGATAATCAATATAAAAACAGTCAATATCCAATAGTCAAATAAAATTATAGTATCTTTAATTCGTCATGTCAATAAACTCCTCATAACTGTAGAAGGAGTTACTCAGGAGCCAGCGCTTCAGTTTGAGTTTAAATGTATAGCAACTGGTTGCCTCAGTTACAGTACAGGGTAGTCTGTTATATACTGTCGGTCCCATTACATACGTTAGCTTATCCGACTTGGCCAAGGTACGGGACACGGTAGCAAGCCTGTCAGCTCTCCGAGTGTTGTACGGATGCCTATCCCTGTTCTTGCTGAACAGTTCTAGGTTAGACCGCACAAAGACAGCAACCTGGAATATGACGATAGACGGGAGCGTCAATATTTCCAGTTCTTGAAAATACGGTCTCACGGAGGTAGCCTGCGGTATTCTGACCATTGCTCTCACGGCTCGCTTCTGCATGCACAAAGCACGCCTATACACCAAATTTAACAAAAATCGGCTAAACGCTTCGAAAGTTATTAAATATTAAATAAATATATTGTTTATTAATTTGGAGATCTTGCTTTGCTCGATCAATGAAGCGCTCTAAATTACGATAGAACACAGGATGGCCTTGTTATGGAACACTAGGTACATCACAAAGTTAGATTTGGGTTTGGCCATTTTTTTTACTAAGGAAGCTATAATGTATATATTTTGAAATTAAGTAACCAAATTAATGTTTGGAGCAGCTCCAAACATTAATTTGGTTACTTAGCTTCAAATATACATTACTTATAGCTTTCTTAGTAAAAAAAATTCAGAATCTATTTAGCCCTCTACAAAGCGACAAACTTTCTATACAATTTTGTTATAGATATAGTATTAGTATACGTAGTGCCATATGTTAATTAATTTAAATTTTTGCATACAATGTAGAATTGACGCACACTTTGAAATATTGAACTAATTGTATTAGAGGACTCCGTGAAGGCTGACTTATACTATTCTCTCGCTGCCATTTTCTAAACTGCAAAGCTAAAGAAAATTTACTGATATTAGTCACTATAGAAAAGTCTAGAAAAGTTGTAATTAATTAATCCAGTGTTAAAGACAGACAAAACAGTTCCCTGGCGTAGGTAAGTGTGATTTTAGGATAAATATCTAAATCTTTTTGTAGATCGGTAGAAGCTCTTTTCAAAATTCGTCTTCGCAACTTTGTTTTCGACAAAACAATCTCTGTTACGTTTATTACTGCAATATAATTTACTAGATTCATAGTTTAGCTCTTTTCGGTTCGTTTTATATGAAAAATTTGTATCGCATAGACAAAATAATCTCTTTTCAGGGCGGCTCTTGTGGTAAGGATACGAAATTACTAAATTTTGATCGAAACGGATTGTAGTTGCATTCAATTTTTTGTTCTATTCTATGTTGAACTATTTCTGCCGCGAAGCAGCACTGTTGTGCTTCGGGTTGAAGGGTATGGTTGCCGATGAAATTACAGGCAGAGCCTTTACACCTGTATGCATCAAGTTGATGGACGCAGGCACGGTAATATTATTTGTACAGTTAATATTTCCGTTTCTCGATACAGAGATTTCGTTGGATATCTGTAAGGTTTACGATACATTACTTTTAAAACTGACCTTTGTGCTCTCTCAAGTTTTATTATTTTGGTTTTAGCAGCTCCACCCCAGACCGACAAGCAGTAACATATTACAGATTGGCAAAGAGCAGTGTACACCATCTTAAGTACCTCTCTGTCAGCCCCGTCCCAAAGCAGTTTCATAATGTGAATAAGCTTGCGAACGCGACCTGAGAGCGTATGAACGACTTTATTTTAATCCAATATCACTCCCAGGTACTTTATGAAGTTAGCGTGATCAATAAAACTACAGGAACAGGTATTAATTAGTGATGTAGTTGGGTTACTACATCTGTGCATTCGAATATTTAGCGAAGCTGGGGGAGACGAGACCTTTGTGATGTGAAAGCATAGGTATTTTATTTTGTCTAGATTTAGCGTAAGTAAGTTAGAAGCCATCCATGTCCCTGCAAGTGATAGCCCTTTCTCTGCCTTGTTGAAGGTTTCTTTCCGGGAGTTACCTTTGAAAATAATAGCAGTGTCATCCGCGTAGCATATCGTTTGTGAGTCGTCATTCTTTGGGAAAAGATCAGCAATGTCATTAATATAGAGGGTGAAAAGCGTTGGCCCCGGTATACTGCCTTGTGGTACACCAAATGATATGCCTTGAATACCACTGGTATGCCCCGCCACATTGCCCTCTACCCAATAGATAACTCCTGAACCAGGCCAAGGCACTACCGCGAATTCCAAGACATTCCAGTTTTCTTAGTAAAATTATTGGCGATACGGTGTCAAAAGCCTTGGCCAGGTCCAGAAATATTCCCAGGCATTTCTGACCGTTGTCGAGTCCAGAAACCACATGTTCCATTAGTAGCGAGACCGCATCCTCAGTTGACTCACCCTGTCTAAAACCATATTGAAATGGTGCCAATATTTTTTCCTGCTCTAAATACCCCACTAGCCTTTTATTTACCACCTTTTCCAGGATTTTTGAGAACACTGGAAGCAGTGATATCGGGCGATAGTTTTTTGGGGAAGTTTTAGTACCGTTTTTGTGGATGGGAACGACAGATGCTGTTTTCCAGCAGTCTGGAAAGGAGCCCGTTGACAGGCTCAGGTTGATGACATGAGTTAGTGGTTCTATCAACGAGGGGCAAATCTTTTTTACTAGTGAGTTTTTTATGCCGTCCAATCCCGGAGCGCTGTTATCTCTGAGGTTTTTAATTATGGCCATTACCTCAACTGAATCAGTGGAGGTCATATAAAAGGAGTAAGGAGAGATAGCATTTATCTTTACAGCCTCTGCCAACTCTTCCTGGGTCTTTCCTAAGTTGTCTAGGATGGTGTTAGCTAGGTTTTGACCAACGCTCACAAAGTAGTCATTGCAGACGTTCAACGACTCAGCTGGGCACGCCTTTAGCTTCGTGAGTTCCAAATTAACTTCTTTCTTATTATTAAGTTCACATATGTTCTTTATTGTTTTCCACATTTGGCTAGGCTTGTCTCTACTTTTCAATAACTCTTTTTTGTTGTGGTCCTTTTATAGGTATTTCAGAAGCTCAGAAAACTTATTTCTCTTATTTTAATATCTAATAATAGAATAATTAATACTACAGAAGCGTGATTTTGATTTTCAATTAGGAAATAAGAATAGTTTTTTCGATTTTAATTAGTGTGTAGATGTAATATTAAATTGAATATATAATATGTAAATTGAATATGTAGGATTTGCATTGTTTATATATATTGCGAACTGTATTATTTGAAAGTGTAGAAAAAGTAATAATTAACTAACTAAGAATTATGCCGCGAAAGCGTAAGTCTAATCTTTCGCAAAGCTCTAATAAAGCTAGAGCTGTGAAAGTAGCTAGACTTAATGACACGTTTCCAATAAGCTGAACTGCGAAGGCTTGAACAGGTGGAGCGTGAGCCAGCTCACATAGCTGCTGAGACACCAGAACAGTCCCAAGCACGGCGTCGCCAGCATACTGAATATTTGGCATATCAACGAGCTGCTTAGACACTTGAACAGTCCCAAGTTCAACGTCAACAGAACGCTGAATATCTGGCATCTCGACGCGCTGATGAGACACCAGAACAGTCCCAAGATCGGCGTCGACAGCATGCTGAGTATTTAGCATCTCAACGGGCTGCTGAGACACTTAAACAGTCCCAAGCTCGGCGTCAACACAACGCTGAGTATCTGGCATCTCGACGAGCTGATGAGACACCAGAACAGTCCTAAGATCGGCGTCGACAGCATGTTGAGTAGTTAGCATCTCACGGGCTGCTGAGACACCTAAACAGTCCCAAGCTCGACGTCAACACAACGCTAAGTATCTGGCATCTCGACGAGCTGATGAGACACCACAACAGTCCTAAGATCGGCGTCGACAGCATGTTGAGTATTTAGCATTTCAACGGGCTGCTGAGACACCTGAACAGTCCCAAGCTCGACGTCAACACAACGATGAGTATCTGGTATCTCGACGAGCTGATGAGACACCAGAACAGTCCTAATATCGGCGTCGACAGCATGTTCAGTTTTTAGCATCTCAACGGGCTGCTGAGACACCTTCACAGTTCCAAGCTCGACGTCAACACAATGCTGATTATCTGGCATCTCGACGAGCTAATGAGACACCAGAACAGTCCTAAGATCGGCGTCGACAGCATGTTGAGTATTTAGCATATCAAAGAGCTGCTGAGACACCTAAACAGTTCCAAGCTCGACGTCAACACAACGCTGATTATCTGGCATCTCGACGAGCTGATGAGACACCAGAACAGTCCTAAGATCGGCGTCGACAGCATGTTGAGTATTTAGCATATCAAAGAGCTGCTGAGACACCTGAACAGTCCCAAGCTCGACGTCAACACAACGCAGAGTATCTTGCATCTCGACGAGCTGATGAGACACCAGAACAGACCTAAGATCGGTGTCGACAGCATGTTGAGTATTTAGCATCTCAACGGGCTGCTGAGACACCTTCACAGTCCCAAGCTCGACGTCAACACAACGATGAGTATCTGGTATCTCGACGAGCTGATGAGACACCAGAACAGTCCTAATATCGGCGTCGACAGCATGTTGAGTATTTAGCATCTCAAAGGGCTGCTGAGACACCTGAACAGTCCCAAGCTCGACGTCAACACAACGCTGAGTATCTGGCATCTCAACGAGCTGATGAGATACCAGAACATTCCCGAACATTACCTCCAATTTTATTATATACATACATCCATAAATATATCCTCACAAAATATGGCGTTTATAATACCTTTTATTATGAGATCATGAAATCAGTGAGATCAATATCGAAAATACTTAGTTTCCTTGTCCCTATGTACATATATTACTCATTATAGAACAAGGATCTCTCAAAGTAATTATGTCGGTCTGTTTCGCCTTCAGAAGTAATCCGCAGAACCAATTTTGATACTCGAAGTACTTACTAATCCTGCGCAAACGAAGTCGTAGATAACAGCTAGTATTCCATAAATCACTGAGACACAAACTCATCGCATTACAATCGTTTGCAATATTGTATTGGCGACCCTGTATTGAATACAAGAAAAGGAAGGCCTTCAATACAGGGTGGTACGTGTTTCACATTTACTATTGTTACGAGCTGAGGGTTCGGGATAAAATAATTAAAATGAATCTAACCAAAATAACACTTTTATTCAACACTGAAACGACATATACACGATCTTAATCACAAAGATTCACAACACTATCGCACAATAAACCACTTAAAAGTCACCGAAATGTTCGCACGTATAGCCAAATCAAGACTGACTCTGCGTACGTCTCTACGCACTATTTATACCGAACATTATTTTTACAACGTTCCGCTAGTATCTAGAAAAGTATAAGTATTTCGATTGTCTACTATTTCTTAACCTGTGCAACGGTAGGTAAAAACGTGGTAAGTAGGTCATTCCATACCAAGTATTACCTATTCTGTGACACAGTAGGTATAACTTCAAGAATAACCGGCTATTACTTATTCTATAACAGCCTCGGCGTAACACTGCCCCCTCCTAAAACATGCTCGTCCCGAGCATTGTTAGCCCCGTAATATCGCGCCAGTCGATCAACATAAACAATTTTAGGCACACCTCGCATACCCATCTGAGTTCGGTATGTGACGTCATTAATTCTGGTCAACACACGGTATGGTCCATCCCATTTTGCTTGTAATTTAGGGGATTTTCCTTTTTTCCGTATCGGATTGTGCAACCAGACCTGCGGTCCTTCATCAAATCCCAAGTTGTTCGAATTTCGGTCATAAAGGGTCTTCATTTTCTCGGACATTTGTTGACCAGTTAGTCGGATGTGTTCATTGATGTCGTTCATCTTATTGCGCAGGTCATTTGCATAATATGTGATGGTACGCGGAGAATCTGGGGGAATGCCAGTTATCAGGTCTGCAGGCAACCGCAGTTCTCTTCCAAAATTTGCCAATGCAAGAGTGGCGCCTGTACTCTCATGGACTGCACTCCTGTATGACAGTAAAAACGGTTGTATGTGGCCAGATATCTTTCCAACGTCTGATGGAACCTTTCCACCATTCCATCAGACTGAGGATGATACGAAGTGGTTCTTGTTTTATGAGTTCCCATTATTCGGCATGTCTCCTGAAAAACTTGTGATTCAAAATTTCTTCCTTGATCACTGTGAATCTCCAGGGGAAATCCAAAACGACAGAAAACTTCGTGAACTAGTTTATCTGCTACCGTCGAAGCTTCTTGATTAGGGATAGCAAAAACTTCTGGTCATTTTGTGAAGTAGTCCATAACGACCATGAAGTACTTATTTCCATTTTTACTCACAGGGAATGGCCCTGCAATATCTAGGGCTATACGCTCCCATGGTGCTCCAACGTTATACAGTTTTAACGCTCCTCTGCTGCGCGTATGGTGCCCTTTCACTGCCGCACAAGTAGTACATTTTCGGCACCAGTCTTCAACATCTTCTCTACAATGAATCCAGTAAAACCGCTCCCTTATTTTTAACAGTGTATTTTTGACTCCCATATGGCCTCCCGAACATCCTTCATGGTAGAGTTGAAGCATGTCAGGGACCTTGGCTTTGGGAACCACCATTTGCAGATGACATTGGTCTCCACGAGCGTTTTCTCATTTACGACACAACACACCGTTGTGGATAACCAGACTGTCTCACTGTGCCCAATAACTTTTAGATGTTGTGCTCATAGCAGAAACGTCACTCCACAAAGGCTTCGGGGTACCCGCTGTGATCCTTTCAATGATGGGTTTAAGGTCTTTGTCGTCCTGTTGTGCCTGCTGCAAAGTTTACTTCCATTCGTCACCTAGGTCCGTTCTCAACAGCCTGACGGGTTCTGCTTCCTTAGACTCATATTTGGCACAATGTTTGCAGTTCTCAGGACAAGGTCTTCGTGATAGCGCATCCGCGTTCCCGTGAGATTTTCCACTGCTATGCCCAATGTCGAAGTTGAACTCCTGTAATTGGTCAATCCACCTTGCTACCTTTCCTTCAGGATTCTTGAACCGTAAGAGCCATTGCAATGCAGCATGGTCTGTTCGAAGTTGGGATTTACGACCTAGTAGGTATTTGTTGAAATGCTGTAAGGTTTTTACTACAGCTAGCAGTTCCCTCCTTCTGACATAGTAATTTCTTTCCGGTTTGGATAAGGATTTACTGAAATAAGCGATCACCACCTCCTGATCTCCTTTGCGTTGAGATAACACACCGCCAATACCGGTATTACTCGCATCTGTATCTACAATGAACTCGTTCTCAGTATCAGGGAAGCTAAGAATCGGTGTCTTACATAGACGGTTCTTCAATTCCTGGAAAGCAGATTCGCATTCTGCATCCCAGCAGAACAGTCGTTTCTCCTCGGGTAGCTTGTGCAAAGGTTTAGCAATATCCGCGAAGTTCTTGACAAACCGTCGGTAGTAGGAGCACAACCACAAAAATGCTCTGACTTCGGTCTTATCTTTAGGAATTGGCCAATCTTTGACAGCGTCGATTTTCTCCGGATCAGTTTGCACCCCGTCTTGTGAAATAAAGTGACCCAGAAAGCTTACTTGTTGCCTGAATAATGAACATTTCCTCGTACTTAACCTCAAATTGGCGGTACGAGTTTTTGCCAGCACATGTTCCAGATTTTGAAAGTGGTCCTTAAACGTACGTCCAACAATGATGATGTCGTCCAAGTAAACAAGACACGCGTCACCGATCAACCCGACCAGAACTTGCTCCATCAACCTTTCAAAAGTTGCAGGTGCATTGCATAATCCAAATGCTTGAAATTGCCACAAACCCTTTCCCGTAGGAAACGCAGTCTTCTTCTTGTCTTCAGGGTCTATTTCCACTTGCCAGTAGCCACTATTCAAGTCTAGAGTTGTAAACCATTTCATCCCGGTAAGTGTATCCAATGTGTCGTCGATCTTTGGTAGTGGATAACTGTCTTTCTTGGTAACTGCATTAAGTCGACGATAATCTACACAAAACCGCATGCTTCCATCCTTCTTTTTGACTAGAACTACAGGAGAGCACTATGGACTAGATGAAGGTTCTATCACCCCATCCTTCATCATTCCCTCAACCATGGTCTCTACTTCCTTTTCTCGAGCAACCGGTAGTCTCCTAGATCGTTGACGGATAGGTAGCTCATCCCCAGTATTTATCGTGTGCATAACCAGTCCAGGTTTTCCAATATCAGCATCATTGGAGGAGAAAATATTGGCATAGCGATGTAACATTTTCTCAGTCATAGCAACTTCTTCCCTAGAAAGGTTTTTACGGCAGTCTTCTAACAGTGATGACACATCGAATTTGCCATTTTATTTAATGCCGCTAGGGCTCGACGATTCCTGACATTTTCGCAGACAGGCTACTTCTTCGCAGGTGCCCATCCAGGTCCTATTTTTAATGAGGTGCTCTTCATTGCTAAGGTTTAATATTCGCACCACTGCAGTATCTGTGCTCTTCACTAGTGTCCGAGCTATAATCCACGGAAAGTCATTGTCCGATCTATCCACCAATACACATCGATTCTGTCCTCCCGAAGTTCGTAGCAAGCTTACTGGTACAATGGTTTCCGATCTTGGTGGAAGAACAATTTTCTTCAGACATTACACCTTACCCATGGTCCCACCTTCCATAAAGAACTCCTCTTCTCCACATTGTAAAACTCCTTGATTTATGTCAATTCTACAATGGTGCTCTCGTAAGAAATCTAAGACCAGAATGCAGTCATCAACTATATCGGCAATGATGACGTTTTGCTGAAAGGGCTTTTCACCCAGCATAACCTCCACCCGCTTTTCACCCTGGACGGATATATGCTGACCGGTTGCCGTCAGGAGCTGAATTCGCTCACGGCTACTGTTTAATTTCCCAAAAAACCGATTAGCCAGTTGGGAACTGACCACTGTACGGGAAGCACCAGTATCCAAAGTCATCTTACAAGGTGTTCCATTAATTTGGCCTTTGATAGTCAGGCTATTCCCATCATGAACTTGTGAGATGGTAATTCTTAGGGCTTTTTCAATACCAGCCAGCACTCGCCCCGCAGTTCTGGCGCTTACTCGTTTTCCTGCTGCTGTTGAACGGGGCTTATCTGAGCACTCCACTCTCTTTTTGGGCAACTTGAGCTCAGATGTCCTCTCTCTCTACACCCGAAGCATCTAGAGCTAAACTTTGGACAACTGTCGTGAGTGTAGGAGTCCTTCAGTTCTCTGATGCGGTGAGCTTGGGTGTTCTGACCACGAAGAACTTCCATCAAATGGTGGGGTTTTAAAATCTCGTGCTGAAGATGCAGCAATTAGAGGAACCACATTGCTGTCTCCAGACTTTAGGACTCCCAGGGTTTTTTTTACCTCAGCGATCTGAGTTTCATATACGAAATACGGCTCGCATGATATTCTATTTGTTCTTTCACCCCCTGGAGTTCCTTTCCGATTGAACCGAACAATTATTTCATCATTCGAGCCTGCTCTTCTTGTTGACGACGCTACTCTTCCTTATCCTGACGGCGCTGTTCTTCCTGCAAACGAGCCTGTTCTTCCTGCCAACGTCGCTGCTCTTCCTGCAACCGAGCCTGCTCCTCCTGATGACGACGCTGCTCTTCCTTATCCTGACGTCGATGTTCTTCCTGCAACCGAGCCTGCTTCTCCTTATCTTGATAACGCTGCTCTACTTGACGACAAAGCATTGCCATAATAGCAGTAAGATCGCCTGTCACAGGAACTTGACCCACGGATGATGATGATGATGAAGCTCCAAATGCTTCTGCGGCTGCTGATTCCATCTGTATCGGCTGACGACTCTGCCGAGCTTCTTGAACCGGAAATTCTCCAAACCGCCTTTCATCTATTTCTTGTTGTCGTTGACCTCTCGTCCTTACACCGTCCACGTTATCCTTTGGCAGAACCGGCATTATTTTATCCCACTTCTGACACCAAATTGTTACGAGCTGAGGGTTCGGGGTTAAATAATTAAAATGAATCTAACCAAATACCACTTTTATTCAACACTAAAACGACAAATACACGATCTTAATCACAGAGATTCACAACACACTAATTCACAACACTATCGCACAATAAACCACTTAAAAGTCACCGAAATGTTCGCACGTATAGCCAAATCAAGACTGACTCTGCGTACTTCTCTACGCACTATTTATACCGAGCATTATTTCCAGAACGTTCCACTAGTATCTAGAAAAGTATAGGTATTTCGATTGTCTACTATTTCTTAATCTGTGCAACGGTAGGCAAAAACGTGGTAAGTAGGTCATTCCATACCAAGTATTACCTATTCTGTGACACAGTAGGTATAACTTCGAGAATAACCGACTATTACTTATTCTGTAACAGCCTCGGCGTAACACTATTTTACAATTTTCAAAATCAGACCTGGTGACGCACGATTAGGTAAAAAACCAAATCTTCAAACCGACTAAACATTTTAGTCTGAAAAAACACTGACATACCACTGCATTACCACTGACAGACTGATTGACTGACTCATTGACATGTTTGTTCTCCCAGATACACCCTTGTAGGGAGGAAAAGTTTGTTAGGGTTGTATAGAGGGAGTTCCGATGAGTTGGGAATAAATCCTAACCTAAAGTCCCCCTTCCCCCCCCCCCCCCTCATTCGCTCCCATCCACATCGTATCTCTGAAAGTAACAGTCTTTGAGCATTAGCGCCAAAACTTATGTTGCCCAGGACATTTTTTTTATATCCGGATTCATAAAAAAAATGGTCTTTCATACAAAAAAAAATTGGTCCCATACAAAATATTTTAGTGTGCATACCGTATACCGTATATTTCGTTTGGCGTAACTTTCATACTGTTTTTGTATGGAGCCAAACGGCTTGTGGGTACTATAAAATTTAAATTACTGTAATTTTATTTATTGGTGGAGGGACATGATATACTTAACTAAATTTTCAAGTTTATGCGACATCCATCATCATCATCATTTAGGACCTTCCAATTTTTTTTTAGTTGTTGGAAGGGCATAAGGCAACTTTCTTAGTAAATGTTCATGTTTATGCGACAGCTATCATCATCATTTTGAAACGTCCTAATTTTTTTTTTAGTTTTGGAGGAGCATAAGGCAACTTTCTTAGTAAATTTTCATGTTTATGCGGCATCCATCATCATCATTTTGAAACGTCTAAATCTTTGTTTTTTTAGTTTTTGGAAGAGCTTAAGGCAACTTTCTTAGTAAATTCCATTTCGATACCCTCTTTAATTTCTGCTTCCACTTGGATATCTCCTTTGATTGCTTCTTCTATTTAGATAACCTCTTTGATTGCGTTTTCTACTTGGATATCCTTTTTTTATGCATCTTTCCATTTGATATCCTTTTTGACTGCTTTTTCCACTTCGATATCGTCTTTAATTGCGTATTCCACTTTGATGGCCTCTTTGATAACTTCTTCCATTTTGATACCCTCTTTAATTTCTGCTTTCACTTGGATATCCCCTTTGAATGCTTCTTTTATTTAGATAACCTCTTTAATTGCTTCATCCACTTGGGTATCCTCTTTTATTGCGTTTTCTACTTGGATATCCTTTTTGATTGCATCATTCCCTTTGATATCCTTTTTGACTGCTTTTTCCACTTCGATATTGTCTTTAATTGCGTATTCCACTTTAATGGTCTCTTTGATTACTTCTTCCATTTTGATACCCTCTTTAATTTCTGCTTTCACTTGGATATCTCCTTTGATTGCTTCTTTTATTTAGATAACCACTTTGATTGCTGCATCCACTTGGGTATCCTCTTTTATTGCGTTTTCCACTTGGATATCCTTTGTGATTGCATCTTTCCCTTTAATATCCTTTTTGACTGCTTTTTCCGCTTGTATATCCTCTTTGAAAGCTTTTTCAATTTTGATATCCCATTTGATGATTGCTTCTTCCACTTCGATATCCCCCTTGGTTGCTTTTTCCTACTTCGATATCCTCTTTGTTTGCTTTTTCCATTTTGATATCCTCTTTGATAGATTCTTCCACTTCGATATCCTCTTTGATTGCATTTTTCTTCGATATCCTGTTTGGTTGCTTCTTTCACTTCGAAATTCTATTTGATTGCTTCTTCTACAAACATAAAAACACGCGACCTCTAGTTCAAATATAGGCCTGAACGACTCCCAATATGCACAAACACATTTTATCTGAAAATATTAGGTCATATTTTAGCACTGAGAAATCATTAAAACATTTTACTTTGTCAAATTAAGACAACACAGTGGAAGAGCGCGCAATTTTAGACTAGATTAATGTATATTTTTAGATGAAGCACTAATAACACGTTTTTGTTCCAGTAAATTAGAATGGCACCTTCAAAGGTCACCGAGACAATAGAACAATTTTACGAGCCCTCCAAAGAAATCCAGCTCACACATATCCATGATAACATCACGATCTCAAACAAACAATCTTTGAACCTCACTCCTTACGATGAAGCTCTCTACAGAAGTAAAGAGCCAAGGTTTGTGAGGCCGATTAGGGAATGGGAGAGAAAGATGGGGTTCGTCACGCCGATTCTATGGACAAACGCCATTGTCATTCTGGTGCTGCACATAGTATGCTTGCTGTGGTTGCTGTATGATATCCTTTTCAGCCTGATCCTTAAATGGCAGACTGTAGCTTTTGGTAAGTTTATTTTAGATTTAAATACAACCAAATAAACTAAATGCCAACGCTTCTGGGCGACGAGGCACACACATGCGACGATGATATTGCTATCTCGCTCGCTTTTGCAGCCCTTACAGGAGCCATTAGTGATGCGCCGAACGCCTATCGATAACACTCATTACTAGTGATTGTATTGTAAAGGAAACAAATATGTTAATTGGTTGCCCCGTCTCCTCTGTCACGAATCTTGGCATATACTATAGCCTAATTATATCTAAAAGATTAAAATAAGTTCGTATGACCTTGTGGAGAACTCTGTCATTAGACTATTTATGCCACCGCAAGGCCTCCGGTTTGACGTTTAATAATGTGCTTAGTTTTAAATGCCACTAGCAGTTACCACTCCAAGTTGTGACAACATGGAACATTGTTTAACCTAGCAGGTCCGTAAAGATCGTCTAAGCAACTTTACTGCACTAATACCTCTAAGCTCGGCTTTCATAACTATCCCTAAACGTAATTAGCAACTAAACATGTTGAAATGTTATTATTATAAATACATTGCACCAATAAAATGGTCCGATAATTCACGAAAGTTTTCCAAGTACAAATATTTAAATTTTATGTATTTGTAGATTTAACAACTCTTTAATCATATAGGCACTAAATACGATTAGGCATCGCTGCGCAAGTCACCCTAAGAATAACACGGCTATAACTACGTAGTAAGATCACGGATGAGGGAAGTAAGAGTTAGATAGACTAACAGACAGACATGGCGAAACTAGTTCCTAGTTCGACTACGGAGCCCTTAAAATCCCTAGTGTTCGCGCCATTGTGCTCGAAACTTTTTATTTTCCTACCCGCTATTTAGCAGATTGCCAACAGGTTTATGTTCGTTGCTTTCAACGCTTGCACTAGCATCTACGAGTACGCGTAACTTCAAGTCAGTCCGCGATTGACCCATATCGATTGTGGATGTGCTGTGCACGCTCGAGTTTTAATCGCTTTCAAAACCGCATAAACTTCTTAGTCATAAAATCTAAACTATACAATAATATTGTATAAAGCATATTCAATCCAATCTAACGTCGAGCGCCTTGCTCTGTCCGCATCGTTACCGCACCGCGTCTGCTTCTGTCACCGACAGATATCGAAGGCCGGTACTAGCCGAGAAGAAGCGCTACCAAGCTCATGGTCTGTCCGAAAGGCCTATTAACCAACAAACCCTTGGACAGACGGCAATGTGTCCATATTGAGGTGATCGTAGCTTGTTAAGTTCAGCGTTCTAAGAAAACGAAGGTCAGTCTTTTTTCTTCAACTATCTCTTGCACTGGTTACTTTTTTACCCGCAAGTGGAGTCGCGTTTAATGATATAATTTCATTACCGCGCCGAAACACCTAGTATCGTACAACTTCAAAAATCTAGACCTCCAACAAACTAATGCGAATCCGAGACTTATTTTAGATTTTCTAGGTTTTGTTTTTAAGTGCAGTGATACTTTCACCATCTTAACCATCATATAAGCCATAGGACGTCCACTGCTGAACATAGGCCTCCCCCATACATTTCCAGACCAACCGAACTTTTGCGACATGCACCCAATGGCTCCCTGCAATCTTTAACAGGCCGTCTTCGTCTCGAATCGGAAACGCGACTCTACCGCCGAGCCATGGAAGTAGCCAATGATGGTTTTTGTTTCAGTGCTTTTTAAAAGTATGGTGGCTGGGTTTGGCGTGACAGGTGGCGCTCACCGCTACTGGTGCCATCGCTCGTACAAGGCTAAGTGGCCGCTGCAACTAATTCTGATGGTGTGCTATTCCGTAGCAGGACAGGTATGGCACTTTTATTTTTGGATCTCTAATTACAAGGAACTGTTTATCGGGTCACCCCGGTGGATCTGTTTTCCCAACGAGCTCACTGGTGGGCCTGGTTTGTGGGCTTGTTAGGATTAAGTGATTTTTACAAGCATTAAAGAGTTAGGGTCATAGATTGCATGTAGGAAGTAGCTAATGTTAAATATGGCTTCAAAACTATCAGGACGGCTTCGCACGCGTAGTTTGTTAAATATTTACTCGTATTTCTGGACCCTGCTATCGAAATGGAATATTCTTTAAAATTTAAGTTAAAATTCCTGTTTTATTTATAAAATTCTAATTGATATCTGTTGAGCCGTTTCGGAGCCTATTCGAGAAAAACTTTCTGACGGACAAAAGTTCGAATTTAATACGGGTAATATGTTTATATCTGTCGCAAAAAATACCTCAGCTACCTTTTCTTTTGTAGATAACAGGCTTTGTTCTAAGGAAACTATAGGTTTATTTTGAAAAAAGAAACAACCACATTCTCGGATTTTTAAAAAAATATATTGCCGTCTAGAAAATGACATTTGTAGAAAATGACAAGTTGGTATCAATCGACTCTATTTCCCATTAGGAACACTTTTTCTAAAGAAACTTCCTAAATCAAATCGTAAGATTTTACAAAATGTTTAAAGAAGTTTTCCATGCCCTTTCTAAGTAGCGCCATTCGCCGGCTTGCGCGTTCCGCAAGCTGACGATTTTTGTCAATAAAAATTAAATACCGTCAGGAATAATGTCGTATAATTTTATTTTGAATTAATAACTGTTCTTATGTCATCATCAGTAAATTGAATTTTACATTATTTTTCTTTCTAAATGAAAGGACGAATGAATTTTTTTTTCTGCTTAATATAACATTCGCCTATCCTTCATAAACTCTAATCCTGCCAAATCTCACACTCCTCTGTGCGCGCAATACATTAAAAATGTGGTATAAAGTTTCCTCTTCTCATATTCATTTAGAGATTAACAATAACTCTTCTAGTTTTGGGGTTTGAGTTGATTACCTGTATATTAATCGTATCCGAATATTAATAGATATTAGGTCAGTTGATTCACAAGATGGGCCCACGACTTGGTAAGAACCGCAGGTCGGCGCTGGATGCAGGCCGCTTCCAACCGCAGTTCCTGGAGATCAATGAGGGAGGCCTTTGTCCAGCAGTGGACGTCCTACGGCTTATATGATGATGATGATTCATTATGAAAAATAAGATCATTATTAATATTGAACTTTAATATTTTAGTAGGTATTTGACCTACTTATAGGTATTTCTTTTCGACAGAACACAATCTACGAGTGGGTGAGAGACCATCGCGTTCACCACAAGTTCTCAGAGACATCAGCTGACCCCCACAACGCAAATCGAGGGTTCTTCTTCGCCCACGTCGGCTGGCTGATGATGAAGAAGCACCCTGACGTCATCAGAGAAGGACAGAAGATGGAATTGAGCGATATTCAAAACGATCCGCTCATTAAATTTCACACACGGTAAGTTTTTAACCAAAGCTCTTTGATAAACAAAATATGTTTTTGCGTAAGTAGAAACAATTAAGAAGGAGTATGTTTTAGTTTCAGCAGGCACATATTTGATTGGGCAAACTTTGTTTTCCTTTATGTAGGCACTCACATAACTAAATGTAACCCTCCACCTACCATTGAATTGTTTAAATACGAAGATGTTATGAGAATATTATTTCCGAAAATGACTTGACATAATTTCTGACATAAATCTCCAGGATGCTTTGAAATATGTTAACCCCCGGGTTCATTTACCCCATAGACGACGACATTGTAAATGAATGGTAAATGGTCTACGATGTTACAGAATCCAATGTTTTTCATTAAAGAAACACTGGCTAAAAATCAATTATTGTTGTGTACCTAATTCTTTTTTTGAATAAAATAAACACAACCCCAGCTAGCATGACCACCCCAAAAACAATTCTCTCTACGGTAGATTAGAGAAAATTACATTTTGGCGTAGAGTGTAGGAACATTTGTACGGTCGTGTTTCTACTAGGGCTGGTATTATTTTCTATGAGAAGTTCAATTTCACTACCATTCGGATTAACATGTTGGTAAGTACATCTCTTAATAATTCCAGATATTTCGTCCTCTTCAAGCTGCTGTTCTGCTTTGTCCTTCCCTGCCTGATCCCCTGTCTCGCGTGGGGGGAAACTGTGGGGCACTCTGTCCTCTCGCAGGCCACTCGCTACATGTTGTCTCTTAACTTCACGTGGTCTGTGAACAGCTTCGCGCATCTCTGGGGCAACAAGCCTTATGATCGGTAAGTACAAAATACTGTTACTAACCACCTTATTAATAAAATCGCCTTTTTCTTTTAATCTTCCTTGTAGGTATCTTTCGATCAGATTTAATACCTGTCAGTGCAAAAGACTAAAGATACAGCAAGTTTAAGGTCATACAAGACAGATCAACTCGTAAGGGATCGTTACCGTATCGCCTGTCGCCTCGTCGTCAACCAGGCGTCAACCAAACGTCAACCAAACGTAAACACGTAATCAAAGCAGATCAGCAGCTTGGCTACGGCTACGCGATGCTGCGCTTACGGTTCTCCGTCCACTGGTTGACGGCTAGGCGACACTAGTTTCACCGCTCGGGTACGGAGAGACGTAAGCGCGGGTACGGAGAGACGTAAGCGCGGGTAAGGAGAGACATAAGCGCGGGTTCGGAGAAACGTAAGCGCGGGTACGGAGAGACATAAGCGCGGGGACGACGAGCCGTAAGCGCACCGCACCGCGGTTCGTGAGCTTGTCCTGATCAATGCTGGATTAAGCAATCGCGGGGCCCGTAGCAAATTCTATCGAGGGGCCTATGTGGCGAAGGTGGGGAATGGATACGCGGGCCCCTCTTTTCCCCAGTAGCAATTTCTACTCTTGCCACATGGTTAATCCGAGGCGAGGCGATTACGTTACGATTCAGATAAGTGTGCATTGCAGTAGGAAGTTTCATACAAAGAATACCGAACGGCTCGAGTTAATACGGTGACGATCCCTTTCCGAGTTGATATGTCTGACCTTTATTAGTAACGCGGTAAGAGTTTGAACCTGGAAAGCGCAGCTAACAAATGATGCTAGGAGCAGTCATTGGGTAGATAGTAGATCAGGCCGCACAATATAGGACGCTCAAGGAGGCAAATTCTCGTATTACACTTTTAAAAATAACAAAAGTTGACCTAAATGTGATTGGATTATGAATTGAGTATTTTTGCATTCTGTTCCATGAATATTAAACTTACGCTTATAATTTAAGGAATTTCCAAATCATACAAATACGTCAAATTTAAACATGTTTAGTCGCTAAATACGTTTAGGAATCGTTGTGCAAGCCGGAATAAAGTAGGTATGATCAACGATCGAAAAACTGTCTACTCGTCTTTTACAAAAGTCTACAGGGGTACCTACCTAATAGGTAGCAATCAATTACAGCGCGCGTGATACCCGATAACGCGATGACGTCATCAGATGAATTAAATTCGAGAGGGAAGCATTGTTACAATTTACCATTAGGATTCATAATTCATATCTAACATAACTAATTTTTTACAACACCTACTTACAAACACCACCTCCTAAATTATAAAGAAAGACTTGGCGTAACTGCTACCTAGGTACTCAAACTCTTAATGTATTTCAGGCAAATCATGCCAGTAGAGAACTTCGGTGTTTCCATCGTGGCGTTGGGTGAGGGCTGGCATAACTACCACCACACGTTCCCGTGGGATTACAAGGCGTCGGAACTGGGCATGTCCTTCAATCTAACTACGGTTCTACTAGATCTCTTCGCAAGAATCGGCTGGGCCTATGACTTGAAAGCTGCTTCCTCGGCTCTGGTGCAGGCGGTGGCAGAAAATAGAGGAGAAAAGAGTGAAAAACTAGAGTAAAAGTTGCACTATAACCGTGTATCTCGTCTGATAATAATGATTGCCTAATAGCTAGTAGGTACTAAGTCTGCAAAAGAAGAGTACCTACAGGAATAGTCTACCCTAATCCATGCTTATATTATAAATTTGAAAGTAACTCCGTCTATATGTCTGTTTGTTGCGTTTTCACGACTTATCGGCTGGGCCGATTTCGATAAAATTTGGTATGCAGATAGATTATGATCTGGATTGAGGCTACTTTTTATTGACAAACCACGCGTGTAAAGCCGCGGGCTGATGCTTATCGCTTACTATGATAGACTATCTCAATAATAAGGTAGATAGAGTCTGGCTAATGAAAGTTGATACTGAAAAAGCGCGGCAAATTTAAAAAATATCAGCATGGCAGCCCTAAAGTAAAAAGTTGGAACAACTCACTTTGATACTTTGACATTTATTTTTATTTTACTAGTGGATGCTTGCAATTTTGTCCGCGTTATGACGAGATTAAAAGTAGCTTATAGCACTTGTTAACTTTTTATTAACTCCATACCAAACATCACACGTATACGTCACTCCATTGTGGCGTATTAAAGGAACAAACAGACTATCAAACACTATCATGAGTATCAATATTATCATGAGTTTAAATATTTGTAAATCTATGTGAGTATGTATCTAAGAAAACAACACCATATATTTTTATACTGATTTTTAATCACTATAATCAAAATCTGAATCTAAAAATTCAACATGGAGAGAATCGTCAGAATCACTGGAGTCGCTGCTGTCTCTTAAATTGATAATGAAGCTTTGTAAATTATTTTCAGTTATATGGTCTCTTCTTTTGTACTTGTCTTCCACATGAATGACATGGTCTGTTATTTTTTTCCAATCATCTGCTGTAATACACTCAAAAGATTGTTTTATGAGATCCTCGAACTCTTTTGGAGTTCGGCTTACATTTTTGCTTCTCACATTTCTTTTTGCTAGACTCCATATGAGTTCTATAGCATTTAGGTCACAATGATATGGAGGAAGTCTTAGCACTTCATGTCCGTTTTGGCTTAAAAGTTCATCAGCTTCATAAATAGGTACTGGTGTGTTCTGTTTTACTAAGAAGAGCAACTCTGCTTTTGAATTGTATGTTTCAAATGAAATACCATTCAATGTAAGCCAATTATGTATCTCTAACTTTCGATTTTGAGATGTGGGCGATTTATTTATTATGATAGAATGGTATGATGCATTGTCCATTACAATTACACTTGGTTCATTCAAATTGGGCATAAGCTTTTCTTGAAGCCATTTGTTGAAGTTTGTGGAATTCATGTCATGGTGGTAGTCGACCATTTTCGATTTGGTTCTAAATACTAACAATGAGTTTGGAACAGGGCCTTTCTCTGATCCTGCATGCACAATAATATATCGTTTTCCTGACGATATATTTTCAATTATTCCACTTGGTGATGGACCTTGCCAACATTTTTTAGGCTTATAGGTTTTGTGGACATAAGTTTCATCTAAGTAGATTATTGGCTTGCCTTCTGCACGTTTCGATGCAATGGTACGCAAAAAGCGATGTCTCCATGCAGCTATATCATACCGTTCAATTAATAATGAACGTTCATTTTTGTTTTTCGTAAATTCATAACCGTTGGCTAATAATATGCGACGGAGAGTTTCACGACATCCACCAAATTCTATACTTTCTTTTAACTCTACCAACAAATATCTTAATGTTGGTACTTGTTTCCTCACAATGTAAAATTCGTTTACTTTATTACGAATAACATCCATATCGAAACTATCTAAGTTCGACACTTTTGAAGGGTGAGGTCGTTTTTTACCTGGAGTCCTCCAGACCTCTTCGTTCACCGCACCTTCTTTTTTAATTCTATTCAATGTAATAACACTTACATCTGTAAAAAGAATAAAATAAAATGACAATTATCGTGAGTCTCATAACTAAGAAATAATAGAAAATACACAAGTATTACAAAATTAGTCTAAAATTAACGTTGAGTGAAAACTTACCAGTGAGTGAAGATAGTTATTCTAAGTACTGGTTCTGCGATTTCATCATATCTTTTTGATCTAAATCTGTGATCTTTTCAATTGCTTGTTTTACTTCAGCAGTTCGTGCATTATCCTCAAGACTATCTGTAAAAGAACAATAACATTATATAAAGTAACTAAAACTAATATGTACCTTATTTAAAATAAAAAAATATCAAGACATTTTGACCGTACTAACCTAAAAAAATCAGTCACAGTACGTAAACAATCCTGTTTTTCTCGCAATACGGCTTGTTTTACAAGCTTTTTCTCTTCATATTTCGAAATCATACAAAACAATAGTTTTCGCACTTCACTCTTTATAGTTTTATTCATTTTTATAGCATTAACACGGATATATATAACGAAACATCAACAACACGCCATCTTGTTGCGTCAGAGATAGGGATACCATACACTGATTCTGATTTTACCAAATCTTTCGGAAAACAGCCGAAAATTAATTTCTTTAAAATAAAATTGCCAAGTTTTCTCTAGTAAATAGTGTACCTAATTAATTAAGCTATTTATTAGACCAACTTAAGGCTTAGTGTTGCTCTTGAAATGATCCAACACGTACATACGATACTTATTTTCGATGAATACAATTTTAGCACACGTACGAATTTTTAAAACTCATTTTATAAAATGTTTAATATAAGTTTGTTTTAAAAATGCCTTTTTGGAATTAATTGTTCCTAAGTACTTTCTGCTTAAAATACCCCAATTTGTAAGGTAAATATCCGATGGTAGGAACACTTTAGTGTTGTCATATAAAAAGTTTGCAAAAATCCAGTATCTACTTTCGTTAGCCAGACTCTATTAGGTAACTTAGATAACAATATTGTGTTAATGGAAATTACAAATCTGGTTCTAAATTTCTGTATTTAAGGGATTTAACTGAAGTTGGTGGATAAAAATAGTTTATGTATTTTATTATGGTCTTAAGTTATTTATGGTGTCATTAACCCTAGGGTGTGTCTTGTTTTTGCTTACCTTTTCTGATAGAAAGTACTTACCTGTTATCTGGTAGCCAGTTGTAGCTAATAATCAGCGGTGGGCAGTATTTGAATTACTTGTAATTAAAAAACAAATAGGTACCTACGTATTTTGCATTTGTAACTCAATTACTTCGTTAAATTGTTATTTGTAATTGGTATTTCAAATACGTGACGCTGAGGTATTTTGTAGTTAGTATTTCAAATAATTATGGCTATAAAATACATCTGCACGTAAATACATTTAGCGATCTTATTATTGGTACGAAAAAAGCGCTCGATAGTTTTCGTAACTATTTGTTAGCAAAATGGTGACCGCTAAATATGACAATCTTTAAAGTTGGCAACACTGCACCTATACTGCACGTCAAATTGGCAAGTACCTAACGCTGGACTGTATTTTGTATCTTGTATTTCAAATACACGGCTTAAAAATATTTTGTATTATAAATACGTGCGAGATAGTATTTAGTAATTTGTATTTTAATGAACGCAAAGCAAGTATTTTGCCCGGCTCTGCTAATAATGTAGATGTTATTATTAAGGAATTGCTAATAAGATGCTTACCTAAAATTAACTACTGAATGATTTTATTTATAGCACTGTTTGTACCTTTAAAACCTTTAATTTGCGAAACCTCAGTGCCCAAAATACCTTAATAACAGGTAGGTAATAAAACGCTAAAGTGCAAATCTGACTCGCGCACCAAGCGAGGGAGTGCGACGGATCTGTAATAACTAGTAGATTAATAAACGAGAGGTTAAACTGTCTTGGGTCACGGGCGCTTTATTGAATCCCGAACGTAACGAAGGAGTCTCGAGTTAGAATCCTGAGTGCACAGAGGGATATTAGCACGCCTAAGATGCAGACAGCTTTATCCACGAGGAGAATACTCTACTTTTCACTATTTTTGCCAGACAATAAAAACCCAGAAGCTTGGGATTTTTTTTACAGCTCTAAGCCGTAAAACTCGTAAACCCAAATATTTTTGATATTCATTTCAACGTGATAACTCCCCGTGTTTTTAAAAAAGTATGGTATTAAACGACAGACAGACGGACAACGAAGCACAGTGTGCTTGATTTTTGTCCATAGTCATGTTATTGCAGAATTGTGTAGTATTTAGGATTTAAAACGACTTGAAAAATTGCGGATTTAAACATCCTAATTTAAACAGAAATCAAACTATTTAATGCCTAAAATCTTAAAGCACCAATTGTTTTTTTTGACATACACTGGCCTGCAAAAATAAGTACTACACTTTAAAATTTCAATTTTTTCTAAACTATAGAAGTTATAGATTTAAAATATAAAACGTTTTACAGCCATTTTAATGTTCTTATGTCATCATCAGTAAATTGAATTTTACATTATTTTTCTTTCTAAATGAAAGGACGAATGAATTTTTTTTTCTGCTTAATATAACATTCGCCTATCCTTCATAAACTCTAATCCTGCCAAATCTCACACTCCTCTGTGCGCGCAATACATTAAAAATGTGGTATAAAGTTTCCTCTTCTCATATTCATTTAGAGATTAACAATAACTCTTCTAGTTTTGGGGTTTGAGTTGATTACCTGTATATTAATCGTATCCGAATATTAATAGATATTAGGTCAGTTGATTCACAAGATGGGCCCACGACTTGGTAAGAACCGCAGGTCGGCGCTGGATGCAGGCCGCTTCCAACCGCAGTTCCTGGAGATCAATGAGGGAGGCCTTTGTCCAGCAGTGGACGTCCTACGGCTTATATGATGATGATGATTCATTATGAAAAATAAGATCATTATTAATATTGAACTTTAATATTTTAGTAGGTATTTGACCTACTTATAGGTATTTCTTTTCGACAGAACACAATCTACGAGTGGGTGAGAGACCATCGCGTTCACCACAAGTTCTCAGAGACATCAGCTGACCCCCACAACGCAAATCGAGGGTTCTTCTTCGCCCACGTCGGCTGGCTGATGATGAAGAAGCACCCTGACGTCATCAGAGAAGGACAGAAGATGGAATTGAGCGATATTCAAAACGATCCGCTCATTAAATTTCACACACGGTAAGTTTTTAACCAAAGCTCTTTGATAAACAAAATATGTTTTTGCGTAAGTAGAAACAATTAAGAAGGAGTATGTTTTAGTTTCAGCAGGCACATATTTGATTGGGCAAACTTTGTTTTCCTTTATGTAGGCACTCACATAACTAAATGTAACCCTCCACCTACCATTGAATTGTTTAAATACGAAGATGTTATGAGAATATTATTTCCGAAAATGACTTGACATAATTTCTGACATAAATCTCCAGGATGCTTTGAAATATGTTAACCCCCGGGTTCATTTACCCCATAGACGACGACATTGTAAATGAATGGTAAATGGTCTACGATGTTACAGAATCCAATGTTTTTCATTAAAGAAACACTGGCTAAAAATCAATTATTGTTGTGTACCTAATTCTTTTTTTGAATAAAATAAACACAACCCCAGCTAGCATGACCACCCCAAAAACAATTCTCTCTACGGTAGATTAGAGAAAATTACATTTTGGCGTAGAGTGTAGGAACATTTGTACGGTCGTGTTTCTACTAGGGCTGGTATTATTTTCTATGAGAAGTTCAATTTCACTACCATTCGGATTAACATGTTGGTAAGTACATCTCTTAATAATTCCAGATATTTCGTCCTCTTCAAGCTGCTGTTCTGCTTTGTCCTTCCCTGCCTGATCCCCTGTCTCGCGTGGGGGGAAACTGTGGGGCACTCTGTCCTCTCGCAGGCCACTCGCTACATGTTGTCTCTTAACTTCACGTGGTCTGTGAACAGCTTCGCGCATCTCTGGGGCAACAAGCCTTATGATCGGTAAGTACAAAATACTGTTACTAACCACCTTATTAATAAAATCGCCTTTTTCTTTTAATCTTCCTTGTAGGTATCTTTCGATCAGATTTAATACCTGTCAGTGCAAAAGACTAAAGATACAGCAAGTTTAAGGTCATACAAGACAGATCAACTCGTAAGGGATCGTTACCGTATCGCCTGTCGCCTCGTCGTCAACCAGGCGTCAACCAAACGTCAACCAAACGTAAACACGTAATCAAAGCAGATCAGCAGCTTGGCTACGGCTACGCGATGCTGCGCTTACGGTTCTCCGTCCACTGGTTGACGGCTAGGCGACACTAGTTTCACCGCTCGGGTACGGAGAGACGTAAGCGCGGGTACGGAGAGACGTAAGCGCGGGTAAGGAGAGACATAAGCGCGGGTTCGGAGAAACGTAAGCGCGGGTACGGAGAGACATAAGCGCGGGGACGACGAGCCGTAAGCGCACCGCACCGCGGTTCGTGAGCTTGTCCTGATCAATGCTGGATTAAGCAATCGCGGGGCCCGTAGCAAATTCTATCGAGGGGCCTATGTGGCGAAGGTGGGGAATGGATACGCGGGCCCCTCTTTTCCCCAGTAGCAATTTCTACTCTTGCCACATGGTTAATCCGAGGCGAGGCGATTACGTTACGATTCAGATAAGTGTGCATTGCAGTAGGAAGTTTCATACAAAGAATACCGAACGGCTCGAGTTAATACGGTGACGATCCCTTTCCGAGTTGATATGTCTGACCTTTATTAGTAACGCGGTAAGAGTTTGAACCTGGAAAGCGCAGCTAACAAATGATGCTAGGAGCAGTCATTGGGTAGATAGTAGATCAGGCCGCACAAGATAGGACGCTCAAGGAGGCAAATTCTCGTATTACACTTTTAAAAATAACAAAAGTTGACCTAAATGTGATTGGATTATGAATTGAGTATTTTTGCATTCTGTTCCATGAATATTAAACTTACGCTTATAATTTAAGGAATTTCCAAATCATACAAATACGTCAAATTTAAACATGTTTAGTCGCTAAATACGTTTAGGAATCGTTGTGCAAGCCGGAATAAAGTAGGTATGATCAACGATCGAAAAACTGTCTACTCGTCTTTTACAAAAGTCTACAGGGGTACCTACCTAATAGGTAGCAATCAATTACAGCGCGCGTGATACCCGATAACGCGATGACGTCATCAGATGAATTAAATTCGAGAGGGAAGCATTGTTACAATTTACCATTAGGATTCATAATTCATATCTAACATAACTAATTTTTTACAACACCTACTTACAAACACCACCTCCTAAATTATAAAGAAAGACTTGGCGTAACTGCTACCTAGGTACTCAAACTCTTAATGTATTTCAGGCAAATCATGCCAGTAGAGAACTTCGGTGTTTCCATCGTGGCGTTGGGTGAGGGCTGGCATAACTACCACCACACGTTCCCGTGGGATTACAAGGCGTCGGAACTGGGCATGTCCTTCAATCTAACTACGGTTCTACTAGATCTCTTCGCAAGAATCGGCTGGGCCTATGACTTGAAAGCTGCTTCCTCGGCTCTGGTGCAGGCGGTGGCAGAAAATAGAGGAGAAAAGAGTGAAAAACTAGAGTAAAAGTTGCACTATAACCGTGTATCTCGTCTGATAATAATGATTGCCTAATAGCTAGTAGGTACTAAGTCTGCAAAAGAAGAGTACCTACAGGAATAGTCTACCCTAATCCATGCTTATATTATAAATTTGAAAGTAACTCCGTCTATATGTCTGTTTGTTGCGTTTTCACGACTTATCGGCTGGGCCGATTTCGATAAAATTTGGTATGCAGATAGATTATGATCTGGATTGAGGCTACTTTTTATTGACAAACCACGCGTGTAAAGCCGCGGGCTGATGCTTATCGCTTACTATGATAGACTATCTCAATAATAAGGTAGATAGAGTCTGGCTAATGAAAGTTGATACTGAAAAAGCGCGGCAAATTTAAAAAATATCAGCATGGCAGCCCTAAAGTAAAAAGTTGGAACAACTCACTTTGATACTTTGACATTTATTTTTATTTTACTAGTGGATGCTTGCAATTTTGTCCGCGTTATGACGAGATTAAAAGTAGCTTATAGCACTTGTTAACTTTTTATTAACTCCATACCAAACATCACACGTATACGTCACTCCATTGTGGCGTATTAAAGGAACAAACAGACTATCAAACACTATCATGAGTATCAATATTATCATGAGTTTAAATATTTGTAAATCTATGTGAGTATGTATCTAAGAAAACAACACCATATATTTTTATACTGATTTTTAATCACTATAATCAAAATCTGAATCTAAAAATTCAACATGGAGAGAATCGTCAGAATCACTGGAGTCGCTGCTGTCTCTTAAATTGATAATGAAGCTTTGTAAATTATTTTCAGTTATATGGTCTCTTCTTTTGTACTTGTCTTCCACATGAATGACATGGTCTGTTATTTTTTTCCAATCATCTGCTGTAATACACTCAAAAGATTGTTTTATGAGATCCTCGAACTCTTTTGGAGTTCGGCTTACATTTTTGCTTCTCACATTTCTTTTTGCTAGACTCCATATGAGTTCTATAGCATTTAGGTCACAATGATATGGAGGAAGTCTTAGCACTTCATGTCCGTTTTGGCTTAAAAGTTCATCAGCTTCATAAATAGGTACTGGTGTGTTCTGTTTTACTAAGAAGAGCAACTCTGCTTTTGAATTGTATGTTTCAAATGAAATACCATTCAATGTAAGCCAATTATGTATCTCTAACTTTCGATTTTGAGATGTGGGCGATTTATTTATTATGATAGAATGGTATGATGCATTGTCCATTACAATTACACTTGGTTCATTCAAATTGGGCATAAGCTTTTCTTGAAGCCATTTGTTGAAGTTTGTGGAATTCATGTCATGGTGGTAGTCGACCATTTTCGATTTGGTTCTAAATACTAACAATGAGTTTGGAACAGGGCCTTTCTCTGATCCTGCATGCACAATAATATATCGTTTTCCTGACGATATATTTTCAATTATTCCACTTGGTGATGGACCTTGCCAACATTTTTTAGGCTTATAGGTTTTGTGGACATAAGTTTCATCTAAGTAGATTATTGGCTTGCCTTCTGCACGTTTCGATGCAATGGTACGCAAAAAGCGATGTCTCCATGCAGCTATATCATACCGTTCAATTAATAATGAACGTTCATTTTTGTTTTTCTTAAATTCATAACCGTTGGCTAATAATATGCGACGGAGAGTTTCACGACATCCACCAAATTCTATACTTTCTTTTAACTCTACCAACAAATATCTTAATGTTGGTACTTGTTTCCTCACAATGTTAAATTCGTTTACTTTATTACGAATAACATCCATATCGAAACTATCTAAGTTCGACACTTTTGAAGGGTGAGGTCGTTTTTTACCTGGAGTCCTCCAGACCTCTTCGTTCACCGCACCTTCTTTTTTAATTCTATTCAATGTAATAACACTTACATCTGTAAAAAGAATAAAATAAAATGACAATTATCGTGAGTCTCATAACTAAGAAATAATAGAAAATACACAAGTATTACAAAATTAGTCTAAAATTAACGTTGAGTGAAAACTTACCAGTGAGTGAAGATAGTTATTCTAAGTACTGGTTCTGCGATTTCATCATATCTTTTTGATCTAAATCTGTGATCTTTTCAATTGCTTGTTTTACTTCAGCAGTTCGTGCATTATCCTCAAGACTATCTGTAAAAGAACAATAACATTATATAAAGTAACTAAAACTAATATGTACCTTATTTAAAATAAAAAAATATCAAGACATTTTGACCGTACTAACCTAAAAAAATCAGTCACAGTACGTAAACAATCCTGTTTTTCTCGCAATACGGCTTGTTTTACAAGCTTTTTCTCTTCATATTTCGAAATAATACAAAACAATAGTTTTCGCACTTCACTCTTTATAGTTTTATTCATTTTTATAGCATTAACACGGATATATATAACGAAACATCAACAACACGCCATCTTGTTGCGTCAGAGATAGGGATACCATACACTGATTCTGATTTTACCAAATCTTTCGGAAAACAGCCGAAAATTAATTTCTTTAAAATAAAATTGCCAAGTTTTCTCTAGTAAATAGTGTACCTAATTAATTAAGCTATTTATTAGACCAACTTAAGGCTTAGTGTTGCTCTTGAAATGATCCAACACGTACATACGATACTTATTTTCGATGAATACAATTTTAGCACACGTACGAATTTTTAAAACTCATTTTATAAAATGTTTAAAATAAGTTTGTTTTAAAAATGCCTTTTTGGAATTAATTGTTCCTAAGTACTTTCTGCTTAAAATACCCCAATTTGTAAGGTAAATATCCGATGGTAGGAACACTTTAGTGTTGTCATATAAAAAGTTTGCAAAAAAATCCAGTATCTACTTTCGTTAGCCAGACTCTATTAGGTAACTTAGATAACAATATTGTGTTAATGGAAATTACAAATCTGGTTCTAAATTTCTGTATTTAAGGGATTTAACTGAAGTTGGTGGATAAAAATAGTTTATGTATTTTATTATGGTCTTAAGTTATTTATGGTGTCATTAACCCTAGGGTGTGTCTTGTTTTTGCTTACCTTTTCTGATAGAAAGTACTTACCTGTTATCTGGTAGCCAGTTGTAGCTAATAATCAGCGGTGGGCAGTATTTGAATTACTTGTAATTAAAAAACAAATAGGTACCTACGTATTTTGCATTTGTAACTCAATTACTTCGTTAAATTGTTATTTGTAATTGGTATTTCAAATACGTGACGCTGAGGTATTTTGTAGTTAGTATTTCAAATAATTATGGCTATAAAATACATCTGCACGTAAATACATTTAGCGATCTTATTATTGGTACGAAAAAAGCGCTCGATAGTTTTCGTAACTATTTGTTAGCAAAATGGTGACCGCTAAATATGACAATCTTTAAAGTTGGCAACACTGCACCTATACTGCACGTCAAATTGGCAAGTACCTAACGCTGGACTGTATTTTGTATCTTGTATTTCAAATACACGGCTTAAAAATATTTTGTATTATAAATACGTGCGAGATAGTATTTAGTAATTTGTATTTTAATTAACGCAAAGCAAGTATTTTGCCCGGCTCTGCTAATAATGTAGATGTTATTATTAAGGAATTGCTAATAAGATGCTTACCTAAAATTAACTACTGAATGATTTTATTTATAGCACTGTTTGTACCTTTAAAACCTTTAATTTGCGAAACCTCAGTGCCCAAAATACCTTAATAACAGGTAGGTAATAAAACGCTAAAGTGCAAATCTGACTCGCGCACCAAGCGAGGGAGTGCGACGGATCTGTAATAACTAGTAGATTAATAAACAAGAGGTTAAACTGTCTTGGGTCACGGGCGCTTTATTGAATCCCGAACGTAACGAAGGAGTCTCGAGTTAGAATCCTGAGTGCACAGAGGGATATTAGCACGCCTAAGATGCAGACAGCTTTATCCGCGAGGAGAATACTCTACTTTTCACTATTTTTGCCAGACAATAAAAACCCAGAAGCTTGGGATTTTTTTTACAGCTCTAAGCCGTAAAACTCGTAAACCCAAATATTTTTGATATTCATTTCAACGTGATAACTCCCCGTGTTTTTAAAAAAGTATGGTATTAAACGACAGACAGACGGACAACGAAGCACAGTGTGCTTGATTTTTGACCATAGTCATGTTATTGCAGAATTGTGTAGTATTTAGGATTTAAAACGACTTGAAAAATTGCGGATTTAAACATCCTAATTCAAACAGAAATCAAACTATTTAATGCCTAAAATCTTAAAGCACCAATTGTTTTTTTTGACATACACTGGCCTGCAAAAATAAGTACTACACTTTAAAATTTCAATTTTTTCTAAACTATAGAAGTTATAGATTTAAAATATAAAACGTTTTACAGCCATTTTAATGTTCTTATGTCATCATCAGTAAATTGAATTTTACATTATTTTTCTTTCTAAATGAAAGGACGAATGAATTTTTTTTTCTGCTTAATATAACATTCGCCTATCCTTCATAAACTCTAATCCTGCCAAATCTCACACTCCTCTGTGCGCGCAATACATTAAAAATGTGGTATAAAGTTTCCTCTTCTCATATTCATTTAGAGATTAACAATAACTCTTCTAGTTTTGGGGTTTGAGTTGATTACCTGTATATTAATCGTATCCGAATATTAATAGATATTAGGTCAGTTGATTCACAAGATGGGCCCACGACTTGGTAAGACCCGCAGGTCGGCGCTGGATGCAGGCCGCTTCCAACCGCAGTTCCTGGAGATCAATGAGGGAGGCCTTTGTCCAGCAGTGGACGTCCTACGGCTTATATGATGATGATGATTCATTATGAAAAATAAGATCATTATTAATATTGAACTTTAATATTTTAGTAGGTATTTGACCTACTTATAGGTATTTCTTTTCGACAGAACACAATCTACGAGTGGGTGAGAGACCATCGCGTTCACCACAAGTTCTCAGAGACATCAGCTGACCCCCACAACGCAAATCGAGGGTTCTTCTTCGCCCACGTCGGCTGGCTGATGATGAAGAAGCACCCTGACGTCATCAGAGAAGGACAGAAGATGGAATTGAGCGATATTCAAAACGATCCGCTCATTAAATTTCACACACGGTAAGTTTTTAACCAAAGCTCTTTGATAAACAAAATATGTTTTTGCGTAAGTAGAAACAATTAAGAAGGAGTATGTTTTAGTTTCAGCAGGCACATATTTGATTGGGCAAACTTTGTTTTCCTTTATGTAGGCACTCACATAACTAAATGTAACCCTCCACCTACCATTGAATTGTTTAAATACGAAGATGTTATGAGAATATTATTTCCGAAAATGACTTGACATAATTTCTGACATAAATCTCCAGGATGCTTTGAAATATGTTAACCCCCGGGTTCATTTACCCCATAGACGACGACATTGTAAATGAATGGTAAATGGTCTACGATGTTACAGAATCCAATGTTTTTCATTAAAGAAACACTGGCTAAAAATCAATTATTGTTGTGTACCTAATTCTTTTTTTGAATAAAATAAACACAACCCCAGCTAGCATGACCACCCCAAAAACAATTCTCTCTACCTACGGTAGATTAGAGAAAATTACATTTTGGCGTAGAGTGTAGGAACATTTGTACGGTCGTGTTTCTACTAGGGCTGGTATTATTTTCTATGAGAAGTTCAATTTCACTACCATTCGGATTAACATGTTGGTAAGTACATCTCTTAATAATTCCAGATATTTCGTCCTCTTCAAGCTGCTGTTCTGCTTTGTCCTTCCCTGCCTGATCCCCTGTCTCGCGTGGGGGGAAACTGTGGGGCACTCTGTCCTCTCGCAGGCCACTCGCTACATGTTGTCTCTTAACTTCACGTGGTCTGTGAACAGCTTCGCGCATCTCTGGGGCAACAAGCCTTATGATCGGTAAGTACAAAATACTGTTACTAACCACCTTATTAATAAAATCGCCTTTTTCTTTTAATCTTCCTTGTAGGTATCTTTCGATCAGATTTAATACCTGTCAGTGCAAAAGACTAAAGATACAGCAAGTTTAAGGTCATACAAGACAGATCAACTCGTAAGGGATCGTTACCGTATCGCCTGTCGCCTCGTCGTCAACCAGGCGTCAACCAAACGTCAACCAAACGTAAACACGTAATCAAAGCAGATCAGCAGCTTGGCTACGGCTACGCGATGCTGCGCTTACGGTTCTCCGTCCACTGGTTGACGGCTAGGCGACACTAGTTTCACCGCTCGGGTACGGAGAGACGTAAGCGCGGGTACGGAGAGACGTAAGCGCGGGTAAGGAGAGACATAAGCGCGGGTTCGGAGAAACGTAAGCGCGGGTACGGAGAGACATAAGCGCGGGGACGACGAGCCGTAAGCGCACCGCACCGCGGTTCGTGAGCTTGTCCTGATCAATGCTGGATTAAGCAATCGCGGGGCCCGTAGCAAATTCTATCGAGGGGCCTATGTGGCGAAGGTGGGGAATGGATACGCGGGCCCCTCTTTTCCCCAGTAGCAATTTCTACTCTTGCCACATGGTTAATCCGAGGCGAGGCGATTACGTTACGATTCAGATAAGTGTGCATTGCAGTAGGAAGTTTCATACAAAGAATACCGAACGGCTCGAGTTAATACGGTGACGATCCCTTTCCGAGTTGATATGTCTGACCTTTATTAGTAACGCGGTAAGAGTTTGAACCTGGAAAGCGCAGCTAACAAATGATGCTAGGAGCAGTCATTGGGTAGATAGTAGATCAGGCCGCACAAGATAGGACGCTCAAGGAGGCAAATTCTCGTATTACACTTTTAAAAATAACAAAAGTTGACCTAAATGTGATTGGATTATGAATTGAGTATTTTTGCATTCTGTTCCATGAATATTAAACTTACGCTTATAATTTAAGGAATTTCCAAATCATACAAATACGTCAAATTTAAACATGTTTAGTCGCTAAATACGTTTAGGAATCGTTGTGCAAGCCGGAATAAAGTAGGTATGATCAACGATCGAAAAACTGTCTACTCGTCTTTTACAAAAGTCTACAGGGGTACCTACCTAATAGGTAGCAATCAATTACAGCGCGCGTGATACCCGATAACGCGATGACGTCATCAGATGAATTAAATTCGAGAGGGAAGCATTGTTACAATTTACCATTAGGATTCATAATTCATATCTAACATAACTAATTTTTTACAACACCTACTTACAAACACCACCTCCTAAATTATAAAGAAAGACTTGGCGTAACTGCTACCTAGGTACTCAAACTCTTAATGTATTTCAGGCAAATCATGCCAGTAGAGAACTTCGGTGTTTCCATCGTGGCGTTGGGTGAGGGCTGGCATAACTACCACCACACGTTCCCGTGGGATTACAAGGCGTCGGAACTGGGCATGTCCTTCAATCTAACTACGGTTCTACTAGATCTCTTCGCAAGAATCGGCTGGGCCTATGACTTGAAAGCTGCTTCCTCGGCTCTGGTGCAGGCGGTGGCAGAAAATAGAGGAGAAAAGAGTGAAAAACTAGAGTAAAAGTTGCACTATAACCGTGTATCTCGTCTGATAATAATGATTGCCTAATAGCTAGTAGGTACTAAGTCTGCAAAAGAAGAGTACCTACAGGAATAGTCTACCCTAATCCATGCTTATATTATAAATTTGAAAGTAACTCCGTCTATATGTCTGTTTGTTGCGTTTTCACGACTTATCGGCTGGGCCGATTTCGATAAAATTTGGTATGCAGATAGATTATGATCTGGATTGAGGCTACTTTTTATTGACAAACCACGCGTGTAAAGCCGCGGGCTGATGCTTATCGCTTACTATGATAGACTATCTCAATAATAAGGTAGATAGAGTCTGGCTAATGAAAGTTGATACTGAAAAAGCGCGGCAAATTTAAAAAATATCAGCATGGCAGCCCTAAAGTAAAAAGTTGGAACAACTCACTTTGATACTTTGACATTTATTTTTATTTTACTAGTGGATGCTTGCAATTTTGTCCGCGTTATGACGAGATTAAAAGTAGCTTATAGCACTTGTTAACTTTTTATTAACTCCATACCAAACATCACACGTATACGTCACTCCATTGTGGCGTATTAAAGGAACAAACAGACTATCAAACACTATCATGAGTATCAATATTATCATGAGTTTAAATATTTGTAAATCTATGTGAGTATGTATCTAAGAAAACAACACCATATATTTTTATACTGATTTTTAATCACTATAATCAAAATCTGAATCTAAAAATTCAACATGGAGAGAATCGTCAGAATCACTGGAGTCGCTGCTGTCTCTTAAATTGATAATGAAGCTTTGTAAATTATTTTCAGTTATATGGTCTCTTCTTTTGTACTTGTCTTCCACATGAATGACATGGTCTGTTATTTTTTTCCAATCATCTGCTGTAATACACTCAAAAGATTGTTTTATGAGATCCTCGAACTCTTTTGGAGTTCGGCTTACATTTTTGCTTCTCACATTTCTTTTTGCTAGACTCCATATGAGTTCTATAGCATTTAGGTCACAATGATATGGAGGAAGTCTTAGCACTTCATGTCCGTTTTGGCTTAAAAGTTCATCAGCTTCATAAATAGGTACTGGTGTGTTCTGTTTTACTAAGAAGAGCAACTCTGCTTTTGAATTGTATGTTTCAAATGAAATACCATTCAATGTAAGCCAATTATGTATCTCTAACTTTCGATTTTGAGATGTGGGCGATTTATTTATTATGATAGAATGGTATGATGCATTGTCCATTACAATTACACTTGGTTCATTCAAATTGGGCATAAGCTTTTCTTGAAGCCATTTGTTGAAGTTTGTGGAATTCATGTCATGGTGGTAGTCGACCATTTTCGATTTGGTTCTAAATACTAACAATGAGTTTGGAACAGGGCCTTTCTCTGATCCTGCATGCACAATAATATATCGTTTTCCTGACGATATATTTTCAATTATTCCACTTGGTGATGGACCTTGCCAACATTTTTTAGGCTTATAGGTTTTGTGGACATAAGTTTCATCTAAGTAGATTATTGGCTTGCCTTCTGCACGTTTCGATGCAATGGTACGCAAAAAGCGATGTCTCCATGCAGCTATATCATACCGTTCAATTAATAATGAACGTTCATTTTTGTTTTTCTTAAATTCATAACCGTTGGCTAATAATATGCGACGGAGAGTTTCACGACATCCACCAAATTCTATACTTTCTTTTAACTCTACCAACAAATATCTTAATGTTGGTACTTGTTTCCTCACAATGTAAAATTCGTTTACTTTATTACGAATAACATCCATATCGAAACTATCTAAGTTCGACACTTTTGAAGGGTCAGGTCGTTTTTTACCTGGAGTCCTCCAGACCCCTTCGTTCACCGCACCTTCTTTTTTAATTCTATTCAATGTAATAACCCTTACATCTGTAAAAAGAATAAAATAAAATGTCAATTATCGTGAGTCTCATAACTAAGAAATAATAGAAAATACACAAGTATTACAAAATTAGTCTAAAATTAACGTTGAGTGAAAACTTACCAGTGAGTGAAGATAGTTATTCTAAGTACTGGTTCTGCGATTTCATCATATCTTTTTGATCTAAATCTGTGATCTTTTCAATTGCTTGTTTTACTTCAGCAGTTCGTGCATTATCCTCAAGACTATCTGTAAAAGAACAATAACATTATATAAAGTAACTAAAACTAATATGTACCTTATTTAAAATAAAAAAATATCAAGACATTTTGACCGTACTAACCTAAAAAAATCAGTCACAGTACGTAAACAATCCTGTTTTTCTCGCAATACGGCTTGTTTTACAAGCTTTTTCTCTTCATATTTCGAAATCATACAAAACAATAGTTTTCGCACTTCACTCTTTATAGTTTTATTCATTTTTATAGCATTAACACGGATATATATAACGAAACATCAACAACACGCCATCTTGTTGCGTCAGAGATAGGGATACCATACACTGATTCTGATTTTACCAAATCTTTCGGAAAACAGCCGAAAATTAATTTCTTTAAAATAAAATTGCCAAGTTTTCTCTAGTAAATAGTGTACCTAATTAATTAAGCTATTTATTAGACCAACTTAAGGCTTAGTGTTGCTCTTGAAATGATCCAACACGTACATACGATACTTATTTTCGATGAATACAATTTTAGCACACGTACGAATTTTTAAAACTCATTTTATAAAATGTTTAAAATAAGTTTGTTTTAAAAATGCCTTTTTGGAATTAATTGTTCCTAAGTACTTTCTGCTTAAAATACCCCAATTTGTAAGGTAAATATCCGATGGTAGGAACACTTTAGTGTTGTCATATAAAAAGTTTGCAAAAAAATCCAGTATCTACTTTCGTTAGCCAGACTCTATTAGGTAACTTAGATAACAATATTGTGTTAATGGAAATTACAAATCTGGTTCTAAATTTCTGTATTTAAGGGATTTAACTGAAGTTGGTGGATAAAAATAGTTTATGTATTTTATTATGGTCTTAAGTTATTTATGGTGTCATTAACCCTAGGGTGTGTCTTGTTTTTGCTTACCTTTTCTGATAGAAAGTACTTACCTGTTATCTGGTAGCCAGTTGTAGCTAATAATCAGCGGTGGGCAGTATTTGAATTACTTGTAATTAAAAAACAAATAGGTACCTACGTATTTTGCATTTGTAACTCAATTACTTCGTTAAATTGTTATTTGTAATTGGTATTTCAAATACGTGACGCTGAGGTATTTTGTAGTTAGTATTTCAAATAATTATGGCTATAAAATACATCTGCACGTAAATACATTTAGCGATCTTATTATTGGTACGAAAAAAGCGCTCGATAGTTTTCGTAACTATTTGTTAGCAAAATGGTGACCGCTAAATATGACAATCTTTAAAGTTGGCAACACTGCACCTATACTGCACGTCAAATTGGCAAGTACCTAACGCTGGACTTTATTTTGTATCTTGTATTTCAAATACACGGCTTAAAAATATTTTGTATTATAAATACGTGCGAGATAGTATTTAGTAATTTGTATTTTAATTAACGCAAAGCATGTATTTTGCCCGGCTCTGCTAATAATGTAGATGTTATTATTAAGGAATTGCTAATAAGATGCTTACCTAAAATTAACTACTGAATGATTTTATTTATAGCACTGTTTGTACCTTTAAAACCTTTAATTTGCGAAACCTCAGTGCCCAAAATACCTTAATAACAGGTAGGTAATAAAACGCTAAAGTGCAAATCTGACTCGCGCACCAAGCGAGGGAGTGCGACGGATCTGTAATAACTAGTAGATTAATAAACGAGAGGTTAAACTGTCTTGGGTCACGGGCGCTTTATTGAATCCCGAACGTAACGAAGGAGTCTCGAGTTAGAATCCTGAGTGCACAGAGGGATATTAGCACGCCTAAGATGCAGACAGCTTTATCCACGAGGAGAATACTCTACTTTTCACTATTTTTGCCAGACAATAAAAACCCAGAAGCTTGGGATTTTTTTTACAGCTCTAAGCCGTAAAACTCGTAAACCCAAATATTTTTGATATTCATTTCAACGTGATAACTCCCCGTGTTTTTAAAAAAGTATGGTATTAAACGACAGACAGACGGACAACGAAGCACAGTGTGCTTGATTTTTGACCATAGTCATGTTATTGCAGAATTGTGTAGTATTTAGGATTTAAAACGACTTGAAAAATTGCGGATTTAAACATCCTAATTCAAACAGAAATCAAACTATTTAATGCCTAAAATCTTAAAGCACCAATTGTTTTTTTTTGACATACACTGGCCTGCAAAAATAAGTACTACACTTTAAAATTTCAATTTTTTCTAAACTATAGAAGTTATAGATTTAAAATATAAAACGTTTTACAGCCATTTTAATCAGCTTTCTTTGAAATTATAATAAATTATACATTAGTAACATTTTTATGTCTAAAAACAGATAAAACAATAAAATAAGCCATGTTTAGCTTAGTGTCATACATAAAACTCAATTAACATTTACAAGTATGTTCTACATGTTATTTATTTTTAAATAACTGGTATTGCCTCCTCGGCCTCTGCTTACAGCTTCAAGTCGATTTGGCATACTGAACACAAGGTTTCGGAGCCGATGTTGGGGAATATTCTCCCATTCTTCTATTAGGGCCTGTTTTGGTGCCCTGAGGGTGGTAGGTAGTGCTCTGCGGCTTCTGACTAGCCTCCCTAGCTCATCCCAGGCGTGCTTAATCCGTTTGAGATCAGGACTTCTTGATGGCCAAGCCATCACGCTGATACAAACCTCCTAAATATACTCTTGCACGACCCGAGCCGTATGTGACCGGGCATTATCATGCATCAGCATCGATTCATCACCCATATTTACTAAATACCGCCCTGCATATTCATTGAGAACCTCCTGGGCATATCTTTCCCCAGTCAGAGTCCCATTTTCTATGGTCACTAACTCTGTGCGACCTTCTGAAGATATGCTAGCCCATACATGTTCACTGCCTCCACTGTACTGGACTCTTTCTGAGAAGCAGGCTTGAAGGTATCACTCACCAGGTCGCTTGTAGACACTTTGCCTTCCATCAGAAGTGTAAAGTGAATCGAGATTTATCTGTAAACATAATTTTTGACCATTCTTCTTGATCCCACTGTACGTGTTCACGGGCGTATTGCAGTCTCACTACTCGATGCTCTCTTTCGATTTCGGGGCCACTCGCTGGTCTTCGGGGTTTCAAGTTTGCTTCAACCAGTCTACTTCTCACTGTATTGTCACTAATGTAGTCCCTTCGGGTCTGAAGAAGCTGTTGCTGGACTTCAACTGCATTTAGGGGGCGATTTCTCGACACCGCACCTTCGCATTACTTTCTGGACCGTTCATAACGTCACTCCCACCATTCTTACAGTACGACGCATACTGATGCCTAGTTCCAGAAAAGTTATGATCCTAGCACATTCTTCAGGTAAAAGAGGCATGATAAATAAGTTTATGTGGCAATACCAGTTATTAAAAAATAAATAACATGTAGAACATACTTGTAAATGTTAATTGAGTTTTATGTATGACACTAAGCTAAAAATGGCTATTTTTAATGTTTTATCTTTTTTTAGACATAAAAATGCTACTAATGTATAATTTACTATAATTTCAAAGAAAGCTGATAAAAATGGCTGTAATACGATTTTTTATTTTAAATCTCCAACTGCTATAGTTTAGAAAAAATTTAAATTTTAAAAGTGTAGGACTTATTTTTGCAGGCCAGTGTATATGCCGAAATAAGTAGGGTTTTCCAAAAAATTACTTTCCTGAAAATATGCATAATTCACACGGGAGTTCTACTTTAACGTTTGAAATCCTAAACACTACCTGATTCTGCAATAAAAAGACCTTGCCCGAAAATCAAATCAAATTCCACACTGTGCGAAGTGATCCTCCTATAAGCCCATAAGGTTTTCTTTAAACATTTTGATGTACGGAACCCTAAAAATATAAACTTAAAAATGACTGTGCAGTTTACCAACAGTTTATTTTTTTACATAAGAAAGAAGTACCTACCTAACTGGCATAACACAATTTTCTTTTTGTGTTTACAAAAACAAAAAATATATAGGTATGTATGTAGGTAAAAAATTATCTTAAAATGTAGATGAAAGTAGAAAACTTGTTAGCTAAAAACAATAACAAGCTTCAACCTCCATCTACATTTTCTTCACTTTGCATAAAGTAGACAATCATGGAAATTTTGTAGTACCTTAGTTAGGGTTGCCAGACGTCCCGTATTTCCCGGAACGTCCCGTATTCCAGCCATAATTTTAAAAGTCCCGCCGGGACAGACTCTGTCCCGTATTTTAACATTGAAACAATGAAATAATATGGTTTCTCAGAAAACACACGTAGACGTAGGCGGCAAAGGGAGAGTGGTCGCTTTTGCACTGCAGGGGTAACAGTGTGAGCTCGACAGCACCCTTTGTGACGAAGCAGCTCTATTTAGAGAGGCACTGCTTCTCCCGCTCAGCCGGGGAGGAGACTAAAAAAGGTGTCCTAAAAATTGCTTATCCCAAAAACATATGGGAGGTAGTAACCGCGACTGCCTACGCATCCATTAACTCGTGGTCGAAACAAGAATAAGATTATAAATAAACAGCAACATTAATCCATTAATCTCGAAATAATACACGTAAAATGATATTCGGTGCCTGGAACGTACGTACACTCCTCGACCGTGCTGGCAATGTGTGCCCTGAACGAAATACAGCAATTGTAGCTCGAGAGCTCGGACGCTACGATGTGGACATCGCTGCTCTTAGTGAAACTCATCTGGCTGAAGAAGGCGAGCTAGTAGAACACGGTGGAGGATATACATTTTTCTGGAAAGGTACAGCTGCCACTGAGCCCGGAAGATCTGGGGTGGGCTTTGCAATTATAAACAAAATTGTCTCTAAGCTAGAAGAGCAACCCGTTGGTATATCTGATCGAATTATCTCACTGCGTCTAAGCTGTCCAATTTAAAGCAGGTGGACAAATTTAAGTATTTAGGTAGCTCCATCACAACTAAAACTGATCTCGACTCTGAAGTTAACTATAGAATAGGTGTTGCCGCCGCTGCTTTTGGAAAACTGCGAGTCGAAGTTTTTTATTCCCATCATATCAAGCTGAGCACAAAAATCAAGGTTTACATGGCGATCTTCTTACCGAATATTCTATACTCTGCAGAAACGTGGTGCCTGTACCGCAGGCACATAAAAACCCTTGACAGGTTTCATCTCAAGTGTCTCCATGACATTATGAACATTCAAAGGTTAGAAATACTGATATTCTTCGACGTGCTAATGTTTGCAGTATGGAAGCGTACCTGATGCGCCGTCAGCTGCGGTGGTGCGGGCATGTATCGCGTATGCCCAACGAGAGAGTGGCGAAGCGCATTTTCTATTCGAAGCTTCTAAACGGAAAGCGGAAAAGTGGTGGACAACTCCTCCGATACAAAGACGCTCAAAAGAGAAACTTGAAGAAGAGCTCGATTGAGCCCTCTCATTGGGAATTACTGGCAGAAAATAGGCCAGATAGAATGGTAACTTACCAAAACAAATCGTAAGATTTTGCAAATAATTAAAATAATTTTCCATGCCATTTCTAAGTAGCGCCATTCGCCCGCTTTCAGAACGATCTAACTGACGATTTCTGTTGATTGAGTGAAGCGAGATCTCTAAATCAACTTGGGCAAATCGGTGTTGTATGTATGTACATATGTATGTTTGCTTGACCGAGAATAACTTTCGAACGTTTATCCGATCACCGTGAAATTTGGTACAAAGGTAGTGGTGGCACAATTTCGGTGCGACTAAATGAGCTAAAATGTGTGTGGGGGGGGGGGGGCTGTTGTTGAGATATTGGGATTCAAGAGGGGTAAAAACAAACAAAAATGGGACTATCCGGTCAAGTGGCACGTCTAATGAAGGAATTTGTGAGTACATTTCTACCCCTTTATATTTTTAATTTAAACCTTATAGTTTTTAAGTTATTAGCCATAATAAAAACTGAACTTTGACAAAATTCACAGGGTACACCAGTGACCCCACAGTATTGAAATTCAGTATGCGTTTAGCTTTAGTGACAGAAATATAGGGAAAAGTCTCAAATCCAGAATAACTAGAATTTCTACCTACCCCAAAAAAGAATAACCAATGTACATGAACCAATGTTAGCTGTAATTTGAATGAAACTGTATGTCAAGTGTTTTGGTTATTTATTTCGTGGCACGATTTTGATAGTCAAATATTACAAATAATATTTTTTGTTGTTATGGGAGACTCGTGAGATCTCAGTTCGGGACAAACCACTAGTAAATAAAAATTTAAATACCGTCGGGAATAGTGTAGCTTTCTATAAGTGGAATAATTTTCAAGATCGATCCAACATTCTGATATAGTTTCAGAGATAACTCCCTACAAACACTACAAAGTTTACCGCTTAAACTCAGTGTCACAAAACACTGTTTATTAATGTGTGTGTGACTGAGTGACCACATGGTTTTTTGTAGTTTTTATGACTAAGGTTTATTAAAAGTTATTGAAAGCCTTATTCGTACAAAAATCAAAAGCTAACGACTTTATTTTCAAGTGGCGCACAACAAGAGAAGTTTAAAAAAAATTAAATTTTGTCTTCAAACATGTACCCGCAAATTTAAGTAAATTTATTACTGTATGACTTAAATATGATATTACTCCTTTTTTTAGAGTCTCATCTTACGATTAAATTCATTACATTTTTTTTAACATTTAATAAATACTTGCACTTTATTAAATTTACTTGGAAATCGCAGCTGACAAATAAGTGAATTTTAAGAAATACCAAATAGAAGACTTTAAAAAGATTTTTGAATTTAAATTTTTCTAGCTTTCTGGGTTGTCATTGCTTTACTAAAAAAACATCTCAATCAACCTTTACAATAGTTTATGGGCTTATTAAATGTAAATACACTACCACTTCTTGGCATTTGTTTGCAAGCATCGTTGCTATGACAACAGGCTGTAATAGTTTTTTGACAGCATAGAAAACGGCTTGTGATAGACACCCTACCTCATATATTGCATAGAAAACGGCTTGAGATAGACACCCTACTTCATATATTGCATAGAAAACGGCTTGAGATAGACACCCTACTTCCTATATTGCATAGAAAACGGCTTGAGATAGACACCCTACTTCATATATTGCATAGAAAACGGCTTGAGATAGACACCCTACTTCATATATTGCATAGAAAACGGCTTGAGATAGACACCCTACTTCATATATTGCATAGAAAACGGCTTGAGATAGACACCCTACTTCATATATTGCATAGAAAACGGCTTGAGATAGACACCCTACTTCATATATTGCATAGAAAACGGCTTGAGATAGACACCCTACTTCATATATTGCATAGAAAACGGCTTGAGATAGACACCCTACTTCATATATTGCATAGAAAACGGCTTGAGATAGACACCCTACTTCATATATTGCATAGAAAACGGCTTGAGATAGACACCCTACTTCATATATTGCATAGAAAACGGCTTGAGATAGACACCCTACTTCATATATTGCATAGAAAACGGCTTGAGATAGACACCCCACTTCATATATTGCATAAAAAACGGCTTGAGATAGACACCCTACTTCATATATTGCATAGAAAACGGCTTGAGATAGACACCCTACTTCATATATTGCATAGAAAACGGCTTGAGATAGACACCCTACTTCATATATTGCATAGAAAATAGTAAAAAGCAATTAACTTTTTTAATTAGCAATGAATCAGGGATATAAACATACAATTTTATAAAAACCATCCACAAACAGTAGATACAATGTGATGGTGGTATAACTTTAGCTATCAAAAGTAATACAGATTTATGGTATAAATTCTTATGAGTTAACAGATACAGGCAGCAGTCGTTCCAAGTAGTTATGTGATGGTTTGGGCATAGCAGCTTTACCCTTTTTCTGTCTGACGTAGACAACGCCTTAGTTACACTAGCAGAAACATATCCGTGTTGTTTGGCTCTGAATCTGGAGACGCGAAACAAAATCCTGTTGTCCTTAATTAGTCTTTCGTTGAAAAATATTTTTCGAGGGGTGCCTGCCGCCTCCAGATCAGCACTGCTAGTGTTTTTCCGTGACTTGGTGGCTTTGAGCACTTGATCCCGCTTTGTGCGGCGGAGAAGACGAAACACTACTGGGCACGACATCCGTGTACTATCTTCTGGCAGTGCCGTGGTCACAGGCGGTCGGCGTGGTCCCACGCGGCTCACCCAATCTATGTCTCTGTTCTCGATTTCGACTCCCATTTTGTTAGCTGCCCCAAGTACAGTATGGTACAGGTTTTTAGAAGTATTCTCCGGTATACCGACTATAACGATTTCGTTTCTCAGACTTACTTGTGCCTGCGCTTTTAATTCGTTTTGCAACTGAAGCACGGTGACTTGTAGGGTTTCAACTTCAGTGTCACGCTTTTCTAGGTACCTTAGTCGCTCATCGTTATCTGCCAGCTTAAGCATTACGTTGTCTATTTTCCCAGCGGTAAAGGAGAGAGACTCGGTCACGTCGTCCGACTTTGCCTTCACAGATGAGAACTCGTTAGTGAGTTGACGCAATTGGTCAGTCAGCTGGTTCAGCTCGGAACCCATGGAGTCAGACTTCTTCCAAGTGGTAACATTTTCGGAGCCACCAGCACGAACTGGAGTAGGTAAGGCTGTTGTCACCTACTTTTTTCTGTGCACTACAGCAATCAGAGCACTTCCAGAGCCTCCTGCGTTCCGCATTTAAAGAAGACACGCAAAACGTTTTGTAGTATAAGCATTTTACTGCACTTACATGGACTTCATCATGATGAGTAAAGTAAATGTTTAACTTTTTCAAAAATGTTGCCTTACCGAGACAGGATTATACCAAGTATGCAGTAGACCGCTCTGTGGAAGCTACTCTTTGACAGCTTCGTTTTTGTGATGCAACAAATAGTGATAAATAGTGGCACAAAGCAGAGAAATAGTGACGCTGGAGTTTAGGAGATATTTAGGTCATTCACTGAGGGTTCTAACTTGACGTCAAGTCAGAAGCCTCACCAAGAATGGCAATTCTAATTAGTTGTCATTAAAAAAGCTAGTCTACTTAATTATGATTAAAATTATATTTACCTACACGTTTAGATAAACCACGTAGTACACATAGCAACTTACTTTCTTGCCTAACAGTATCGTTCGAATAGAGTTCATAACTGATCTTATGTCACCATTAGTAAATAGAAGTATACATTAACTTTCTGCGTAAATGAGCATTTGATGCAAAAATGGATGAATCAAACTAGTTTTTATCCAATATTAGTCACTATTTCCAGCACAGTTTTTTGGCATACTTCATGTTTTATAACTCGCTGCCGTTTTGCCGGGACCAAAGCATCAAGTTAGCAGCCTCAACAATAGGCTATGATATCTCAGCTTCTATTGAATCTCTATTATTGAAACTTGGCGTCACTATTTCAGCACAGTTTTTTGGTATATAAATCATCACGATCCATGCGACCGTTCTTGGTTAGGCGTATTTCTTGACGTCAAGTTAGAACCCTCAGTGAATGACCTGAATATCGCCTAAACTCCAGCGTCACTATTTCTCTGCTTTGTGCCACTATTTATCACTAGAGTTCATAACTGATCTTATGTCATCATTAGTAAGTAGAAGTATAGAATAATTTTCTGGCTAAATGAAAAGATGAATTAAACTAGTTTTTATCCAATATTAGTCACTATTTCGGCACAGTTTTTTAGCATAGTTGAAACCACAAAATGCCATTGCGAGGCTTCCAACTTGATGTACACATTTAATTATGAATTATTCTCAAAGTATGTACTTCCCTACGCAAGTGAGGGTTGTAATAAATACCTATCCATGTAGATATCTACATACATGTCATGTGTATGCTCATAGCCACATCATAAGTAAATACAATAAAAATACAACAATAGATGGTTTGGTTTTGATGTAGATGATCTCGCTACTTGTAATATTAATCGGTACCCAAATCTTAATAATTACTAGTCGCCAGTGTAGGGTATTTTATTATTATTTTTATTGCTTATTTTTAACATACGCCTATATTTCATAAACTTTAATCCTGCCAAATCTCACACTTCTCTGTACGCGCAATACGCTAAAAATGTGGTATAAAGTTAACTCTTCTCATATTCATTTAGAGATTACCAATCGCTCTTCTAGTTTTGGGGTTTGAGTTGATTACCTGTATATTAATTGTATCCGAATTTTAATAATTATAAGGTCAGTTGATTCACTATGAAAAGTAAGATCATTATGAATATTGACCTTTAATTTTTTTAGTATTTGACCTACTTATAGGTATTTCTTTTCGACAGAACACAATCTACGAGTGGGTGAGAAACGATCGCGTTCACCACAAGTTCTCAGAAACATCAGCTGACCCCCACAACGCAAATCGAGGATTTTTCTTCGCCCACGTCGGCTGGCTGATGATGAAAAAGCACCCTGACGTTATCAGAGAAGAACAGAAGATGGAATTGAGCGATATTCAAAACGATCCGCTCATTAAATTTCACACATGGTAAGTTTTTCAACAAAGCTTTTTGATAAAACAAAATGTGTTGTTTTATCAAACAAAAACACAAGTAGAAACAATAAAAAAAAACAAAATGTTTTTATTTCTATAAAATATAGAACTTCACCAAAGTTGTTGAGATCTTTTTTTAATTATATTATAAATACTTGTGTGAGAAGACCCCGCACTTCAATAGCCATACAATTTATTTATATATGTTACAGATTTTTACATGGAATACCATTAAAAATCTATGTTATGGTTACCCAACAGTAGCGAGCACATACGGTGTATATGGGTAGAATGTATATATACGTGTGTGCATGTAAGTTAGTTGTTGTGTTTGCGTGTGTAAGTGTTTTTGTGTGTGTGTATGTGTATTTGTGAGTTATTCTTTTCATCTATGTGTGTGTTTGTGTGTCAGGGTGCGTGTACTGTATGAGTATAGGGAGTAAAAGATTGTGAATTGTGTGCATGCGTGTTTTGGTGTAAAGCTAGACATAAATACTTATATAATATTATTATGATGTATACTAACAAAATACAATATAAATCTAGTATCAGGCAGGATACAATTTGCATAAGTGATTCAGTCTCATCATAACTTTTTATGAGTAAACAACTAGTGACCGTTTTCTTGCAGTCATAATCAGTGATCGGAGTAGGTAGAGCTGTTTAGGTTCATTGACCGCAAACATTGATGTTAATATGTATATTCCATTAGATTCCGACTAATCCTCCGGAATTGCTTGAAGCTGCATCGTATTATAGAAAATATTATGAAGAAATAATTAATGTTGTTTCTCGATTAAACAGCTTTGAATCAATGGCAATACGAAATGCGAAAAATATTCTAGAAAAAGAGTATCTACAGAATCAATTAGTGTATATAGAAAATCATTATACGATTATTTTACTTTCTTTAAAAAAGTTGCAGAAACGAAATTTAACATTAAACAACTCATTTTTGGCTTTTGATCAGTTCAAAAGCCAAAAATGAGTTGCTTAATGTTAAGCAACTCATTTTTGGCTTTTGATCAGTTCAAACGCCAAAAATGAGTTGCTTAATGTTAAGCAACTCATTTTTGGCTTTTGATCAGTTCAAAAGACAAAAATGAGTTGCTTAATGTTAAATTTCGTTTCTGCAGCTTTTTTAAAGAAAGTAAAATAATCGTATAATGATTTTCTATATACACTAATTGATTCTGTAGATACTCTTTTTCTAGAATATTTTTCGCATTTCGTATTGCCATTGATGCAGAGCTGCTTTAAATGAGTGTGATTCTGATATAATATAACTTGAAAAAGTTTTGGATAGGAATCCTGACATTGATATCCTCAGAGGATTTGAAGAAAAATTGTCAAAAAATGAAGTAAATGATGAAATTTTGTCATATAAATTTGTTCCACTAACATCCACAGATGTCGAACGCCTTTTTTCTACTTATAAATGGGTGTTAGATGTTAAAAGAAATAGACTAAAATTAGAAAATTTAGAAAAAATAATGGTAATATATTTTAACTTAGGTCACTTATGTACTCAGTCTTCTACTGAAGCTGAAGACGAACTAGACCAAGAAATAGATAATTTCTTGGTCTAGTTCGTCTTGAGCTTCAGTCACAGATGTCGAACGCTTCTTTTCTACATATAAATGGGTGTTAGATGTAAAAAGAAAAAGAGCGTTCGACATCTGTGGATGTTAGTGGAACAAATTTGTAGACAAAATTTAACCATTTACTTCATTTTTTGACAATTTTTCTTCAAATTCTCCAAGAACGACATTTTTTGTTTGAATAAGTAAATTATCGTTTAACGTGTTGATCAATTTAACCAGGATTTTATTGTAAATACATATAGCTTGTTCTGTTTGTATATTTTAATTTTTTGAGGAACAAATAACTTGTATGGTAATATGTTCTTGTACAACTTCAGAATGATAATGTTATATGATTGTTGAGTCTTGTATGAATATAAGAAATTGTTACATAAAAAATATATGTGGTTTAATGAATCAAGTTTCTATCTATTTAGTATACTATCCTTAAACCCGTCCTTATACTTGCCCGTCGGAGAGGAAGTGTATTCTTTCATTACGCCTTAAGGCGTAAATAAGGGGGGGTATGTGTTTTATGCTTTAAAAGTTGCACTGCCTAGCATGTAGACGCATACCTGCCTTACTTGACTCATCTAGGCGAGTAAGGCGCGAATGGTTTTAGGGGAGAGCGCAACAGTCGTTAAGATCCCTAAGACAAGCCTGGTGGGGGGATCCTTCACGTGGTTGTCCCATGTTCTTGGTCTAGTTCCATCTGAAATAGACGTAACTGAAACCATCAGACGAACACTACCTGGGATGGCGAGGTCATGTCCCGGCGGGTCCACCATCGATAGCAGATTGTTGGATAGTAATGACCTCCCGCGTGTTTGTGCCGTGCGCGGGGTCCCGTACCGGAGGATGAGGGAATCCTGGAGGTTGAGAACGTGGTGAGCCGGCAGATGCCCACTACTTTCAACACACCTCTTTGGTCCGGATTTCTCTTCACACGGGTGGTCGTGAGCTAGCCACTCGCGATCAATCGGCTGTGACGCCCCGTCTGAGGGTCGTTGGCGAGGGTCCCTAACTGGGGGAAGGCAGACGGCGTGGCGCGGAACCCGGTGGTGTGTGTGTGTGGCTTCCTCTTTGGTCACATGCAGCCCCGGAATTCTTCGCAACGTTGAGTCTCGTCTATCTTACAGGGTGCGGGCCCTAAGTCTATGTATAACTCTGGCGATCGCATGCAGAGCGTGCGACGTCCCCGACTGAGGACTCCATGGCGGGTGGAGAAATACATATGGTGATGAAACTTTTACTAACATTATGGCCTCGAAAAGAAATACAAATAACCCCTCCCTTGCTGCAAATGCAGCCTCCCTCCGGAACTCTGCTGCGTCCTCGGATGCGCAAGTTCCCCCTAATGCTAGGGCTGCTGCGTCCTCGGACGCGCAAACACCCCTCACACCACGGGCTGCGTCCCCAGACGCGCCATCCCGGAACACGACTTCGACTCTGAAAGCGGTGGGTTCCAACAAAGCCAAGTCACTGACTGCGGTCAGCAGGGGCAGGGCGGGTTCTGCGGGAGAGTTAAACTTGGGTAAGGCCCCGTTTCAGACGGCGCCTAGCACAAGCAAGGCGACCCCGCATAATTTGCCCAGCCTCAGCAAGGCATCGTCCACGACTCAGCTGCGTGGGAACACTAAAGCCGCCTCCCGGAGCGAGTCGTCCTCCCTAAACTCCCTGACTGTCTCAACCGACGCGCCCCTCGGGGCTCTGTCAACCGACACGGTCATCGAACTGTCGGCTCTAAAGGATGCCATTACAACGCCACATTCGGAACCAACCTGGACTATGGTCTCTCCCAGGAAGAAAACCAAGAGCAAAGTTAAAAAATCCCAGCAGGCCAAGGTGGAGACCCAGGCAAGGATGCAGGCAAGGCAAAAGGTTGCTGATAGGGGGCGCCAGCTTCACTCTGAAGTCAAGCCCTTGACTCAAGTAGGCGCGACTTCTAGCCACGCCGAACAGGTCCTAACGTAGGCAGCGCCCGAGGCAGCGCCAGCGTCAGCCGACAGCAACCTTCCCCGCCGCCAATCCAAGCCTAGAGGTAAACGCGCTGGCAAGTTGGCGAAGACCCAGCTCAACACCACGGCAGGCACTAGCATGCCGAAACAAAACTCCAAGCGATCTCGGCCCGAAGATACAACCACGCCCACTGGAGACAGCAAACGCGTGAAGCCGGGAACGAGCTCAAACCGAGTAACCACCAGTTACGCCGCCTCGTTCAGGGCCAATGAACTCTGCGTTGCTGTAATGACCGAACCATACCTTGACCTCACCGCAGAACAAGCCACCGGAATTCGCACCAGTCTGGAGCTGAAGTTCGAGGATGACCTTTTGGATCCTGCAACAGCGGCTAAAACAGCGAAGGTGCGCTTCCGTGGCAAGGCTCACTTTAGCGAGGGCGTCCTCAAGTTTTGGGGCAAAGACGATGTGGCGCTTGAGTGGCTACGTCTTGCAGTGAGCAATACCCCATCACCAATCGCCGACACGAAGCTTGTGGTCAGACCGCAAGCCGAAATCCGGCGTAGGATCTTGTGCGGTTTGTTCGTCCCTGATTTCAACAGGGACATTAACAAACTGCACAAGCTACTTACAGTGCAGAACCCAGAGGTCAACATCAACTCATGGTCTCTGATCAGGGCAGAGAAGCAGGCGGAACGGGAGATACCTGGAGTACACCTGCTCCTCAGAATACCCGAGACCGATGTTGAAACACTCAAAAAGCGGGAGCGACGCCTGTACTGGCACTTTGGCAATATCTATGTCCGGATACTGGAGGAGGATGTCGATAAAGCCAAAGGCATCGCTCAAACCGATCAACCTGCTCAACCCCAATACAATCCCGGGGTAGATCCCTCAGCGCATCCATCTCCACACCAACACGAGATGGATGTAGAGGTCGATCCCCCATCGACCCCAAAAGCAGACGAGGAATGCTTTCTCGATGTCGAGGGGAGCGAGACCAGTTAAAGCTGCCTCAACTCCTCTCCGATCCGAGACTGCTAGCTCCACTCCAACCATACAAACAAACCTCCAGCACAGCCTCACTGCTACGGCTTCCTTACGCAGAACACTGGAGGAAAACACTGAGACCATTGCCCTAATCCAGGAGCCGTGGATTAGGAAAGGCAGGATCTGTGGTCTTAACAACATCGGTGGGAAACTTATATTCGATACCACCGTAAGAAATCCTAGAACCTGTATATTTACTCCCAAACATGTTCAAACACTATTAATCACCGAATTCTGTTCCAGAGACCTAACAGCTGTTAGGTTTCCTACAACAACCAACAAACAGCCTCACGATATAGTTCTAGCGTCGGCCTACCTGCCAAGTGACTAGGACATACCATCGTTGGAGCTGTCATCACTGGTGGAGTACTGCGAAAGAGAAAAGCTGGAACTCATCATCTGCACCGACTCCAACGCGCACCACACCTTGTGGAGCAGCGATAAGTCTAATGCCCGTGGAGAGGAATTGGTAAACTATCTTCTCACTACTAACTTAACACTACTAAACAAGGGCTCGGAACCGACATTTGTCAATTCCCGAGCCCAAACCATCATGATCTAACACTCTCAACAGAAAATGTATCCAAATCAATCACCGACTGGCACGTCTCAAACGAAGCCTCATGCTCGGATCACAGATGGATACGTTTTAACCTTAGTACGACACTACCCATACCACAACCTAGGCGCGTTCCGCGTAAGACGGACAGGTCCAAATTCGTAAAAACAGTCCAGTCAGCTCTCACGGCTGTGACCGCGCCGACAAACAACATAGCTGTCGGAGACATTGAAATGTATGTAAACGAACTTACTCTTATTCTAACCGATAGCTACGAACAATCGTGCCCACTCGTGACACCCAAAGTGGGACCCACACGACATTGGTGGGGTCCTGAACTACAAAAACTACGCCGTAAAGTAAGGAAATTGTTCAATAGAGCAATAAACATAAGACAGTCCGAGGATTGGGAAAACTACCACATTATAAAATCTTCATATAAAAAACGTTTACGCTTCAGGAAACTGGAATGCTGGAAACGCTTTTGTACCAACATCGAAAACACTAGTCAGGCAGCCAGAACAAAAGGCATTCTATCAAGAGATCCTGAACGCACAATAGGCTGTCTCAAAAACCCCGACAACACCTACACCAAATCAGATGCAGAAACCAGTGAACTACTGCTAGAGACACACTTTCCTGGTTGCCAGATAAACGAAACTTATGACTGGGAAGTGTACATAGAACGAGCATCCAGTAGTCAAGATTGGACCGTAGCCCTACACCTCATCAATCGAGACAAAGTACTATGGGCGATTAACAGCTTCCTTCCCTTCAAATCAGCAGGGCTAGACGGAATATTCCCGGGCCTTTTAAGATGGAGCAACGAGTTAATAGCTGACCATCTCGTTAACATTTTTAGAGCATGTATCGCCCATCGGTACGTGCCTCGGAAATGGAGAGAAGTGAAGGTAGTATTCATACCAAAACCGGGAAGAAGCGACTACACTTTGGCAAAATCATTTCGGCCTATAAGTCTTACGTCGTTTTTACTCAAAACACTAGAAAGGCTATGTGATCGTGAAATAAGAGAAAACACTCTCCTTCACAAGCCCTTACACTGGAACCAGCATGCCTACAGCCAAGGTAAATCCACGGAATCTGCACTCCATAGCGTAATATCACGCATTGGAGACGGACTCTCAACAAAACAACCAACCCTGGGCGCCTTCATAGATATAGAAGGGGCCTTTGATAAAACCACATTTGCCAGTATTAACCAAGCTCTGGAAGCATATGGAGTAGCTCAGACTATATCAGAGTGGATTAACAATATGCTTAAATACAGAGCAATACAGTTCACAATCAATAAAACTACCAGAGGTACTGTGGCCAGAGGCTGCCCACAAGGTGGCGTCCTCTCGCCACTTCTATGGAACATAGTGGTTGACGATCTCATCAGGAGACTGAATGGCAGAGGGCTATTCACAGTAGGATATGCAGACGACCTGGCTATCCTCGCGACCGGATGTTTCGAGAACGTACTATGTGACCTCATGAAAGCAGCCTTTAAAATTATCGAAAACTGGTGCACAAGCCATGGTTTATCGGTCAACCCTACAAAAACAGAACTAATAATTTTCACGCACAAAAGGAACCTAGGTAACCTGAGACTGCCGAAATTATTCAACGCTGAACTGAAACTTACCAACGAAGTCAAGTATCTCGGGGTCATACTAGATAGTAAATTACTGTGGAACAAACACCTTGACTACAAACTACAGCGAGCATGTACCTGCTTCTTTCAATGCAGCAGAATGCTCGGAAAAACCTGGGGACTCTCCCCGAAAATAACTTTGTGGCTTTACACAGCCGTAATAAGACCGACACTAACGTACGGCTCCATTGTATGGTGGACCCGTACCAAACTTAGTACTGTCATTACCAAGCTGCAGAGGTTCCAGAGACACGCATGCTCTGCAATATCAGGCTGCATGAGAACGACACCAACAGCCGCCCTTGAGATTATCCTAGGGCTGGCTCCTTTAGATCTTTATATACAACAAGAAGCGATGATGGCTGCTATAAGACTCAAACACCAGGGACTGTGGGGAAACACAAGGAGTCAGCACGCATCTATCTTAGAGCGAGCGATAGCCTACGAACCACTACTTGCCGCCCCGTGCGACAAGATCCCAAGACAACAGATATTTCAAAAACACTATAACATACAACTCTACGAGGAACAGAGAGATCAATCAGGAATCAGTGAAGTCCGCGTTTACACCGATGGCTCAAAAACCAAACAGGGAACGGGCGCGGCAATTCATTCACTGGATCTCAACATAAATATATCATTGACACTAGGTATATACAGTTCCATCTTCCAGTGTGAATGTATGGCCATTACCGAAGCAGCTACCGCAATAAACAGGAGGCAGATCGAAGACTACAATATACGAATCCTCTCCGACAGTGCAGCAACACTCAGAGCTCTGGAAAGTCACAGCTGTAACTCTTAGCTCGTTTACGAATGCCACTTAGTCCTAGAAAGAATCGCCATGAAAAACAAGGTGATTTTACAATGGATTAAGGGGCATAGCGGATCACTTGGCAACGATGCTGCAGATGAACTAGCAAAAAGAGGATCGGAAACCACGGCTATAGGCCCACATCCATTCCTCCCTCTACCTTTCACACAACTACGAACATGGATACGACATCGTACTCTAAACCTACACAACGAACGTTGGGCACAGATCATGGACTGCAGACAGTCGAGGGCAGCTCTGCCGGCCGTCTCGCCACGACTGACACGACGACTGCTCAACCTTCAGAGACTGGACCTTCGAATCATCGTGGGGACCCTTACAGGACATTGTCCCCTCAACAAACACCTCTACATCATGGGAGCAACAGACAGCCCACTCTGCAGGGGATGTCTCACCGAAGAAGAATCAGCAACCCACGTAGTCCTGGAATGCGTGGGGGTAACAGCACAACGTGCAGAAATCCTGGACAATCCAAGGTCACTCCGTGAAGCCTGCGAAGACCCCAGGAAACTTCTGCGCTTCTGGTCGGAGTTAGGCTGGCTATCTATATAGCCAACTCTCTCACGCATAATGGACCACTTAAGAGTTCAAATGCGGAAAAGGGAGTCCACCAACATAAAATAACATAAGGCGTAAATAGCTTTTTATTATTTTTCTACTTAAAAAGCAAATCCCGGGATTTTGGGAATATCCACATTATTCTTACATATGGCAAGTACACAAAATAGCTCTACCTAGTCCGATCACTGGTCATAATGATGTTTCGTGTAAATATTCAAAGTTTTATTTAATAGATACTCTTGGTTCGGGAACGCGAAGTTAGATTTTTAAAAATATGTAATTTTAATTGATTAAATCTAAATTAAAACTAGGATTACGTTCGCACCGATTTGAGGTGGATTTAATAATGAATCAAAGTACAGAGAGCCAACACGATAGTCGATGCAAGAACTGCTGTGTTGGCTAAAATGAAACAAGCTTAAATTCTAAGAAGTGCATTTGTAAATGCAGCAAAACTATAATTCTAAATTAATCTAGGGCAGAGGGGTTAGGCGTAACTATAACTCCTCCATCCCTAAGAGGAAAATTATCGGTTGGATCGATTTGGGATTTGTTCCGATAATTTTTCTTATCAAATAGGAATCTAAACAGTTTTAAGCGATACACATACAATAAAAACATGAAAAAACTAAAGATAACTAATCCTAAAGTTACGTATCCTAAATTTTCACCGAAGCTAAAGTCTTTCCTTTCGTTTAAAACACTTTCGATCACTGCTCTATGTTTTAAAGAGTACGCCATGAATTTAACTTCATCTAAGCTGATACCCTTCATGTCGAGTGCGCGTGCACTGGATAGACTCGCGTTCTTAGGTAGCTGCGGTAAGACGAGGATCGGGATCGGCTCCACAACATCTGATTCTATGATGATACGGTGACCCATACGAATTCCGTTGATTTCCAAATTACATGGCTCGTCGATGGTCACGAGGTAAGTTCCGAATACAGGTTGCTTGGTGCTGACCTCGTTGTCACAGTATTTAATTAGAGTAGTCTTCAGTCTACTATATAAAATCCAATTATCAGAGTTGACTTGCTGGACTTTGACCTTCTCAATGTGGACCTGATGCGGCGTACAGCAAGTGGGGTCATCGTCAAATTTCATCAGCTGCTCCATACAAGTGAGCTCATGGTACAGGGCTCGGTTGTCTGCAGAACATAGAAAATGGTCGCCAGTAGATAACGGGCGGCACGGTTTCGCAATTGGTAAGTATTTCATCCCTTTCGCCAATAGGTAAGGATATTTAGGGAAAATGGCAAAGGTTTTATTTTCGGATTGGTGGAAAATTGGTAAGGAGTACAATTTAAAATAATTATAAGTACAATTATCAGTAACTGGAATTTCCATAATGAACGTGATCTGGTTTTTCTTAACAAAAGATTTTACACAAATAGTTTCCTCTAATTTTAACAAATTTTCATCGATAGGCGAATACACTAAGCTTTCAGAGTCAGCAATTAATTTCAAATGATACATAAGTTCTGTAGAGTTCACGATAGATTGATGTAATATTGAGACCTTAATTAATGCTAGAGCAGTTTCAATTTCACTTAGTCTTATAAAGATGGTACGAAAACTGCTTGTAAAAACGTTAAATAATCCAATAATGTATGTGTGGAAAATCCAATTATTTCCCTTAGCAGTTAAATCTCTTAACATTATCTCAGCCTTCTTTAAAGGGTTATCTAAATTTACAGTATTCTGATTAATCGTTTCAGTTACATTTATGAAGCTGTCAAACATTTTTGAAACCAAAGTTAATTTCTTAGAAATGATAATTTGGTCATGACTTAAATCAGAAGTGAGTTTATCAAATTTAATTGCATCGTCATGATCAAGATTCCCTGTAACAATTTTTATAATAGAACCCAATGGATTTATGAGACCTCTTTTATAACGCTGCTGTGGAACAAGTTGTCGGTATTTATCTTTAGTTATATCGCGTATGAACTCTGTATGTGATTTTATACTTCTCATTTCATGAGAATATGGTGCATTCCAATCGATCAGTTTACATAGCTGCTCATAGTTTGTTGCAATATAATTTAAATCATTATAAATCTTTTCCAAATGAATAACCTTAACTATAGTCCAATGATTAATTTGCACGTATGCTTGACCTTTTTTTATCGGAAGTATTCCCGGGTTGCCATTAAGGTTTTGCAAACGAAGGGCCAGGGTCGGCACTGCTACCAGCAGTATGCTGCACCACCTGTGGAGGACGTTTGATATTTTTTATAGGAACTTTCGTTTTCCTTTCCCCTACTTGGATAGGCAAAACGTTTCTCTCGGGTTCACCTACTACCTTCGCTTTTACATATCGAGGTTTATCTTTGCTTTTCCGCTTATTAACATCTTTAGCAAAAATTGTCTTTCCTAGAGGAAACTCTACTTCAAGTTCACCACCTTTCTTTTCCCTATTCTTCTCTTTAGTTGTTATCATCTTTTCTACCAAATTCTCATACAATACTTTAGTTCGCTTAGCATGATCTTTAACCAGTTTCTGGAAATAACGCTTTTCTAATTCGATGCCATAAGGGCTGCTTGTATCAGTGTGTCCGAATACCACTTCAAATGGAGTTAGTTCAGTAACAGAATGAATGGTATGATTATAAGCCATAACTGAATACGTCATAACTGATGCTGCATCCGTACAGCGTTTTTCATATTTAGCTAATCTATAAATTTCAATTATTGTGGAATGGAAACGTTCAATAAGCCCCATTGAATTAGGGTTATTGGGCGTACCAACGTGAAGTTCAATTTTATGTAAACTTAGAAATTCTTTCATTAATTCATTATTAAACTCAGTACCGCGGTCTGAACTGATCCTTCGGGGGATGCCGTAATATGAAAAGTACTTCATCAAAGCTCTGATTACTTCAGGTGTTGATTTTCCTTGAATTTCAATTGCCTGTCCTAACTTACTGAAAGCATCAATAAGTGTCAGATAGGTTTTTCCTTCAATGCTAAAAAGGTCTATAAAAATCTCTTGAAAAGGGGCCTCTTGTGTTTGCGTTAATTGTAAGATAGGCTTGATGGGTTTCCTATCATATTTCATTTTCTGGCATGCTTCGCAAGCATTTATGACTGCTGTTACTATTTCTTGCATTCTATCCCAATAATAATTTCTACGAATCCTAACCAACGTTTCCTTAATACCGCGGTGGCATGTCTTTCCTTCATGATATTTAACTATTACTGCCCTTTGTTCATTTTCATCTTCAATAGCAACTACCCGCTCTGTGCATTCATAGAAATTAATCATACCTTTCTTGAAAAGTTGAATAATTATATTTCCAAATAATTTACGATGTTCTTTTTCCTCAAAGTAAATAAAATACTTAATTTTTGGTTTTATGTATTGTTTTAAAAATTCTTTAATTAGTTCTGAATTATCTAGGGGTAGGAAAACTTTCAAAACCTTTTGTTTAGTTCGAGAAAGATTTCTAACTTGCATCTCATTTTTAAACCATGAGTATACCAAGATTTGGTTAGGCTTGGTGTCAATTGCCTCATGTAAAATCGGTATTCCAGTGGATTGTAATTCTAAAGCTGAATGAACTGTTTGAGATTTACTTGATTCTGATCGCACAGGGTATTCGTCGTTGTCAATACTATGTCTTGACAGTGTGTCGGAGATTGCTATTGGACTGACTGTCGCTGTCCTACTCGAATCTGATACTGTTATCGTTGATGAGTAGTTACGTGCCGTTTTCTTTCGAGCTATCTTTCCTATATCCTCAACTATTTCATCTAGGTGTCTCTTTAGTCTCTGTTCTTTATCATCAACGTTAACTGCCATCGATTGATCCTCATTATCCGAATCTATAGCATTGATCTTAATCCTAGACAAGGCGTCTGCGTTGGTGTTCTGTTTACCGCTCTTATGAATTAATTCGTAATCATAATCCTGTAAACGCAACCTCCAACGAGTGAGTTTGCTACTCGGGTCTTTCAGAGATCGAAGCCATACTAATGGTCGATGATCTGTGTATATGAAAAATTTACGACCGTATAAATAAGGCCTAAAATGTTTCACTGCCCAGATAATAGCGAGCAATTCACGTTCAATCGTACTGTAACGTGATTCTGTGTCACTGAGTGTTCGACTAGCATACGCCACCGGTCTATCACTACCAATCGGTCCCTGGGATAGTACTGCACCTACCGCTACATTTGACGCGTCAGTCGTAAGCACGAAAGGGTTGTCAAAGTTAGGGTACTGTAACAATGGGGCATGCGTCAAGAGTTCTTTGCATTTATTAAATGCGTCAATGTACTTCTGGTCAATTACAATTCCGTTACGTTTCTTCAAACAAGCTGTCAGGGGTTGGGTTACCTTTGCAAAGTCCTTTATAAATCGTCTGTAATATCCTACTAGACCTAAGAAGCTTTTAATTTCAGTCGGTGTTTTCGGAATGGGATATTTCAACACTGCGTCAATTTTATCATTATTCGGTCTAAGTCCGTCCTTCGTTATCGTGTGGCCCAAGTAAAGTACTTCTTTACGTAAGAACTCCGATTTGTCAAGCTGTATTTTCAAGTTAGTCGCTCTAATTCTGTCAAAGATAGTCCGTAGTTTTTGAATATGTTCTTCTAAGCTATTTGAGAATATAATTATGTCGTCTAAGTAAACCATGCAATGTAGACCTTGTAGACCACGTAAAACGTTGTCCATCGTCCTCTGGAATGTCGCAGGAGCAGTTTTTAGCCCAAAAGCCATTCTAAGGAACTCAAAATGTCCGTTCTGCGTGCTGAAGGCCGTCTTCTGCCTATCCTTCTTTTCTATTTCGATCTGATGATAACCACTTGCTAGATCAAGGGTACTAAAGTAAGAACTTTTTCCTAATTTGTCGAAAAGGTCTGTAATGTTTGGTAGGGGATATTTGTCGTCAATGGTTATGTCGTTAAGTCGTCTATAGTCAACTACCATCCTATACTTCACCTCGCCAGATGCATCCATCTTCTTAGGCACCAGGTGTACCGGCGCGTTCCAAGGAGAATGAGACTCCTGAACTACGTTGTCCTTCAGTAATTTATCTACCTGTTTATTAATTTCGTTCTGTAGAAACGGGGCTTGCCTATATGGCTTGACGTATATAGGGTCCTCGTTCTTTGTCCGTATGTTATGTTTAACCTTATTAGTAAACGTCAAGGGAATTTGATCGCAGTAAAATATGTCTTTGTAATCCATGCAAAGTCTAAATATTTTCTCACGTTCTTCGTCGTTAGTATGATCAAGTCTGAGTTCACTTAAATTTTCTTCAAGCAAATAATCTGTTTCTATTTCGTTCATGTCCTTTGTCATGTTTAAGTCACATTCATTACCGTCATATCGTGTCACTGTAAAGGGTCGTCTAATAATCAGTTGCTTTGGTTGATCTAAGGTATTCTGTATAACCGTAGACGCATATCCGTTTATACAGTTAACTATTGCACTAGGCATTCGTAATCCGTTTGTAAATTTGTGGAAGTCAAGTATGGCTTCACCTGAATATTGGTCTATTGGTACCTTAACTCGTTGTTCTGATCGTGGGGGAATATTGATTGTGTAATTCAAATTATTATTGATTATTGGAATACAAGTCGTACTTGTCTTCAATAGTTGTTCCCTTAAATCAATAATCGCGTCTAATTGTTGTAACAGATCGTTTCCAATAAGTCCGTCATAACGCGCGTCAACATCGTACATATAGAATTTGTGCCAATTGTTGCTTACAAAAGTAGGCATAAGAGGGATTTCTATCACCTGATCATGTCTACTGGACGCGTGGGTGCTAACTACTTGAAATGGTTCGTTTCGAATAAACTCGCCAAAATACTGATAAGCTTTTCGGGGACTAATGAATGATCTCATACTTCCGGTATCAATCATCATTTTTGCATCAATTTCTTCTAAATAAATGTACGGAAGTTTTAAATTAGGATCACAATTTAGTTCTAGGACTTCTTGTCTATCGAGGTACTTTCGTGAAAATCCGTCTGAGTTTCGTCAGTCTGTTCTAGTAGTTCATATTGTTCGTCGGTATATTGCATGTTATTATAGTCGCTACAATAGTTCAGTCCGTTTACGTCATCATAATTGTAATCGTCAGAGTAATAGTTTTCATCATAGTAGGGTTCACGATCGTACTCGTTCATACTCAGTTCATTTAATTTAAAACCTTGTGGTGGTTGAGGTTTTAGAGGCGCGGCTGTCCTCATAGTTACATCAGTCGTTTGCAATTGAGGTTTTTGTACCTGAGGAGTATACCCTAATGGTTTGTTACCAAACTGTGGTGGTTTATAACCAAATGGTTGTGATGGTCTGTAGCCAAATGGCTGTGATGGTCTATAACCAAACTGCTGAGGGACAAATTGTCGCTGTGGCTGAAGACCAAACTGTGGCTTATAGCCAAATGTTGGTGGGCGGAAGCCTCCAAAATTTTGTTGCTGAACTTGCCCTTGTAATTGGGGTACCCTAATCTGTGAGTTTTGAGGAATACCAAATTTAAATTTCGGCAATGTATCATTGTTAGGCAATGTGGGTGGTTTGTACCCAGATGGCTGTGTTATCAATGGCCTTGAACCTGAACCTGTAATTTGGTTGCTGCCATGTATTTTATTTCTCATGTTATATTGCTCTAGGAAGTTAACTTCCTCAAGAACAATGGTCAATGCCTCTTCTAAAGTAGAGGGTGTCTTTAGTCTTACTACGCGCACCATATTTTCAGGAAGATTGTACAAAAATACATTCAGAGCCGTATTGTTGTAAATTATCAATTTCGCACGTTTTAAATCGCTATCCGCAATCAAATTTACTTTCGACATCAATAAAGATCGCACACTTTGGATGCGATTACAAAAATCCAAATAACTCTCTCCTGATTTAATTTTTAATGATTCTAATTCGATGTTTATACAAGCTTCACTACGCGGATCTCCGAAATGCTGAATGAGCAATTCCTTTAGAGCGGACCAAGACACAACATCCTCTCGTTCCGATAAGAGCGCAGCTGCGTTCTCCGTAAGCCTACTTGTTAAAACGTTAAAGACGTATAAATTTTGTTCTTCAAAATCTTTTTTACTGAATCGATCGATCACATATTGGCATTTTCGTAAATAAAGACTTAAATGTCTTTTGTTACCGTTATACAATGGTATTAATTGAACAATTTCCTTTGGAATTGGCTCTACTTTCGCCATTGCCATAGGGTAGTAAAATAATCGGAGAAGGCAACTTCACTTAATTTTACACAGATATAATTTAACACACAAAAACAAAAAAATAATACAATAGAAATACAACTAAAAGCTCAACAAAAGTTGGAATAAGGGAATTCTTTTTTTGTAAATATGTAAAAATATTTTGTAAAAAAATTGATTTTACCTAAATTTTAAAATTATGTTACGATCGATTTCAAGATCAAGTAACACTAATTTTTACCTATTTTAACTTACAGTACAGATCTGAGTTATAAAATATGCACTATCTAATTTTTCTTAACTCTATGGTGTTCTATTTTTAGAACAAGGTTAGCTTGATAGAATTACATACAAGTTAACCAGTCACGTTATAATGAGAGAAGTCTAATCTCAATAATAACAAAATATCAAAATTATATTTTTTTTTAAAAAACAAGCATTTTTATGAGGTTAGGAGATTATAGGAAAGGAATGGCGAAAAGTTTTACTCACCAACCGACCGCTACTCCCATGCTCACTTTTCAATACCCGTAAGAGAAATTTGTTTGGTTCGACACAGACTTTAATTTCGCGAATTTTCGTGAAAATTTCCCTGACGGATTTTTACGTCGGGAAATCGCGGAAAACACGTAAAAATTTTGTAAATCTGTTCCGGCTGCGACACTCTTGGTTCGGGAACGCGAAGTTAGATTTTTAAAAATATGTAATTTTAATTGATTAAATCTAAATTAAAACTAGGATTACGTTCGCACCGATTTGAGGTGGATTTAATAATGAATCAAAGTACAGAGAGCCAACACGATAGTCGATGCAAGAACTGCTGTGTTGGCTAAAATGAAACAAGCTTAAATTCTAAGAAGTGCATTTGTAAATGCAGCAAAACTATAATTCTAAATTAATCTAGGGCAGAGGGGTTAGGCGTAACTATAACTAGATTGTATAGATGTGATGATTTGTTGTCATATTGGTTGCTAGAGAAAGTTGTTTTAGTGGCCTGAACCTTAACAACCATATCACTTCTTCATTTTCTTAAATTGCTGTCATTCAAAATAAAGGTTCGATGCTTTTTTAAGACGATCTAAACAACATATAGTTTACGTACACTCAACAGCTGGCTTGTGGGATACAGTATCTCCGTAGACAATCTATATGATTTGAAATACATAACCTTAATCAGTGCCCTTTGTGCTCTCTCTAGATCTATCATTTTCGTTTTAGCGGCTCCTCCCCAAATGGAAACACAGTATCCTAGAATAGATTGAGCTAAGGCCACATATATCCTATTTAATAAAGTCTTAGAAGCTACATGCCTCAGAATTTTAAAAATCCATATATGTTTTCTCATTCTAGTGCTTAGGGCTTCAATTTGTGAGTACCAGGACCATCTCTGATCAATCATGACTCCCAAATACCGTGTTGAGTAAACTTTGCAGAGAGTGGGGCATTTACAATTAAGAAGGAGTATGTTTTAATTTCAGCAGGCACCTATCTAATTGGGCAAACTTTGTTTTCCTCTATGTATGCACTTACTCAGAACCCTCCACCCGCCATTGCATTGTTTAAATACAGGGATGTTATGAGAATATTATTTCCGAAATTGACTTGGCCTAAATAATATCTGAAATAAATCTACAGGCTGCTTCAGAATATGTTAACCCGAAAGGGGTTAATTTAGCTACCCCATAGACGACAACATTGTAAATGAATGATAAATGTTCTACGATGTTACGGAATCCGATGTTTTTCATTGTAGAAACACTGCCTAAAAATTAGCTATTGTTGGAGTAATTCTTTTTTGAATAAAATAAACACAACCCCAGCTAGCATAACCACCCCAAAAACAATTCTCTCTGCGGTAGATTAGAGTAAATTACATTTTGGCGTAGAGTGTAGGAACATTTGTACGGTCGTGTTTCTACTAGGGCTGGTTATTTCCTATGAGAAGTTCAATTTCCCTACCATTCGGATTAACATGTTGGTAAGTACATCTCTTATATTAATTCCAGATATTTCGTCCTCTTCAAGCTGCTGTTCTGCTTTGTCCTTCCCTGCCTGATCCCCTGTCTCGCGTGGGGGGAAACTGTGGGACACTCTGTCCTCTCGCAGGCCTTCACACACTACATGTGGTTTCTTAACTTCACGTGGTCTGTGAACAGCTTCGCGCATCTCTGGGGCAACAAGCCTTATGATCGGTAAGTACAAAGTACCATTACTAACTAATAAAATCGCATTTTTCTTAGAATTCACCTTGTAGGTATATTTTTTTCGATCGGTATATTTATTTTTGATACCTGTCAGTGCAAAAGGCCAAAGATACAGCAAGTTTAAGGTCATAGCAGACATTTCAACTCGGAAAAGGATCGTTACCGTATCGCCTTTCGCCTCGTCAACCAGGCGTCAACCTAACGTAAGCACGTATCTAATCAAAGCGGATCAGCAGCTCCTTGGCTACGGCTACGCGACGCCGCGCTTACGGCTCGCCGCGGCTAGGCGGCACTAGTTTCACCGCTCGGGTACGGAGAGACGTAAGCGCGGGTAAGGAGAGACAAAAGCGCGGGTACGGAGAGACATAAGTGCGGGTACGGAGAGACGTAAGCGCGGGTAAGGAGAGACATAAGCGCGGGTACGAAGAAACGTAAGCGCGGGTACGGAGAGACGTAAGTGCGGGTACGGAGAGACGTAAGCGCGGGTAAGGAGAGACATATATATATAAAATTAATTGTTGACGTTTTTATGTTTTATTTCATACTAAATTGAGTAGGTAGGTATAATGTTTCTAACACGTGCAAAGCCGCGGGCTGATGCTTATCGCTTACTATGATAGACTATCTCAATAATAAGGTAGATATTAGGTAACTTAGATAACAATATTGTGTTAATGGAAATTACAAATCTGGTTCTAAATTTCTGTTTTTAAGGGATTTAACTGAAGTTGGTGGATAAAAATAGTTTATGTATTTTATTATGGTCTTAAGTTATTTATGGTGTCATTAACCCTAGGGTGTGTCTTGTTTTTGCTTACCTTTTCTGATAGAAAGTACTTACCTGTTATATCTGGTAGCCAGTTGTAGCTAATAATCAGCGGTATTACTTGTAATTAAAATACAAATTATAAAAATGTTATTTGTAATTGGTATTTCAAATACGTGACGCTGAGGTATTTTGTAGTTAGTATTTCAAATACTTATGACTACAAAATACATCTGCACGTAAATACATTTAGCGATCTTATTATTGGTGTGAAAATAGCGCTCGATAGTTTTCGTAACCATTTGTAAGCAAAATGGCGACGGCTAAATATGGCAATCTTTAAAGTTGGCAACACTGCACCTATACTGCACGTCAAATTGGCAAGTACCTAACGCTGTACTGTATTTTGTATGTGATATTTCAAATACACGACTTAAAAATATTTTGTATTTCGTATTTTAAATACGTGCGAGATAGTATTTTGTAATTTGTATTTTAATTATTGCAAAGCATGTATTTTGCCCGGCTCTGCTAATAATGTAGATGTATTGTTAAAGAATTGCAAATAAGATGCTTACCTACAATGAACTACTCTGAATGCTTTTATCTATAGCACTGTATGCATTTTTGGTTTTATTGTTAATAATGTTTGTCATATGCAAATGTTATAGTCCATTTTACGCAAAACTTTATCAAGATGAAATATGTAATGCCATGTAACAATAATTGATAAAAGTAAATTTTTATCATCGGTAAAACTGGCCGGTTTGGATATCAGGACATGACATCCGATATTTATCCGTAAAGGGTACCTATAAGCTGGGCAACTACAGATTTAGAATGTGTAATTTATGATAGTATTTGCTTTCATGACATTATCTATATCTAACAATAACATAACATTCTTAAGTTTTGACATAGTTACCTATTTAGAGGAAAAAATATTATAATTAATTAACAATGATTAACATAATTACCTTTTATAAGAATAATATTCATTAAGGCGGAGAAGTTTGAAGGGTGACGACTTTTAGGTTTTTTTTAACAACTGTATCTCTACTGAAATGTAAAATAAGCACAAAAAAACAACATATTTTATTAAAATTGAACATATAATCTACCGCTTTGTGAATATAGAAACGCGAATAATAATACTTTTCTCGATAAAAAAAAATCATAAATTTGACACTAAATTGATATTTAAACGGTCGATACTAAGAGGTTTCTTCTTGAAATCATGTCAAATTTATACCAAAAGATAGAACTTATTATTAACTAAGGAAATGTAAAAAAACAATATGTAATTCCGTTATTATTAATCTCTGTGAAAGAAAACTACTCGTTCAGGACGTCTTCGAGGTCGGACGCACGCCGTTTGTTTCCCAAAAATTCGCCCGCGTTTCAAATTAGTGCAGTGCAGATACGTTTAGATTGGCGGGGCCTGAGGTAGCGTAAAATACCTAAAGTTCCGAAACAAGCCCGCCTTAAATAAAATGTTTACTTTGAAATACTAATGTAATAACTAATAATAATGATTGAGTTATTGACTGGGAATATCAAATAACTTACTATCTGTAATATCTGTATTTTACAAGTCGGAATCCAGTACCTACTCGAAGAGTAGACTGCAACATCTTCCATGGTAGTCCCATTACATGAAAACTACATTGGGTAACGAATCATTAGAATTCATTCTCTGTCTCAAAGGTTGGCGGGTCCCGTAAGAGGACAAAGCATTGGTAATTAAACCATTGGTGCCTTTGAAACAAAACTTCTTTACGCACGCTTGACTTGGGGAGTGAGCTGGTGAATGCGTTATGAAAAGTGCGAACGGAAGTTGAGAGGGATAAGTTAGTGAAGATAGAAAGAGAAAGCTACGTTTCGTATATTTTTTTAAACGTTATTGTGCGAGTGCAAGTTACGTCTGTCCAGAATGAACATAGACTGATCGATCTACAGACTTTTGGATATCTCGTGGAAATTTATCTACGGACGCACCTGTTTTTTTGTATTTTCATTTCGTTCTTGAACAGCCCTACAAATCAATATTTTGAAAAATAAGTTCCACCGCAGTTGTCTGTCCAAAGCACACTCGTTTTTACTAAGCGTAACGAAACGTATTTACTCTGTGTCAGTCAATTGTCTTGACAGCAAGCAATTAACGAAAAATTTGTTTGTTGTTTGTTTAGCACTGAAATACCAATGAACAATAAACTTCTTCATAGCTTGATTTAGCAAAGTTTGGATGTTGTATAGCTCCAATATTTTTAACCCAAATCACTACATCGATTTCGAAAAATACGGAATTACAAGATAAAGGTTGCCTGGAAGCCTAATACAACGAAAAAAGTTTCAATATACTTTAAACAAACTGAATGCTTACATATATGCACATACAATGTAAAATCCTTATCAAGTGAAGAGAGAATGATATGTTTAAAACATGCACTACAAAACATTTAATACGACATCATAGGATTAGCAGAAGTTCGACGCGAAGGATACGACATACACGAGGACGACGAACACATATTTTGCCACTTTGGCCAAAAGAAAGGTCACCTCGGTGTTGGTTTTCTGATGAGAAAAAAGTATAAACAAAATTTTATAAGTTTCCGAGGATTTTCCGATAGAATCGCAGTGTTGAACCTAAAGTTCGACCAATACACGATATCTCTCATTCAAGTGCATGCACCAACGTCCGAATCAGATGAAGAAAGTCTAGAATTATTTTACAATACGCTCTACCAAGCACGAAGTACCGCAGAAAAGCGGCAAATAATAATGGGAGACTTCAATGCCAAAATAGGAATCCCAAAATATGATGAAATTACAACAGGGTTTTTCGGACCTTTCGGATTCGGAAAACGCAACGAAAGAGGACAGAGGTTAATGGAATTTGCCATGGAAAATAAAACATATATGATAAACACATTTTTTAAAGAGAAAACAAAACAAAGATGGACATGGATATCTCCTGATAAAACAATAAAAAATGAAATAGACTACATTTTATCCTCTGAACCTAAATTATTTCAAAACATCGAAATACTCAATTTAACCTTCCCTTCAGACCACCGCGCCCTCCGAGGAACATGTCGGATACGGAACCAAAAGACAAGCAGAATAGGAATAGGACCAGCGACACAAAAAAGTTTGGAAACAGACGATGAAAAAACGATCTACCTTAACAACTTAATATTTAAGAGCGCAGAAATACTATCGACCTACAGCGAAGAGGAAGACGTGCAGTCATACTACAACAAACTGGAACGACTAATCCAAGACAGCATACCCCAATCCTTACCATCCTGCAAAAATAAAAAAAACATACTTTCAGAAAAATCTAAAGAATTGATAAAAAAAAAAGACATGAATTACAAAATAAAAAACCATTGCTATAGAAAGACAAACAAGAACTGAGCACACTGTACAAGATAACCAACAAACAGATCAAACTCGACTACAAAAATCATAGATCCGAAGTAATTGAAAAACACCTACAACTCTCAAGAAGCTTAAAAAGAGCTCACAAAGTGCTTAACACGAAAAAGCAGTGGATATCAAAATTAAAAAGAGGACTAGTGAGCACTGATACCAGAAGCGAAATACTATCAATAGCTACAGATTTCTATGAGAATCTATACAGTAAAAAAAACACGAACCTACACAACAATCCCTTTCTATATACGAAGAAGGTCCTGTAACAGTTATTGAAAGCTTCGATGAAAAGGAGATCAACCAATTAATTCAAAAACTGAAATCCGGAAAAAGCCCAGGTACAGATGGCATAACAAACAACCTACTAAAAACATCAAATAGCACACTTCTTAAGCCACTAACTCTACTATTCAATAAAATACTACAAGTCAAAGAGGTCCTGCAGCAATGGGTAGAGTCTGACATTGTTATCTTATACAAGAAAGGAGATCCATCAGACATCGCAAATTACCTTCAAATAAATTTGATGTCGAGCCTCTACAAAATCTTCTCCCAAGGACTGAAAACGGGAATAACCCCTAAAGTAGAGGGTTTTGTGAACGTAGAGCAAGCAGGGTTTCGTAGAAATTTCTGCACAATTGACCACATCTATACTGTGGAGCAAATAATTGAGAAATATCAAGAATTTAGAAAGCCTCTTTATCTTGTTTTTATTGACTACAAAAAAGCATTTGACTCAATAGAGCACAATGCCATCTGGGAAGCTCTACGGGAGGCTCAAGTTGACTGTACTTACATAGAAATAATTAAAAACATATATGCCAACTGCAAGAGCAGGGTTAAACTCGAATCACCGGGAAAATACATAAAAATTGAAAGAGGAGTAAGACAGGGCGACCCCCTTTCTCCAACTCTATTTATAACTGTACTTCACTCAATAATGAAAGACCTAGACTGGAAGGACATGGGAATTATCATTAACGGAAAAAGTTTAACACATCTGGCTTTTGCGGACGACATTATCCTACTATTAAACAAAATTCAGAATCTTCAACATATGTTAACAACTCTACAAGAAACCAGCAAAAAGGCAGGACTAAAAATAAACTTACAAAAAACACAAGTCATGACCAACGACGCAGAGGTAAACGTATTCATAGGCGAAACCCACTTAGAATATGTACAAGAATACATCTACCTTGGAAAACAAAATTCATTCAAACCAACCAACAATATAGAAGAGATAGAAAGAAGAGTAACAAAAACATGGAACAAATTTTGGAGCTTAAAAGAATCACTGAAAGGATCGTTACCACTAAAACTAAAAAAGAAAATAGCTGACTACTGCCTCTTACCGACATTAACATATGGATGTCAAACGTGGACGTTCACAAAAGAAGCAAAGAATAAAATTAAAATGCCAGAGAGCTATGGAAAGAAGCATACTAAAAATTAAATTAGTAGAAAAAATAAGACACACAGAGATAATAAACAAAACAAAATTTATAGATACGTTAGATCATGCACTTAAAATGAAATGGCAATGGGCAGGTCATGCCGCGAGAATGAAAAAAGAAAGGTGGGCCAATAGAGTAACAACATGTAAAGGGCCGACAGGAAAAAGAAGAATAGGAAGACCTCTTGCTCGATGGTTCGACGGAATAAGAAAAGTTGCACAAAACTGGACGGAACTAGCAGGCGAACGCGACAAATGGAAAACGCTGCAGGAGGCCTTTACCCAACAGGGGTTCTAACTTTATTTAAGTAATTTTTACATGTAGGTAGTACAACTAATGTTTATTTTTAAGTTGAGAAATAAATAGGCTTTTTATTTTATTTTATTTTATTATTTATTAAAGAAGAATCTATTCAATTCAATTTGCGATTTAAATGTTCATTCAGTTCTTTGTAATTGTTTCATGGGTAATTGTATGTATTATTAAATAAATAAATTGTTACCAAATATATTAATATTCTATTCTATTACTCTGAGCCCAGTTGGCCAAATTGTCTTTTGGTTAGCTTGATTTGTATTTTTGTAAAACTTGCTTGGTTATAAACACCAATTAGTGCCTATTCGTTCTTACTAGATCTAACGACTTACCTAAAAAAGGTTTCCGCAGATTAACAGCGCCAAGCTGTCGATCGGTGGCGAGGTATATTGCTGAGCTGAAACCCATTTGCTGCAGTAGCACATACACACCTACTTGCCTCTTTTTAATTTTTCCCTGACTTGTATATTTATAATTTCATTCTATTGTTCCTATGTTTGTTGAATGTAATTTTCTGTTTCTCTTACTTGTGACTTGTACTCTTTGATGCTATACCTTTTGATTGTATTGTGTGAATTTGTGTGTGCTATGGTAGCCAATAAATGTCTGTCTATGTCTATGTCTTATACGTCTTCAACAAGTGAAAACAAAGGATAAAGTGATATAAACTTGTTTACAGCTGTGCTAGGCCTACAGGGCTACATCAATATAAGGATAGATAATGTTCAAATGTACATGTTGGCAAATACTCAACTATCTAAGCTAATGATACCAAGAAAATATAAACAACATCCTTTCCAAGATGCTATTTTTAAATTTGAAATCATCAATACTTTATGAACATTATAAAAAAGCTGCAGAACTTTTAAGGACCGATCAATTAAATATGGAGGACTCGTTATACGAAAAATATAATATATTAAAAAAATATAATAATATTATTAAAAAAGTCTGGAAATTGCAACGTCTATTGATGACAAAAGCATGGAGGCTATTAAAAAGTGGAAGAAAATAATGAAAAGAATTCCAAGAGTGAAATCCCTAATATTTTTCTACTTATATCGTTTGTCTTTAGTTTCCCTAGTTCCAACTGCTTTGTAGAGAGGATTTTTTCGCAGATGGCATTAAAATGAACTGATGTGCGCAACAAATGTACTCCGGATTTGATAAAGAGCGAATTAATGACCGTTTTCAACTATGATTATAGCTGCATTGAATTTTACAAATATATAAAAACTAACAAAGATAATATGTTAAACCTTACACGATCTTCTTTTAAATACAGTCAAACCTGGATAAGCGAGAGTTCAAGGGAGCACAATCTCATAATTCATAATTCTTTTATTGTCTGTAAACCTAGGTACATAGGATGGTTGAGCTTAACAAAGAACTATACTAGGTTTCGCCATTTTGGCGTACAAACATTACAATAGTCACATAAATTAATATAGTAAAATTAAATCAAATACACAATTAATTACAAATGTCAAAGATGTAAGATAATTGTCAGAAGTCATAATCACAATAATAGTAGTTATATGTATAATAATAGTTATACACAAAAATACCTAAATTGAATACAATAAAAATAAAAAGCACATTGTTAATTGAAAATGTCAAAGAATATATATGCCTATTAATAAAATAATAATACTGTCAAATTGGAGATAGATGTCAATAGTTATTTACAGAAATTGAAACAATATAGGTATTTGTCAAAATTAATGATCGATAATGTTTCAATCATTCAAAAATTCTTTAACGGTATAATATGCTTTTTTCACCAAAATATCACTCAATCTGCCCTTGAATTCACTATTGGAGAGCAAGCGAACAGATTTTGGGATTTTGTTATATATAGTGGGAGCCATACAGAACACACTATTGTGTAACAACTGCGTTTTACATGACACATTTCGCAGATTACCTTCTAAGCGGCTTCCAACTGCAAACGCTTCAAATAGTTCTAGGTTGTTTTTAACAAAAACAGCTATTTCATGTATGTACATTGCTGGAAGTGTAAGTATTTTTAATTTAATAAAGTAATCCTTACAAGTCTCTCGTCTACGTAGCCCACACATTGCTCTTATACAGCTTTTTTGAGCTTTAAAAACTCTGAGATTTTCTGTCGAGTTCCCCCAAAACATAGTTCCATAGCGCAAGATCGACGATACGTAACCATGATAGGCAGTCAGTAATGTGAATATATTTTAAACTTTACTTAACTTAAAAAGAGCATATGAAAATTGTTTCAATCGTTTACACACATTATCAATATGTGCTTTCCAGTTTAGTTTGTTATCAATGGTAAGTCCTAAAAATGTTGTAACGTCTACTTCATGAACTTTTGTGCCAAGGTAGTTTATATCAATGTCAAGATTAGTATTTCTATGCTTAAAATTCATAAGAAAGGTTTTAGTCAAGTTTATATTCAAATTATTAGTCGATAACCAATTAATAAAAGATGTCGATTAATAAAAGTAGAATTAATGTCAAGTTGAAAATTGTATGATTTATCATTCATAAACAGAACATTCTCGCTTTAAGAGGTTTCTCACTAACCCGAGTTTCTCGCTAATGCAGGTACATGGGTAGCGTTTCTCTCTTATGGTGATGCAATTTTATAATAGGTCGATTCTGGTAAATTAAACTCCCTCTGAATTTCATTTCGCGATTTTCCGGATTCAAACACATTTTCTATTTTAAGTTTATCACTTAATGACAGTACTTTAATTTTCCGTTTTGACATGATGCAGAACAGAACTTTCCTTCGCAATTGATTAACTATAAACTGAGTAAGTCAAACAGGACGGTACACAGGCACACGTGTCCATTCGAAAAGAATGCGATAAAATAACAACGTTATTTAGTTCCACGAAATAGAATAGGTACAATATTGACGAGAAAACAATACAAAAACAATGGTAGGAAGTTCCACGAAAGTTAAGAATGAGTTATAAAATAGCAGATGTGTCCATTCGAAAAGAATGCGATAAAATAACAACGTTATTTAGTTCCACGAAATAGAATATGTACAATATTGACGAGAAAACAATACAAACACAATGGTAGGAAGTTCCACGAAAGTTAAGAATGAGTTATAAAATAGCAGATGTTATATTTGTAAATAAAGCTCGACTGTCGCTTATACGGGTAGTTATACGGGGGTATAGATAAGTAGCAGTCTCACTTACGGAGGTCTATGAGGGAAAAACGACTCTCTCTTACCGAGGTTTCTGTTTCTCGCTAATAGAGGTTTTGGGAGCTTAAAATGACGGGTCCTGGCTATAACTCTCACTTACAGAGTTTTCTCACTTATCCAGTTCTCACTTACACAGGTTTGACTGTATTAAATAATCGTTACGAGACTGACAGACTGACTGAAAATCAACGTACAGCCTAAACCGCTGATCCTAGAGACTTGAAATATATGTAGATGGTGTGTTTTTTTTACGGTGTACGGGTGGACTAAGAAAGGATTTTATTGACATTCGCACGGGGGTCCAAAATAAGAGTATAAAATAAAACAAAAAACTATTTTTCAGGTATCGTTAGTAGTAGACCGATCATATTTTAAATGTAGATTCCCCTAATAAAATGAACTAACAAAATATTTCAGCGATTTCTGAAATTTTCCTGAAAAAAGGCACTGGACCACTTTGTTTGACAACCTAATATCATTTTTCGTTTTAGCCAGATATAAGAGTATTTTGAAATAGTTAAAGTTAGTTTTAAATTTAAATATTTTCAGGAACCCTAAGGTCAGAATAAGACCTCTTATATGAAAAATTTGAGAGTGGTGTCGTTTTAAATGTCGTCAAAAATAAAATGGAGCCAACAGGTGATCAACAGAATTCTTTAATGGATAAGAGTAGAACGGTTAAGTTTGGGTTCTTTTAAATTATTTGAGTGAGATGTATGATGGTAGATTTATACCAAAGTGTGATGATGGAGCCAGGAGGAAATCAACAAAAGTATTTAATGGATAACAGTACAACGGTCGTTTTTGGGTCCTTTTAAGTTGTTTGTGTGAGAGTTATAACGATAATACAATAATGTCTGCCGGGGCTGATGATGAAGCCAAGAGGAAATCAACAGAAGTCCTTAATGGATACTAGAACGGTCGTGTGTGTGTTCTTTCAAATTGTTTTTGTGAGATGTTTGCCGATATCGTCTACCAGGGTCTGATAATGGAGCCAGTAGGGATTCAACAGAACTCTTTAATGTATGTATAACAGTACATTTATCGTGTTTGGGTTCTATTAAATTGTTTTTCGAGTCTATAATGACTATCAGGGTCTGATCATGAAGCCAGGAGTGAATCACACTAATAGTATAAATTTGAAAGTTTGTATATTCGTTTATTTGTTTGAATGAATGAAAGAATAAAATTAACACTTTAGTGTACACCATATAAACAAAAAAAATACAAACAACATAGAAAATACATAGACAACTAATTACTATTTGGCTGTGTGCTTTCTGTGGGCGGTGATGATTGTGCCTAAGGTTCAGCTTAGCTTGCCGGAATTTATTTATGAACACCACTGATATACGTGTGCCCTCGATAATGATTAAAAACTACATAGAACAGGCGGTCAATCGCTTATCGTTTGTTTGTTTGTTAGTTACTCAATCACGTCGAAACCTGGATTAGTTCTAACGACCTCCGTGGTGCAGTGGACGAATAGCCAGCTGAGACGCCGGAGATAGCGGGTTCGCTTCCCGCCGCGGAACAAATGTGTGCATGTTCTACAATTATTTGTTCCGGGTCTGGATGTTTTTCTATGTATTATATAGGTAAGTGTGTATTTACAAAAAAGTATATAAGCATTCTATCAGTTATCTGGTTCCCATAGTACAAGCTCTGCTTAGTTTGGGGCTAGATAGCGCTGTGTGAAATGTGAAGCAATATTTACTTATTTATTACCAAACAGGTTACTTTCTATCTTATAAACCGCGGGGTGATTGTCTAAAAAATCGAAGTTGGATTTATCTGACAGATTTCGACTTTGACAATCATTTCGAGGATCAACTGTCAAATTCGCATTGTGTAAGGGCCTGTCAAAACGAAAGCGAGATGAACGAACGAAACACCTTGAAAACTATGAAAACATCCTTTTGAAGCATTATTTTGAATTGCCTAAGAATTATCTCAGCTTCATTGACATCCAAACAACGAATGAAATGTCAAACGAAGCAGGGATCTTGCGACTTGCCTCTTTGAATCCAAATTATAGAAAATATGTTATAAATTATTCGTTTGCTTACCTATTCTTAGTTTAATCTGTTTTATTTGCTCGAATGTACGAAGTGGTGTACATTTATAATGCAGTTACATAATTTTTCAGCCAAACTCGAAGTTAAATGCGGCATAACATGTAAGCCTAATATTTACTTGTTTGATATAAATTTGTTGCCTATAAAATCAAGGGAATCCTACTTATTTTGACTAAATATTCTTGTCATATCCAATAATATGACAAAACGCTGTTTGTCTATTTATTAGTACCTACTCAAATATATTAAATAAACTTTTGTTGTTTATTTATATGAAAATAATGGCATTTCCAGTTACTGTTACCTACCCAGATCGTAAGACACGAGTACCTAAGTAAGTTAGGAGAGACTAGCCTCCGTAACTATTTCAGCAAAATTACCTAAGAAATGTATGTAAACAATTAACATACCTACCTACTTAACCTCAAAGTAAAGTTTTAACAAGTTTTTTTATGCAGACTTATACAAAAAATGGTATTTCCTGGAGTAGTCTGGTGCATTGACGACACTCATGTGGCTATAGTGTAAGTAAACATATCTTTGTGTCAGTATTTACTAAATGTTTATAATAAAAATTTGGTGTAGAGCGCTGCATTGGTGTTCTAAACAAGTGGTTCGCCCTGAACTGAGATCTTGCGAGTCTCCTAAAGAAATATTATTAGTATTTACTAAATGTTAATTAATAAAAATTTGGTGTAGCGCGCTGCATTGGTGTTCTCTGAGATCTTGCGAGTTTCCTAAAAAAATATTATTCTCAGGGTCTTACGCAACACTGCCTAAACGTATTTAGTGGCTAAATATTATTTAAGAAAATGTCAAATCATGCAAATACGTCAAATTTAATCATGTTTAGTCGCTAAATACGTTTAGGGATAGTTGTGCAAGCCGGCTTTAATCTTTGACTAATAAATTTTAATAGTGCCACGAAATGCACAACCAACTAACATAACCTACAGTTTCATTCAAATTACAAGTAACGGGAGTTCATGTTAATTAGACTGACTGACTGCGCTGAAGATGGAGAGTAATATTTTTATTGGAAAGCCAAGCGTGCGATGCCAGCTAGTTATTTATATTGGGATATACCTACCCTTACATGCAATAGTTTGGATTTTGTGGATTCAAATCCTGCCTGTGCACCAAAGGATATTTTTAACTTTTGTTTGTGTGATTAATGTACGCACTTATTTATGTTTTTAATGTTGTTTCAGAATCAAAATAAAATAATTTTGCAAAGCATGTCTACTGGAATTGTAATTTAAATGAAATTGAACGCTCTCAGATGACCCGACACTTGATCAAAATCTGTCTCAGGGTGCTACAGTACTCTACATAAATCGGCCGAAAAACATAGTGTGAATATCAAATGGACTAAAGTGCACGGTTCCAGATACAGACTGAGAATGATTTCCGAAAAGGAGCTCCAGAAAGACTGGGAGCATAGAGCCAACTGCAAGCAAACAAAAACAATGCTTCTGGCAAAAAACAGAAAAACAACAAACACCTTGTTAAATAACAAACGCGAAGATCTAAGGATGATGATGGGAATCATCACGAGACACTACGAACTTAATTATCACCTTCTGAAGACTGGAGCTACGGACAGTGGGCTTTGTCACAGATGCCTTCGAGAGGAAGAGACTGTGGAGCATATGTTACTCCACTGCACTGCCACAAACGATGCAAGACTGAGAACGGGTTATCGAATCCTCATCCTCCACCAGCACCGCTACTACATCAACATCCATGGAAACCCTTAAAAACTGCTGCCTCCAACACAAAGTCCTACTCTGTTAGTTATTTTAAAGAGTTAGGATGGCTTGGGTTATGTTAGAAGGGGGGTAATACACAATACACCCCAATGCAGGACGTCATTGTAATCTCTTATTCCCCCTACCCTAGAATTAGATTGAATGGATCCTGGTTTTGTACATAATAGGCTGAACACCAATGTTTATTCATGTGTACTTACCCAAAAGCTTTATAATATTACCTTTATCTACCTAAGTAAAGTAATTATGTGATGTTGTATTAGTGTAGCTTACTAAATATCATAACTTTACTAATAAAAATTTCAAAATTTCAGTTGTATTTTTCTTACTTACACTTTTGCAATGATCTACTTATCGAATAGTTATAGTATTTTATATAATACAGTAATTGTATGATTTTTTTAATACCTACCTACACACACAAGATTTCTTATATTTTTTTTTTATAAAATTTATTATAAAAAGCTATTGTCATCACCATAGTTTTAACTGTAACTATATGTCACCTACGTTTACCTACCACACTAATATTATAAATGAGAAAGTTTGGATGTTTGTTTCATCAACAATGAAAGTTCATCTCATTAAGTTTTCTACTAAATGTTTGCCTAGTTATATATACAATCAATAAACCCGAGTAAAACAACACAAAGGAGTACATAATTATTTGTATATTAATGAGATATCATTCCCAAGGCAGAAGGTTAGATCCCTTGTTAGATCTCCAAGCATGAACAAACATATGAAGCCCCACTGCAAGAGCTTGGTTCTCTTCCAGGAGTTCCACAAGTTCATAGTCCATATCAATTTGTTGGGCTAGCATGCTGAAAAATATTACATGATCACCATACTGTTATGTACATATTTTATTGGTATAATGCTGACAAAAATGACTAAATCCGTAAGTTAGGTACTTCACAAGTCAGCATCATAACAGCCATAGGATGTCCACTGCTGAAAAGGCTTCTTCCTGTACTCTCCACTTAAAAACCCTTTCTGCCCCAACGGCCGTCTATTCCAATGAATATTGTACGTCTATTTTTTGATTTCTTCAAGTAATGAGCCCGCATACACATAGTAAGCACATCACACATCTCATATAGTAAGTGCAAAACCTCTGCTTTAACAGTGATATATTTTTGTTTTAAAATTTAAATTTGTCTAATGATCTCCATATATTGGCTTTTATCTGAGTCAATCTCGTAAATAAACCTTGCAATTTTTTATGATGACCTGAAAATTAAAATTTAAACAAAGAAGCAGTGTTGCCAATGTAAATGTCTTGGTTTCCCGATATTTGCCGCTGATTAAGTCCCCGAAATGATAACAATTAAGAATAAAACCCTATTTCATACAAAATGTTGTGTAATCTAATCACTAACAAAATAACATTGGAATAATTTATAAATGAAATCTTTAACGATTTGGTACCTACCTACATACTTTTAACATTGTTTTCCTTTCTTTCGCTCTATGCATTATCCGGTTTTGTTCGAATTTTATTGATCTCTTCCTTTTTGGCTATCTCTTGTTTGGTATGCAATAAAGCTTTAATGGATGGCTCGAATCGACTCGGATTTTAATCATTTCCAGTGCTATCCCCGCTCTAGATACCGATTCCCCACAAATCGGGAAAATTCCGATACTACAAGTCAGATAGGGCCGCAACAATAAGTCATAAAAAATAATCCAGCTACCGCAGCATCCTTCAACCCAATCATTTTAATATTTATAATGTTGCAATGATTAACTATGAATAAAATAAAAAAGTTCTTAAATAGGGTCTCAAGGATGAATAATAAAAAAAACAGCTTCAACACAAAAACACTTTCTATAAATTTGTTATTGTCGCAGTGATAAGTCAAAAGAAATTTGTAGCTATCGCAACTTCTCTGAGCCGATACTTTTCAAGTTAAATAGGATCAGCAACATAGCGTCCCCCAGCCCACTCCCTTAAATTAGATAGAGTGGCAAAATTGAGTCATAAAAAACAGTTACCGCAGCGTCTCCTATCTTACTCTCTCTTTAACTAAAAAGAGGTCTTTTTAAGATGAATAGAGTAATGATAAGTCAAAAAACTAGCAGTTACCGCAGCATCCCCTAGCCCACCTTCTTTAAGATGAATAGGGTCACAGTGATAAATAGTAAAAATGTGCAGCTACGTAACGGCGCCCCCAACCAACTAACTACAACAAACTACAAGTAACATGGAGCCGCAACAATGAGTCATAAAAAAATCGGAATCGCAGAATCCACCAGCTTTATATTTATAAGAATAAGACCAGAGGCAGTGGCGTAGCGTAGTAGGGGCGGGGGGTGCGGTCCGCCCCGGGCGGCACTTTTAGGGGGCTGCAAAATTAAACAATAAATAATAATAATATATTGTAAATATTTGAACAATTTCATTTTTTTACGTGTATTGAACAACAGGCTCCTGGCACACCTAGAAACGCATAACCTCCTCAGTGATCGACAATATGACTTTCGCCGAAATCGGTCTACTGGGCACCTTCTAGCGTATGCCACGCACATATGGAGCGAGGCCGTAGAGAAACACGGAGAAGCGCTGTTTCTCTTGACATCTCAAAGGCCTTTGATAAGGTCTGGCATGATAGCCTTATTAGCAAGCTTCCATCATACGGTCTGCCCACTGGTCTGCGTGTCTGGATATCAGACTTCTTGAGGGACCGTTTGATACGAGTTGTCGTTGAAGGCTGCTCATCCGATCAATTGGCGATTAACGCCGGGGTTCCACAAGGGTCAGTACTTTCCGCAACTCTGTTCTTGCTGCATATCAACGATCTGCTAAAACCCGGTACCTTTGGGTATGCAGACGATAGCACAGTTGTGAAAAGCTATACATATAGTGCACGAGCCAGTAAAGCAGAGATTCAGTCAATCAGGGAGGCCATGGTCGAGCGCTCAAACTTGTCCTTGAAGGCAATCTCCGACTGGGGTGATGCCAAACTGGTCAAGTTCAATGCGAATAAGACCCAGGCGTGTCTGTTCTCCGCAAAACGAAGTCAATTTAATCTGACTCCTACTTTCCGAAATATATCCGTGCCGATATCTGACCACCTCGAGCTTCTTGGTATCACATTAACACCGACTCTCAATTTCTGCTCCTACATTGAGTCGAAAGCCCAGTTGGCTGCTAAAAAGCTTGGTATAATGAGGCATTACTTCACACCGGGACAGTTGCTCAACCTGTACCAAGCACAAGTCCGATCCTGTTTGGAGTACTGTTCTCACCTCTAGGACGGATCAGCGAAGTACCAACTTGAAGCTCTGGAATCAATTGAGAGAAGAACCAAGAAGCTCATAGGCAACGATGAGCTAGTTGATGCAAAGCTCCTCAGCCTGGAGCATCTACGAAAGGTTGCTAGCCTCTCAGTTTTTTATCGAGTACATTTCGGGGAGTGTGCGGCGGACCTTTTCAACCTGATCTCACCATCTCCTTTCTATCAACGGACAACCAGACGCTCTGCGGTGCGCCACCGCTATATGGTAGAAATACATCCCATTTGCACAAAGCGGTTCTCTCCGACCTTTAATATGCGCACCGCCAAAGAGTGGAACGACTTGCCAGAGTCTGTGTTTCCAGATAGCTACAACCTGGGTATCTTTAAGTCGCGAGTGAATAGATTTATTCTAGGCAAGCGTGTACCATCATAGACTGCATCATCGCTTACCATCAGGCGAGATCGTGGTCAAACGCTAGCCTATAATATAAAAAAATATATATATTTTAGTCGCATAAGCAATGCCAGCTGTGATAGAAGTATTTCAAAATTGAAATTGATCATAAATTATTTAAGATCAACATATTTAGGGCTTACCAATCTGGCTATCTTGTCTATTAAGTAAGAGGTGTGTGATGCTATAGACATTGATAGTGCAATAAATGACTGGTCTTACAAAAAGTAGCCGATTATGTTTTAGTTAAAGACAATGGGTTCCCTCTCATGTTGGTATCATGGTAAACGAGGAGGCGGATCGAGCGGCACGTGAAGCTATTGATATAGACGACGGTATTCCCTACAGTTGTGTACCGGTGCATAGTGAAGTTTTATTCAAGGTCAAACAAAGATGTCGTCTATCGTGGAGGGAATATTTTGATGAGCGATCGCGACCTAAAGGGTTAAGGTACAGAACGATTCAGTGGGGAACGTCCTCGTTACCCGTGGTTTGACAGGGTTCAAATGAAAAGAAAACAGATTGTTAGATTACTGAGACTACGTTCCGGATACATCCCGACAAATAAATTTAAATTACTAATGAAATAATAATAGTAATAATTTTGTTTACCGATAACAGCGTAGGGACGGTTTCTTGTCTCCACCATCATCTGATGAGGCCAAGGGACTGCTTAAAATTTACCTCTCTTCGCTGGAAGGGAATAGTTAGATAGGTAGTTAATTATTAATTGTTAGTTTTTTGTCTTTTTTAAAAGTAGATATAATATGATGATCAGACTTACGGGAGTGACATAACCATTGTCTGGTTAAAACTCCCACGTTAAATAAAGAATTTAAAAAAATAAAAGGGCGGCAAAATTTTCTTCCGCCCCGGGCGGCAGACATCCACGCTATACCACTGACTAGAGGTCATGTAGTGCGCGAGCTGCTCGCAGCTCGCGTGTTTTTCTGTTTGTAGAAGAAGCAATCAAAGAGGACATCGAAGTGTTGAAAGCTATCAAAGAGGATATCCAAGTGTAAAAAGCAGTCAAAGACGATATACAAGTGGAAGCAGCAATCAAAAATGATATTAAAGTGTAAGAAGCAATCAAAAAGGATATCCAAATGGAAGAAGCAATCAAAAAGAATATCGAAGTGGAAAAAGCAATCTAAGAAAATATTGAAGTTATAGAAGCAAACAAAGAGGATATCGAAGTGGAAGAAGTAATCAAAGAGGATACCGAGGGGGAAGAAACATTCATAGAGGATGACGTAGGGAAAAAAGCCATCAAAGAGGATATCGAAGCGAAAATGTAATCAAAGAGGATGTCAAGGACAATGATGACAATAAAATAACGATTCCACAAATAATTTGAACTACCATTTTGAAAAAAAATTACTACGCCTATCTGTTTCAGTTCAGAAGATACGAGCGATTAAAGTTTTTTAGAAAAAATCATGATTTCGTTGAAAGGATATCGAAGTGGAAAACACGATTGAAGAGGATATCTAAGCGAAAGAAGCAATCAAAAAGAATCTCGAAGTAGAAGAAGCAATCAAAGAGAATATGTACGTTATAGAAGCAACCAAAGAGGATATCGAAGTGAAAGAAGCCATTAAAGAGGATATCGAAGTGGAAAAAGCAATCAAAGTGGATATCAAAGTGGAAAAAGCAATCAAAGACGATATTGAAGTGAAAAACGTGGTCAAAGGCCATATCGAAGCGAAAGTATAAATAAAAGAGGATATCGACGTGGAAGAAGTAATGAATGAGGACATATAAGTGGACAAAGCAATCAAAGACGATATCGAGGTCAAAAAAGCAATTGAGTATGATACTAAATTTAAAAAGCTTCACAGAGAAGAAGATATCAAAGTGACAGAAGCAGTCAAAGACGATATCGAAGTGGAAGTAGCAATCAAAGAGGGTATCCAAGAGGAAGCAGCAATTAAAAAGAAGCAATCGAAGTGGAAGTAGCAATCAAAGCTGACATCGAAGTGGAAGAAGCAATCAAAAATAATATCGAAGTAGAAGAAGCAATCAACAAGGATATCAAAGATGTAGAAACCACCAAAGAGTATATCGAGGCTAAATAAGCAATCTAAGTAGATATCGAAGTAGAATAAGCAATCAATGAGTATATCGAAGGGGAAGAAGCAATCAAAGAGGATATCAAAGTGGAAAAAACGATCAAAAAGAAATCAAATAGGATCGAATTGGAAGAAGCAATCAAAGACGATATTGAAGTGGAGATAATAAGATAGAAAAAGAGGTGGTAGACGCTTTGAAAGAGAATGACGAAGTCAAAGAAGCAATCAAAGAGGACATCTAAGTTAATGAAGCAATCAATGACGATATTAAAGTTGAAGAGGCAATTAAAGAGTATATCGAAGTTAAAGAAGCAATCTAAGGGGATATCGGTGTGGAAGAAGCAATCAATGAGCTTATCGAAGTGAAAGAAGCAATCCAAAAGAATATTAAAGTGTAAAAAGCAACGGTTGCAGATTAATCATGATGGACGCACAAGACATTAAAAAAATGGTTGTTGGTCAATGATAGAAAGTGAAAATAAAATTGTGGCATAATAATCCTGATGGAAGTTGGATATAACAATGGAAAACGCAAAAAAAAAGTTGTATGATGTTGATGAACGTTGCATTAAAAAAAATAATGATTGCTTATCGATCAGGATGGAATTTGCATTAAAAAAAAACAAAAACACGTTTCACAATGATGAAGCATTTTTTTGGTTTTTTGGTTTACGGTAATCGAAATATTTTGTATGGGACATTTTTTTTTATGAAAGACTATTTTTTTTTTATAAATCCGAACATAAAAAAATATCCTGAGTAACATTCGTTTCGGCGCTAATGCTCTAAGACTTGTACTTTTCGAGATACGAGGTGGATGGGAGCGAATGGAGGACAAAAGGGGGACTTTAGGATTTATTCCCAACTCACCGAAACTCCCTCTACACGATCCTACCAAACATTTCTACCCTACGAGGGGGCATCTGGGAGAACAAGGATGTCAATGAGTCAGTCAATCAGTGAGTGAGTGGTAATCGAGCTATATAGGGAGTTTGGTAATATAAGCAAATAAATGAAAGGGGTTGTTTAGATGAGCATAATAAATAAAATTGTGATATTTTTACCATAGAAATGTGAAATTTATTTTGGCATGTTAAAACAAACACTTTAATAAACTTATGTTGTGCTATTGCATAATGCTTGCCATCTAACCACAGACTGGTGACGTCTCGAGATATCTCTTGGTGTCCCTTTCTAACCTGAAACCCGCAGCCATTTCCGAAAGATATCAAAAATACATGCCTGCCTACGGTAGAAGGTACTAGCCTACGGTAGAAGGTACTAGCCTACCATAGATCTACGTTTTGAGTTTTAAATAGGTAAGACGTACCTACTAGGTAAAAAAATATTCCTACAGGTGCCTCTACATTCGCTTGTTCTTTCTTGGTCCAGTGTAGTACCTACAAGCGATCGGTGTCACTGACTCGAATTATGATAGGTCGGAAGACAGGTATTTTTGTCCTAACCTAGGTAGGTGCCTACCTACATTAATTTAATTCGTCGTGTCACTCACTAGTTCTTTCTTGGTCACTGTGAGCTAGGTAGGTACCTACCTACGTCAGTGCAGTGATTAAGTTGAGATAGAGAGGTATGACTTAGTGCCCAGGTGGCGTTTCACAAATGCCTACCGCTCAGGCAGAGTGACCAAGACTAAATTAGATAGGGTAGACGTGATCTTTGCAATGACTAGCAAAACTACAGAGAAAAATTTTATAATAAAAAACAGCTAAAGTAGTATTTCAAAAGATTTATTCAATTCAAAATGAAGTACCTAATCAATTTAGGTAAACTCGAGCTTTCCAACACACTTTTATTAGGCTGTCGACTGATAAATGAACGTGAAAAAAGTAGTAGGTATCTCTTACCTACTTACCTCAAATCGAGAGGTAAGTAGGAGGTGCCTTCACTTTATCAACGATAATTTGGCGTGTTTAAAAGTTTATTAGCTACTTATGTACCTACAAAATATGTACAACACAGCTATCAGTTATTTACGCAATTTAGTTAGGTACCTATTTACAGACTGTACAGTTACACAGCCACTTACACAAGTTACCTACAGTTATTAACACAGATAGGTATAGCTAAACTATTTTATTCACAAAAGTTGTTGCACGTACCCACTTGCCTTCTTACTCTAGGCAAAAAATAACACGGCGAAAGCAATGCAAACGAACTCGTGCCAACACGTGACTCTGTCACTTCGCACCACAATAAAAGCGTTCACGATTCGCGTTCTAAGTCACTTTTTATTGTATGGCCATCGTTAGTCTATTGTATGGCCATAGTCCTTTACCCTACCCTACAAATAAAAGTCTAAGGGGGTTAAGTCCGGTGAGCGTGCGGGCTATGCAACCGGCCCTCCGCACCCAATCCACCGATTACCATAAGCAGTGCCCAGGTATTCGCGCACTCGCCGATCGTAGTGCGCAGGCGCGCCATCGTGCTGGTAAAACATCCCTTGTCGATCTTCCAAGGTCCGTGCTGCAGCAGACACAAACAAAACCGCATTCTGGTCTCGTAGTCAGGAATCCAGAGCTCCTGCACTGGTGTAAAACTATACGGGTGCTGGCCTTCCTCCCTAAGACTTCACCCATAGGTAGCGCTAACACCATATACGCGGGCCGCGTCACAAGTAATTGCCAGCGGATCCTCTTCAAAAAATTCCAACACCTCGAAGCGCGCTGAATAGCGAGGTGGCCTGCCCGCCTCAACACGGGGCTGGAATTCACTGCTCTCCTTGTGCCGCTGAACAGCACCCAGTGCGCGTGCTCTGCCGGGTTCCGTGCCATATCTGATTAAAGTCCTGCGCTCTTGACAAGACACTTTTCGTGTAACACATTGTCATGTTCAGGTACTCCTGATTGGAGTACCGGTAGTTAAGCATCGCAATTTTTCTAAATCCGTCCGCACAATTAGAAATGAAATCAACTACTGTTTCAAAATAATAATTAATTGCGCGAACGCCGACACGTGCCAAAGTGCCCGCCTTCTTACACTTAGGGCTGGGAAAACATTACCGGAAAGGTATCAATACCGGTTCTGACTTTCGGTGTTGGACTAGCTATTTGCTAGGAATTTGCTAGGAAATTGGATTAGCTAGTTAGGATACACAGGTCGACCTAATAAAATCTTGTTGAAAACATCGTAAATCAAAACCGAACTAGTTTTACAAAATACGCGTAGGTCAATCTGTCATAAAATCTGTTAGTAGTAGTAGAGCTCTCTGTGTCTATTGTGGTCAAAGAGTTTGTCCGGGAAAGTACCACGAGTACCACCATACCTATTTCTGCTGCCAAATAGTAAACTTGCATTATTGTGTTCCGGTTTGAAGGGTAAGGGTATCGGTGAAATTACAAGCACATGAGACTTAACCCTTACGAATCATAACTGTGGAAACAATGTAGTGTAATTATTGATCGAGCGAAGCGAGATCTCTAAATCAACTTGGGCAAATCGGCGTTGTATGTATGTATGTTTGTCCGAGGATAACTTTCGAAGCGTTTATCCGATCATCGTGTAATTTTATGGATATGTCGGTAGTGATGGCCCAATTTTGGTGTGACTAAATGAGCTAATAACGTTGGGGATTGTTGAGATATTTGGGTTCTAAATGAGACTATAAGGTCAAGTGGGACGTCAAATTAAATATTCATTGGTAAATTTAGACTCCGTTTTTATTTTTAGTAAAGTTTTTATAGATTTTGAGTTATTAGCATAACATAAATTGAACTTTGACAAAATTCACAGGGTACACCATTGACCCCACAGTGCTGTAATTTGGTATGCGTGTAGCTTAAGTAACACAAAAGGCAAAAGTCTGAAACCCAGAATAACTGCAATTTGTACCCCAAAAAAATTTAACCACATAACATGAACTCCAGTTACCTGTAATTTTAGGGAAACTGTAGGTCAAGTTAATTGGAAATAATTTTGTGGCACTATTTTGATAGTCACGATGACTAAGATCAACGCTTCGAAAGTTATCCTCGGACAAACGAACATACAAACATACAACGGTGATTTGCCCAAGTTTATTTAGAGATATCGCTTCGCTCGATCAAAAAATAAAGATTTTATTAAAATACAATCGATTCAAACATTTACGTTAATACCGGTAACCGATGTAGCGAGGTGTTACAAGTTGTAGGTACATCCTACAACCCATCCCTTCCCGCGGCATATCAAAAAGAACCCAAAAGAAAAAGCCGTCAAAGATGCCGCCTTTGAGTTCGCCGCTCGCAATAGTTACTTTGTTTTGTAAACAGGGCGAGTGACTCAATCTACCTACCTAATTGTTTGATACCTACTCTTGGTTTGGGAACGTGTGAAAGAGTTTTTATAAAATATAATTTTGAATTGAATCTAAAATAAAACTATGATTACGTTCACACCGATTTGAGGTGGATTTAATAATGACGCTGTTCAACGTACAGAGAGCCAACATGGTGGTCCATCCGTAGATTGCTGTGTTGGCTAAAATGACAAAGCTTAACTTCTAATAAATGCACTTCATTTGCAAATGCAGCAAAATTATACTGGTAAATTAATCTAGGGCTGAGGGATGAGGGGCAACCATAACTCCTCCATCCCTAAGAGGAAAATTATCGGTTGGATCGATTTGAGATTTGTTCCGATAATTTTGCTTATAGGATAAGATTTTAAACAATTTTAAACGAAATACATATAGTAAAAATATAAGAAAACTACAGATAACTAAGCCTAAGGTTGCTAAATTTTCACCGATGCTAGAGTCCTTCCTTTCATTTAAAACACTTTCAATCACTGCACTATGCTTTAAAGAGTACGCCATGAATTTAACTTCATCTAAGCTGATACCCTTCATGTTGAGTGCGCGAGCACTGGATAGACTCGTGTTCTTAGGTAGCTGCGGTAAGGTGAAGATCGGGATCGGCTCCACAACATCTGATTCTATGATGATACGGTGACCAATACGGATTCCATTGAGTTCCAAATCACAAGGCTCGTTGATGGTCACGAGGTAAGTTCCGAATACAGATTGCTTGGTTCGTTGTCTTCGTTGTCACAATATTTGGTTAGAGTAGTCTTCAGTCTACTATATATAATCCAATTATTAGCGTTGACTTGCTGGACCTTGACCTTCTCAATGTGCACCTGATGCGGCGTACAGTGAGTGAGATCATCGTCAAATTTCATCAGCTGTTCCATACAAGTGACCTCATGGTACAAAGCTCGGTTGTCTGCAGAACATAGAAAATGGTCGCCGGTAGATAACGGGCGGCACGGTTTCACAATCGGTAAGTATTTCGTCCCTTTCGCCAATAGGTAAGGATATTTAGGGAAAATGGCAAAGGTTTTATGTTTCGGATTGGTGGAAAATTGGTAAGGAGTACAATTTAAAATATTCATAAGTACAATTATCAGTAACTGGAATTTCCATAATATACGTGATCTGGTTTTTCTTAATAAAAGATTTTACACAAATAGTTTCCTCTAATTTTAACAAGTTTTTATCGATAGGCGTATACATTAAGCTTTCTGAGCTAGCAATTAATTTCAAATGATACATATGTAAGTTCTGTGGAGTTCACGATAGATTGATGTAATATAGAGACTTTACTTAATGCTAGAGCAGTTTCAATTTCACTTAGTCTTATAAAGATAGTACGAAAACTGCTTGTAAAAACGTTAAATAATCCAATAATGTATGTGTGGAAAATCCAATTATTTTCCTTAGCAGCTAAATCTCATAACATTATCTCGGCCTTCTTTAAACGGTTATATAAATTTACAGTATTCTGATTAATCATTTCAGTTACATTTATGAAGCTGTCAAACATTTTTCAAACCAAAGTTAACTTCTTAGAAATTATAAATTGGTCATGACTTAAATCAGAAGTGAGTTTATCAAATTTAATTGCAACGACATGGTCAAGATTTCCTGTAACAATTTTTATAATAGAACCCATTGGATTTATGAGACCTCTTTTATAACGCTGCTGTGGAACAAGTTGTCTATATTTATCTTTAGTTATATCACGTATGAACTCTGTATGTGATTTTATACTTCTTATTTCATGAGAATATGGTGCATTCCAATCGATCAATTTACACAGTTGCTCATAGTTTGTTGCAATATAATTTAAATCATTGTAAATCCTTTCCAAATGAATAACCTTAACTATAGTCCAATGATTGGTCTGCACGTATGCTTGACCTTCTTTAATCGGAAGTATTCCCGGATTGCCATTAAGGGTTTGCAGATGATGGGCCAGGGTCGGCACTGCTACCAGCAGTATGCTGCACCACCTGTGGAGGACGTTTGATATTTTTATAGGAACTTTAGTTTTCCTTTCTCCTACTTGGATACGCAAAACGTTTCTCTCAGGTTCACCTACAACCTTCGCTTTTACATATCGAGGTTTATCTTTGCTTTTCCGCTTGTTAACATTTTGAGCAAAAATTGTTTTTCCTAGAGGAAACTCTACTTTCAGTTCACCACCTTTCTTTTCCCTATTCTTCTCTTTGGTTGTTACCATCTTTTCTACCAAATGCTCATACAATACTTTACTTCGCATAGCATGATCTTTCTGGAAATAACGCTTTTCTAATTCTATGCCATAACGGCTGCTTGTATCAGTGTGTCCAAATACTACTTCAAATGGAGTTAATTCAGTAACAGAATGAATGGTATGATTGTAAGCCATGACTGAATACGTCATAATTGATGCTGCATCAGTACATCGTTTTTCATATTTAGCCAATCTATAAATTTCAATTATTTTGGAATCATCATCATCATATCAGCCGTAGGACGTCCACTGCTGGACAAAGGCCTCCCTCATTGATCTCCAGGAACTGCGGTTGGAAGCGGCCTGCATCCAACGCCGACCTGCCGACCAAGTCGTCTGCCCATCTTGTGGGTGGACGTCCTACGCTGCGCTTGCCGGTCCGTGGCCTCCACTCGAGAACCTTTCGGCCCCATCGGCCATGTGTTCTGCGCGCTATATGGCCTGCCCATTGCCACTTCAACATGCTAATCCGTCGGGCTATGTCGGTGACTTGAGTTCTCCTTCGTATCTCCTCATTTCTGATTCGATCCCATAGAGAAACCCCGAGCATAGCCCTCTCCATTGCTCGTTGAGCGACTCTGAGCTTATTCATAAGGCCAATAGTGAAGGACCACGTCTCGGTTCCATATGTCATCACTGGTAACACACACTGATTGTGCGGATGTTGTGTGTTACCAGGGCCAGTGGTCGTCGTAGTGTTTGGTAGCCGATCGTCTCCCGGGGATTCTTAGCCCCCCTGGCCCCGCGGTTACCGTGACTGCTACCGTAGCCAGGATTAGCGGGGCCGCCGGGGACTCGGGGCCTGGTTTTATGTTGCACTATATCCATAAGGGGGTTGTTGCCATACTCGCCACGCTTGGCAGGCGGGTTGGCGAGCGCAGTATAGGTATTGAAAACACGAAAAGACGCTGCTGCCCATCTTTCGGAGGTATCCCTTAGCAGACTCCTACTGCATCCACGGGCAAGAGCGGAGGGGCAACATTCTTTTGCCGGCGCCCCAACGGTATTTTGGAATGGAAACGTTCAATAAGTCCCATTGAATTAGGGTTATTGGGCGTAACAACGTGAAGTTCAATTTTATGTAAACTTAGAAATTCTTTCATTAATTCATTATTAAACTCAGTACCGGGGTCTGAACTGATCCTTCGGGGGATGCCGTAATATGAAAAGTACTTCATTAAAGCTCTGATTACTTCAGGTATTGATTTTCCTTGAATTTCAATTGCCTGTCCTAACTTACTGAATGCATCAATAAGTGTCAGATAGGTTTTTCCTTCAATGCTAAAAAGGTCTATAAAAATCTCTTGAAAAGGGGCATGTTGTGTTTGCGTTAATTGTAAGATAGGTTTGATGGGTTTCCTATCATATTTCATTTTCTGGCATGCTTCGCAAGCATTTATGACTGCTGTTACTGTTTCTTGCATTTTATCCCAATAATAATTTCTACGAATCCTAACCAAAGTTTCTTTAATACCGACATGTCTTTCCTTCGTGATATTTTACTATTACTGCCCTTTGTTCACTTTCATCTTCGATAGCAATTACCCGCTCTGTGCATTCATAGAAATTAATCATACCTTTCTTGAAAAGTTGAATAATTATATATCCGAATAATTTACGATGTTCTTTTTCCTCAAAGTAAACAAAATACTTAATTTTTAGCTTTATGTACTGTTTCAAAAATTATTTAACTAGTTCTCAATTATTTGTTGGTAGAAAAACTTCTAAAACCTTTTGTTTAGTTCGAGAAAGATTTCTAACTTGCATCTCATTTTTAAACCATGAGTATACCAAAATTTGATTAGGCTTTGTGTCAATTGCCTCATGTAAAATCGGTATTCCAGTTGATTCTAATTCTACAGCTGAATGAATTGTTTGAGATTTACTTGATTCTGATCGCACAGGGTATTCATCATTGTCAATACTATGTCTTGACAGTGTGTCGGAGATCGCTATTGGGCTGACTGTCGCTGTCCTACTCGAATCTGATACTGTTATCGTTGATGAGTCGTTACGTGCCGTTTTCTGTTTAGCTGTTATCCTTCCTATATCTTCGAATACTTCATTTAGGTGTTTTTTGAGTTTCTGTTAGTTATCATCAACGTTAACTGTCATTGATTGATCTTCATGATCCGAATCTAGAGCATTGATCTTAATCCTAGACAAGGCGTCTGCGTAGGTGTTCTGTTTACCGCTCTTATGAATTAGTTAGTAATTATAATTTTGTAAACACAACCTCCAACGAGTGAGTTTACTACTCGGGTCTTTCAGAGATCGAAGCCATACTAATGGTCGATGATCTGTGTATATGAAAAATTTACGACCGTATAAATAGGGCCTAAAATGTTTCACTGCCCAGATAATAGCGAGCAATTCACGTTCGATCGTGCTGTAACGTGATTCTGTGTCACTGAGTGTTCGACTAGCATACGCCACCGGTCTATCACTACCAATTGGTCCCTGGGATAGTACTGCACCTACCGCTACATTTGACGCGTCAGTCAGTTCAGCAAGAAAGGGTTGTCAAAGTTAGGGTACTGTAATAATGGGGCATGCGTCAAGAGTTCTTTGCATTTATTAAATGCGTCAATGTACTTCTGGTCAATTACAATTCTGTTACGTTTTTTCAAACAAGCTGTCAGGGGTTGAGTTACCTTTGCGAAGTCCTTTATAAATCGTCTGTAATATACTGTTAGATCTAAAAAACTTTTAAGTTCAGTCGGTGTTTGCGGAATGGGATAATTCAACAATGCGTCAATTTTATCATTATTCGGTTTAAGACCGTCCATCGTTAAGTCACATTCATTACCGCCATATCGTGTCACTGTAAAGGGTTGCCTAATAATCAGTTGCTTTGGTTGATCTAAGGTATTCTGTATAACCGTAGATGCATATCCGTTTATACAGTTTACTATTGCACTAGGCATTCGTAATCCATTTGTGAATTTGTGGAAGTCAAGTATGGCTTCACCTGAATATTGGTCTATTGGTAATTTGACTCGTTTTTCTGATCGTGAGGGAATATTGATTGTGTAATTTAAATTGTTATTGATTATTAGAATACAAGTCGTACTTGTATTCAATAGTTGTTCTTTTAAATCAATAATCGCGTCTAATTGTTGTAACAGATCGTTTCCAATAAGTCCATCATAACGCGCGTCAACATCATACATATAAAATTTGTGCCAATTATTGCTTACAAAAGTAGGCATAAGAGGGATTTCTATCACCTTATCATGTCTACTGGATGCGTAGGTGCGAACCACTTGAAATGGTTCGTTTCGAATAAACTCGCCAAAATACTGATAAGCTTTTCGGGGACTAATGAATGATCTCATACTTCCGGTATCAATCATCATTTTTGCTTCAAATTCTTCCAAATAAATGTACGGAAGTGTCAAATTAGGGTCGCAATTTAGTTCTAGGACTTCTTGTCTATCAAGGCACTTTCGCGAAAATCCGTCTGAGTTTCGTCAGTCTGTCCTGGTAGTTCATTTTGTTCGTCGGTATATTGCATGTTATCATAGTCACTACAATAGTTCAGTCCATTTACGTCATTATAATTGTAATCGTCGGAGTAATAATTTTGATCGTAGTAGGGGTCACATTCGTACTCGTTTATACTCACTTCATTTAATTTAAAACCTTGTGGTGGTTGAGTTTTTAAAGGTGCGGCTGTCCTCATAGTTACATCAGTAGTTTGCAATTGAGGTTTTTGTACCTGCGGAGTATAATTTAAAGGTTTATTACCAAACTGTGGTGGTTTATAAACAAACGGTTGTGGTGGTTTATAACCAAACGGCTGAGGGCCAAACTGTTGCTGTGGCTGAAAGCCAAACTGTGGCTTATAGCCAAATGTTGGTGGGCGGAAGCTTCCAAATTGATGTACTTGTCCTTGTAATTGGGGCACCTTAATCTGTGAATTTTGAGGAATGCCAAATTTTAATTTCGGCAATGTATCATTGTTAGGCAATGTGGGTTTGTACCCAGATGATTGTGTTATCAATGGACTTGAACCTGAACCTGTAATTTGGTTGCTGCCATGTATTTATTCCTCATGTTATATTGCTCTAGGAAGTTAACTTCCTCAAGAACCAAGCTCAATGCTTGTTCTAAAGTAGAGGGTATTTTTAATCTCACTACACGTACCATATTTTCCGGAAGATTGTATAAAAATACATTCAAAGCCGTATTGTTGTAAATGATCAATTTAGCACGCTTTAAATCGCTATCCGCAATCAAATTTACTTTCGAGATTAATAAGGATCGCACACTTTGGATTCGATTACAAAAATCTAAATAGCTCTCACCTGATTTAATTTTTAAAGATTCCAATTCAATATTTATACACGCTTAACTACGCGGATCTTCAAAATGCTGAATGAGTTATTCCTTTAAAGCGGACCAAGACACAACATCCTCTCGTTCTGATAAGAGCGCAGCTGCGTTCTCCGTAAGCCTATTTGTTATCCGTAAGCCTATTTGTTAAAACGTTGAAGACGTATAAATTTTGTTCTTCAAAATCTTTTTTACTGAATCGATCGATCACATATTGGCATTTTCGTAAATAAAGACTTAAATGTCTTTTGTTACCATTATACAATGATATTAATTGAACAATTTCCTTTGGAATTGGCTCTACTCTCGCCATTGCCATAGAGTAGTAAAATAATCGGAGAAAGCAACTTCACTTCATTTTACACAGATATACAATAACACACAAAAATAATACAATAGAAATACAACTAAAAGCATAACAAAAGTTGAAATAAGGGAATTATTTTTTGTAAAAGTGTAAAAAAAAATATTTTGTAAAAAAATTTGATTTTACCTAAATTTTAAAATTATGTTACGATCAATTTGAAGATCAAGTACCACTAATTTTTACCTATATTAACTTACAGTACAAATCTGAATTATAAAATATGCACTATCTAATTTTTCTTAGCTCTATGGTGTTCTATTTTTAGAACAAGGTTAGCTTAATAGAATTACATACAAGTTAACCAGACACGTTATAATGAGGGAAGTTTTATCTCAATAATAACAAAAATTATAATCTTTAAAAACACGATTTTTTATGAGGTTAGGAGATTATAGGAAAGGAATGGCGAAAAGTTTCACTCACCAACCGACCGCTACTCCCATGCTCACTTTTCTATACCCGTAAGAGAAATGTGTTTGGTTCGACACAGATTTTAATTTCGCGAATTTTCGTGAAAATTTTCCTGGCGGATTTTTACGTCGGGAAATCGCGGAAAACACGTGGAAACTTAGAAAATCTGTTCCGGCTGCGCCACTTTTGGTTTGGAAACGTGTGAAAGAGTTTTTAAAAAATATAATTTTGAATTAAATCTAAAATAAAACTAGGATTACGTTCACACCGATTTGAGGTGGATTTAATAATGACGCTGTTCAACGTACAGAGAGCCAACATGGTGGTCCATCCGCAGACTGCTGTGTTGGCTAAAATGACAAAGCTTAACTTCTAAGAAGTGCATTTGCAAATGCAGCAAAATTATACTGGTAAATTAATCTAGAGCTGAGGGATGAGGGGCAACCATAACTACCTACTCAACAAATCACAGCTGTTATTGGCTTTGTCTGTTTTTAGTTTTAAATTTAGTAGGTATGTAAATTGCATGTTCTTGTTGGTGAATTAAACTTTATTCTTATTCTTCTCTTCTTCTTCGGCAGAAACCAGAATTGAAAAAAGACTCATCAATTTTGACAATGCACTAGATACCTGTCTCTCAAAGAATTGGATAAAGTAGATACCTACCTAATTGAAATAATTTCAATATATTTACCGTGGCTAAAGTGGGCAGTTTACAGATAACCAATCACGGGTCCACAATTTCTAGGCGTTTCCGGGTCAATGTCCACCTAAGCGTAGATTGGCAGAGATGAGAATACCATGGGAAAATAACTAATAGCATAACGATATTCCGACATCTCTCCGCTTAGCTTTAGTGGAAACGGTCAAGCGGCATGTCTTATCTTCTACAGTGCATTCGCATCGAAGTTCTAAGCAGAGAGCGCTTAAAGAGAGGACATAAGTAGCAAATCTACGCTTTTGTGGATTAAGGCCTTTATTTTTGGATGTCGACTGCAAGCTTAGGCAGTAAGTTTTATATCGAATTAATCACCTAAACTTAGTCGATTATCTTTAAAATTTGTATATATAATTAGTAGTTTTTTTTTCGAGAAGTCTTTTTTTATGTTTTGAGAAAACTTCCCTTGAATATCGTCAGTATATTACCAAACACCCTGTATGCAGTGTTTTTTTTTAACTGTAACAGTACGGCAGCACCCATAACCAGAGAAGACACAGGTGCAGTTTTTTTAAAACATCAGCTCGTTTTCGAAGAAAAACATTTTGGCATTAAATTTTTTTTTGGTCAAGTGTGAGTAGCGCCTTAAAATGAATCAAGTTAGTAAACTTTTTTTGATGCCGTTTGATGCAGTCCTTTGTAACGATCATTTTATTGTATCGGATGAAAAAAATATGAACAGCGGAAGTTAGTCAGATAAAAAGTATTCTCATACAACAGGACAAACAAAATTCCTTCTACAAACATTTTATTAGATTCTAATTGCACATTAAAGAAATATTAATACTGTAGCGATTAAGAAGTTTAGGAACTCCATGCTCTCGTGAGCAACTCAAAAACATTTCGTATTTCAGAACAATTTTGAATTTCGAACATGGTTCTTGCACCTTATTCACTCATGATATTTATTTTATTCTGTTTTTAGTATTTGTTGTTAAAGCGGCAACAGAAATACATCACTTGTGAAAAAAATTGTGTGTAACTGTGTGAAAATTTCAACTGTCTAACTATCACGGTTCTTGAGAAACGGCCTGGTGACTGACGGACAGACAGAGGAGTCTCAATAATAGGGTCCCGTTTTACCCTTTGGGAACGAAACCCTAAAAACAATTAAATTTCATATGTACTACGTCGCACCTACAATTTTTACCTATTAAAATGGACACGGAAGTTTCGAATTCTGTAACGAAACCGAGTAATCTCCTTTTTTTAAATGAATATAGGTATTTTGCTCGCTCTGGCGACTGGCAACACTATCTGTGTGTACTAAGACTAACACTACTAACCAGTTGCCTCGCAGTGATTCCCCGTGTTTCATTTTGAGTTTGCATTGATCACAACTAGCATTAACTCGCTGATAGACTTGCTTCGGTTCGTGCTTTCATTAGCATTCAAAACACTTAAAAAGTATTTGCATGGGCTTACTACTATTGATGGCGTTCAAAACGCGGCTTTCGCTCCACTCGATATTATATTACATATTGTTGGATCAGCGATCTTAATACTTGCTCAGACTCGTACCATGATAACATATTTCATCATCTTTACGAGTTGCTATCAAAGCCAGTGTTACTCTCCATGCGCATTCTTGCAGACGCACAGTGAATCGTCTAGAACATGTTAGCTGGACAAAATTATTTTATGGGTTCACATGATCGCTACAGCCATAATAACATATACTGAATCATTTTTTTTGCGTTATGTGGTAAAATAAAAAATCTTAGTACGAAATAAAAATTTATTGAAAATAGAAGTCTAGAAGAATACATATTAACGAAATAATTTAAATTATATATCTACACAATTTAAAAAACTTAACTTAAATTACTTAACATAACATAACATATCATCACGCCTTATTCCCCGAAGGGGTGGCAGAGGTGTATTACTACACCCACTTTAAATTACTTAACTATAATAATATCTACTATTATAATAAATTACAAATAGAAATCGTCAGATGATTCATCATCGCTGTCACAGTTAGACGAATCAGGTACCACATAATCGTTCTCCTCACATAAAGTAACTTCACGTGGTACTTGATGTGTAGTAGGTATGAAAGGCGGAACTATCAAGCTTAGCACTTCTGCGGGCAATTTTTCAGGTCTTTTCTTAGGAATTTCCCTAAGCGAGTTGATTACAGGATCAGATGTTATCGGCAGCATATATAATAAATCTGTATTCGTGGCAATACGTGACTGTTTTCTGCTATGATGCTCTCGGAATCTACGACAGTCTTTGTTACGGGCTTCTTGAGCCTCCTCCGATAGCTGTCCGATTGGAACAATACAGCTTTGGATGACTTCTGTACTGTGTAATAAGATTTTATGCACAGTAACAGGCATATTATACCACGGATACAGACTAAGGTAAAGAGATCGAGTCTCAGAGCAAACTTTTTCAAATTCTATGCAATTAATATCATACCCAGAAGATAATGTTCGAAGTAATATACACATTTTTTTAATTAAATTAACATCCAATCCTGTAATCTCACCGCTTAGTTCCGGATTCATAAAAAACCTACGTGCAGTGTTACCATCATTTGTGTTACCATAACCCGGTTTTGGTTTGTCTACAATAAGCCCCATCTGAGTTTTAAAATCTAACTTAATTTTCTCTGAACGTAACTTTACACTAATTTTATCGTCAGCGCCCCTAGCTTGCCACTTTTTTATATCCAAACGATAACTAATATGTAGTAAACACTCAAAACAACGTATCCATGCATGTAAAGTAGACAAACCAAAACCGTAATGTTCTTTATTAACGACTACGTCTTTTAAATCACCATTCATCATTGTCGGGGTAGCACCACATATATAACATTTTTGAGGGGAGCGTGTGTCAGTCAAAGCGTTACATACTTTTCCGTCTGTCATAGTCAGTAAGAGGTCATGTTTTATAGTAATTTCATATTCTTCAACATTACAAATAGTTGTAAGAAGCTGAGATATTTCTTCCAAGACTTTGTTGGTTTCGGCTTTGGTGAATTCATTAGTTTCCTTTGAAAAAATAAATTTGATTGTTAATTTATGTTGTTAATTTGTTGTTAATTATTGTATGTTAATTTTTCAGTTCAGACGTCTAGACGTCTGAACTGAAAAATTAACATACAATGAAGTTCAAGATTTGCCTAAATCAATATGCATTTATTTAGAATGCAATGAATTATATTAGTTAACCCATTTTATAAGGATTAAGTTGTTTGGGTAAATTCTCAGTAGTACTAGTGGAATCGCAAGATGACTGTTGTTGACTCGCAATCAAAAATGGCTCGTGAAATTGTTACTAAAATATTTGAAGATAAACAAAAAAATAACGATATTTGCTTTAATAAACAAAGCTTAGGAACGGACCTCACATACAAACACGAAATTATTTGGAAAAATGCGCTTGGATTTTTAATTTTGCATATTCTTGGATCGTACGGATTTGTTTTGCTATTCAAAGGGACCTTTACAATTAGCACACTTCTATGGTGTACGTATATATAATATAAGATCAATATAAATTACATAAATAATTAAAAAATTCGTTTATTAATCTGTTAATTTTTAATTTTTTCAGGTTTGGCCATCACTTGCATGGTCATTTTGGGTATTACCGTTGGGGCTCATCGGTACTACACTCATAAAACTTTTAAAGCCAAGCCTGTCCTCCAGTTCACTTTTATGCTCTTACAAACACTCTCTGGGCAGGTACGTTACTTAACAACTCTTACAGCAAAATAGTATCTGCACTGTTATGTAAAAACTACTTGAGTCTTTGTCTGCTGGGCAAAGCAACCCCGCATACCTAACCTAGGTCACCCTAGGTGGAAGGTATTGCATTTTCTGACGAGCAACTTAACACAGTCATCGCCATATTCACCATTCTCATTTGAATAACCCTGGTTTAGCAATATAGTTTAACTGTTTGTTTTTTTTTTCTTAACTGACAGAGACAAAAACGCTTATAATAAAAACAATATTTTTCCAGAACAGTATGTTTATTTGGGTCCGAGACCATCGCCTCCACCACCGGTTCTCAGACACGGACGGTGACCCACATAACTCCAAACGTGGCGGTTTTTTTTGTCATTTTGGATGGCTCATGGCGAAGAGAAACCCTCATGGCATCCGTCTGGGAAAAATGATTGATATGAGCGATATGCTGGCAGATCCACTGGTCATGTGGCAAAAGAAGTAAGCTTGACTTTTTGCAGTTGTAGCAGTAAATTATTTCTTTGTGGTAAAAGCAAATTTGGTTGCTAAGTTCATGAAGCATCTAGCTTTATTAAAGTAATGTTGAGTCCATGCTCAACGACTTGTAAATAAAACTAGTAGAACTCTCAGCACCATTTAATGACATTAACTGGAGAGATTTTATCAATCTTAGGATTAGATAAATTCAGGAAATATTGAGTGGTAATAGCCCAAGATCGATCATCAATGAAATCCCAATAAAAGTAGACAAACTATCAATCAATTGAATTGGTGAACCTGTAGACTGGCATGGCATACAAGACTAAAAACTGAATATTTTTCCATTAAAAATTTCTTCTACTCTTTGAAATTCTTTCTCTACAAGAAACGCAAGTAGTCATATTATTATGTCCTTATTATTTTCAGATACTACTACCATCTACACTTCTTGGTTGGATTCTTTATTCCCGTGACGGTACCAGTGTATTTCTTCGGTGAGACGTGGACGAACTCAGTTCTGTTGTGTTATTTTGCACGCTACATGTACACACTCCATGTTACGTCGCTTGTGAATAGTATTGCTCATCTCTACGGAACCAGGCCTTACGACAAGTATGCACGATTTGCTTGTTTTTCAACTTTTCGCCACTTTATGCTCTACATTTGCCTTTGTAGTGTAATATTTGGGTAAATCTTCTATCAATCAGAAGGACGTGGTGTTTATCTGGCATAGCAGCTTTTTATCAAATCCATAGGTATAGTAAAGTAACGTTCAGTATTGTCATTAATTGTATGACAGTAATGGCGTATGGCAACATAGCAGGCGCTATGTTACCTTGCTGTGACATAGCAAAATGCTGAGGGAACCTTTTTGTGGCGGCTACTAATAGCTAATAGCAATGTTATCTTTTGTTGTAATGTATTTTGTTTTAGTGTTGTTAATTATTGTTATTAGTGGTGGGCATAACAAATTATATTTTCTTTCTTTCTTTCAATATGGCACATCTGTCTGTCTATCCGTCCGACCCTTTACAGCCGTTTTAATTTTGTGCTGTAAAGCTGAAATTTGGCATAATGATATGTTTTAGTGACCCCTCATAAATTATTATTTTTAACCTGTGTTGTCCCACTGCAGGGCAAAGGCCTCCCTCCCTATTTTCCAGTTTTTTATGTCCCCTGCTTTAGTGGGCCAGTCTGGTAAATGCACATCCAAGTCGTCACGCCATCTCCGTGGTGGTCTGCCGCGTGGGCGAGTTGCGTTAGGGACCCAATCAGTTATTATCTTTGCCCATAGATCTTCAGGCATGCGACAAACGTGGCCAGCCCAATCCCACTTGAGCTGTGCTGATTTTTTTGTGACATCCAGAATCTTTGTTTGCGAGCGCAGTAACTACGGAGTTCCGTATTCGGTCTGATAACCGGACACCTTAAATACTGCGCTCCATAGCCCGCTGACATACCTCGAGTTTGGACCTGTGTTGAACAGTCAAAGACCAAGTCTGTGCACCGTAGGTGAGAATGGGGAGAACGCACATGTCCATGAGTTTGCGTTTAAGGCAGAGGGGTAGTTGACCTTTCATTAGTTGTTTCATCGACCAGTATCTCCTTCAGGCGTTTTCAGTGCGTCGAGCAACTTCTTTTTCTTGTCGCGCCTGGAAGGAGACAATCTGGCCGAGATACACATACTCATGGACATACTCGATCTCGACCGCCTCAAAGTGCAGCCGTTGCCATGTGCTGTTGGTCATGAGCTTAGTCTTTGACATATTCATCGCAAGTCCAACCTCGAGGCTGGCTTGGTTCAGATCGTTCAGCATACTGCCTAATTCTGTGACTGAAGAGGAGAACAGAACGATGTCGTCGGCGAAGCGGAGATTTGTTAACCGCCGTTATCCTAAGACGATCCCCTTGTCAGCCCAGCTCGGAGTCAAGGTCTTAAAGACTTCATCCAAAGTTGCTGTAAAAAGTTTCGGAGAAAGCGGATCTCCTTGCTTAACCCCCTTTTCAATAGAGAAGGAAGGACCAGTGGCAGAAAGTTTGATCACTGCTGTACTATGACTATAAATGTTTCGGAGTAGTTTTATATACATTGGTTCTATATTCTGATTAGTAAGGGATTCGAAAAGGGAATGGTGTTTAATACTATCAAAGGCTTAAGAAAAGTAAATAAAAGCCAAATAGATAGGTAGATTATATTCGGAATGTTTTTCCATTAGTTGGTTCAGAGAGTGGAGATGATCAGTGGTAGAAAGGCCGCGTCGAAAACCAGCTTGTTCGGGCGGCTGATGCATATCAAGTTAGCCAGATATGCGGTATTCTATTACTTTAATAAATGTTTTGTATAGATGCAAGATGAGGCTAATGGGTCTGTAATTAGATATGTTGGACTTATCTCCCTTCTTATGAAGAAGGATGATGTTAGAATATGAAATAAATTATATGAATATGAATTCCTCATAAATTATGAAATTAAAATTAAAAAACTATTTGTTTGATGTACTTCTTATATAAAAGTGGTGGGTGCTCCATCGTGTATGTTGTCGTTGAATAGGTCTTCTCAAAACATTATAAAGCTATTTGAACACTTGTGATACACGAGCCCGTTTACGAAATGTAACGCTTCAAAATGGTCATTTTTGAAAAGTATCTAATTTAGTAGCACATATTGTGTTGAAGAATTATCAAAGCTGAGTAGACTCTACTAGTTTATGCAAAATTAACTGTGTATTTAAAATGCAACCCTTCACTATGCGTGAGCCGACGCATGCTTGACCAATTACTTTAAACTATAAACTTCGACTCGCTCACTCGACATAACTTTATCTTACAATTCAGGAATCTCCAACCCGTAGATTCCTGGTTCGTGTCTCTCATGACATCGGGCGAAGGCTGGCACAACTACCATCACACCTTTCCGTGGGACTATAAGGCGGCAGAAAATTCCAGGCCCCTTAATTTCTCTGCTACGGTGATCCGGTTCCTGGAGAAGATAGGCCTGGCTTACGACTTGAAGAGCGCTGATCCAGATATGGTTCGTATGAATTGTCGATCCACTGTTTTTGTTGGCATACGCTAGAATGTCCTTAGTTAACCAGTTCCGTCGGAAGCCGCTTGGCGATACTAATCTATAACTTTCTTAGTAATCGCCAGTGCCAAGATAATATATTATCTATTATAATATATTATGAGCATGTTGTATACATTATGTTATATTTTACCGAAGGAAATAGACTAGAACCTCACCTCATCATATCATTTTTCAGATGGAGAAAAGAATACTCAGAACAGGAGATGGTACGCACTATATACTGGGCAGTAACGACCATAGAGCAGCTGTAACAGCCATCGGTCCTCTTCACCCCCTTAACCCAACTTACTCTACCAAGTTCAAAGCTCCTGATGCTATCCTAAACCCTGAAAGCGATGATCACTGTACCATGAGAAGGATTTCCTAAATATTGATAGTACGGATAGAGTATCTCAATTAGTTACACTAAAGTAATTGGTAAATGTTAACATTTACTAATTACTTTAGTGTACCTATCAGAAGATAGTAATTGCCAGTTCGGGACCACTTATTTTCCAGTGTAACAAGATCCGTGTTTTGTATGTATTTGGTAGTGTTAGAGGGGTCATGTTATGAAATTGACGTAAAAATCGATATTTGATGTTTGTGGGTATAGTGTGATGTATGCAGCCTTGTCTTGGAGCTCTGGTTTCTGTCGTAGGTGGTCGTACCTCTTATTACTTGATAAACCGTTAGTTGCAGGTTTCAGCATCCTTCTTTCCAGATTTATGGCTAAGCTTAATAGAGGCAGAATTTTTTCTCTCGTCATCCCCGAGAGTTTTCCCAGATTCTGGTCGTACATGTAGTTATAGACCTCCAGTTTCTGCATTTTTGATGGTACTCCAAAAATCACCACTCATGGTCTGCGCTTGCGTGGTTCATCGATGGTTAGGGCAGATGTGGTTAGGTTCACTGAGTTTTTCAGCTTTTCTATGTTGTCCTTGGTGTCTGTGCTGATGATGACGCCCCCATTAATTGTCTTATGAAGTTCTCTAACATGTAGCCTAATTCTCTCAGGGCTGATATTTTTTGTACCAATGATTTAGTGTCGTCACTGGTCTGCAATTTATCCTGGGGATAAATAGTTACAGAGCTCAGGTTAGTAGGGCGGATTAAGGTATTACTGCTGTTTTAGACCATTTCTGCGAATGAGGCTTTAACTGCTGGTTGCGATGACTCTTTAACGCTTTGATGAAGGTATTGAATGCGTTGAGATAGGCTTTCCTTTTTTTTGAAGCTTTCGATGTAGTATTGTGCTTGGGCGGTCTTCTGCTTTAGGCCTTGGTCTTCTACAGCCATTTGAGATGGGCCATGGGCTACCTTTCTGCACAGATTACTAATTCTTAACTTTTGGGCAGAATTTAGTTTACCTTCGGTAGCAATCGAGGTCACTTCATTGAGGCACTGTTCGATGGTGATCATCCAGGTCTGTATCTCCAATGTAGACACGGTTTTAGTGATGGCTTTATCCCTCGGCGGCGCTAGTGGGCACATGAACAGCCAAGAGATTAGCAACGTATTTAGATTGGGGAGACAAACGGAAAACAAAAATCGCCCAGTTTACGTCTCCATCACGATTCAATGGAAAAAACATTCAATACTCAAAAACAAGCCCAAACCTTCCACCAGGCATTAATGTCAAAGAAGACTTCTCCAAAAAAATCTTAGAGAAACGAAAACAACTACAACCCCAGGTAGAAGAAGAGTAAAAAAGGTAACATCGCCTATGTGAAGTTCGACAAACTGATAGTGAAAAAACCAAAGGACAACATAAGAGAGAAGAGAGAAAGAGACACCTCGAGCTCTCCCAACTCTGCTGCTTTTTTCATTTCATTTCATTTATTTATTCGTACACAATTATATAATTGTGTTTGAAATTACATCCTAAATACAAGTTACAATATTTTAAATTTTTAAAATTATCACATATGTACATGTCAAAAATAATAAAATAAAACAAAACAAATGTCTACTTACCTATTTATAAAAATGTCAAAAAAGTCAAGAAAAGTCAAATGGAAAATAGACAGCACAGAATATAAAATAAAAATTAATAAGAATAATACTACTAAGGAATTAATAATACAAACATGTCACAAATTAATTAAATTGACCATTAACACAAAATCTATATAAAAAAAGAAAACGACTATTCAATATTATTACAGGTCATAAAATCATTAACTGAATATAAACACCCTTTCAACAAAAGCTTCTTTAGTCTTGATTTGAATTTAAAAGGACTGTCGATAATTTTCATGTCAGTAGGCAGTGCGTTAAAAAGTCTTACAGCTTGATACCGCGAGCCATGTTTGGCAACATTCAACCTTGGACAAAGAGGTGTCTTAAGATATTTTCTCCTTGTGTCTATTCTCTACAATCTAGCCAATGAGAAGTTGCAGATTTACGATCTGTCCGCAAGAAATTGTAAAAATATCACAACTAACTGGCTGAAGGTTTTATCATATACTGAAATCGAGGAACTTTTTAAAATAATTATTTAAAATAATAATATTATTATAAATATTATTAATTATTTATAATAAATATAATTTTACACGAACACTCACAAACACACACACATACAAACACACACACACACACACACTGTAATATTTAATTAGATAATTCCTGTACTTAATATAATTTGTTTTTAGTTCACATCTCTGTAAGTAGACAACCATAAGTAAGAGCACTAATTGCCAAGATACAAGTTTTTCACAAACTTAGTTTGGCAAGTAGGGCGCCATTTATTATAAAGCATATCAGAGAAAATAAAGAATTTTGAATTTTGAATTTTTTGAATTTTTGAATTTTGTTTTTCCTTTGTTCAAAAGTTTCATATTTAATCGGATTTTTAACTACGTCCATTAAGACTACTAGAATGTATAGGCTGGGAACCGCCAGAATATTGAGGTTTTGAAAATGTTCTTTGCATGATTCCCACTGTGGAATGCGCACTATACCTATAGTTCTAATGGCTCGTTTTTGAATAATAAACGCTCTATTTATGTTGTAGTCATAACTATTTCCCCAAAACTTCACACTATATCTTAATCTTGACTCTACTAGGGCATAATATACTATTTTAAGCTGTGCGATCCCTACTTCTTCTCTAAGGCTTCTAAGAGCGTAACATGCTGAGCTGATAGCATGAACAATAGAATCCATCTCAGTTTTCCAGTTCAGGAACTGGTCGATATGAACTCCTAGAAATTTGACACTTTGCAAATTCAACCTCAAGCCCCTCACATGCTACATTAACCGATTCGTTAGTGCGCTTTGTTGTTTTAAACAGGATAGCTTGTGTCTTCTTAATGTTGAGTTTTAAGTTATTGGCATGAAACCATTGATTGAAAACTACAAGTGCATTGACAATCTTTATTATAAGTTCTTGTAAGCAAGAGGCTGGTATGATTGCATTGGTATCATCCGCATATACGACTAGTTTAATATCGGGAATGGCATTGCTTACAAAATTGATAAGATCATTAAGGAAAATAACAAAAAATATCGGCCCTAATATACGAGTAGAGCCCTGTGGAAAACCACGTCCGATGTTGCACACTTTCGACTTCGTCACCACTTCGTGTCCATTAATAATACAGTCAAAATCTGTTATAACGACATCGAAGGGACCACTAATATTGAGTCGTAAAAACAGATAGTTGTAACAACCGGTGACAGGTATTAATAGGAGAGATAATATGTATATTCATGTAGGAAATTAAACCGCATTTTGTTTACTTCAATACAAACGTATAATATATCAGAACAATATCATTTTTCCATCATTTTTGTATGCATAAAATCTGTAATTTTAGTTTGTTTGAAACACTTCTGTCGTGCATACACATTTTGTAATTCACGTTGGATTTTAATCAGCGTATCGTCACAATTTCCCTGCATGTGGAACTCTTCATTAAAAAGAACAATCTTTCGTAATACACTAACAGCGTTGAGACCGTCAATCAAAGTTGGCACTGTAAATTGTTCTTCCGAATCTTCCTGTTCATTTTCATTTTCCTCTTGAACTTCACGTACAATATCATTCTCCGTAGCTGGTGCACAATTTGCAATAGACTGATCTACATCAATGAACTCGTCTGTTTCAGTAGTAGATAAAGCAGGACGTAAATTTTGGGCTACTTGAGCCAAAGAAGTATTGTCCTCTTCATCATCGTCAATCACATCATCTGAGGTTCTTGTTATAAGACTTGTAAGATCTTTAAAACCTGCATGCCCAAAGCAGTTAGCTATAGTTTTTTGTGAAACTTTTTCCCATGCTTCTGATATCATCAAGATGGCATCAAGAACCGTAAAGCTGTTCTGATTATTACTGTCAATGCTTTGTATTAACTTTAACACTTGCAGTCTTCTATAATGAGATTTTAAACATCTTATTACACCTTGGTCCATAGGTTGCAGTACAGATGTAACATTTCGTGGTAAGAACACGAGTTTAATACACTTCAGATTAGTAACAGCCGGATGAGCAGGACAATTATCAACTAAAAAAAGAACTTTCTTATTGTTTGCTTTTAATTCAGCGTCCCAGTTTCATAACCATCTTTCAAAAATTTCCGATGTCATCCATGACTTCACATTGTTTTCATACGTTACCGGCAGTGAGCGTATGTTTTTAAAGCATCTTGGTTTCTTAGATTTCCCAATAACTAAAAGCTTCCTTTTACAGGATCCTGTCATATTTGCTGCAACCATGATCGTTAGTCTCGTCTTGGACATTTTTCCTCCCGAACAATTCTCTCCTTTGAATTTTAAAATCCTGTCTGGTGTCATATTGTAAAAAAAGTCCGGTTTCGTCTGCGTTATAAATGTCTTCTGGACTGTAGCCTTGGCATTATGCCAAGGCTACAGTCCATAAGACATTTATATTTTATAGGCCACTTTTGCGTAATCCATTCGTCTACAGCATCTTTATCCACACTGGCAGCTTCACCACTCATTTTCCCGCCGACAATGCCATGTCGAGCCCGGAAACGTTGAATCCAACTAGACGAGCAAACAAAATCTTCACCAAAACGTTGAGCAAAATCGTTTGCTTTTTGTTAAAGAATTGGTCCATTTATTGGCACATTATTTGTCCTTTGATATTTAAACCACTTTAACAAAGCTTCCTCAATCTTCGTATGCCAACAACGTGGCATACGAAGATTGAGGAAGCTGGCTCGTTTCATTTTCAAAAAATTCTTGTCGTAAAGGATTTGAATTTTCTCCCTTTCTTTCCAAATGGTTGAAATTGTCGAGTGTGATACACCATATTCTTTTGCCAGGTCTTTGTTTGGAATTCCTTTCTCTAGCTTTGAAATAATACGCGATTTTTCTTCGATATTGATTTGTTTTCTTTTTTGCGACATGTTACAATTTTCACAGTTAACTCAACAATATGTTTTGGTGCGTCTTGTGTAAAGATAAGTAACAAACTGACTTAAGAGATATGACGAAGTGGGCCTTGAGGCTACGGCATGCATGTGCTTTGTTTCCAAGAATTACAAAAGACCCTAAACTTTGTTTACTTTTACGATAATAGCCATTGACTATTATACTGTGCCAGATGTGGATACAGTTACCTATTCAAATTGTTTACAATACAGCTGAGCCGGTCGTTCTACAGATATAATTCTCCGAAAACATTAACCAAATGTGGTCGCTTAATGCGGTATGTCGTAGTAAACAATGTCGTAAAAACCAATGTTTTCGATAAGGCGGTCATATAACATTCAGCCAGGACCTTTGATTTTGGTCAATTTAACCGGTATGTTGTTCTAAACGATGTCGCCATAAACGGTTTTGACTGTATTTTTTAATTCAATAAATTGCTTCCTATTGCTCAGATAAGATTTTATAAGACACAACGCAGATCCTCTAACCCCATAATGTTCAAGCTTGGCAAGTAGAGTATTGTGGTCTACCAAGTCGAAAGCAGAGGAGAGATCAAGAAATAGTCCTGCTACCTTCTTTTTACTATTAAGATCACCAACAACTTCATTTATAAGCAGATCAACCGCATCTACAGTACCGATACACTTTTGGTATCCAAATTGTCTCTTTTTAGTACGTTTTTCTTATTTAAGTGTAACACTAACCTATCTTTAATAAGTCTTTCATAGATTTTAGAGAAACATGGCAGTAACGAAATTGGTCTATAGTTTTTTGGGTCATTTTATTTTTCCTTTTTTATGGATCGGTAGAACTCTAGCTAATTTTACTTGCTCAGGGAAAATGCCAGAACTCATACAGTTATTAAAAAAATTAGTCAATGGCTCAGCAAGAAGATCAATATTGTCTTTGACAATTGTGATAGGTATTTCATCATATCCATATGAACGTTTTACCACCATCCTTTTAACTAAGATTTTAATCTCATTTCTATTAGTGGTTCCCATTTCCATGTCAGTAAAAACTATTACAACTATTTGTTAAAAATATCAGGGCTAAATTATTGTCATTATTATCTAAGTCATATGTACTGTAGTCAAATTGTTTTGCAAATATATCAGCTATGTCTTGGGCATTGTCAAAAATCTCATTATTAATTTGAAGTTTATAAGTGTCCATGTTTCTTTTACTACATTTATTTTTATGTCTGTTAACTATATTCCATATTTGTTTCGATTTATTACCAGCTTTTTCTATTTCATCTTTAACTGCAACTTTATCATTACAGAATAAATGTAGTACTAGAAAAATCCTGCAAGATTCGGAACAATCCCTACCCAAAACTTATGCAAAAGAGATCATCAGACTTAATAGACTCAATTTTGTCAAGCGAGCAAGATCCGACCCCCAATTGGCCACTCCAAAAAACTAACAACTGCCTCGGAAAACCGGAAAAAAAACAACTGTAATATACACATCAACATACAAAAATAATTAACCAATAAAATGTCTCCCACTACGGCTGGTCCCCGCGGGAGATACAGACAACCACCCTCTAACACGAAGAATCAAAATACTTAAGATTACAACTTTAAACACGAGAACTCTTAGATTAGATTAGATTAGATTAAATAATTTCTTTATTGCACACCATTAAATACAAACATATAAAAGAAAATACAATTTCAAATCATAGGTACAATGGGCGGCCTTATCGCTAAAAGCGATCTCTTCCAGGCAACCTTTGGATGGACAGAATCTATATGAACAAATAAGGACGGCGGCATAAGATTTTTTTAGAATCAGTTTTTTTTTAAAAAAACAAGCATATATTACAATTTATAAAAAATATAGTTAATATAAAATAAAATGCTTAATTATATTAAATAATATAATCATAAAATTAATAAACATTAATATTAAGATACATAAAATACATATATATATATATATATATATATATATATATATATATTGTCATACCTACATACATAAATTATAAAAATGTATAAATAAATAAATGGCCTAGTGAGCAATGGATGACAGAAAGTGTTGTCTGACCATGTTTTTAAAGATAGGGAGAGATTTTGCATGACGAATTGAGACAGGTAGGGCATTCCAGAGTCTGGTAGCCTGCAGAGTAAAAGAGGTACTATAAAATACTGAGGTATGGTGGGGAGTTTTTAATTGAAGGGTTTCAGAGGAACGTAAGGATCGAGAGTTGGAAAGGTGAAGAAAGTCAAAGCGTTCTTTGAGGTAGGACGGAGTAGAAGGGATGAAAAGGATGCTGTAAAGGAGGGAAAGGATATGCGCATTCCGGCGAAGGCGGATGGGTAACCACTTAAGTCTGTGGCGATACTCAGAAATGTGGTCGAACTTGCGCAAGCCAAATATGAATCTAATAGAGAAATTCTGGAGACGCTCAAGCTTGTTGAGTTGGTCTTCAGTTAAATCAAGATAGCTGGCGTCAGCGTAATCGAGAATGGGATGCAGCAATGTCTGTGCAAGTGCAATTTTGGTGGAAGTCGGAAGGAAGTTTCGCAGCCGTTTAAGAGAGGCAGCTGCAGCAAAGGTCTTTCGGCTTACCGCTGCTAGTTGTGGTCCCCAAGATAACTGACGATCCATGAGTACCCCCAGATTCTTGACTACCTTGCTAACTTCTATTGATGTACCGTCAAATTTCACTTCAGGTAAATCAAGCCAATCGATTTGTGTAATCATCCGCAAGCTTCCTATAACAATCACTTGAGTTTTCGTTGGATTTACTTTCAGCCCGTATGATTTGCTCCACTGAAGAATACTCTGGAGATCACTATTTATGTCAGTAATTGCTTCACGTAACCATCCAACAGGGGCTTGGGTATAAATTTGCAAATCATCTGCATAAAGGTGGTAGGACGATGAGAGTTGTTCAGAGATGGAATTAATAAAGATGGCAAAAAGAAGAGGAGATAAAACGCCGTCCTGAGGTACACCAGCACTCAATTGACACCAAGAGGAAAATGTGTCGTCAATACGGATTCGTTGCCGGCGTCCAAACAGGTAACTACGAAACCAGTCAATTACTGTTGGAGATATGTTAAGAGAGCGAAGAAAAGCTAACAGTATATCGAAATCCACATTGTTAAAGGCATTGCAGAAATCCAGCAGGGATAGGACAGTGACCAGCCCAGATTCCATACCATGCCTGATATCATCGGTGATTTTGATGAGAGCAGAAACAGTGCTATGGCCTGGGCGAAACCCGGACTGAAAGGGATTCAAGAGGTTGTTTGCGTTAAGGAATGAGCTGAGTTGGTGATGTATAAGACGCTCTAAGACTTTGGATAGGAACGGGAGAATGGATATAGGACGGTACTCGGAAAAGGACGAAGAATTTGTTTTTTTAGGAAGCGGGGTTATTTGAGCTTCCTTCCACGCCCTTGGAAACGTTCCAGTGTCGATGGAAGAATTAAGCAGATACGTAATTACGTGGACGATTTCATTGAGAATCGGAGTTATCATTCTTTTACTAATGCAGTCACTACCAACTGCATTAGATGTAATGGATGATATGCTCTTCTTAACATCACAATCAGTAAATTGGCGAAACAAAAAAGGTGAAGAGTCAGGAGTTGGTAATGAAGAAAGATAATTTAATGTTTGTGTCTTAGTAGATCCATCTAAATTAGATGAAGAGGAGAAATGTAGATTCAAAGAATCTACGTCCAAGTCCTTAGGAATAGTATCTTGGCGTGATTTTCCAACTCCTAGTGACCGCAAGAACTTCCATACTTTCGTAGGGTCATTATTTTCTACAGATTCATGGATATATCAGCGTTGAGCATCTCTACACACCCTATTGCAGTGATTTCTACTCTCAGCATACTTCTCCCGGTTTGCATCAGAATTATTGCGTTTGAATCTAACCTTGGCTGCGAGTTTCTTGTGCATTTCGGCTCGTATCTGGTCGGTAAGCCACGGCGCCGGGAGATGTTTCATTTTGACCGCTCGTACTGGGGCATGCACGTCGTACAATCTCGTCATGATACCGTTAAAACAATCAACTTTATCATCAATAGATTCAGCGTTAAAAACGTTGCGCAAAGACTCCACATCCATACCTCCAAAATTGCGCTGAAAAATAATTTTTGGCTTGGCTTTGGGAGGGCGAACTTTATATGAAAGGAATAATAGATCGTGATATGAAAATTCATCCGCTGTACACTGACCGTGCTTGGCGACATGAACTGAAGATGAAATTAATATTAAATCCAGAAGGGAAGGTTGACAATTAGGAAAATGATGCGTTGGATTCAAAGGAAGAATGGTCAAGTTATTAGCCTGGACAATATTTTCTAAAGAACTGGAACGGTGGTCATGCTTATTTAAGCATGTATTAAAATCTCCCGAGATAATAGTGTGATTGTGAAGGGGAGTAAACTCTTCAAGCAGTTTTTCTAAAGAGGAGAAGTAATCAATACGCATAGACTACGAGTAGTAAACTCCAAGCAGTATTTTACGATGAGATAAAGTAACTTGAAGGAATAGATGCTCACCAGCACTGGGCGGGGGTGGCTGTGCAGACATACTAATAACAGTGAATGGAATATGAGAACGGAGGTATATGGCTACATCACCAGCCCCCGATCCAGTGCGGTCATTGCGAATGAGTTGGAATCCTGGTAGTGCATAAGCCGTAGAGGGTAAACAAGGTTTTAACCAGGACTCGGACACAAGAATAGCGTGAATGCATTTTAAATTTAATGACGCCAGCATTTCTGTAAAGTGAGCCGGAATGCTTTGTGCATTTATATGCACCACATTGAAGTTCTTGGGAACATCACGAAAAATTGATTCTTAGGACAGAAGAAAGCCTACAAGAGTTTGAAAAAGCACTAGAAGACATTAAGTGGGATATCTTGGGTATAAGCGAGATGAGAAGACTTGGAGAAAAAATTGAGGAATGTTCTGGTTACATACTATTTCACAAGGGCAAAATAGCTGGTCTCAGAGGAGTAGGATTCTTAGTCAAACAGTCAATGAAACGACACATACAAGAGCTTATTGGGATTTCAAATCGTATAGCTGTCCTTAACATCATTATACCGGTATACAAAAAACTATGGTCAATTATACAGGTTTATTCTCCGACAGAGCAAGCAACAAAAACAGAAATGAAAATTTTCCACGAAGAGCTTACACAAATTCTTACAAAGTATTCACTTAACCATAATATTATATTAATGGGTGACTTTAATGCTCAAGTCGGAGCAAAACAAAGTAATGAAGAATTTGTCCTGGGAATCTTCGGACATGGAAAAAAAAGAAGTCCAAACGGAGAACTACTAATCGAATTTCTTATGGAACACAACCTAACGCTTCTCAATAGTTTGTATATGAAGAACAAAAAGAATAAATGGACATGGAGGTCTCCTGACGGCAACATCAAAAACGAGATTGACTACATTATAACAAACTATCCAAAAGCCTTCACGGACTCATCAGTCTTAACCAAAATCAACTTCAACGCAGACCATCGCATGCTAAGGAGTTCTTTACGAATAGAACCACCGAGAAAATCTCGGAAATACCTAGCTTCAAACAAAATAGAACATTACAGCAAAGAAACCCTAGAGGAAATTGCCCAGACCCTGATTGAATCAGCTGAAAAAATAACAGAAGACAGTTACTCGGATACCCCTACAAAAAATGGAAAGCTCAAAAGACTATTAACCCAATTCAAATGTGAGAACAGTATAGCGAATAAATATAGTCTAAGTGACACAACACTACAACTCATAGAAAAGAGGAAAAACGTGCTTTCATAGCACCCTAAAAAGGAAAATATCAAAACGATCACGGAATTAAGCAAGGAAATTAGGGTGAACATTATAAAAGACAGGAAAACCAAGAGACTACAAACTTTAGAACGGCATGTAAAGAAAACAGGTGGTGTGAAAAAAGCACTTAAGGAACTACGAGAAGCAAACAAAAAATGGATACCAAAGCTTAACAAAAAGGATAAAACTTCTTCAAACAGGAAAGTTATAAACAAAATAGCTACCAAATTTTACCAGGACCTCTACTCAGATCCAGACAAAAAGCAAAAACAGGAACAAAGTGACATAAAAGAAAGCCAGCATGAAGTTGAACTTTAACCGGAAATACTCCCTATTAATATAGAAAAAGCTATATATAGTCAGAAGATGGAAAAGGCCCCAGGCCCTGACAAAATTACAAACGAACTTCTTACTCTCTTGAAGAACTACTATCTCTTGAAGAACTACTACCCATACTTACTCCACTATTTAACGAAATACTTGTGACCGGTCTAATCCCCACATAGTGGAAAACATCACACATTATTCTTATATTCAAGAAAGGACAGAAGGAAACTATAGACCCATTAGCTTGATACGACGAAGGACTCTGCTATTTTGTTGCAAAACTACGAGCAGCTGTACTCCAACGACCCGTTCTCAGAGGAAACGTTGACGGCTGGCAATGAGCTGATGCTCATGGTCAGCGAAAGCCGGAGAGAAACGTGGATGTCTACAGTCTCCAACATTAACATGACGCACAACAGTAAAAAGGCCTGGACTACAATTAAGAAGCTCACAGGGGACCCACTTCCTGCTACAAATCAAGGCCAAGTAACAGCTAATCAGCTTTTAGCTCATCAACTTTTACTTAATAGCAAACCACCGAAAAGACTACCCAGATTACAAAAACGTAACGCATCAGTAAGCAATAATAACTCAATAGACATCAGCAAGCCATTCACAATCAACGAAGTAACAATTGCAATTAGAGCCTTAAAGAATGGAAAGGCTGCAGGGGTGGATGATCTACTGGTTGAACAAATAAAACATCTCGGGCCACTTGCTGTGTCCTGGCTTCTAAAGTGTTTCAACAAATGCCTCGAAACACAAAGAATTCCGAAAATATGGAGACGAGCTAAAGTAGTGGCACTTCTAAAGCCTGGGAAGTCCCCCGACGATCCTAAAAGCTATAGGCCTATTTCGCTCCTGTGTCACCTATATAAATTATTTGAGAGGCTTCTCCTCAACCGTCTTACCCCGTTTATAGAGCCGAATCTCATTCCTGAACAAGCAGGCTTCAGACCCGGGAAAGCGTGTTGTGGTCAGACTCTCAAGCTAACCCAACATATCGAAGATGGTTTCGAGGCAAACAGTATCACTGGTCTGGTTCTTGTTAATCTAACTGCCGCTTATGATACAGTCAATATTAGAAGACTTCTCCGTAAAGTCGAAGACCTGACTTGCGACATTGGGTTCGTTCAAATTCTGGGTGAACTTCTTCATAACCGTCGCTTCCAAGTTCATCTCTTATCAGACAAAAGCAGATGGCGCTGCCTTAATAACGGTCTTCCCCAAGGGAGCGTGCTTGCACCAACTCTCTTCAACATATATACAAATGACCAACCCAGCAGTCCATCTACTACTCGCTTTTTGTATGCGGACGACCTAGCATTGACTACCCAAACATCCACTTTTGAAGAGGCCGAAGTCAAGCTTATGGCAGCGCTGACTGAGCTGGAGGAGTACTACGAAGTCAATGGCCTCAGACCAAATCCGTCAGAAACCCAAACCTGTGTCTTTCACCTGCGCAATCAACATGCCAAGCGGACTTTAAACATAACCTGGCAAGGAGTAACTATCAAACATGAAAACCTCCCAAAATACCTGGGGGTAACGTTAGACCGGTCTTTAAATTATAAGGTTCACTGCCACAAGACCAAAATGAAAGTGGGTGCACGAAACAACCTCCTCCGTCGATTAACATCTACCAAATGGGGAGCAGCTCCAGAGGTCCTACGCACGACGGGTCTGGCATTGTGCTTTTCAGCCGGCGAATATGCTTGCCTAGTCTGGAACCGGTCCGCACACGCTAGGGTCGTCGATGTTGCGCTGAATGACACATGCCGTATTATAACAGGATGTCTGAAGCCAACCCCTCTAAACCTCATCTACCCTTTGGCAGGCATACCACCCCCCGGAGTGCGTCGGGATGTGGCCTGCTCCATAGAAAAATATAAGCAGGAGCATGACAGTCGACACCCTCTATATAGCCATCAAATTCCACAAGGCCGCCTGAAAAGTCGTAAGAGTTTTCAGCGTTTCACGCAGGCCACCAGCGACGACCCATCCGTTGCTAGACGCGCACTGTGGATAGATAGTAACCCCCCACCACCAGACTTCATTCCCCCCTCAAGAACAGCTTCCACCAGGGCACGACCTGCCGTGGCCAGTGTGGAAGTCCTTAAATAGGCTTCGCACACAGGTTGGTTGCTGCAGAGTCAATATGTGCAAATGGGGGTTCAGGGATCCCAGACAAACGCAATGCGACTGTGGTGACCCCACACAGTCGATGAAACACCTGTTAATGTGCCCTCTGTGCCCGAACACCTGCACAATTGTTGATTTAAAAATGGCTTCTCCTGACGCCATCAATGTAGCCAAGTACCTATCTAACACAATATAAGTAGAACTATTGACACGCTAAGAAGAAGAAGATTAGCTTGACGTCAAATATATACAAGGTATTCTCCAAAGTTATCCTGGAAAGAATAAGTAAAAAACTAGTCGAGAACCAACCACGAGAGCAAGCTGGCTTTAGACAAAAATACTCTACCCTAGATCACATACATACGGTGAAACAAATAATGGAAAAATATAATGAGTGTAACAAGAACCTCTACATGGCATTTATCGATTACTCGAAAGCCTTCGACAGCGTAAGCCACAAGGCTATATGGGAGAGTCTGGAACAACAAGGAAAATAACATCTACTCAGGAAACAAGGTTAAGAACATCTACTCGAACAGAGAAGCAAGAGTCAAACTGATAGAAACCATAGGGAACAAATTCAGGATAGAGAAGGGAGACTGGGGGATCCTCTATCACCGAAATTGTTTTCAGTTGCTATCTTATAGCTATTTTATTCTATTTGCTAGCTAGTATCTTCCGCAAACTAGAATGGGACAACTTCGGCCTCAACGTGCAAAGTATAAAACTGAACCACCTAAGATTTGCTGATGATATAGTCCTGTTTGAAAAAAACCCGGTTAACTTAAAGACAATAATAAAATCACTGATGGATGAAAGCTCGAAAGTAGGTCTCTCCATGAACAAAGATAAAACAAAATTATTTACAAACTCTGAACCAGTAGCCATGGATATTGACAACCAGCCACACCAATATGTGACAGAATACATCTACCTAGGTCAGATAATCTCCCACAAAGACCAAACCACCAAAGAAATTGATAGGAGAATTGCAAATGGATGGAAGAGATACTGGTCTTTGAAGGAAATCATGAAATCAAACGAGTCAAGCATGCAAATAAAAAGGAGAGTCTTCGACGCATGTATACTTCCAGTCATCTCATCACTTATGGCTGTGAAACTTGGTCACTCACCAAACATCACAGGGAAAAGTTGAAACGATGTCAGAGAGCCATGGAAAGAAGCTTAACAGGAATAAAAAAGCTAGACAAAGTGAGAAGCAGCACAATAAGGGAAAAAACTAAAGTAGTCGATATAATTACCCGAATAGACCAACTGAAGTGGAGATGGACAGGCCACATGATCCGAGATCCTCAGGACAAATGGTGTAAAAGGATCACTGATTGGTACCCCAGAGATGGTAAACGCAATAGAGGGCGTCAACAAACAAAATGGGAAGACGACCTAAAACTCACAGCTGGACAACACAGGAAAAGGGTAGCACAAGATAGAACGCAGTGGAAAGTGTTAGAGGAGGCCAATGCCAAGAGGCACACCGAACTGCGGGACATTCTATAATAAAATCTGAACTCCCAATTCCAAAAAACATGTTAACCCAAAGTTTGGAATAAATGGCTTATTATTATTATTATTATTATTACAGGTGCAGTGTTGCCAACTTTAAAGATTGACATATTTAGCAGTCGCCATTTTGCTTACGAATAGTTACGAAAACTATCGAGCGCTACTTTCGCACTAATAATAAGATCGCTAAATGTATTTACGTGCAGATGTATTTAGAAGCCACAAGTATTTGAAAAACTAACTACAAAATACTTCAGCGTCCTGTATTTGAAATACCAATTACAAATAACATTTTTACGAAGTAATTGAATTACGTCCTACGCTGCGCTTGCCAGTCCGTGGCCTCCATTCGAGAACTTTCCAACCCCATCGGCCATCTGTTCTGCGCGCTATATGGCCTGCCCATTGCCACTTCAACGTGCTAATCCGTCGGGCTATGTCGGTGACTTGAGTTCTCCTACGTATCTCCTGATTTCTGATTCGATCCCGTAGAGAAACCCCGAGCATAGCCCTCTCCATAGCTCGTTGAGCGACTCTGAGCTTATTCATAAGGCCAATAGTGAAGGACCACGTCTCGGTTCCATATATGTAGAATAGAATAGAATAATCATTTATTTGGCACACACACACAAAATGACACATGAAATAATTTAAAGGAACAGTAGATACAATTGAATCCAATAAAACAAGTTCTACTCATGTGTCTGCGTACCAAAACGGCGTTCAGCTCAGCATAATGTTGGATGTTAAGCACCCAACGCTGATTTTCAGCTGAAACCAGAAGCAATAGGTAGTGCAGCAGCTACGTAGAAAAATAAAAAAATAAATAAATAAAGAAGTGACTAAATAAAAGGTGTTTAGAGTTATATAGAGTTATACGTTATTCCATATGTCATCACATCACTGGTAACACACACTGATTGAAGACTTTCGTCTTAAGGCACTGAGGTATGTTGGACGAAAAGACGTTGCGAAGTTTCCCAAACGCTGCCCATCCAAGTTGGATTCGACGATTGACCTCTTTCTCGAAGTTGGACCTACCTAATTGGACTGTTTGTCCTAGGTACAAGATAGGCACCTAAAAGATGGGCAGACGACTTGGTAAAACCTCAGGTCGGCGTTGGATGCAGGCCGCTTCCAACCGCAGTTCCTGGAGATCAATGAGGGAGGCCTTTGTCCAGCAGTGGACGTCCTACGGCTGATATGATGATGATGATGAATTGAATTACAAATACAAAATCCGTACCTATTTGTATTTTAATTACAAATAGTTATTCAAATACTGCCCACCGCTGATAATAAGCTACAACTGGCTGTCAGATAACAGGTAAGTACTTTATAACTGAAAAGGTAAGCAAAAAAAAAACAAGACACCCCCTAGGATTAATGACACCATATATAACATAAGATCTTATTTACATACATAAACTATTATTATCCACCAAGTTCAGTTAAATTCCTTAAATACAGAAATTTAGAACCAAATTTGTAATTTCCATTAACACAATATTGTTATCTAAGTTACCTAATATCTACCTTATTATTGAGATAGTCTATCATAGTAAGCGACAAGCATCAGCCCGCGGCTTTGCACGCGTGGTTTGTCAATAAAAAGTAGCCTCAATCCAGATCATAATCTATCTGTATACCAATTTTCATCGAAATCGGCCCAGCCGTTAAGTCATACATGAAAACGCAACAAACAGACAGATAGACAGAGTTACTTTCGAATTTATAATATTAGCATGGATTGGGATAGACTATTCCTGTACTCTTCTTTTGCAGACTTAGTACCTACTAGCTATTAGGCAATCATTATTATCAGACGAGATACACGGTTATAGTGCAACTTTTACTCTAGTTTTTCACTCTTTTCCCCTCTATTTTCTGCCACCGCCTGAACCAGAGCCGGGGAAGCAGCTATCAAGTCATAGGCCCAGCCGATTCTTGCAAAGAAATCTAGTAGAACCGTAGTTAGATTAAAAGACATGCCCAGTTCCGACGCCTTGTAGTCCCATGGGAACGTGTAGTGGTAGTTATGCCAGCCCTCACCCAACGCCACGATGGAAACACCGAAGTTCTCTACTGGCATGATGTGCCTGAAATACATTAAGAGTTTGAGTACCTACCTAGCTAGGAGTTACGCCAAGTCTTTCTTTATAATTTAGGAGTTGGTGTTTGTAAGTTGCGTAAAAAATTAGTTCTTATGTGATATGAATTATATTATGAATCCTAATGATAAATTGTAACAATGCTTCCCTCTCGAATTTAATTCATCTGATGACGTCATCGCATCATCGGGTATCACGCGCGCTGTGTTGCTCGCGGCCCTTATTTATGCTTAACCTACATTTCTAACCCTGTAGACTTTTGTTAAAGGCGAGTAGACAGTATTTCGATCGTTGATCATACTTCTTGCACAACAATTACTAAACGTGTTTAGTGACTGAACATGTTTAAATTTGACGTATTTGTATGATTTGGAAATTCCTTAAATTATAATCGTAAGTTTAATATTCATGGAGCAGAATGCAAAAATACTCAATTCATAATCCAATCACATTTGGGTCAACTTTTGTTGTTTTTAAAAGTGTAATACGAGAATTGGCCTCCTTGAGCGTCCGATCTTGTGCGGCCTGTATCTACGATCTACCCAACGACTGCTGCTAGCAACATTTATTAGTTGCGCTTTCCAGCTTCAAACTCCTATCGTGTTACTAATAAAGGCTCGGACCAAGTATCAATGGACAGAGACTTTTAGTTTTAGGCGTGTCTGTTTTTTTGTTAGTGTGCAGTTGCAGATTTGTATTAGTGTGCGTGACTAGAGATTGACTTCGCTATCGCTGGATTATCGATATCTATAAAATAATGTATAATTAATATCTATTGAGTATCGATAGATTAATAGTGAAATTAATAAAAAGCTTTTAATGTGAAATCAAACTTTAATATATTTTATATCATGTACAATAAAATAACATCATAAAAGATTTTACGCAAATGTTTGATAATGATAACTCATCATAGCAAAATCAACATCAAAGATTTACCTTACTTATGGAGCTGGTATTTATTAATTATTAATTTAATGACCTTTAAATAATATTAATTTTGTATACATATTTCTGATGCTGCTTTCAGTGACAGCATTCATCATTAGGAAATTAATACGGAGCTGCAAATACTTGTCACATATCGATTTTATTTTATATAATTTATGATTTTCCAAAAAATTAAAATCTAACATATTCATGTTCATTTAAGCATCGGAAAATATTTTGATGATTTGACGAATCCATAATCTGTAAGATTACGTCTCTGATCATATTATGTACATCTTCGCTGTTGATTTTGCTATGGTGCGTTGTTATCACACATTTGCGTTAAATCTTTTCACATACTTTACAAATATAATAAACGTCATCGCTAGGGTAAATAAGCCCTCCTTTGTCTTTGACAGATGTCAATGAGTTTCTTTTAGGACCTTCAAGCGCAGACAAACAATCCTTACAAATTAAAGTTTTTTTTTAATTTTTTGACATCAAATCCCGATATATAATAAATTACCTCAGCAACGTATTCTGTAAGTCGGCTCGGGTCATTAAGGTAACAGTGATTATTATTATGTACAGACTCCTTTTGGGTTACTTCATCCAACTTTTTATCAACCTATGAGATTTATTTATGAGTATTATGAATACGGGATTTATAATAATGATTGAAATCAATCACGAAAGTTTTCTAAGTAAGATTTATTTATATTATCTACATATTTAGTTTGATTGTTTTGTGAGATTTAAAATTTGTATATCTTCCAAAGATATACAAGTTCCTTCTACAGCTTTAAATTCAGCGTGTAACCGCACTGCACCAAAAAAACAACTCCATGTGGTCCTGGGACAACCTATATGTGCAAATAAAACTAATTATCGGTGGATCTCGTGTTAATAAGTTTTTAAGCGACTGTAGGCAAATAATAAATCCCAATAAATCAACTTTTCTTTGCGATTCGATAACTAAATCATTTGCATTGAATTGAAGATTTTTTTATGTATGGTGTACCGTCCTCTTTAAGCTGATATGTGTTCTCAAGGGTTCTCTCTAAAACTCTCACTGCACGCCTGGGTATTGTAGGAATGTTCTATGTCTTCACACCGCGTTCTTCCATCTTCTTCTGTTTTCTTGGAGTAATACATTGCATTTCATCTCTGCGTTGTGGTTGTTTTCTTTTTTTTATTACCTAAAACATTAATTTTGCAAATTTAAAACCCTGACTAAGGAATAACCTATCAATAATATATAAAAATTGAACTGAAAAACAAAATAATAGTAGTTCGCGCGCGAACGGGGACCTCGCAACCTGCGGTGCCTATATCTTCGGAACCCTTGAACCCATTTGGTTGTTATTCGAACTTGTAAATTCTATTGAACTAAACTATCAACTTAAAAACCATTCTCAAGTTATCATCAGACAAATATACATACAAACATACAAACGCCGATTTGTCCCAGTGGACTCGGAGACTTCACTTCGCTCGGTCAAAAATTATTTTAAAAACATGACTGCCATGAATAAAATGTTTGTTTTGCATATTATGGTGGAACACAGAAAGTCACATACACACATACATAATATTATATTTTTATATTACCTACCTATTTTATATTACCTACCTACGTACATACATGAACTTAAAAACATTACACTCCTTTCTCAGTCGTATAATAATAAAAACATGGGTCATGTTACGTAATCTACGTAAATTTTATTTTATTTATTATAGGTACTGCAAAGTTTCAGCGAAAAAGAATTATAGTTGGGGTCAAATCCCTTATTGATCAATATATATTTGAAAAACTTACTGGTTGATAGTGTATTTGATATCCTTCAAATATGGTTGGTACTGCATCAGTTTTGAGTTTTTTTAATTCATAAGCCTGCAATATAACATGATTCATCAAAATGTTTTAAACAAAACCTGGAATGTTTTGTAGGCTCCCAGTTATCGCGCCTAACAGCTTTGATCCAGTCACTTCTTATTTCTGGGCATTTTGGAACCTAAGAAATTATTCGTTAAATAAATAACTTGAAACTAAAATACTATCGATAAAACTAAAGTCTGCGGTAGTGCATCACTAGCAAAAATGCTAAAATGATCTCGGTATGGTTTTAGATTTTATTCATAGTTTTAGGTTTTATTTCTATCATAATCGCATAGAAATATATAAACTACATTGTTAAAATATTGTTGCTATAATTTTTCTGGTCATAAACCTCATAACTTTAGCATTTTTACCGACGGAAAAATGTTGTCACAAACTTACGTATGAAATGACAAATCCGGTTCTTTTATTCCTTCTTTTGTGGTTCTTGATGAACAGGACACAACAGAAGACGACATTTTTCCACATTATTTAAAAAAATAAGACAATAAACAGTGATTTCTTTTAAATTTATTTAAAGTTTTAAAACACATATCGCAATGTTTTGACCTACTAGTCGGTCATAAACTAGCACGGCTCACACCTACAGTGCGGCGTTGCCAAACGTACATCAACTATCTCTTTTACTCGTAGCCACGCTCTGTGGGATAGACAAGGACACATTACTAGTTGTGTGTTACACAGATATAAAAGTGGCAACGCTCTATGACTACGTCTATTTTGATTATTCGTCTGAGAATAAAGGTCTAGCATAGCAGACATATCAACTCGGAAAGGGATCGTCACCGTATTAACTCGAGCCGTTCGGTATTCTTTGTATGAAACTCCCTACTGCAAGGCACACTAATCTGAACTGTAACGTAATCGCCTCGCCTCGCGACCAGTGCCGGATTAACCATGTTTTTTTATGTTATTTGTGGGGAAACAGGCTTACGGACCACCTGATGGTAAGCGGTCACCGTCGCCTATTGACACCGGCAACACCCGGGGTATTGACGATGCCTTCCCTATACTGTAGAAACCTCTTTACATTTCTCTTGGATGAGCTTTATTACGTTGTCGAGAAGTGCGGTGGCAAGAGTAGCAATTGCTACGGAGGAAAAGGGGGGCCCGCGTATCCAAATCCCACCTCCGCCACATAACAGACCAAAGGCCTCCCGATAGAATTTGCCACGGGCCCCAAGCTTGCTTAATCCGACACTGATCGGGACAAGCTCACGAACCGCGGTGCGGTGCGCTTACGCCTCGTCGTCCCCGCGCTTACGTCTCTCCGTACCCATGCTTACGTCTCTCCTTACTCACGCTTACGTCTCTCCGTACCCGCGCTTACGTTTCTCCTTACCCGCGCTTACGTCTCTTCATACCCGCGCTTATGTATCTCCGTACCCGCGCTTACGTCTCTTCATACCCGCGCTTACGTTTCTCCGTACCCGCGCTTACGTCTCTTGATACCCACGCTTATGTTTCTCCGTACCCGCGCTTATGTATCTTCATACCCGCGCTTACGTTTCTCCGTACCCGCGCTTACGTCTCTTCATACCCGCGCTTACGTTTCTCCGTACCCGCGCTTACGTCTCTTCATACCCGCGCTTACGTTTCTCCGTACCCGCGCTTACGTCTCTTCATACCCGCGCTTATGTATTTCCGTACCCGCGCTTATATCTCTCCGTACCCGAGCGGTGAAACTGGTGCCGCCTAGCCATCAACTAGTGGACGGAGAGCCGTAAGCGGTGGTTAGTATTGGTGCTTTGTACTTATCGATCATAAGGCTTGTTGCCCCAGAGATGCGCGAAGCTGTTCACAGACCACGTGAAGTTAAGAGACAACATGTAGCGAGTGGCCTGCGAGAGGACAGAGTGTCCCACAGTTTCCCCCCACGCGAGACAGGGGATCAAGTAGGGAAGGACAAAGCAGAACAGCAGCTTGAAGAGGACGAAATATCTGGAATTAGTAAAAGAGATGTACTTACCAACATGTTAATCCGAATGGTAGTGAAATTGAACTTCTCATAGAAAATAATACCAGCCCTAGTAGAAACACGACCGTACAAATGTTCCTACACTCTACGCCAAAATGTAATTTTCTCTAATCTACCGCAGAGAGAATTGTTTTTGGGGTGGTCATGCTAGCTGACCACCATAAAAAAGAATTAGGTACTCCAACAATAGCTGATTTTTAGCCCGTTTTTAACAATGAAAAACATTGGATTCCGTAACATCGTAGAACATTTATCATTCATTTGTAGTCACAATGTCATCGTCTATGGGGTAAATGAACCCCTTTCGGGTCAACATATCCCGAAGCAACCTGTTGATAGATAGAGAGATAGATAATTTCTTTATTGCACACCATTAAATATAAACATATAACAGAAAACACACTTTTTAATCATAGGTACAATGGGCGGCCTTATCGCTAAAAGCGATCTCTTCTAGGCAATCTTTGGATGGACAGGATCTGTGTGAACTATTATGGACGGCGGCGTTAATCAGATATTATAGAACAAGTTTAATTTACAATTTATAAAAAAAATAAAAAAATAAGATAATATAAAATAAAATTCATAATTATAATATACAGTGTGTTTTTTTAACTAGGATAGTACGGCAGCACCCATAACCAGAGGAGATACAGGTGCAGTTTCTTTTAATTAATTAACTCATTTATTTCAGATATTAAAAATCCATAATTACTTAACACTAACTCAAAATAAAATATATGAACAAAAATAATAATAATAATAAAAACTACACTACTCTAGGTATTTTTGTTTGGCAGTATATGTACCATGCAGCAATGATTCATATACTGGCAATCAAACCTACTTGCAAACACGCATAGGATGCCACTTGAGCTAACCCGAACCCTGAGCAACAAAGATGTACACCGCTTTCGCATGACTGTATAGAAACAGTCAACTCGCGCAGCGGCAAACATCCCCGAAGCGCTGCAGAATCTAGGCAGCCCCATCACCACCCTAAACGCATTATTGTATTGAATACGTAGGGCGTTGTACTGTTTAAGCGTGTGATTCACCCACAGGCTGCTCGTGTAGAAGTTCGTACAGTACGCTCGGAAAAGAGTGAGTTTTACTTCACTTGAGCAACGAGCGAACCTGCGGGCTATCATGTTCGCTCTGACAGACAACGCCCTACGCTCTCTCTCCATATCTGTATCCTCTTTCAGGTACGAGGTTACCACGTGTCCGAGATATTTAAATTGTTCCACCCTATTTAGTGGAGTTTCATGGAACTTTATTGGTGGGATGGAGGACAGACGCTTACCTCTGGCCTGAAAGACCATACATTCACTTTTCTTTATATTAAATTTTGAGCCATGTCTATGTACATACGCTTCACAGATACCCAACAGTTTAGTTAGGCTACAAGCCGATGCACTCAGCAGTACCATGTCATCCGCATAGCTGATGTTGTTGAGGCAAACTCCCTCGATATGGCATCCGACACGGGTACTGCTGAGCTCACCTATCAGCGCATTGATGTATAGGTTGAAGAGCTTCGGTAAAGTCAACCCCCCTTGCCTCACCCCGCACTCCAGCTTGTAAGGCTCGGAAAAAGTACTCGACCATCTCACTACATTCACTTGGTTTTGATACCAATATTTAAAGATATTATTAACCTCTGGTGGCAGATTGATATCTATTAACTTCTGCCAGAGAATATCGTAAGAAACCAGGTCAAATGCCTTTGAAAGGTCGAGGTAACAGGCATGGATGGATGTCCGACGTGTCGTATAGTATTTGACAATTTGTTTAAGAGTCAAAATAGCCGTTTCTGTGGAGAGACCAGTTCTAAAACCAAATTGATTGTCATGCAACTTTATGTAATCGTCCAATTGACTATTAAGCAAACCGTCAAAAACCTTGGCTATAATGGTGGCCAGTGAAATAGGTCTGTAGTTCGACTTATCGCACACATCGCCTGTTTTATTTTCACAATTGGCACCACCACAGTCTTCATCATATCAGCAGACAGGTATGAATGCCCCATACATAGCGTGTAAAACATCGCGAGTAAAACAGTCCTGGCAAGTGCACACCCGCCTACTTTAGATGCTCAATGCTGAGTCCGTCATGGCCTGGAGATTTACCGCGCGACATACATTTAATAGTTTTTCTGACATCTTCTGCAATAAATCTAGTACATAACTCCTGACCAATGGACCCCGCATCGCTTGTCGACTGTGATGGTCCCAGTGGTGACCTTACAGTGAAGTGGTCTCTAAACAGGTCCGCTATGCCTTTATGGTCATTAATACCCTCGACACTCACCGGAAAGCTCGGTTTACCCTTCAAACCAGATGTGGACTTCCAAAAATTACGAAAATCATGTTTTGCATGCTGTGGTGTTATTATATCCATTTTAAGCTGTTCACTATGATTCTGACACCATTTTAAACGAGACTTAAAAATTCTACGTGTCTCGTGCATTTCGTCATAAACACGGCCTGATTTTGGTTTTCCACAACACACCCATAGCTTAAATGTGTACCTCGCCTCCCCGTGAGCCTCGCTAACGTACTTATTCCATCCTACTACTGGTTTTTTCTTAACAAATCGTTTTAACTTTAAGTTCCGACTGTCAGTAGCGGCATGGCTCAAAATATTTACAATATCACTATACATCCTGTTAATAACAAATTTATGGTCCAAATTATTACACACTGAGTCACAACAATACAAAAATTCATGAGAGAAATATATTAATTTTAATTTTTCATTACATATTCTACTATACAAGTCAATTTGTTCAAGGTTCCGCTCACCCCACAGTACTTTATTAATTTCATTAGTTGGATTAATTACATTTTTCGGTTTAATTATGTCAAAATTACATTCTAAAATTAAGGGAAAGTGGTCTGACCACATGGCATCATAGTCAATAAATACATTTGAGATGGACCGCAGTGCATATTTAGTGACTATACTATGATCCAACCAACGTCTAGACCCGTGAGCGTCACTTATGAAAGTGTATGTGTCTGAGTTTAGCCCCAACATGTCTACATCTGCACATATCCATTCTTGTTCGTCACAGAAACATGACAACTCCTCAAAGAATGGCTCATTCGGATGGGCATTAAAGTCACCAAGTACATAAACGGACTCCGTGTCGTCATTGCTTATAATAGCACTCACCAAATTGAGACAATGCGTAAACTCTGTCAGATTTTCCACTTTATCCGTAGGCATATAGACACTAAACACTAGAAGTGACCTTTGACCCAAACTTATTTTAATTGCACACACTCTTGGGTTATCACATCACATTGCACAACCGACACATTTTGGAAAACATTTCTGTTCCATAGAAGCGCGACTCCTCCAAACGGCCTGCCGCGCAGCATCTCAGTCGCTGTGTCCACCGCTGATGTACCAGTGCAGCCAAACTCCTTATCAATGCCGTTTAGAAACTGAATATCATCTGGCAACAGCCAAGTTGCTTGCAGCGCAATTATGTCGGAAGACTGACACAGGTCCCTTATATGATCAACGGAACGTTTCACATTTTTACAGTTGAAGCTAACTAATCTGTTCGATGAGCTACTAAACATTTAGTTTAAAAGATGGGCCGCCCACAGTGCCACCACTGTTCACATTTCTTGGCTTGAAGTGCACAAAACGACGATAAATAATACCCTGAGGCCATAGTTTTTCATCTAGAAACAAAGATAATTTTTGTTCTGAGACTAAGAACTTATATGCCTTGTGATCCTTTTCTCGTTTAAAAACAATCTCCTCCAAAGAAATCCGTTCCTGCGTTCTCTTATATATGTATTCCGTTATATCATTTTCAGTCGTATCTTTATGCACTTTGGTAATAAAAATTGGTACTTTCATATCCGCCGCCTTAAAATTCCCCTCTTTGTCTTGAGAGGATCCGGTCGTACCAAGGTAACGATAATTAAATCTCATTTTTCGTCGCTGCACCACTTTCCATTCGCCCTCAGCCTTCATTGTATCCGCAAAAGAAACCTTAGGCTCAGGTTTATTATTAGTGACCGCCGTTATCTCCGCCGAGTTAGCATTCGCCGGCGATAAAGTTAACAGTGGACGCTCGCTGGCCGGCTCGCTTAGCAAACCGGTTTTAAACTCAGCGGGTACGGACTGTACTTCCACGCCCCTCAACTCCACCGCCTCCTCCACCCTTGTGGCCGATGCCCGCGCCCTGACAACAGCTGGTTCCGCGATGTCGGAGCTATTTGGTTGCGATGTTTGAGGGTAGTTTTGCGATACGCGTACGTTACTTCCTTTGGATGTATTTGATATATTACATTTATCATTTACGGTCATATCAAGATGCGAAAGACCCATGGGGCCACTGTCTAGACACGCACCTCTTCTAGTGTTAATATTAATATTCCGATATTGATATGGAGTCGATTCGAACAATGTGGAATTTTTATTTTGTACTTCCATTTTTACTTCCGTTCTTAATTCTTCCAGCTGTTCCCGTGTGACATAATTCGACTTTATATAACTCATTTCTGTTTGAAGTTTGAGTAAATCCTTTAAAAGCTTCGTGCAGTCCAAATGATCAAATGTTATCGGAGGTAGTTTTTCTAGGTCGCGGGCAACGAACACCGGCATAACTTCCGGGTCCGTTCCTTTGAAAAGCGATATGATATCCTCCACATCACGATTTTCTTTTCCTTGTCTTTTACGTAAAATTTTACGCTTCGCCGTCGGTAGCGATTCAAAAAATAGCGCCTTTGATCGCTTGATTTCGTCACTTTTGAAAGACGACACACATATTCTTGTTAAACTGTCTTCGTCAATGATCGATATTTTGTTTTGCACATAAGCTAATAACTCTTCTATAACTATATTACAAGTATTACATTTCACTGTGTAGGCCATAGCGGAAAATGATCCTTGCGTTAAATAACACGTCCGTTCTCAAGCGATGCGCGCACGTGACTTTTAAAACATCAGCTCGTTTTCGAAGAAAAACATTTTGGCATTAAAATGTTTTTGGTCAAGCGTGAGTAGCGCCTTAAAATGAATCAAGTTGGTAAAATTTTTTTTGATGCCGACCGATGCAGTAAGGATCATTTTATTGTATGGGATGAAAAAAATCTGAGCAGCGAAAGTTAGTCAAATTTGATAAAATGTATTCTCATACAACAGGACAAAGCAAAATTCCTCCAACAAACATTTTATTAGATTCTAATTACACATTAAAGAAGTATTAATACTGTAGCGATTAAGAAGTTTAGGAACTCCATGCTCTCATGAGCAATTCAAAAACATTTCATATTCCAGAACCATTTTGAATTTCGAACATGGTTCTTGCATCTGTCGGACTTGTATATCGGTCATTGCATCATCTTATTTGTCCTATCATGGAATTGTCAAAAACGCAAAAAGTAGACTTATTTGAAGCATACTTCCTCAAACGACTAAGCCCAACTAATGCGTTTGTATAATTTGTACTTTGGTAGGTCGCTAGAGGGCAGGGTGTTATTTAAACCACCGTACTGTATTAAAATTGACCCTTTTTTGTTTGAAATCGTAACAACAACCTTACCCGAAATGCAAAACGCTTCGATAGCGCGATTCAGGAATCTGCACTTTTTAGCAGCGACATCTAGCTATGATTTTTGAACTACATACTATAATAATTGACTTTAACCTTCTGAACATACCGCCCGCGAAGGACAAACAGTGAAATGTCCTTAACTACTTATTCATTTATGTTAATTGAACTACTAGATATCGCTACTTTTTCTTGAATTCAACATACATGATACATTATGATACATTTTAAACTGAATTACATTTTACTATAAATAACTGGACTAATTTACATTTGACAACTTGTACTACAAAACTTAAATTGAACTTGTTAACTTATTCTTCTTCGATAGCTTTACCTGCTTATTTCTAAACTTATACTTATTTTAGTTTTCTAAAATTATCAGAATATAACTTTATTATTATTAGGCCTTTTGGCGTATATAAATCTACTTTAACCATTTTTTTATTCATTGACAGGTAAAATACATAGTTTTGATGTTGGCCTTTTAATAACATTATTGTTGGTTTTCAATGTAACCACGCGGGTTAAACCATCTGGCACTGATGCTTCTCCACTACACGACCAAGAAGCCAGCGACCAGGTGGCTGGTCATCTTTCTTGATGAGTAGAGACTACATCATCCACGCGCGGTTCGGGAACCTGATCTGTCCATCTATAACGATGAACTAAACTTGTAAGATAGTCCTGAGACCAACGACGCCAGAAACTTTGGAACATCTTTTGAACTAATTGCCATCTTGACAACGAACTAACGTTTGAACTCTCAAAGTCTACTCTGGGCAAAGATACCAGAGGTTCTCCTACTAAAAAATGACCCGGCGTCAATGGAAGCGGTTCATCAGGTTTGGTACTATTGATGACAGTTAGAGGGCGAGAGTTCAAGTTTTGAAGCACCTACAAACGTCGTGCCATTGTCACTTCACATTTGAGAGCAATGTCCTCGTCGAGACACAAATCTTCGAAAGGCTGACAAAAAGGTAGATGTGCTCATATCGCTAACCGCCTCTAAATGTATGGCACGGGTAACCATACAGATGAACAAACATATATATCCTTTATAGGAATGGTTACCTCGTCCTTTAGAAGTCCGGATCTGGATCGGACCAGCGTAGTCAACCCCACTATGCTTAAACGCGCGAACAGGAGTACATCGCACTGCTGGAAGAGATCCCATGTACTGTGTCTTTAAGATGGCGTTCTGTCTAATACATGTCACGTATGTACGGACGTGCTGCTTGACGAGACTCTTGATGCATATGATCCAGTATCTCGTTCTTATATAATTTTCCATCAATTGGGATCCTCCATGAAGAGTGTTCTGATGCGCATCCTTTACTATGAGCTTCGACAAATGTGACTCATGTGGCAGTTCTGTATGGTAAGTATTCCATTCATCTAATAATTCTGTGGGTACTGCTTCGTCCCATCCTATTCCTGATAACCACAGCTTTTGAATCATTATTTTTGCTAATACGACTGTTGGTGCTATCCATCCAAGTGGATCGAATATTCTAGCTAGGTCGGAAATAATTTTTCTTTTTGTTACAGGTCCTGACATTGGAGGAAGCTGCACTTTGTACTGAAAAACGTCTTCACTGCGGTTCCAGGTAAGACCTAATATTTTAATAGTTGTATTTAGTTTCATTTCTATATTGTTTTCATGTGTTCTATCATTTTGTTCTAATACTTCTTTGTTCTGTTTGCCCTCTCCGCTAATTCCCGAATTACACCAAGAGATAATATCCTAGAAACTAGAGATATACCAGACGATGATGATACTACACAGTGGAATGTTGTCGGCCGAAACAATAAAATGAGAAAGTTACAACGCCCCGTCATTGTTGGGACAGGAAATGCTAGTAACGAGATCCAGGCCGCGGAGAGAATGAAATTTATCCAGCCATGGTCATTCAAGCCAGACACAACAACAGGACAAATACTCAACTTCCTTAACAACATCGTTGAAGCAAAGTACACTATCGAGAAGTGGGCCATTCATTATAATAATCATAATAATTTAATAATTTATTTATTTATTCAGCAACAAACTTCAGTATTTCACAAACAAAAATTACAATGGTTTACTAGGTATAATACAATATCGGGATGGAAAACATAGGTACCCAAACTAGGATGGACATGAATGATGGCATACCTATACCTCCCTCCGGACTATGGTCATAATGGAATGTTCAGTGAATGTATGTGTAGGTGTGGGAGTGTGTTCGTTGCGGGATTTGAGTGCGTGTGGTGTGTGTGTTTGTGTGTAAGTGTTTGTCCATATGCATGCAAGGATGTGTGGTGAGTGTTTGTGTGTGAGTGTGTGGTGTGAGTGTGTGGTGTGAGCGTGTGAAAATGGGTGTGCGGTGTGAGCGAGTGTTAGGGTGTCAGTTTGTGTGTACAAATAAATGGGTGAGTTTGTTGTGTGTTAACTTATCATACATAACTTATGATAGCATGATTAACAGACTCTCAGTTTCAAGGTAGTTCAAACCTAGCAACCAACTTTTAACCATAAATTTGCATTTATAGCTAGGCATTGAGTGGTACTGTAATTTAATATTAATTTTATTGTAAAGATAGGCTCCTAGGAAGTATGTATGCCGTCTAGCAAAAGTGGTATTACAACGGGGAACATGACATACTAGCTTATTACTGCGAACTTGGTTAATTGGATCAGGGATAAACATATTCTTCTTGTGATGGGCTAAAACAGCTTGTAAAATAAATAACTGGCGTGTTGAAAGTAACTGGCATTAGATTAGATTAGATTAGATTAGAAAATTCTTTATTGCACTAATAAAAAGATACATAGGCGAACTTAATGCTAATTAGCATTTTCTTCCAGCTAACCTTTGTGTAGTGTGGAGAAAGTGGTAGTGCCAGAAAAAGGAAATTTAATCAAGCTTTAGCTTAGAAATAAACTTACAAAAATTAAAAATAATAATAATACACATACATAAACGAAATACACAAATATATCTACATAAAGTGCTCAATTTTGTTGGGTATCTTGAAGAGAGATGAAGTATTTAAAGAGTTTGGATTTGAAGATTCCCATAGAGGCGGCCTTGCGGATTTCCACTGGAAGAGAGTTCCACAAGCAGATAGCAGTCACAGTGAAAGAGTAAGTGAAGAAAGAAGTTTTATGCTCAGGCGTCTTGAATAACAGATGTTGAGAAGAACGAGAAGGGCGATCAGGTGGAAAAAGAGGAGAAAAACGTTCTTTAAGATAGCAAGGGGACAGAGGATTTTGAAGGATGTTATAAAGAAGACAGAGTATATGAGTATCGCGACGAAACCGGATTTTGAGCCACTTTAACTGTGAGCGGTACTGTGAGATGTGGTCGTACTTTCGTAACCCGTATATATATCTGATGCAGAGGTTTAACAACCGCTCCAGTTTATTAAGTTGCTCCTCAGTAGCGTCGGGATAACACACATCTGCATAATCTAGGATAGGGAGTAGGATAGAATTTACAAGAGTAATTTTAGCTGCAAAAGGAAGGAAATTATGCATGCGCTTTAGAGCGTGCATTGATCCATACATCTTCCTGCTGACTTCAGTAATGTGCTGTTCCCATGATAAGTTCTCAGTGATGATTAGGCCAAAATTCTTTACTTCAGAGCAGTAAGCTAAGGGGACATCGTTATACGTAACATAAGGGAGATAGTTTAGATCAAGCCTAGAAATAAAGCCCCGGCTGCCAGTAATCATCACTTGGGTTTTACTAGTGTTGATCTGTAGTCCAAATTTATGTGACCAAGAAGAGACAGCACGTAAATCCTCAGTTAGGAGGTGTATGGCATCATGAATGTCCTCGGGATTGAACGAAAGGTAGAGCTGTACGTCATCAGCATATAGGTGAAATGAAGAAGAACGGAGACCAGAGACCAAAGTATTTATGAAGACCGAAAAGAGAAGAGGGGACAGGACTCCACCCTGCGGAACGCCGGCAACAACATCGCACCAGCCAGAGTACGTATCGTCAACTTGAACACGCTGCTGGCGTCCACTAAGGTAGGACCGAAACCAGTCACAAGCAGATAGGGAAAAGTTTAGGGAGCGCAAAATCGCAAGAAGTATGGAATGATCCACACAGTTAAAAGCGTTGCTGAAATCAAGTAGAGTTAGAAGGGTGAGCTGCCTGTTGTCCATAGCAAATCTAATATCATCAGTAATTTTAAGTAGAGCTGTGCTAGTGCTATGAGCGGAGCGAAAACCTGACTGAAAAGGGTTCAAGAGCGAGTGTGATTGGAGATAAACAGACAGTTGACAATATACAGCACGTTCCAGAACTTTAGACAGAAAGGGAAGGATGGAAATAGGACGAAAGTCTTTAAATTCTGTGGTAGCTGACTTTTTAGGAATTGGGATGATCTGAGCTTTTTTCCATAAAGAAGGAAAGCAACCAGAGGAGAGAGAGAAATTTAATATGTGAAAGATATGAGGGAGGAGATGATTGAGGATGGGGAGTAATAAGTCTCGACCGAGGCCGTCCAGTCCTACTGCTTTACTTGTTATGCTAGTAGCAATCCGCTTTATTTCATCTTCGCTGATAGGACAGAAGGAAAACGGCATTCAGTAAATAAAGGTTCTGTTGAGTATCTAAAAGGCTTGGAGTAGGTACATAACTTTAAGCACCGAGCGCTGAGCCCTCTCTACTTTAATAATCATGGTTTTGCATGCTTCTCCCCAAACAGGTATGCAGTAACTAAGGACTGACTGGCAGAGTGAGTAATATACTGTTTTAAGCAAATCTTTCGTGGCAACGTTACGGAGATGCCTGAACATCCAGATTAGTTCACGAAGGCGAGCTGCGACTGAGTTTATTTGGGGCATCCAGGATAGCTGATTGTCTACAATTACTCCTAAATATTTTATTGACAAGACATGTTCAAGGACAGCACAGTTACATAAATAATTTTGAGAGTAGTTACATGTGTGAGCCTGAATTTTGAAGGAATTGTTACTTTGAATATTATTTTTTAATATACTAAAGCATAGGTATTTTGTTTTTATGTAGTTAAGTGTAAGCAAGTTTTTCTGGCAGGCCATATAGCGCGCAGAACAGATGGCCGATGGGGCCGAAAGGTTCTCGAGTGGAGGCCACGGACCGGCAAGCGCAGCGTAGGACGTCCACCCACAAGATGGGCAGACGACTTTGTAAGAACCGCAGGTCGGCGTTGGATGCAGGCCGCTTCCGACCGCAGTTCCTGGAGATCAATGAGGGAGGCCTTTGTCCAGCAGTGGACGTCCTACGGCTGATATGATGATGATGATGATGAAGTTTTTCTGTAGCCAAAGAATGACATTGTGTAGTCCTCGTTCAGCATTGACACGAGCTTGTTCCCAGCTCTCACCTTCAAAGACCAGAGCTGTGTCATCGGCAAATGTAAATACTTTGCCATGTTGGGGATCGAATTCACAAAGTTCATTAATAAAAATCAGAAAAAGGCTTGGGCTTAGGATGCTGCCTTGTGGCACCCCGAATGTGACTTCGTCATCTGAACTAGTCGCATTGTTGATTGCAACGGTTTGGATTTTATTTGCAAATAACTTTCAAACAACTTTAGTGGCGTACTTCGAATTCCAAGTCGTTCTAGCTTTGACAATAGAAGTGGGATGGAGACGGTGTCAAAGGCCTTCGCCATATCTAAAAATATACCAAAACATTTTTTTTGTTATCTAATGTACCAACAACGTATTCAGCAAAAGCTGATACAGCCATTTCGGTAGATTTTCCTGCTCTAAAACCGAATTGGGCGAGAGAAAGGATATTTTCATGTTCTAAGTATTTTATTAATATTTTATTTATAATTTTTTTCAATTATTTTAGACAGACCAGTTAAAATAGAAATAGGGCGATAGTTGGAGACAACGTCTCGTGTCCCTCCTTTGTGGATTGGTAGAATGACCGATCGTTTGAATGCATCTGGAAAAATACCAGATGTGAAGCCAAGGTTTATAATATGAGTGAGTAGTGGAATTATGAGATCTTTGCCTAACTTCAATAACGTGGTTGAGATGCCATCGCATCCGGTTGCACAGTCAGATTTCAAACCAAGAGTGGCCGTCTCAACTTCATTTTCATCGGTGTCAAGTAACACAAATGAACGTGGATGTACTTAATTGAGTCTTTATGTCACATGATATACTGGAGATGTTCACGTTATCGGCAATCTCAGTGGCCAAGCTTTTACCTACAATTAAAAACTACATTGTCTGTGGGTTTCGACCGGGTTTTAGGAGTTCAGAGGGTGATGATTTGTTTTGGGAAATATGGGTGATGTTCTTTATTACCTTCCAGGTATGCTTAGGGCTTTTACTAGCTTTTTCAAGTTCTGAACGTTCGTATGTTATAATTTTTTGAGCAAATTGTTGCAAAAGTTCCTGTATCTCCGGTAAAATAAAGCAAGGACCAGATCTTTAGGGTGCTTTTTGGCTTTAAGGTGCTTGTTATCCCTGTGGCGTATACATCGTAGCAGACCCGGGGTTATCCAAGGTTTTGATATGCGCTGTCTATATGGAATAGGTCTTAAGATGGTACATTGTTGTACAGCGCTTTTAAGAATATTAACTAGAGTTCTGGAAGCAATATTAACATCGCTACGGTTTAGAATGTCATGTAGGTTAGATGTTTTCAATAGATTTAATACCTTGCTAAAGTCTGTTTTCTTTGATAAAAGGGATTGCGGCGGTCGATTATTAATTTTAACTGAAAGGCACAAAAGGACTGTCATATGATCAGTAAGAGCATTTTGTAGCACAAATGAAAAACCTGAGGATTTAGTTTTCAATAGCACATGATCTAGACAATGTCCATAGCAGGTTGGATAATTGTGAGCAGGTAGAAAACCAAGTTCGGCAGTTAGATTTAGATAGTCAGAGCTTTTTACATCTGTATTGTTAGGAAGGGAGGCCTTTGCCCTGCAGTGGGACACTACATGCTCTTAATAATAATAATAATTAATAATAATTGTTAGTTTTGATATCAATATTGATATCGCCCATAATTATAACAATATTTATGCCAGCTAGTGATTTGAGTACGGTCTCTAGATAATTTAAGACGGTCTCGATACTGCGAAAGCACGGCGGTCTATAGATTGCAACAATTGCGGTGTGACAAGAAATTTTAACTATTAGACAATTACGAGGAGATATCAAAAAGTAGTGAGAACGACATACTCCTTGGTAAAAAAAAATACTGGCAGGCATAGCTCAGATACATATTTGTAATATTAATAAAGAAAAAGATCTTCGATTCTCTTTTGTTTTTTTCTGAATGTAGTCATTTGTTTGCTTCGTGTCGAAACGTGTTCTCGAAAATGGAGAAAAACGAAGTGCGAGCCGTTAATAAATACCTCTGTTTCAAAAAGTTAATGACGCAAGAGATTCATTGCGATTTGGAAGCAACATTAGGAGAGTCTGCTCCGCCGTATTCCACTGTCGCAAGGGGGGCTTCTTAATTTCGAGTAAGGAGAACGAGCACGGAAGACGAACATCGTTGCGGCCGTCCATCGACATCAGTCACCCAAGAAAATGTTGCGAAAGTCGAGAAAATTGTATTGAGCGAACGAAGAGTTACCATCCAACACTTAGTTCAAGAAACGGGCATTTCATATGGAAGTTTTCAATCCATATTGAAACAATCTTTGAATATGAGAGAAGTCTCCGCAAGATGGTTGCCGAGAATGTTAACCAACAGTCTGAAACAAAATCGACTTGACATTTCGAAGATATTGTTAGACAAGTTTCAAGAAGATTCTGAAAACGTTTACTCGTTTAGCGTAACAATGGACGAAACATGAGTCCATCATTTTGATCCCGAGACAAAACAGCAATCTTCGCAATGGAAACGGTCATCATCACCGACCCCGAAGAAGTTTCGTGCCGTGGCATCGGCGGGCAAGGTTATTGCCTCAATATTTTGGGACTCAGAAGGGATATTGTTGATTGATTACCTGGAGCGTCGAACCACTATTACAGGCCAATAGTATGCAGCTTTAATTCCCAAGTTGAGGAATGTTGTTGTGAAAGTTGAGGAATTTTAAAACTAGACAAGTTGACGCCATATACGCAGATTTTTCCAAGGCTTTCGATAAAGTGAATCACGTGGCGTTGTGCATTAAACTTGACTCATACGGCATCCATGGTAGCTTGTTGCGTTGGATAGAGTCATACCTGCACAGAAGAAGCCAACTTATGGCCGTTAAGGGGTACACCTCGTTGCCTGTCATGGTTACGTCCGGAGTTCCTCAAGGTTTTCATCTTGGCCCATTATTTTTTATCGCATTTATAAATGACATTGTCAACAAACTCAAAACTCCCTGTTTACTCTATGCCGACGACTTAAAGGTATACTCTACTATCAACAGCACAAGTGACTCTCTGGCTCTTCAAGAAGACTTAAATGCTGTATATAACTGGTGTGTTATTAATCGCATGACCCTTAATATTAATAAATGCTTCGTTGTAACATTTACCACCAAGAAAAATAAAATCCTGGAGAACTACAGTATAAATCATCATACAATTAAACGAAAATCCACAATAAAAGATTTCGGGAATTATTTTCGACGAAAAACTTACGTTCCATGACCATTATGATTACATTTCAACGAGATGTTTTTAACTAAGATCCACAAAAGATTTTAAAACCCCAAAGAGTCTTATCTGCCTCTACTACTCACAAGTTCGCAGTATTATAGAATATAATGCAATAATTTGGTCTCCTTTCTATAAAGTCCACATTGACAGCATTGAAAGGATTCAGAGGAAGTTCTTTAAGATCTTGTGTTATAGAAGCGGCATACATCGAACTCTCCCAACGTATGAAGAAAAACTCAATAGGTTTAAAATCATGTTTCTTGAAACCCGACGTCAATACCTCGACTTGATTAATCTTTTTAAAATCATACATTCGTTGACTGATTCTCCTAGCTTATTGTCTTGTATTAAGTTTAATATCAAGCCACGATCTCGGCATCCCTTTCAAAATATTTTCGCCCTACAGGTATCTACTAATAATACGTCATTTTATAATCCGATAGTCAGAATGTGTCGTCTTTACAATGATCTGTTAGTAAATAATGGTGCTAATAATAATATTTTCAATAATAAAACATTTAAGTTTAAAAAAGATATCGAGGCCATTCTTATTAAAGAGAGTGATTCAGCCTTAACTCTCTAAATATATATATTTTATTGATTATTATTTTTTGTTTATCTCTGTATTGTAAGTGTTGGAGGTGGACATTGAAAACCTACGCAGTAATCGCGTCCTAAACTGCCAATAAGGACACAACACGATGACGCCAAAGCGCGTGCTGATTGGTCTATTTATTGTTCCCATACCCCGCTATCCTTGTCTCTGTAGATTCAAGAACGATGACACTCGCCATTTTGTTAAACACATGAGCATTGCATTTTTAATTAATAAAATTCCCAATCCATCCAGTCAAGTAGGAAAGTCAGTAAATACATACTATTGTTGTGTAGCTATCACGCCGCTATAGTAAGCTATTTAATTTTTTTTATTTTTGTAATTACTTTGATTTGCCTGTGTATGTGAACATTTCCCTTCAGCTGGTCTACACAGAACTGCGCTAGAGTTATCATGCTGTGCACACATGCTTTGGGATACAATCTAGATCAGGGATCCCCAAACTATTTTGGACAAGTGACCCCTTTTCCAAAATGAACTGTTACCTCAGACCCCCATGGCCAAATTACCTACTTTTAAGATCAACCCCCTTATTCATAATGGTCCGCTAACTTAAAACAGCTGATACAGAGTGTTATTTTTCATTCTGACTTAGGTCAATAAAAGAAGACAGGGTGAGAATTAGCAACGCTTTAAATTAGTTAGCAGACTATTATGAATAAGGGGGCCTATCTTTCGTTTTTTCCTATTGATACAAAATATTACTCGTGCGCGATAACTTGGGACCTGCTAGGAATGCGACTCCCCGACCGCTTCCCCTGCACTTCCCCGATGGCGCCCGTATTGTACCGTTCGCATCACTATTTTTTACTTTTTTCTTCGTCAAGTGATTATAGTGAGACTGAGGACGAAGAACAACCTCTAGAAGGCATAAATCCACTAAGTAGTGACGAAGATGAGATAATGTAAATATTAGATAAAATAAATGTATAAACTTAAACATTGTATTTTATTTTATTCAAATAGTGTAAAAAAGATTAGATAAAAAGCAGCGTCCTCCCTGAGTAACATAATAAATTAGGTTAAAAAAAAACATAGACGAAGCCGCGGGCGGCTGCTTGTTATGTTCGCTTTTTGCGGGCGGTACAAACACGCCAATATGACGTCACCGCGCTCAGGTCCCAACTTATCGCGCACGGGTAATACCTAGGTACTAAGGTGCCAATTAGAAAACTTTGCACTTGGTTAAGTGAGTAAAGTTGACTTCATCAAAATTTAACAAAATAAATAAGACATACAATTCAGTAAATATCAAGTTTAATTTATAATGATTATTACAAATTAAGTACTAAAGAATCTTAAGTAGGTAGGAAATTATATTTAAAAAAGTATTAATTCGCAAAGAGAAAATAAAACATTCAGTGTGCTGGATGAACCTGGTGACTATCTACCAATCTAGCTACATCCGGTTCAATATTGGTGAGTTGTAGTCTTAAATCTCCACGTTCGTTGATTTTCAAACGATTTCTTTGTTTCGTCAAAATGTTTGTTACCACACTGAAGCTTTTTTCAACTAGGTATGATGATGGAAAAGCGATAAGGTATTTTTCAGCAATGTTCCACAATGTAGGATACTGTGTTTCAATGTTGCGTTGCAACCAGAACTTCCGATAGCCTTGGTTGAACTTCTGCTTAAGCTCTTCGTCTGTGCTGATGGTAATCAACTCTTCTTGCATTATCACATTGGCTGCTTCTATGGCTGTGGTATTGTACGGATTTATTCCGTAAAATCCTTGTGTAATGCGTCCAAGTGAGTGACATATAATAAAATGTCATCATCTTGAAGCATTTCTGGTAATTTTGACAAATGCGGAAACTGCGAATATTCTTTTCTGCCTAAATTTTGTTTATAAAGGATTAGTTTACCCACGAAGGCAGATATTATTGATTTTGTTTTAATCAAGTTAAGATCATCACCCTGCAGCTGCAAATTAACTTTGTTGAATATTCCAAAGATATCAGTCAAGTAATAAATATCTGTTTTACAATTCTTCAGATTTCCTTTCAAATTCGGATCTTTTTCTTGTAAAAACTCCAACACACATTCAAAAATGCCTGAAAATCTTTCTAAGCAAGAGCCTCTTGATAGCCAGCGATCTTCAGTGTGCAGAAGTAATCGAGTAAAGACTTCGTCGTTTTACTCACATAGCTGAGCAAATAACCGAGAGTTCAAAGAATTGCCTCGAATCTTGTTGATAGCATTTATTACATATTGTAAAGGCTTATGCAATCTAGGACTCAGCTTTTTTGCTACTAAATGCTGCCTGTGAATCACGCAGTGAATGACCAGTACATCAGGCAGTTGTCGCTTTAAGTGAGCTATAAAACCACGATGACGACCAACCACAGACGGTGCACCATCAGTCGCAACAGAAACAATGTTTTTCCATGGAATAGCTTTGTCAGTAAAAAAATGTTCCACGGCCTGAAAAATCGATTATCCTCTGGTTCTCTAAATATGTAGCAAGTTCTTGGCACATATTTTCATCTTTGATATATCGAACATATCCTAACAACAGAGCTTCATTGCCGGGTAATGTAGACTCGTCCAACTGGAGAGAGAATCTGTTGGTCTGTAAGAACTTGCATAAAAAGTTTTCCACATCCCGTCCCATCTCGTCTATGCGTCTCTGAACGGTGTTATTGCTCAGAGGTATTCTCTTTAAAATATCATGTGCGGGTTTGTGCAATACATTGTTAAGGACCTCCGCAATGGCTGGTAAGATAAGCTGTTTTCCAATTGTGTGGGGTTTCCCCGACTTCGCTATTAGTAAAGATATATTATAGGACGCTCGTAAACCATCATCGTCTTTAATAGATGATGACGCAAACATCGATCTTATGGATGGTCTTTTGCCTAGTTTTTCTTTAAGTGCTTGAAAAAATGACAAGGGCCTACTTTTTTTGTCAGCATGTACTCTTGATAAGTAGTCATCCATTTTTGAAGGCTTCATGGCATCGTTACTGAATACTTTTTCACATATGAGACACATCGGCAAGTGTTGATTTGATGGAGATGCAATAAATCCGAACTTCAAGTAGTCCAAACTGTATTGTCTGCATTTTTTTTTCGTGTCCGCCATCAAAAAACTCTCAGTAATCCTGCAAATAAAAAAATAAGAAACTACCTAAATAAAAAACAATAATAAACTGTTAAATTTACTGGTAATTTTTTACAATTGATACAACTGAGGCAACTGCAAACTGTTGCAAACAATCTACACATAGCTCAACTGATCGCTATCAGACAGTGGGGCAATGCTGATGCGCTGTGCCGGATAAAAACTGTTTGGTACTTACCCTGTTAATTTTTCATAAACTGCAGATATTGTATGGTTACGCTATTTACTCGCGTAGGAAGCTCAGCATTTTGTAAATTCTTTTTCAATCACTTTACTTCACTTTATTTAGCTATGTTATAAATTTGTAATCTCTTGAAATATATGAGTACTTATATGAGTTATTATCGTTCAAGCTCCAACGAATTTCAAAACGCAAATGAACTTTCAACCTAAGTGCAAGCCCGTTAAATAGTAAAATATCGGGAACATGTTTGGACTTGCAACTTGATCATGAATTCGTTCTTATTTAATCGCGTAAGCGTCAAATAGAGAGCAAGTCAAAACGCGCCTGAAAGACGTACGCTCGAACTCATTATCTTGCACAAAGTTGTCCACACTGACTTGCCGAGTTTTTCATCTTGTACGAACTTGAGACTTTACATTACTACAACAATGCTATTTCCTACAAATATATTAATTATTCTTAGTACACGTAACACAACATAAACAATACAGTACCTACCTACCTATCTTGAAATATTTAAATAAGAACTTGTGTTAATTAAATAGGGGTCGATTTTTAGACCTCGTCGACCCCCAAAATCAGTTTTCGTTTATGTCGACCCCTAAGAAACCGATATCGACCACTTTGGGAATCCCTGATCTAGATCTAAAAGCCGATCACTATATTTTGTATCTGATTGGTTGTATTCTGTTTTGTGTGACATAAGAATAAAATAAAATAAAAAATAAAAAAATGCCATCAAAGAGAAAAGGAGATGGAAACTTCGAAGGGGCGTGCTGTTTCATCACGACAACGCACCCGCGCACAGGTCGGCAGTTTCGATGGCTGCCATTCAGCAAGCTGACTTCGAATTGGTTGACCACCCCCCTTATTCACCAGATCTGGCACCTAGCAACTTTTATCTGTTCCCCAAATTGAAAGAATACTTAAGGGGAAACAGGTACGAAGACGACAACGAAGTGATGAATGCCGTGGAGCTTTTTGCAGGACCAAGACAAAACTTTTTTTTTGAAAGGGATTGAAGCCTTGGAAAAGCGCTGGACTCGGTGTGTAGAGAGACTCGGAGACTATGTAGAAAAATAAATTATTAAGTTATCAATAGTCATTATATTCTATCTCATTCTCACTACTTTTTGATCCCTCCTCGTAGCTTCCGGGAAGCTTGGTTCATCAATTTGGCATTGAATGCTATTTTTGCAGTAAATCACAATGCCGTCATTCAGATTAATATATGTTTGGGTAGAGTGTACATAATAGTCTTGTAGTTCAGGCAATATCTGATCTTTGGACAACCTACTTTCCGTAAGAATTATGATATCACAGTCAAATTTTAAATTTGATAACAATACAATTAATGCATCGATGTTTTTATTGATGCTTCTAATGTTTTGAGTAATTATTTTCAGATGTTTGGACGGATCTGGAATAAAGTTTATGCAGTCATTTGGCAAACATTCATAAGATTGGGCAACATTAAACTCATCTACTTCATTAAATATGTTGTTGTTATCCATAATGGGTATCCCATTATGGATAACAACCAGGGGCGTAGCTACCGCCGTATTTGCCGTATCAATTATACGGGGCCCCGGGCCACGGGGGCCCCAAAGTGTGTAAGGAAAAAGAATAAAAACTTTCTAATTTATTTTATTTTACAAATGACAAAATTCTATAAAGCAATTCCTTTTTTTCCCGCCTTAAGCGTGCGTTCAAAAGTTGGCAACACTACATCGTTATGGCGGGCTGCGGGACTTCCCCGTTTTACTTACTTCATCTTCAACTCAGCGGGGAATCCCCGGGAATCCTTCATCGATATCGCGATGTACGTGTACGTTGTTGTACTTTGCATTGGATGTTAAACCACGGAGTGCAGTGCACTGTTTATTTACGCGCTTTATATAAATGTGCATTACATTGTAATTCAGTACAAACAATATTGTTCTTCTGGTTTAGCAGTATTAGTAACGATTTGTAAAAGAAATGAGTGAAAGGAAAAGAGATTATCCCAGCGGCGCTGAGAAAAGAAAAATTAAACAGAAAAGGGACGAGGTTATAAAAAAGTGCCCAAAATTTCTTCATTTTTTCAGAGACAAGATACTGTGAGTGATTTAGATTGGAAAGGTAAGTACTACACTACTACCCAACCCATTTATTAGGGGCCCGTAGTGATAAACAAGGAAATCTTTTAATTTCGGTCTGTCCATCTGTCCGTCACAAAAAGTTGTCTCCCCCCTCGATTTTCACAATTATACTGTTTTTAGGGTTCCGTGCCTTGATTAAAAAAAACAAAATTCTAACTTATCTATAGGATCGATTTGTTTTGTTGTTTGTTTATCAGTCCGTATCGTATCGTTAATTGCGTGTTGAGAACTTCAGATGTGCAGACTCGCTTTCGGGTTCTCGTTTTGTATGGCCACTACACTACGCGCTGCGTTTAAATAGCACGCAGGTGTATAGTAATGCACGGACGGGCTGCAGGTGATTTTGTATCTACTAATAGGTACGAGCACAATCCGCGTAGAATCTGTGTGCGTCTGAACTGAACACTCTCTAACTGTGACCCTTAGTAACGTTATTTATTTATATATAACTCTTTTTAGTTTAGTATCAAAGCATTCGTATTTATTTTTTAACAATTACTCGTTTATTTTTAGATTCTTCTGAAGCATGTTCTTCGTCACATATCCATCCGGAAATAGAAGAAAGCCAAGCACATACTTTATCGGATGTCCATCCAGAAATCGAGGAACCCCAAGTCAACGATTCTGATATATCTGCAGCTAATGCAGATTGTAATATAATTTCATCAGATAGAGGAAATTTTGGTGACAATTTAACTGAATGCGAACGAAAAATAATTTTTAAATTGGGTCCATTTAAACCACAAGGACCATTTCCAAAAGTTTCAGAAAATAACCGACCTTTTTCAGCTTATTATTATTCATATTTCAATCAGGCATGCATAAAAATTATAAGACCATGGTTATGTTATTCTAACGTTTTAAACAAACCGTCCTGTCACTTCTGTTGGTTATTAGCAGATCGTCAAAACAAATCGTACTCCTCTGCTTGGGTTAACGGTGTTTCGGTTAGAAGCAATTTCACACAAACTATTCTTGACCATGAAAAGTCACAGCAGCATATTAGTGCCTCACTCTCTTATAATAATTGGTTGCAAGGAAATACCATCGATATCTATTGAAAAGTGAAATCGATAGTAAAATTACATTCTGGAGAGATGTACTGCATCGTATAATTAATGTTATAATTACTTTAGTATCTTGTAATCTACCTTTGAGGGGGCATGATTCTGATTCTGGCAATTTTATGGCAATTTCACGTCTGCTATCTAACTATGATGCAACTTTAAAAGAACTTTTTCTAAAACCGAAAGGTGAAATAAATTATTTAAGCCCTACGATTCAAAACGAAATTATTAGTTTGCTTGGTACTAACGTTAGGAACAGTATTATCTCAGAAATTAAAAAATCTCCATTTCTGACAATAACTCTGGATACAACACAAGACTTTTCAAAAATTGACCGACTATCTGTAGTTTTTCGATATATCTCGGTTACAGAAAATGATGATAATGTGCCTAAAGAAATAAAAATCTGTGAGTCCTTTTTAGGATTCATAGCAGTAACCGATTGCAGTGCTGCAGGTCTGAAAACTGTCATTTTAAATTTGACTAAAGAATATGGAATTGATTTGACTAAATGTAGAGGACAGGGATACGATGGAGCAAACGTTATGTCGGGTGTGTATGGAGGATTACAAACCCTAATAAAAGAGCATGCTCCAAATGCCGATTATGTTCATTGTGCTGCGCACGCTTTAAACTTGGTTTTGAACGATGCTGCGAGACATGTTCGTGAAGTATCGACTTTTTTCGATAATTTAGAAAAAATATATACTTTTTTTGGCAATAGTATAAAACGCTGGGCTATGCTAAGTGACGATTCATCTGAAAAATATTTGATTACCCTTAAAAAGGTATGTCCTACCAGATGGTCTTCTAGGAACGACGCTTTATTAGCAGTAAAGAAAAATTTTTTACTAATCATGAAAACTTTGTACCAACTAAATTTAATTTCAAATAAAAAAGATAAACGTGAAGAATGTAAAAGTATAATTAATATTTTAGAGAGTTTTGATTTCTTAGTGCTCGTTACATTTTTTTCTTCACTATTTGAAATTATTAATCCTGTTTCTAAAGCTCTACAGCATGAAAATAATGACTTACAGAAATCTAGTATTTTATTAAGTAATCTTTTAAATAGACTGTGCCAATTAAGAAATCAGAATTCATTTAATAGTTTGCTAAATGAATCCAAAGATTTAGCAAAAAAGTGGGGGGTAACAACTGTTTTTAAAAACAGTAGGCGAAAGATAACGAAGCGTTTTTTTGATGAGTTATCACAAGATGAGAGAATTTCCGACCCGGAATCCTATTTCAAAGTCAATGTATACTATTGCTGTTTAGATATATTAATTTCTCAAACTAAAGAAAGATTTCAGAGCCTTTGCAACCTGAGTAGTATATTCGAAATATTACAACCGGAGAAACTCCTATCTTCTTCAAGCGAAGAGATATTAAACGCTTCCGGAAAACTGTCTGCTAAATACAGTAAAGACATCTCACTTAATCTTTGTGACCAATTAAAGGCTCTAAAAACATGCTTAAATTCTGAAATTAAAAAAATTTATTCCATTAAAGAACTCATTGAATTATTGCTAGTAAAATTCAATAGTCTTGCATCCAGTTTTTCCGAGGTAATCACAGCATGCTTTTTATTCTTGACCCTTCCAGTTACAACCGCAACGGCAGAAAGAAGTTTTTCAAAATTAAAACTAATAAAAAATTACTTAAGAACTTCGATGGGACAAGAACGGCTGTCAGACATCTCACTATTGTCCATAGAGGCAGAAACTTTAGAAAAACTAAAATCATCATCAGCCATAAATGATTTAATAAATCAGTTTGCCGATAAAAAGGCAAGGAGAGTGAATATTTAAAATTCGATTTTTATTTGTAAAATGGGTAAATTATGTGATAAATAAATATTACTTCTCACAATATTTTTTTTCTTTTGTGAAAAATCTTTACCTCCATATAAGGGCCTCCAAAAAAATTTTTATACGGGGCCCCGACAAGGCACGCTACGCCACTGATAACAACAGGGATCAGACATAGGGTAACGGTGTAGTATTTCAATAAGTGTTGGCTTGAACTTATGAGAGGTGTGTATGAGAGTGTTGTGATTTGTGTGTAAAGAGTATTAATTGAAAGTTGATAACAATGAATATACCAAACTCTACAAAGGTTAAAACTAAAATGCATGCAGATAAGATAATTACGCCTTAATTCTCGAAAAGAGTGAAGTAAAATTTTATCAATACTATTATATTGTCATATATGTTTTTTCAAAGCTTCAATTTGCTCCTCACTTTTGATAAGTGTTGTCGGGGATCCATCGGTCTTTCTCACGAATACTTTACCGTTGGATGTCCAACAGTCCTCTGGATGTCCTCCTGGAGTGTTGGATGTCCTCTTCGCATAAGTTCTCTGACTAGATAATATAGTCTGTTCCCTTTGCTCGTGAGGTGCTCCACAACATATACCGGAGAGCTGTGTCCCGTCAAACCCAGATGGAAAGCATTTAACTTCCTGGTCCTGTTGGTCAAATTGTAGTTCTTGACTGCCTTGACAATCCGCTACTTCATGAGTGTTGAAGTCAGTTCCGCAATTATGGGTTTATTCGTATCCTGTTTACCAGGCACTCTAAATACATCTTTAATACCACGGGGCTCTATCTTCATACCAACCGTCGCACTCATCTCCGCAATGTAGTCGACGAAGACTTCTTTAGTCTCATTAGTAGAATTGGGCACATTTCGAATTTTAATAGTAGAGCTGCGGGCACTACGCTGGAGATTTTCGAGCTTGTATTCTAGGTCTTCGATTTGAGTTTGCTTAACCATTAGTTGTTTCTCTAGATTATCAACCTTATTCGCCATCTCCTCAAAGTTAGTGGATAGAAACTCCAGAGACTTTTCTATATGTTCTGTATTCTTTTGGATGTTGGATAACTTGGATTCAATAGTCTTGAATTTGGTGTCAATGTTATCTCTAAGGTTAGTGAGCATACGCGTAATTTTTTCCTCAAAATTTGACAGCTTTTCAACCACACTGATCTCAGGAGATCGTCTGAGTTTGCCACTCCTAGTTTGGGGAGCTATCCGTTTTGAAGGCGGCAAATCTTGGAACTCTCTAATGTTTAGTAGGTCTGAATCAGACCCCGCTTTGTCCGGAGAACGAAACATGGACATCATGTAGGTAGACTAGATGCCTAATATAAGTAAGATAGAGGGTACCTACTACCAATTTTGTCAGAGCAAATAAAAATATTTTTAATGAATCGCCTTGCAGTAATCAATAAGCAAGCAAATAGCGTGATTTGCACAGAGCGGGTAGTCGTACGTCGGGAGCGAGCGAGCCTCAGGTACCAGGCGGCTATGAATGCAAGCAGGTCGGCCGTTGAAGGACAGCGCGGTGAAGCTACGCAGAGCGAAGGTGTGGGGACTGGGGATGCGACTGTGTGCGTTGGTGTACTGATGACTCACGCAAAACTGTGTCCGAGTGGCACGCTGTCGGCGATAACTTCTTCGTTTTATGCACTCCTATTTTTGCACGATGAAAATTTATACTAGAAAAAACATAGCTTGATCTCTGGGACAGCTGTCAGTAAAATCGCGCCTTTGAAGTTCTGAATTTAACAGTACGGACAAACGTACCAGTCAATGTCATACTTTATGGGCATGCTGAGCTAATTATAGTGATGAGCGATGAATCATCGTGACCACAGACTATAAACTATCAATATTTTGTATAAAACTTAATTCAAAATTAATTTAACATTTATTTAAAAAAATTACATTATTGAATATTTTATAAAAAAATAACATTATTTACAATAGTGAGTAAATAAAATCTAAATTCTAACCTACTCGTAACATTCCTTCTGACAACTTTGGGGTTCGAGAGAAGTTTGGCCGCGGCGTGTCTTCTTCCGCAAGATGACGCCAACGCGCCGCCATCTTGTTTGACATGACCCATTCTCTTCAGTACGAGTGCTAACGCCTTATATACGCCACGTGTTTTCCGTTCTCATCACTTTGTTTTTGTTACTATTGCTGTTAATTTGTTAAGTTTATTTATTATTGTTAGTTTCTTTGTTGTTACTGTTTGTTTTTATTGTCTGTTTTCATTGTTTGTTGGCATAATGCCAAAGAGAACGAAGAAAACTGTTTTGAACAGTCAAAGTCGTGAGTTTGTGATTCACTTGCGTGAATATTTTGAGCAAGAAAACCAAATTGGTGGACCGCTATTACCCATGGCAAAAGTTTGTGACAGAGTTGCAAATGCTCTTGGCATTGGACGTGCGACAGTAACTCGCATCAGTAAAGAAAAATTTGACGAATCTTCAACCGCAGTATTGACTGACGACGAGGAAAAAAGCTTTCAACGCCAAATAAAAAAAGAAGAAAGGCTGCTCTTGTCACAAAAATTGACGACTTTGACGCCGCTGCGATTCGCAACCATGTATATGGTTATTTATTATACACGGGGCGAATTACGTATATTAAAAAAATTGGCGGCGTCCCTAAAAGACGCAGACTTGTTTAAAGGAAGCTTGCCGTCACTATCGAAGATTTTGAAAAATATTGGATTTTCCTACAAAAAAAGTAACAAAAGAAATGGACATAATGGAACGAACCGACATTGCTCTTGCTCAAGTGAATTTTCTCCGGAAAGTCAAAAAAATTACAAATTGGGACAAAGTTGTCTTTCTAGACGAGACAGTAGTGACGAGACGAGTAGTGAACACGACTGCTGCGCAGGAGGTCGCGGGTTCGATCCTCGCTCAGTGCAAATATTTGTAAGCATGAATATGGGTTTTTGCACTGGTCTGGTCGTGCCTCGGAAAGCACGTTAAGTATTGACTGACGACGAGGAAAAAAGCTTTCAACGCCAAATAAAAAAAGAAGAAAGGCTGCTCTTGTCACAAAAATTGACGACTTTGACGCCGCTGCGATTCGCAACCATGTATATGGTTATTTATTATACACGGGGCGAATTACGTATATTAAAAAAATTGGCGGCGTCCCTAAAAGACGCAGACTTGTTTAAAGGAAGCTTGCCGTCACTATCGAAGATTTTGAAAAATATTGGATTTTCCTACAAAAAAAGTAACAAAAGAAATGGACATAATGGAACGAACCGACATTGCTCTTGCTCAAGTGAATTTTCTCCGGAAAGTCAAAAAAATTACAAATTGGGACAAAGTTGTCTTTCTAGACGAGACAGTAGTGACGAGACGAGTAGTGAACACGACTGCTGCGCAGGAGGTCGCGGGTTCGATCCTCGCTCAGTGCAAATATTTGTAAGCATGAATATGGGTTTTTGCACTGGTCTGGTCGTGCCTCGGAAAGCACGTTAAGTCGTCGGTCCCGGCTGCCATACGAATATCTAATGGCAGTCGTTACGGGTTGTTGGAGCCCTCAAAAGTCCTGGTCTTACTGCAAGGCTTCTATCGATATTTTTTTCTGTATCATAACAACCCTAGGAATGTCAATTTAACAAATGTCGCAGAGATCAAGCTATGTTTTTTCAAGTATAGTGAGAATTGCTATTTATTTTTAAATTAAACTATTAACCGGTTTAGTAACACGTCTACTCGTTATCGAGGTCCGGGGGGAACAAAGACCTGATTCTGCAATAAAAAGACCATGCCCGAAAATCAAGTCAAATTCAACAACTGTGCAAGCGAAGTGATCCTCCTATAAGCCTATAAGATTTTCTTTATTCATTTTGATGTAGGGAACCCTAAAAATAAAAACATAAAATTAACTTTGCAGTTTACCAGCAGTTTATTTTTTACATAAAAAGAAGTACCTACCTAAATAACATAACACAATTTTCTTTTTGTGTTTACAAAAACAAAAAATATATAGGTATGTATGTAGGTAAAACATTATCTTAAAATGTAGATGAAAGTAGAAAAGTTTTTAGCTAAAAAACAATAACAAGCTTCAACTTCCATCTACATTTTCTTCACTTTGCATAAAGTAGACAATCATGGAAATTTCGTAGTACCTTAGTTAGGGTTGCCAGACGTCCCGTATTTCCCGGAACGTCCCGTATTCCAGGCATAATTTTAAACGTCCCGCCGGGACAGACTGTCCCGTATTTCAACATTATTGTAATGAAATAATATCCTTTCCAAGATGATATTTTAAAATTTGAAATTATCAATAAATTATGAACATTTTCAAAAAGCTGCAGAACTTTTGAGGACCGATCAAATAAATATGGAGGACTCGTTATACGAAGAATATCAAATTATTTAAAAAATCCTGGAAATTGCAACGTCTATTCATGACAAAAGCATGGGTGCTATTGAAAAGTGGAAGAAAATAATGAAAAAAATTCCAGGAGTGAAATCCCTAACATTTGTCTATTTATATCGTTTGTCTTTAGTACCCCTAGTTCCAACTGCTTTGTAGAGAGGATTTTTTCGCAGATGGCGTTAAAATGGACTGATGTGCGCAAGAAATGTACTCCGGATTTGATAAAGAGCGAATTAATGACCGTTTCCAACTATGATTATAGCTGCATTGAACTTTACAAATATATAAAATCTAACAAAGATTTTTTTCATACACTACTTATATGGCAAACGAGCATGCAGTCCACCAGATGTTAAGTGGCTACTGCAGCCCATGGATATCCACATAGAATTCAAAACAAGGTATTATGTTGTCTAGCCAGATCTCTATGTGGATACGTTGTCATACTATAGGACTTAGCTGTTATGCCTATGTGCCAGTAATTACAGGAACATACCAAAGATATGTTAAACCTTACACGATCTTCTTTGAAATATATCTAACTATTAACTAGGAATAAAAACAACGTAATATACATGTTTTTCATTTGACCCGGGAAGAATGTTTTAATCCTGTATTTTTTTCTTAAAATGAGCATTTGTCCCTTCATCATCATCATCATCATCATTTTCAGTCCGTGTCGACCCACTGCTGGGCATAGGCCTTTGTTTTTGCCATTCTTCCCGATCCTGTGCCAGTCTGAACCACGTACGACCCACGGTCTTATGGATGTCGTCGACCCATCTCGCTGGTGGACGTCCCCTATTTCGATGCCCAGTTCTCGGCCTTCACTCTGTTAGGGGCTTAGTCCACCTGTCGTCACTACGTCTGGCCAAGTGTCCTGCCCAACTCCACTTGAGCCCCAATATTCGCCTTCTGACGTCTTGTACATTAGTCCGCTTGCGAATTTCGGTATTGGGAACTCGATCTAAGAGTGTGATGCCAAGCATGGCGCGCTCCATGGCTCTCTGTGCCTACACTTATTTTGTACACAGCCTCCTTCGTGAGCCTCCATGTCTCGGCACTATAAGAGCACCATTTGTCCCTTACAGGATCAAAAACAATCTGGCAACCCTAATCATAATGCATGTTTTGGCATGTTTCATCAATTGGTATTTGGTACGATACCAGGCAGAAAATATTACACAACATCGTGTTCTGAAAAAGGCCACCGCTCAAATTTTAACTACCTCCATGGCGTATAGCCGACTGAAACGCAGGAGGTAGCAGGATCGATTCCCGCCGCGGAACAAATGTTTGCATGATCTACAGATGTTGTTCCGGATCTGGATGTTTTTCTATATAAGTACCTATGTATTTACAAAAAAGTATATAATTATTCTATCAGTTAGGTATATGGTTCCCATAGTACCTACAAGCTCTGCTTAGTTCAGTATTCAGTATTTTGTTGCGTTCATACAAAGTGGATTAAAATGTTAGTTTGGGATTGGGACTAGATGCGCTGGCGCTGTGTGAAATGTCCAGGAATATTTATTTATTTAATCATGTCGTCTCTGTGAATTTTTGACACTAATTTGTTAGTCGCTGTACAAGTCCACTTAAAAATATATATATCGAGTTGTTAATCCCCAAAAAGTTAAAGACAAAAATAATTAAGGCAACTGTAGGTATACGAGTATAACATCACGTAACAATGGAAGAGAGAAACCCTCACACGGTCGGTCAAGTGAAATTGTTTACAAATATTTTGTTTCGTGCAAGAGGAATAACGATCTACAAATTTATATTGGTTTTTAATTGGCAGGTTCTATACCAATTCTGAGGCCGATTATGGCCGATAGTCTTTTTCTAAAGATCGATATTTATTATTTATGGCCTAGTACTTTACAGTCTCAGCAATTTTGTTTCATGACAATACGCATTCGCCAATATTTACCAGAAACGCAACGCCCTTTGCGAATATCCGTTATGTAGATACATAAATATAAGGTGTGGCAATTTAAACTAATTATATTGAAGGGACCGTCCCTTCTACACACAAATAAAAAATAAATGTATCTATAAAATGTTCTAGTTTCATCATCAAAATTTCGAGAAAATCAATAAAATGCTGCTCGACGAAATATTAGAGAACTAGCATATTGTACGGTTGCTAAACCACAGATTGCTAAACAGTTACTACGTGTCATTTAACAACCCCGCTAGTTCAATGACCTCGCCCAATTAATGACCTGGCCCGGTCAATGCACCAACCAGTCAACAGAGTGCGTATAGTGCGTACGGCAGGGCGGTACGTACCTACATGTTAGGCACAAAATCAGAAAAACAAGTTTTTTGCATTAAAAAAATCATTATTTACGCTCTCGAAAATATACGCCGCCATTATTTGTAGTTTAAACTGCAACACCCTATATAGACACCTACAATAACTTAATTAAATTCTATATTTCCACCATGTTACTGGACTCGTATTACTTGAAAAAGACTCCGTGGTGACTCTTTCGATCGGATTTAAAAGTACCCGTCTATACAAGAGACAAAACACAGTTACTATTTCAAAACTTTGTATTTAGTAATAGATGCAGAGAGCATTCTTCCTGCTCAGCTTTTATCTTGATAATTAAATAACTTTATGTAGTTTTATTTCAAGTACATATTTACAAAGATTACACATGTATTATAAAGATAAAATAGCAATCATAAAGTGGACTGATCTGCGCACTATTGCTTCTTCTTTCGTGTCGATGTCTCAAGACCAGTCAAGAAGTTTATGGCAGCGTCGGAGCAGGTCATTTTTTGCCCTATCGGTGATAAGGCAGGATGGGCTTGCAAGGACATGTGCCATTGTTTGGAGCTGGGCACCACATTCGCATTGCGTCCCACCTGCCATTAGACTTGCAGCGGCCAACTAGGGTATGCAGTCTGTTGAGGGTCCTCCACACTGGCCAAGGTAGGTGTTGACCAGGGGGTAGTTCCTCTGAAGGTTACATAGCCAGGTGGGGGGCCAGGTTTCTATTGCTGAGAATAGTTAATAAGTATACTACCTATTACAATAATTTTAGAAATCACAACTTAATACTTTGTAAACAAAACTAAGTTAGAGCATTACTCACTCCATATTTTCAATTTAAATTAATAATCTATCAAACCATTCTCTAAACTATTTGAAGTACTTACAATAGTTATGAGTTTATATTACCTAACAAGCTACCTGCTGTGCTTTATTAATCTTGTAGCAAAGTTAGAAGAGTATCTATTAATAAATTGAGACCAGAGTGAAACAGAGTAAGTTTTTCCAGAAGTTACTAACAATGGTTCGGAACATGTTAGTGTTGATAAATAATATTTGATTATATTTCATGTGTAAATACAAATGTATTATTACTTGCTCCTCAATAAACTCACTCTGTATGACATAAGATTACAGTTTAATTTGACACCATCAATTGCTTTGGGGGCTTAAGATTTAACCCCAGCTGAGGGAGCTAGATAACTCTTTACTTTATCTTATCAGAAAACCCATCAAAACTATTCAATTAGCTGTTAGAAGGAAATTCCAAGTGAAGATATAGAGTGAATACATAGATTATTTTAAAAAACAGTTTTATCATAGATAACTGTTAAAAGCTGTTTTTAAAGCAATCCTACATACATATACAGCCAAACAAATTTAATTGTGCTTTACTTTTAAACATACTTCGCTTTAGTTTTTTTGGCAGCTTTCAACATTCAGATTATTAAGATATTATATTATTGTCCAATCAAAGACAAGAGTTTAAAATAATGATAACCTGAAATGAAATAAGCTTGTTTAACTTGACCTTGGAATAACAAGGAAATACAGTACTACAATTTAAGTTAGGCGGATCGTATCATTGGAAAAACGGAATTATATCGGAATCTATATTACTTTATTACAATTATAGGTACTTCCAAATACTGGAATTGCACTGCTAGGCCACTGCCTTTGAAGCTTTCTGGGGACTGTCGAGAGGACGGCCAGACATTGGTTGCATAATTATACTGCTTTGGAAACACAAAGAATGCCAAGGCGTCTAACTTATATCGCAGTACTTACCAAATGTCAAATTATGTAACAAAATATTGCTGCATTTAGTAACCCCATTCAGCAATAAATATAAAACCACTTAACAAATGACAAGAAATTCAGTTCTCAATCATCGAGAACATATCATGCTTAGGTTTCACACGATTTCCTATTTCAGTAAATTTTGATTCCTTAGCTGGTCTAGATGAATCATCTTTAGGGCTTTTTCTCTTAAGGCTGATTACTTTATTTGAATACAGCCCATCGGTGGTGTCTTGACTTGCAGATATTTTCCGCTTTTTTGGTTTTGTAACAACAAAGTCAAAGTCTGTAGAGTCCTCATCAAATCCAGAATATGAAGGAACTGTGCGTCCGCTTCTCGTCGAGCGCATTGGCAGAATTTTAGCTGATTCTTCAACAATTTGAATAGGAGGAGGCCAGCTAGCAAACGATGCAGATCGTCGGGCCTGGCGGTAGCTGTTGATTGACATGAACTTGATGTATACAGCTAGTGTGTGCGCTTTCTCTGCATTTGTTAATGTTCCTGAGAATAGGCTCCATGGCATCCGTCTGTCTGCTACGTCCACATATCGCCGTTTTAATGCCTTTGCTGGTGGACAATCTGTGGCATCTATGACTATGGGCTGTGAATTAAAACAAAATTATGTATTAAATTAGATAATGTCTTTATTAAAAATTCATTAAACATCACCATTAAAAATAAACAAACTGCTATTTAATTGAATAAGATAGATATGTAACAAATAAAAAATTATAAGCAATGATTTAATTTAACAATCTGCCGATCCAGCATTCAACAGGAAAATAAAAACAGCTATAAAACATAATAACATAAAATTTACCTCACTAGTCTTTTCTCTAGTTAATTCCTCCTCATTGCTAGTAGCTCTCGAGTTGTTCAAGGCCTTGAGAAGATCAGCCATTTCCTCCTTGGGCAGGTTCTCTTCGTCCAACCCAAATTCTGTAGAATATTTATAGATTAATAATATAAATTTCAATAAATTAGGTGTACTTCATAATTATGGCTTCTTACCGCAAGCAAAACTGTATAGGATTGCAAATGATAAAAAATAGTTATAATTAAAGTGGTTTTCATAATTTATTAAAAATGGAAGGTTATATTAAAAATGTTATTATTTGTCTTTCAGTGGCACAAGTGTAAGTTAGTAATTTTTACTCCTTATTTTTACATTTTAACTTAAATCTTCCCACTGCTAACACTCTGTAAATAATGTACCTATGTGGTCATAAGTAGGTAGGTAAACAATGTATTTTTTTATTTCACCTACAATTTTTTGGCATAAAGACAGAGTGCAAAAAGATGTATATTGGGGATAGCTTTAGACACGGGCTGCACGCATAGCCAACCCTCAGAAACCATAAATTCGTGCAGCCCGATTCTAAAGCCCACCCGTGTATTGTACCAATATTGATTTGAATACGTAAATAGCTGCAAATTTCGAGGTTCACTGACCGCAAATAATGCAAGTCTGCCCCTGCACAATCCTGATTCTTTTGGAATAATTCAACCATACTTTCCACGCAAAGGCTTCGAATAGATTCTAAGAATAGTAAATATTAGAGATTCAAGTACAAGACAGGACTTACCAGATAATTGTTTTTTTATAGCGCGGGTTTCGGAATCGCAGCTATCGTCAGAGGAAATAATGTTATCCATTTTCGGTCAGTGCAGGCAACAACAAGAAACACGAATTAATTAGAAACCCAGAAATCTTTCAATCATTTGTGCATTGAATGCATCCATAATTTCAGCGTACCTAGAACATAGGTACCTACACAATAAATAATTTCTTGCTTTGTTTTGCGTGCAAGCAAAATCACTTTCAGTCTGTTTTGTTTGACTTGATGCTAAAGTCTTGAGTCCTGTCATTCGAACAGGCCCGTTTTGTTTTGACGTTGTCAAAATACAGAGATCATGTCATTGTAGAGATAGGAACTAGAGGAGAATAAAAATACGGTTGCTAGAAAAACCGATTCATAAAACAATAGAATAATAATTATTTTGTTACCATTTTTACATTCTATGAATACAACAGATAAACTTAATCCAAATACAAGACAACAATATAGGTCGTCACTCAGCGGTGTGCCACTGTAACATACATAACATTATAGACATTTCGATTAATTGTAGGTACCTACTACTTTATGAGTTTGTAATCATTTAGTATAACTTAAGTTATATTCATAACGAATTAACTTGGCTATATAAATATATACCTAATTTATATCGTTTTTCATTCAAGAAAATAATCCGTAAGGTAGATTAGATTAGAAAATTCTTTATTGCACTGATAAAACAATACATATTGCTAATTAGCATTTTATTCAAGCTAACCTTTGATAAATATCGATTGGTAACGAACTTCATTCTTGTTTGTTTATGAACTATAAACTTTAAATAAATTTAGATGGGCGAATGAGTTTTTTTGACAAAGCACAAGGTATGAGTCTTAATAAATACCAGTAGGACTAAATGCTGTACCTACATCATCATCATCATCATATTAGCGAATGGACGTCCACTAATGCACACTGAGGTTTACTGAGACCACGCTTCCGCACGCTTTTTAACAAAATTAAAGAGCTTCTAAAGGACTTTAAATACTGGTATTCTACCAGCATTCAGAATCAAAATCAAAATGTATTTACTCATTAAAACCACAAGGATCACTTTGAAACGTCAATTTTACAGCCTGTTCTTCCTTGGCCAAGCCAGGAAAGAAAGGCTTTTAAATGATTATTTTACAATACATAACAATAAATATAATAAATTAAGTACGTCTAAATTGCTCTGATGTGATTCCGCCATCACCAGGCACGACGAATCAATAACATTGACGAACCAAAGACTTGGAGAGAGAAATCCCATTTACTTAACGTATTTGTTATTTTTCAACAGCGTTGATTGGACCAAAAATTTTTAAGTTGTTTTTTCGTTTCCTGGCTTACAAGCCAATGAAGGCTTTTCATTTTCGACTTATAAAAAACTAGGTCCAACAAGCGTAATACGTATATGACATAGCAACGCCATCTGTTAGCAGTTATAAAACATGGCCGTGAAACCCCCTCATTGGTGTATCAAATAATCGATTCTTAAAATGTAAAACATAAAAAAAAGGTTTCTGTTTATATAAATCTAAAGTAAATGTTTAGATTTATTGTAATAAGGGATTTTGTTTGGTTCCGAATCCGAAGTGATTAAAAGCGATTGCAACAATTTGTTTACTAAATGTTTAGATTTTTATAATATTCAAGTTTGTTTGGTTCCGAAACTTCCGAAGTGGTTTAAAAATGATCTCCACTCTACGGCACTGAACTCAATGATACAACTTTTTTTTTTTTTTTTCGAATGGACTTATCTCGCTGTTGGCCTCTGAGGCCGTTGCAGCTTAACCGAGCTTTTGGCGAGCGCAGAAGGCGCTCAGCCCTATAATTTTATTTTTGATGAGGCAACTAGCGCAAGGGCACCACTTAGGTACGAACCTCGGCTTGGGCTGTTGCCGGGACGGGGATAGGAGAGAAACGCCCGGGTACGTGCTTGTACCTCGTGTAGGTGGCGACTAATGGGACTACAATGATACAACATTGGAATAGCGTCAGTTATATAGGTAATTAATTGGCATTACATGATTGGTTTTTGGACTTCTTGTGTAGAAAGTCACTGTCAGCCAGTCAGTTGTGTCATGTGTGTACGTATCAAACATTGACATTGACTTTTTTAGGGTTCCGTATCCAACGGGTAAAACGGGATCCTATTACTAAGACTACGCTGTCTGTCTGTCCGTCTGTCACCAGGCTGTATCTCATGAACCGTGATAGTAAGACAGTTGAAATTTTCACAGATGATGTATACCTGTTGTAGCTATAACAACAAATACATACTAAAAACAGAATTAAATAAATATTTAAGGGGGCTCCCATACAACAAACGTGATTGTTTTGCTCGATATTGATAATGACAAAAAGTAGACGCTTGAAATATTCACAGAATATTGAGTTTTTATTTACTTTATAAATAAATAATTGCATTTAAAATAAAATTAATATTTATGGGGGGGCATACAACAAACGTTTTTTGCCGTTTTTATAGATTATAATATTTTCGGTTTTTATTTACATTATAGGGTAGGTACTTCTTGGTGCTATAAATTGAGGGATTTACAATCATATTCGTAGTCGATTTAACTAGTTCTTAGCGTAATAGTGGCGCTGTCTGGGGCTAAGCCGCCAATCAGAGCATGGCAGAGCAGTGCCATCTGTTATAATAGTTATAAAAATAAGGCCGTGAAAACCCCGCATTTTTTAATTCTACGTAATTTTCTAGTGTATTTTCAAAAATCCGAGTTGGCACTTGGCAACACTGGTGCCAGTGCTTCTATCTATTTCTCTTTCGGGAGTGCGGCTCGCGGAAAAACAATAATATGACGATTTGTGCGGTGAAATTCTGCCACAACGCATCAGGGAAGCAAGATAAGGGTTCTGGTGTTACATTTCACAGGTAGGCCGTTAATTTTCTTGCACTGATAGTCCAAATTATCTAATTTAATAAATTAAAATTCTTCACTCATAGTTCGAGCAATGTATTGCCAGCAGCTGTACGTGAAATCAACCCACCGCTTTGCCCTAGCAGTGGGGAGGAACAACTTTCCAATCGGTCCAATGAGCTAGGACTTTCATTTTTTTTTTCATGTGTAGATATACATAAAGGCAGCGTACATGTGAAGTGACGAAGTGCGGAAACCTATAGTTATTGAGATATTAATTGTTAAAAATCCGTAATCGATTGCGAAAATCGCTCGAAAATCAATGTCCGAACGTTCAGTTTGCGTACTATTGAATCAAGTTGTATAGATTATTGTGATATCAATTGACATGAGAGTGACAATTAATAAAGCTTTTTTGATAGGTTTTGCATTTTTATTGGCAGTAATTTCGAATTTGGCAATGACATTGACATTTCTTTTACAAATTTTACAATATATTTGTTCACTGTTTCGTACTACTGTAAAATAAATTTGCGTGGCGTAATATTATGGCGTCCTCTTCGAGTTCTGCTTCATCCCCCCCGCTGCGGAGTTTAGTGTTGTGCAAGTTTTGGACTCTAGTGAGCCGCTTGTCACGCACGACCTCCTCCGGATTGTCTTCGTGCCTTGCTGCTAAGGGTTGGGGTGTACTTAACGGAACGCAATGATAAATAGACTTGAAAATTTTCGATACAAAATATGATCCCAAATTTTAATGAAGGTAAGTGACCTCTGAGATTATAATTGACGAAATTATTTATGATAATTAATGACGCTCGCAGGAAGTCTTGAGCAAGTCATACGAGGCCAAGTGAAGCGAAGGGGGATATGCCGAGCGAAGCGAGGCGGCGCCCTTCGTAGTGGAGCGAAGGTCGAGTGTGGCGAAGTGTCACTCAGGACCTTAAGAGCTTCTGGCGGGAGCCCACCCTGAGTCCAGAGGGTTGGAGAAAAAAGTAGTCTATGGTAACGTTGTCCCCTTCACCTCTCCTGCTCATTTCCACCATAAAAAAGATGTTTTCATACTTAACTTCAATAGACTTTTAATTTTCTCAAAAACTATAGGTTTCCCCAAATCCCCACTCATTGGGGAGATTACTCACACCCCAAACTCCTTCTCCAATTGGACCGATTGGAAAGTCCTTCCGAAATCTGTCGTCTACATAATACTACAAGCAATGCTTCACCAATTATCGCGTGGTGGGGATTATGATATTTTATTCGTTTCATAAACCCCACTGGTGGAGCGAACTATTGGGGATTATGAAACTAACCCATTTCTAATAATTTATAACCGATTTAGACTCAACACTACCTACGCGTAGGTATTATTACATAATAATTTAAAGGTGTATACTTGTTCATAGTTGCTATTTATCTTTCATACGACACTATGAAGACGTCCACCCACAATCTTCGTGATAAATATAACATACCTACCTACCTATTGTTATAGATTTCCTTCTGACCCTGTTATAGCCAGTCGTTGGATAAAAAACATAAGGCTTTGTCGCAAAGAAGCATGTTGGAATCCAACCAAAAACACAAGAGTCTGTTCTACACATTTCGAAGATAAACACATTTATACAACCAAGGGTGGCCTGCGTAAATTACACCGTGACGGTGTGCCTACAAAGGTACTGACAAAAAATACAAAGAGTGTTAGAATTACGAGTACATCGTTAGCCTGCATTCGTCCTCTGTTCTTCTTTCAAGGACTCTCCTTAAAAGCCCCGTATTCGTCTTTATTCATCCAACTGTGTTTTTCCTTGCATATAAATCATCATTTTTACAATGTTTACATTTATACATGTTTTATTAAAGTGATCGTTGTGATAATTTCAGAATTTGCATATCTCTTGTTCAAAACAAGACAATGATATCATAACAGAAAAAAGCAATGATGAAGAAACGCCGTCCACGGAAAGACAACTACAATCAGTAAGGCTAATACTAGGTATCATAGTACGTATGTATACTATGTATTTTGAAAAATGTGATTGATTTAATTATTGTTCTTTTAGAGTAAATCTCAAGAGAATGCAAATGAAGAAGAAGAGTCGTCCATAGAAAGACAAATCCAATCAGTAAGACTGATAATTTATAAATTTATTTAACCCCAAAATATTTGTTATTATTCTATTAAGTTAATTAATTAGTTATTAGTTGTAATCATTTATTAAATTATTTAATATTTTGGTATAATATTATTATAATATAAAAGATTTAAGTTTATTAAATAATACGTAATAGTATGATACGTATTCTAGTACTATCTAAGTATATATTTTGAGAAAACTTGATTTATTTGAATCTTATTTGAATGCCGTCTATTCAAAAAAAAACTACAACCAGTATGGCTAATATCGTACTATTTATTTAAGTATTTTAAGAAAATGTATTCTTTTTTATTTTCAGGATAAAAGATCTCTTAAAGAAGACGATATGGAATCAATTTTCGATACACAACAAAAAGCACAACTACAGAAAAAATTAAAAAAAATAACTTTGCTACATATTAAACATATTAAATTAATAAAATCTCTACGGCAACAAAATCGTATCCTCAAGAAAAAGAATAAGTCACTGAAAGACATTTTGAGCGAAATAAAAAAAAGCAATTGAAAACACAAATAAAATATCGTACTGAAAATGTATTTGCAGTTTATTTTCCAACAGTTTAGTAAAACGTGATGCTGTACGTAAATACTATAGGGGCGACTTCTGCAACGACGCCTAAATATGATTTAGAGTTTTCAAATCATACAAATACGTCAAATTTAAATATGTTTAGTCGCTAAATACGTTTAAGAGTTCGTTGTGCAAGCCGGGTTTAGCCCATTGCGCAAGTCGCCCTTTATACTTCCCTGAAGTAGGCGAAATTGGAAGGTTAATTTTCCTTACTTTTAGGGAGATTTGACGTTCTACTTGCGTGTCGGCTAATGTTGTTGATACTCCGTGGCCGTGGTACACACGTACACATAAATCAGGGGTGGGCAATATTTGAATTACTTGTAATTGAAATACAAATACGTACCTATTTTGTATTTGTAATTCAATTACTTCGTAAAAATGTAATTTGTAGTTGGTATTTCAAATACCTGACGCTGAGGTATTTTGTAGTTAGTATTTCAAATACATATGGCTTCAAAATACATTTAGCGATTTATTTATTTATTTATCAACAAAATCCGATCTTATCTATGTTTGTTTTGTTCATTAGGTTCGGAACGGAAAGTTTGAAACGTTCGTTACTATTAAAATTTCTGAATTGAGGGGTGTAGTATCATAACCCGCTATAATGCTTCTTGACCAAACTATGGTTAGTACCATCGATAGAAAGATCTTAAAAATTGCTTTGAAAAGGTTAGCTGGTTTTGTAGCAAAATCCTCTAAAAGATAGAGAAATCGGACAGTAAAGAACGATCTCAGGATCAAAAGCCCCTATTACATCGTATGTTAGTATCAAAATCCTCAATAACTAAATCGACCAATGACAGCACCGCATTTGCGTCACCTGACCGTGAAAACAGTATGGCGGTTGATGAGTGTCTGCAAAAAAGAGTGTGTGGTTTTTTATCAAATTTAATGTGATAACATGGATGAATTAGCCCAATTTGTACAAAAATCTGACCCTAAACATGCAAGGAAACGACCACGCGATAAATCTTCATGGAAATGTGAAGTGGCGCGCAAAAAACGGTGAGTGAAAATTTGTCAACAATCACTTGGATCGTAAACAAAAAAAGTTTTATGCAAGATGTATCCAATCCAGCTAGTCGTGTACTTAGGTACCTGAAGCAAAGTTCAATAAGTTTTGTTATCAAAGATTTCCAAAGGCTAACAATCTTGCGATGAGCACGTTTTTGTTTGTTGTTTTGTAGACTGCGGCGAAGCCAAAACAGGAGGGTTATGTGTTTGGCCTGTATGCACCTATGTTTGTATGTCCGTCTCTGTTCCCTCCTAAGTTCGTAACTACAAAACGGCTGAACCGATATTGATGAATTTTGATTTAACTTGGTTAATAGTCCTCCGAGTATTCCGTATTATGTGTGTATGTAGTATACCATTTTTGATGTTTTTCATTCAGGTACGAAGCCAAGAAACTGCCAGAATTTCCACAATGTAGGCACAACCAGAAAGCTTTTTGCTGTACCAGGTTGACATGCCAAGACATAAGAAGGTTTCACAAATTTTTTTATAAATGCACGACAAAGCTTCAACAAGACAATTTTATTCTGAGATACTGCATTATAAAACAAGCGCGCAAATCCAAGCAAAACAGCAAAAGGAACTTCACTATAAAGTATATTATATGCACGAGAGACGGATCACTAGTATCCGTATGCCAAAAAACATTTCTGAATGCGTTGCAAATAAAGAAAGATCGGGTCCAAGGGGTGATGAACCGATTTTACAAAAGTGATGGCTCTCCCCTTAAAGAAAACAGAGGTGGCGATCGAAAAACTACTGTGTTCGAAGCAAAAAGACTGTCAGTTCAGTGGTTCATAGAAAAGTTTAAAGGCCAAGAAAGCCATTACTGTAGGTCGCAGACAAATAGGATATACCTGCCAGCCGGATTAAACATTCGAAAAATGTGGCGAATGTACAATAGCGCAAGAGACGCTGATCTCAAAGTAAAACAAAGTTTTTTTCGAAAGATATTTAACACCGACTACAACATCGGGTTCGGCTCACCAAGAACAGATGTCTGCTCTACTTGTATCTCGTTGCAAGAACAACTGAAAGTTGAAAAAGATCCGATAAAAAGAAATGAGCTTATCATACAGAAAAGAATCCACTCTCTTAAATACAAGTCTTTTTACAGCATACTGAAGGAAGAGAGTGAAACGACAAAAACGATCAGCTTTGACTGCCAAAAAAATCAGTCACTTCCAAAACTGCCGGATCAATCTGCATATTTCAGTAGACAATTTAATTTTTATCACTTTGCTATAGTTGAAGGCAACTCAAAGGCTAAACTCGGAAAAGAAAACGTGCATTCTTATTACTGGAATGAGACGACTCACGCCAAAGGGGGCAATGAAATTATAAGTGCCGTATACCACTTTCTTCAGAATTTCGCGATCCCAGAACATGTAAAAGTTCTACGTATAGTGTGTGATGGTTGTTCGGGCCAAAATAAAAACACGGGCATGATCAGCATGCTTGGCAAATGGCTGTATATCGAAGCTCCAAGACATCTAAAGAAAGTTGATTTGATTTTTCCAGTTGTAGGGCACTCGTTCATACCACCCGATCGTGTCTTCGCTAAAATTGAAAACACGTTGAAGACAAAAGAAGTCGTAACATCTCCATCAGAATATGTGGCTGTGTTGGAAGAAAATGCATCATGCGTAGACCTTTCATCTATTCCAGTTTACGATTGGAAGACAGCTTACGCTACCATTATTAAACCGACGTCATCCTGGCACTTCGCGTTCATGAAGGCTAAGCGGTTTTTTATAACTCGCACTAAAACAGAAAATGTTTTAGTTCAGGGAGAAGAGGCGTATCGAATGGAGACAAATTTAAAAAAAATTGTTACTAAAAAGAATAAAAAAATCACAAATATTTCACCGGATATAATTCAGCCTCACACAATTTTGCCAAAGGCAACGAAACTAAAAGATGTTTTTGATCTCCTTCAGAAACATTTTGGAAAGGAATGGAAAAATTTACAATGTTTGGAATATTATAAAAATTTAGAAGCGAATGTAAGTAATAATGATCATGAAAGGCCGAACACTGAAGATAACAATCACCAAGATCAGGAATGTGACGGTTTATGTGAGCCAGGCTTTGGAGAAGTTCCGTTACATATATAAAACATAACCATATTTAATTGTTTATTGAATAAAAAATACAATATTTTAAATAAACATTAAGCATAAAAATAGTCCCTATGTTTTTATTTTATTTAAGTTCCTACACAGCGCAGGTAAATATAATTTTTAATGTTTAAATCTATTCTACGATAACATACCTCGTAATAAATTAACTTACCTGACCATAATGTCGCAGAACGCCATCCACCCACCATTTTATTGCTGTTTTTGTTAGTTGCAAAACCCCCCAAAATATGATCGCTCATTTTCAAAACCCGCTATTAGTTAAGGTTAGTTTCAAATTCCTCTAAAATGGATTTTAATTTGCTTCTTATTCAGTTTTGTATCTATGTTTTCTGTTTGTCAAGCTCAAATTATGTGTCGCATGCCATAGAGCAATCGTTATGACCAAAAACTACGATTTAACGTTTTATTGGTCAAGTTGAAACAGTATTATTAAGCCTGTGAAAATTCGGGAGAAAATATTTTAGTGAGTTTTGATACTACACCCCTCAATTAATAAACTTAGTAGGGGAAGGGGGGGGGGGACACTTGATCCCCCCTTTTGATTTTTGTACATATCTCATAGAATATTTGATATTTTTCAATTTTTTTTTCACCATTGTATGAACAATTTATATTACTACCATATTGCAACATTGAATTTACCAAAAAAGATGAAATAAATGTCATTTTAGGCATTTTTTCCTGAAACATTCCAAAACAACAAGTGTCCCCTATTGAGGGAGACTTGATCCTGGTATAGGGTAGACTTGATCCGGGGGGATCAAATGTACCCTACTGTGCGTAAAATGAAGTAATAAAATAACATTTTATAATAATTAGCTTAGTTTTATTCAGTCTTAATTAAAGGTCATTGGGCATTTTGTTCGGACATATGACCCACGGCGCACAAAAACGAAACAGGGCTAGGTATGTAGTTAAATGTATATGTTACTTAATGGTATGGGTCGCATTATTGCAGGATATGGGAGAACCGCAAAAAAAAATTTTTTAATTAATATTATAGCATTTTTAAAATAATTATTATAGCATTTTTAAATTATTATTATAGCATTTTTATAATGAACTAAGTAAAAACTATTGGCCTGACTGTAAAAATACTTTGTAAAACAGTTGTTTTGAACAATTTCCAGGAATACGAAAATAAAATCCATTTTGCGGTAATAATATTTTTATTCTGCATTATCAAAATCTATAGTTAATTCATCTAAAAAGGCTGCAGGCGCGTCTATCACGTCTTGATGCCTGGCCCATGACAGAAAGTATACGACGCTTACAACATGTGCACAGCTTCCGACAGTGCGACGGCCGTGTATACACGAGCAGTAATACTGTTGGATGCTATTTCTTCCAATATGGGTAGGATCTACTAAAATATAGGTGTAGTACTGCTTTGCACGGACGTGTCGTGACTGTATTCTGCCTCTTATCAATATCTTATTTTCAATCATTTCTTGGTGCCGGTATAGTTCGATAGTGTATACACCATCCTCACGCATGTGCTCGTGGCAATACGATCTTGCGATTCTCAAGTGGTATGATCCCAACGTAAACAATATTAATTCGTCAAATGTAAGCCGAGGAAAGTCATCAAAATCCGGATCATTGCCATCGAGTCGCACAAACGCTACTCTCTGCCTGTTTAAATTATGGTTAATCACATATTCTGCCATCTCATTGGGTTCATTCATTCGTTCATTTATAATTCTTATGAATTGTTCCGCATACATATGGTCCTCATATGGATGGCGAGTAGCATTAATTATGGCCGCAGTTATTTTGAAGTCGACCATCATGTTTCTCATGGCAACGTTAAAATATACATGGCGGAAGATTTTAAAATCTTTCTTGAATCTGCCGTTAATGGTTTCCACTACCCACCGGATCATTGTTATTAATCTAGATTTATTAGCATCTAGTGTCGTCAGTTGTTCTCCTCTTACTCTTGTAGGCGGCATGTGAGGATTATACCCGCATTCCTCAATTTTATCAATCGAATCCCGAAATCCACGATCCAATATAAAAACATCATTAACTCTCAAGAACCCATGAATCGGAGAATCTTCTTGCATCAGGTCACGCATAATGCTTGCGTCCGAAGTAGTCGCAGTGTAAGGCCCCGTAACATCTACTATGTAGCCGTCGGTACATACTATAAGGAAGGGTTTTACTAAGTTCCGAAACTTATGAAGACTGTAAGTTTTGCGCTGGAAAAGGAAATTCGAACTCTTTTGTAGATAAATATATGTTCCATCACATACGAGAATGGCCGCCGGTTCATTATAGTTACCACCAAAAAAATGGCTTGGAATTGCAAGATTCTTGGCCACCACATCTTCCCTAGTAATATGATTTAAGCCCAAATGCTGTGGAACAAAATCATTACTTAAGCATTCTCTTGCTATCGCCAACTTCCTTTCTAGGGTTCTCCTCGACATATTGAATTTAGTGGCTAATCGCTCATCTGGTTCACCGGTTCTTATTTTTGTTAAAAAAATTCCAAGAACTGTGGCAGGATGAACTGATCGATCACCCAGTGAAGGCGTTTGGTTCAAAATAACATTAAATTGATATTTTGTTAGTCCCGTCCAAAAGTGAAATTCATTGTCCTCTATTTCTTCAATATTTTCGAAATCAAGGTTGCTTCTTTGTTCGATACCCCATTTATATAAATTCATCATACCAACAACATGAGTACTGTCAAAGTTTTCGTGGGATGTAGTGTTGAGCAAGTCTACCCAATCATTCCTCATAAAATGAGCATTGCAAACCCGAGCTAATTCTGGTATATAAAAATTGTGATTGTGTAAGAGTTGGAACTTAGCATATAGTGGAACATTATGGGCCACTACATTTCTACAGTTTGTAAAAATACAATGTCTCGCTGTATTCGATGCTCGCTTATATCCTCTAGGCGTAACAAAACTAGGCTGCAATTGTACTTGATCTTGCACTGGTTGCTCTTCAACTGGCTGATCTTGTACTGGTATATTTTGTACTTGTTCATTTTGTACGGGTTGATTCCCTAAACGACGATCTAACCTTGACCAACAAGCATGGCACATGGCCCGTGAGCCATTAAAAGTAATCTGAAACAATTGAAAAAAAAATATATATTCCTCCATTTATCAAGAAGTAAAATGAGCCATTACATTGAGCAAAGCAACATTTGTACAATCAAGAGCACGCGACGAGTCATACACATACGATGACAGTGTAGTGTACTTACCTCACGTGGTATTATTTCTTGCAATAATAAATCTACAAGATCCCTTTGTCTTTCCAAAAAGAGAACTGTCAATATGTGTTTTCGTCGACGTAAAACAGATCGATTACACGACACGCAACTATTTTGTCTTTCCATGTTAATGTAAACCAATCGTCAAGCAAAATCAGGGGTCCATAAAACACGCTCAAGTAATCAATAAAATGCAAAAATCGGAAACACGAGTTTAAACGCACAGATCGAAACGAAGGATGACGTACGACTGCGGGGCGGTCAGAGCGGGTGGGGCGCAGGCGGCGCGTCGCACGCGCACTTCGATACCTTACTGTTATTTTCTACCTGTCGAAAGTGCGAGCGAGAGAGACATACAATCTGTTATGCGATACAAACATTTTTCTTATGCTTGTACATACATTTTCACAATGCTGACAGTAAAATCTTTAGGGTGGGTTGCACCATAGTACCTGTTAATGTAAAAGTTAAAGTCATATTTAACAGTAACAATAGCGGTAACTTTAACCGTTGTAGCGATATGGGTTGCACCATTGTATTCTGTAGCATTGTTAAAGTTACCAGGGTTGCAAGTGGAATGACGCGTAATTTAGCCCAAAATCATTGTGGGAAACAATTTGTAACATGCCAACACTCGACGTTACGTCAAAAAGCTTGATGTCAATTGTCAAATCGTGAATGTGTGAGATATTGTTTGTATTAGTTTATTTGTGTTATTATTTAAATTGTGTCTGCAATCTGCATTATCGGGATTATTAATAACGTGTGAGAGCGATTTCTATCGACTTATAACAGGAAAAATCATGGACAAAAGCTTGCTCGCAGATATTCCTACAAAGTAAGCATTTTGAGTTGCGTGTTATTTCTTGATTAGAATTGACTACAATCTTAAACGCTTTTAAACGTTTCAGGGAAAGGAGTGTGAATTTTAAGCCAGTGGAAATGGAGAGGCTGCAAACACTGATCGCAAAATATAAAAATATATTATTTTGTAAAAAAACTGATTGTATCAGCTCGAAGCAAAAAGAGAGTGCGTGGAATTTGATCCACAGTGAATTTAATGCTCTCGGAGACACTCCACGTACAATCAAGCAACTTAAATATAAATTTGAAAATTTAAAGAGGTCTGCGAAAAAGGTATTGTACTTTTTTATATGTATGTAGCTTTCTACTGCATTGGATTTTGTGTCATGTTGTATTATAAATGGATGTACGTTATGTAAGCCATATCCTGGTTTCAGGGAGCTAGCAGGGAACGCCAAGAAATGCGCCGCACTGGAGGGGGACCTCCAGCATCAGTGCCACCAGAGCAAGGCGATGCTACGGATTGGCTTAGGTCTATTATGCCAGTTTGTGTTGATGGAAATCCACCCATATATGACGATGATGTCATAATAACCCAAAATATTCTTTTTGTAAGTGCCTGTAGTTACCTACTATTTTTTCCCCCTTGAAGATGTTAAAACATAATAGCAAATATTATTATTTTATTGACCCATACTATTTTATTACATTTACAGCCTGCAAACCAACCAAAAGGAAATAAAGGTGAAGATGATTCTGACAGAGAGGATTCTCAACATGGAAAAAAGGTAAGTAAAGTACTTTTGAGAACACTTTGAAGTACACTTTGAGAGCAAATTTTTCGGGTCACTTTGTATGAATTTCCATAGAAAGTGACCAAAAAATTTTGTTCTTGACTATACATCTATTGTATTTGATAATATTATTTATTATTCCATTCTTCTAATTATAGTGTATATATATATATCCAAAGATCTGCTTAAATTATGCAATGCGATTTTCACCATTACATATTATATAAATAGTACCCGGAGCGAAGCGAGGGTGGGTATTCATACTTATTTATATATCTATATTAACGATTGTCTTTGTCTCCTTTTTATGATTGTTTCTTGTTTATTCAATCATTTTGCTTATTTACAGATTTCTGTCAGCGAAACAACTATAGAAGTGGAAGACTTTGCCATAAAAGAGAAGAGTGAATTTGATACAAGCACCACATATAGTTCCCTCAAGCGACCAGTATCATCTCCACTAAGACGTAAAGATTGTTAACTATATTAAATTATATGCAAACTAATTGACAATCAATTAATCTAAAAATTTTATCTAACAGGTCAGGCTAAGAAACAAAAACCCGGTGAAAACTGCAACCTCGTCAGACAGCTGTTGCGTGAGAAGAAGTTGTCTATTATGGATGAGCTCCAGGAGATCGAGTTACAAAAAATTAAAGATTCCATCAAACATGCTCAGGAGGTGCATGAGCAAAAACTACGGCATAATGAGGAGCGCCACAAATTAGAATTAGAAAAACTACATTTAGAAATAGCCATTTTAAAAAAGTCTGATTTTTAGAAAGAAGTAAACAATATCAATATTATTTTTAATTGTTTTATTTAACATCCACAAAATGTGTAGATGCTTATTAACGTAATCTACTAAAATAATTATTGATCAATAGTGACCTATTGCAATTATCATTTCCTGCTGCTGTATATACTATATTGTTCTCATCATCTGATTCATCATCATCATTCCAATTTGATGGCAATGGTGGCATAGGATCTCGCATTTGTTTGCATATATTATATAATACCGCAGTGGCCACTATGACAGGCTGGACTCGGTCTATGTGATTTCTTAGTTTCATAGCCAGTGCAGGAAATCTTCTCTTCCAACATCCAAATACCCTCTCTATTACATTCCTTGTGCGTATTTGACTTTCATTGTATAATTTCTCTCCATCTGTGGTAGGATTACATAGAGGTGTCATCAGATAGGGTTTTACTGCATAGCCTTTGTCACCAACCAACCAGTATCCTTGAAATTCACCATCCTCTAGTCTGCCCTGATAAATGTTAGGAAATATTAAAAATAAAATTCCTTTTAAAATAGTGTTGTGAAAAAGTTAAGGTGAGATATTCTATTTAATTATATAATACCTTTATGACACTGGAATTGAAAATATGGCTATCATGACTACTGCCAGGCCAACGAGCAACAATATTCATAATGTTCATGTTTGCATCACAGATAGCTTGAACATTTATAGAAAATGTCATTTTTCTATTCCTGTAATTTTCTGCATCGGGGCCTCCTGCAAATAATATTTATAAGTAAATACTTTTACAAACAAGTTGACAATAAAAGAATGTTTGAAACAAAACCATACCGGGAGACTTGATTGGTATATGAGTGCAATCAATTGCTCCGATTACTTTCGGAAAAGCACCTATGTCATAAAATTCTCTTGCCGTTTTCTCCATCTCCTCAACACTCTGTGGCATTGATATCCATTCAGTTCTCATGCTTGCAATTGCATGGCTCACTCTGTATATTATGCGTGATACGGTTGACTTATGAACACCAGCTGTATCGCCAACACATCTTTGGAAGGAACCACAAGCATAATATTCTAATGCTATTAGTACTTGCTGCTCTGGTGTAACTGCTTTATTTCTGAAAATTATATCTTATAAGTATCTACCTAACTGTAAGCTTGCCAACGATGTACGGCGTGGGTAATATATTTCAGTACTTCAACAACATGGTAAGCAGTGATACCTAACTAGCGCTAATTAAGTTTGGATGAAGGGCATGACAGACTTGCGATAGGTATCGTAGATTACGTAGGTAATATGTGTATAAAAAGAAAGCTTACTTCATCGTTGGAGGCTCTAACCATCGTTGCAACCGTTGAACCAGCCACCGAGCCATGTTTTTAGAGACTCGAAATCTTGCTAAAAATGACGCGTCATCCCACTCAGGTTGTAAAGCGGTCAGCTCTAAAGAAATACACTTTTCTTTTTCTATATCTTTCATTGATCAGCCAATCGCATTCGTCTTCAGAAGAACTTTCCTCAATTATTTCTCGGAGGAGCGACATGTCTGCACTTTGGTTATGATTTTACGTTTGACAGCTTCCTGACAATGAATTTAACGTAAACAATAACACTAACCGGTCAAGCATGCGCGGTTAAAGTTAGCGTTAAGTTATGACGTCATTTGACAATTGTCAAAATGGTGCAACACATTTTTTACTTAGCCGGTACTTTAACTGAGCTGCTATTGTTAAAGTTAGATGGTGCAACCCACCCTTAGTTTTTAGTCTAATAGAATTATAGTTAGACTCACATACATACTGTTACATAACATTTTTCCTCCAGCAGATACATAAAAAAAATTTACATATTTAGAAAAGTGGAATTGAATACTTTACTTTAAAAGTGATTTGAACACTGTGCGCGAAAAAAAAAAAGTGGGTCAAAAACGCCCAATGATCTTTGAAATATTGTGACTATTAAGACTAGTCCACCGGTTTAAACTAGTGGCTTCGGGTGTTCGGAGGGATAGTTGGGGGTTTATTCGCGTAAAAGCGTAAAATCAGTCATACGTTGCTGTCTCTTTGTCCACTTACTTATTTTATCATTTTCTACGGCATATTCATGTACAAGTTTTTGCACACACGCAAGATGTTAAGCCGTGGTGCAATGTGCTTGCTTTTTATGTATAAAATACGAGTAATAACTCTTCTTTTTTTGTAAAAACTTCGGACTGGGTGTAACAGGAACCTATGTAATTTTGGTGTCTTTATTTTGTTGCTGCTTCCGGCAATATCTTTTTAAAGCCATTAGAGGAACGTCAAAAGCTTTGGATGTTTTTTTTATACATAAAACATTTTAAAGCCTTTTAAAACATGCTGGACCGCTTCTTTGAGCTTTTTTACCTTTGTTCGATAGATCCTTGACATTATCTATAACAACGAACGAGAATAGTAAGTAATTTTACATGTAAGCATTGGAGCACTGGGGGTCTGGGGATCAAGTCTACCCTATCGAGCGGGGATCAAGTCTACCCTGGTCTCATTTTTCTAAAATAGTTTATTTTACGTGAAAAAATATTATTTTATTGAAAAGTAATCAACTCAAATTTATCTTAAGTCGACCAATAATCAACTGATTTACTGGAATTTAGCAATTAGGTAGTATCAATAACACTAAAATACGAACAAAATACTCACGAAAAAATATTGCGACCCGCTCAAAACAACAACACAACACTGCTCTGAAGTTGTGTTGTTGTCACAGTTAAAATTACATTTGGTGATTCCGGCTGACGGCAAAGAAAAGTATTACCAATGTAAAATTTAAAAAAAGCCCTATAGTTTCCGAAATAATACCTAGGGATCAAGTGTCCCCCCCTTTCCCCAACATAATACCTACTATTAAAAGTGTAGTTATTTTGAGTACTAAAACACTTTTATAAACTAAAAGTTCAAAGGGCCTCTTAGCGGAATTACTTAGGTACCTCTAACATAACATTGACGACCTCCGTGGCGCAGTGGGCGAATAGCTGGCTGAGACGCAGGAGGTAGCGGGTTCGATTCCCACCGCGGAACAAATGTTTGAACAAATATCTACAGATATTTGTTCCGGGTCTGAATGTTTTTCTATATATTATAAGTACATATGTACATATTTACAAAAAAAGTATATAAGTAAACTATCATTTATCTGGTTCCCATAATACAAGCTCTGCTTAGTTTGGGGCTAGATAGCGATGTGTGAAATGTCCAGCCATATTTATTATTATTATATTTATTAATATAAATTTTGTAAATAAATAAGATTTGCCAAAGGGCAATGGAACGCAGCGTCCTAGGATTCCAGAGAACCGATCCGGTGAGGAATAACACGCTTCCTTCTTTAACTGGCATTGCCGATGTGGGAGACAAAACCGCGAAGCTCAAGTGGGATAACACCTTGGGCACCGGAGGATAGACAGCGACGTCGGGGTCGGCCGCGAAAGCGTTGGCGCGACGACATCAGCGGATTCGAGAAGGAATGGTGGGAATCTGCCAAGGATCGCGATAGGTGGAAGGAGTTGGGGGATGCCTTTGCCCAGCAGTGGGAAAAATGTAGTCTAGATAAAAAAAATATAAATTGTATTCCAAATGTATATACAGACTGTACATACCTAATGTTGAGATGCAGCACAAAGTGCGGAGTAGAACAACCTGACACTCCTATGACGTACTGATCTAACTAGTGGTTCGCCCCGAACTGAGATCTCGCGAGTCTCCGATTCAAACAGAAACATATTATTAGTAATCTTAGACTATCAAAATAGTACCACGAAAAATTAACCAACTTACTTGACTTATAGTTTCTTTCAATTTACAGGTAACGGGAGTTCATGTTCTGTGGTTACATTTTTTGGGTTAGGTGCAAATTGCAGTTATTCTGGATTTCAGACTTTTGTCTATATTTGTGTCACTTAAGCTACACGCATACCAAATTACAGTACTGTGGGGTCACTGGTGTACCCTGTGAATTTTGTCAAAGCTTAGTTTTTATCATGGCTAATAACTCAAAAACTACAAAGAATTTACTGACTACCTCCGTGGCGCAGTGGGAAAATAGCCGACTGAGACGCAGGAGGTAGCGGGTTCGATTCCCCTCGCGGAACAAATGTTTGCATGATCTACAGATATTTGTTCCGGGTCAGGATGTTTTTCTATATATGATAAGTTTGTATTTTCAAAAAAAAGTATATAAGTATTCTATCAGTTATCTGGTTCCCATAGTACAAGCTCTGCTTAGTTTGGGGCTAGATAGCGCTGTGTGATATGTCCAACAATATTTATTTATTATTTATAATTTACGAAAAATAAAAACCGAGTCTAAATGTACCAATGAATATCTTTCATTTGACGTCACGCTTGACCTGATAGCCATATTTTTTTACCCTCTTGAACCCCAATATCTCAACAGCCCCCCAACATTTTTAGCTCATTTAGTCACACCAAAATTGTGCCATCACTATCTACCTATTTATTAAATTTCACGATGATCGGATCAACGTTATGTATGTTATCCTCGGACAAACATATATAACATACATACAACGCTGATTTGCCCAAGTTGATTTAGAGATCTCGCTTCGCTCGATCAATTATTACTTCTACGGCCGCAGCGGTCTCAGCGTACGGATTATTTGAGTGGCAATTTAGTGTAGGGCTGAGCTACGCCAATCGAGCGGGACTGTATTGCTGTATCGCCGATACAGGGACAACACTAATCGTAAGCAACTTGAAACAGATATTAATGGAATAATACCATAAAAATTAAAATGACACAAAATTAAAGACAGACCAAATGGTACAGTGGACGGTATTATCACTTTGAAGCGATTTCTTCCAGAAAACCTTTTTTAATGGTCGGAGGTTCACATTTAAGACTTAAGATATGGATAAGGAGAATGCAACTAATCACACTAATATTATAAATGCGAAAGTATGGATGTTTGTTTATTTATTTGTTACATAATCACGTCGTATCATCTGAACCGATTTCGATGTAATTTAGTATGTTGAGTAAGATTATAACCTGGATTACCACATAGGATATTTTTTATCTCATAATTCAGGTTCCATGGGATAAAAATAGTGTGTCAAGTTGCAACAGCGAGTTTAACTTTATTTCTAGGTTACCTAAACCATCCATCAGTCCATTCCATTCAAAGGTTGTCTGGTAGAGATCGCTATTTAGCGATAAGACCGCCAATTGTATCGCATAGACTTACGTTGTTGTTTTGTATTTGTTTCATCGTGTGCAATAAAGAATTATCTGATCTAATATTTAGTAGTATAACGCGTACGAAGTCGCGGGCAACAGTTAACACCTAAATAAAATAAAGAAACAGTAATTTCTAAACTGATATTTTTCCATTATTTCTGTTTCAACAAGTCATTTCTGTTTGCGACAAACATTTCTGTTGTTATGAAGTTAGATATATCATGATCATTACAACCATATTTAAGTTTGTAATAGTTATGTACTATTAAAAAACATTTTAATCTTATACCATTTATTTAAAAATTTACAAAACGTCATAAAGACTTAACCATTATCTGACCACGTATAGGATATTTGGACCATAAACTTTTCAAAAATATCTTAACTAAGTACAAATTAAAGTCAATACCACTACCCCTGTTTCTATCCTACTTGGAGCGATAACAGTCAATAATGATAAAAAATAAAACTGTTACCCATACAAAGACTGTTGTCTTACTTCGACAGTCTCAGCACAATCGCTCACAATGTTTCATTCATTTTTTTTTAAATCCATTAAAAGGTAGTACGCGATTGTGTGCTCACTTCTAAATTACAAGCTGCTCTTAAGATAACATTGTTTATACTAAATATATTAATGACCACTATTGCCTGTTACCGAACACACTTTACCTATTTTGACAGATGAAAATTTAAAGGCAAGCCAGATATGGCAAGATACAACAAAATTAAATAAAAATAATGAGCAATTTTCTTAAAATACTGACGGTCTCTCTAAAGTTAAACACCTGTTGAACACGTATTTAAAAAAATATTTACCAATCGGCTCATTGGCTTATAAACACGTGTTCAACACATTTTTAACTATTTTGTATTAAGATCCATAGAATTAAAATGATATATCATTTTTGGTGGCTTTTTTGTGGTAAAATATCTGTTCATAGCTAGTTGTTTGAAATATATCTTGATATAAGTATAACAATTAAATAACTATGTATATAAAGTTGGTTCTGACGGAATGGTTGTGTGAGCGGTTGTCAATTTATCACATTAATCTATCACATTAACATACTATTAAATACTTTATATTATTTTTATATCACACTTAAAAAGCCTATCAAAAACTCGAGACATGCTCAAGTTACAAGAAAAACAGTCTAATTATTTATTGAATTATCAACAAAGGCACTTTCATATAACTTTTTGTTCTTTTGTCATGTAAATAAATAGATATGTCATAATATTTATAGTTACATTGTGAAATAAACTCTCATTTAGGGGAATAGATATTCTTTTAAATTAATTATGGCAAAGAGGAATCTCTGTCATAATTGTATTGTTATCTATATTTATGTGTATCTGCCGGATTTATATTATTTTATTCTAAAATTATAAGCTTATTAAACCTGTCTTATGTCGTTCCTTATACTAAATCAGTGTCGTCTCTTAGGAATAAATCTCTTACATTAAAGGTAAAAAATTTCATCCGGTATGACCGTCATGTTTAGTCCCCATCATAAAAAAGATAGTTCGTCACATAAAAAAATTACAATACAGCCAGCTCTGATGACAACTGCAAACAGTGTTACAGAATGTGTTGTAATTACAATACAGCCAGCTCTGATGACAACTGCAAACAGTGTTACAGAATGTGTTGTAATTACAATACAGCCAGCTCTGATGACAACTGCAAACAGTGTTACAGAATGTGTTGTAATTACAATACAGCCAGCTCTGATGACAACTGCAAACAGTGTTACAGAATGTGTTGTAATTACAATACAGCCAGCTCTGATGACAACTGCAAACAGTGTTACAGAATGTGTTGTAATTACAATACAGCCAGCTCTGATGACAACTGCAAACAGTGTTACAGAATGTGTTGTAATTACAATACAGCCAGCTCTGATGACAACTGCAAACAGTGTTACAGAATGTGTTGTAATTACAATACAGCCAGCTCTGATGACAACTGCAAACAGTGTTACAGAATGTGTTGTAATTACAATACAGCCAGCTCTGATGACAACTGCAAACAGTGTTACAGAATGTGTTGTAATTACAATACAGCCAGCTCTGATGACAACTGCAAACAGTGTTACAGAATGTGTTGTAATTACAATACAGCCAGCTCTGATGACAACTGCAAACAGTGTTACAAAATGTGTTGTAATTACAATACAGCCAGCTCTGATGACAACTGCAAACAGTGTTACAGAATGTGTTGTAATTACAATACAGCCAGCTCTGATGACAACTGCAAACAGTGTTACAGAATGTGTTGTAATTGTATCAAAATTTGTCAAGCTTTTTATCAATACGAACACGTTCGGCCTTCAGAAATCTTGTGTACGGCGCGTCATTTCAAACTTTGTATTTATAAGATCATTTGGTCACGTTCATTCAAAAGCTTTTGTATATCGTCAGAACATGTGCACCAATTCGTCCTACAAACGACACTGACACTTACGTTTACGCTACAAGTTCTAAATTCGCTTATCTCGTCGACTTGAGCTTCCAGCGAAGGAAGAGGAAGGCAGATATACGCAGGATCACGAATATCAGACAGAGAGCGGCGATGTCGAGCGTGAAGTCTGCGTCGAGCATGTCCAGTTCCTCGAGGGTCGTGAGCGGGTTCTTGAAGTGGCAGTATGTCTGAATAACAAAAACACAATCTTATAATCGGTCACGGCGGAGTTGGCGCCACTTAGGACCGCTATCTCATTAGGACAGCATGGCGGCGCCACCGGTCGCGCCACCGCGGTGTCTTGAACTACCAAGCGAGGAACACCAAAACAAACACCAACATTGACAGTTATAAAATGGACGTCGAAGAGATAGCAGTTCTTTTGCTATACGCACTGGTGGTGGAGTGAGTGAGATGCCAAAACCTCTATACATATCAATGACTAGTGGCCCATCCCGGCTTCGCACGGGTGGACATTTATTTTTTAAATTTTTTTACACCTTGGGTTACATTATTGAAGTTTTAGTAGGGATCCCTAATTTTTTCTAGTAATAAATATAGGCTATTTAACTCAGGGATAAGGTAGCATTATAATGGTGAAAGAATTTTTGAAATCGGATCGGCAGTTTTTGAGTTTATTCGTTACAAACATACAAATCTTTCCTCTTTACAATATTAGTGTAGATTGCGCGATCAGCGGATGATTCGGTTGCCGGCAACAAATTGGTTGCGCAACTAAATTGATGCCAGGAGTGTTACTCTCTATACAACAGCCTATATACATTTGGTTGTAGCGCGGCTGGTGGCGCCGCCCTGGTGCTCTAATGAGTTAGGCGCTTAAGACTCGCGGATTCCGCGCGAGTCTTCCCGATTCGCGTAAAACCAGATTATACCATTTTTGGATTAGGACACTTTATATTATTAATGAAACGTGTTTCAATCCAAGTGAGAATAAGAAATTATCCAAAATCAGAATACTTGTAAACCGTCATACATGTAACATTATATGTAATTGTATCTATTAACATTATATATAGTCTCAAATTAACATTACATACTTATGAAGTTCGGTACATCAATAAATTAGTTTAGTTATAGCATTTAAGAAGGTGGTGTGTAGTTAGTCTTTAGGTAAAAATTAATATATTTAAACTAGGATGGTAGGTAGTAGGTATATAGTGTACAAGTAGGCTATCTGCAGGAATAATATAACTAATTTTAGGTAATTGCATAACTTTATGTAAACCTGCGGAACATCTTAGGGTTGCCTGGAAGAAATAGATTAATGGCGGATTCCTATAGCCGTCGGAAACCAGCTACGACTCGTTTCTCCTTGAAAATGTGTCAAAAGTTTGACACTTTTTCAAGGAGTCGGGTCGGTTACCGACGGATATAGGAACCCGCCATTAAGAAGCCGGCGAACCCCGAGCGCAACTTCAATTCGGCCGCGTCAAAAACTTCGGCCTGAATATCGCTATCCCGGTTTAGTAACGAAGTTTAGCCACGCAGAGCGACAGTGATAGCAAATGACCGATTCTAAATTTGATTAGATTTTGACCGTGTTCCCTAATACCAAAAATGATGACTGAAAACTTGTTGTATTTTTCTCATCGTGTTGTTATTCTGTAACTAGACGATATAATCTATGTTCCCATGACTAGGATACGTAAGATGTTGTTGTTTTTAATACGAAACAACTAGGTTGAAAACAGGTCTTTTATGGCGTAAAAACATGCAGAATGCGATACGCTTCTATTTCATTTTAGGTAAGAATTTTGATCTAATATATGGTTGGGAACCTAGATAAATACTATTCAAATTAAAATAATACCTTATGAAGCTAGAAATATGCTCCAATTAGAAATGATCTTGGTAGTACGTGTTGTATGGGCGATTCCCCCCCAGTCTCCCCTTAAGCAATATAACCGCTAATTTATATAGTTTTAAGTATTTAGTGTTCTGTGAATGTTGTTATGTAGAATATTTTTTAATAGATTCCGATATAATTCTGTATTTCCGATGATGATAAAGGAAATTTGCCGACGCGCCTAACCTAAACCGTAGAGTAGGCCGCGTCATGTAACTAGAACGCTGGCGGTCAACAAGCTGCACATTAGGCGATTTATCTGTCTATTTGGTGATATGAGGTGCGGGGCGCTATTGGTTCGTCAGCCATCTATTGGCCTAGTACTTTCTTCCGGTGTTCTCTTTACATGACGCAACCTATAGGTACTAGTGTTTTATTTACCTGATGACACTGGAGCTTAGGCCGGTCAAAGGAGTAAGTGGCGAGAGCGGTCCCCTCGAACCCGTAGCGGATGTAAGAGAGATACGTGATCCAGCGCAGGTAGACCGGTATCGCGTTGAATGACACGAAGAACCCGCTGAACAGCAGGAACGGCACCGACATCACAGGCGCGAGGAACACACCGTTCTGTCGACGGAAAACAACACAATAAATCCATCCATCCATACTGATATTATATATGCGAAAGTAACTGTTTGTTTGTTACATTTTCACGATTAAACGGCTGAACGGATCGTAATGAAACTTGGCAAGGAGATAGATTATATCCTGAGGAAGGACATAGGCTATCTTCTGTCTCAAAAAATAATCTTAAAGTTGTGAAATTGTATGGTATACAATCCATAATTACTCAAGTTAGGGATCTGAAAATTCATATTTAGGCTTTTGATAAGAAATAAAGAAATACGTGTTTCAACTTTTTTTTTTTTAGAAAATCACCCCTAAAGTGGGGGGGGGGGGGGGGTGTAAAGTACGGGCTTAATGTTATGAGGCGTCCTTCAGATCCAGTCTGATTGTCATTTATGGGTAGCTTCCGCCCGCGACTTCGCACGCGTGGTTTGTCATATGTATCAATCCAGGTCATAATCTATCAACACTCGCAAATTTAATTGAAATTGGTTCGGCCGTTATGACACTGTTGAGTAACAAACAAACATCCAAGCTTTCGCATTTATAACATAAAAAAACAATGCTGCTGTACATTTCACACAGCGCTATCTAGCCCCAAACTAAGTCAAGCTTGTATTATGGGAACCAGATAATTGATACAATACTTATATACTTATTTTTCTAAATACATACTTATAAAACCCAGACCAGATTAATATTAGTGTGATAAAATATAGACGCGAAATATAATAGATTCACACTCTAATTTAAAAACTTTGTTTCAAAGGTAAGCTCGCTCATGAGCTAATTTAAGTTGGATTAATACTAGGTACTTTGCAAGATACAAACATTTTACAAGTATAAACATAGTGAGCAGAACCGCCACACAAATCGGTTTTTTTACTCAAAATTAATTATAACAACCTATTCACTAGTAGTTAAAATCACAATGCTAAGCCATTCCCATTTATCGGCACAGGGCTCAGAGTGACTTGGTAAGTGTCTTTTTTTTTTTAAGTGAACATGTTTTTAATTGTCTGTATTTACTTATCCACGGTATGTAGTTTCTGTGTGTTTGTTACTTGTGTCGAAATCAATGTATATATTTATCTATTTATTTAGATATTCACCTGCACGTTCATAGCGGCACCCACAACCAGACCAACGCTCTGCGCCACGAACGATATGAGGAGGCACGAACTCAGGAACATTATGAAGCGGGCCCAGACTAGGGGCTGTGACGTCAGCAGGTATACTATAACCACGTAGATCACGCAGAATATCGTCTGGAAAGAGGAACATGTACTTAAGCTCTGGCATTAAGGCCTATGCACACGGCGTATTTAGACTTTCGATACCTTGGGGTCATTGATACAAAACGAGGGCGACATAGACTGGGACGTTGAAAATATAATAAAGGGGATGGATGAGATGGCGACCGGGTTACAGGAACAACGTGCGATCCTGGAATGCCCCTTAAATTTAAGGAGATAAATTAAAAGACGATCATAAGACCTGTCGTAATGTATGGTTCTGAATTTTGCGCCACGAAAGGCATGGATGAAAGAAGAGTGCACGCGGCGGGAATGCGAATGTTGAGATGGATGTGTGCGGTAACGAGAATGGATAAGATAAGGAATGAATGAATGAAAATACTTTATTGTACAATTCAAAAGAAACAGACTTAAAAATAAAAAAAACACAAAGCAACAAGTACAATGGGCGGTCTTATCGCTTAGAAGCGATCAAGTATATTAGGAATGAGTATATTAGAGGAAGTTTAAAAGTAGCGCCAGTGATAGAAAAATTGATGAGTAAGATGCTGTGAAGATGCTGAGATGCCGAAGAAGAGCTGGATGGACTGTGTGAAGAATGATATGGGTAGGAAGGAAGTGACAACGGAGATGACGGCTGGTAGAGAGATGTGGAGGAGGAATATATGTTGTGCCGACCCCGCGTAATCTGGGAAAAGGGCAGGAAGAAGAGCACACGGCGTATATTAAACCACTAGAAGTAGATTAAGTTAAGCATTTGTATCGAGAGAAAGGTGCGCGTTCGAAGCTCGTCTGTATCGCGTCCAGGCAGAGTAGATGCCCTGGCCCTGGCTGCGACTGAAACACGCGCGTAGCGCGTTAGGGCGCGTTTAAATGCCTACGCCGTGACCAAAGGCACTTACTGATGGACATTCCAAAAGGATACATCATCAACATCAAAATTCGAACGGCCAGGATTCAAACCCACAAAATACGAATCCGAAGTCGGGTTACATCACACCTCGGCTGGAGAAACATCGTGAAGAAAATAAATCCATATTCATTCCAAAACGTAAATATGACTTTTTCCTATTGTTATGTTCACTACAACTCAACCTACACGCGAGAATAGACAGCCAGATAAGTAATTGAATAATATTTTTGGTTAAAAAATTGCAAGGTTATATTACCTGGAACGGTATATCAGACACGGTGATTGCGAGGTAGTAGGACCGCAGTGAATACCATCTGTTGAAATGCTCCTTCACTAGCACCGGCATTTCGAGTGGAACTGAAAACAAATACATTACAATTATATCAAATATAGTTAACCTGTACAATATCTTGCATACATAGGTACAAATAATTGATTTACGGTTAGCAGATGCAAGCCTCCACAGCATCGAGCATCGTCCAAAGGTTGCAAGCTTCTCCGTTTTTTATCGGATACGTTTCGGAGTGTGCTGCGGAGCTCTTCAACCTGATCCCACAATCTCCATTCTATCATCGGACAACCAGACGCTCCGTGATGCTCCACCGCTACATGGTAGACATACCTCCCATAGGCACAAAGCGGTACTCTTCCACCTTTATTATGCGCACTACCAAGGAGTGGAACGCCTTGCCAGAGTCCGTTTCCTGATAACTACAACCTAGGAGTCTTCAAGTCGCGAGTGAATAGCTTTCTTCTAGGCAAGCGTGTACCATCGTAGACTGCATCATCGCGCGCCATCAGGCGAGATCGTGCTCAAACGCAAGCCTATATTTTATAGAAAAAACAAGTATTTTGTATTTCGTTCACAAATTTTTTTGAATTGATATACCTCTGTTGCGACGCTATTACATCAAAAACAACATTTTAAATTAACCTAGCGACCCGCCCCGGCTTCGCACGAGTATTTAGAGATAAAGATAGAACCATTCGAGAGTTATCGTGGGACAAACCGATATAAAGGGTGATTTTTTAAGAGGTATAGGATTTGATTTTCAAAAAAAACACAAAATATTTGAAAAATTTGATGAAATCTTTATTGGAATCGATAGAACGATCAATATAATTTAATGTTTGAAGATGATTTCATGCAAATGCTGGCCGCGGCTCCGGTTTAGATGGCCCATTCGCAAGGCCCAATTTCGGCACACTCTCTCCAACATTTCGGCCGGTATATCACGAATAAATGCTTCAATATTGGCTCCCAGTGCGTCAATCGTTGCTGGTTTATCCCTGTAGACATGAGCCTTAACATGGCCCCACAAGAAATAGTCCAAAGGCGTTAGATCACACGATCTAGGCGGCCAATTGACGGGCCCAAAACGTGAGATGAACTGTTCACCGAAGGCGGCTCTCAATTGGGCCATTGTTTCGCGTGCCGTGTTGCATGTGGCACCGTCTTGTTGAAACCACATGTCAGGCATGCCCAATTCTTCCATTTTGGGCAAAAAAAAATCGCCAATCATCACACGGTAGCGCTCGCCATTCACAGTAACGTTTCGGCCATTGTCGTCTTTGAAAAAGTACGGCCCGATGATGCCACCGGCCCATAATCCACACCAAACAGTAAATTTTTCGGGATGCAGTGGTAGCTCTTGCAATGCTTCTGGCTGGTCTTCACTCCAGATGTGGCAATTATGCTTATTGACATATCCATTCAACCAGAAATGAGCTTCGTCGCTGAACACAATTTTTCGATAAAAAAGTGGATCTTCCTCCAACTTTGCCAATGCCCATTCACCAAATGTTAGACGTTGTGGGAGGTCGTGTGGCTTTAATTCTTGCACCAGCTGTATCTTGTAAGGTTTTACACCCAAATCCTTTGGCAAAATTTTTCACGTAGTGGAGTAACAGAGGCCCAATTGCTGCGAACGGCGGCGAATCGACATTTCACGGTCATCACTAACACTGGCGGATACAGCCGCAATATTTTCTTCGGTCCTCACTCTACGTATGCGTGTTCGTGGTTTAATGTCCAATAATGTAAACTGGGTTCGAAATTTAGTCACAAGCTTCCGAATAGCTGCCTCAGTAGGCCGACCAAACTGCCCATAAATTGGAAGAAGTGCGCGATGCACTCTCTTAACCGACCATGCATTTTGATAGTAAAATTCAATAATTTGCAAGCGTTGTTCGTTCGTAAGTCGATTCATGGTTAAAATATAGACCAAACTGAACAACTTTGACAATGACACAAGACACGATTCACGCGTGATCTGTCAAAAACAGTGTTGCCAAAAAGATACCAGCAAAAAAATCACCCGTTAGTTTAATAAGCCGACAAAGCCGTAATTACAAACTACACTCCGACAAATCATTCCATTCATATTTATGACGTCTATAGACACGTACTAACTCTCATCAATTCATTTAGCTAAATGAGTCCTCGTCAGATCAACTGACTATTTTTTCTCTAAAAGTAGCACACTTCAAATATATGAATGTAAAAAGCATTACGACTTATTTTGAAAAACTGTCCTATAATATTCGGAAACGTATATTATTTATAATTAATAACATATTTCTGCAGATAATAAAAGTTAAGTAAAAAAAATATATTTTTTTTATTTAAAGCCGAACCAAAACGCTTGTCGATGACATGGCGTCGCTTGTGACGGCACACTTGAGTAAATGAAACGTAAAAACTAGATTTTCCAGACGCTCATCAAACAATTTAGTTTTTTATAGCAATTTATTATCAGAGGTGCTCAATAGTGACGTCATCCGCTCCGATTGGTGTTCAACATATCATGGCGGACTTCCGTATTTTTTAGTTTAATTTTATCAAAATAATTACCAATCTCGGTCTTAATAAAATAATAAATGCGTGTTTCGTTTTCCGTGACTCAAGTTTCATTAAATAAATACATAAATTTAGTGATTTTTAATAACTGCCATCATGCCTAACTTTAGTGAGACTATAGACACGGTAATGTTATCTGTACAGTATTCTGTCTTTATACAAACGGCCGGAACGTCAGTCATACCTACGCTCCTCGTGTTCAATACCCACTCGGTACACAACCAGTCGCGAATGCGCCGCAGAACGGTAATGTCGTTGCCGCAGTGACGAACAACGGTGTGATTTTTTTTAAGTAAATATTCTTTACGCACGCTTGACTTTTTGGAGTAAGCTGGTGAATGCGTTACGAAAAGTGCGAACAGAAGATGAGAGGGAGATATAAGTTAGTGAAGATAGAAATAGAGAGCGTTACGGTTCGTATATTTTAAAACGTTAATGTGCGAGTTGCGTCTGTCCAGAATGAACATAAACTGATCGACCTACAGACGTGTGGACAATTTTTTAATAGAGCAAATTTATAAATTAATATTTTGATAAAGAAGTTTTACTTCAGTCGTTTGTCTAAAGCACACTCGTTTTTTTTGTAAGCAGTAAGCGTGCGATTTGTGAATATTTTATTGGAATAAGTACAGGTACAAACTTAATTTGGCAAAGAGCACGAATAGACTATATTGTGCTGTTTTTGGTTGTTTGAATTCTTCAATAACGCACCCAGAGATAACATTTTTTTTAAATTACCTGCAAACTCCGAAAGGCAATACTATAAAATATTTTTATAACCTAGTGCGTAATTTGTATTTCGCTTTTGGGGTGATACGTTGCGAGTACGTACGTTCTGTACGGACCATGGTGAATTTTGCATCTTTTTGGATATTTTTTATTACAGGAAAACTATCTGAAAGTGTGCTATTTAGTGCACTTATTAAAATAGCTGTTTCGTAAATTAGGACTAATAGTAAAGTTTTATTAAATAACTAATAAAAAACACACCTGTATTTTTATTGAACCCTTCCTATTTTATTCCAACGAATTTTTTATATATATATGAAATATATAAGTAGGTAGATGAAATTAAAATACTGCAAGCGGGCAGCCCTATCGCGTGTTTACGTACCACGCGGCTGTAGGTAATTATTTCTAAGACAGGGCCAAGTAAAATACTGTATAGATAACATTACCGTGCTATAGATTCAAATATGTTAGAATACTCACAGCTAAGTATAGTGATGGTCATAGAGGTGTACATAAGGAACAGCATGTTGAAGAAGAGGAAGCCTAGGTTGGACAGCACTTTGGAGCCGTCGTTACCGATGTCGTAGTACAGTGCGCCGATCAGCAGCCCCACCAGGATGTGCGCGAACAGACGGAGGTACATAAGCGTCTGCAAGTAAACAAGCATAAATGAGCTGTTGGCCAAATCTAATTCCTTGAATTCATTAAAATCACAAGGATCACTTATAAACATCAATTTTACTGGCTGTTCCTTCGCGACCAAGCGAGCAAAGAAAGGCAAGAGACAAGGCTGGTTGTTCTTTTTGATGAATCTTTTAGAATAACAATAAACAAAATAAATTACGTCTAAATAGTAGCATTTTTGAACGAGTTGGTGCAATTTCAATCCCAAGCTTCTCTACCATCTAAATAATCTGTAGGCTTTTTAATAAACATTTTGTACAATTACGTTTTTAACTTTGTTAAATGTCAATTTTTGTACATCACTTGAGAGTTTGTTATAAAAACGTTGTAAACCCTGCTCACAGATCAGTTCGACGACCCCCATGGCGCAGTGGCCGAATAGCCGACTGAGACGTAGGAGGTTGCGGTTTCGATTCCCACCGCGGAACAAATGTTTGCATGATCTACAGATATTTGTTCCGGGTCTGGTTGTTTCTCTATATTACAAAATTTACAGTATGTAATTACAAAAAAAATGTATATAAGCATTTTATTATTTTCTTCTTTTGAGAATAACTTTTCTTAGGTGTTCAATGTTCATGGTAGCCTCGCTGGTGTCAAATTAAAGTGCAAGCACATTCAAGTGGCGCGAGCGTTAAACACAATTTAACAACGTAAAATGAAAAAACCCCGACCCCTCGTCTTTGCGTTGGAGTTATAAACTGACTTAGCTAAGACCACCTCCTTTAAACCAGCTTTCTAATAAAAAAACAGCATCTGAATCGGTCCATCAGTTCGAGAACTACAATCCCACAGACAGACATGGGCATCAAACGTATGTCTTCATTTTGCGTTAAAAACATATTTAGATAGTTTCCACCGTCATTCTATTCTTTATTGTACACAAGAAAATACATTAAAAAGTACAGAAATAGAGGGCATGTATAAAGGCGAGCTTAACCCTAAGAAGAGTTTTCTTCCAGCAAACCTTTGACGCTCTAGCGTCATAGAAAATGATTTTAAAGTGATTTTAAGTGCGTGTACAAGAATCATAAATATTTAATATTTACATAATTTGCTCACTTCTCGAATAATAGAGGAACACAATATAACCTAAGCATAACCCTGATGAAACTTGCGATAATTGTCATTAGGGCGAGTTGCGCAACGATGCGCCTAAACGTATTTACTGATTTAGAAAGTTGTCAAATCATACAAATACGTCAAATTTAAAAACGTTTAATCGCTAAACATGGGGCGCGTCGAAGCCGGGGCAGGCCGAGGAAGCGTTGGCGTGACGACCTCGATGCATTCCAAGATGGCGTGACGTGGCCAGTGATCGTGAGATGTGGAGGAACATGGGGAGACCTTTGCCCAGTGCCAGTGGGAAAGTATGGGTTAAAAAATTTAAATATGTTTAGAGATCGTTGTGCAAGCCGGGCTTTGAATAAGACACTGTTCTATCTAGACCACGTACCCAATCTCGTCTGCTGAAGAGTAGAGTCCGTGTGAGTACGATCCAGAACTGCTTGAGCTCCGATGTTGCATATCGTCGTGGAGAGGCCGCGACGTCGCCGAGGAGAGCCACTTCAGCGTTGTCTTGTTTCTCCGTCTCAATGATTTGCACTACTAAAGGATCGCCTGAAAAAAAAGAGATAAACTTAAGTTTTCTAATTGAAAAATGTATGTTACAGAACTGTATAATGACAACATGGAAGATGTTTAGTTTATTGATCGAGCGAAGCGAACTCTTCAAATCAACTTGGGCAAATCGACGTTGTATATATTGTATGTTTATTTGTCCGAGGATAACTTTCGACGTTTACCTTATCATCGTGAAATTTTATATACAGGTAGGTTGTGATGGCACAATCCTGATGTGACTAAATGAGCTAAAAAATGTGGAGGGGTTGTTAAGATATTGGGGTTCAAGAGGGGTAAAATAACTAAAACGGGACTATCCGGTCAAATGCCACGTCTAATGAAAGATCTTCGGCAGTACATTTCGACCCTGTTTTTATTTTTAGTTAAAACTTTGTAGTCTTTACTTTATTAGCCATAATAAAAACTGAACTCTGAATAAATTCATAGGGTAGGTACACCAGTGACCCCACACTGCTGAAACTTGGTATGCGTGTCGCTTTAGTGACACAAATATAGGCAAGTCTGAAATCCAGAATAACTGCAATTTCTACCCCAAAAACATGAACTCCCGTAACCTGAAATTTGAATGAAACTGTGGGTCATAGTAATATGGTTATTGTTTTCGTTTCGTTTTAAAATAGTGCCTATTTTAATAGTCAAATATTACAAATAATATTTTTCTGTTTTTATGGGATACTCGCGAGACCAATAAAATTCAAAGCATAAAATCGCTCAACTTGGATCCGACTAGAGCTGCCTAGTTACCTTTAATATTGCTACACCCTTACTGGCAGGGTACATGTCAAGTGCTGGACTATTATCACTAGTCAATAAGATCTGACATCTAACATCCACATCCACTTTGTATGAACGCAATAAAATACTGAATACTGAGATCTCAGTTCGGGGCGAACCACTAGTTTATAGAGACACTAGTAGAATTTTGAAGGGCTCCGACCGTGCCCCGAGGACACGTTAAGATCTCGGTCGGTCTATAAAAGTCATCAAACCACGTCAGAGTCTAAATGTCGAATCATGTCTAAAGGATTGTCTAAAAACTTCGTCACCAGTGTTGGCCACTAACTGATACGAATGAATGAACACACTTTATTGTAAGTACACCATACAAATAAACAATACAAACAAAATAGAAGATACATAGCAAATAGTACAATGGGCGGTCTTATCGCTTTGAAGCGATATCTTATTAATTTTTGTACTAACTTGGTTAGAGGTAACGAAGCTAGGAAGCTGTTCCTTTGTTTTACAATGCCATCAAATAATTTTTTTTCTTTATATACAACTTATATGGCAAACGAGCATGCAGTCCACTAGATGTTAAGTGGCTACTGCAGCCCATGGATATCCACATAGAATTCAAAACAAGGTATTATGTTGTCTTGACCTCTATGTGGATACGTTGTCATACTATAGGAATTAGCTGTTATGCCTATGTGCCAGTAATTACAGGAACATACCATTATCATCTAACCGGAACACAGCAGCACAAGTACTGCTATTTGGCGGAAGATAAAGGTAAGGCGGTGGTGCCCACTTCCTCGAGCTCGTTCACTAAAGCTCTACCACCAATTCTTATTAGAATGCTTTCGAGCGTTAGCCTGTGTATAGAATTGGGCCCCTGATTGATTTATCTTGTGCAATAGAGAATTTTCTATCACACTAATCTTATAAATGCGAAAGTTTGTATGTTTGCTTGTTATTCAATCACGTTGTAACGGCTGAACCGATTTCGATGAAATTTGGTATGTAAGTAGATTATAACCTGGATATATAACACATAGGCTACTTTTTGTTGAGAAACAGCGGATGCGAAGCCGCTGGCGGAAGCTAGTCATCCATAAATACGCTTAATCGTTTATCATAATTGCACATTCTGATGTAATCGCGCAGTAGGATCTCGAAGCGGCGTGTGATGCGAGAGCTTGCACTTATCTGGCTCATCACATAAGCATTGTAGTAAAGATATTACATCCTACATTAAAACTAGCTAAGGCACTGTTACGTAAGTAGGTACCTACATATATACCTATGTACCTATACTTTAAAAAAGCTTTCTGCTAATATATTGTTGTTGTTGCAGTTCAGCGGACAATGCAATCAGTTTTTGGGATACTTCCATCTGGTAGTGATCTGGAGCAGTTGAGCTTCGCACGTGTGTTTTGTTAATAAAAATAAGCATATGTGTTAATTCAGGTCATAATCTACGTACATACCAAATTTCATCGAAATCGGTTCAGCCGTTACGACCCTCGACATAAAGAGTAACAAACAGCTATACATACATACATACAAACTTTCGCGTTTATAATATTAGAGGGATGTAGGGGAAAGGTGTACAAGATGATCCCTCGGGGTAAGATGATCCCCCCCCCCCCCCTCGCAACAGTCCATGGGTAATGGCGGTGTGAGAGACGAGTGCAATTTAAGAGAAAAAAATAAAAATTGTATAACTATGACGACCTCCGTGGCGCAGTGGGCGATTCCCGCTGCGGAACAAATGTTTGCATTATCTACAGATATTTGTTCCGGGTCTGTTTGTTTCTTCTATATATTATAAGTATGTATTTACAATAAAGTATATAAGTATTCTATCAGTTATCTGGTTCCTATAATACAAGCTCTGCTTAGTTTGGGACTAGATAGCGCTGTGTGAAATGACCAAATTTTTTTTTATGATCTAAGGTAAGGTTGACTTTGAGTTTATGTTACTTTTCTTGTGTATAGTCAATTGCAATGATTGATGTATTCACGGCTTTCTAATATGCTCAGTTTGTGTTTTTGAATGGCGCGGCAACAGTAGAATTCTTATAGGTTATGTTATCGATGAAAGAATGAAAAAGTTTTGTTTGGGCAAGATGATTCTTCTTCTTTTGAAATCTTGGTATACGAGATGATCCGGGGATTATCTTGTACCTTTTCGCACTGGTTATCTTAGCCTTCTTATTTATTTGCATATAAATAGGTGCGTTAGGTAGGTACCTATTTATATACCTAGTAGTAGACATACCTACCTACTATGTTATATACTATTTTGGTTCGTTTTTAATTGTTTTTACTATAATTATGTTGTTCTTTATAGATAGGTTTGCCGCGAGAGTACAAAAGACAAAAGACATGGTGGGTAGTCAGAAAACTTAGAAAAAAGAAAATAAAAAGGCGCAATAAGAAAATAAGGCCAAAAAAACTGCCCCTAAAATGAAAAAGAAACAGAAAGGGAAAGGCAAATAAAGAAGAAAATAAATATCAAATAAGCAGAAGAAATCTTAGGTCCCGGAGTCAGAATCATCTACGGATGAGAAAGGTGCAAACGGTCTATTCTGAACGGAAACATAATTCCAAAGACAATATGTGTCAAGGATGGATTAAATATAGTGTGCTCCATAAATGGGGGCATGAAGCTTGTGCAGGGATAGATAACGATGATCCTGAAGAATTTACTTGTGATTTGTGCACAGAAACTACAAGAGAAAAACGTTTAGCATTTTAGATTGCTATTTGATTACTGTTCATTATTGGAGAGATTCAAATTATTTTAGAAGACTTTTTATTTTTGCAAATTTTATTGTTGATTAATGAATATAATGACTGATATACCTAACACTAAGTTTTGAGAATGGATGAGTTTTTTTGTTTTATACTTAATGTTTTTACCTATTATTTTTTTAGTTAATAATACGAGTATAAATTAATATTAAAGTAGTTTGTGAACACTTACTTACAATAACTATGTTGTTTTCATTGAAAATATACCAAATCTTGTTTGTTTCTCCCTTAAGGGGATCATTAACTCCGACTCTCAATTTTACATTGAGTCGAAATCCCAGCTGCTAAAAAGCTTGGTATACTCGCAAAGGTGAGGCACTACTTCACACCGGGACAGTTGCTCAACTTGTACCAAGCACAAGTCCGTTCGTGTTTGGAGTACTGTTCTCACCTCTGGGACGGATCAGCGTAGTACCAACTTGAAGCTCTGGAATCAATTGAGAGAAGAGCCAAGAAGCTCCTAGGCAACGATGAGCTAGTTGATGCAAACTCCTCAGCCTGGAGCATCGGCGAAAGGTTGCTAGCCTCTCGGTTTTTTATCGAGTACATTTCGAGGAGTGTGCGGCGGAACTTTTCAACCTGATCCCACCATCTCCATTCTATCAACGGACAACCAGACACTCTGCGGTGCGTTAACTGTAACTGTACTAAATAGTTGTATATTCTTCTGCTAATACATTTTTATGCACATTGTATACTAAGTTATCGTAAATGTACACTTGAGAGCAATAAAATCGCACATCCGCACATTTTTACTTAAAAGTTAATTTTTTTTTTATTTGGAGCTTACAGCAAATTAAAATCAAATTAAATTAAAGTGCATAATCTAGGCATTCGCAGAACTGATAAAGGGTTGACATTTACCTTTAAAAACAACTCATTAGCAACAAAACAATAGACCCCCTTATGTCGCTCGATCCAGGTAAGGCCGGCGCACAGTGAATTACCTAGAACTAGCCAGCTGGACAAAAGTCGATTCCTAGAATCGATTAAATCATAATCCTGTCTCATTAACCACACCTCAAAACTCAGAATTCCAGGTATAACACGTGCCTTACCCTTTGTAGCACACCGCCATAGTACTGGAAAGTGAGGTAATAAGGAAAATGCATTTATGCAAATAAATCAGTTGATAGTTTGCAGTGCTTACGACAACATCTTATGACCACTTGTGCTATTTATATTATTGTGAGTGTTATGGATTTTCTACTTGAAGGTATGTACTTTAAATTTCTTCATAAATTGGGATCATTTAACTTGTTGACGTTGATGTTTATAGGCTTTATAGAAATGGACATTTATATCGTGTAAATTTTTCTATTTAGTAACTTTCATCGAGTGTAACTTTTTTTATCCAAATATATCCAGGCCGTTATTTACGTATGTAATAGCCACAATATTTAACTTTAAAATGATATATAGTTTTGCCACCCCAACTCACCCCATTTTTTTTAATTATTTTTTTCAGAAGTTGTGATTTCGATTTCAAAAATCGATTTCTTTGAAGAATGGCGTAAACACAAGAAAGAGGACCGTAATTCAAAGCTCACAGAGTTTGTATTGAACAAAATCAACTGTTCAGATGTCACTCTTGATTCAAAGAAGAATATTTGTACGAAAATTTCAAGTATTTCTTCAAAATTTGCTGAAAAGTGGTCCGCATCGAAAAATACCCTCAATAGGTTTTTGAATAACAATAAGGATTGGTTAGAGGGTAATGAAATACAATTTGAAGTTCAAGTACATCGCCCGTCTGCGTCTTCGTCATCTGGACCAAGTCGGACTACAGGCAGACCCAGAAAAGAATTTGACGAATCGTCATTCAAAACCAAAAAACGGAGGGTTGAAGATTTAGTGCAATCGCGAAGTGCTAGTGAGTTAACCATAGCCGCTGAAGTAGCCAATCGAGTATCTGGTCGAAGAAATGTAGCTAGTTCAATTCATAAAATATCTGACAACTCTCCAAAAGCTAAAACAACCAATGTTGCGTGTGGTGGTCGTCAATTGAGCAGTGATGAAGCTTTAGCTCATTATGTTGATGCTAAGTGTACCAGCCATAGTTACAAACAGACGCGTAAGGTGTCATTGAAGGCGGGACATCAGATATTTCCATCTTATCATAGTGTAGTTAAGTCTAAAAAAATGTGTTATCCTTTAGATGAGTATATTTCTGTGACGGAAACGCGCGCTGAAATTAATCTACAAGGCATTTTAAACAAAACTGCTGATCGTTTAATTGAAGCGCAAAGTGATGTTATAAGAAATGTTGTGTCTTCTAATTCATCCCTTACATTAATTAGCAAATGGGGCTGTGACGCCAGTTCAGGCCACAGTACCTATAAGCAAAGGTTCGAAGATGCTAATGCTACTGATGAATTCCTGTTCATGTTTTCATTAGTTCCTTTGAAATTATGTGACGGCCAACATATTATATGGCAAAATCCACGGCCTTCGTCAACTCTCTATTGCCGACCAATCAAATTTATTTTTTCAAAGGAAACTAATGAATTCACCAAAGCCGAAACCAACAAAGTCTTGGAAGAAATATCTCAGCTTCTTCCAACTATTTGTAATGTTGAAGAATATGAAATTACTATAAAACATGACCTCTTACTGACTATGACAGACGGAAAAGTATGTAACGCTTTGACTGACACACGCTCCCCTCAAAAATGTTATATATGTGGTGCTACCCCGACAATGATGAATGGTGATTTAAAAGACGTAGTCGTTAATAAAGAACATTACGGTTTTGGTTTGTCTACTTTACATGCATGGATACGTTGTTTTGAGTGTTTACTACATATTAGTTATCGTTTGGATATAAAAAAGTGGCAAGCTAGGGGCGCTGACGATAAAATTAGTGTAAAGTTACGTTCAGAGAAAATTAAGTTAGATTTTAAAACTCAGATGGGGCTTATTGTAGACAAACCAAAACCGGGTTATGGTAACACTGCACGTAGGTTTTTTATGAATCCGGAACTAAGCGGTGAGATTACAGGATTGGATGTTAATTTAATTAAAAAAATGTGTATATTACTTCGAACCTTATCTTCTGGGTATGATATTAATTGCATAGAATTTGAAAAAGTTTGCTCTGAGACTCGATCTCTTTACCTTAGTCTGTATCCGTGGTATAATATGCCTGTTACTGTGCATAAAATCTTATTACACAGTACAGAAGTCATCCAAAGCTGTATTGTTCCAATCGGACAGCTATCGGAGGAGGCTCAAGAAGCCCGTAACAAAGACTGTCGTAGATTCCGAGAGCATCATAGCAGAAAACAGTCACGTATTGCCACGAATACAGATTTATTATATATGCTGCTGATAACATCTGATCCTGTAATCAACTCGCTTAGGGAAATTCCTAAGAAAAGACCTGAAAAATTGCCCGCAGAAGTGCTAAGCTTGATAGTTCCGCCTTCCATACCTACTACACATCAAGTACCACGTGAAGTTACTTTATGTGAGGAGAACGATTATGTGGTACCTGATTCGTCTAACTGTGACAGCGATGATGAATCATCTGACGATTTCTATTTGTAATTTATTATAATAGTAGATATTATTATAGTTAAGTAATTTAAAGTGGGTGTAGTAATACACCTCTGCCACCCCTTCGGGGAATAAGGCGTGATGATATGTTATGTTATGTTAAGTAATTTAAGTTAAGTTTTTTAAATTGTGTAGATATATAATTTAAATTATTTCGTTAATATGTATTCTTCTAGACTTCTATTTTCAATAAATTTTTATTTCGTACTAAGTTTTTTTATTTTACCACATAACGCAAAAAAAAAGATTCAGTATATGTTATTATGGCTGTAGCGATCATGTGAACCCATAAAATAATTTTGTCCAGCTACCATGTTCTAGACGATTCACTGTGCGGCGGCGGGATTTATCGCAGGTATAAAAGAGTGCATATTGAGGGAATGGTCATCATTTGCATACCAACGTACAGTGTGAAAGGTTCTCTATTGATATTGGCTTCAAACGGAACACGAAAATGGATAATACACCAGAAGTAGCCGCTCAAGTGGTTGCCCTTGTTGAATCGGGGCTTAAGCAAAGTCAAGTGGCTCGACAATTGAGTTTGAGCCGATTTACCGTTCGGCGTGTATACCAGAGGTATCAAGAGACTGGTGGCTACCAACGGCGACAAGGATCGGGCCGTCCCCGTGCTACAACAGAGCGTGATAACCACTTTCTTATAACGACATCTTTAAGAAATCGTCGTTTGAACGCAGTTCAACTGGGCCAACGACTTCAAGAAGTTCGTGAAGTAGAAGTTAGCCGGTGGACAGTCAGAAGACGATTGAGAGAAGGTGGCCTGACTGCACACAGGCCAGCAAACGGGCCGAAATTGACCCCAGCCCACCGAGAAGCCCGCCTTCAGTTCGCTCGAGACCATTTGAATTGGACCGAAGAGCAGTGGAGTGCAGTCCTGTTCTCTGATGAGTGCAGGATGTGCTTGCATGGCAACGACGGACGGGGGAAGGTGTATAGAAGATCGGGAGAGCGATTTGCCCAATGCTGCATAACAGAACGTGTCGCCTATGGCGGTGGATCAATCATGTTTTGGGGAGGCATGTCTATGGAAGCAAAAACCGAGCTTGCCTTCATCACCGGACCGAATACTGGTCGCCAATCAAGAGGATTGACTTCCATACGATACATTGAGGAAGTACTCGAGAGCCACGTCGTACCTTATGCTGGGTTTATCGGCGAAAACTTTCTGTTTATGCAAGATAATGCAAGACCGCATACTGCTGGCATAGTGATCGAGTACCTTCAAGAGGTGGATGTGACCGTTATGGAGTGGCCAGCTCGAAGCCCAGACCTCAATCCCATCGAACATCTATGGGACGAGCTGAAAAGAAGAGTTCGAGGCCGAGATGCTCCTCCATCGACTCTACAGGAGCTGCAACAGGCGATCGCAGAGGAATGGGAGGCTATTCCTCAAGACTTTATCAAAAGTCTAGTAACATCAATGAAAACACGGATGGAGTCAGTGATTCAGGCTAGGGGAGGGAACACTCGGTATTAATAACAAACTTTTAATTAATTTTATCTTTTAATTTCATAACTTTGACACCAATACTTGAATAAAGAATTTTTTACTAAACATGCATTTTTGTTATTGATCCACAAAAGCATTTTTATGTAATGATTGAAAGACAAATCAGATACCACTGGATAGGTATTAAAATAGACTATGAATCTGCATTACAGAAACATAATATTTTTTGTTTTTTTTTAGTTATGTCAAAAAATCATGAATGTGCGATTTTTTTGCTCTCAAGTTTATGTAATCCGCCATCATACAATTGCCTAAAATCCGTAAGAAATGTATAAAATATTTTTTTTATTTTACACTTTTCCTTGGAATTATATACATTTCCTAAAAAGCAATCGGAAATGTATTAAATTCGGGATATCGTTAGTCGGTAGGTTATAAAAAAAACCTCTACTGGCATCCAGTGCCAGATGGCAGTAGGTCGTTAGGTTTTTTTATAACAAAGCGTTATTAAAAAAATGAGGAGGTTCTCAATGTTGTTGGTTTTAGTGTATTTTTCATTTGTATGTGATATGGCTCGTATTTTTGTGCCTGAAATAAACGAATTTTATTTTTATTTATTACTCACTGAGTTTTATTTTTTAATCATAATTACGGTATTCTGTTCATTTCCTAGTATCCTTTAGGAATCGCATACAATAACTAGGAGATGTATTTAAGAATCTATGAGAAATTAGTTTATTCTACAAATCCCCAACGCTACAGCCCCACCCACCACCGGTGGCAATTTTTAATAACCTATACTGTCCCACTGCTGGGCAAAGGTCTCCCCCGTTTCCTTCCACTCCTTGCGTTCTCCAGAAATCTCCTGCCAGTCAGAGTGCAGCCCATCCAGATCGTCGCGCCAACGTTTTCGTGGTCTGTCCTCGGTGCCAAATTATTTTACAGAACCAATCCGCAGCTTCGCACGCGTAGTTTTTCAATAAAAAACCTTATCCTCCTTCTGCACAATTGGGCAACAAGTAGCCTGTGTTACTCCGGGATAATGTAGCATTTAAATGGTGTAAGAATTTTTGAAATCGGACCGGTAGTTTTTGAGTTTATTCGTTCGTTACAAACATACAAATATTTCCTCTGTGTATTATTATAGTATAGACATTATCCTAAATTGGCTCGGCATTGTATACATTTTCCAGTAATTGTATACAGTTATCCATACATTTCCGGAAGCATATAATATGCCTCTGTACATTGCAAATTGCAATGCGAAAAGTAAAATCTTCATTCAAGCATAACCCTACCAGCTCAAAATGGCGGAGCCAAGCCAACTAAATACAAACAGGAAGCGAGATTATCATTGAACTTTGAACATTGTTATCTGTGAAATAGCTGTTAGTGACAAATGAAGGTTGTGTGACTATTCGCTGTGATTATTCATAGCATTAGAAATACAAGTAATGTCTTATATCTTCCGGCTGAGACGCAGCCGACGCAGGTAGCGGGTTCGATTCCCGCCGCGGAACAAATGCTTGCATGTTCTACAGATATTTGTTCCGGGCCTGGATGTTTTTCTATGGCTGGATATTTGATCACCAAATTAACTTGGGAAAATCGTCGTTGTATGTATGTATGTTTATTTGTACGAGGATAACTTTCGAAGGGTTGATCCGATAATCGTGAAATTTGATACATAGGTGTACATAGTGATGGTACAATTTTGGTGTGACTAAATGAGCTAAAAATGTTTGGGGGTTGTTGAGATATTGAGGTTCAAGAGGGGTAAAAATATGAAAATAAGACTATTAGGTCAAATGGGGCGTCAAATGACAGCTTGGTACATTTCGACCCAGTTTTAATTTTACCAATTTACATGAACTCCCGTTACCTGTAATTTGAATGAAACTGTAGGTCAAGTTAGTACTAATGCACTTCGTTGTACTATTTCGATAGTCAAAGATTAACGGCGAACCACTAGTTTAAATACGTATTTACAAAAAAAGTATGTAAGTACTCTATCAGTTACCTGGTTCCCATAGTACAAGCTCTGTTTAGTTTGGGGCTAGATAGCACACGCGTGAGTGTCCAGGAATATCTTTTGGCTTTTGGAATATCTTATATCTTTTGGATGGGATGGGAGGCTGTCCTACGTTGCGCTTTCCTTTCTTTCTGCCCCAACGGCCGTCGGTTCTTCAAGCTATGTGCCCCGACCAATGCCACTTCAGCCAATCTTTTGTGCTATGTCGGTGACTTTAAATAAAAATAATAAAAAATTGTTTATTTCAAGTCATTTCAACTTTGGTTCGTCTACGAATCTTCTTACATCGATTCGATATCGTAGAGAAACACCAAGCTTAGCCGTCTCCATAGCACGCTGAGCGACCGCGACCCTTCTTACGAGGCTCATACTGAAATACCACGTTTCTGTACCATATGTCATCACTGGTTGCTTTTCTTACCTTTATTAATCTCACTGGCTGCAAACTGCAGGATCCCATTCTGCAGATTGTTGCCATGTCCATTGCTCCCGTTGGTGACGTCTTTGAACTTCTCCTGGACCTGGGAGAGGTCGTTCTTGTTCCATTCCTTGTTTGAGTTGAGGGATACTTCCATATCTTTCTTGTTGTTATAGTTTGGTACAGTGTCGGGGAAAGGTTGGCCATTTCTGGAAAAAAATGTGTTATCTTTATTTTCTGGATCTCGACAACAGCGCCACCTACCGAGCCCTGTCCTTATAGTTTCCCTCTTATAGTTTAGCCATGTCCGTCTGGTCTGGCTGTCTGTCCGTTCATAAACAACAGTTTTACACGTAGATAATTAGTGTTGTATAACTAAAATGTATCATGTTATTTAGTCACCCCATGCACCGACCAACCCCGGAGTCTCCCGGTCAAACCCGAACGAGTGGTAACCCTACATCTCAGTCATCTTCGAGCCAAACATTAAAACAAAAATGGGGTGTGGCTGTGTCATGGACACGGAATACATGTACATAACAGGTAATATTTCTATACAAAATATTAAATACGTTATTTTATATATGTTATAATCATGTTTGAACATTAAGAAGGCCTTCGGGTCATACTAAATGGAAATCTAACATAACATAATTATGAATGACCTCAAAATGCCAGCGCTGCCCCTCCGCCGCGCGCGACGCGTAACAGTCTTCACTTAGCGTAACGAATTCTTTGATCCTTTAGCTATCCAGTAGTGTCATTAAATGTTGGATGGAGATGATAGATATGTAGCTGCAACACCAAAATGTATCCCCCGATTTTGTTATCATTCGTTTTTTGAATTGCATCCCACTATGGAAACAATTTTAAAAATGTATTCACGTCAAAAAGTACGTTGGACTGACCTGATATCATTCTTTCCGTTTTCAATAGCCCGCACCAACTTGCCGGTGTTGTCTCCGTACTCGCCACATGACACCTCGATTATGAACGACGCTGGGTTGTGGTACGAAGGGCACTCCAAGTTGAGGCTTCCAAGCCATTCCACTATAAATAATAACAGAGTATTAGAAAACAGCGATATCAACAATCCAAAAATGCGGTTATTTTTTTCTTCAAAATAAACCTATAGTTTCCTAAGAACAAACCCTTCTTACACAGAGCGGGGCAAAATACATGCTTTGCGTTAATTAAAATACAGATTACAAAATACTATCTCGCACGTATTTAAAATACGAAATACAAAATATTTTTAAGTCGTGTAGTTTAAATATAAAATACAGTATTTTAACTATTTTTATTTAAAATACAAATTACAATATACAGTCAGGTGTTAGGTACTTGACAATTTGACGTACAGTACAGGTGCAGTGTTGCCAACTTTAAAGATTGACATATTTGGCGGTCGCCATTTTGATAACGAATAGTTACGAAAACTATCGAGCGCTATTTCCTGTAGAACGCACCATTAATAAGATCGCTAAATGTATTTATGTTCAGATGTATTTTGAAGCCATAAGTATTTGAAATACTAACTACAAAATACCTCAGCGTCACGTATTTGAAATAACAATTACAAATTACATTTTTACGAAGTAATTGAATTACATATTCTAAATACGTATTTGTATTTCAATTACGTATTTTAATTACAAGTAATTCAAATACTGCCCCTTCCCGTAACTACAAAAGAAAGTGCGGTTATAGATAAGCATTTTTTTGACGCGTATAAGCTCGAATCGGCGCCACATTTTGCGCTTCAAAAACCGAACGCACGTACACACGCGCTCATTCCGGCGTGTTGCTTCGAATCGGAGGGTTCAAATCACTAGCAATATGGATTCCGACGAAAACACATTGCTTTACTAGACTTCGCTACTCCTTCATCTTCGCAGGCGACGACGAATAAGTAACGCAAGAAGCGAACGTCGCGTTGACGGGCTTATACGAGCCTCTAAGCACGTCAACGCTCGTACACAAACTAATACGCGCCGAAACAACGCTAATCTCAAACCGCTTTATGGCGGGTTCCTATATCGACTCTGTGACACTTTTTCAAGGAGATACGAGTCGTAGTCGGTTATCGACGGGTATAAAGGTCAATGAGGTAAAGTTTTACCCCAACCTGTATACTTTACTCTATCAGATAACTAGTTCCCATAGTGCAAGCTTTGCTCTATTAGGGGTTAGATAGCGCTGTGTGAAATGTCCAGCTATATTTATTTATTTATCTAAGAAACAGGTTTCTATCGCAGATAATGGTGTACGTCAGAGTTACCTAAATGCGTAAAAAATTGAGACCTGTTTGAGTGTACATTTATGTTAAGTACCTAACTATATTTTATAAGAACTGGTCTTGCTCACAACATTACTCATTTGACTTTTAAATTATTATTTTTATTAAAAAAACCTCTGTTCTCAAATGCATATCAATTAGAACTTGGATGCTTTAAAATACACTTTTCGACATTGAAGTTTTGCGGTGTTTGACCTAAATCATCAGGTAATTTTTAAAACGAGTTGAATCTTAAGACCAGAAAATACCGGTCAAGTGCACCCCATAAATATTTCTTTTATTTTAATTTAATTATTTATTTTTAAAGTGAATATATAACTAAATATTCTGTGAATATTTCAAGCGTCTACCTGTTGCCGTTATCAATATCGAGCAAAAACGAGCAAAACAATCACGTTTGTTATATGGGAGCCTCCTTTTATTCTGTTTTTAGTATTTGTTGTTATGGCGGCAACAGAAATACATCATCTGTGAAAATTTCAACTGTCTAACTATCACGGCTCATGAGATACAGCCTGGTGACAGACGGGCAGACAGACAGACGGACAGACAGGCGGACAGACGGATAGCGGAGTCTTAGTAATAGGGTCTCGTTTTACTCTTTCAAAAATCAAAATCAAAAATATTTTTATTTGTATATTACAAGATGTTATTTTGTATATTAAATGTACATTTAAAACTAGGGTTGAGAACTCTTCTATGTGAGTGTGTGTTACTCTTTCGCGTAAAAACTATTGAATGAATTTTAATGAAATTTAGTATGTACGTAGATTATAAACCTGGATTAACACATAGGCTACTTTTTATTGAGAAAACACAATTGCGTAGGCGCGGGCGGAAGTTAGTACTTAAATATGTTGGATTTGAATATATTTGCGGCTCTTTTCTTTTCCCCGCTGGCGGATTATGTTTGCATGTCCTGCAAATATTGGATCCTAAAAGTTGGGCTGTAGCTGCGTTAAATCGCGAGAAGTGGAAGATGATGCTTTTTTATAAGGTAAAACAATAGTGAACAAATAAAAACGTATGTCAATAGTCAGAAACTATCTAACTATAGCTGACTCCAAGCAGTGAAAGTAGCCTATTCGATATATTATAGTATATATAGTTTATAGCTCGTTTGACGACCTCCGTGGCGCAGTGGGCGAATAGCCAGCTGAGACGCAGGAGGTAGCGGGTTCCATTCCCGCCCAGGAACAAATGTTTGCATGATCTACAGATATTTGTTTCGGGTCTGGTTGTTTCTCTATGTATTATAAGTATGTATTTACAAAAAAAAAGTATATAAGTATTCTATCAGTTATCTGGTTCCCATAGTACAAGCTATGCTTAGTTTGGGGCTAGATAGCGCTGTGTGAAATGTCCACCAATATTTATATTTATATTTATATACCAGTAATAATATATCCGTTTACCAAATTTCATCGAAACTGGTCCAGCCGTTTAGTCGTGAAAACGTCACAAACAGACACGACTTACTTTCGATATTATAAAATTAGTATAGAGGAACAGTGTTTTTTTAAAATAAATATATACAACTTTAAAAAAAAATTCAAGAATGTTTTTATTGATCGAGCGAGGCGAGATCTCTAATGGCGGGTTCATATATCCGTCGGTAACCTACTACGACTCGTATCTCCTTGAAAAAGTGTCAATCTTTTGACACGTTTTCAAGGAGAAACGAGTCGTAGCTGGTTACCGACGGATATAGGAACCCACCATAAATGAACTTGGGCAAATCGGTGTTGTATTTATGTATGTATGTTTGTCAGAGGATAACTTTCGAAGCGTTCATCCGATCATCGTGAAATTTAATACATAGGTAGGTAGTGATTGCACAATTTTGGTGTGACTAAATGAGCTAAAAACATTGGGGGGTTGTTGAGATATTGTGGTTCAAGAGGGGTAAAAATAATGAAAATGAGGTTAACTGGTCAAGTGGGATATCAAATGAAAGGTAGTCATTAGTACATTTAGACTCCGTTTTTATTATTCGTAAATTCGTTAGTAGGTTATTTATTTCGTGGCACTGTTTGTATTTTGAGTCAAAGATTACAAATAATATTTTTTTGTTTTAATCGGAGACCACTAGTTATCTACTAGAGTAAACACCACTAGAATGAACTAGATTATTTTATGTGAGTTGAAGTACCTATGAAAGTAAACTTAACTATAAGTATTGTTAATACTTATTTATTTAATACTGTATTAACTTAACTATAACTTCTTCTTAATAAAACTATAGTAGGTTGATATTAATTCTTTACTTAATATGTATAAGTACAATATATATGACTAAGACTAACCATTTACAGAGTAAATAATTGTATGCAGTAAGTTCATTCATACCCAATCTTCCCGTACTGCCTTGGTACACGCACTGTCCCTCAGCCAGCGTGTACAGATGGTCAAACATCTCGAACAGACGCGCCGAGGGCTGGTGAATAGTGCAGATGATCGTGCGCCCCCCTCTAGCAAGTGTCTTGAGAAGAGAAATGCACTGGAAGCATGAAGAACTGTCCAACCCTGAAAGAAAACGAGTTTACAAAAAATTATAGCAGAAAACTTAAGATTACATTGAAAGTTGGCGTCAGTCGCCAACTTGTCCATCCAAAGAAATCAATTTCAGCTTTTAATCAATAAGGCCACTCATTATACTGGCGAAGAAACAAGGCATCAGCGAGGGTGGGGGCTACCACACTTGGCATTGCATTGCCTCCTGTTAACTTTTCACCTGTTGTACCTGGCTCCCTGCAAACCAATGCGAGCATTACTCTATAATCTAGATCATAAAGTAATCGTGTTGTACATTAAAGTGTTTATCATCTATCTTGTTTTTTCCCTTCAGTTCTTCGCCGTCGCTGTCAAAACATACGTCAGTGAGGTAGTTGTATATAGATACATTCGGGGCATAATAATATTACAGCGCATACGGGGTAGCACCAACAGCTTGCTGACCGTTGTCGCCAAGAACGTCTCTGGTCTGATTATGAACTACTGGATGTCATTACTGCAGTCACCAGCTGCATCAGCGGCGAAGTGACTAATTGTTTGTTGTTGTATTTGTTTTTATTGTAATATGTTTTACGGACATAGTTTTAAGATTTAAATTTAATTGTATACTAACATAATATGGACATACCTTTAGTCTGAAATATATATATATATATATATATATATATATAATTCTATATTATAAAAATACACCGGTTTTATATAGATAGGTCAAATCCCATTTTTTGCTAGCCATTTACTTCATCGACATTAATCATTTTTTCGACTGAAGATGACCTCAAAAACTGATGACTTTATAAATACCTGATGTGGGCTCATCGAAGAACATTATAGGTGGGTTATTGACAAGTTCCAAAGCAATGGAGAGTCGCTTCTTCTGGCCTCCAGACAGATTGGAGGTCATCGTCTTGTGGTGTTCTGACAGACCGAGAGTTTCGAGGATTTCTTGAATCTGAAAGAAATTATTTTTATAATGTATTCTTACCTCCATTTGAACATAGGGGTCGTCCTTTGATCACGTGAGGTTTGAACAGGGGAGGGGGTTAGAATAACATCTCGATTGATCACAATGGGGGGGAGGGGGTGTATGTTGAGTCAATCACGTGTATATTTTCCGTGCGAACAAGTAAAATCAAATCCTGAGCGAGCGCATTTATGTTTAAAAAGCGAAATGACAAAATATTTAGCTCTCAGCAGACTGTCCTCGCATGCGCGGCCTTGCGCTGTTTTCAGAATATGAATTTATAATATTTTTTCATTAAAACACTCTTTAAATTATTTTTTGATAATAAAATACACGTGATGTTGGGTAGGGGGTGGGGTAGTCTAAAACATTACGACGTATCACCAAGGGGGGACTAAAAAACCTAACGTGATTAAAGGACGAACCATAAGACTTTATTGTAAATTGTTATTCAAAAATGCGCTTGAACGTACGGGTATTGAAGTAAAACTTCTTTACAGACACTTGACTTGGGGAGTAAGCTGGTGAATGCGTTACGAAAAGCGCGAACGGAAGTTGAGAGGGAGATATAAGTTAGTGAAGATAGAGAGTTACGTTTCGTATATTTCTGTAGGAGCAATAGAGAGGTGCGCGCGCACGTTTTCTTTCTCTCTTCCTTACATAGCCAGTGCACGAAATATATATATACTTAGTAGTACAGTCAGTAGTTCGTTTGATTACTTTTCGTAATTTCATTTTAAGAACGTAACAATTTCATAAATTATTATTTTGAAACAGAAGTTTTACTTCAATCGTGTGGTCTAAAGCACACCCGTTTTTTTTTAAATTTAAATACCTCATTTTTTTAAAGTACCAATTGCTACTATAGTGTGACCATTAGTGCTGTGCACTCCCTGAGGTATGCGCGCGGCGAGACGGGGGGGATGTGTCGGCCGCTCCGATCTATCAGTCTGCCGTCAACGCTCACGGCGGTAGGTAGCTTTTGTACCGGACGGTCTATGTCAGACGCACACGGGATAAATATTCAAAGATGGGTCGTGCGTTATCTCGTGATATGAAATGGAAGTTGAAACAGAATCTTTGTCAGAATAACTTTCGTTAGAATATATAATTGTTTGTAAATATAAAAAATGTTCAATAAAACAAGTCCTTTGAATTATAAGTTTAGTTCTTATTTATCACCTGCATATTTTTAATAAAATATGAGTATATTTAAGTTACATTTTAATCAACTAAGTAAGTATAATATATTACAGATAGATAGCCTCCGACCATCGTCCCGCCACAAGTCTTGCCTTAGAAATGCAAACTGATATCGTAAGATATGTCCGACATGTATTGATCTCATGTGAACTCATGCAGTTTTGTCTTTGCCTCCCACCTCGCCGCGCATACCTCAGGGAGTGCACATCACTAATGGTCACACTATATCTGCGTTATTTAAGACCCAGTTAGATACCAATTTCAAGATCAAAATCGGTCGTTCTGGAAATTCAGGGGGAGCCTATGTTCAGCCGTGGAACTCCTGTGCCTGATATGTTGATGATGATGAATTATTATTTAACTTTTTTTCTACCCTCAAATGTTAGAAAGAAAAAAAAGGTATGGTTAAAACGGGGCTTTACTCACTTGTAAATCATAGTATCTAGTTAGTAATATCATAATTACCTTCTACGGTACCCAGCCAAACGGCTGTAACTAAGGACGACAGATAAACAAATCAAAATCAAAATTTATTTATTCATTAAAATCACAAGTATCACTTTCAAAAGTCAATTTTACTGCCTGTTCCTTCGCGACCTAGCCAGGCAAGAAAGGCAAGAAACAAGGCTAGTTGTTCTTTTTAATGCTACTTTAAGAATACATAACAATAAAGAAAATAAATTACGTCTAAATTGTAACATTTTTGAACGAGTTGGATCAATTTAAATCCCAAGCTTCTCTATCATCTAAATAATCCGATACGTTATAGTAGGTTTTTTATAACGATTTTGTTTAATAACTTTTTTTTTAAATATAGATAATTTATTTATTGGCAGCATTAAAAATAAACACACAAAAGGGAATACACTATTACCTACACTATCCTAGGTACAACGGTCAGACGGACAAGGCGGAACTTTAAATGGAGCCGTTTTTACTTACAACTTCCTCCTTATCCGCTTTGGATGTAACACTCGGCAGTTTCAGTGAAGTGGCCACCGCCATGGCTTCTTCTACAGTCAGGTTTCCATGGAGCTGGTTATCCTGCATGATGTAGCAGGAGAGCTTTCTGAACGAGGACAGGTTTCGCTCCATCCCGTTTACCGTGATGCTGCCTTCCATTCCTGATGTCCTGTTATAAAGATTTCACATATTTAGATGAAGTTAATAGTTTAATACATATAATAAGTAATTTTTTAACACATATATAAAAGACTTCATAAAACACGAAATAAAAAAATGTGCAGATGCTTTTGCATATTTAAGAGTTTGATTTTTTTTATTATGGGTCAAGGTTATTGACACACCACCTGCTCATCATCATCATCATCATCAGCCCACATTAGTCCACTGCTGGACATAGGCCGCTCCCAAAACGCGCCACTGAGCCCGGTCATCGGCTCTTTTCATCCAATTTCTGTCCCACACCTTTATTATGTAATCGCTCCACCTATCCGGGGGACGCCCAACACTACGTTTTCTAAGACGCGGTCTCCACTCAAAAACTCGATTACCCCAACGGTTGTCGGTTCTCCAGCATATATGGCCAGTCCACTGCCACTTCAGTTTGCTAATCCGCTGGGCTATGTCGGTAACCTTGGTTCTCTGTCGGATAACCTCGTTACGGATTTTATCCTTCAAGAGAAACTCCAAGCATAGCCCGTTCCACAGTTCGCTGCACAACCTTGAATTGGTGTACTAGTCCTACCGTGAGCGTCCACGTCTCAGCACCGTAGGTCATTACGGGTAGGACGCACTGATAAGTCTCTCACCACCTGCTCGATAATGACAAATTATATGTCATGTAAATACTTACGGCTGAGCCGGGAGTAACGTTGTACTGAATTTTATTATGTCCTCGCGGGCATAATGCGATTTGAATTTGGAGCCTCATCTGTATTAAAATTTGAACCAAAGAGACCCACACAATAAGAATTTATTCGTAAATCGAACTAACCTTTGATGCACCAACCTAGATTTGGATTTTATTGTCTCGTAGAAAGTGAGCATTCTCCTCGTGGATAAAGCTGTCTGGATCTTGGGCGTGCTTATATTTCTGCACTCAGGATTCTAGTTATTCCCTCGCTACTAGAATCCTTCGTTACGTTCGGGATTCAATATAGCGCCCGTGACGCCAGACACTGCTTTATCCCCTCGTTTAATAATCTACTATTACCACGTTGTCCGATTTCAATGATTCTTTTGTTAGAAAGTACCTACTTCAGGGCTGGTCCTATATAAATTTGGTCAAGACCGGAATACAATCATTCTATATTGCACACAAGAAAATATATTTAAAAAATACAGAAATAGAGGACATGTACTAAGGCGAGCTTTACACCAAGAAGAGTTTTCTTTTAGCAAACCTTTGAGGCTTTGAATTATCATCTTTACGATGTCTTTTCCCAGTGCTGATGGGCACAGGTAATCTCCTCTGTTCGTAACACATGTCTTTTTATGTATAGAAGTTTCAGAATAAGCACACGTATTACTTGATAACCTTAGCTTCTCATACTCGTATATTCTTGACCTACTTACAAAATCAAATAATATTTTTATTTACTATTGCCCAATAGTTTTATTTAAATTACAGTCATGACACGACACATGCTTATCTTATCTGTTATTTTATTTCGGCGCCTCGTTATTTATGAGAAAACATTGCTAACTTTTACCTAATAGTTTATTTTATTTGACCCATTAAGAGGCTCTAAGGGATAGACAGCGCGGCGCTGCTGCCGCCAGGCGCGCCCCAGGCCGGCAGCTTTTACAACCTGCCGGCCGGCTCCCTTATTATCTAAGCCAAATTGCTGTCGTGCCGCTATGCTAGTCACGCCATCCCTTTCACACGTGAGGTACGTACTATCCGTTTGAAAGGGATGGCCTGACTAGCGATAGCGACACGACAGCAATTTGGTTTAGGTAATAAGGGGGCGGGTGGTGCCGCCCGCGCCGCGGCTTTGCTCTGTAGATGTCATTACGGTAGTAACGGTCTTTTCGCTAAAATCCCTTTTAGCTTCATCATTATGAACCTGAGTCGAAACAAGACTCCATGCAGTAGCATAATAAGGGCACCGCACCTCCCAAAAATGTTTAAAGTGTCACAGTCGGCTGGGAAACTCATGTCAAAGGTGTTTTGGGACTCGGAACGAATATTATTGATCAATTATAAAGATAAAGGTATTTCTATAACCGGAGAATATTACGTTTCAATATTAGAGCTATTAAAAGAAGCCATTAAAGAGAAAAGACGGGGAAAATTGACGAAAGGTGTGCTGCTTTTGCACGACAACGCGCTCGTCCACAAGAGCCGTGTTGCGTTGGCTGCCCTGCATACGGTGGGCTTCGATATTTTAAATCACCCACTCTACAGTCCAGATCTGGCCCCGAGTGATTATTACCTGTTTCCAAAAATGAAAAAAGAGCTGCGGGGTAAGAAATTTACCACCGATGATGAAATAAAGGAGGCGGTTTCGCCGTATTTTGAAAAGACAAAACATTTTTTTATGAGGGTATAAATTAATTAATTGAAAGATTTGAAAAATGTATCCGTCTTGCGGTGAATATATTGAAATGGAAAAATAATTTGTTTTTTTTTATTTCCACCCTATATCCCCCCTTCCGCGAACATAAAAACGCTCCCTCGTAGATAGATTATGACCGGGATTGAGACATAGACTAGTTTTTGCCCGACTGCGCAGAAGGAGGGTAACAAACCACTTGCAGCTTGCGAAGCGGTCGACGGAAACTTGTTAGTTTACAGATATTTTTACATTAAGGTCAATCTGACGCATATACCCTTCAAGTTTTTAAATAACGTCAACAAACTTGAATAATGTCGGTGATACCTCGTAAATAAAACAATATTTAAAATATTACCCTAGAAGGCAATTATGGAGTCAAGTATACAAATGTCTAGCATAATATAATAGCGATTGTAACATGACATGACAAAGACAAGTTTTTCTTGATTATACTCGTACATCCAAATTGTCCTCAATTATTTTAATAAATATCTAAGGCTATTTATTACATTGCATTGAGCCATATATGTATAAAACTCTTTCTTGAATAATCACACAGAAACAATACAAATACTAAGTTTTGACTCACGTTTTTTTTTAAGTTTATATGTCATATGTTAGGCTAAACGTATCATCATGCCAAATATCAGCTTTACAGCACTAACAGTCTAAGAGTAGAACGCGTGCAACTGGTCGGACAGAAAAGACAGACGGATAGTTAAGAAGACGGTCGAAGTCGCGAGTGAATAGGTTTCTTCTAAGCAAGCGTGTACCATCGTAGACTGCATCATCGCGCGCCATCAGGCGAGATCGTGCTCAAACGCTAGCTTATAATTTGTAAAAAAATATGAGGAAACCATGAGGGTTCCTAGTTCGAGTAAGAGACCCTAAAAAAAGTTATATTGGATGAGAATGGTTCAAAATGGTGGTGGATGGCACAAACTAAGAAAGGTACCCAGAAGTGAATGAAGTCGGCTGTGGAGGAGGATGCCCGTGTGTTTATTACATCTTATCATATCTTTATTTATAGATTTGTTTATGCTTTAAATTGTGTTTTATGTTATTTTTCTAATAAGTTCATTTGATTTTAACGAAGCTAATTATTAAACATGTGAGCACTTTGGAATACTCTGAAGGCCACATGTAATATGTCGTAAATAAAACAAAATATCGGCCTATCGGCTTTGAGAGCGCCGTAAACCAGAATTTAGCATAGACTACTCGAACACTAAGAACATGCCCCACAATCGCACTATACCTAACGCCAGGCACGGCAGGCACGTTACGCCAGGCAGTGGATAGATAATGTGAACACAGGCTAAACGTGATGACGTGAAGACAACCAGTCTCATTAGGTATAATAGAGCAGGAAAGCCGACACACATCACGTAATGCCAATCACTAAATAATTAGTAATTCTGCTTGTATACGATACCCGTATTGTCAATTGTATTGTGACAGTGTTGGATTATTTCCAGCTGAATCAACATCGGAAACAGCTCAACTGACCATGGTATTTTTTGTTTATAATATTCACTCATTCCAATAAGGCGTACTTGCAAGCAAACTGAATACTGATGCAATAATGTCTTATTACTAAATGCAATCTGCAGTACTCATACTTAGAAAACGCATCGAACCGTGTTTTAAATAAATAGGGGGGAAAGATACTTGATGCAGTAAAGAGTTGTGACGAAAGAAAGGTAATGTTAGCTCTATAATTAACTAGTGGTTCGCCTCGAACTGATATCTCGCGAACAAAAATATATTATTTGTAATCTTTGACTATCAAAATAGTGCCACGAAATATATAACCAACTTACTTGACCTACCGATTCATTCAAATTACAGGTAACGGGAGTTCATCTAATATCGTTATTCTTTTTTGAACTACAAATTGCAGTTATTCTGGATTTCAGACTTTTGCCTATATTTGTGTTAATAAAGCTACACGCATACCAAATTTCAGCACTGTGGGATCACTGGTGTACCCTGTGAATTTTGTCAAAGTTCAGTTTTTATTATGGCTAATAACTCAAAAACTATAAAGAATTTACTAAAAATAAAAACGAAGTACCAATGAAGACCTTTCATTTGACGTCCCACTTGACCTAATAGTCTCATTTTCATTTTTTTTACCCCTCTTGAACCCCAATATCTCAACAACCCCCCAACATTTTTAGCTCATTTAGTCACACCAAAATTGTGAAATAACTACCTACATATGTATCAAATTTCACGATGATCGAATCAACGCTAGAAAACTTATCCTCGGACAAACAAACATACATTCATACAACGCCGATTGGCCCAAGTTGATTTCGAGATCTCGCTTCGCTCGATCAATAAAACCCAACCCAACTTCTGCTTATCATTCACATGGCTAAATTTTTATACATGGGGATATAATTATATTGCTATACACACAGCGCTATCTAGCCCCAAACTAAGCAGAGCTTGTATAGTGAGAGCCAGATAACTGATAGAACACTTATATACTTTTTTTTGTAAATACATACTTTTAATATATAATCAAACATCCAGACCGGAACAAATATCTGTATATCATGCAAACATTTGTTGACAATGATCATTCATAATGTAATTCAACAGATTGAAAATTGATACCTTCCTGCGAGTATATCTCGAGTATATCTTGACTAGACATTTTTGTCATTCGATTAAAAGTGCCTTGAAGATGTATGTATGTAGTATTTTTTTACTTTTATGCAAACAGAGCCGAACCGTTTATGTAAACTCTAACATAAACATATCCTTGATTAAGGCATTTTAATAATCTACCATAAGTTATCTATACCTTGTTATCACATCACACTAATAATATAAATGCGAAAGTTTCAATGTTTATTTGTTTGTTACTCAATCACACCGTAACGGCTGAACAGATTTCGATGAAATTTGGTATATACGTAGATTATAACCTGGATCACCACATATCCTACCATTTATCCTATAAATCAGTTCCCATGGGATAAAAAAGAGACATAAAAGGGATATTATAAAATTTTATATATGTATTTTGCACCCCAGAACAACGCGGGCGAAGCCGCTGTCAACAACTAATTGTTAATATTTGAACTGTATTCATTATGTTTATAGTATTATGTATGTATGTTGGTATTTATAGGTAAGAGCCTTGTAACCATATTTTGTATGCGCACATGGTTTGCCTGAAACAAACGTTATATTATTATTAATTAATAGTGAATAATATTTCCCTATTATAACGTTAAAACAGCTTTATAAACAAGACCGGTTGTGTACGAGTGAGAGTCGCGCACCCCGAGGGTTCCCTACTCGTATCTATCTACCAACAGTTATGTTAATATAGCAGCGCCATCTATGATGCTGCTGCTGCGTCTATTAAATATTTATATGTATTATGTTGACTGTCTTATACAGGGATGAATTTGTAAACAGTCGACAAATTTAAAGCAATAAATCTACTAGTTATCTATCTATAGCATTAATCTGTGTTTGGTTCAATCTAATATTGAAGTTGAATATCCCCCATAACATACATTGCGGCTTCTTTAAACAGAGCGGTTGGTTTGGAATTAAGAACAGAGCAATTCCTGAAATATCCGTCCATTTACAAATTGACATGTCGAAATATTATACTTTGTCTCTTGTGTGTTTGTTGTCTCCACAGGTTGTCTCAGTGTGTTAATACGAAAGTATTTGATCAGTGTGAGTGATGACACACACAGAAATGTGGTCTCTCACTATGGGCCTCGTAAGAAGGCTCAAGGTCGCTCAGCGTGCTATGGAAATGGCTATGCTTGGTGTTTCTCTACGAGATGGAATCAGACATGAGGAGATTCGTAGCCAAACCAAAGTCACCGACATACCACAAAGGATTAGCAAGCTGAAGTGGCAGTGGTCGAGGCACATAGCTCGTAGAACTGTCGGCCGTTGGGTTAGAAAGGTTCTCGAGCGGAGCGTACGCACTGGAAAGCGCAGCGTAGGACGACCTCTCACTAGATGGAATGTCGTCGATAAGAAATAACGTTACTGGGCGGATCTTACATTTGCGAGATAACGCGGTCACGGCCATCTAGCAACCAGCGATATTGTAATCCAATGGTCTGCCTACAAGGTGATTAACCATAAGAAGAACAAGAATATTTGCCTCAACAACAAATGTTTACAAATCATTAAGTGAGCTATTGTTTTCTGTATCGGAATTTATAGCCTTTTGTTGAGTTATCTTTGTTTCAGCTGGTATTGATTTATCGTTTCAGATTTAAAATTTCTTAGTAATAAAATAATTAATACTTTTATTTTATTGATCAATATTCTATTTTTGAATGACTTAATAACCTGGCTTCAGCATGTTCCATATATTTCACTATCCTACCTCGGTATTCTAATCATATGTAACCTAATTTAAAAATGCCAGATGATATACCTCTTCTAAACTACAGGCATGCATGAAATTGCAGCTGCACTACTGATGAAGTAAGATTGACGTCAGAAGAGAATGATGTTGAAATATGCAAAGAAAATAGTTTTGTACGGTGCCACAGAATTAAATGTTAGGTAGGTTAGGTAGGTAGCGAATTTACAGTATAAACTTTTAGCAGAGTGTAATTAAATTTTACAAGGAACTGCTTGCTGCACGCATTCTATTAGGTACGTGTACTATTATGTATGTAGGATAGCATGCGACCTATCACCTTCTAGCATACACTTTATATGATAAACAATGTTAGCATCTTTTTACTTAGAAAACTTTCGTGATTGATTTCAATCATTATTATATATACGGGATTTATCACATGAGTGCGAGGCGAGACGTTATTCGGAGCGGATCGCACTCACCCTGATGAAGGTTCACGAATTGAACCGAAACATTGTCGGTCGAAACACCGATAAGACGGTACGTGATAAATCCCGTATATATAATAATGAATGTTAGCATCATTAGTTCAGTATTAGTTTTTATAATGCTATGCAACAAAAGAAAATACATTTATTTGCAGACATGCATAGAACATACAAACGAACATAAGGAACTATATTAAAAACCTTCCTCTATATTTCAGTCCAAACGGTACCCAATATATTTGTATGTTCTGGTCTTGAAGTGTGGTAACAAACGCGGTAAACAATCAGTATGTTGGCAGATTTGCAATGCAATCGGACGTACGACCCAGTTTCAGCTATTGATAACCGCTATACAGGAATGTAACATAGTTATAATTTACTGTAATTGGGAGTATTCTTCCACGAAAGAAATAACTTAGCAAGCGTGCATAGTTTACGTTTGGAGGATAAGATATGAAATGTGCTAATAACTCGCACTTATTGCACTAACACCTTGGTATGTAATTATTGAGATGATTAGTATTCATTAGTTCCGTTTGAGTATAATGACATCAAATAAATAATTTAGACTATGTCCAAGCTATTCCAAGCTTTGACTCGAAGTAGCCTGTCTTATTCCGCAAGGTTCACTGATCTAGACACGCGGTGGCGTGTCAAGCTAAGTACAAGCTAACAGAACTGGCGAGCAGCACCGCGTGTAACATTACACGAACCATTTAGAGCCACTTTTGACCACCTCATAACTCGAAAACTATTTCACATAAATATGTTCAATTTGGCTCATATATTGAAACTTGCAATATACCTACATTTGTGATCCAAATTTCCTAAACACACCTCAAACGGTTATTTAGATATTAACGTTTAAAAATCGTCATTTGTATCACTGACTGACTAACTGACCTAAAGATCAAAACTCTAACCCAGGTTCCAGATGGCCTAGAAAGTTCAAATTTGTCATCCAGATAGGTATTTGGGTGAATACGAAGGAATAAATCCGAAACTAGTAAATTTTTATCATTTTATTATAATTTTTCAATTAATTGATTCTATTGGGAACACTTACTAATAGCGTCTGTAATGTAAGAACCAGCAATCACAACTGATTGCTGGTACAAAATAACACAAAAAGACCATAAAATTATACCCCGTAAACGTAGGCAAACGTAACAGTAGATTTACAAGCACCCTTTTGGTTTTATTATGAATAAGTACCTACCTACTAATAATTTCTGTACAAAAAGTAATAATATCCCATCAAAAGCATAAATGTGAAATGAGAGCCTCAATATTAATATATATGCCTTGGTTGTTGACTTCAACGACAAAAGAAGTGAGATCTAAATGGGTGCCAAGTTCAATGATCAGTACTGAAATGTATTTATAACAACATAAAATATTTTACTTAGAAAACTTTCGTGATTGATTTCAATCATTATTATAAATACGGGATTTATCACGTAGACGGTACGTGATAAATCCGTGAGTGCGAGGCGAGACGTTATTCGGAGCGGATCGCACTCACCCTGATGAAGGTTCACGAATTGAACCGAAACATTGTCGGTCGAAACACCGATAAGACGGTACGTGATAAATCCCGTATTTATAATAATGAACATAAATTATTTTATAACAACTTACAATATAATTTCTTCTTATAACTTAGGATAATATATTGAAGCCTAAGGTCTGACTTGGCTAGTTTTATTGTGATGGGATTTAGTTTACTCATTTTATTTAAACACGTCCGTAGAATGTAACACCAAAGGCATACTTAAAGCAAAATTTTACCAATGATGACATGATTACAAACTACTAATATAACATACCAACAAACCACTTGACTACAGAAGAAGCATGTCAACCTTGAACAACATCCAACATACACGAATTATAATAAATTTCATGACAACCTACACCTTTCCGAGATGACCAATCAAAAGGTTCAGATTACTTCAGATAAAGTGTCATTGAGAAACTGACCATTTCCTGTGTATTGTGAATTTTACGCGGAAGCGACCTGACCTTTACCCATTGGTTCATCGAGAGCATACGTAAACATTATACAGTTATTTTTGCGACAAAATGTCCGATAATCATGATACTCTTTTTTCTATTAGTAGGTTTCATAGTTTTAAGTCTTCGGAGTAACAAAATCCAAATATTAATCCGTGAAACAGATTGCTTTGTTACCAAAACTGTCGCTTCTGGTATTAGGTAGTAGTCTAGCGACACACCACCATCCCCTTAGTTCAATACAATTAACAAAACGCGATTTTAAGATAATAATTGGACTTATACAATTGTCACGGAAATTTGTCACCGAATTCAAACTAAAATCAACAAGGGAATTTTCCCTTAGGAACGCCTTGTCGTGATTGCATTGGAGATCTGAGCAAACGATTCTGATTGCGGAATTTCCCCGCTGACGTAGATTCGGACTTCTTGAACTTTCACATAATATAGTACCGGATATCGTCTGTTCTTTTTATTTATCATTTTAGTTAATAAATCCGGAAGAGCGTTGATATGTTTTAAATTGTTGGTCATTCGACCTTACTTTAATCGTACCCAAGCGCTGTCAAATTAATTTGTATATAGGTAGCCGTAGATTAATTTTAATGAATTCGTTGATTCGTCATGCAATTTACCTATTTGTAAAATGAGGTAAAAAATAAAACGTAGTCGTCGCTTCCTCGACAGTAGTCTACAACACCGAGCACGGTACCCATAATTTTCTCTATCTTGATATCTAAGGATAGAGAACTTTCATCTGAAATTGTCTAGGTCTTGCGATGCCTAGAGAGCGCAGTCTTCTCAAGTTGTTTGTTTCTTACTTATCTCAATGGCGCACTTGTTGACAATCTTTGGTTATTCATATAATTTAGGAGTAATATATGTATATGGATAACATCACTTTATTTTCTTTGCACCTGTTGCAAACATTTACAATGCAAGTTTTCTAAAAATACAAATCGAACTCGACGACCTCCGTGGCGCAGTGGCCGAATAGTCTCGTAGCCGACTATTGTATACAAATGTTTGCATGATCTACAGATATTTGTTCCGGGTTTGGGTATTTTTCTATACATTATAAATATGTATTTACAAAAACAAATGTATATAAGTATTCTATCAGTTGACTGGTTCCCATAGTACAAGCTTCGCGTAGTTTGGGGCTAGATAGCGCAGCGGGAAATCTCCAGCATTATTTATTTAAACTAACCAACCAACAGTGTTGCCAACTGGGCTCCAAGAAATAGCTAGCTCTTATACTTCACCTCAAAAAGTTGCTAGATTCCCATATATTGAGGTAAACCTAAAGGATGCTAGATTTTGAAATTCCGTACTTAGGTATTCTTTTGTGCGTATATTTTTGATAAAGCTATGTCAATAAAAATGTGTGTCAAATAAAAACACCTCATTTGTAAAAAAAATGTTTAGAATTTTCGGTTATTCTTCCATCTTAAAAGTAATTTAGTCATAACGAAACGTTAGAATGAGTAGTTTGTGGGATATATTGTTAATCTGTGGTTTAACGCGCCGGCGAACACTGAGCGCGACTTCAATTCGACCACGTCAAAAACTTCGGCCTGAATATCGCTATCCCTGTTTAGTGACGAAGTTTAGCCACGCAGAGCGACAGTGATATCAATAGAACGATTCTAAATTTGATTAGATTTTGACCGTGTTCCGTAATACCAGAAATGATGACTGAAAACTTGTTGTATTTTTCTCATTGTGTTGTTATTCTGTAACTAGACGATATAATCTATGTTCCCATGACTAGGATACGTAAGATGTTGTTGTTTTTAATACGAAACAATTAGGTTGAAAACAGCTCTTTTATGACATAAAAACATGCAGAATTCGATACGCTTCTATTTTATTTTAGGTAAGTATTTTGATCTAATATATGGTTGGGAACCTAGATAAATACTATTCAAATTAAAATAATATCTTATTAAGGTAGAAATATGCTCGAATTAGTAATGACCTTGGTAGTACGTGTTGTATGGGCGATTGACCCTCCGGTGCCCCCTTAAAACGTGGCTTCCCCGTTGCTACAGAAACAGTATCCTTCTCTTGTCTAGGAAGAAATACTAATGAGCGTGCTCGGGGCAAAGACAATATCGGAAGAATCGACAGAGCCTTGTCGTCTCTTCGAAGAGCAGACAAGGATATCGCTGTGCTAGCCTTGCTGGGTTTATGTTATATTATTTAAGTAGGTATAGACATTTCCATGAAACGAAATGTTAAATAATTTAGACGCCTATGCCGCGCTACACCTTAATTACCTGTGCTAGGACACAAACGTAGAAAGTAGAGTATTTACAGATTTTAAATGATGTTAAAATAAATAAACTCATCCCCTTTAAAAACTTACTTGTATCCAGTCAGGATATTGAGAAGCGTCGACTTTCCGGCACCTGATGGCCCCATGATGGCGGTCAGCTCGCCGGAGCGGAGTCGGCCCGAGACCGACTTCAATATCGTCTTCACATCTGCGGAACAAAAACATTTTAAACATGAAATAAAGAAGAGAGAGAATTAACCTTGCAGGTTGTACGTAAACCGTAAGACTCGCTGCAAAATAAAAGAAACAGCGGCTTTCTTCTTATTTGAAGTTCAGTGGTATTTCTGGGGTACAATAAATCAACACTGACTTTCTCCAAGACGCGAGTTTAAAAAGCCTTGCATTTACTGGGCGACAAATGATATTGTACATAAGTATGTCGCCAAACAAAACGGATATAAAATGGATCTTGTATAAAATCTTTTATTAAGCAGCCAGACTGTGTTAACGCTTATCGGAAATGCAAAAAATAATGAATTATAAGTAAAAATTCAAATTCAAAATGGTGAATGTAGTTTTCACTTGAATAAATATGACGAGATCACTTGATGTAACCTGAACCTTACTGCACGATCCCTCTATTCCTTACCTCCCTTACCAGTGTGACGGCCAAATTTATTTCTGCTATAAATAATACTTTCTTTTACACGTGTCACACGCGATGGAGATGATATCATATTTTAAGTTAAGATAAAATATCGGTCGCCATTCAATCCAATGGACCATCCATCACACACGGCGAAAATAGCAGATATTTTCATCTCACATCTAGTAGAATGAAAAGCAGCATATAAATCATAAAAAAAACAGTAAAACGGCCTGTTTCAGAAGAAGAGAGGACTTTTGAGAGCAGAAGCTGAAGAGAAGCTATATTTGTTCCACATATCAATATAACCAATGACATTTATAATTGACTATAAGTCAAACCAACTAACTACTTATCATAGCCTTATAGTTGTTGATCCGGAGAACTTAGTACCGCCTTGACATGCATGTGACGTGGGCTGTCAATATACGTCGGCCATAAATCTGCATCAATTCAAAATTCATTTATTTAGAACTTCTGCTATTCGGGACGGAGACAAATACAACAAAATTACACGTAATTCGAGAACGGCTGGACCGATTTTCATGGTTTTCGAACCATGAAAATCGGTCCAGCCGTTCTCGAATTACGTGTTCGAACAAACCCGACTTTGTTTTATATATTACTAGCGACCCGCCCCGGCTCCGCACGGGTGCAATGCTGATACTAAATATACTACAGAATGTATTTATATAAACAACGTTCACAGCTGTTTTGTCCATAGACAATACAAAAATATTTTTTAGGGGTTACTCTTGAAAGAGTATTTTGAAAGAGTATTAAGGGTATTTACGACATCACATTAGTAACCTCTAAAATTATCAGTGTTTCTCTACTATATTATGCATGTATTATACATATAAACCTTCCTTTTGAATCACTCTAACTATTAAAAAACCCGCATTTAAATCCGTTGCGTAGTTTTAAAGATACATAGGGACAGACAGCGGAAAGCGACTTATACTATGTAGTGAAGATTTTCATGGTTAAGTATGTACTGACCGGTAGGGTTTTTACTTTTTGTGAGGACTGTCAAAATGTCCTCACAAAAAGTAAAAACCCTACCGGTCAGACGCACATGACATAGACAGTCCGATACAAATAACACTACCTGCCGCCACGAGCGTTGACGGCGAACTGACAGAGCGCAGCAGCCGATTCTCCCCCCCGTCTCGCCGCGCACATACCTCAGGGAGTGCACAGCACTAATGGTCACACTATAGCAATATCCTCCCTCCACCTAGATAGATTGCAAACCAATGCCGTTGACGCCTATCTCGCCAAATTACACAAGTCAAAGTATGAAGTCGACCAAGTATACTTACGACCAACATACCTACTTTTGTTAAAATTCAGCTGTTAATGACTTAAGAAAACCAGAAAACATCCTCCGCCATCCTGGAGCTCCCGCCATATTGGATTTATTGTACACATATTGGATAGTCTCCCATATTTTGGATTGAATGTGACGTTGTATTAGTTTTCGTGTTCTCCTCAGCAAGCCCTTTCATTTGATACCCATACTGAGGTAATGCAGAAAAAATAACTAGTCCGCCATCTTGGATGCTCCGCCATATTGGAATTAGAATGACGTCACATAGCTAAGCATGCATTGTCATCCAAAATAAGAGTGTATACCCAATTTCAGCTCAATCATTTAAAGATAACTGATTTCAAATTCAGTTGCAAGATTCCACTCGGACAAACATACCTACATACATTGCAAGTTAAATAAAAGCTTGTAAAAAACAGAAGTAATACGGACTAAAACAAAACAGGGATGTCATTGAAAAACCGGGTTGGTAGCACTGACAGGTATGTAAAGGTAAACTACAGAGAATAGGTAGGTACCTATCCTTTTTGTATTCTTGAGTTACTGTCACATTTTTGAGGTGAATAAGGTCAATGGAAACGGAAAATAACGTGACATGTTGTACATCATTTTACATTTTTGTATAGCAAAGTTTGTAAGAATCCTTTGTTCAGTTTAATTATTAGTCATTCAAAGTCAAAGTCCTCTTTACATTGAACAAATAATTAAACATAGTAGGTAGGTACATTTGCTATCTAAAAGATAACACTGTAGAACGGAAGTAAAAATCCAATATTTCGAATTATTTCAACTAACCAAACTAATACACACAAGTACACAGCGTAAGAAAACTTTTTGATTAATTCTACCTTCATTTTACTGACCATCTGTAGGTAAATTTAACTAGAAATAAATCCTATGGCACGACTGGTTGAGCCAAGCAGTTGTGTCATGGGTAGGGATCGGCGTAGGTCCAATGAAGGTCTATTTTGGGTCCAATGAACCCGAATGATAAGTTAATATGGATATGCCCCGGGATCTATTCCTCAATTCCCAGGCATATTGATCTGAATATATTGTCACATACATAGCGCCGCGTATTGTGTATGTACTCGCTACCAATGAGTGCGTATTGTGAAACCGAGTCCTCAACTCACCCGTGATAAGCTATAAAAGCGTGAGGAAAAAGGATGAATTTAGTGACCAATACAACATGTATTTGTATAAAGCTGAATAGTTACTATGTAAAATACGAATTTCTAAAAAACCGGTTAAATAAAATAAAAATATATTTCCCGGGATTTAGAAGGCATATCCATGTTAAGTTAACGGTCACTAATTCCCGTGATTAGCACTACCTACGCTGATAAACGGGTAATTCGGCCGACAAAAAGTTCCAGCACGGGAATCTCTGTCATACAGAGCAATGTGTCGTACTAATATTGTATCGGCAAACTGTAATCACAGAAGTTATTAGGAGCGAACCATGCGATTAGGCATACACGTATGAGGATTATTTCATTGCTAGCTTAAAGAAAGTTCAGCGAACACTTGGCAGGTAAAGACTTTCAAAAACGCACCGTAATGCTCCTTTCTTAAAGTCTATATTATTATACCCACCGCAGGGCAAAGGCCTCCTTACACTTTTTCTACTTATCTTTGTTTTAATCTATAAAACGTAAAATATTATTAGAACAAAGTGCCTATACAGTGTGACACTGGCAAATTACCTTTTAACTAACTAATTATTTATTTACACAAGGACGACCATAAATGACGTGAAGACATCGGAGCTCAATACATCCGTAAATAACTGCCTCAGTTACTACGGTTTATAGAAAACTTTAAAATTATGACGAAATAAAAAAAAAATAACATCTCCAGACCCACTGATCATAATTTATATTTTTCAGTTTCCTTTTTTTGAAAGTCCAATAAAATCAAGTTTGTACTTTGTGGTACACATATTCAAGGTTTACTGAACGTCAACTTGCAATGTTTATTATCAATCTCAATTCCTTACGGTACTTCCGCAAGCCAAGTCAACAAATGTCAAGCCAAGAACATGCCATTTCAGTAAGTAACATTATTTCAGAGTTAATTTTCAGGTTTCATTAAAATACCACTTGTTTCAAAATATCAAGGGGATATCCCAAATTAACTAATGAAATTCCGTTTTAGAAGTAAAAGTCTGTCAAAGTCTTTACACACCGAGCGATATGGATATTTCATCTTAAGGTGATCAATTTTCTCCTCAGCTTCCAATCTTGTGATATCGTGTAGAATTATACTTTTCTTGTAGGTACCTCTACATGTAAGACTTTTGTCAGTAATGCTCAACAAGAGCTGAAATTGAGGATGAAATACATAATAGATATTGAGATCTCGTCATCGTCTCCACAGTTAGACAATAACCCCGCAGGTTTGACACACTTTCAAGAGAATAAAAGGATTCATTGTACAAGCGTATATTAACTTAATTATGTTACTCGTGTGTGATGTGATACCTTAAGACAAGATGCTTGTTAGCGACGCTCATGCCTACCTACCTACTTTTATGTATGGATTTTTGTACTGTAGCTACCTTAATATTTTCACGGTAGTTATAGAAATAAATGTCTGAGGGTAGGAGCAGTCAAGAAAAAGTCCCACGCAAGGCAGCGTATGTGCGCCTCATTATTAGTTAAAATAAATGTAATAAAAATCAATCAGTGCGTTTTATCTGGCCTCACCTGCGACAACATCAGTAACAATGCTCTACTAATCTATGTTACGATATCGTAACATAAATAAAATATTCATTTGGCCGTACGTGTTGCGCGCGCGGGTCGCGTACGGTACAACGACGAAATAAGCACACAAACCATTTCCGACTTCGCATAATTATGAAAGTAGGTAAAAGTACCTACCAAACTTATCCCCATTAACAATTTCCCTTGACAATAGCGATAAAAAGCACCTGTTCTTATCAACATAGATTATGAAATAGTAAATTATGTACCTGATAAAATACTTTGACTTTCAAAAATATTAGAGTAGTATCTGCGCCTTGCACAACTTGTGGTGATAAATACTTTCAACAAATGATAACAGTATCAAAATGAGGATGTGCCAATGACAAAGAATGTACGAAGGCACGTGCCAAATTGGAAATACAACATGGTTTAGTTGATCGACTCACTTCTTTAAATAATAACATCTAGGGAAGAAACTTTGTCCAAACCCAAACATTGTGTGATAGAGGTTGATGAAGAATAATCTAAGTGATAACAAAAACCGATCAAGTACGAGTCGGACTAGCGCACGAAGGGTTCCGTACCATTATCTATAAAAACGGAAAAAAATCACGTTTGTTGTATGGAAGCCCCCCTTAAATATTTGTTTTATGTTAATTTAATTATTTATTTTCAAAGTGAATATACAACTAAATATTCTGAGAGTATTTCAAGAGTCTACCTGTTACCGTTATCAATATCGAACTAAAACGAGCAAAAATATCACGTTTGTTGTATGGGAGCCCCCCTTGAATATTTATTTTATTTTGTTTTTAGTATTGGTTGTTATAGCGGCAACAGATATACATCATCTGTAAAAAATTCCACTGTCTAAGTATCACAGTTCATGAGATACAGCCTGGTGAGCTGGTGAAAGACGGACGAACAGATAGACTGACAGACAGCGGAGCCTTAGTAATAGGGTGCCCTTTTACCCTTTGGGTACGAAGCCCTAAAAAGCAATTTAAATAACAACTAAATAAAAAGGGAAATACTATAAGTAAACACAAGGCAGCAATGCTAATGCTGAACAGTTACAACTGGTCTAGCTGTGGGTAAGAGCAGTGCACTTGTACAAAATTATCCACGTGTCCCTTTAGGATGGGAAAATTCCTAATGCTGTGTCACTATAGTTCCGAAACATAAATATTATGCGGTCATGAGTATTAAACAACTTCCATCAAAAAGCTCATAAGCAATGATGAGCTAGTAAATGCAGGCTCCACAGCCTGGAGCATCGACGAAAGGTTGCAAGTCTCACGGTATTTTATTGAATACATATCGGAGAATGTGCGGCGGAACTTTTCAACTTGATCCCACCATCTCCATTCTATCATCGGACAACCAGACGCTCTGCAGTTCGTCACATACGGTTGAAATATCTTCCATACGCACAAAGCGGTTCTCTTCCGCGAGTCTGTACTTCCTAATAACTACAACCTGGGTGTCTTCAAGTCGCGAGTGATCAGTTTTAATAGTTTTCTAGTCATAACGTAACAGTTTTCTTCTAGGCAAGCGTGATCCATCGTAGACTGCAACATCGCTTACCATCAGGCGAGATCGTGGTCAAACGCAAGCCTATAATGTATGAAAAAAAACTTCTGCAGCTAGATCTTGCATTCTTGGTGGTACTTGTGTATTGTGCAACAGTATTCTACCTGATGAAATTTACCACTAAGCTTAGAAGCTAATATAAACATTACCAAATCTGTAGTAGGTTAGCATACAACGCGCGCATTATAAGGTGATTTTTCTCTGTACAAATAATATTTCACCATTGTCTTGCAGGATATGTATAGGTCCGAACAGTTGGAAATCCCTTTTGAAATTATGACTCCAAAAAGTACAGCGGATGTCAACATAACGAAGTCTATAATAGCTTGCATTGCCCACTCATTACCAATTATGGTGGAAGCACCAATTACTTGACCGTCTCCCCCCATCATAGGCTTCTTGTACAGAACGCCCGTTTCCTGTGATCAGCAAAGCAATATACTTTGAAACTAGAAGGTCGGTAACTACTGTAATATATTTCAGTATGATTTGATTTTATCTTTTGACGAATAATTGATTAAAATTTTGGTCACAATTTTTTTATTAGACTAGTGACTATGATACAACGTAGTACATACATACAAAGTCTACGATTCTAGGAAAAGTGTCCTAAGGAACTTTGCATAACTGCTGATGTTCTTAAATGGATGGATATTGTTGCCTGTTGTCACATCTACTGTGTTCAATTATATATTACAATACATAGTTATAATCAAATAGATGAGGCATTTTTAATGGCATGGTTTTGTTAGTTGTGTCAGTTCTTTAGTTGGCATCTCTTCTGTTATGTATCTATTATGGCTTGTAGTGATGTGATGACGTAATATTGACGTGTACAGAATGCATTGCTTGTCTATGATGTTATGAAATCATTTGACAGGTCTTCTCTGATACCGGTCAAATTATCATCTAATTATTTTTTTATCAAAACGCAGATACTGTAGGGCGCAGTAAAATGTTTAGCCTGGTGAGAAGAATGCACTTCTGTCAAGTTGACTGTTTCTGAATGTTCTAATGTAAGTATTCATCGTGAAAACTATTGGCGATAGATATCATACAAGTCTAGATGAACTAAATTCCTAAATCACTAGTAATAACTATTCATTTTTCCTAGGATAGGCAGACGTTGTTGTACGAACAACGGTTGTTGTATTTTTTTAGGGTACCTCCCCTATAATATGGAAGTTAGGGGTGAGTTATCGTTGAATAGGACATACAGAAACACTAAAGGGCTAAGGCACTTGTCTCACCGCCTGCGATGAGCGAGAAGCGAGTAGAGCTAGATACGAGTTAGCGAGCAGCGAGTAGCAGTGTGTATTTCCTATAGTTGTCTCGCTGGGCTATAAAGCGAGTGAGCGAGTGTGTTCTGACCGCCAAGCGAGCATCGCTGAGCGCGTATCGCTGAGCGAGTGTTGTAGTCGCTGCGACCAAATAGCGGAGAGTGAGTTCTCGCCGGCAGCAGTTGAACGGCCAGCGATCAACTATTATTATACCTAGTCAGGTCATAAATTCTGTCACATGTTTAATATAAAATAATTGAAAAAATTATTTCGTAAATATGGACACTCAAGAAGCATAGATTTTCAGTCTGATTTGTTGAACCGTGTAAAATTATGCACGGAATTATCAACATAGATGTCCTTTAGAAATTGGTTGCTTCTGTATTATTTGCAACGCTCATAAAGTCTTTTGATCCACATGCGTCTTGAGTCTTGACATTCTTTTTTTTTGTTTTTGATACCTGTTTCCTTTTAATTAAACAGTAAGCCGATAGGAAGATAGCTGCAGCAGCAATAACACGACTATTCATTTTAAATTGCTCGGTGGAACTGATGGCTCGGGATGGCTCGGCTTGCCTCGCGAGCCCCGTCTCGATGTTTCCTGTAAACTACTAGGCTGCCTCGCGAGCCAGCCTCGGCCGAACCGCTCGCCCGAATGTGGCTCGCGAGCCCATTCGCCCGGTGGAGACGAGGCTATTCACAAATCGCCTCGCTGGAAACACTCTCGCAACTCGCCAGTGTGATAAGACCCTTATAGTAAGACATTATTGCGCGAGTGATTCAAAGAATAACTATAATTACTGAACAGCAAGAACGTTTTCTTAAATAGACCATAATAATGTTACCAACCGACTTTAAACCTTGACTTCGAAGACGAGGATAACAAATTGTATGAACAGATAATTACTCTACGTATCGTATTTTACAACAAGAACGTTATAACTTGAGTTCAATTAAATAACATTCTGGAGATTTTTTATAAACGAGATATCTTTGTAATTTTTGTTATTATTGTCAAGTCAGCACTGTTACATAGATGTAGATACGCCTACTCAGCTTTAATCTTATCTTCATCTCCGGCTTGAGCTTTCTTTGTCTTTTGGCTTTCTTGTTTTTGTCTTCATTTTCATTGCGTGTTATTATTATTTTTCATTATTTAGAATGGCTCAACGGAATGGTAACACGGGTATTATATTCATATAAAAAGTTTTTCCTACAATAATTTTAAAGGTCGGACGAGTAAAATCTTTATCCCGACTCCCAGCGTTCTCCATCGGAAACGTAAGGTTTTTTTTCCAAATTGGTGGTTTTTAACCCAAAAATGAGTTTTGTTAAAAAAACCTTTGTCTGTGTAGTGTGTATTTGATTTCAATTCGATATTTGGCGATACTGGCTGATGTTACTTACGATTGGAGTGTATTGAAGGTTTTATCTGTTGTGGATTTAACATTTTTACTAAAATATAGGGACCTGTTTAAATAATACGTTGCCTGAAATAATTACCTACCTAAGAAGCATAATGTGATGGTGTTCAAACCTTTAAAGTTTATTATTCCAAAAGTTTGTATGGCCAGTAAGTTGTTGAAAATACTGAACAAAAAGTCTCTGACTTAAACGAGTACTCGTTGGTATTTAGCATATGCAAACGAATAATTTATTAAACGGTGTAAACTATTCAGCTGCCATAAAAACTATACAAGGACACAAACTGTCTTAAAGACTAGCTACCTAAATATAAAATGGACCCAAATTGTATATCGAACATAGTTTTTATTGTTGTTGTAGGTATGTGCTTGGCAAGCAAACCGTGTCTATGGAAAGTGATACTGTCAATAATAATTGAATCAAGAGCAAAGGCAGGCCTGGGTGACTGTACATTCTGTAATGGCGGGTTCCTATATCCGTCGGTAACCGACTACAACTCGTATCTCCTTCAAAGTGTCAAACTAGTGTCATTGACAAGTTTTCAAGGAGAAACGAGTCGTAGCTGATTACTGACGGATATAGGAACCCGCCATAAGTCTGTACCACGGCAGGCAGTGCATTTGAAAAGTAATTTTCTTCTCTTTCTATTCCGAAGTTCCGTAAGCAAAAACCTATTTCTGTCTCGTTTCATCCATTCGAACTGCTGCAGGTTAGTGGAAATAATATTTTCGTTCCTGCCACAAATTGATTGAACTATATTCGTCGTCTCGCTGGTTCCTTTTTGGCCACCGTTTCTTTAATCAGTAAACAGGTTAAGGGTCTTTGTGTAGTATTAAAACTACTGTGGTGTAAGGATTCAGTACCTACACCTATGACAGGCTCCTAGTGCTCCTATCATGCATATGTAAATGTTTGCCGGTGTGATGTGGCACAGATTGCTTCTTGAGCAATAAATAACGGTTCATAATATCAACTTGTATTTATGACAGAAACATAACGTAACAGCTAATAAGCTCTTTTGCATATCAAGCAAAGTTGTAACATACAATTGTGAACGAAAATGAGTTGTTGAATAAAGACAGTAACATCTTGGCAAATCTAAGTGCTTTAGGTACCTAGGCAGGGAAACCATTTCAGTATGACGACTGCCAGAAAATGAATGAGAAGAGACGAAAATCTGAATCGTTATTTCATCATTGACGATTAAGAAGTGGAATGTTTTTAATAAAATTCTTGATAAAACCTTACTTTTGAAACGAGCACGAAGAAAATTAAGTTTATTATTGATTGATTTTATTCAATGTTGACGTTACAATCAAAATAAATAAGTTGAAATAGATAGGTCGTTCGGTGAGTGTTTTAAATTTCTAGATTGCAATTGACGTGCGAACGAGTAGGTATTAAAACCAGCAGGGTATCTCATTGACCGAATAATTCATTTTTCGTCGTTAATACATTTATCAGTGGCAATGCAATCGGTAAATTAAGTAGCTATAAACTTAATATCTTTAATCCACGCATTTAAACGAATTAATACATTTCCAAGTGTAAGCTTGCGTGTATGTAGGTACCTACAGTTAGATGCCGAATTAGGCACTTTCCAAAACGAAAGGTAATAGTCGACATGACCACATTACAAAACACGCGGATGGTTCTATTCAGTTCTCATGCGTCTTCTAACAACTTCTGATATGTATTTATAGATAAAATTGTATGTGGCGATACCCATAAATGTTTATGTCTCGCAAAAAATAATAGGAAATAAACTTTAAAATCTGCATTTGATCTTATATTAAAAACGTATTTATATTTTATACAAAAAATAAACAATTATATATACAGGTTGATACGACTACGTCAATGCGTGAGACACTGGCAATGCCAAATTGTAGTTTTAATTACGATCCATGAATATCTCTACTAAGTTCCAAGTAGTTATTTCATTAGGTATTTATTCTGTGTGAACTTAATCGCACCAAACAAGGAAATATTTATCGAGGTCATAGTGATGCCTCATTTCATTAGTCGTGCCAATCAAATGATTATTGTCATTAGAGTTTATCTAGAAACCATTCTGTATCTAACACTTAACAAAGTCAGTTTAGAACATGATTATGTACCTACCTCTACTCGGAATAATACAGACGTCTGCGGCATCTGAGGATAATGTTAAAGATTTTGACATTACTTACTGCTTTTCCTTCCTTCCTGCACCTTGTAAGTCAAATCTGTGAAAGCCAAGTCCACCGGCGGTCTTTTCGGAAGGTGCGTCAACGTCTTATGCTGTGCTGGAGTGATGGTCACCTTCAGGCTCCCTTTCCTGGAGGAGATGATAGGTTTAGTGTCCGCGGAGCCCCTAAGGGACACCTCTTTGTCCATTGTCATCTTGCTTGCACACAATGGTTCCGAACACAACACTACGTCACAAAGAGTTGGCTGAGACGCGCGATAGACGACACCACCACGCACGCACTGACGATGTCGTGTCGAGCTCAACTCGAATGAGCAAGTGAAGTGTACTGTGTAGTGTACCTACCTACGAAGCGCGCGCGAGCAAGATACGAAGACAGGGACGGACGGTTGTGACGTAGTGATGATTAGGACATACTTCTTCGTGAACTTTGAGCGCGTTTACAGATATTTTATATACGTGTGTTTGGAACAGGTTTAGAGATAATATGCAAGATCATAAGCGGTGGAAGATGTGTGACCTAGGTAGGCTACTGTAGGTAGCCAAACACCACCAAACTGTAGGTAGGTAGGCATCTAGTAGGTACAGACATTGTCATGTGCGAAACTATCTAGGTACTCATAGCCACATTACCCGGCTTATTGTTCTGGTACCTGGGCTGGGTATCCAACACCAAAATATCACGACAACCGCCAGTGTGCTTTAGACCACACGACTGACGTAAAACTGTAGGTAGGTAGGTATCTAGTAGGTACAGACATTGTCATGTGCGAAACTATCTAGGTACTCATAGCCACATTACCCGGCTTGTTGTTCTGGTACCTGGGCTGGGTATCCAACACCAAAATATCACGACAACCGCGAGTGTGCTTTAGACCACACGACTGACGTAAAACTGTAGGTAGGTAGGCATCTAGTAGGTACAGACATTGTCATGTGCGAAACTATCTAGGTACTCATAGCCACATTACCCGGCTTATTGTTCTGGTACCTGGGCTGGGTATCCAACACCAAAATATCACGACAAACGCCAGTGTGCTTTAGACCACACGACTGACGTAAAACTTCTTTTTCAAAATATTAACTTATAAAATTGTTCAAGAACGAAATGAAATTACGAAAAATAATCAAACGAACTACTGACTGAGATACATAATATATTTCATGCACTGGCTATGAGAGAAAGAGAGAAAGAAAATGTGTACGCGCACCTCTCTACAGTAATATCTCTGTTGCTCCTACAGTAATATACGAAACGTAGCTTTCTCTCTTTATATCTTCACTAACTTATATCTCCCTTTTAACTTCCGTTCGCACTTTTCGTAACGCATTTACCAGCTTAATCCCCAAGTCAAGCGTGCGTAAAGAAGTTTTACTTCAAAAACGAGTGTTCTTTAGACCACACGACTAAAGTAAAACTTCTTTATCAAAATATTAATTTATAAAATTGTTCAAGAACGAAATGAAATTACGAAAAATAATCAAGAAATCACCGTTCGCGTCACGCTAGCAAACTCGCAAACAAACTACTGACTAAGATATATATATATTTCATGCACTGGCTATGAGAGGAAGAGAGAAAGAAAATGTGCGCGCGCACTGCTCTCTCTTGCTCCTACAGTTTGATACAGACAATAGGCCTGCACTGTGTCTTAGATATACGAAACGTAACTGGCTATGAGAGAAAGAGAGAAAGAAAATGTGTGCTCGCAGCTCTCTCTCTCTCTTGCCCTACAGTAATATACGAAACGTAACTCTCTCTTTCTATCTTCAATAACTTATATCTCGACACGCATTCACCAGCTTACTCCCCAACTCAAGCGTGCCTAAAGAAATTTACTTCAAAGATATTGTAATATACCTATGCCCACTATTGCCCACAATTAGCTTTAGCATTGTTGGTAAGAATAGGGATAAGAATGATTGATTACACCTACATACTTAGTTCTCTAACAATCACTAAGTATTTTAAATACACTAAATGCCTTGTTATTTTATCTATAATGAAATGACCTATGGCCTATTTAGCACAATATACCTACACAGTTTATTGTGCTGTAGCAAGTATGTAGTATTATTTTTTCTGCTAAACAAACAATAATTTATCAAAACATACTTGACAAGGTGAATGCATTTTCATAGAAGTTGGAATGTTATGATCAGACAATGTAGGTTGTATTGATATTTTAATGTTATGCATTTGTATTAGGTATATATATATATATATATATATATGGTATGTTTTGTCTCAACATCAAAATGATACCAGTTGGCTAAATAAATGAGCTTTGAACATTATGCCCGGCTTGTAAAGCATATTTACTAACTAAACATGTATAAATTTGACGAGGTATTTGTATGATTTGATAACTCCTTAAATCATATTTAGCCACTAAAATATGTTTAGGCATCGTTGCGCAAGTCGCCCTAAGTAAGTTTGAGGGTCAATGTACCAGACAGTCTGGCTAGAAAGTAGTGTTAAACTGAAGTCTCTAGTTAGAGTGAAAGTGCTCTAACAATATTAAGCCATCTACACACCAATGCCACCGACCAGCCTCAATATAACCAAATGTTCTATTATTTTCTAAAGTACCTACTAAGAATGCAGGAAACAAAAAAAGAAAGCCAGCAAGTGGAGAGTCCCATAAAGTAAGTAGAAAATTGCATGCTGTGGTTGCCTTTTATTGGGGGAGCACTTGAATGTTTTAACCCACTTCAAAAAAGGAGGAGGTTCTCAATTTGACTTTGTTTTTTTTTAATGTTTGTTTCCTCATAATAACTCATTTGTGAACCGATTTGGAATTTTTTTTTATTATTTGAAAGGATATACTTTCAGATTAGTCCCATAGAAATTTCATCAACATATCAGCATGTGGCCTATGCTGTCGAAGGCTTTTGAGTAATGGATAAATGCCATATAGAGGTTCTAGTTATACTCAATATATTTTTCCATAATTTGTTTTTTGCTTATTCTTTCCAGGATAATTTAAGAGAATAACTTGCATATATTTGACATCAAGCTAATGGGTCTATAGTTTCCTATGTCTTCCTTCTGTCCTTTCTTGAATATAAGAATATAGTGCGATGTTTTCCACTGTGTGGGGATTAGACCAGTTACAAGTATTTCGTTAAATTGTGGAGTAAGTATGGGTAGTTCTTCTGACATTAGATGGCAAAAATACGGGTTGGCATCACAAGGTAGATACCTATGGTGGATGATGATGATAGGTAGATCAGAATTGTAGCATTTAGTTACTAGACAGATATAAAAAAAACAATTTAACGATTCAGCTCTAGCGTTCGTTCGAAGCCTTCAAAGTAGGATAATAGGTATATGTAGAACAGTCATGACAACACAGATAGATAACGAAAGAGAAACTTTGGTGGTTTAGTTAGCTCATTATTGTCGACCAGTCATAATAAAATGTATCTTTAGTTAGTGCGCAAAGTATTTTAGAAGTAGCAAGCAGGACAGAAATGAGATCATATTTTCCAAATACGTTGCAAAATAATTTTCTACTTCGTTTTACGTAAGTCAGTAGGTACAAAAGAAAAGAACACGAAATGAACTAACCTCAGATTGTTAAGAATATTAACGTTATCCATTTCAACTATCTTATTATAAACATCACCAAGACAACTTTTTTACGAAACAAAACTTCGTCCAAAGTATAAAACGCACAATACGAACGACAGGACACGACGCGCACTAAAATAAAAGATATCAAAGTAAATCAAAGCAAAGCAAGCAGTGTGACCAACTTCAAATTAGAGAAGCTGCCCCGCTTACGCCAGAAAAGAAAACTGACAAATCCTGCCAAACTCTAGGCACAAAATGCCGAAATAATGCCGAAATAATATACAATTTAAAATTAATATTTACACACTTTTTTTTTGTATTTAGTAGCTTTATTTAAAATAATTGAATTCGAAGTAAATAATACTTAACTAAGTACTAAATTAAATTATACGTTCGTATTAGCATCATCGTATTACCAAAAAGCTTTCGACACGGTAACGCATGCTAGCATAAAGGAAAGCTTGAAAGAACAAGGAGTTATCGAAGTGTTTAAAGAGGTTATCAGAAGCATATACCAAAATAATAAAATCCATTAGTTTCGACAGAAAAAACAATGACTTAGAAATAGAAAGGAGAGTACAGCAAAAATGAAATAGATACTGGAGCCTAAAAGAAATATTAAAGGTGCCACTAAGTCTAAAAACTAGGATCATGAACTCAAGCCTACCACCATGTCTGACATACGGATGCCATAGTGAAAATAAGAAACATAATAATAATTAAATAAAAACTACATACTAACCAATAACTTAACTTACCTAACAATTTAAAACTCCTAATTAATAATGCACAAGTGTAAAAAACGCAAGAAATAAAAGTCTTTTTTATTTTATTTATATTAGCATCATATTCTTCTTGTTCAGTACCTTTATACATAGCTTTTGTCATTTGTTTAATCATTTATTTAGTTGGCTGGAATGAAACGCAGTCACCATATTCACTAATGCCTTGTTTTACATGTACACACGAAATCGCAAACAAAAGTGTGTCTTCGACTATTGGAAAAACCATTAACAGTTAAATATATAATAATATTATAAACACTATGTGCAGGACGCAAAAGTTCACAATTGAATGAGCTAAAGTCCAACAAGAGATGTTATGGGACGTCCCCAATACAAAGGTATTTGAGTAGACATTTTAAATCCTACTGCGTTTTTTTTCTCAATACTGCAACCAACTTACTTGAGGTTATACTGTCAAATCTGCCAGCATATAGCGCTATACTGTCAGATTTCTAAAACGTCAACCAAACCTGCCAGAGATTAAATTATAGGGCTAAACCTGCCAAAAAGGCAGAATCCTGCTACATATGGTCACACTGAAAGCAAGCTGAGCTGACACTTGTTTTTTTTTTTGGCTTGGATACTAGTTCTTGCGCCACAGCGCCATGTCAATCGGAGCTGAGATTTTTCCTAGACAATGCGAAATAATGCTTCAAAAGGGTGTTTCGTTCATTCATCTCGGTTTCGTTTTGATAGAATCTTACACAATGCTAATTTGACAGTGGATCTTCGAAATAATGAGAGGTTTTCATTCTGGATTTTTTTTAAAAAGTAGTTCCAGCTATCTTAATAGATGGTGCCGTCTAAACAAGCACCCGAGACATGCTCCATAGAAATTAAATTTCTAAACTTACCAAACTGGTACGCAGGTGAGCGAGCGCCACTTAATAGAATTCCTAAGTTATTTAACGATCATTTCTTAGAAATTGAATTTTTTGCAAGCTCACCCGCCTTGTTTAAGCAAGCAATCAATCAGACAATCCTGTCTGATTGTCTAATTTTAATTTAAAGCGACTAAGTTACTCATTACTAAATGTGAACCTGTATTGTGTAGGTTCGTAGGTGCCTAGGCACTTGCTTGCCTGCATAATATAGGTTCATCCATATATTCATATTTTTTGTACTTAAGTATTTGTATACACTCATGCCCACCATCTGTCTAACGTAATCTGTGGACAACGGTACTAGTTATGCCTGTAAGACATCTTGTAATAATTATTAAATCTAGTAATATTTATGCATAATTGTTTGTTGTCTCAAATAAATAAAAATAAAATAAAATAAAAACTATCAAAGTCGCAAACCCAACATCAAAGTTTCTAGAAATCATGTAGGTACTTAGTACATCTAAGTGGTCTGTGAGAACATGCTCACTCTGTTTTTGTTTCGTCTTGTGTGTGGCAATTTGTTCTTTTGTGATCGTATTATTTTTAGACCTGTGCTAGCCTAATGGAATCTGATAACCGATACACTGTATCTTGGATGGATGTTGATGGTTGTTCTGGCGAAACTTTGTTGCCTAGGAATACTGAAGATTATAGCAGTTTTCTTCAATATTCTTCTGGCAGTATCATATAAAAAAGAGAACTTTTAAGAGGAAAAATGACAAGTACTTAAGTAAGTACCTAATCCACACCGTACGTAAAATATCGCTAAAATAACTTACGGTAATTAGATCAATATGATGGCGTCACACGACAAATCATTTACACGAAAGTGAGCTGAACATATTAAAGAAGACTTCAATATGCACGAACTAGGAGTTACATGTTTAATTGCTTGTACCTATACATTTCGTTTTGTGAACTCCATCCTTATGAAAACGGTGTCGTCCGTTGTTTTCGAAATAGGAGACAACGCAAGGTTTAGTCATCTCTTTTATACATACCCTCCTGTTTATAAGCAATTTTAAATGATTTTGTTCTAATTCAAGTGTTGATTGATACGGCAATTGACATTGACAATTCACTTTCTTTTATACACAGACAAAACACACAAGTGCTTAATAGGCATAGAAACGATTACTATTTTTACATAATTTTCATATGATCAAATGATTAAAGTCAAAGTCAAAATGTTTTATTCATTAGAATCACATAGATCACTTTGAAACGTCAATTTTACTGCCTGTTCCTTCGCGACCAAGCCAGGAAAGAAAGTCAATAAACAAGGCTGGTTGTTTTTTTAATGATCCTTTTATAATACATAACAATACAGGAAATAAATTACCTACGTTAAATTGTAACATTTTGAACGAGTTGTAACAATTTCAATCCCAAGCTTCTCTATCATCTAAATAATCTGATATTGTATAGTAGGCTTTTTATAAAGATTTTGTATAATTGCGTTTTTAAATTTGTTAATTGTCAATTTTTGTACATCACTTGGGAGTTTGTTAAAAAAAGCGAACACCTTGCCCTTTAAACGATTTACTAACTTTATGGAGTCTACAAGTGAACACAGCGAGTTTATCTTTATTTCTAGTATTAAAATTATGATTATTGCTATTTTACGTAAACAAATTAATATTTTTGTGAGGATACATCAGATTTTCATAGGTGTATTGACAAGGGAATGTCATAATATTTATTTCTTTAAATTTATTGCGTAATGATTCTCTGGGGCCCTTAATAAAAATTGCACGAACAACTCTCTTCTGCGCCACAAAAACTGTGTTTATATCTGCAGCACTCCCCCACAGCAGTATACCATATGACATAATGCTGTGGAAGTAGCTGAAGTAAACTAGTCTAGCTGTGTCTACGTCTGTAAAAAGGCGGAGCTTTTTGACTGCGTATGCCGCAGAACTAAGTCTCTTCGACAACTTATTAATGTGAGGGCCCCATTGAAGCTTATTATCTAGGGTTATACCTAAGAATACGGTGGTGTCCACATGAGCCAACTCCTCGTCTTTGATTTTTATAACTGCTTTAACTTGTGTAACCTTTATAACTGCTTTAACCTAGTATAAATCTAACACACTTTGTTTTCTTTTCATTTAGAAGTAGATTGTTAAGGGCGCACTATACCTGGTGAGACGATAAATCGCTTATTGAGAAACAATGTTTTGTTCAACAAATTTAGTGCTTTCAATTTGTAATTCATACATGTTGCTAGAACGTCTGTGTTGTGAAAACACGATTCCACAAAATTTTCTCGATAGAAAAAAAATCCAAACGTGATTCTAAATTTATCTTACAACCGTTCTTATGCGATGAATTCTTCAAATTAGATCTTGAAACTGTGTACAGTAATTGTACACAACATAAATAAGAGCGCCTGTGTTTTAAATTTTCAAAATACCTTTTAATTTTACCTTTTTATGTTCTGTGAATGAAACCATTCGCTTCGGACAGCCGGTCCGCGATTCAGTCTGGCCTCGGCTTTCAGACGAGGTACCCGTGACGCTTGTCGCTCCAAACAATCACGTAATTCTTATGTAGAATTTATATTAATTTGGTTTTTGTAAAGACGTAGTAATGAGAAATAAGTACAACAAGAAAATGAAGGGACTGAATGATAAAAAAACCTGCAAACATATGAACCACAGTGATAAGCGTGGGTGAAATTTGAGTTTGGGCTGAGGTATAGTCATCTCTTAACATTGAACCATATTACGATCTTAGAGATTGCATTGTTTACATCGTCAAAATCGGTTTGAAAATTATTTTTTATTACTGCTAATTTCACATGTGAATAATCACAGACAATGGTTTTTCATTATGATGCCATCCTCATCATCAACCTATAGCAGTCCACTGCTGGACAAGGGTTTCTCGCAAGGTGAGGTGAGGTGCGCCATTGAGCCCAATCCTCAGCTCTTCTCATTCAATTCTTTCCAGCCACAGCGCGCAAATCGTCACTCCATCTAGCCGGAGGGCGTCCAACACTTTGCTTCCCTAGACGTGGTCTCCACTCCAGAACACGTTTACCCCAACGGTTATCGGTTCTGCGGCAGATATGACCCTCTGAGCTATGTCGATCACCTTAGTTCTCTATCGGATAACCTCGTTTCGGATTCTATCCTTCAGAGAAATTCCGAGCATTTTCATTTCTTGCTGAGCGCCTTTCAATTTGTCGACCAGTCCAACCCGATTGATAACAACCGATATACGATGAATACCTAAAGTGATTTCATTTGAATGAGTTTTAACAGGTTATATGCGAAGGAAAATAACATGTGTGTTTTTCACATGCTACTCGTGCAACGTTCCACCCCTAGCGTTTGCTGACGCAGCGCCATCTATTAGCACTTCTAAAAACATGGCCGTGAAAAGCCATCAATGAATGAATGAGGTAGCGTTGGCAGGAGGATAGTGTAGTCCATGCGTTAGCATCTTAGAGTTTATAGTGTAGTCGAGGGGTTAGGCAAAGGATTCGATACCTTCAGCAAAACAACGTTTCACAAATTTCAAATTCAAAGGAGAACGGGCATCCTGGTCTACAGTCCAATAAAAATGAGCAGCACATTTTCGAATTGGCATACAATAGTACATCAAAATATACTATTGGAACTTTCCCCAAAAGTCTGTCCGTTTTGAGTTACAGCCATGCAAACACCAGCATTTTTTGTTTTAAAGAACATAAAATAACGGTTTCACGATTACTATATCCATACATAAAGGCTCCTATACAATGCAGTAGCAAGAGCGAGAAGGGAGAAGAGCGATGTAAGGGCCGTGGGGAGAGGGATGCGTACGCGGGGGAGGGGAACGGTTGTGTACGCGCCGCGCCGGACGGCTACAATAATCAGTCGCATCGCATCAAGTGAGTGGCTACGTCACGTCTTGTTACGATAGTGCTGTGTTTGAACTTCTTTCTCTGTTTTTACTGACCCTGGCTTGCTTTTGGACCCTGTTTCTTTCCCTAATGTGTTAACTTTGGCTCGACTTATTGACTTTTGAACTGCCTACCGATAATGGAAGTTTTTCGAAACTGTGTGATGTGTCGTCGAGGACTTTACCGCGGACGGTACCAGCAGCATATCTTGGCTGATAACCTGCAAAGGGAACGACCAGAATTCGCCGCGTTTATACAACAACATGCTGTGTTGGAGGTTAGTTACCTTTTATTTTTATTATATTGAGTAGTTAGGCATAGGATTTATTTATTTTAAGTATTAATTGTTATTATTTTCAGGTGGTGTTCGACAGTACTCGAAGCTTGTGTCACCGATGTTGGCAGAGGACTGAGCGTGATCATAGACCTGCACAGCAAGCGGCGCGAGCGCCTGGTACATTGCACTCTCAAGAATACACGAGGGCACCGAACACTTCGGTGCATTGTATTTACAACAACTGTGCTAATATTACCCGTAATCATATACCAAACGCGATAAGAATTAATGTATTTTGTGAGAGCAAGCTTTTTATTCCTGATAGCGCTAGGGTGTGTACAGAACACTTACAAAATAATGAATGGAGCAACCTGCCGCAAATGTGTAATGTGACACATGATTTTAATGACGCTCAGTTTACATCGCTCTGTGACTAGATGAGAATGGCTGCTAACAACCAGCCCAGAATCGACTTCGAAAACAGAGGCACCTTGTCTAATGAAGAGATGCACTTATGGACTGGGCGCACTTACGATCAGTTCGAAGCTATATTAGAACAAACTTCGTCACTAAGTGAACGTTGTAACCAGCCTAGAACTGCATTAGGCATCTATTTAACAAAACTTAGAACTGGAGACTCTGATGAGAGACTGGCAACGTTATTTCATATGTCTCGTCGAAAACTAGAACGTTTTTTGCCTATAGTTCGAGAATGTCTGAGCAACGATTACGTTGTGCTGCATCTAGGTGTGGACCACATTACCAGAAATGATATCCTTCAAAGAAACTTAACAATTCCAAGGGCTTTATTTGGAAACGATGAAAACATCAAAGCCATAATTATATGTGACGGTACATATATATATATATTAACAAAAGCTCCAACTTTTTGTTTCAACGGCTGTCATACAGCTTACACAAATATCAAAACTTGTTGAAGCCGTTTTTAATGGTATTCACGGACGGCTATATATTAGATGTCAAAGGGCCATTTGCCGCTACCAGAACCGATGCCCAGATCATGAGTGAAATAATGAATAACGAAGATGAGCCGCTGCATTGGTTACTCGAACGTAATGATGCGTTTATCCTAGACAGAGGATTTAGAGATAGTTTGCAGGATATAGAAGCTTGTGGCTACGAACATCATGTGCCACCAACTAAAGACAGAAGAGAAAATCAACTCACTACAGAACAAGCTAATCAGTCTCGTTTGGTCACCATGTGCCGATGGGTGGTGGAAGTAGTAAATGGGAGATTTAAGCGAGATTTTAAACTTTTGCGTCAAAACTATTTTAATAAAACGTTGCCAAAAATGTTTGTTGACTTCAAAATAGCTGCAGCCATTCTAAACCACTTCCACGCCCCCATCGAAGATAGTTCACACGCAGCAGCCTTTTTGAATTCAATAAGAGCTAAAATACACATACCAAACACATTGCACAATTATGTGGAAGCAAAGAGATTGAATTATAGGAGAGCAGACTTCATGCGAATCGAAGCAAATGAAATAGAAAACTTCCCAAGGCTTAGTGAAGAACAAGTCATACATTTTGCCTTGGGAACTTACCAGTTAAAGCTCGCTCGATCATATTGTAGCGAGCACTTACAAAATGGTCTTTATATAATCGAGACGTATAGAGATAACGCTCTAGAAGACTTGGCACAATATGATATCAACGAAGAGGCTTGGCTATTACGTGGACGTATACAGTCTCGACATGTCCGAGCCAGGAAATATTTTTGTTATATATTAATCAATAATATTAATAACAATATTACACAATATTATTGTACCTGCTTGACAGGGCGACGTACTATAGGTACTTGTGCCCATGTACTGTCAATTATATGGTACGTAGGTTATGCCCGTCATGAAGGGTTCAATGAACCTGCATTGTTCCTTAACAGTATTCTATCGATGATGATGATTATGATAATGTTTAATAACATATTGTTTTGATTTTTTAAGAAGATGTTGTTTTTATTTGTATTACTACTTACCTAACTTAAATAAAATCATTACATTACACAAAATGTTTTTTTAATTACCACGATATTCAATGTTTGGCACTAAATATTATCAGATTCAATTTTTAGTAGAACTCAGATCGGACAATACTTAGAGAAATGCGACTTTCTACATATGAAAATACATAGAATTACCTTTATATTGACATATGACTCATTTTTATTGCAAGGTAGACCAGCTTCCATACACTTATGCCCGTTCTCCTTTGTTTAAATGCTAATTCAAATTCATGTTTGTTTATTTACACATAAATATAACTTTACAAAATTAATCTAAAACGCTATATCTAAAACTACTACAAGAAAAACGATTTCCGAGCGATTTCACTCTATTTCAAATTTGTTCTTTTGTGGAGTTATGTTATTATGAAAAATGTCAAAAAAAATGTTAGAAAATGAAAATCTTGAATGGAATGAAATCGTATAACCCTCATTTTCGTTTCGCCGTAGTCGGGTAAACAGAAAGTTCCAACTCTTAATGCGCGCACATCAAACTGACTGACAGACGGACGACACGACACTTTACGTCACGACCGACAGTCATTCCATTCAATCATTATTGTGTTGGTTGGTTGTTCGATGTTCGATTACGAAAAATAACTTTTCAAATTATACAAAAAATTATGTGAAACGTTAAGTTATAGTGCCTTACAAATCAGATAAACATTGGATCATTTCAATACTATTATAAAATGGAGAGTATACGAGTACGTTGTCTAATAACATATCAGTATGTTCCTGATGTTATTGTTCATTGTTTTTAATTTAAAAATATCATTTCAGAATTTTTCCGTATCGCTGATCAAAGGTTTCATAGACAGTTTACGAGGTGTTACTGTGCTTCTTTATTTAGATAAGGAAATCAATGAACGTGCTCTCAGTCGGTCACCAAAAATTGATGATAGCTCCAAACAGAAGCTGAAACAGGTGCCTATGGTGCAACAGTAAGTTTTTTCCAGAATTTTTACATTGGGCTACTTTGAACTTAATGGGTAAACAAACAATAATCTTTGATAAACACAACACTGTCTTTAAATACTATCTGAAATTACAAACGTGAAACTATAATAATAAACTATATAAACATGTTATTTTTTGCAGAGAATCAAAAGTACTTACTCGAGTATTACAATCATGCATTCTCAACGGCTTTATATTTCTACTAAGCATACTTGTTTTCGAGTATGCATTATTACCAGGTGTAAAGTACTTAGTAACAGTAGTGTTTGGCCACGATCCTGGAGTGGCCCATAATGTGTGGGCATGGATGCAACCATTCCTGTCTATGACATTCCGAATGATATGGGTGCTACCACTGTTTCTATTGAGTAAGCTGGTTAACAGTTTATGGTTCCAGGTAAGATGGAGAATATTATATAAATATATATAATTATTGTTGGTCAACGGCCAATCTTGGTATTTTTGCGTACAGAGACCGATTAGTTTAGGTACATAGTACATGACACTAAAAACTGGTATGTGTACCAATAAGATGGTACGCCAAAGAGATGGAGGGATGAGCTCACTAATTTCCAAGCAGACTGGACCATCTTAACGCTTGAAAGAAGTGTCTGGAAAGAATAAGGGGAGGCCTTTGCCCAGCAGTGGGACACAGTGGCCTGATAATAATAATAATTATTTTTCATTTTTATTTATAGTTGCATCTACACTACACTACATGATGAACACTAACACATTCAATTCTTATCACTAGTTACGTTACATTCCAAATGTCACCACAATTACAGACACAAACATCAATGAAAACATGACATCACCAAAAATACATATAACTATTATATTAATTTAATAATTGTAACATTTAAGAATTTCATTTTAGAAATATTCAAACACTGATAAATTATTTAAGGTTTAAAGAACTAAAAAAATGTTTATGCATGGTAGATAAAGTTAGGAATAAGGCAGGAGATATTTGACTCAAAATTAATAACTTAAAATGGCGTTGGGTGGGGTTGTTTATTCGAGGATAACATTCGAAGCCTTGATCCGATCATCAGTAACCAATTAACATATACTCCTGTTACTTATAGCTTGAATGAAACTGTAGGTTAAGTTATTGGATTGCATTTCGTGTCATTTTTATTAGTCAAAGATTATGAATAATATATTTTTGAGACTTGCGAGATCTCTGTGCAGGGCGAACCTCTAGTTATTATACATTACAGCTGCTGTGTGCACGCTCATGTCACGCACACGCCACGCGCACGCATTCGGTTTGCACCAGCTTTCATGTCCATAAACGTGTAGTAATTTGGTTAGAACTATAAAATGATAAACATAATTTCACTCTGTTTCAGGATATAGCTGACTCAGCATACAGGCATAGGAGAGGCAGGCCGCAGTTTATGTCTAGTGTCAGCAAAATTATTGCTGACTCACTGTTCAGTTTGCTGGTGCAAGCATTATTTTTAGTGCAAGTAAGTTAGTACTGCATCTGTACAATCTAAGTTACTTTGTAAAGATAATGTATAACATTATACAGGTAATCTTTAAAATCGTACAGAACACAAAGTTATATTTTTCCTGTATAAGCTGCGGTGTAGCAGTAGGTACACACGGCTACACATCACAACAGCTAAAACATGATGACATCTGTAAACCAAGAAGTACCTATCTAAATTTAAGCGTAAACAATGTGTTTCTTACGTTGGTTGATTTCTAATAAATAAATGATTATTGAAGTTATACTTCTTATGGCACGCTTGGAAAATAATGGGAATAAAATTTATACGATGCGCGCGCACACCGACATCCAAAAAGCAACATGATGGAGTTAGCTGACATCCGTCTCATGCGCGCGCACACCGGCAACCAAAAAGCGACATGATGAAGTTAGCTGATAACTGTTTCTCAAGTTTCCGTGAAAACTCATAACTATATTTATCAATTTATCATTCCTTTTACAAACAAAGAGTTGTGGCACGCGGGATGAAATCTTTAGCTATTTTTGTTCTGTTGCGCCAAAGAAGTATAACTTCTTACGCGCGTAGGTACATAAGTACACACACACGCACGTTTTTCTATAAACACGGGATACATCACGGACCAATTTATCGGTGTTACGCGATGCAAACGCGCGTGTGTATCGATCCAAACGCGCTGGCATTTTGCGTTTTTAAGCAGAACCTCGTCAACAGTAGCAAGATGGCGTCGGTCGATACAGCATTGATTGCATGCGCTTTGTTATTAATTTTTAAAAAAGGAAGAAGTAAAATTACCGACGTTTTTTGGTCGATTGCTACTAGCGTAGATTCCCCTCGTTGTGGGGGAAACCCGGCCCGTAGGGAAGGCGCGCGCGCTAGCGGTCGCATCAGTGTCGCGCGTTTGAATCAATACAAACGCTATACTAACGCGCGTGTGTATCGATACAGACGCGCCGGTGCCGCGCGTTTGAATCGATACAAACGCTATACTAACGCGCGTGTGTATCGATACAGACGCGCCGGTGCCGCGCGTTTGAATCGATACAAACGCTATACTAACGCGCGTGTGTATCGATACAGACGCGCCGGTGCCGCGCATTTTTAATCCATACAAACGCTATACTAACGCGCGTGTGTATCGATACAGACGCGCTGGTGTCGCGCGTTTGAATCGATACAAACGCTATACTAACGCGCGTGTGTATCGATACAGACGCGCCGGTGCCGCGCGTTTGAATCGATACAGACGCGCCGGTGCCGCGCGTTTGAATCGATACAAACGCTATACTAACGCGCGTGTGTATCGATACAGACGCGCCGGTGCCGCGCGTTTGAATCGATACAAACGCTATACTAACGCGCGTGTGTATCGATACAGACGCGCCGGTGGCGCGCGTTTGAATCGATATAAACGACAACAAACTGCTCTGTAGGATAAAAGCGCGCCTTCGACGGCGCGTTTAAAAAACGTGGTGTACACAGGCCCTAAGTATTATTAAATAAAATAAAATCATTACAAATGCGCCGCTGATTTACGTTGTAAATTGTTTATTGGGAATGTATCGATTACTGGATAAACGTTGAAGCTGCCGGTGTAAAACCCATCTCTAAAATCAGAAATACGATTCCGAATGAGTGTTTTAAATTAATGTCGCGCATAACAGGTTGTATTGTTGTTTTTTTGCAGAGTATGTTAGTCAGCATGTTACCAATCACATACATAGGCGAGCTCCTGTGTCTGGTCCACATGTGCCTACTCTACTCGCTATATTCCTTCGAGTATAAATGGTTCAACATGGGCTGGGAGCTTCACAAGCGGCTCACGTTCATAGAGGCCAACTGGCCTTACTTTCTCGGCTTTGGCCTTCCATTGGCAGTGCTGACGCAGATACCCCACTCTTATATTATAAGGTAAACTACTTGGAACTCGTATTTTATCGATAACCAGTTATGCATGCCATTGTTGGCAGCGGTGTTTGTTGTTTTCCTGTTATATTTTTATTCATACTTATTAATTTTGACTAGTTCCCAGTGCCAGTGCACAATGCTCGGAATTTGACCGGAATTAATATTTTAATTTCATGTTGTTTATCTTAATTTTAGCATTCCCCCCTCCCCCTCCTCTGTATTAACTTTAACTGCTTATGCCAAATCTCACAATTAAAATTAAATTTACTTATTATAAGTTTAATAGACCCACAAGATGGGCAGACGACTTGGTAAGAACCGCAGGTCGGCGTTGGATGCAGGCAGCTTCCAACCGCAGTTCCTGGAGATCAATGAGGGAGGCCTCGTCCTACGGCTGATATGATGATGATGATGATGATGAAGTTTAATAGCTGACCCGCCAGCGGCTTCACTCGCATAAAGACCAAAATAATTTTTCTTTAGAAACTTTGACACCACATTTTTATCCCATGGGACCTGATTTATGGGATAAAAAGTAGCCTATGTGTTTATCCAGGCTATAATCTACGTAAATACCAAATTTCATCGAAATCGGTTCAGCCGTTACGACGTGATTGACTAACAAACAAACCAATAATTAAATAAGCATCCAAACTTTCGCATTTATCATATACTAGCTGTTGCCTTCGACTTCGTACGCGTTACACGACTAATTAATAAATAAATAAATATTGCTGGACACAACACACAGCGCTATCCAGCACCAAACTAAGCAGAGCTTGTATGAGAACCATATAACTGATATAATACTGGCATACTTTTTTTTGTAAATACATACCTATAATATATAAAAAACATCCAGACCCGGAACATATATCTGTAGATCATGCAAACATTTGTTCCGCGGCGGGAATCGAACCCACTACCTCCTGCGGCTCAGCCGGCTGTTTGCCCACTGCGCGCCACGGAGGTAGTCAAGTGTGTAGGTAACTTAGAAATAAAGCTAAACTCGCTGTTGCAACTTGGCTTGACACACCGTTTTTATCCCATGGGAACTGATTTATAGGATAAAAGGTAGCATCCAGGTTATATTCTACGTATATACCAAATTTCAACGAAATCGGTTCAGCCGAACTAGGTTACTTTGACTATATGTGATATATATATATTGATTTATGTGTTGCCCGGTAGGTTATGCTATTTCGGGAATTCTTACAAAGGCAAGCATTATTTATTGAAACGGCACAATCTGGCGTTCATGTGAACGGAACGTGGTTTCGTCAACTGTACGAGTACCTACTGAATCACTCATAACGCACGTGATAGTCCGGAGACGATCTTATGCATAGTGAGATGGGTATACAGTCGCTTGTTTTCCTCTGTGTGGAACTGGAAAATTCTTGCAAATTAATTTAATCGCATTGTATCAAAATAACGATACCTACTTACGAAAATAGATTTCCGGTAGGTGAAGTAGAGTATACAAAGTTGTGTAGGTATATGGATATGGATTTTGACTAGATCTTAGGTAGTATTATGGCCTGTTAGGCACTAGGTAGGTAGGTATACTTTTTATTTCTAAATAATTACAATAACGGTACAGTGGGCGGTCATATAGCTTATAAAAGCGATGTGTCCCGGAATACCTTTGGACGGACAGGATAAACATGAAACTGTAGTGTAGTGCTTACAATCTCAGTAAAATTATTAATTGAAGAAAACCGGCCAAGTGCGAGTCGGACTCGCGCACGGAGGGTTCCGTATCTGTAAAAACGGCAAAAAAATCATGTCTGATGTATGGGAACCCCACTTCAATATTTTTTTTATTTTAAATTTAATTATTTACTTTTAAAGTGAATATATAACTAAATATTCTGTGAATATTTCAAGCGTCTACCTGTTGCCATTATCAATATCGAGCAAAATTCTTAATATTTATTTTATTCTGTTTTTAATATTTGTTGTTATAGCGCCAACAGAAATACATCATCTGTGTAAATTTAAACTGTCTAACTATCACGGTTCATGAGATAGAACCTGGTGACAGACGGACAGACAGACGGACAGACAGACAGCGGAGTCTTAGTAATAGGGTCCTGTTTTACTTTTGGGTACGGAACCCTAAAAACAGAAAACCCTACTCTTGAACATAACTACAGAAAAGAGGTAAATAATCTGTACCTTTTGATAACAGCAGGCATCATTTTGATACGTTACTCGATAGGCTTCGATACATTTTTGTTTCGTTGGAAATCCAATATGGCAGTTACGCTTGAACTTCATAGGTATAGCTTTTCACTCTCGTGATTGAGACAACCTCAATAAACCTCATTTATGAAAATCTGTCAAGCCGTTTAGCCTACACGATGCGCTAAATGAACAGACATTCATAAATACATACACCCCGAAAATATTACCCTCCTGCGCAGTCGGGGCATTTCGACAAGCGACGACGAGTGTGATTTTGTAGACGCTGTGATAAGTTTTATTGAATTCATTTAAACCTCTTAGAATAACTCCACAGAAACAAAGTACACCTGCGAAAAATATTCCTTTAAATTGTAGCCATATGTGGCTCCAAACAACGTCTGCGCTGTGAGTTTTATGAGCCAAGTGGTAGCGAGTGTGAAATGTTCGTCCGTTTGCTTCAATACTCTTGCGCTTGTGTGCGCGTCGGCGAATGTAAACGAACGAAACGTTTCAAACGGTTTGTTTGAAACTTCTCTGTTCTATGTGTAGTTATTTTTAAGTTTCTAAATAGCCCCTTGTTCTTTTTCCAGTGGATGCGTGTTCTCAATATTCTTCCCTGTGTTCATACTGAGTGGGAATGAAGCCACACCCGTCATAGGAAGGTAAGCAAATCTAATCCAATCAAAATGTTTTTATTCATTATAATCACAAGGATCACTTTGAAACGTCAATTTTACTGTCTGTTCCTTCGCTACCAAGCCAGGAAAGGAAAGCCGGTTGCTCTTTCTAATGATCCATTCTAAATTGTAACGTTTTTGAACGAGTTGGAGCCATATTAATCCCAAGCTTCTCTATCATCTAAATAATCCGATATGCTGTCGTATGCGTTTTTATAAAGATTTTGTTTAATTACATTTTAATATTTGTTAATTGTCAAGTTGTGTACGAGTTTACAAGTGGCAACAGCGAGTTTATGTTTATTTCTAGTTTTAAAATTATGATTATTACAATTTTGCTTAAACAAATAAAATTTTTGTGTAATATTCAATTCAACAAAAACAAAAGGGGGAAAAATCACGTGATTAAAGGACGACCTTATTAATAAAATTGTACGTTTTATTCTAGCGAATATCCACTGCGGCTATTCTCACCCGTTGTCGCCATATCCAACGGGATGTTCCGCTTCGTGCGACAAGGCGCTGAAGTGGTCACCCATCGGAACAGATGATGGTTGTATCTATATTTAAACATGCCAAGTTGACAACAGATATGGTGGCCTACGTTATAAGGGCAAGTATCCACCAAACCGGAGCGAATATGTTTAAAATAACTAATTTATGGTAATTAATTATGTATGTGTTAGTGGCGAGAGACATTCGAACGCGTTTTTTTTCATATTAAATGGATAGCACACAGGCAGAATAGCCTTCTGGTAAAATTTGCAGTAATTGAAGTCGTGGTAGGGCTTACGTACCTGCTTATTGCGGTTCCAAAGAGAATGGCGGGATCTGGCTTTAGATCGTGATAAGTGGAAGGAAGAGGGGCAGGCCTTTGCTCAGCACTGGGTCAGTAGGGGCTAGTAAAAAAAAATTACTGTGTATCCCTGTGTGAATATGCAGCATTGTCATTAGCGTTATTTTTTTTAGAAAACTACAGCTTTGCTAAATAAAAATCAAACTTCTTTTTCAAAATATAATTTATAAAATTGTTCAATTACAAAATTGTCCACACGTCTGTAGGTCGATCAGTCTATGTTCATTCTGGACAGACGCAACTCGCACTCGCATATTAACGTTTAAAAATATACGAAACGTAACTATCTCTCTTTCTATCTTCACTAACTTATATCTCCCTCTCAACTTCCGTTCGCACTTTGCGTAACGCATTCACCAGCTTACTCCCCAAGTCAAGCGTGCGTAAAGAAGTTTTACTTCAATATAATAACAATTTATATAATGTATATATGTTATATTAAGATATGTATGTGTGTTTTACAATTTATATATGTTTTGTATATTAGTTATATGCCCGTAGTACAAGCTTTGCTTAGTTAGGGGCTAGATAGCGTTGTTTGAAATGTCCAGCATTAATGTATTTACTGTATCGCAATAATAAGATCGTGCTACGCCTGCTGATGTAGTGATCATTATCACCTATCGATGCCTGTACCCGTAGCACTAGTGTAACTGCAGACGCGTTGCCCATCACTAAAACCTCTTAGACTTCCTTTACATTTCCGGTCCTCTTTAGTGGATACCAGCCTTTAGGACCGGTGTCCAGCAAAGAGAAGCGGAGAGCAGACGAGTGTAATCCACCAATAGTAACGCCACGTAATATGATTTTGATGTGATTCTATTGCGTGAGTTTACATAATATCTCCTCTACGCTTTTTTACAGGCAATAATAGAAACGTACAAGATGTTAAAACTTAATTCTACGGCCCATATAAACCTTAGTGACTAACGTACATATTATTTATAGCTTAAGCTTTGGTGGATACCAGCCTTTAGTAGTTCCAGAAGGTCTCAACTTGGCAAAACTTCGTGACGTTGTATTTATGTCATTAACGTCATTATACTGTGGAGGACTGTTATTGGTTGTAAAAAGTTTTGTAGTCATTTATTTATCACTAATTGTCAAATAATTTAAACTAAGAACTTCACTCAAGCGAGAGCCGAGACTCGAGCGTTGGTAGTTTTATGACAGCGTCCAATTTAAATACTGTTAAAGTCTATCCTAGTATGTCGATTCAATTTTGAGTTTTCTGGAATACAGAATATTAGACAGCTAAATTAAACAGTAAATTCAGTCTAGTTTACGTATTGAAAATATGGGTAATATTAGCGCTTTTAAATTTAGTCAAGATATATTTCAAGCTAAAATTGCGCACTCTTCTATCTTGTCTACTAAAAGTTTACTCACAGTTCGACGTTTCAAAAGTGATCCTTGATTGCAATGAATAGAGATTGTTTGGCTTTGACCTAATAAAGTAGTGGAGTGGGCAATTTAAAACTGAAAGATTTCTAGTTTGCCAACAGAATTAGGAGTAATGTATTGGATAAAATCATAATATTTTATAAAAAAAAAAAACTATATATGGTGTCTGTTTTTTAAAAAGCAATTTTTTATGTACTTACTTATTTAAAATAATCTTAAAATTATTTCGCGTTTAATCATTCTACACCTGCTAAAATAAACTAAACACTTTTTTGATTATAAATGATGCGTTTTTAACAAAGTGTAGGTACTTAGTAACTAGTGGTTCGCCCCGAACTGAGATCTCGCGAGTCTCCCAAAACAAAAAAAAAATTAGGGCAACTCGTGCAACGATGTCTAAACGTATTTAGTGGCTAAATATGGTATAAAGAGGTGTCAAATTATACAAATACATAAAATTTAAACATGTTTAGTCGCTAAATACGTTTAGGGATTGTTGTGCAAGCCGGCCTTAATCTTTGACTATACTATTTCCATTTCTTTATTTTCTCGATGACAGTTCTAATTTGATAATTGTAGTGTTGTGATCAAATAAGTAATGATATCGATCGCATATATTTATTATATTTTGAACTAAGACAAATACAACAAAAACATGCAAATATATTTTTTCAAAGTGGGAACATTCAATGGCCCACCGCCATTTTGTGTTTGTTTTAATATGTCACTCGCAACAAGACGGTCGTGCTAGTCACTACATTTCTGTTCGCTAAGTTTTTTCACATTATCCATACGTTACGTTGTGTATTTTGTGTTCCTCCGTGTCGTTATAATTATTTCGTTTCATTGTCGAGTACCTACCTGTACCTACTTATTTTACAACAGCTTCGAAAATTTTAGAGAAGTTGGCATTATCAATCAAGAATTAATACGTGTAACATCTTGTAATGAAATATAATATTAGTTAATAAATTTGTACAAAAGTATCCGGCAGTAGTTTAGTTTCTTACAATTTGTAAAAAAATATCGGGTCTGTTATCGTGTTACGTGGATCGATAGCTCCATCCCTATCAGTTTCTCCGACTTTGGTATAACCTTATATGTACGTGCGTAAGCGTCATATTTTTATAAAATAATGCGTATATAATGTAAAAAAGACGCTCGTTCAAGTTTTGACAGGAGCTGTCATCGAGAAAATAAAGAAATGGAAATAGTATAATAAAGTAGTGCCACGAAATGAGCAAACAACTTACTTGACCTACCATTTCAATCAAATTGCAGGTAACGAGAGTTCATGAAAATTGGTTCTTCTTTTTTCGGGTAGAAATTGCAGTTATTCTGGATTTCATACTTTTCCCTATTTTTGTGTCACTAAAGCTACACACAAACCAACTTTCAGCACTGTGGGGTCACTGGTGTACCCTGTGAATTTTGTCAAAGTTCAGTTTTTATCACGGTTAATAGTACTCACAAAGAGCTTTATTAGACGTGCCACTTGACCGGATAGTCACATTTTGTTTTTTTTTTACCTTTCTTGAGCCCCAATATCTCTTAACTCATTTAGTCACACCAAAATTGTGCCATCACTACCTACCTATATACCAAATTTCACGATGATCGGATAAAGCTTCGAAAGTTATCCTAGGACAAACAAACGTACATACATACAACGCCGATTTGCCCAAGTTGATTTAGAGATCTCGCTGCGCTCGATTAATAAACAAGTATGGGATAAATTATTGTTTAATGTGCTTATTGTCGTATATTCTTTAATAAAACCAGAGGTTTATTGGTTTTATCAAAGGGTACTTATATTGCTCATTGTGATAGTAATAATAGGTAACGCATGTGATTTAGAAATTTAAATTATTAATTACCCTACTGAATATTAATAAAAATGTATTGGAACCTGAAATTTGTTTACCTGAAATTAAATAGTACATACTACAATAAGGTATGAAAATATTCCAAGAAATTGTTTTAAAACTAGTTTTTGCGTGTGAATATTGTACAGTAATTTAGTTATAATCAAATGGTGGCTGGTTTAAGTCAGAATGGACACATATGGGAAAGGAAACAAGTGTTGAAAATGGCCTAAATTATGGTGTTTTAATCAAGTTTGGCGCTTATAGGCTTTTTGCTTTCAAAGTCAAACGCGATCTTATATACACGCATTCCTAATGGAAACATTTTATTACTCAATCTTTTTGCCCTGGATCGAATCATAACCACATGTAAAATATATAAGTTACCCTATTTATTTTTACATGAATTTAATATATAATGTATAAACAGATAAAGAGATGACACACGCTTGAATTATAAAGAAAGTTGACCTGGAAATGTAACTACACATAGAACCACGCGCGTGAAAATAGGTCATTTAATTGGAGCCATATATGGCTCTAAAGTACCTCCGCCCTGTGCATTTTATAAGCCAGGTGGCAGGCAGAGTGGCTCTCGGAAAAACCAAAATATGACGGTTTGTGTACTGAAAATGTCAATCCGTTAGCTACATTACTCCTGCGCTTGTGTGAGTACCGGCGAATGTAAAATGGCACCCGCGCACACATTCGTTGCTTTGTGGCCTACGTTTCGAACGGAAATTGTTTCATAACTTCTGTTCTATGTGTAGTTATTCTGAGGTTGTTCTGTAAGGGTTAAGCTCCCCCTTGTATACACGTGTCCTTATTTGTAATCTATATGTTCAGAATATGAACAATACAAAATCACACACACATCAAAAACCAGAATATGAACAATACAAAATCACATACACATCAAAAACGTCTAAGCAACACATAAAAATTTTGAATATTTTGTATTTTATAGATTTATTTTAAATTATTTTTAAATTGAATTATATTTCTATGTTGTATTTGTATATTAAACTCTAAAAATTTCTTAAAAAAAATGTTTATTTACAAATAATAGTTTGCTGTGAATCTGCATGGGTACAAATTTGTATTAAGTATATAATAATGGTAAAAATAAACAAAAACATGAATTGTGCGTTAAATTACAACCTTCTCCTGGCCATTTAAATTAAATATACTTAATACAGCTTGTTTCCTCCTCGGTCGGCAACGATTCTGCATGGAGTCGAGTAGGTTATTGCTTTCCTCCTGGGGCAATTGGTTCCAGTGGAACTTGAGCAGATTTTTTAGCTGTTGTTCCGTTAAAACCCCATCTAGATCGTTCAGGACCCTTCTCTAGAGCACATCCCACACATGCTCAATGGTATTCAAGTCAGGCGATTGCGCTGGCCATGGCAAAACGCGTATATTTTCGCCCTGTAGCCATTCTTGAGTCCGTCTCGCTGTGTGCGGAAGGGCATTATCGTTCATCAATGTAAACTCAGGTCCCAGTGTTTGTGAAAATGGACGCACATAGGGAGCTAGCACATGTTCCACATAATTTTCAGCATTCAGGTTGCCATTTATAAAAACGAGATCGGTTTTGCGGTTATTAGCTATTCCAGCCCAAACCATTACTGTCGAACCGCTGTATGGGTGGACTTCCTGGGCACATCTTATACGTTCAGTGTTTCCTGGGCGACGATATACCCTCATTCTTCTAGTGTCAGGTCGATATAGTACCCGGATCGAGATTCGTCGCAGAACAAAATTTGGTTCCATCGTTCTTGCGGCCATAGCACGGTATGCACCATTGAATAAGACGAACTCGATTTCCGGGACGGATCTGTGGGCATCTGACTGAACGACGTGCACGTAGACCATACTCTCGCAGTCTGTTTCGCACAGTTTGGGGACAAACAGCGGGACCATCAGCATTCTGTAGCCTCGATGCGATCTCATGGGCAGTCAGCTTTGGTTCACGTCTACATGTTACCTGAATGTATCGGTCTTGACGACAAGTGGTACTACGCCCTCGGCCTGGGTGTTGTTCAGAAGGATCACCTGTGTCTCAATAACGCCTCCAGAGTCGGCAAATTACGCTTCGATGAACACCGAAATGCCGGGCAACATAGGCTTGACTGTTTTCAATTTCTAGCATCCCTACAGCAATTTGCATCTCTGCCGTGGTAAGATGACGACGCTCCATTACACAGTAAAAACCCGTGGACTATTTATTCGCGACACACATGACAACCAATGATTAGGTCCTGCGGTTACTAATTTTTTTTCGTTGAATAAGAAATAAAACCGCATCTATGATATGCGACAAAAGAATGTTTTTATTGTTTAAAAAACATAATTTATTGAAAAAAAAAACTGCCAGTATTTACTTGTTTATTAATGAGGTTGACTATTCAAAGAAGGTTTGATATTCCATGAAAGTTTAAAACGAAGTAAAAAAAATAATACCTACTAAAAAAGTTGTGTTGCTTATACTTTTTTGATGTGTGTAGATCAGCATATCTCTGTTGTTCATTCTATGCTAAGGATTTAATAGAATATAAAACTATTATACCACACTTAAATTAACAAATCATATTTAAAACGATAGCGATAGTATAATTGGCAGTCTTACCGCTAAAAGCGATCTATTCCAGACAACCTTTGGCTGGAATGTATTTTACGAGAACGTGAAAGGACCGTCCTTTCACGTTCTCGTAAAATACATTCCTTTATATGATGTTTAAATAGGAACAGAATTATGCTTAAACTTCGATCGACTTGATCCGAGATCCTCGTGCGCGCGCATCTGTGTGCATGAGCCTGCTTTCGCTCGTTGTACTAAGCTAAGCTTTAATTCTGTTCGTATTTTGTGACACTGCTTCCAGTCCGATCACTTATCCTTTCACTATACGAGTAGATCCATCATTGTATATTTGACAAACATACCTACCTTGTGTGTGACTCATTTCAAGCAATTATACTTAGTCATAGTTTTAAATTTAAATTATTCACATGTATAAATGTAGATATGTATCAAGTTGTGATTGATATTATATATGACAATATATTTGATTAAACGGACTGAGTTATAAATAGCTTTTTATTTTGTCCCGGTAAATCTACCATGATATATGTATAATAGGGTTGCCACCTGCCGCTAGTTAAAGGGTTACCTACCAGTATAAAAAATACGGGTTTTATATATTTTTACGGGAGACAAATAAGGGCGCACTATACCTGGGGAGACGATAAATCGCTTATTGAGAAACAATATTTCGTTCAAGGAATTTTGTGCTTTCAATTTGTAATTAATATAAGTTATAGATAAGGATACGTGCTAGAACGCCTGTGTTGTGAAAACACGATTCCGTAAAATTTTCTTGATGGAAAAAAAATCCAAAGATGACTCCAAATTTATCTTAAAACCGTTCTTATGCGACGAATACTTCAATTTAGATTTTTAAACTTTATACAGTAATTCTACACAACATAAATAAGTGCACCTGTTTTAAACTATAAAAAAAACTTTTAATTTTACCATAAAATGAAAATATCTAACTTTTGCACTAATCAAACCATTCACTTCGGACGCCCGGTCCGCGATTCAGTCTAGTTTTGGCTTTCAGATTTCAGACGGGGTGCTCGTGACGCTTGTCGCTCCAAATGGTCACGTAATTCTTATTAGTAGAATTTATATTACGTTTTTGTAAAGATGCAGTAATGAGAAATAAGAACAAGAAAATGAAGGGATTTAATGATAAAAAAACCGGCAAACATATGAACCACGTCAAGTTAGGACATGCAGCGGCGCGCGGAGAAGGGGGGGGGGGGGAACTCAAGTTTGGGCTGAGGTATAGTCAACTCGGCGCGGTGGGTCGACGACATAAAGAAAGTCGCGGGCAACTCCCGGATGCGCGCAGCACAGGACCGGGAAGGGTGACGTTTACAAAGGGAGGCCTACACCCAGCAGTGGGTACTTATGGGCTGTGGATGATGGATGATGATAGTCAACTCTTAAAACAGCAATGTTTAATGAAGATAACCTATTTTTAAATTTATATTTATGGTTAGAAGAAACAGCTTTTAAAAGCTCTTCATTTTGAGAAGCAAATATATAAAAATCTTGCAAGATAACTTTAAATTACATTTGACTTGTAACTCCGCCTATTGCGGATAAACAAACAAATTAATCAACTCGCATCAGAATGAATGACATCCTAAACAAACTGATTGTCCTATGCACGCGCGACCGCTCCCCCTCCGCCCCGCCCCGCCTGCCTAATAGACAACATATAACCGCGCGCGCCAAACAAAGACGAATTCAAAAACTTTTTTCGTTTCGTTTCGCTAACCAGCTCCGGTTTAGTTTGTAAAAAAACACGGGAGCTTTAAAATACATAAAATTTAATTCGTCAATCCAATTAATGATTTTCTAATTTACGTTACAAAAACCGCTACAAAAGAATTTCCCCCTTGAAAACTCCGCTAAAAAGGTAACTCCTGAAAAATGCGTCAAAAAATTGTACCCCTTGTGTATATTTCCATAAAAATAACCCTTTTCATCTAACTTATCCCCAAATTTAGGGGGAAAACCCCCAAGTTGGCAACACTGAGCAACACGGCGCGGTGAAATCACAGGCTCGAGCGCTTCTACTTCATTTAAAAATTAAATATGCCCTTCTACAGAAAAAAAATATAGCTATCTGACGAATTTATTAATGATAATGGGAAATAAAACTTTATTGAAATATTTCTCATAACAAACGAATAAAATATGATGATTTTGAGGAAATTTTGAGATTTTTTTATCAAGCCAAGTCAATCGTGTTTCGATTTAGATATCTCGATAATCGGTATATTCAATAATCATTATCAATTAAAAAAATATGTTTTCTTAGTTTTATAACGTCGTAAAAACGGATTTCCGTCAGGTCGAATTGCCTATTTTGTCTACCATTAAGTCATAAACGGAGTCCGTACGAAGCCCGCTCCGCTCGCAGTGAAAGGTGGGCATAAAACACCAAAAATTACCACTTCAGAACTCTAGGAATATCTGCGTCAAAATAAAAACAAAACGATAGTCATAGTCATTTATTTTTAAAATACAATCAACACATTTAAATGTAGGTAGGTATAGATGTTCTATTCCTCGAAGCCCCATCGGCTATGTTTGTTGTAGTGTATCGCGTCGTCTTTCCATCTAATGGGGGAGGGGGGGGGGGGGGCAGTACTACGCTGCGCTTTCCGCGTACACGTGCACATTGCTTCATAATGATTAAAGTCAAAGCTTACGGGCTTAAATCATTGATTTATTATAACTGCGGGTTTCGCAACAACCGCTTACCTAAAACTCTTTAAAACGCGTTGGCGCAGCAGTTTGCATGCGCAGGACTGAGCGGACTTTGTGAAATAGAACAACTGTACGGTTTGAGTAAGTATACCTAAGATTAACAATTCAATTTTAATACAACGATATTAGGGGGCGTCCATTAATTACGTAATGTCGCGAGGTTTGGTTCGACCCCCTTCCCCCTACCCTTATCTCACGTGAGATTTTTCAAAATTATATTTCATAAGGTGTATGCGTTGGAATTATTAAAAAAACACAATTTTTATTTATGAATAGTATTCAAGATAAAAAAAACGTGATATTTGCACTCACCCCAACGTGAGGTTCAGCGAGATTCGGCTCGACCCCCCCCCCCCCCCCCCCCCCCCCCCCCCCCCCCCTGAACACCCAGCGTAATATTTTAATGGACGCCCCCTTTACATGTTAAAACAGTAAATGAAGTGATTTGATTGAGCACGGATAAAATGCACTCACTGCAAACATATTATTTAATTATTATGATAAATATATTCTCTAAACACATACTGTTCTTATTAACGCCATAGAAAAATATTTTATTACGCATGTTAAAACTTAACGTCAGGTACAACAATGGTATTATTAATTTGAATAACATATTACCATATTTAAAAAACAAATAAATTCAAGTGTGTGCGATTTTTCATGCAGAACTCTTATTTATTGAACGCTAAATAAAGTGACAGGCAGAGAACTGAACACCATTAGTCAGGGCTCCGTAGGTTCCTTGCAAGCGAAACTCTAAAATATGGCAAAATAAAAATACTATAGGTACTTATTAAAAAAACAAAATCGCTACATAAAATTGAGATCTTTTTAAACACAAAATTTGCCATAAATTACATGATAACTTATGAAATGACGATTTTCCATTATATAATAAAGCTATAACTAAACCATTGAGCAAATACTTGCTGCCAATTAATGAATTGTGTTATTTCATATGGTAACATCACTTTGCCTTCACTAGTTGTAAGTCAACATAAATTCCTATTTATATTTTGTCACCATCAATGTTACGCATAATCTGTGATTTAACATTAAAAAAAATTATGCAATCCTAATACGATAAATTAAAAACAATAATTCCAAGCACTCGATGTTAAAAAATGTAACGTATGATATCTGTTATTTATTACTACAAACAATTCTGTTATATGTTACGAGTACAGGCAAAACTCATAACCCGGTCAAATTTTTTTGACTGCAAAAATCAGTAAAAACTTGTTTTGACTGCAGTCGCCGCGCCGGTCAAAACTTCTTTTAACAGTTGGCAGTAGGTTATTAGGTACCTGTATATATTTTTTTAATTTATTATTGGACTATCTCGTCCAATAATCTCCTTCCTGCACTAAAAGAGGATTCCGTCTGAAGTAAGTTTTGACCAACGAAAACTAGATTTGACTGATTTTCGCAGTCAAAATCGGTTTTGACCGGTTATGAGTTGTGACTGTGACATATACACACAAAAGTCACAACTGAACCGCGTTACTAATAAACTCAGAATAGTTCATCTGTGCTTTCTTTTTGTTTTAACAAACAGTTTCAAATCCGATTGACAGAGTCAAAACACACTAACTGTTTCAATGTAAATGCGACTTTCTTTACCTAATACAAAATGAAGTCGGTTCCGCTGTCTGTTACCTTAGATTTTTTAAACTATTCAACGGATTTTAATGTAGTTTTCAGCAATAGATAGAGTGATTCAAGAGGTAGGTTTATATGTATAATACATACATAGTCGCTGCGAAAGTAGCTGTTTGTTTGTTACCTTTTCATAACTAAACGGCTGAACGGATCGTAATGAAATTTGGCATGGAGATAGATTATATCCCGGGGAAGGACATATTATGCTACTTTTTACTCGAGTGCGCAGAAGGAGGGTAGTGTTTTCATTGAAATAGCACGCATGCGAAGCCGCGGGCGGGTCAGCTAGTTATTAATATAGTAGAAATGGTTGAAAGTGTAGGTACCTACACCTGAATGACCATTAGCAACACTATTTAAACTAGGTCGCAATATGGCAACATTTTAATAACCTATGTTCATTGTTGATTCCCATTACCGTTTACCTAACTCGCTAAGCTATATAGTTATATCACATTATTTTGTTCAATGCTGATAATGCCTGATATTCTTACAAGTGAGTGATTAAGCTATTATTGTAATATCTCAATTATAATAACATTGTATTAGTGCGAGGCGAGACTAAGTTTGGCGCAGTGTTGCCAACTTGGGGGATTTCGGGGATGAGTTAGATGAAAAGGGGTATTTTTGGGGCATTTTTCAGGAGTTACCTGTTTTTTTGGGGAATTTCGAGGTTGGCAACATTAGTTCGGAGCGAATCGCACTCAGCCTGCTGAAGGTTCACGAATTGAACCGAAACATTGTCGATCGAAACACCGATAAAACGGTGAATGATAAATGCCATATTTATAATAATGATTGAAATAAATCATCAGTTTCTAAGTATAGATATTGTAATACATATATTTGTTTATAATACGCGAACCAGCACCATTCCTACAGCAGCGCCCACTGTCAGGCCGATGCTTAGAAACGTCGCTATCACGGACGAAGCTTTTTCACGCTCGTGCATTTCTACTGATCTGAAAATAACAAAATAACATTTGTAATAGATACCTCTTTATTGTTACACCAAATAATAATTACTTAACTAAAAAAACTTAAAGAATAATACGTGGTGGTACAACGGACGGCCTTATCGCTCAAAGCGATCTCTTCCAAGCAGCCCCGGATCTAGAATTGTTCCCAACCGGGGCAGAAACTTGATGTGGCGCCCCCTCCAAATCAAATGAACAGCCAGGTGAGCTATGCAGGTGGATGCCGAACGCTTTTACAAAACAAGTTCTTTTTCGGTTTCCGTACCTCAAAAGGTAGAAAAAGGAACCCTTATAAGATCACTCTCTCGTCCGTCTGTATGTCCGTGTGTCACCACAGATTTTCTCAGGAACGGGTGGACCTAGCAAGTTGAAATTTATACCAGATACTGAGGTCTATAGTCCTTATTAGGTGTATAAAAATCAAGGTCCTGCGTCAACACGATAAAAAGATATGGGCAAGTTTAGATTTTCGCGAAAACTTGTAAGTATCACAATTTACATTAATTTTCAACTTTTTTATTTTTCAGAATTTTCCTTTTATACTTTGCTTCTAACCAAAATTGTGAATCGGAAGTATTCTATAGGTTTTGGGTCGAAAACTTATATGGCAGTTCCCGTTGACCTAGAATCACGAAATTTGGCAAAAAGTAAAGGCAAATAAAGGAAAAAATTCCAAAAAATAAAAATAAGTTGAAAATTAAAGGGTGTCCCCATACATACCTACATAGTTGACGCCAATTAAGATACTCCTCTGAGTTGTATGGGCGCTCATACAATTTAGAGGACTAGCTTAATCGGCACCAACCTCAAATAAGGTAAATAAATAAAATTGTGCTATTGAATAAAATACATATTAAAATGAGACTTCCATAGACATGATTTTTTTGCCGTTTTTATAGATAATGGTACGGAACCCTTCGTGCGCGAGTCGACTCGCACTTGGCCGGTTTTTTTCAAACATATTTTCGAAGATGAAGCTGGCGCCCCCTTGAATTCTTCGCCCAGGGCAGGTGCCTCGGTTTGCCCCCTCCCCCCGTTCACTCTCGCAACCGCCGTGCTTGAGACGGTGGACAAGTGTCTTCTTTCTTGCGAAAAATTACTCAACCCTTCTCTACAGTTACTGTGCTGGGCCTGCAGACCACCATTTCAGATAAGCTATCTGAGTACATTGACATAAAGAATTAAATAACCCGTATGTGGATTGATTACAAAAAGTTTCTATAAGACCAATAGTAATTTCTAATACTGCACTTAGGTTCTATGCAGAAGGCACTAAACACTTGAATAATTGTAAGAAAATTCTTACAAACGGATATTGCAAGTCCATCCAATTATTAGTTAGATACTGATATGCACTTGGCTTTGCACGCCTTGACGAGGCAGAATGTAAAGGAGCTTTTAAACATTGTTTATGTATATTTAACCAACATTCTTGCAAATAAATGATTATGAATTAGGGCCGTGCACTTCAGCAACTCCTCCGGTTACTATAAACCGAGTGTACAAAAATACAAATTTACACGTAGATCGTATCGGTACGAGCGTAGATTCAGCCAGACAGCGACTGGCCAGACAGAAGTTACTTTAGTAGTGACGTAGCGTAGTAGGTATTAACCTTATGTGCATATATGTATATTATTCCATGTTATTGTCAAGTGAGCTTTTGTGTAGTTATGCTCACATTATTATTAGTTGTATTGTTACTATAAGTGAAAATCTATAATTAGCTCTCTGGAATTATTACTGTAATCTATCGTTAGATGAGATAGCTGTTGATTTTCCAATAAATTAAATAAAACTAGCATTCTGTTAATAAAACCGCGTCCGAATCCGTCCGTCCGTTTGGGAACTGCGATGCCACAGACAGACAGGCAGACAGACACACAGGCATACCTACACGTCACACTTATAACAGTCCTCTTTTTGCGTCAGGGTTAAAACGAGTAATTATTTATTCTGAAGACCAGCTTATTCAAGCAATGTGTTGCCCACCATGACCTAGATACGGTGCCAAGATATGGACGCTCTCGCTGGAGGCGGTGTACAGGTTAAGAGTTGCACTGAGAGCCATGGAGCGTACCATGCTCGGTATCAGACTGTTAGATCGAGTTCCAAACGTCGAGATCCATAGACGAACGAAGGTTCATGACGTTGGGAATTGAGTTATGAAGCTCAAATGGTCTTGGGCTGGACACTTGGCTGAATAGTGACCGAGGAGCGGGTATAGAAGGGTAGGACGTCCAACAGCGAGATGGGTGGACGACATCGTAAAGATCGCGGGCCGTCAGTGGGTGAGACTAGCGCAGGATCGTGGTGGATGGCACAAACTTGGGGAGGCCTATACCCAAGAATGGGTGAAGTCAGGCTGTGGATGATGATGATTATTTATTTAGTATCGTACACAAAACAGAACACAACCAGTAAAGACAATCATCATCATCATCATCAGCCGGAAGACGTCCACTGCTGAACATAGGCCTCCCCCTTAGATCGCCACAACGAGCGATTGGTAGCCGTTTGCGCCCAACGGCTCCCCGCGATTCTTACTAGATCGTCGGTCCACCTTGTGGGGGGCCGGCCTACGCTGCGTCTTCCAGTCCGTGGTCTCCACTCGAGAACCTTTCTTCCCCAACGGTTATCGGTTCTACGAGCGATGTGGCCTGCCCATTGCCACTTCAACTTGCTAATTTTGAGAGCTATGTCGGCAACTTTAGTTCTTCTGCGGATTTTCTCATTGCGGATTTTGTCACGCAAAGAAACCCCGAGCATAGCCCTCTCCATAGCTCGTTGAGCGACCTTGAGCTTGGTCATGAGGCCATGAGTAAAGGACCACGTTTCAGTGCCATAGGTCATCACTGGCAACACACACTGGTTGAAGACTTTAGTCTTCAGGCTCTGGGGAATTTTGGACGAGAAGATATCGCGAAGTTTCCCGAACGCTGCCCAGCCGAGTTGGATTCTTCGTGCGACCTCTTTGTCGAAGTTGGACTTACCTAATTGGACAGTTTGTCCTAGGTATACATATTCGTCGACAACTTCGAGAGTATCGCCCCCAACAACTACCGGTACGGGCGCAACATGGATATTTGACATGATTTTCGTCTTATCCATGTTCATTTTAAGACCCACCTGTTAGGAGACCCTACTGAGGTCGTTGAGCATGGTACCGAGTTCCTCGAGCGATTCAGCCATAATGACTATATCATCGGCAAAACGAAGGTGAGTGATGTATTCGCCATTGATATTGATGCCAAGTCTGTCCCAGACCAAGAGTTTGAAAACGTCCTCCAATGAGTTTGTGAACAGTTTCGGAGAAATTACGTCTCCCTGTCTCACGCCTCTCTGCAATTGGATTGGTTCCGTACTCTGGTCCTGTAGACGGACTGACATAGTGGCGTTACTATACAAACACTTCAACACTTCGATATACCTATAGTCGATTTGGCATCGCTGAAGAGACTGCAGTACCGCCCAGGTCTCGATTGAATCGAAGGCTTTTTCATAGCCGTGTGGTCCCGGCGTAATAATAGGGCCACCCCTTCTCATCCCGCGGGAGCCGTGTGAGCCGGCAAAGGGAGTTGTTCCAGGGAATGGGCAGCAGCATTCTTCTGTGTACTAAACACCAACCACTGCGATCACCAAGCCGCCTGCCAAGCGTGGTGATTATGGCAAAACCCCCCTATGACAGACACAACACACAAACGGCCCCCAGTCCCCGGCGGCTCCGTCATCCCTGGAAGTGGTAGCAACCAGGGCAGTGGCAGAGCAGGGGGTGCTAAGAATCCCCGGCAGCGATCCAGCTACCACCACCGACGACTGGACCTGGCAACGTACAACACACGAACGCTCAGGGCTGACGAGAAGATTGTCGAGCTGGAAGAAGAACTGAGCAAGCTACGTTGGGACATCCTAGGATTGTCGGAAGTCCGAAGACAGGGTCAGGACACGATGATCCTTAACTCCGGTAACTTGCTCTTCTACCGGGAGGGAGATCAACTATCCCAGGGTGGTGTCGGGTTTCTCGTCCGCAAGTCCCTCGTTAACAACGTGACAAAAGTCGACAGTGTGTCGAACAGGGTAGCATACCTTATACTCAGAATTACCGAAAGGTATTCGTTGAAGGTCATACAGGTATATGCGCCGACCTCGACACACCCAGACGATGAAGTGGAAGCAATGTATGAGGAGATCTCCGAGGCCATACATACTTCCAAGACTCATTTCACGGTTGTAATGGGGGACTTCAACGCAAAGCTAGGCACAAGGAAAGACGATGAGCTGAGAGTGGGGCCATTTGGATTCGGGCGGCGGAACCGAAGGGGCCAGAGACTGGCCGACTTCATGGAGAAGGAGGGCCTCTTCATGATGAACTCCTTCTATGAGAAGCGGCCAGCCAGAAAGTGGACGTGGATAAGCCCCGACGGTTTCACTAGAAATGAGATAGACTTCATTATGACGACCAAGAAGCAAATATTTGATGATGTCTCTGTGATCAGCAGGGTGAAAACCGGGAGCGATCACCGCATTGTTAGAGGCACATTGAATATCGATGTTAAGCTTGAAAGGGCACGTCTGATGAAGTCTGCGCTCCGTCCAAATCCTGCCCAAATCCAAAACCCCGAGAGCTTTCAGCTAGAACTGCACAATCGCTTCCAGTGCCTAGCCAGCTGCAATGATATTGACGAGATAAACAACGGGTTGGTGGAAACTGTCCAAGCGGTGCGATCTAAGTTCTTTAAGGCCCCCCGCCGAACTAAGCACCAGAAACTCTCAGATGAAACCATTAAGCTAATGGAGGACCGGGATGAAATGAGATTGCAGTCTTCAGCTGATATGTCGGCATACGGCGTGCTTAATAGACGAATCTCGAAATATATGCGACACGATCTGCGTACCTTTAATACATCTCGTATTAAGGTCGCAATAGAAAGGAACAAAGGTTCAAAAGTGTTTGCAAAGCATTCGTCTATAGGGCAAAGCCAAATGACTAAGCTGAAGACCGACAGCGGCACTATCATTTCGTCGAAACCGGAGATTCTGAGAGAGGTCGAAAAGTTCTATGGACAGATGTACACCTCAACACAAAACCACGTTGGTCAGTTGGCTCAGGACACCAGAGCCAAACTAACCCGACACTATACCGAAGACATCCCGGACATCAGCCTGTACGAGATTAGGATCGCTCTGAAACAGCTTAAAAACAACAAGGCACCAGGTGAGGATGGAGTTACGACAGAACTTCTGAGAGCGGGTGGAAAACCGGTACTTCAAGTCCTCCAGAAGTTATTTAACTCCGTCGTCCTCGAAGGAACCACGCCAAAAGCGTGGGATAAGAGCGTGGTGGTGCTTTTCTTTAAAAAAGGTGATAAAACCTTATTAAAGAACTACAGGCCCATCTCGCTCTTGAGTTACGTTTACAAGCTGTTTTCGAGAGTGATTACGAACCGTCTCGCACGCAGGTTCGATGACTTCCAGCCTCCCGAACAAGCCGGTTTCCGAAAAGGCTTTAGTACCATAGACCACATCCACACGCTACGCCAGATTATACAGAAGACCGTGGAGTATAATCGGCCGTTATGTCTAGCGTTTGTGGACTATGAAAAAGCCTTCTGTAAAGACAATAGGTATTAGGAAATACAAAGGTTATGAGCTAAATGGTATCCTACAAGTAACTTGTTTACAAAAATATAACCGACTTAATAACAAACTACTGAATTGATTTTGATGCAATTTCTATGAGACCAATATAAAAGTATATCATTTCAAATAAAAAAAGAATTTAACAAATCGGTTGATAAATGACGGAGTTCTGAGGTAAACACAAAACAATTATGCGTCCCTATAAAATTTGAGGGTCGCCCTTGATTTTTTTGGGATCCCATCATCTGATCTGATGATGGGATCCCAAAGTATACCCTTATAAACAAAAAAGGATTTCTTGAATCGGTCCGCATATTCGAGTAATCGAGGAAAATACTTAAAAAAAAAAGATTCGGACGAATTGTAAGCCTCCTCCTCTTTTTGAAGTCTGTTAAAAACAAGAAGAATGTTAGCTATAGGTATATAATAAAGTAGGTATATACAGTACTCTCACCTTGTAGCATGTATCATAACAAGGTTGGTGAGGTAGCCGTTGGTGAACGCGAAGATAATCATTATAATGATGTACTCGTAGTCCCAAGGGAAGAGGATGGGCAGGTGCTTCCGCGGCTGCGCGTTGCACACCATGAGGATCGGGACTCCGATGATGCGCAGGACGCTCGCTCCGGCTATTATCCATTGCTTTGTGGGCTGGGGAAGAACGTCGCGTCGCTAATCACTAATTACATACTAGACGACGCGACGTTACTTGATATTGCTTAAGGTAACATAGTAATCACATCACACTAATATCATAAATGCGAAAGTTTGTTTGTTACTCAATCACATAATAACGGATGAACCGATTTCGATGAAATTTAGTATGTACGTAGATTATATAACCTGGATTACTAGGCTACTTTTTGTCCCATATGCCGTTGTATATATGTATGTTTGCTTGTCCGAGAATAACTTTTGAAGAGTTGATCCAAAATAGCCAGGTAGGGATGGCACAATTTTGGTGCGACTAAATGAGCTAAAAATATTGAGGGGGGGGGGGGGGGGGGGGGGGTTTGAGATATTGGACCAGAGTGCTGAAATTTGGTATTCGTGTAGCTTTAGTGACACAAATATAGACAAAAGTCTGATATCCAGATTCACTGCAATTTGTACAAATGAAAGTTAAGGTCAAGTAAGTTGGATAGGCATTTCGTGGCACTATTTTGATAGTGAAAGATTAGGCGAGATCTGAGTTCGGGGGAAGCACTAGTAATCTACAAAACGGCGGTTAATTGTAAGATAGATGATTGTTCTTTGTGTGGATAATATTAGAAAAGTAATAATTAATGTTTATATGAGAGTAAGTGAGTCAAATATATTGCTTATCGCATAATAACACGTGTTCATGATATCGTTGATATAATACTTATTCTGTAAACAACCTAATTACCATTATAGGAGAACAGCAGAAAAGGGGTCAAAATATCAACTATCGAGGATATTATCAAGGCACCTATGTACCTACTTCTTTACATAGCATAAAATGAAGTCGCTGCCGCTGTCTGTTCGCTTAGATCTATTAAACTACTCAACTGATTTTAATGCAGTTTTCAGCAATAGATAGAGTGATTCAAGAGGAAGGTTTATGTGTATAATGCATACATGCGAAACTGTTTGTTTGTTACCTTTTCATAACTAAAGAAATTTGGCAAGGAGATAGATTATATCCTGAAGGACATAGGATACTTTTTACTAGAGTGCGCAAAAGGAGGGTAATGTTTTTATTGAAATACCACGCATCCGAAGCCGCGGGCGGGTCAGCTAGTATCTAATAATTTCTAGTCCGAAACTAGGATTTTGTATGATTTTGCAAAACATAAAACAAATGTAAAGTAACATAGGAAAAAAGAAAGCAGAAAGGTTCTCTAGCGGAGAGCGCGCTCTGGAAAGCGCAGCGTAGGACCCCCCCTCTAGATGGGAGCTGTTGGGTGTCGCACAAGATCGGACGGTCTGGGAATCTATGGGAGAGACCTATGTTCAACAGTGCAAGTGCTATGGCTTATATGATATGTAACCTACGACTATTTGCGCAGAGACACAAAAGCTCTAGCACGGATTATGAAAAATAAATTTTCCCTACCAAAATTTGTAGGGAAGTACGCACTCTTTTCTAAGTATATTTGTACCTACTTTGCGATACCAGGTACTTATTTTGACGATTGGCCTAGTTACTGGATACTTTCTTAATGGATTTCAAGATATTTTTAAATTAAAACAGATCTTTGTCTGGTCACCACAATGCGTGTAATGGCGTATATACTTTGTACAAAATTCGAGAAGCGGGTAAACGGAACGTTAATAACCAACCAATGGAAATCAGTTTTAAATAATCACGTGATGATGGCTTGCGTGGATTGGTAGAATATCAACATCGTAAGGAAGAACAATTGAGCCTTGAGTTTAGCGTACCTAGAGTAATCGCGAACAATATTATATTTATACTAATATTATAATTTCGAAAGTACCTATGTCTGTTTATTTGTTACGTTTTCACTACTAAACGGCTACACCGATTCCGATGAAATTTAGTAGATATAAAGTATATATCTAACTAGATTATAACCGGGATTGAGACTGGCTACTTTGTATCCGGCTGCGCAGCCGGCTTGCGAAAGCTTTTATTAACAAACCACGCGCGCCAAGCCGCGAGCTGATGCATGTTATCCCACTAATATTATAAACGCGAAAGTTTGTATGGATGTATGTGTGGATGTTTGTTACTCTTTCACATAGTATGAAATTTGGTATATACGTTGATTATAACCTGGATTAACACATAGGCTACTTTTTGTTGACAAACCACGCGTGCGAAGCCGCTGGCGGAAGCTAGTCTGTAATAATACTAAAATACTATGGCTACATTCGAACCAGATTGGTCAGAATTGTTTATGGACCGCGATGGATGGAAAGGAGACGGAGGGACTTCCCAGCAGTGGAACAACTTTGCTAAAATAAAGAAAAAAATCTTACCCTCAACAGAAATCCTGCTACGAGACGTCCAGAGTAGTCCCCGCAGTTAAAAATCAAGTAGTTCACCACGGGTACGAAATATATTTCTGAAATAAAACATTAACCGTGTATAAGTATGTCACAATTGAGCTAAATTACCTAGATAATTATAGAATGGTGCGTGCGGTAGAGCACATCCAGTGGCTCATATTCAGAGCAGAGACGTCGCGTCGGCGTCGGCGACAACGGTCAGCACGCACCAGTTAGTACTGGCTCGTGCGCGCGCGATGCAACACTGATGCCGCCCTTTCACGCATTATCGCATACAAATCATCCCGGACGTACTACAATATCCAGGGGCAGACCCAACATCCCACACTGAAGCAATTATTATATTGAACTCATAAGGCATTCAAGGCTTTCTACAGATGCCTCATACCTTCTAACGAAATGGCTGTTTGCTCGAGCAATTATGCTTGGCTTAGAGCTTGTCCAGAAAGGGTGAATTTGCCGCGTTTCTCTCGCGCGTATTGTGCGCGGCCGTTGCGCCCAGAAGGAGCGTACCAACGCGTGAGCGTTAAACAATTCAGTATCAAAATTTTGTCGCTCTGCTCTTGATACGTGCATCCGCTCTGAAGTTCGTGCGTAATCTGGACGCGACAAGGCGTCTCTAATATCTTAGTACTTCGCCAGACTCGGCTCGTATTTTACATTCGCGCGATGCTTGTGGACGCAGTGTATTGGCGCAGTGTAGTATCTCGCCAACGCGCGTATCGATTCGCGGTGAATTCGCCCCTTCTGAACAAGGTAGAGGCGCTAGATGCCGGAGTGCCGCTCCTATCACTAGATTCGCCGTAAAATAGCATACCTCGATTTATGTTGTTGCGCCATATATTAATGCCGCCAAAAGAACGACGAATGAATTGAATTTTGTAAAAATATTAAAAATTGATAACGAGCCCTCTATTTATTGACTTTCATTGTATCAAAAATGATATGCGGGTTGTTTATCAAATAGTATTTGTATTCAATTAGTATTGATTTCTACTTTTTTTCATATTTCAATGTTATGTCAGATGGAAGTCTGACGGTAGTCATAAGTAGGTAGAGTCTGTCAAATGAAAGTAGACCCTGAAAAATCGCGGCAAATTCAAAAAATATCAGCGTGGCAACATAAACATCTCATTTTCCCTAATCTGTTGAAAAAAAGTCAAGAGTACCTACCTTGAACGACGACCTATTTGAAGAATATCAAGAGAGTGACTGAAACGAAAGAAGTAAGTCAGATTCATGGGAAATGGTAATCCGTGGTTCCTGCCTATTTTTCCGGTTCAGAATGACAAAACCTATAAAATAGTTCAATATTATTAATCTGCAGTTGATAAGAGTGGGTTACAATTCGTAATTATTATAGTTATTTATAGTACGTGCAAATATTATTTTATACCACCCTAAATTTACCCAGCTGTAGAACATAGCGTCCGTAGGCACATTAGTATTGCCATGTAAAAAGTTAGGTTAAAAAATGCGAGTGCCTAGTTTCGTTTGACAGACTCCATACATTATAAAAATGCAAAAGAAACAGTGAAATGTTTACGATAATTTCTTACACGCAAATAATTTACTAAAGAAGAATGCTTTGTGTTACACTTAGGACAAACCTTCTAAGGTTTTTAAGTGTATTTATTTTGTAATTGATTATAAAAAAATTTAGAACTATATTTTGCTTATTTCTAAGTTTTATAAAACGTCAATACCTAATAGATCTATTCAGATTTGTATGAGCTAAATTGTATTTTGTTCGAGGTGACACCGCTAGATCCGGTTTGGTGTAGGTATACAGATAGGACCGCGGTATCCGAAAAAGATAATAACCTAAGAGTCTTCTAGAGCTCGTACACACACTTTATAGAGGTCCCAAACATTAAATTAATCACCTAACTATATCACTAAGGTTAAAAAACATGATAATTTGACATCATCTGATTTTATCCATTAGGTAAAAATTAATAATCACCAAGAAAACAACGTTCTCAACAACTTAAAGTTTTAGTATTCCAAAGCTTGTACTTGTACCCAACACCTACCTATTTTGTCCCATTCCTGCAATAAGGGTGACCCATCATTTACTATTGATATTAAATTTACAGAATATTTATACCCCAGTAAATAATATTTTTTCGCCACGGAGGTTTTAAAGATCTCCGTGGCGTAGTGGGCGAATAGCCGGCTGAGACGCAGGAGATCGCGGGCTCGATTCCTACCTCGGAACAAATGTTTGCACGATCTACAGATATGTGTTTCAATTTAATTTTTTACAATTTCTTTATTTGTGAAACGAAGTTATTAGAGATGTTACACTAAGTTTTAAGTGCGCTGTGATCTGCACTAGGCGTACAAATTTGAACAAAAAGTTAAATTTGCTAAGTTTTAAATTGCTTATAATAATAATAATATATTAAAACGAATGAAATGAAAATAATGTCAATAAAAATCGGCCACGTGCGAGTCGGACTCGCGCACGAAGGGTTCCGTACCATTATCTAAAAAACGAGCAAAACAAAATCACGTATGTTGTATAGGAGGCCCCCTTAAATATTTATTTTATTTTAATTTAATTATTATTTTTTAAAGTGAATATAATAAGGTTGGGGAAAAAGTCTTTTCGCATTATAGTATGTATGAACTTGTAATAAAATCTCTTTGGCTATTTGTATCTGGCTGGTTTTGGTATCATTCAAAGTTTAAATTTTAAAGAAGATAATTCCAAATTCAAATTATTGTGTGATTTTTATTAGTTTTTCGTATTGTAAAGATGAGTGAAACGAATGAAGAAATTCAATACATTTTAAAATTTTACTACAAAAAAGGTAGCCGCGAAAAAAATTTGCGATGTTTATGAACCTAGTGCAGTGTCTATGAGAGTAGCACAAATTTGGTTTAAGCGTTTACAATCCGGAAATTTTGATGTCAAAGATGCACGTCGCTCTGGTCGCCCTATTACGGATAAAATTGATGCCATTTTTGAAAAAGTGGAGCAAGATCGGCATATTAGTAGTTACGACGTAGCTGAAGAACTGGGAATTGACCACAAAACAGTTATGGCGCATTTGAAAAAAACTTGGTACACAAAAAAACTCGATATTTTGGTACCCCACGAGCTGACTGAAAGAAACCTAATGAACCGTGTACTCATTTGTGATTCTTTATTACGACGTAATGAAACCGAACCATTTTTGAAGAAGCTGATAACAGGTGATGAAAAATGGATCACGTACGATAAGAACGTGCGAAAAAGGTCGTGGCCAAAGGCCAGTCAGGCTTCACAGACTGTGGCGAAACTCGGGTTAACTCGCCACAAGGTGATGCTGTGTGTGTGGTGGGATTGGAAGGGCATTATTCATTATGAGCTGTTACCACCAGGCAGGACCATCGATTCTGAACTCTACTGCGAACAACTGATGAGATTAAATCAAGAAGTTGAGAGAAAGCGGCCGGAATTAATCAACAGAAGGGGTGTGGTTTTTCATCATGATAACGCTAGACCTCACACATCTTTAGCCAATCAGCAAAAATTAGGAGAGTTTGGCTGGGAGGTGTTAATGCATCCGCCGTATAGTCCTGACCTTGCACCTTCAGATTTCCACCTGTTTCGGTCTCTTCAGAATTCTTTAGGCAGTGTCAGGTTAATATCACGAGAGGACTGCCAAAACTACTTGTCGCGGTATTTTGATCAGAAGCCCCAAAACTTCTATAGCACAATAGGATCATGTAATAGGACCTACAACATGGCAAAAAGTTATCGAACAAAATGGTACCTACATACTTTAGTTAAATGTAAATAAACTATATTAAAAAATGTTTTGAATTTTCTTAAAAAATGCGAAGAAACTTTTTCCCCAACCTAATATAACTAAATATTCTGTGAATATTTCAAGCATCTCTACTTGTTGCCGTTATCAATATATAACAAAAAATGAGCAAACAAATCACGTTTGTTGTATGGAAGCCCCCTTTAAATATTTATGTTATTCTGTTTTTAGTATTTGCTGTTATAGCCGCAACAGAAATACATCATCTGTGAAAAATATATAACAAAAAATGAGCAAACAAATCACGTTTGTTGTATGGAAGCCCCCTTTAAATATTTATGTTATTCTGTTTTTAGTATTTGCTGTTATAGCCGCAACAGAAATACATCATCTGTGAAAATTTCAACTGTTTAACTATCACGGTTCATGAGATACAGCCTGGTGACAGACAGACAGACAGCGGAGTCTTAGTAACAAGGTTCCGTTTTACCCTTTGGGTACGGAACCCTAAAAATTGTTAAAAATGTCAAATATTAACCCTTAGCGTCAAGAAATCCTGTATTGTATACCCATCCCTGTATTCAGATATGGGTGCATTTATTTACAAGTATTTTGTGTATGTATGTGCAAAAAAAATTATGTGCATTCGATCAGCTATCTGGTTTGCTTAGTTTGGGGCTAGATAGCGCTGTGTACAGTGTCCAGCATTTTTTGTTTCAAGTATAAATATTTATTGTATACCTAGGACAAACAGTCCAATTAGGTAGGTCCAACTTCGAGAAAGAGGTCAATCGTCAAATCCAACTCGGATGGGCAGCGTTTGGGAAACTTCGCAACGTCTTTTCGTCCAACATACCTCAGTGCCTTAAGACGAAAGTCTTCAATCAGTGTGTGATGACATATGGAACCGAGACGTGGTCCTTCACTATTGGCCTTATGAATAAGCTCAGAGTCGCTCAACGAGCTATGGAGAGGGCTATGCTCGGGGTTTCTCTACGGGATCGAATCAGAAATGAGGAGATACGTAGGAGAACTCAAGTCACCGACATAGCCCGACGGATTAGCACGTTGAAGTGGCAATGGGCAGGCCATATAGCGCGCACAGGTGGCCGATGGGGCCGGAAAGTTCTCGAATGGAGGCCACGGACCGGCAAGCGCAGCGTAGGACGTCCACCCACAAGATGGGCAGACGACTTGGTAAGAACCGAAGGTCGGCGTTGGATGCAGGCCGCTTCCAACCGCAGTTCCTGGAGATCAATGAGGGAGGCCTTTGTCCAGCAGTGGACGTCCTACGGCTGATATGATGATGATGATGATAAATATATATTACAACAAATGTTGATGTTTACGTGTGCTTCCCAATGCTCCAACTAACTCGTCCAACCGGTTTGACCACTGGTATAATTTATTTGCGCCAACCTTTTTGTAAATATCGAATATCGATAATTAAATTAGGTTTACAGAATAATAACATAGCTCGAAGAACCGACGGTCGGCTGTCGGTAGAGAAGAGGCACTGGAAAGGGACGGCATCATAGATTTGACTAGATGAGAAAGCTGTTGGGTGGGTGCCGCACGAGATCGGCCGCTCTGGAACTGTACGGGGAGGCCTCCGGCTTAATACTGGACGAATATGGCCGATACGATGAATAATGGCAATTAGCGAAATGGTTAAAAAATGCGCAGATAACGCGCAGCAGACGCGCTTCAAACGCGCTCATTAACGTTATTACCTATGATTTTTTAGGGTTCCGTACCCAAAAGGTAAGGTGTCTGTCTGTCTGTCACTAGGCTGTATCTCGTGAACCGTGATAGTTAGACAGTTGAAATTTTCACAGATAATGTATTTCTGTTGCCGCTATAACAACAAATACTAAAAGCAGAATAAAATAAATATTTAAGAGGGGCTCCCATACAACAAACGTGATTTTTTTGCTCGTTTTAGCTCGATATTGATAACGACAACAGGTCGACGCTTGAAATATTCACAGAATATTTAGATATATGTATATTTAATTTAAAAAAAAATATTTAATTAAAACAAAACAAATATTTAAGGGGGGCTCCTATACAACAAACCTGATTTTTTTGCCGTTTTTTTAGATAATGGTACGGAACCCTTCGTGCGCGAGTCCGACTCGCACTTGGCCGGTTTTTTTGGAAATTACGGCGCCGTAAACGCGCGTTTAAAATACGCCCGCCGTGTGGATAGGTTAGGGCCTATGTTCCTACCGCTACAGTTCAAAAGTAAAGCTTACTATTCCAATCGGTCCCTTGAGTGATGGGATGCGATTCGACTAGCACGGTGACAGACGGGTACACCGCCATGCTGATGCCGAACACCGCGAAGATGCTGAACGCATACACCCATATCTTCTTCATGATCGACACCATCGACACATCCCTGTGCCTGTTGGACGCCACGCCAGACCCTAAAAACAAAGGATTAGAGAAACCTTAATACCGTGCTCTGTCTAGTATTTTTGTAATATTACATAACGACCCTTTCGGTCATTATGTAATATTACAAAAATCCTTTCCAACCAATGGTTATCTGGAAGAGTTTCTAAGCGATAAGACCGCCCATACATATTCTTGCTTCTCATTTAGTTGTATCTAGCTTGTAAGGTATAATAATGATTTAAATTCAATCATTCATAAGAACGGCCATTGCACTTGTGCGTTTCGTATTGGCTTGGCACCGTGTTATTTTGTATGTTTCTTTTGTGGCGTACAATAGTGTTTTTCTTCATTAATTCATAAGAAATTAAAATTATCGCAAAACTTACAAGCCGGACGTGACTTGACGTGAGCCTTTTTCTTGATACTAGGATGCGATACCAATTTCGCCACGGGCTCACTGCCCGTGAGGCACGAAATTATTAAGATGTTTCTTTTACGGCTTTAAAGCGTAAAACTCCATCTACAGAGGAAACTTTACAACTTACATCTACGTTGGAACTTTTTTATCAGTTCAATAACCAACGTCGCAATCGACATTGGCATCATGGTATCAATTTCTTGTCAAGAGCAGTTGGAGGCGTACCTTACCGAACTCTTTTACAAGGTACAATCGATTTAAATCACAATCATTTATTGCCAGAATATAGGTTATACACACAGAATAGATAAAACACCAGAAGAAGCGAATGCGCCTAATACTGAAGCGCCAACATGTACTCTAAATAGAGTAGTTGTACGCGAACACCAGTTACTCTGTGACCGTCGTCATGCGTGATGTGTTTTACAGTGTTCAATTTAATTACCTAAATTATGCGTTCTTGTGTCGTCCCAACGTGTAAAAATTCAGCTGGGCTCAAAAAAACAAGATAGGATCACTATTCATACATAAGTAGCGCATTTAGATGTTGTGTTATTATTTGATTATTGAATAAATTGTTCGGTTTGTAATTGTCGTAAATAATGATACCTCCATTTTGCTGGTGTTGCCCAATATCGAGTGTTATTATTTTCCCTACTCTAGAATTATGAGATTAAAAACTTTTATTAGTTGTAGATTTAAATTAAACTACCTAGTGGTTCGCCCCGCACGAAATCTCGCAAATCTCCCAAAAAACAAAAAATATATAGTTTTAGGGCGATTTGCGCAACGATGCCTAAACGTATTTAGTGGCTAAATATGATTTAAGGAGTTCTCAAATCATACAAATGTCAAATTTAAACATGTTTAGTCGCTAAATACGTTTAGGGATCGTTTTGCAAACCGACCTTAATATTTGACTATTAAAATAGTGTCATAGTTACATTAGTTGTATCTTACCAAAATGATTTATCCCAAAACGGGTATATAATGTCTAAGGTAGCAACATTACGCGGGTGGGAGTGAGGTGGGCGCGGGACTCGGGTTTTGTTTTATGGACACAGCGCACGGCTTGAAATCACAGCTGAATGCGCATTCTGGTGTTTTATCTATTCTGAGGTTATACACAAAGATGTCAGATTTTATTTAAATTAAATACTTTCAGTATACTCTACCCCACTCAGGGGCGTGCAATAATCTTGTTATGCTTTCATATTTGTTCACTTAAAAACATTTAGGGTACTTATTACACCAAAAAAAAATATAAAAACTTTTGCTTAGCGCGTTTAAAAAAATCCCATCCAAAAATTGGAAAGGATTTTTTTAAACTCGCGTTAAACAGTTGTTTTACTTTTTTGTGGTGACATGATTAAGCTCAAATTCTCAGATAAATTTTGTCTTGTCATCTTGTATGATTCACATATACAATAATGGTTTTCATCCGAAAGGAGTTTGAAATGTTTATATGGTGGCAAGTAAAATGCACTTTGTGAATCACTTTGCAATTTTATGACTAATTACCTCCATATCGTGACACTTTAGGACATAATAAGGAAGTTAAGTTACTAAAGGCTAGGGTTCCTATATCCGTCGGTAACCAGCTACGACTCGTTTCTCCTTGAAAACCTGTCAAAAGTTTGATACTATATCAAAGAGATACGAGGTGGTAGTGGGTTACTGATGGATATAGGAACCCGCCATAAGTATACATCATGACATCATACAATATGTCATTTTTTGTTTGTCTAGATATGTCCCCAATCCAAATTAAGCCCGTCACAGACTTAGCTATAATATATATTAATATTTTTATAGCTAGGCATATTACTATACATTTTCTATACTAATTTTCGAGTGACCGCACACTCAGCTATAATATATATTTCTGTGACGTCACCAAGCTATACCGTAATATAAATTATTCCATATTAGTATAGCATAAAAAATAAAATACAAAATATATATTATATCTAAGTCTGTGACGGGCTTTATACTAGTGGTTCGCCGCGAACTGAAATCTCGCGAGTATCCCAAAACAAAAAAAAACTTAGGGCGACTCGCGCAACGATGCCTAAACGTATTTAGTGGCTAAATATGATTTACGGAAATGTCAAATCATACAAAAACCTAAAATTTAACCGCTAAATACGTTTAGGGATCGTTGTACAAGCCGGCCTTAACCTTTGACTAATAAAATAGCGCCAAAACCAAATAACTTGACCTATAGTTTCATTCAAATTTCAGGTAAGTGGAGTTGATGTAAATTGGATCTTCTTTTTTGGGGTACAAATTGCAGTTATTTTGGATTTCAGACTTTTTCTATATTTTTGTTACTAAAGCTACACGCATACCAAATTTCAGTTTTTATTATGACTATTAATTAAAAAATCATAAAGAGTTTACGAAAAATAAAAAGGGAGTCTAAATGTACTAATGAATATCTTTGATTTGACGTTCCATTTCACCAGTTAGCCTCATTTTTATTTTTTTACCCCTCTTAAACCGCAATATCTCAACAACCCCCCAACATTTTTAGCTCATTTAGTCACACCAAAATTGTGTCATGACACCTACCTATGTATTAAATTTCACGATGATCGGATCAACGCTGCGAAAGTTATCCTCGGACATACATACAACGCCGATTTGCCCAAGTTGATTTAGAGATATCGCTTCGCTCGATCAATTACGTATTTATGAGTTTAATAAGTGTGCGAAGTGTCTTTTAAAAAAAGGCGGATCGAGGACTAAGCCTAAATTTTTCCAATTATGACAAAAATGATAATTAGTGTTAAAAAACCTATAGAAAGTACCTTTTAGCATATGATGCGTGAAAAATTTGAACCTATACAGCATGACGAATGAAACCAGCGAGCTGATCACCATCACATCGGCTATAATGAAGTATATCAACGCGCTGTGCTGTGGCGATATCTTGAACGCTAACGAGATTATTTGCGCTATAGCGGCTATGATGCCGCCCAGTGACTGTCCGCTCACGACAGCTGACATGTATTCCTGAGAGAATCGACTGGCGATGCCCACTAGACCGCCGATGAAGATCGCGCTGGCAGCTGGAACAAAATAACAATTGTTTACAAACCACAAGTTCCCTAGTCTGCCGCATGTCAGGTGGGATGCCGAAAACAGAAAACGAGCACGCGGCAGACCACGAGGCCTAACTTCTTAACTTAACGGACAGGGACAGGGGACCAGCGGGAACAACCTGATGGAAACTTCAACTTGACTCGTATATGGAAGACTGGACCACACACGCGCTATACAGTGGACTGGAAGGAAAGGAGGCATTTGCCTGCAGTTGGACGTACAGGCTCCCAATAATTAATAAACTAGCTTCCGCGCGCCGCTTCGCACCAATGCTTTCTCAATAAAAAAACGAGTGTGCTTTAGACCACACGACTGAAGTAAAACATCTTTTTCAAAATATTTATTTATAAAATTGTACAATTACAAAATTCCTGTAGGTCGGTTCGAGTAGTCCACACGCCTGTAGGTCGATCAGTCTATGTTCATTCTGGACAGACGCAACTCGCACATTAACGTTTAAAAAAATACGAAACGTAACTCTCTCTCTTTCTATCTTCACTAACTTATATCTCCCTCTCAACATCCGTTCGCACTTCGTGTTCGCGCATTCACCAGCTTACTCCACAAGTCAAGCGTGCGTAAAGAAGTCTTACTTCAAAAAGAGTATGTTTCAATTCAGGTATTATTCTATCTATATAATATGTACCAAATTTTATTAATATCGGCCGTTACGACGTGATTAAATAACAAAATAACATCCAAAATTTCACACAAATATTAGTGTGGTATAACGTTAAAGTAAGTTAAAGGGTTACACGTTACCACATTAAAGTAGCATTAAGAGACCAATCTATAAACCAACAATATAATATAAACGAATCTAAACAGAAAAAATAAACAAACATGGCGGTATTATGATTTACCAGTCAGTGACCACTTAAGACCACATATTGAAAAATATCTGCTGTAAAAAGGACATTTAATTTTTATTTATTATCAAGGGTTTCCAATGAGTAATACACAGACTTAAATTAAAATTAAATACAATTATAAGCTGCTCCCTGAGCTCACTCTGTGAAGGCGAGCACAGCTAACGCAGCTAAACACAATGCATTTAATTAAATACAATAGACGCGCTCCCTGAGCTCACTCTGTGAAGGCGAGCACAGCTAACGCAGCTAAACACAATGCATTTAATTAAATACAATAGACGCGCTCCCTGAGCTCACTCTGTGAAGGCGAGCACAGCTAACGCAGCTAAACACAATGCATTTAATTAAATACAATAGACGCGCTCCCTGAGCTCACTCTGTGAAGGCGAGCACAGCTAACGCAGCTAAACACAATGCATTTAATTAAATACAATAGACGCGCTCCCTGAGCTCACTCTGTGAAGGCGAGCACAGCTAACGCAGCTAAACACAATGCATTTAATTAAATACAATAGACGCGCTCCCTGAGCTCACTCTGTGAAGGCGAGCACAGCTAACGCAGCTAAACACAATGCATTTAATTAAATACAATAGACGCGCTCCCTGATCTCACTCTGTGAAGGCGAGCACAGCTAACTCAGCTAAACACAATGCATTTAATTAAATACAATAGACGCGCTCCCTGATCTCACTCTGTGAAGGCGAGCACAGCTAACGCAGCTAAACACAATGCATTTAATTAAATACAATAGACGCGCTCCCTGATCTCACTCTGTGAAGGCGAGCACAGCTAACGCAGCTAAACACAATGCATTTAATTAAATACAATAGACGCGCTCCCTGATCTCACTCTGTGAAGGCGAGCACAGCTAACGCAGCTAAACACAATGCATTTAATTAAATACAATAGACGCGCTCCCTGATCTCACTCTGTGAAGGCGAGCACAGCTAACGCAGCTAAACACAATGCATTTAATTAAATACAATAGACGCGCTCCCTGATCTCACTCTGTGAAGGCGAGCACAGCTAACGCAGCTAAACACAATGCATTTAATTAAATACAATAGACGCGCTCCCTGATCTCACTCTGTGAAGGCGAGCACAGCTAACGCAGCTAAACACAATGCATTTAATTAAATACAATAGACGCGCTCCCTGATCTCACTCTGTGAAGGCGAGCACAGCTAACGCAGCTAAACACAATGCATTTAATTAAATACAATAGACGCGCTCCCTGATCTCACTCTGTGAAGGCGAGCACAGCTAACGCAGCTAAACACAATGCATTTAATTAAATACAATAGACGCGCTCCCTGATCTCACTCTGTGAAGGCGAGCACAGCTAACGCAGCTAAACACAATGCATTTAATTAAATACAATAGACGCGCTCCCTGATCTCACTCTGTGAAGGCGAGCACAGCTAACGCAGCTAAACACAAAGCATTTAATTAAAATAGTGTAGAAGTAGCAATAATAATAGACATTTATAACTTCAACACAATAAATAATAAATAAATATTGCTAGACATTTCACACAGCGCTATCTAGCCCCAATTTAACCAAAGCTTGTACTATGGAAACAAAATAACTGATAGATACATAAATCTAAAAATATATAAAACAAAGTTGGGTTAGTTACACCATTTATAACTCAAGAACGGCTGGACCGATTTTGATGATCTTTGATTTGTTGGATTTGACTCCGCCCAAATAGCAAAATAACTATTAAAATATCGGAAAATTTTACGCAGAAAAATATTATGTAGCAAATTAATTTTCTCATACATAGATGCAGCTTCATAATGCATGTCAGATTCAGATTGTCAACGCGGTAACGAAGTTTGGCGGGTCAGCTAGTAATATATAGAAACACATCCAGATCCGGAACAAATATATGTAGATCATGCTAACATTTGTTCCGCGGCGGGAATCGAACCCGCCACCTCCTGCGTAGGTAGGTAGGCGTACAATTACAGAAAGTAGGTGTTGAAACATACATTTTAAATAATAATATCAACAGCACTCATACCTATTAGAACAAACACATTCAAAATTGAGAGCGGTTCTACAAAGTGCAAAGGTTACTAATGCGAGTTGTATACACATCTACAGTGTAGATGCTGTTAGAACAAAGATAACCTAAGATAACATTTGACCGCGATGCATGTTTATTGATCGGAAAGTTATCCTCGGACAATCAAACATACATACAACGCCGATTTGCCCAAGTTGATTGAGAGATCTCGCTTCGCTCGATCAAATATTTGGCAAAAAAAAGGCGGAAGCTTCTGAATTATGAACAGGGTTAGTAGATTGTTATAACCATGTGCAAAAGAGCGTTATAGATATTACCTGATTAATTGCATTAAATTAGTGAGGCTTGTCTGCTTTAGGTACCTCGTGCTACTGTCAATCCTCGAACCGATACCTAACATTACCAGCACGTGTATGGAAACCAACGCTAAATATATATATAAGTACTCTCAGCGACATACGAGTAGGGGTAAGTTTTTAAAATCCATCAATGAAACTAGCCAAAATTATTTACTAAATTTATAAAATTTTGAAAACCATCGGATTCCTATTGCGGAATTAAGTGCCGTCTGGCTTGAAAGCTTTTGAGATGGTTTTAAAAATCATGGAATATTCCGTAAGTGTTCGGATATATACAAATATACTATATACTATTAATCAATTTATGTCGCTAACTATAAGTAATTACCTATTCATTAGTCTATTTTTAAGTATTTTCATTAGTAGGATTAAAATTGTATCTTATTTTAATATGGGTACATTTTAAGTGCTCACCAAAATAATTTTTATACCCTAAGACTTAAGTCCCAAGTAAAATAAAGAAACTCCATATAAATTAAACCGATTTTATACCGAGGTCCCTAAAGTAAACCTTTTAAATTCCAAAATAAATACACCTACACACATCAGAGTAATTGTACGTTTTGTATAAGTATATATTATTTTTGCATGCCAAAATGGATTAATGCTCACCAAATATTGTTTTACTGAAACAGTAACATTGATACCAAAAACTACAGTTCTAATTTGCCTTAGTGTAATCAAATTATCCAACCTAAATCCAAAATACATTATTGTCAAACTAAGATTACAATCGCGAAGCGTGTCACCATCATGCCCAAGGACATACAATTGGCACGCAGGATCAGTTTTCTTGCTGGCTCTAGCTAGATCGCATAACAAAAACAAAAAGGCCCTTTTCAGAGCCGCACATGTTTCGAAATTTATGAAAATTTGTTTCTCTGACAATAGATACGTTTTGTTTGTACCTACCTGCTTGCTTGATGTATATAAAAAATGAATGAATAATGTATATGTATGGTCGCGGATGTAAGTACGCTAGCAGGCAGAGACAGGCTAGCTCACTTCAGTTCTTACTATTATACGTGTTACAATAAATAATATATTTTAACGTATGTAGCGGCAGCAGACACGCCGTATGACAGTTGGTCGTTAGGTCTCCCTACCTACCTTAGTCATTGTGAGTTGCAGTAATTGAGAATGAAATATTTATTTATCTACTTATCATATTTTAATTAAATTCATAAAGCATTAAACAAGTAGGTAACTTGTGTTTGGAGTAAGCAATATTATATTTGGTATTACAGTTAGTTTTTGCCTCAGCAAAGATTACTTAAGGGGACACCGGAGGGACAATCGCCCATACAACACGTACTACCAAGATCATTTCTAATTGGATCATATTTCTACCTTAATAAGGTATTATTTTAATTTTAATAGTATTTATCTAGGTACCCAACCATATATTAGACCAAAATACTTACCTAAAATGAAATAGAAGCGTATCGCATTCTGCATGTTTTTATGTCATAAAAGACCTGTTTTCAACCTAATTGTTTCGTATTAAAAACAACAACATCTTACGTATCCTAGCCATGGGAACATAGATTATATCGTCTAGTTACAGAATAACAACACAATGAGAAAAATACAACAAGTTTTCAGTCATCATTTTCGGTATTACGGAACATGGTCAAAATCTAATCAAATTTAGAATCGTTCTATTGCTATCACTGTCGCTCTGCGTGGATAAACTTCGTCACTAAACAGGGATAGCGATATTCAGGCCGAAGTTTTTGACGCTGCCGAATTGAAGTTGCGCTCGGGGTTCGCCGGCGCGTTAAATGAAAGTCATAAAATAAAATATTGGTAATATCTATTTAGCGATAATATAAAATATTTGGTCTAAAGTTAACTTTATCGGCGTTTACATATTTGTATGGAATGCAATAAAAAGGAAATTAGCTTCATTTCTATAATACTTCATGAAACACAATTTGGTGAGCATTTATCCGTTTTGGCAGGTATATCGAATTTATTAGAATTAATTTAGATGCATTTCTGGTAGGCATTTAAACACAAGCCTTTTTATATCTAGGAATATATAAATCTATCCTTCATAGTACACCGCACTCAGTTATAAACGTAAATTTATATACGTACATTTCGTTCCATCCTAAGGTTGGCCGGAAGGCCACCCATTGTATTGCCTTTTTTATTCTAGATTAGTACTTATATTTTTGTAATTTTTCTGTTTGTGTGGTAAGTCTATAAAGAGTTATCTATCTAAGTGATTCCTAAAAGGTGGTTCGGGGAACCCTGGGGTTCCGTGGATGGGTCACAGGGGTTCCGCGGTCTGTCCGAGAGTTAAAGTTGAATTGTACTTAAAGATGAATACCCGACAATCGTTGAGAAAGCTGTCCTAGTTCTGATTAAGTTTGTGAAGACTTACCGATGCGAGACTGGTGTGCGGTCAATTGTCAGACATAAAGCTTAATTTTACGGCTATTATAAGAAATAATGTGACAAAATTTCATTCTTCACAATAAATTATTACCTAGGTAGGTACATTGTATTTCTTTGTTACAATAAATTATTTTCAATGCTTATAATAACTATTTTCATTTATATTTGTTCATTCTTCGAGTCGAACATGAATATATTCAAACTACAAGGTAAACACTTTAGTTATCAAAATAGCCAGCTAGGGTTCCGCCAAAAAAAGGTACGATCAATCAAGGTTCCATGGCCAAATAAAATTGGGAACCTCTGATCTATCTAACTGTACTTGGATACAATTAGTAAGTCCAGTTACTTGGATAGGGAGCATAGTCTTGCTATGCTGCATTATTATCAAATTTTATTTTCAAATATACTTACGGCTCTAGGGCCGTATATCCCACTTACGGAGCCGTTATCGAGTTTACAATGACCAACTTTAAGAGCATGAGTGATAAAGAAGATCTTACCAGTCATAATGACAACAGATATCATAGTTATAATGAAGAACCCATTCTGCCACTCATCGGTGTTCACTTGTACTAGTGCAGTGGTGATTATAAACAGTATGGTGACCACTATCATGGCACCTTGTAGCCGGCTTTTGACTGAGACCCTAAAAGAAAATAGAAAATTTACTACATCTAATAAAAGAACTAATTACATTTTGTTACAATCTCTGTACAGAGGTGGAGGTAATTATAGAAACCTAATGGACCTGCACATTTCATACAGCGCTATCTAGCCCTAAACAAAACAAAGTTTGTACTATGGAACCAGATAACAGATAGAATATTGCCAGTGCACTGCACAGTGGTCGAAGTTCGACCGTAACTCTTAAGTATATATATTTTTTTAGCTTAATTTTAAAATTCGCCCCTTCAATATTATCTTGCCAAATCTCACACTACAACATGCACGAAATAAGCTTACAGTTGGACAACACGCTTGCTGCTTCATAAGAAAGGAAGGACTAATGCGTCTTGATCCTGAATGCCAAAAATCAATCAACCCATCCGCTTATAGTCCTCCAACTGATTGCGGAGATAACAACGAGAACAAAAAAAACCATCATAGCCTCTTACTCACCAATGGCCATACATAGAGTTGGCAACCAGAAACAACAAGTTGGGTATAGCAGTCGCCACATTGAGGTATGATGTGAACTCTGCTTGGAACTGAGTCTTCCGAGGTAGAGTTAGTGTGTTGTTTGGATGGACCTCTCGGAACTTGAACATCCAGTACTAAAATGATATAAACAAGTTGAAATCGATCTTGTAGCTAGCTGAACAGGCAACGCTCGGATTTATAAATAAAATAACATTAGCCTATATTGCTCTTCATTTCATACATCCCTTACAAAAATGAACTTTCAGTTTTTCAGAATTTTAGGAGCACATTTTTTAATTATTACTTCCCTATGAACCTTATTCAGATTGTTATCCCTGTAAAACTTATTAAAATAAATATATGTTAAGTAATTTGGTCCCGCCTTTCTCAAGTAATGTGCTTACCAATGAACAACGTTGAATCTTAATTTATATAGATAGTGTATTTTATTTTATCATCACCTTTATCATAATTATCAGCTGTAGGATGTCCACTATGGAACAAAGGTCTCCCCTTTATGCCGTCTGCACCGGCCCCAGTAACCAACTATTTTAAATTTATGTGCATCATCATTATTTCAGCCTAACTGCACCCACTGCAGCGCATACACCTCCTCTTTATTACGCCATTCTTTCCTGTCCTTGTGATGTCATAGGCACCCAACTATGTTTACAAATGGTTGCAATGATGAACCAGAAGGCAGACCACACCACCCTCCCCCCACCCCCTCTTAGTTCATCATTTCTATAAATATCTATCTATGACTTAGGGCCATTCAAGTATTACGTAAGCAGATTTATTTCAATTATTTACCCCCCCCCCCCCCCCCCCTCCTTGTCCGCAAAAGTAAACAAAGCTCTTACCCCCATGCTTACGTAATCATTGGTATATGCATTTTTCTTTTAATGTAAATAGGTATTCTGTTTTTTTTATTGATAGGATGAGAACTTTAATGCACATAATATTCATTTAAAAAAACATGTAAGAAACATATATTATAATCATAAGAGATTATGACATATGATTATATACGATATTATGAACAATATTACTGCTGACGTAATTACCATTTAGACCCCTCTGCCCCCCATGTCATCAAAAATAAGCAAACCATAGACCCCCCACAACCCCCCTAAAGTGCTTACGTAATACTTGAACGGTCCCTTAAAGGAAACAATGCTATTTTAAAAACTTTATGTAGGTACATATGTACATACCTACATTATATTTATATAAAAAAGAGCCAAAAATATCTAAACTTGTTTCATTGGCATTCTATCATAAACAATTTTTTTTTGCGAACTCTGTTGAGATCTCTCGATAATGAGTTTGCAAATCCTAGGTGATTTGCAAACTCATTAAGATACTGGGCAGGTAAAAAATTCTTCACTTAAAAAGTTATTTAAGTGTAGATCAAGTTTTAACAAGTGGTAGGTAGTTGGAAGATAATATACCTGGTGGAAAATGAACATCTTCTGAAAATAATACATAAAAAGAGATTTTTTTACAAGAAATTCAGGAATAGGAGAGGAGTGATTAGTCATCATAAACAACACCAGAGCTTTAGAATATCGTTCAAGGTAAACAAGGAAGAGCAATAAAAACAAAGGCTTCATAGACAGACAAGTTATAGAAGAAGGCTGGTTGAAAGATGCAAATGGAGAAAATTGCATTAGTTGCACCAACAAGAGCAAAGCTCTAAATTTAACGACAATGAGGGCCAATCAATGAATACCATGTGAGTCATTTTCTTTCTAAATAAAAATACTCATGAAACTTGGTTGAATGAGACACTTACGTCATTAGCAGTTATCAAAAAATTGTAAGGCACAAGCGATGTGACTCCAAACAGCAGGAACAAGAAGTAGACGATGCGATATCGATCTTGTGGCTCTTCAGTCTTGTCCAAAACCTTCGTCGAACATGAGTCAGTCACCAACTCTCTTTCTTCACTGTCGTCAATGATTTCTTCCTCGTTTTCGATGGATTCAATGATCGCATCACTGTTGATAGACCCCGTGCTTTCCATTGTTGATTTTTAATAAAACAAAAAAACACTTTTTCTAATCCCACTCAAAGTTTAGCTAGGTATCGATTGTTAGCTCAACTTCATTGTTATTTTAGAGATTTTTTTGTGCTTCTAATTCTAAATCAGTTGCTTTAAATACGTTTTAGTTTTTATTGTTTTTATACAACAAGTCAAGTAACAAAAGTAAACAATAAGTTCTTCAAAATGAAAATAGATAGTTATTTTACACACTCGCAAACAGAACACAACACAACAACAGCTGACTGGCTGGCTGGGTGGGCTGGTTGGGGTGATCTCCAGTGTGACCAACTTCAAATTAGAGATCCTGCCCCGCTTAGGCTAGAAAACTGACAAATCATAGGCACAAAATGCCGAATAAATGCCAAAATAATATAAAATTTAAAATTAATACACACTTTTTTTTAATATAGTAGTTTTATTTAAAATAATTGAAATCGAAGTAAATAAAACTTAAGTAAGTAAATTAAATTATACATTCGTTTTAGCATCATATTCTTCTTGTTCAGTAGCATGTATATACATAGCTTTTGTCATTTTTTTATTAATTTATATATTTGGCTGGAATGAAACGCAGTCACCATATTCACTAATGCCTTGTTTTACATGAAAAATAGAGGCGACATGTTTATTGGTAAATCTATTCCGTGGTTTTGTTTTTATGAGATTGATTTGCGAGAAATGTGTAGGTCACCGATGACTGCCCACTGTATCCAATCATATTTTTCATAAGCTTACTAGTGGTTGCCTGTTCTTTTATAATAGATAACCTAGACACCAATTCAGAGTTGCATGCTTTATAAAAGGCAACATCTTCATCATTCGCTTTTGCTATCCAGAACGAAAGTGATGGATCCTGCTCCCACTCAGTCCGATATAATCGTTCATATTTGCGTCAATTATAAATCAGAAAAACATTTATCCACATTGCACGAAATCGCAAACAAAAGTGTGTCTTCGTTCGACTAATTGGAAAAACAATTGACAGTTAAATATATAATAATTTATGAACATTATGTACAGCACGCAGCACGTTAAAAGTCCACAATTAAAAGAGCTAAAGTCTAACAAGAGATGTTATGGGAAATCCCCAAATTAAAGGTCTTTGAGTTGCCATAATAGACATTAAAAATCCTACTGCGTTTTTTTTTCTCGATACTGCAACCAAACTATTTTAGGCTATACTGCCAAATCTGCCAGCATATAGCTATATACTGCCAGATACTGCCACATTTCTAAAACTTCAACCAAACCTGCCAGAGATTAAATTAAAGGGCTAAACCTGCCAAAAAGGCAGGATCCTGCCACATACGGTCACACTGGTTATCTCTTGTTGGGTTGGTGTTCAGGCAACAAGGCTGCCAGACGACAAAAAAGGTGTGGTCGTACGCCTACAAAAAAATCGTATCCAAGGAAATTTTGAAGTGAAAAGATCGTACAATCTAGAAGTAGAAAGTTTTTTTATTTAAAAAAACTAAAATTATTTTAGTTTTAGAAAATTAAATAAATAATAAAAAAATACAATTATAAATAAAATTATTTATTAGATCTATACGCATTTTGGACAAATTTTGTACCATTTCTTTTGTTGGCAATAAGCACAATTTTCGCGGGTCGCTCTTGTTCACTTTCATCACTCATTCTTTCTGGAACGTATTGAAATAAGACAAAAAAAGCACTCAAGACAGTATACAGATCCAAACAGGATATAATCACTACGTACCCTACAGATCTTCGGTACAGATCGAGCGAGACTGATGAGAAAATTTGAGAAAAACAGGTTTTTAACTAGTTGCAATTATTACTGAAAGAGAAAACGAATAAGTTTCGTAAAAATACAAACAAATACAGCCCTTATATGATTGCACAAAGGGTCTTCATTAAAGTAAATGATCTAGGCGCGCGTTAGGTTGTTGGGAAATTTCCCGAAATTCATACTTGCCGATGGAGCACATTAATTTCAGTATGATATGCAGTGCCGTAACTAGCCTTTTATGCGCCCGGTGCGAGCTTTCAAAACTGCGCCCTTGAAAAATGCTCTAACCAGGCTCTGACAATAAAGTGGACAAATGTGCATAAAAATAAATCTATCTATTTTTTGTTTACGAAGGTATAGGTACTTAGTAGATTTCTTTAAGATAAAAATTGTTTATTCAAAAATATTTGCTCAAATACAGAAATGACATAAAGTACTCGATAGTAAAGACCCAAGGCTAAGGTAAACCGTAATCACAAGAAAAGGACAGCTACCTACTCAAAGATTTACTTTCCGCGCTTTTCTCATTGCGAAGTCCTTGATTAAATTGTCATACGACAGGAGCCGTGCTATGTCGCGTTCAATCGACAAAATCGCTAGGCCAGACAATCTTTCTTGGCCCATCGTCGAGCGCAGGTACGTCTTTATTAATTTGAGCTTACTAAATGATCTCTCGCAGGAAGCTACAGTCACTGGCATCGTTAAAAATATCTTTATAGCGACTACTACATTGGGAAACATTTCCTTTAAATCCAGTTCCACTATAGCTTTGAGAAGACCCATACTTGACTGACATTCACATTTATCAAATAATGTAGTCGCTTCAACTTGACTCTTCAAAGTTTCTATTTCGGCCCAAAATTCTGTGGCATTTATATCTGCAGAATATTTGATACTCAAATCAGCTGCATGTTTTTTTAGTTCTTCAACCGAATATGTAGTTATGTGTTTTACGGTCAAAAAACCGAAAGAGTGGTGTATGTCGCGTAGTTTTTCGAATCGCCATTTTAATTCAGAAATTATTGTATCTATTGCTTCATTTATCTGAATTTTGAAACTTTGTTGCTGAGTAATGTAGTAGCCGGCGTCTGAACTTTCACTTAAATCGTGTCTTTTTACTCGCTTTCGTCGCTTTTCAGGAAAATTGTCTTCAATGTCACATTGTTCACAAATTCTTTTTGCCTTTTCGAAAACAATGTCCACAGTGTCGCGAATATTCTGAATCTGGCTTGTTAATCCCTTGATTAATTCAGAGGCTTTGTCGATAGTAATGGTTTTAGACTGTAGAGCTACATTCACTCTGTCAACAGATTCCAAAATTTGATCCCAAATTTGCAGAGTACATATGAATTTATAATTAATTAGGTCCATTATACTTTTAGCTGTAGCGATTGTTTCCGCATTATAATCATTGGTAGTTAAAATCTTTAGCACACACCTGATTTGGGGTATTTGCGTGTTCAAAGCTTTGACGGCCCTAGCTTTAGAGGCCCATCGTGTCGGCGTGTTTTTTCAATGAAATATTTAAGTGTTTCATTAAAGTTTCCCATCTGACCGTTGAACTCGAAAAAAACACAAATATTTTCTGGATTAATCCAAAAAATGTGATCATGTCAGGTGTCACACTAGCAGCGTGTACGCCAGATAAATTCAAAGAATGCGCTGCGCACAGCACGTAATCAGCATTTTCATTAATTTGTTTTATTTTGGCTTGGACTCCGTTATATTTACCGGCCATATTACTACCATTGTCGTAGCCTTGGCCACGAAGATCTTGAATATTCAATCCATCAACTTCTAATTTCTCTAAAATCTCTTTCGACAATCCCTCGCCCGATTTTTCATGAGACTGGATGAAATCTATGAATCGTTCTTCGATTGTAACTTTCTGCTCGGATACTTTTACGAATCTCAATATTTGTGACATCTGTTCTTGATGCGATACGTCTGGCGTACAATCAAAAAGTATGGAAAAGTATTTTGCCGCACGAACGTCGTCTAAAATTTGTTTTTTGACCTCAGAGGCAAGAATATCTACAAGCTCGTTTTGAATATAAGGCGTAAAATATGAAATATTTCCTTTATTAAGCGATTCGATGTGCGCTCTAAGTTCAGGGTCGAATTTTGAAATCATATCCACGGCACTTAAGAAAACTCCAGATCCTGATTCTCCAATATGCTCATGAGAGCCTCTGAGGGGTAAATTATTTTCCGCGCAAAACAAAATTATGCTAGTACACACTTTTAAAATATGTCTCCACTTATTTGTTTCTTGATCAATAGCCTTTTGTAAGGATGCATCTATTGTGGTCTTACTTTTTATTTGCTGTTCAAGCATTTTCCACTTAATACAATTTTCTCTATGAAATGTAGAGTTTTCGTGCTCAGGAATACGCGGACTTAAATGACGCCAATCATTAAATCCTTTTTGTGCATCAGCCAGTGCCGGCATTATTTGCTTAGTCGAGGAAGAACCGAAAAGTATACATGGGAAACAAAATATTGCATCTCTTTTTTTACTGTAAATCAACCAAGGCCTTGGTACCATCTCGCCATTGCTCATCTTTTTTGTAAACCAATGCATATGAAATTTTCGTCCTGCGTCTTCAGTTGAAGAAATATTTTGACTACCTTTTCCTTGATCAGGACCTTTCTCAACAAGGAAACAACGAATGTGGTCAGTTAATGGTAACCATGAAACAGGATCGTTTATGTCTAACTGGATCTTATCAGTTGCAGTTGCTTCTTTAATTTGAATTTCAGAACTTGGACTAGTGGATGGCAAGGTCAAGTCTTGCTGGAATGGGCTGACTGGGCTGTCTTCTTTATATTCTATCTTTAAATTGTTTCCAGATCTAGTTCCAGACATACCAGGGTGGGCCAAAACGTCATTATTGGACACATCTTCCTGACTGTTTTCTGGTTGTGTGACTGTCCACTTTCGTAACGTATTTCCCATTTTTTTTGCTTCCATCTCTCTCACGCGTTTTCTCTTACGAAATTCAGAACCGGATGGACGTTTTTGAGACATGTTGTTTGTTATAGCATGCGTGCTTAGCTTACGGTAGCCGGCAGGTAATATTTCTGAAAGAAGAATCGCTAATCAGGCCTAGTCTAGTATATACGAGTAGTTCGGAACTCAACACAAGTACCTGTCTATATGTATACTTGTGTGTCGAACCGAACTCGAGCATAAAAATGGTCAACATAAAAATGCCACCTAAAAATACCTACTTAGGAAAGTAATAACACTTAATAATAATATAAAGTAATAACATTTACAAGTCATAAATATTTATTGATATTATCAGCGTATTAAATGTCCTACTGCTGGGCACAGGCCGCTCCTACTTACTCCCACCGACCTTAAAATATTTTCAGTTAATTTCACTATTAACGTAAAAATTTTAACCGAAAAAATATACTTATATACAACTTTCTTTGTAAAACTTTTAAATACAATTTTCTAACTTACCCAAACGAGTTTATCAACGAACAACAAATCAACAATAAACTTATTCACTCTCACACACAATTTTACTTTAAACTAATGAAATTTTATACAAATAATGACCATGGTTGAGAAGCAAGACAATCAATCCGAGTGCCCCCGGCCGGCTATCTGAATGCGTGATTCTCGATGTATCGGGGAATCCCCGAACATTGGGTGGGACGGCGCGGCAGAATGGAACGTTTGTGAATCGTTTAGTTTTGTAAGTCATCCTTTTCACTCTTGTCGAACGATGAATTTTCTATCTATCTCTCGCACGCTAGTGCGTCAGTAACGCCGCACGTAGTTAATGAATAAAATCAAAGATAAAGGGAGGACCAATGAATGTGGCTGACAGCAATGACAGCGTAACGTGAACTATATGTACATCTCCTCAGCTAGATTGACAGATTTGCTTAGAACTTCTAAGTTAGAAGTGGCGCCCTCCAAATGAATATAGACAGAAATTGTCTCATAGTTACGGTATAGGTACTTTTGTTTGTGTATGTAATATTGCGAGCAAGACAAGGTGGATTTATATTTGTCTGATGTGTTGTGACGTGACGCGTCAGAACTGTATCGGTTCCATACATAAGCCATCACAACACAACACGTTACGCACTAGTGTGAACGTTACCATCCTACTAATATTATAAACGCGAAAGTTTGTATGGATGGATGGATGGATGTTTGTTACTCTTTCACGCAAAAACTACTGAATGGATTTTAATGAAACTTTACAATAATATAGCTTATACATCAGAATAACACATAGGCTACAATTTATAAACATATTGTTCGAAATACTAATCCTGCGCAGACGAAGTCGCGGGCACCAGCTATTACTAAATGTATGAAACCGATACCGTTCTGACGCGTCACGTCACGACACATCAGACAAATATAAAACCACCTTTACAAGTGTTGTTGTTTCAAGATCGCTTGAAAAACGCCATATAGATATAGATAGTACAGAGGGCGCGTCTACACCATATTCGCAATAAAACAAAATGTACCTACTAACTACCATACATGAAACAAAACTAGATACTGGTCTGGTCATTTCTGCGCCCCTCCAGGGTCTGCGCCCTGTGCCTGGGCACCGCTGGCACCGCCCTAGTTACGGCACTGATGATATGTTGCCAGGTATTAAAACATCGTACATTTTCCGTACGATCTTGGTCTAGCGATCGTACATGAGTAAAAATGCCAAAAACTCGTAGGAGTACGATTTAAATCGTACATCTGGCAGCCCTGACTCAGGCAAAGCAAGTCCGTCCATAGAACAATATTAGCACGGTAATGGTAATTTAGCCTACGTAGCGGAACCAAGTCTGTCTGAGCAAGTTAAACTTTTTGCCCCGAGGACTTGAGAAGAGCTGGCTGGTGGTTCTTGTCGAAATGTCAGTGAATAGTCGATTTGATTGTCACTGTCATAAATGATTGAAACACACTTCTCAACTTCTCGTTTCTCTTTTATTTACTCAAAGTGGTACGATAGTGATGAGCTACGTGTTTCTTTCTTTCACGTGTGGGTTTTCTTTCACGGCCATATTTTTACAACTGCTAACAGATGGCGTTTGCTCTGTCATGCTCAATGAGGGCTTTTCAATTTCGATTTAAAAAAAAGTAGTTCAAACCAGCGTAATAGATGGCGCCGTCTAAACAAGCACCCGAGACATGCTCCGTTCAAAAATATATTTCTAAACTTTCCAAACTGTCAAAGTTGCAAACACAACATCAAAATTTTATGGAACGTGCTCGTTTCATCTTGTGTGAATCAATGTTCTTTTGTGATCGTAATAATTCTTAGGGCTCGTACACAAAACTGCGATGTGACGTCGCATCGTAAAAATTTGCGAGCTCCCTCGACGCATCGCAAGAACTTGCGAATTGGTTCGCATCGCGCATTTGTTTCATTTTCCTGTATCACCTTAGCAATAACCAAAGTGCACACTTCTTTTTACAATCCATGTCACGACCTAGTTTTCAAAATACGTTCAGTACGGTTGACGGTCGTCGAAGGAATGGTCACCTTGGGAGACACATTGCCGCACGAAATCGCATCGCAGCAATTCGTGGCGCAATTTTCTGCGTTGCGAATTCGCATCGCGTCGCATCGCAGTTTTGTGTACGAGCCCTTAGACCTGTGCTAGCCTATTAATGGAATCTGACTAATCTATACACTTTCTTGAATGGATGTTGATGGTTGTTCTGGAGAAGCTTTGTTCCATAAAAACACTGAAGCTAGAGCAGTTTTCTTCAATATTCTTCTGGCAAGTATCTTAAAAAAAGATAACTTATAGGTGGAAAAATGAGAAGAACATAGGTAGATAAGTACGTAAAATATCGCTAAATTATCTAACGGTAATTATTTCAATTTAATAGCGCCTCAGATAAATCAGTTACACGAAAGTGAGCTGATTAAGAAGACTGCATTAAGGACGAACTAGGGTTTACAGGTCTAATTGTTTGTATTCATTTTGTTTTGCGAACTCCATCAGGAAAACGGTGGCTGCCGTTGTTTTCGCAATAGGAGACAACGCACGGTTTAGCCATCTATACTATACATACCCTCCTGTTTGTAAGCAATTTTTAATGATTTTGTTCTAAATTCAAGTTTTGATTGATATGGCAATTGTCATTGACAATTCACTTTCTTTTGGACACAGAAAGAACACACAAGTGCGTGATAGGCATGAAAATGATTGCTATTTTTAAATCATTTTCATATCATCAAATTATTATTTTTGATTACTGCTATTTTACATGTGAAAAATCACAGGCAATGATTTTTCTTTATAATGCCGTAATGTAACACTCGCTATTCTTGCCAGTGCTATTTCACATGTGAAAAATTACGGGCAACAAAAACCCCTGATGAATTCCGAAGTAATGCGAACGACTATGATGTGTAGCAAACTTGAATGACTACGACTGATGTACAATGAATAACGAAATGAGTTGAAAATGAGTCATTTGAATGAGTTTTAACAGGTTATGCGAAGAAAAACAATAGGTGTGACATATGATTTTTCACATGCTACTCGTGAAACGTATCATCCCTAGTGCATGACGGAGCAGCGCCATCTGTTAGCAGTTCTAAAAACATGGCCGTGAAAACCCCTCATTGTTAAAATTATTTTCCGAAGAACTTGAAATAAAAAACAAACATTTGTGTTTGTTTATCTGACGAAGGGAGATTGTTTTAGACTTATTTTGATATTGTGTCTTTGAGATTTTGGCATATACATCCACAGACCAGTTAGATGTACCACGTACGTATATACATAATATTTTTGGCGGCGTATCTCTAGACAGCGCCATCTATTACGCTAGTTGGAACTAGTTTTTTTCTTATAGTGCAAACGAAAATCCCTCATACTAATATTCTAAAGAGGAAAGATTTGTATTTTTGTGTGTAGGTATGTTTGTAATGAATAAACTCAAAAACTACTAGTCCGATTTCAAAAATTCTTTCACCATTGGAAAGCTACATTCACCCTAAGTAACATAGTGTTATAAGCTGAGGGTTCGGGTTAAATAATGAAAATCAATCTAACCAAAATAACACTTTTATTCAACACTAAAATGCAAAATACACGATCTTAATCACAACACACTAATTCACAACACTATCGCACAATAAACTACTAAAGGTCACCGAAATGTTCGCACGTATCGCCAAATCAAGACTGAGCCCGCGGACGTCTCTACGCACTATTTATACAGAGCATTATTTCCAGAACCTTCCTCTAGTATCTAGAAAAGTATATGTATTTCGATTGTCTACTATTTCTTAATCGTAATATAAAACGTGGTATGTAGGTCATTCCATACCAAGTAGTACCTATTCTGTGACACAGTAGGTATAACTTCGAGAAAAACCGACTATTACTTATTCTGTAACAGCCTCGGCGTAACACTAGGCTACTTTTTACCCAACTGTGCAAAGCAGGGTAATGTTTTTATTGAAAAACTACGCGTGCGGATTGGTCAGCTAGTCTATACTAATACCACAGACCAGTAGATTTAAACTATACATGGTCTACAACATATAATGGTTTGTGCTAATACTAAAAAGAGGAAAGATTTGTATGTTTGTGTTTGTTTATAATGAATAAACTCAAAAACTACTGCGCCGATTTCAAAAACTCTTTCACCATTGGAAAGCTACATTCACCCTGAGTGACATAGGCTATATATTTTATTGCTAGAAAAGATTAGGGATCCTTACTAAAACGTAACGTGTAGGTGTAAAAAAGTGCCCTAAAACGTTTTTCGTCGCATGCTCTGCGGAAACTATTGATGATAGAACAAAAGTATGTTCTACAATATTAAAGAACATATCAATATCTACAAAAATAATATTATAAAGAGGAAAGATTTGTTTGTTTGCATTGAATAGGCTCCGAAACTACTGGACATAGGCTACTTTCTACCCAACTGCGCAGGAGGGTAATATTTTTATTGAAAAACTAGGCGTGCGAAGCTGCGGATTGGTCAGCTAGTTTGAAATAAACCTAGTAAATTCAAGACTAAATAATAATATAAGATAATTATTGGTAGATACTCTTGTTGCTTATTATGTATATACCTGTATAGGGTGTTGCCTACATATATAGAACAAGGAGTTTTCAAGGCCGTTTTGATGAACAGGTAGGTATTCCGTGTTGCTATTATACCTAGTCAGGTCATAAGTATTGTCACACAGTAAAAACTTTTCTTTTAGAATGCTGGCCACAAAAAAGTTTATAGAATTCAAATTTCTAATTGTTCATGAAAATAAAAATGTATACTTTTTAGAATTTTACTCATTTTTAAATATGGAGTGGACGCTTAAAGAAGACCGTGTTGCAGTTATTGCGTTGCATCGTTGCGGTTACGCGCCAATTCAAATTTTTGACATACTGAAAAATTTGAATATAACCAAAAGATTCGTTTATCGCACCATCAAACGATACAATGAAGACTCTAGTGTAGATGGCAGGTCAAGAAGTGGTCGCCCTCGGTCTGTTAGGACTCCAGCAGTGATAAAAGCTGTGAAGGCGCGAATTCAAAGAAATCCCAAACGTAAGCAGAAACTGTTGGCCCTTCAGATGGGGTTAAGCAGAACCACGGTGAAAAGGGTGTTAAATGAAGACTTAGGGCTTCGGGCATATCGAAGAAAAACAGGACATCGTTTGAATGCTCGTCTAATGGACCTGAGACTGAAGAGATGCCGCGCTTTGTTGAAGCGGTACGCGGGAAAAAAATATCGGGAAATTCTTTTTTCGGATGAAAAAATTTTTACCGTAGAAGAGAGCTACAACAAACAAAATGATAAGGTGTACGCACACAGTAGTGAAGAAGCGAGCAACCGTATTCCGCGTGTCCAACGAGGTCATTTTCCATCCTCGCTCATGGTATGGTTGGGAGTTTCTTATTGGGGCTTAACAGAGGTACATTTTTGTGAGAAAGGTGTAAAAACGAATGCAGTTGTGTATCAAAATACAGTCCTGACGAACCTTGTGGAACCTGTTTCTCATACCATGTTCAATAACAGGCACTGGGTATTCCAACAAGATTCGGCGCCAGCTCATAGAGCGAAGAGCACACAAGACTGGCTGGCGGTGCGTGAAACCGACTTCATCCGGCACGAAGACTGGCCCTCCTCCAGTCCAGATTTGAATCCGTTAGATTACAAGATATTGCAACACTTGGAGGAAAAGGCGTGCTCAAAGTCTCATCCCAATTTGGAGTCACTCAAGACATCCTTGATTAAGGCAGCCGCCGATATTGACATGGACCTCGTTTGTGCTGCGATAGACGACTGGCCGCGCAGATTGAAGGCCTGTATTCAAAATCACGGAGGTCATTTTGAATAAACTTTAGTGTCATAAGAATCTATGTTTTGTTAAGTTCATTTTGGTATATAAATGGTTACATAATGAATAAACTTGTTTCAATTATTTTATATTAAACATGTGACAGAATTTATGACCTGACTAGGTACATAAAGATGGTGTTGTTCTTTTGACTATTTGAAATGCTATTAATGGCAAGCAGCGGTACAATGCACAAAGTGGGAATAAGGTTTACGTTTTTTTAATTCACTTGGGCACCAATTGGGCACAAGCAGATCAAGCTACATAATCTAGCAGTACCATAATGAATATTATTGGTGTAACAAAATATGGACATTAAAGGTATATTTTGACTGACATTAAAGGTATATTTTGACTTGGGCAATAAAAGTCGAAAAAAATACTTTCCCTTTATTTATTTTTCACAGTGTATGTTAATAATCGTTTAGGCAGTCGGTAAAAAAATAAGTACCTACTTATTTAAATCATTCATATTATGTGTAATAATGTGTATGTATATGTTATAATGTGTATGTACATAGTTGAAGTCACTTTAGTCTAGCCAGAAGTAAGTTCATGAAACTCACAATTTTACATACTAAAGAAGGATACCTAAGGACCTAAGTTAGGTACTTACTTGGATCAATCATATTTAAAAGCTGTTTTGGCGCTAGAACGGCATTTCAATAAGTATTTTAACACAGATGCCCTAACACTCATATACTCGTACCTACATGTTGGTTCTTGCCTATACCTAAGGACGGATACACAGTAAGTTAGAGAGATTATAAATTATTTATAAAGAAGTTTCAAAATAAGATAAGTGCACAAGAATACAAGACAAAGTTAGCTACATAAACTAAACTAACCATCAAAAAGTCATCTAAATAAATTTATTCATAAAATATAAAACATTTTAACAATGATTACAATAATAAAACACAATTAAATAAATGTTTGCTCAATTTTTCAATTTACATAGTTAATTATATTATTGCAGTAAGATTATATATAACGAAGGAAAAAGTACATTACAAATAAATTACAATGTTTATCTTCAATATGAAAATATTCCTAAATTGAGATCGTGCATACGATTTATTTTTTCCTACATCTTTAACTCTCTGCTTACATATAAAAGTTAACCTCATTTAATGATTTAAATGTACTTAATTGAATTGTATATAAGTCGGGCTTATGTACCGTATTAGGTACATAGGTACCCACCTTTTATTATAACATAATTTTATTTTAACTACCTATATCTACAAGGCACTTGGTATAAAGAAAGTTAATCTTATTCTTCCTGCCTTTCATATTAATTATTCTTTTTCCCACATTACGCGGGGTCGGCACAACATATAGGTATTCCTCCTCCACATCTGTCTATCAGCCGTCATCTCTGTTGTCACTTCCTTCCTACCCATATCATTCTTCACGCAGTATAAAGATAATTAATATTTATGCTAAATGCAAGAATATAAGTAATATATGAATGAATGATACAAGACATTCGTAGTTCAGTCTTTTTATTGGTTCTCTACTTATTTGTCTATTTTGTTACGAATGGAGGTTATTATCGAAGCTTATTAATAATATTCGCAATATTTACTTACTTTTTCCTAAAAGACACATGATCACAAATTTATTATTAGGTATATATGATACCTACCTACCTAATTTTTAACAGTTGAACGATTTACATAGCTGTTTCTAAAGGTTGACTATGAGAACGGCTCGCTTCCGTCAGAGGAAGAGGACTGGATTCAGAATCATCAAATTCGAAATTTGTTTCCAGTAACGCTTCTGACTTTGATCTGTGATGTAACTCTGGCAAAGGCGAGTCGTCATACTCCCTGGATAGATCCTGAGGACTGGAATCGTAACTCGGTATATTCTCAGAAACGGTGTTGTCGTATGGACTCGAATATACAGGTGGATGTGGCGGACTTGGTAAATTGTCTTCGTAATATTGTTGACGATCTGTGGAATTAAAATCAATGTTACTAAATGTAATCAACGTCTTATATTAAAAATATTTGATTGTGCAACACTAATGTACAAGGCAGAACATACGACAGGAATTAATGACAAAAATCATTCATTCAATGAACGAAGAATTCTTAAACACGGTATTTTTTAAAAGCACTACTTTGACTACCTTCACTTATATAAGTACTTAGTACGACGACGATTTCCGTATATAATCTTTTTACCTGCGACATTGCTCCTTTGTCCAAAGGTTGTCGTGGGCACAGCTCCAACTTGCGGCTGCTCCGGCATTCTGGATCTCAACTCCATCAGAAAAGAAAGTTTCGGTTGTCCCCCATAATTTGAGGTCCCGTACACTTTCCCTTCATTTTCTAACTCTCTTTTGAACGCCAACGCGTCATCCGACTTATCTAAGTTCCTTAGTGGCAGCGTATCGGAGTTGAAATACTGTAAATCGCTGTTTGGTGATAGCGTGTCATCGTCTTGAGGCGATCTGACACCACCCGGGTGGTGGATGATAGGTATTTCCTCAGTCATTACCGTGGATATGGAGGGCGCTTCGCTTCCCGGACCGGAAGACATATCTCTGTAACCGTCGTTTTTGAACGCTAGGCTTAGCTTGTTATTGTTTGTTGGCACAGAGTATTCTGGTGAAGCCGGTTTCTTTATAAAAGTGCTATGTTTTAGAGGAATTATGTTCGCGTTTGGATTGTGTGCTTCATAAATGTCAAAACTTTGCGTGTCTTCGATTGAGGAGTTAAATTGGCTCTTCTCCATAGATTCCATGGAGGTTGTGGATGCGAGCATCTTTCGGTAGTCGGATCCTTTTGTGAGTGTTTCAGTTGATCGTGTGCTCTGAAAAATAATATAATAAATATGATGTTTTCTGATCTAAGTATGTAATTAGAGTAGTTTAAAATATATAAATACCATTTGATGCGCCATTTTCCTCCTGTATGTGTTTTCTGGGAAGCCTCCATTAATGCTGCCGATAGACCGAACGGAGTGCAGGGACTGACGGATCGAGTTACGTCGTTCTAATCTTTGAATGTGCCTGTAAACGACAATAAATACATTTAGAGGCCCAGAACACTCCCCTGCACAAAATTTGTCCCTGTGCCCCTAACCTACAGCCGGCGCCATACCTACATGCTCGCAAATACGATAATACCTCATGAAGGTATACAAATGGGAGTTTGATCTTTATTTAGGTTGGTTTCGCCCAAAATTTGAACTATTTTACTATGTCGTTATGTTACAAAAATCGATCCTAAGCCACTGAAAGGTTAAATTTTCAATAAAAATTAGTATAAAAATTAAATAGCATAAAAATAACTATTCGACAATATTGTGTAAGCGACCTAGAACAAAGCCCTAAGCAAACCGTTATAAAAAGTAACATGTAGGCGGTAGCACTACTAGTTTTCTACCCAATGCGCTGTATCACCTACCAATATTGTATCTGTCATTAGACTCCCTTAGACTAAAACTCAAGAAATACTTGGTAGATATTTATTTACTTACCTATGTTTAGACTTAGAGTACCAGCCAAGCAACGCAGCTGCCACAAGCACCACCATCGCCGCCAACACTGCAATAAACGCCACAGCTAGCGTGTCTCCTCGCCATGACATCGGGTCTATCATTATCTTGGGATCTGAAACATACAAATCAACAATTTTGAAGTGCTTTTTTACAAATAGCCACACCCTAAAGATGCGTGGCCGTGCTTGCTTACAAGCTATAGACGGGGCCTGTTTGGCTCACACAGCACTATCGCCTAGCTATTTACTCCATATTTCTTTTTTTGTTCTATGTTACGTCTTTTTGAATTTACTTAGTAACCGTTATACCTTTCGTATGTTAATGTAAGTGTTAAAAGTGTATTTATTTATTTCTTCTACTTAAATTCACACTGACATCTATCATTGAAACTAGGTAGGTAGGTACTGTCGAGTTCCAATATTTCATAATGTAATAAATATGACTTACCAATTTCACAAATAAATGCATTCTTCTGATTGCAGTCGGTTATATCGACACTAGAGAAGGCGAATGAGGTGCATTGCGTTACATAGTCAATATGATTAACCCACACTCTGTCTCCGTATTGATACCACTGGTTTTGTTTCTGGATGAACTGGTACAAAGCTGGGTAGTTTCCGGAAACGTATGGCATAGACGCATTGTCTGACTGTGGAAAGTAAGATTTCATAATGGGTAGGAAGATACTAACAATCTGTTTAAAGATGACATAGATTATAGAAAGCAACATTCTAGTAAGTTACTTACCAGACAGAAAAGTCTCGCTTCCTCATACGTCATCGGCGCTCCGACATACATATAACAGGTGCCTGCCACTGCATCCCAACCAGGTGGACACTTGCCCCCATCCAGAATGGTCAAGTTGTTCATATAGAAAGGTCGGTAGTCCACTTCGAGGAAAAGAGGATTGTCAGACTGATCGCGGATTCGCCCGGACACGGCAATACTCTCGTTGTAACTCCAATAGTTGTGCTTTGCGTCGATTCTTGTTCGCCAACTTTCAAGAGTGCTGTGGATTCATAACAAACTTTGTGAGATAGGAAAGTGACCATTTGGTATATTTCCTAAATCCACAATCGAATTGTTTACTGAATTGTTTTATGACTGTTCCTATGACTAATAGTGTCTTACTTTATGTTAACATCAATAAAACAGGAATCAATAAAGCCTTGTGCAAAATATGTAGATAGTATTTTTTCCACAGAGCATAACTTCTGTGTTATTATTATAGATACCTATATATATATATATATATATATATAGGTACGTACGTAGCTTAATTTATTACTAGGGCAAAGTCGATGATTAAGTTAATGTAAGTAGATGGGTATTTATTTAACCACGATTGACTAGAAATTAGAATGATAATATTGATAATGATGTTCTTAGTCGAGTAGATGTCATGTTGTAAATAAACTCACCTCGTATAATCTGTATTAAAGTCAACAAAGCTATGGTCCCAGGGCAGCCATGCAACAAAAACATGCACTTTAGATATTTAAGGTAGGTATTATAGACACAACATCGAAATTATAATAATTTACAAGTATTGGTAAAGATTTGGGTAGGTAAGGTTACGACGTAGTCTTCGTTGTTCGAATTAACAACAATTCATGCTACATGCCAATGATTTTTCAAAAATAATCTTATATTTATGATTTTGTATCATGGATAACAAGCACGGGTATATGAACTTTACTTGGGATTTCATTCACCGATGGTTTGAAAGTTAAAATACAGGAAGTTAAGGCACTTGAGAAACAGCTGATAACTAGATAGGTACTTACATAGATTTATTGATCGTTATCATTTCGTAATCATTGTCAGGGTTGAAAAATATGTTGTCTACATAGCTTTGGCCTGCTGTTCCGGCTACAACTGTCGCACGACCTTCGCGATCCAAAGCAAAATTTCTGAAATTGCAAGCAATATTATTATTTTTCTACGAGTCTACGTAAGAAAACTTTCGTGATTTATTTCAATCGCAATCACTCTGAAGAAGGTTCACGAATTGAATCGAAACATTGTCGGTCATAACACCGATAAAACGGTACTTGATATTTCCCGTATTTATAATATACATTATAATTGTTAAGTTAATAATTTTACCATGTAGGTATACAATGATAAAAAAGACATTATAAAATTGATAATTAGCTATAGTTTGCGTACAGTTATCTACGTATCTACTTACTCAACATGTACTTAAATAATAAAAAATAAGCTCACTTATAAAATCCGTTGTGTGAAGTGGTCTGATAGATAGGCATCCTAACTTTATCAAAACCGGAGATCTCAAGAATCCTTTGGCCAGTGTTATCGTGAACATAGTTGTAGTTGAAAGTGGAAACAACTTGTCGAAGAATGATCACGTCATGGAATTGGACGCGATTGCGGGTAAAATAGTTGCGGTATATCGTGACCTCTTGGTATGGAGTCGATTGACGACCTTCAACTTTCAGACAAGGCAAGTCATGGTTGGCGAAGAATAGGTTATTGTGGATCCACCCGCGGAGAGATGTAGCTGACCCTCTCGAATCTGACCGGACCAGTAAACCACCAACATTGTTTTGGACCAAGTTATTCTAAAAGAGATTTCAAAGCAAATTAGACTTTGGGTTCTTAAAGAGATAAACAGTTTTACTTCCGGCGTTACTTACTCTAAACACTAAAGTTTGTGTATTCTGCAAATCAACCCTAACAGCCGATTCGCAAGAAGTAAAGTTCCCGTACAGTTTTAGGCAGTTATCTTTGATTTCGTTTCTTGTGATTGACAGAAGAGGATTGACCTCACCGACAGATTGGTATGAAATGGCTCCATCGCGGTTTTTTATAAATTCGCTGTGCGATATGTTGTGATGGACGTCACGATCTGAAAAGTAATAAAATTGTAATGTAATGTAAAAAGTATTATGGTTTCAAAATGTAACTAAATATAATATAAAATGAACAATCTGAATACTAATAATTAAAGGTCAACTTACTCAATCCAATAGCAGATATCGGTAATGTGACAATTTCAGCGATGAATCCGTGATTGGAAGATGCACCGTTAGCAAACAATTTCACACTCAAACTGGGTCCGTATGATTTGAAAAGTTTTTTCTCTCCAGGTGAACCATTCTCCAAGTATCCAATCATTGGTGCTGTGATGTTATAGATGTCTCCGTCATACAAAGATATTGAATCACGTCTGCCATAGTTTTTTGTGTGGTTGAACAGATTAAATTGCAGCAGCCGAAATCCTAAAGGTTTTACTCGGTACATACTTTTGAAAATCTTTACACAATTTATAGGATTGTTATCATACTTGTAATAGAGAAGAACCCTTTCTTCAATTACGATTAGTTTACTGCTATCACAGATATCAACGAGAGAGAACAAATGGTATGGCAGATTCAGATCTTTCAAAGGAGTGAAACTGGATTCATCCGATTCTCTACCCTCTCCATTAAGCGATATAGCACTTATTCCTTCTCCCAGTATATCATTTACAGAGTTGAACATTACGTTGATGCTATCTGTAGGAGAGACGAGGTTGATTCCATGATGAGCGCACTGGCTTATGTTAACATTTTGGATCAAGGGGTTTTTAATTATAGCTTGAACAGCAGGGGACTTTTCATTGTGGAGTATACCAGCGCCAACAATCTGCACGTGCCTTAGTTGGCTTTCAATTTTTCTTACATTTTCGTGGGTATGGTGATCGTGAATTCTATGCTCGTATAAGGAATACTCGAATTCTGGATTTGCAAATCTTATTCCACCCCAGTAGTCATATGTATCTTCCAAATTTCGTGTGCCACAATGAATGAATACAAATTTAGAATCCCATTTACATTCATGCCTATGACCATACAGCTGTCCGTTTAATCTGATTGGGCAGTCTTCATAATGTTCTTCTGTGCCTACACATTGCAATGGTTCCGGCCAGGACCAGATCCTCGAAAGAGAATTGCTGTGGTATTCAACGCGACGATCGTAAGCAAAGAATACATTGATTGGGTCAAAACCTAGTTCTCTGCAAACGACTTGTGCATTCCTCTCCGTAAAACGACTATCGCACATTGGAACCCATTGAAGTGTAGTTTTGTTATAATATTCTAAAAAACCTTCGTTATTTCTTTCAATGACGGTATCACTGATCGAACAGTTTCTTCCAGGGCAAAGTCTTATTGAATCTTGTACAATCATTGATTCCAGCTGTCGTCTATGTTTTTGATGACTCGCTCCATATTGACCGATTTCTCTTTTTTCTATCCTATTGGTTTCTATGTTACTTGTTGGTGTCACTGGCTTCATTATGATGGGCATTTGACTATGTCCTATTGCTTCAAGTGTACCCATTACAAGAATGCCCACATTTGGCGCAAACTCCATTATAACGCCAGGGTTTATTATAAAGCTTACTTCGGGCATGACTGTAATATCAGATTTAACTACGTAGGGAGCAATTCTAGGTTCCAGGGTTAGGTTCGATGTCAGGCGTCCACCTAATTCATACACATCCATGGTAATATCAGGACTAAATGTAACAGACACAGAGGCTTCGAAGTGGTCTTCTAGCAAATATGGTAAATACGTCGCTATAGCATGATTGTTCCAGTCATCAAAATCAAATATCAGATTCTTGATTTCTCTCTCGACCATACTCCCCCACCAGTTTTCAGTTACATCTAACAAATTGTTGATTTTTGCTGTTTTAATTCCAGCTAGCAATGTGTACTTTTGCGCATTGTTCCCAAAAAGATTTCTGCTTACTTTTACTTTTTGTATGCCTCTGAATCCTATAACATATGTTGGTTCCATACTTCGTACTAAAATCCCGCGATTTAAATGGCTCATTTGTTTGTTATTTTTTACCTTGTTGTAAACAAATACAGCGAACACAAGGCCCATGACTTCACTTTGACTGTCCATATTAAATTTCACCATGAAGTTGCCGTTATTTCTTTCTATCAAGTTACCATCAATCTTCATCTTTTTCTCCATGCCTTGTATAGAGACCAGTCCATTCTTACAAAAGTTGTCGGTGAAAATGTTTTTGGTAATGTTTAGCTCAGCGAAATGTCCATCAACGACAAACCCAAAGTTCGTATTACTGCGCCAAGTGTTATTAAACATGTAAACAGAATGAGTAAAGTTTTCATTGTACTGCCAAACGTACGGTAAACTAACATCAAAACCTCCATTCTTGTTTCTTTCTATAGTGTTATCTTGCAGAATGTAATGATACAAATTGTTGGAGCTTCGAAGATCTCTGGAGAAATGGTATATTCCTCTTCCGTTATCTGTGATCAAACTGTTGTTTACCATAATAGTGATTTCTGTTATATTGCTCTCATGAATATCCCAAAAAGGAGTATTGACGTAAATAGCTTCTTCTTTGTTGTAAGTTATTTCACAGTTAAATATTTTGATACTCTCATTTGCTTTTCGTAGAAAGTGATCACCAAGCTCATTCAAATATCTGTTGTAGTATAGAGCTTTGATTCCTTTTGTGTTATCTTTTATTTTTGAGTTCACTACTTGTAAAGTCGGTACTGGTCCTTTGACGATTCTATTTCTTAGATTTTGAACAGGAGCAATAATAGTACTAACGACTAAAACAACACCACCCAGAGCTGCTCTTCCACTTTCATACGTTAGCACAGTTGCAAAGCTGTTACTAGTAGTGGGAAACGTGGATAAATCTCGGTCTAAGCACCATTTCGTACTACCTTTATTAATATTCTGCGAATCGTAGACACAAATACTTTCAGTGGAAAAGTTATGAATAGGATTTAGAAGTTGCAGTCCCAGAACGTAGCCTGGATTGCATTTGATGTTATATGTTTTGTTTATTGGATCCCCATAGTGTTTTGAGAAAACTAAATGTCTAGTTTCACCATTCACTAAGCTTATGTCGGTCTCATATTCAGGTATCATTATCGGTAGATAACTAGATTCGTCTAAATTGAATCCTGGTTCCAAATTGAACCATCCAGCTATTTCTCTCTGCTGGGGTCCTGATAAATGAGGGTTGTGAGAAATACCAGCTATATTGTTATTCTCAATTACAGATCCGTATACTTTTAGACCCAACTGTTTAAAGCTTATGCCACTGCCTCTATTATTGCTGAATTCAGAATTCCGCACGGTGTTTACTGCATCGGCTCCATATAAATCTGAATACAAAATTCCTAAACCGTCATGGAAGTTGTTAGATATTTTAACGCTTTCTAAGCTGTGTCGTGCAAAATCTATTTGAAGAGCGGGTTTGAAGACGTTGGAAGAATAATCTAACAAGCCAGCTTTCTCAATGGTGACGTACTGTAAATCCGCTCTTTCAGATACCACGCTGAATCTTACTCCAGCCCAACTAGTTTCATAGCATCTAATACCGACGTCATTCTCGTGTGTACAAGAATTTTCAAATTGATCACTGTGTTCAGCTTTACATTTCGTAAAATCAGTATCGAATTCTGTACATTCAACATTGGACAAAATTATATCTTCGGTAGTTCCCGCATTAGGGATTTCATTTGGTTCCAAAAACCAATCGTCAGGATTGAGAGCTAAGCCCAGTTGATTGCAGACTAGAGCAGCATTAATAATATTCCATTTATAATTGCACACCGTTCCCCATTTTTCTTCAATTCTTACTTGTAATCTTCCTTCGTGCTGAGTTCTTCCACCCAAAAGTCTTATAGGAACAAGAGGTTCAGAATAACCAGGGGTTGTAGGTTCAACATCTGGATCCGTTTCATAAAAGCTATCGTTTGACATAACAACTTCATCTTTAAGGGTGAATGTGATATCATTTGGCCGTTTACCTCTAGCTTCCAGTTTTCCAGCAACCATTATGCCTATAGCTGGGGGAAATTTCAGTGTGACACCAGATTGCAGTACAAGTTTGCCCCCAGGTCGAATATTGATATCTTTATTTACATCATATTCACCTTGTCTTAGTATTTCTATACCTTCAACTTCACCACCAACATTGAAAGTGCCTGGTACGTTAAACTGTGGAACGTAAAGAGAGTTGTAATTAATTTGAGTGGCACCAGGGTTGCTGCTATGTAGTAAATAAGGCATGTAAACAATTCTTGCTAGATTATATCTATCTTTCCGGTGGAATAATCTGTTGTATATTTTTTCTTCCTCACCGAATCCAAGCCAATTGTACGTGCAATTTAGTGTTTTGCTTTGGTCTTCTACATGTGAACCAATTTCGTATTGGGCTTCTGGGTTATTTATGATGTTTCTAAATACATCGATATTGCTTGAAGCTATAACTACAGCTGCTGCTACTCTGCTTCTTGGAGTAAGCCGAGACGAAATCCCTTCCAAGGGTTCAAATGGCTCTCTAATTTTGTTATCTCGTAAGTAATTTCTTGTGAATAACATATATTGCATATCACTGTAAGGTGATAAGCCTAAATTGGCAACAAACGGGCCCCGGTTTCCGAAAAAATAGTTGTGTTGTATTTTAAATCGCGCTGGTAAAATTTCGAATTCTTCTATATGCTTTCCTTCAATTCTATTTAGTATAACAATAGCACCGTAGTTTCCATGTTCGAAATAATTATATTCAATCTTCCCCATTACATTTAAAGCGGGTTGAATTTTCAGAGGAACCTTTTGATTTTGATAAAACCTGTTATGGCCTATTTGTAAATTGAGCAATCTTATTGGATTATTTAATTTCCAGCACGTAGATATTTCTATCGTGCTTTCCGTGCTAGCATTGAACCAATTTCCTGTAACATTCACCCAGCTATCTCCACAGAAATTACCATGTAAAATGCCCACATCTAGGTTTTTAAATATTTCGGAGTATTCAACAGTCGTTGTTTGATTGACGGGTATGTATTCCGTTTCTTGAGTATTATTGATCCATACTGCTAAACCATAACCTTGATTAGAGCTTAGAATGCTTTTAGAAATATTTCTATTACCTCCAGTAACAGTTACGTTAATGCCATCTCCTTGATTGAAAGATATCCTGCTTTCAGTAATATTAACGTCTCCCGCACCACTTACAACTTGTAGTCCAGCAACGTGGTTATTGTTCGAAATGGATGTTCGGTGAATGTGAATTTGAGATCTAAGATTTTCAATTACTACACCTCTTCCATTGTTATCTGAAATAATCGTGTCAGTTACATTCAAATCGTACGTTTTACTGGTGCCCGAGGTCAGCCTTAGAAATCCAGTTATATCTGTTCTAGTGTTTGCGCGGAATCTCACGTACATTCTATTTCTTGTGGATGTGACGCTTTGCGGACGTGAATGATTTCTTATTTGCAGGGCTAGTAAAAGTCTATCATCGGTACTAAGCCCATCGTAAACGAATATTTCTCCGGTGTTGTTTTGATTTGTTAATAATTTGACAAAACTCAATGTTAAAACGTGTTCAGATTTGGTATAAAACTTTTGATGGCAATCTCTTTCCATGTTAGAGTATCTGGATTGTTCAATAGACATTTGTATGGGAAATGTTTGAGTAGGGGTGGACGCCAGAGTACAAAGGTCGAATACCTCGCTCCTATCGAACCTCTCATCCATATTCATTTCATGTACTACGTATTTGACCCCATCACCGCCATTATCATGTATGGAACAGTTCTCAATCTTGGTCATGCCGTACGTAGAATTCACATAAACACCGTAACCTCTATTGTTTTGAATCATGCAGTTGTTAATAACTATGGGAGCGTTGGGTGACGTCACGTTTATTGCGTTGAATGCGGAGTTTGATACCTCTATGTCTTCCATAACTGGTGGTACTCCTATAATGTCCAAGGCGCTGGTGGCGTTGTTATCTCTACCAAGACCTGCATTCTTTATCGTGATATGAACCAATTTAGACATTGACGTGGGGACATAGAGCGTGTTGCCAGCAGTGAGTATTCTTTCATAAACAGCGTTTTCCATGCGTATTCCTCGCCAGTGTCGCCCTGTGCTTCCTAATTCGTGGACGTCGTGATGAGGTAGACATTGAATACCGAGATCTGGATGATAGTCACAGACGCCAGAGCCGAGTTGTCTCGAGTTCCAATCACATTGAAAGAGATCGTGCTCTGTTCCTTTACAATTTGGCTCTTCGAAAAGTAGTCGAGGTTTTCTTCCAGGTTGTCGATCCACCCAGTTGTAAAATGATCCTCCCATGAATCCTAGCTGTCTGCACGCTGTTTCCATATCATTGATCGTCCAACTGAAAAAGTGCATATAAATATTCATTAAATCACATTTACTTTCACCCGTCTCCAGTGTTGCTAAACTTCCTTGCGGCAAAACAAGGTAAAAAGTGTTAGACACGAATCATCCTACCCACCTAACACGTACCGTACCTACCAGACAACAATCAGTATTATAATTATGAATAAGGTAAATGCTTACTTTTTCGAGTTCGTGCATACCGATCGCCACTGTCCCCGGTGCAACAGTTGCACTCTTCCAACGAGGATCGAAGGGCCATCCACCAAACGTATATCTGGGACCGGTTTAGATGACCTCAGTGGTTCTTCTGTACTGGTGAATGTTATCCCGTTATCGTGGGTTCCCTGTAATAAAAAGAGAAAAGATACATCAAAATAGGCACACGTAAATATAAATAATAATAGGTACGTAAGTACGAAATAATAGTATTCTTTATACTTTGTGTCTGTTCAAATTTTATAATAACGTGTAGGTACATAATGGTATAACAAAAGAGGTACCGAACGTATGTAAACAAGTCGAATTAGTGAACATAACCCCAAGAACAATTACGTTCAAAGAAGTTATAATGGTACATTTTTATAAGGTCTTGATATTACATCAGACTGCGCTGGCGCAGCCTACGTGTGCCAGCAGCGCAGCGCCCTTGCACTTGGATGACTTCCTGCCTTTTCACGTACCCCATTCATATAGTCACGATCTACTGGGTAACTGTTCCGTTGCTAAATCGTATGGAATGCGGTATGTATGACATGATTGGGGGACGTTCGACACGATCAATGAAGGGGAATAAACATTCTGAAAGGTGTTTTAACCGTATCAATATTTTTTTAATCAGAACTCTACCTGGTACCTTCTACTTACGTATAACTTTACGGCTGTGATTTGTGAATAGGAATTGCGATAATATAAAAGTATAGCATCTGGGGTTGGTATATGCAAGGAAAGTTCGAGGTTTCTTGCTACTATAAGTGCCTAATTAAAATTTTTACGTTTAAAATCATTGTTTGTTGAATTAAGTTTATATGATTCTCTACATTTCTATGATATAGCATTGGGTTTTACGAACGACAAAAAGCTGACCAAAAATCTCAACACATTGGCAGAGAACCTTCCATCAAGATCGAAGCAGAACCATTAAAATTTCTTGCACGTAGACACTTGTGTATATTTTAAGGCAGGTCGCCACTCGCCAGACGCCCGTTAAACCGTCACGCGTGGATAACCAATGATTGAAAAAGCTTAGTAAGAACTAAGTACCTACCACATTGCTATAAAAATTATAGTCAGTAGGTAGAGCGAAAATATTTTGGAGGATGCAAGACCGCTCGCTACCGCTTCATAAAATTAGTCAACACTCCTTTTAAAATGGCAATGACTTTTTAAAGTCATTGCCATTTTCAGAGTATTTAGGTGAGATGATATACTTATTGGACTGTAGGTTCAGCACAAATATCGTTCAATTCTCAATGCAAAAATGAGCCATTTAGGTACCTTTACTATAAATGAGACGATGTCCTCAACAGACACAAGAGATGACATAGAGAACACAACCAAGAGCATTCTCCCAAAAAGTCTCGTCATATAATTGATTGAAGGTTAGAGTATTTATTTCATTATGTTTATTCAATCTAGCAAATCCCCGACAGTTGTTACCTAGTCCGATCACGGTAAATTCTTCACTTTATGATACACACACACACACGACATCGCATCGCTTCCTGTGTGGAATCACAAACAACGAAGGTACCTAGAGTAGGTACCTACCTGCTATTCTCCTGCGTGAGGGAGGTAAACAATTTTTCAAAAACATAGTTAGGTACTTGAGTATTTTAATGTTGTGGGAAAGGGAAGGGTTATGTTATCCTCACTTCTTGTTTTATGTAATGTGCCTTATTTCCACTGTTGAACGGAATAAGCAGGAGACATAGTCAAACTAGAATCGATATTAGCATTTCCTCGAAAGCACTTCTTATTTGTCGCATTGAAATATATTATACGAAGGTATAATAAAATAATCCATTGGCGTATTATAAACCAATCCATATTAGTAGGTACTTTCTTGCATGAAGTGGCTCGTCCTTGCTTGGCTTTGCAAATGTTATTGGTGCTCTGATCGTAAACAATCACTTTCAGTTTTCCGCAACTTCCTCTAACCCAAATTATAATCGAGAGACCAAAAGCCTTTTATTTGTGGCATTAGAGAAATCCATCGGAGAAGGAGGCCATTCTTCCGCCCATAGAATCGAGCACCGTAATTGTATCTGAGCTATTTATGTCTGGATTCCCATGGCTGGTCACGCAACGATTGCTTACAATCTTAATTTGACGATAGAGACCGTCAATCAAAATATTTTGTTTTCTGCATACATAGGTTTATTTTATTTTTTTTGTCTGAACTTACCTACATCGATCGTTATGAACACAGATGTAACGAGGCCCAAAATTAGGCAAACCTGTGAAGCCTGTGACCTTCATCGCCCATTTATACAGTACAGTTAAAAGTTCATTGTTCTCTTGATATTTATGTCGGCGATTTATTGTGAAGTCATGGTATGGAATGGTATCCGTCGAAATAGAATTTCGCAAGCTCAGTTGCAGTAAAACAATCACCTGTCACAACTTCCTGGAATTAGCGGGAACGGTTGTCTATAGACAGCTAATCTAACTTTATTTCTATCTAGGTTGGGCTCTGCTAATGAGGATCAGTAATGTTATAGAAAATTCAATAGAACTAGTATCCACGTTATTCTTTAAGACATGAAAATGATATATCTTTTTGAATTATCAAAATCGGACCATTAGTTACGAAGATATTAGGTAGTAAACTTTACATGCCGTTCCTCCCGCTAAAAGTATGAATGCGGGTGCGTGTGACGTCACTGTGACGGAACCGAGCGCAAGCGGCACTCTTACTTCACGCGCGAATGAGAGGCGTGTGACGCGTTTGGTCACTACATTTGTCAATTTGTTTACTTAAAGAGTTTTTAGAATATAAGTAGGTGTGTAAAAAATATAAGTACTAATAAAGTAGGACCTGGTTTTGTGCAAGCTCAATCAGATAACCTTCCAAAAGTGGATTCTTTCATGGTATTTGAACTTGAACTCGTGAACTTAGAATGATTACCTAGGCAATCATTCTAAGTTCACGAGCGCTGAAAGCCGTGGTTGGAAACTACAAAGATAAGGGTGCTGCTTATTTATCTACGTACATAGGTGCTTATTAGTAAGCTTTAGGTCTAAGCTATTAGTGTTGTAGGTAAAGTACCTACAATGTAAGTATAGGTACAGGGATGTAATCAGAACCTGTGAGGTAAATGTAAAAAGAATTAATGTACCTAAACTTAATTTTTTTTAACTTATGAATCTTTATTCGTGTTTATAGTATCTTGATAGATATGTCAATCTTTTCACGGATGACTTTTTTGATGAGAGAACCATGCACTGTACGAGTATAAAGCGAAAGTAGTCGCTTTATACAGTGCATGGTTCTCTGCACTTACTGATCATTCTCATTATTATTACCATCTCGCCCATTGTTACAAATCATTCATTCAGTATGTACTTACGTAGGATGGGTTGAATATAAATAAAAAAAATATAATCATTTCTTTTTTACTTCACTATCATATATTTTTACTTTTACAGAGTGTTTTTTTAACTGTAACAGTACGGCAGCACCCATAACCAGAGGAGATACAGGTGCAGTTTCTTTTAAAACATCAGCTCGTTTTCGAAGAAAAACATTTTGGCATAAAATTTTTCTTGGTCAAGTGTGAGTAGCGCCTTGAAATGAAGCCGAATGAATCAAGTTGGTAACTTTTTTTTGGTGCCGATCGATGCAGTCCTTTGTAAGGATCATTTTATTGTATCGGATGAAAAAAATCTGAACAGCGGAAGTTAGTCAAATTTGATAAAAAGTATTCTCATACAACAGGACAAACAAAATTCCTTCTACAAACATTTTATTAGATTCTAATTGCACACTAAAGAAGTATTAATACTGTAGCGATTAAGAAGTTTAGGAACTCCATGCTCTCATGAGCATATATTTTATTCCGCTTTATTAATTTTTTACAGATCTGCTCGTCAAACCTATGAAGATGATGCTGTAGGATTTCTCCAGAGGTCAGGAAATGTTTGTACAGTAAAAGCAAAAACCGGCCAAGTGCGAGTCGGACTCGCGCACGAAGGGTTCCGTACCATCTATAAAAACGACAAAAAAATCACGTTTGTTGTATGGGAGCCTCCCTTATATATTTATTTTATTCTGGTTTTAGTATTTGTTGTTATAGCGGTAACAGAAATACATCATCTGTGAAGATTTCAACTGTCTAACTATCACGGTTCATGAGATACAGCCGGGTGACAGACGGACAGACAGACAGCGAAGTTTTAGTAATAGGGTCCCGTTTTACCCTTTCGATACGGAACACTAAAAATAACGCCTGAACATAGAATAAAAAGTAAGGCCTATTGCTGCACATTTACATGTGATGAAAAAGAGGAGACAGTTTTGAACGTGGAATGTCTAGTCTAGACTGTGCTGCTCAAAAGGGAGGCTGCAAACATAGCGTAGCATTTTCGATATGGCTCCGTAGACGCAGTTAGGAGCCATTACCCACAGAAAAAAAAATGTTACTGGGCCAAACTACGTTAAAACGGCACGTTATAAAATAGGTTTTCTGGCGTTTTAATAGAAGTCTTTGTACATTTTAGCACTATACAATATGTATACATAGTTAAAAAGGTGAATTAGACACAAATCGGACCCTTAGTTTCTTTTACAGTCACAAATAACCCAACAAAACACTTCGCGCTGTATCGCTGCCAACGGCTAACTGGCGGCGACCGTCCCAGTGACGTCACAGCTAGCGCGGCGGCCGCTCAATCAATTTCGATAATAAATTGGTCATAACTTCGTAAATTTTTGACGCAGAATAAAATTTTTTGCACTATATGTTAAGGATTTCTTAGCTTTATAAATCTGCATTCTCAGCTAAAAACGTTACGGATCCTCATTGCCATTGGGTTTATAAAGAATACCCCCATTACTCTTAGAAAATGGAGAATTTTCAAATATTTTTTTCAATCATTACATAATAATAGGTACCTACCTAAGTATAAAGATTCCCTGATATTTTTTTACGATATGCTTCATTTGACTACAATTTCACCTCTTACTCTAATGAACTCTTACTTCTTTCTTAGTAAAGAAAGTTCCAGGTGCACAATATTTTGACCATTTATTTATTGACGACCTCCGTGGCGTATTCGCCCAATAGCCGGCTGAGACGCAGGAGGTAGTGGTTTCGATTCCCGCCGCGGAACAAATGTTTGCATGATCTACAGATATTTGTTTCGGGTCTGGTTGTTTCTCTATATATTATAAGTATGTATTTCCAAAACCAAAATGTAGGTATATAAGTATTCTATCAGTTATCTGGTTCCCATAGTACAAGCTCTGCTTAATTTGGGGCTAGATAGCGCTGTGTGAAATGTCCAGCAATATTTATATTTATTTATTGGCAGAATGTGTCCGCTTCCAGCGAGAAAGACAGTCTTTCGTCGTCGAATCTGTTCAAGTTGTACCTACTCTCTTCGTCCTACCACCTCTATGCAGATGATTTGCAAATGTATACCCAAGCCCCTGTTGGGTGGTTAGGTGAAGCAATTAATAGCATAAACAGTGATTTGCAGAATATACTACAGTGGAGCAAATCATATGAGCAATCATCAGGCATCAAGTCAATCCATCAAAAATCCAAGTAATAGTAATGGGAAGCTCGCGGATGATTACTCAAATCGATTGGCTTGATCTTCCACAGGTAAAATTTGACGGTACTTCAATAGCAATCAGCAAAGTAGTAAAAAATCTGGGGGTACTAATGGATAGCCATCTATCTTGGGGACCTCAACTAGCAGCAGTAAGCCGAAAGACCTTTGCTGCAGCTGCCTCTCTTAAACGGCTGCGAAACTTCCTTCCGACTTCCACCAAAATTACACTTGCACAATCATTGTTGCATCCCATTCTCGACTATGCTGAAGCCAGCTATCTTGATTTAACTGAAGATCAACTCAACAAGCTTGAGCGTCTCCAGAATTTCTCTATTAGATTCATATTTGGCTTGCGTAAATACGATCACATTTCTGAGTATCGCCACAGGCTTAAGTGGTTACCCATCCGCCTTCGTCGGAGTGCGCACATCCTGTCCCTCCTTTACAGCATCCTTTTCATTTCTTCTACTCCGCCCTACCTCAAAGAACGCTTTGAGTTTCTTCATGTTTCCAACTCCCGGTCCTTACGCTCCGCTGAAAACCTTAAATTGAAAACTCCTCATCACACCTCAGTATTTTATACTAACTCCTTCACTCTTCAGGCTACCAGACTCTGGAATGCACTACCTGTTTCAATTCTTAACACCAAATCCCTTCCTGTTTTTAAAAACATGGTTAATAAACATTATCTGTCGTCCATCGCTCACTAAGACTTCTGAACTTTAAATTATATATATATATTTTTTTCTAATTACCTATGTATTTAGAAGTAGGTTATTTAATATTATAAAATTATTTATATTTATTTATATGTATATTTTATTTTAGTAATTTATGTACTTGTTCTGTTAGTTATTATTTGATTAACGCCGCCGTCCTTATTTGTACAAACAGATCCTGTCCATCCAAAGGTTGCCTGGAAGAGATCGCTTTTAGCGATAAGGTCGCTCATTGTGCCTTTGATTTAATTGTGTATTCTCTTTTGTTTGTTTTATTTTTAATGGTGTGCAATAAAGAAATTATCTATCTAAGTTACAACTTGAACAGATTCGACGTGTGCATTTTTAATGAAATCTTAGGCCCTACATCAGATGCAGCTAAGAAATTATTTAGTGTTGTAAGTCGCCACAAGTGTATTTACTCGTGATACCGTGTTTATTAAGTTATCCCGTGAAGAATCACACCTATACCTACATTTTTGTATGGTTGTGGTTCCGGACCGATTCTTATTTAAAACCGTTGTTGTTCGTAATACCTACTTATTTGTTTGTTTAACTTTATTTTGTTTGCTTTGTACCTTTGATTTAATTAATTTGTACATACGATAGGACCGACATGTATATTTTTAAAGAAAAGTCCTTAAAATAAATTAGAACCAAAAAAACAATATATTTTGAAACAAAAGTCATGTATCGTGCCTACTAACTTTTTGTGTGAACAATTTTGGATCAATATTTTTTTTATTATTTTATTATTTCATGTTTTCCATTGTGCGGTAATAAGCGACGCCAAAGAAAAATATAATGAGGAAAAACAAATGAATGACTGTTTTCAAAACTCGAATGTACCAGCTAAATGAATTTATAAATTTGAATTTGGAATTCCTAACCAAAGACATAACGCTAATTTTATATGTAAGGACCTAATATTATTGTTGATACTGTAATCGATGACGTAGGTACGTAGGATATAAAAACCCCGTAGCTTGATGTAACTATGGTTTGTTGTGTGGCGGGGTCCTACAAGTATTTATCATCATGGTACGGTAGGTAGGTACCTACTTACTTATGATCCCGCCGCGCCGGGGATCACGATATCCCGACACGAAGCATCGTGATTCGTGCCGTGCATTTCTAGGTTGTTAACCCAACTTAGTGACGTTTCGTAAGATCACGATTGCAGGAAAATCGAGCAGCCTTTGCACTAATGATACCTACCTAATGATATTGTATTTGACCAAGTAATACAATATTCTTTAGATCTCTCTCTATTGTACTAATTTGATTGTAAGTTATTTTAGGGCAGAGACCGCGCCCTGCAGGCTGCAGCACAGCAGTGAAAACTAGCGCAAGGAAGCAGTTTGTCACTAGTCGTTCGCCCCGAACTAATATCTCGCGAGTTTCCCATAAAAACAAGAAAAATTATTATTTATTGACTATAATATTTTTACTATTTATATATTATCATCTTTCATCAACTTGACCTACAGTTTCATTCAAATTGCAGGCAACAGAAGTTATTGTTAATTGATTATGCACTACGTACCGTGTGACATTTCGTCAGTTTAATTTTTATTATGGCTAATAAATAACTTAAAAACTACAAAGTTTAAAAGTTAAGTTTAGTTTAAACTAAAAATTAAAAGGGGTCGAAATGTACTACGATGAAGACCTTTTATTAGACATGCCATTTGACCGGACAGTCTCATTTTATTTTTTTACCCCTCTTGAACCGCAATATCTCAACGCCTCCACATTTTTAGCTCATTTAGTCACACCAGGATTGTGCCATCATCACCTAGCTATCAATGTAAATACTAAATTTCACGATGATCGAATCAACGCTTCGAAAGTTATCCTCGGACAAACAAACATACATACAAGTTGATTTGGAGATTTCGCTTCGCTCTATCAACTAGTTAATGTTATGTGATTTAGTTCAATATTATTTTTGCATTTACATATATTACATTGGTAGGTACTTATAATTTTGGACTTCAGATTTTGAATGTATTAGGTACCTTGAAACCTAACCTGGCTGGCCATCATAACATTCAAAAGATAGACGGCATTTGTAAACTGCTACATTTCGCAGTAAAAGAGAAGGATATTTGTCACGCTTTTCACCGTAGCAACCAGAGCGAAACGATGGCATCTCTTTCCGTACTCCGTACGTAGCGTAGCCCAAACTATTTAACGACGTGCCTTTTTTTTATTCTGTACCTACTAATTTTTCTGAACTATTTGTTTCGTACCAATAAGTTTGTTCAGTTTTGATCTTGTTTCGGAGATAAGTGGACATAGTCCTATTAATTTTACTATTGCTGCCGTAAGTAGGTGCATGCATAGTTTACTTTAGAGTAATCGTTTTATATTTGACTTTTATGTATCATACATATTCAGTATGATACATAACAGTCAAACATTACTAAATTGTTTTATTATCTTGTTGATAAACTTGGGTTTGATAAGAATTTTCTTTTAAATCTTGCATTTTCTATCCAAATTATTTATCTTTTAAATATGTAGGTAGGTACTTTGATTATAGAGAGAAGTGAAGTGAAGTTTTGGTTTAAGTAGTACTTTAAGTATACCTGTATATATTATTAGGATAACAGGTATGTACTTTCCTGTATATTCCAAGATGGCATGGTCGAATCATAATTAATTCTTATAGAGCTACTGACAACAAACCAGTCTTTGTTTGTAAATTACAATTGAGTCGTCGTGATTCACTCACTTCACCTCAGCCATCACGGTTGCATTATTGCCCCTTTGGAATTGAAATTATTCCAAGCAATATAATCCCAAGATATCTTGATGTGCAATTAAACTGCATAACAATGCCGAAGTAGATATGTAATGTATTAAATTAATTTTAATTAATACAGCCAATCTAAACACAACAAATCCTGTTGCAAAAATGTCGCACGTAACCTGTCGCAAATAGGCATAGGCAAACAATATCGATATATAAAAATATCGACATTTTTCCGTACAATTATCGATATGTATATCGTCGATATTTTTGATTGCGATATATCGATATTCGATATTTATTTAAGAGTATCGAATTCATATCAAATCCAAATTTTTTACGCAACTTTGATTTCGTGTTTATTGTTACTTGCTTAGGTACTAGGTACTCCTTGCATGCTCCTCGCGCATTGTTAACTTTAAAAAATCCCGCCACAATCTTTATGAAATACAATTATTCTACTGGAGTAAAAAATAACATTTTCTTCGTGTCTATTCTTTTTTACGAATTTTGATTGCTTTGGGAATATGTATGAATAATCATGCGAAAACTGACGATATATCGGTACTTTTCACTCGATAATTATCGATACTGTTTAAAAATATCGATACAATAAATATCGATATATTCTTTTCACTTGCCCATCCCTAGCCGGAAATCTGTTTTGGTAGGTATTATGTACTTGCTTAAATATTTTTGTAGAAACAGACTGACTAGAAAGAATATCTACCTACTCTAATGGAGATTGAAACAAACAATTAAATCGTTAGCTAGATGGCACTGGCACGTCGGCGTCGCGAATTCGCGATGTGCAACTTTCCAGTGAACAAGTACAAGTAGTGAACAGTAATACCTAGGATTATACCAATTTTATTTTATAATTATAAATATTTTATTTTTTATATTATTACTAGTTTTATTTTATATAGTTATTCTAATTGATTTTGTTTAGGTGTTATTATTACTTAGGACTTTGTAATTTTAATATTGCATGCCGGAAAGGCAGTAATGTATTGATACCAATTTACTTCTGACATCTTGTAACATGACATATATTTCAAGAAATAAATACATTTGATTTGATTTGATTTGAACAATGTTGATTTGATTTGATTGGACAGATCTTGGAAGAATCAAAACATCTGAATCGTTTAGTGAGTACCTACCTACCTACTTAGGTAGACGAGTAGGTATAAAAGTAGGTTTTTAAGTGCATAAAAACTTCTAAAAGCTGCTTGATGCAGCTCATTATGTATGATCAAACAAGAAACACATGTGTTGCGCAACCGAGTCTGCATTTCGCTCCTACAGTGCAGCTGCCTCATAATCTTTTGCGTGGACGTTCCATAATAAAAGCAGACATTACGAATTATTTTCTTCTTCGGTGTCTGTTTTGTACAATTAGGTACTTACGTAATCGGTTTATATGCTTCCATCGAGCGTCTGCAGGGGCTCGATTCCAAACATTTCTATTGAAACGAGTAGGTACCTGGAGATGGTCGAATCTTGTATCTATCTTGGTCATGTTTTATCTTTCGGAAAAGAATTACAGGCCAAGGATCTAGGAGAATACAGTTAGGATGGGCGGCGTTCAGCAAGCTGGACGATATTTTAAAATCTTCCAATGTTCCACAATGTCTGAAGACCCGCCTCTACAACCAATGTGTCCTGCCAACATTGACCTACGGTTCTGAGACATGGACGCTCACGAGAGACTGTGCACAGGATTAGAATCACAAAGAGCCATGGAGCGCGCCATGCTCGGCATCACACTTCTATACCTAGTCCACATACCAAAATTCGCAAGCGAACTAAAGTTCAAGAAGTTATCAAGCTTAGGTATATTGGAGCTCAAATGGAATTGGGCAGGACATGTGGCCATGAAAACCATGGAACCTGGAAGGCAGGTCGCCCGCCGGCAAGATGGGTCAACGACATAATAAAAATCGCAGGTCGTATGTGGGTTAGAACAGCGTAGGACAGAGTCGAATGGCGACAACGAAGAGAGGCCTATGCCCAGTAGTGGGATGAGAAGGGCTGACGATGATGATGATGAGGATGTTCGATGAAGCGTAAAATTTTCGATTCAAATCAACGACCAAGTTCCATTTATTTGGCATGACTCCTACTAGAAAGACCGAAAGTTGGAATCGTGAAAAATTTATTAGCATCGGCTATTGTATATGTATGTTAATGCAGCCGCAGGTTGTACCTATATTGTACTATTCGCAGATGCAGAAACAATAGTCAGTCCAGTTTTAAGCGCGTTTTAATAAGAATAACAGCATGCTATGAGCTTCCTTCGTTTCATTGTGCATCGCATTTTGTAAAAATATACCTTTTTATAATTCGCTAAGAAACAGTATAGGAAGGAACACACTCGTCAGTCAAATAGGTACCGCTATTCATGTTGCAAGCCATATTCTGAAGGTACCATTGTCTCTAGCAGGTGCTCCACGGTTGGGAGACTCGGTACACGCATGCGCCAACGCAGCAGGGCCCGTGACGAGATGGTGCTGCCCGATATTCGAGACATTGAACTCTTGTAGAGTGAAGATGGTTTTGTGCGATATGAAATAGAGTCAGTGTCTTAATCCTAAGGGCCATTCTAATAAGACTTCCTAAATGGAAATTACGATTATGCACATAAATACTTATACGTTTTGTATCTTGTTATACCTACATTTTGTCCTGAATTCCTAGCCAAGCTCAAAATCGCAACACCCGTATGCCGTACCTAAAGTTATCGGTACTTTTCGATGTATGAATGTGAAACATGTAATTCGCGTGATCTTTAATGACGTTTGATGACATGGCATGGAGTGGTGGGCGAACCGGTTTCCTAGATAAAAGTGGAATGGACTAGGATAATTGATTCGCAAGGTCTCACGTTCTGCTCCATAGATACAGCGATGAGTCAGTTGACATGTAAGTAGGACCTAGTAACTACATTGAAAAATAATTTATTAGGTAATCTTAACAATACTCCTGTCCTACTGTGATTTTATGTTGTATCCTATGTAAAATATTTGATTAGTTACTATCAGACGTATCAGGCCTATTTTTATCGTTAGATCATCAAAGAATCTCTTGCGTTTTTCCAGAACCAGTATTTCACGCCGGTGCGGTCAATCGTTGGTGTGTCAGTCACCTTACTTGCATCAAGGCTACTGTAGAGTAGAACGTACTTAGCTTGTTTCTGTTGTCACCTTGATAAACGTCATTTTGCGATAGGTTGTATGCATTTCTGACTCAGCTTTATATATAGCGGGTTTTTGCTTTTTCTTTTTTGCGCCGCTCAATATTGAGCTCTGCGTTATTCGATTTATCAAGCAAACTCTTCGTAAAGTAAAAGTGGTTTAAATTTCCGGTTCGCGTGTACCTACCAGTGGGCGCTTGCATCGATCCTTTCGGAGGATTTGTAAATGCCCTAAGTGTGACGAAGACGGCCATTGCGTAAGGCTGTCGTCGCCGCCCAGTTGTTGGTAGATACTGTTATTCGGGCATGACCTCGTAAAAATACCTTTACAATCCATCATTGTAGAAATTGGAACATCACAAAACATTTGTCACGTTTCGGCAGAGATTGTTTGGTCTCAGCGAGGCGAACAGCCTTTTTCACAAACGTTTCCGTAATTTCGTAATTGCAAAGCGTTTAGTTATAAACCGTTGGGTTCGGTGAAATCATCCATCGGTATTTTGTGATACCTACCTACTACTGATTTATTGGTTTTAAGAAAACCAATAAAAGAAGAAGTAAAATTGACGTTTCAAAGTGATCCTTGTGATTTTAATGAATAAAAGATTTTGACTTTGGCTTTGAAGAAAACATTATAACATTTTTCTCTACATAGAAAACATGCTTTAGCATTCCCAATCCCAATGTAGTATTACTCTATGCTCTAGGGAGGGATATATCATAGAGTAAGAAAAATATTAACTTATACACTAGGGGATATAGAATGTAATCACTTTTTACTGTGATATAATGTAGGAAACCTCGTTTTCTTATTGACAGCGCTATAAAAATAGGGTCATAGAGCCATTGCAAAAATAATTGTCCTATAGTGTGACCATTAGTGCTGTGCACTCCCTGAGGTATGCGCGCGGCGAGACGGGGGGGAGAATCGGCTGCTGCGCTCTGTCAGTTCGCCGTCAACGCTCGTGGCGGCAGGTAGTGTTATTTGTATCGGACTGTCTATGTCAGACGCACATGAGATAAATATTCAAAGATGGGTCGTGCGTTATCTCGTGATATGAAATGGAAGATGAAGTTGAAACAGAATCTATGTCAGAATAACTTTCGTTAGAATATATAATTGTTTGTAAATATAAAAAATGTTCAATAAAACAAGTCCTTTGAATTATAAGTTTAGTTCTTATTTATCACCTGCATATTTTTAATAAAATATGAGTATATTTAAGTTACATTTTAATCAACTAAGTAAGTATAATATATTACAGATAGATAGCCTCCGACCATCGTCCCGCCACAAGTCTTGCCTTAGAAATGCAAACTGATATCGTAAGATATGTCCGACATGTATTGATCTCATGTGAACTCATGCAGTTTTTTCTTCGCCTCCCACCTCGCCGCGCATACCTCAGGGAGTGCACAGCACTAATGGTCACACTATATCATCACAGCGGATGTTCAGTAGCCGATAAGCAAAACAATGTCATAACGGAAGTACCATTGTACTTTATTATCATCAGGTGATACGTTATAAACAAATATGACATGCAATGAGTCATCCGGCTCCTATGTAATCCTATCTACTACACTACTTCGTTATCTATGTGTGCACTGAGCACCTTGGTTAGTGTCATTTTATGTACACCTATACTGTCCCATCTTGGTTTCATATGTCTATGTTAACCAGATGATGAATGAAAACTTGGTCGAAGGAAAGGTAAAAAGATTTGCCGCCGCAATTTTTGCACCTTATCTGACTACACTACATCATGACTTGTGCAAGAAAGTATAAAATAAATGTTCATAGCAGAACTCGGCAGTAATTGAACTTGCAACTAGTTGCAAGTGGCAACGCTTTCTTCTTCCCTAATTGTTTGGAAAGCTTATCAATCTGCAACATCGACTAGATTTTTTACTCTATGTCTTGGTATTTACCTAGAATTAGATAATATTATTTTGATTCATAGAATACATGATGGCGTTGGGTTTTTATAAATTTCAATTCTTCACATATTAGAGAGTGATAAAATTCTGCTGATTGAAATAATATTATATTCGCTTACGAAATCTTATTCGGTAAGTTAACCCAGGCATTTAGTTCAGAACCCAATTCTAAGATAAATCGGGATCATGCGAGGTGTATATTGTTATGTGATTCAGGCAGGCGCCACTCGATTCCAAGGCTACTACGGTCTACCTGAGGTTGTGGACCAGTAAACCGCAGTTAACTGTCTCGGTAACTGTTCTTATTAGGACTGGCATAAACTTTGACGATAACAGGTCATTAACCATAGCTAAAAAGACAGGTGCAACGCTCATTACGCGCACCTTCTCTTACTCCAAGAGTGTGATAAGGACAGCTATTTTAGCTAAACCATCATTGTGTTTTAAGTAGGTAACTTCAGTTTTAAACGAATCAACAATGTTTATCTGTTTGAAGATCTTGACACTATTTTGATACAAGCAGACTTAAAAACGCATCATGGTTGCTTTACTATCAATGATGTCGATAAATACGTTCTGATCATCATTTATTGAGATATCGATCTAGAATGTAGAGTCAAAGTATGGCATGATGTAAAATGACAAACCTACTAGATCGCTGCGCTGGTATGAATGGTACAGATAGAAGATTTATTAAAAAAATACTGTAATTTACTTGAGTTGATAGTGAAAGATTTTGAACTCGGTAACCGAGTCACTAGATGAATGAAACCGAAAAACGGTTGAAAAGGATCAAATTCTATAAAAAATCGACCATTTATAATATTTATTGGAGTGAATGGCGTTGTAGATACAAGAGTTCCTTATTATTTTTTGGTCAGATAAGTAACCTATCTAATCATTATCTATTAATAGAACCATAAAAATACTTTTTTGGTTGTGTGTGTGTACTAATTACCTAGGTTGGTTAGGTTGCCTACGAAAATCGTTAATAGTTTTTACTTGATTGTACCTAGGTACGTGAATAATGATCTACTTTCATAATTAGAGCATTAGATATCTCGCTATTTGCTATCAAGCGTGTGTATTTTATTGTTCATTGATTTTCCTTTGTCACATCACATTATGCGTTAAACATTGTGGGAAAACTTTTCACTTGCAGCATGGTAATTATTATTCCCAGTGAAAACCTGGATTACCATTGTAGGACATTGGACATGCATAATTTTATGGTTTATACTGCTGTCCTTAATGGAATTGTAATGATGGATGAAATGAAACGGAGAAAATCAAGCGGCGTAAGTCAGGTCAGCGAATGATGAATCTTTTGCAATAATGCGTCATAGCAAATCAAGAATACTTAATAACTTTGCACATAGGTATTCAAATGCGAAAGATCCCTCATCCAATGCATTTATTGTTAGAATTTATTCAAGAGATTATCACATCCTATAGCAAATATCAACATCCGTCAAATATTTATCTCAGTTCAGTTCGCAGGTCGCATCGTCTTCTTAGAATATTATTAGCTTAGTTTTTTCTCGATACAATATTGTGTCCTGTTTTTTATCAATTTAAATTCCATTTTATTCTGCAATGACTCTTGGTACATCTCATACGATTCATAGAGTTAAAAAATCGACTTTACTTATTATTAAGTATTTGTCTCACTCAATTCAGCGTTATATCGACAATTTTTTACACATTTTTTTGCAAACTTAAATCTAGCCATCATAGGGATCCAAAAGATCCAATTGTCTGATTGAATTAGCGAAAGGAAGTTGCTCCGATGCGGGGTATTCGGGTCAGGATGGGTCAGATAGGGTCAAGATGTCAAGACTGCGGGATTCAAGAACAGCCGGCGACTTAAATCAGCTGCCTTCATTGGCGTGGATTTAATGACTCACACGAGTTGTTAACTAAGTATTTATAATGACGTTAAGGGCTTAGAGCTCGGTAAGTAGAATAGTGATTAACGAAATTAATTCACATGGCTAATTAAAATATTATATGAGAAAGCCCTTTTATACAATACAAATGTACATACTTCGATAAAAGCTAGTAATTGTTTATTTTTAGGTCCTTTTTCTTATTAGAAAGGTCTAAGGGAAAATATTCGATACGGGTAGGATTTGTTATTATTACTTATTAGGGTAATGAACTATTGAAAAACTTTTTCTCATTGGCATTCTCTTTCATGGTTTTCAGAATATGTACATAGGTACTATGTGTATTGTTGAACCTTTTTTTCTCCTCAATTTCAATTAAAATATTACATTCTATTTCAAGTACCTACCTACCTACCTACCTACCTGTAGTTATTTGCATTCATTATACCTTTTTGCAATGTTTGCCTGCAGCAAATATTTTGAATCAGCACACTTCTAACAGGTGAACAAATCGATATCACAGGTGAATGGGTATGCGTTATCAGGATTTGTAGCCCATATCAGCGAGCAGTGGACTTATCAAGTGCTTGATAGCGTTCGTAGGGAAAGCGTAATCAATAATTGTCTTTATTTCTGGTCCTGGGTGCACATGGTCAATTTTATAACACATGATGCTCACTTGTCCAAATTCTTTTATTTCGTAAACATTTTAAGAAGAGAAAAGGTGTGTATCATTTTACTCTTTTTTCCTTTGGGTTAATCGATGCGCCATTATTATGTTAATTTAAAACTCTTTTACATGGTTTTTTTTTAATTCAGAGCCTCGGTTAGAGGCGCAACATTGGAAACTAATGATATCTCATGTTCATGAAGTTGTTCCAACAACCAGGTAGGCCTGGTATAAGATACTTATCTACTCTTATGTCTATTCAGGGCAAGATAAGGTGTACGACTTGGTGGCTTTATTTGACGTAAACCCATTAACTACGTGCCCTTTTACGAAAGTGAGAATGTTTACGGCACTTCAGAATTTTTTGGTCTATTCTTATAATTTTTTTCTAAGGAAGGTCATCAATCATCATGTATTCCAATTCACAACCACAGATCTGTGATCCTAACCTAACCGGTTTTTATGACGGCATCGTTATCCTTTTTATGTTTTTTTTTAAATTAGAATACGAAAGGATTGACCATCGTAATTATTCTTTGCTATTCACTGTTTTGATGAGATACATTTTTGGAGATTATGTAGGTAAGGTACCTACTAGGTAGGTACACAATATGTCATAATTATGTGGAAATTCTTACTGTTCTTACTTTAATAAGAATCTAGTTTGGTTTTACTGATAGGTACCTACTTATATAGCAAAGGTTGGAGTTCGATAAGCGACGATAACGAATTTGTAAGAATGTCTAAAAAGTTAATAAGACAGCTCAAACACCTACCAGATCTTAAAGAAGCTTGTGCAATGTGGATGACTCTTATGACTCATGGAGGCGATATTAGGTTGGTTGGTATATTGCACTCACCTACTCTTCAGTCTTGTAAGTTGTAACACACAATAACTTGAAATTCAATAAATCCAGAAATCAGTCAGAATTAATATTTTTTTCTTAGGAGTGCCTCAAGGCTCAATGTTGGACCCTCTATTTATCACCAACTCTGGAAATTATTTTGATAAAACTTACCACAGCGACGAGCTTTCCTCGCACCGTGATGCCGATCATCGGAGCGAATCTCACTTCCACTCCTGGCTCCACCACCAGCTCTGCGTCTCTTTCTATCAAGAGATCATCTCGTAAAAGGTAGGGTCCTCCCTGTCGCTTCCACACAGTTCGTCCTCCGGCCAGCACTCCTCCAGGCAACTCAGTCAGACCAGCAGATTTGTTTACCAGATAAGGGTCCATTAACTCCTGTCCAGTGCACATACACAAACTAAGAACATAAAGCACTAGCACTGTCCTCCACTTGTATTTGGTGTCACCGAACTGACTATGTCTCTTCTGTAAACCCATATCCTTCGAGCATTCCATTATTCTAGCTGATCACAAAAATAATCATTTCACTTTCAGTAACGCTCCCTAACTACATGCCATTGATAGGTACAACCTTTTACTAGTACATACCTACCTATTCAATGCATTAAATATTAAATTACTAAATATTTCACAGTAAACCTCCGGTATAGTATTATTGTTCTGAATAAACTGCACTTGCGGTATTTGTAACTCATACAACAACTGTTCATACCGAAACAAAGGTGGGGCTAACTGAAGCAAGCGGTGGAAATAAACGAAAATGCGCGCTATCGCGCGACCGTTGAACAAAGTCGTTTGGCCGGTTTCGTATGTATGTATATCTACCTTTAGGTAGGTAATATCGTCCTCCCTCCTCAGTCAAACTAAAGCCTCCCACTCCAACCCCACCCTACATTCAACCGCGGTCACCCGCGCGCGCACCTCCTGTCCCCCCGCCTAGAACAGCACAGCAGCCAGCACAGCAAGCCAGCACCACAGACACAAAATAGATAGATAGGTACCACAAAATAGATATGTATACAGACGTAAAGTTTGGGCTGTTATTGATTTTAAACCGACTTTTAAAAGGAGGACTTCCAAAAAAAGGAGGAGGTTCTCAACTCGTTGGAATCTTTTTTTGAAGTGAAACTTCTTTACGCACGCTTGACTTGGGGAGTAAGCTGGTTAATGCATTACGAAAAGTGCGAACGGAAGTTGAGAGGGAGATATAAGTTAGTGAAGATAAAAAGAGAGAGAGGAGTTACGTTTCGTATATTTTTAAACGTTAATGTGCGAGTGCGAATTGCGTCTATCCAGAATGAACATAGACTGATTGACCTACAGACGTGTGGACAATTTTGTAATTGAAGAATTTTATATATATATATTTCGAAAAATAAGTTTACTTCAGTCGCGTGGTCTAAATCACACTATATATATATATATATATATATATATGTCTGTATGTTCTCCGATTACTCGAAGACGCCTGGACCGATTCAAGAAATCATTTTTTCGTTTAAATGGGTACTATACTTCCTAGGTGGTCCCATTTGCTCCAAGTCAGGATCTGATGATGGGATCCTAAAGAAATCGAGGGCAACCCTCAAATTTTATAAGTACGTAATTTTATGTTTTTTCCTCAGAACTCCGTCTTTTATCAACCGATTTGGATTTTTTTATTTGAAATGATATACCTACTTTCATATTGGTCTCACAGAATTTTCATCAAAATCAGTTTAGTAGTTTGGTTATAGCATCGGTTATATTTTTGTTAAAAAGTTATTTGTTATCTACGCTCCAACGTAAAATTTACTTGTTAGGTACCTACTTGTTTACTGTTGACGTGACGATTAATAAACGTTCTTATTAAAGTTGTTGTGTTTTTGCACAGAATATTACAGATGTTAAATACACATAGATACTGGCGTACGATGACCTCGGATCAAGTCGGTCCAACGCTAGCCGCGAGTGCCGCGCTTTGGGGAGACGTTAATAATGGTTTGTATGACATAATTAAAGTTTGTTATAATGGTTGTGAATTCATTTGTGAAAAACGTTAAAATGTTTATGTACGTTACATAATGTATAACCGTTCTTTTCAAATTGTTTGTGTTTTTAGTTGTAGACTATTCTAGGCACCAGAATCTACGTATAGCCCCTATTTGTAGTGCTACGCTCTCGAGGGTAGGTAATGAGGGCTTTTCAGAAATCAGAATCAGAAACATTTATTGTTTGAACTGTTGTACAATGGGATCTTATTTTATTACGTTCGTATGTAAGTTAACACAGTTTATCCATTTTAGGATGTTCATTATCGATTTAAAAATTTGTATAAAACAATCTCAAATTTGTCAGCTAACAGAATTTTTTTTTTAATTTAAGTTCCTCGGAAAACGTTAACTTGGCAATTGACATTGACTATTCACTTTCCTTTGTTAATCAGCTTGTGACAGAGCGACGCCATCTGTTGGCACTTACGGTTCGAACTTTATTTCTGTACCTATCTATTTTGTGGTACGTATGGCAACGCACTGAACGCACGCAAAGAGAATACAGTAGTATTCTCTTGACCGACTCTGACTGACCGACCGACCAGTGCTGCCAGCGGACTCTAGTCAAAAGCAACCCTAGTGTGATACAAAAGAAACCTTTTATTATGAAAAGTAACCTTTTATATATTTCATGGCGCTAAATTTTGCCTAATCTTTAGTTATGCGTCTAACTAAACTGACTAATGTTTTTTTATATTTAAATTCAATCAAAACGTCAACAAAATAACACAATTATATCCAGCTAGTAGTCACTTCATTATGTTCTACGTTTTCAAACAAAATAAACCAAAACGATACCAGGCAGCGGACCGACTGAGATACAAAACAAAAAGCTTCTATCCACTATCTCTGATAACTAAAGAGATAAGAACTGTCATAAGATAAGTACTTTACATCTTAGTCTAAACGCAGCGTGGCATTTTTGGCACACAAACGTGAAAAATATTTTGACGCGCAAAGGTTTATTGACCTCGGGATGTCCGACACTTGATATGCCTTTTATTTCAATTTCCACAATGCTTTTTTTATAAATACCAACATAAAAAATATAAATAACAACCAACCGACCGAATGTCACATAGTTTGTTAAACTTTTGCGATCACTGACATGATTACTGATAAAAATTACTGATGAAAACCACATACCTGTTCCCTTACCTGCAGCTCACGCAAAGCTGAGTGTGCACCACGCACTCACACACACTGCAATGCCTGTCCTGTAGACGACCCGTATGATGAAAAAAGGACTAATGTGTGTTCCATTTCACGTAATTAAATAATTTAAAAAAATCACAAATCCATGATCTCGAAAAATAACCAAAAAGTAACCGAACGAAGGTAAAAGTAACCTAACAGGTTACAAAAGTAACTTTCTGGCAGCTCTGCGACCGATCCAAGGAAGTTCCTTGGACCGACCACAGAAAAATAATCTGGTGATACCATTTCAAATAATGTAAGATGTAATTGCGCGCCATTTTTAATATATTTCTTCTATAGTTTAGGTAGATTTTATATATTAATTGAATATATTTTAAAATATATTGTAGCTATTATTGGTAGCTATGTTTGAAAACATGTTATTTTTAGGTTATGAATTTAAAATATTTTTTTGTTTTGCAACACTCTGTTAGGTTCACTCACTTACTCGTATTCATGACCAGGAGGGATGCCCAATATTTATATTTTGTACCATTTTAGTAACTAGTGAATTCTGATACCGATTTACTGGCCAACGTTGCCTAGATAGAGTTTGTGAATATTAAGAGAATCCTACATTAATAATTATTATTGTCTGTCCGTTCATAATTTATTGACCAAGAGAGCGAAGCGTCTCAGTTTCGAGATTATCCAACAAATGCTTTTGTCCTTCTGTCTGTCTGTCTGTTCTTGTCTACTGGTCGCATTTTTCAAACTGATTTTGACGAAAGTTGTCACACAAGTTCCTTGATTTATTTAAATTTTTTAGACGATCGCGATTTTTGATTGAGGAGAGAATAGGGGGGGAAAGGGGGGAAGTTTGCTATTGTGTTATCAAATTTGAGAGACAAACTAAGGAGTTCATTCAACACAAGACTTTGCGGACGGATTTGGATAAGATAACCTCTTTCTTTAGTGGCCAAAAAGGCCTAGTACATTTAAAATAATAACGGAACACTTTGCGTACCTACTCCAATGCGTGAGGGATCGTTGGATAGTTTTTTCAAAAACATTGATTATTAGGTTTCATTAAATCTTTTATGGTAACTACCTACAGGAATCAATATAGCAGGGTCCAACCGAGACGGGTTTTTTGCTAATGGTGAAGACAGAGACCGAGAACAAGAATAAAATAAAATCTCGGTCGGACCCTACGAAATAGGAAGCTTCAAAGTTAATATTTATGTAGTATTATTCAAACTTTCGCGATTACTGTACATTATTGGTTAAAACGGGTATTTATCGCGTATGTACCTTTTATATTTGTTATCCCGACGTTTCGGTTGTGTTGCAACAGTCATGGTCTCGGACTGACTGGAGTACTTGGAGCTACAGTCGGGAAGTGTGGATAGCTGCAGCAACTACCCTCACTTGGTCTTCAGAATTAGAAATGTCCTCGTTCATATTATCGTTCAATATTTATGTAGTAAAATTGATATCTACTTAGCTAAAATACTTATATTTCATCATAATATGGACAGGATTTACGAAGTCACACTAAGTCCAGTTAATTTTGAAGTTTTGAACTGGTGAATGATTCTGTGAATCTTAGATTCAGCGATTTGCAAATTACGTGCATGTTAGTACTCGCTAGTGTTTGTTCGAAAAGCGAGAAGTGATATTCTGTTCTCTTTTTTATTTGGTTGGCAGTAATTACGTAATTGGGATTTTTTTATTGTTTTAAATTAATAATTAGTTTGGTGGATGCAAAAAAAACAGAATAAAAAAAACAAGACTTACAGTAGTCGCATATGATGTGTAACATCATTTTTATTGCACACCCACCATATAAAGAAACAATAACAAACAAAATAGAAAACACAAAGCAAATCTTAATTGTATCTACCGAATTCATCACTCTGAAAGTTGGTTATCGAAAACTCGATAACGGCTCCGTTAATGCGATTAACCGTAAGTAAATTTAAAAATAGAAAGAGGCTCATTGTATTCATAATATGCTATGATGAAATACAACGTCTATGACAAATCTTTATTTCTATTAAATGAAAGAGGCCATTAAAGTCTCGTAGTGAAAAACATCTGACCATCGCGCGCGCTCATTGGTCAAATCAAAAAGCGCGCGCTCATTGATCAAAGCACTTCGCCGGTTTCTTGTTACACATTTCCGTCCCTTTTGCCAAAACCACTCCCACAAACCGAGCGGAACGATGTTACACATCAAAAACCTAACGGCACCAGGCACAATTGAAGAAGATTATCCATGTCGTCATTGTGGTGTATGATTGTAAACATTCACTGGTAAATGACCGATATCATCATGAAAATAATAAATAACGGTCATTCATCTGCTAGCTCGGTGGTTGTTATCAGATAGATACCCATCATGTTAACTGCACTTCGGACATTCACAGTAACATATTATTAAGCAATGCTTTGTTACTTTTAAATTAAATAATTCGAAATTAAATATAGGAGTTAATATATACTGTTTACCTTGGTGATTTTCTTCTAAGGTAAACAAACGACATTAAGGTAAAAAAGTATTTATATAATCTACCAGTTTTATTGTATAGTCCACATAGGACAAGCTCTGCTTAGTTTGGGGCTAGATAGCGCTGTGTGAAATGTCAAGCAATATTAATTTAATTGATTTTGTTCACTTAATTCACCTGGGTCATCACCTTATTTAAAATGAGGTGATATAAAAATATGTATTTCTAGGTAACACCCAGTTGAACATAGTAGAAAAATATATTTGTCTTCACATTCATTGATTGTGTAGTATTTGTTGGCAACTCTAACTCCTTCGTCGATCAATACTTTTTGTGTCATCCGGCGTTTACATTACATTCGTTCAATTGTTCAGTCTTCTTCACTCACTCTCGCGTGGAGTGAGTACTCGTTGACCTAGTTTTATGCTATTTTTTAGTTAAAACTAATGTAATTCCTTAGTTATAAATCATTTTTTATTCATTTTGAAGTGAACACTACATCGGACGATAAAAAAACGTAAGTTTACATGTATTTGGGCCCATCTCATGTACTAAACAAGTGTGGCGTCGTGCGTGGCACCAAGCGGCGACATTTTGTTTTCTCATAAAATTCTTTGTACCTAGCTAACTAGTTACGTTAGTATTTCTATTACCTGTTTCAACTTTCAATTGAATTCCTAATAAACAGTGCCGTGAAATAAATGTGAAAAAGTGAACACCGAATCATATTTTCAGAAATTTCAACAATCATGAGTTCTAACGGCGGCACACGGGTGTACGTGGGCGGCCTGGTGGAAGGCATCAAGAAAGAAGATTTGGAGCGAGAGTTTGACAAATACGGCAAACTGAACTCTGTTTGGGTAGCACTCAATCCCCCTGGCTTTGCGTTTATTGAATTTGAAAACTTGCAGGAGGCTGAAGATGCGTGTAGCGCTATGAATGGTTTCGAGTTGTTAGGCGCGACGCTCAAAGTTGAGATCTCTAGAAGGCGAGACGGTCCTCGTCGCGGTGGTGGTGGTGGCGGCGGTTTCAGAGGAGGTCGTGGTGGCGGCGGCGGCGGCGGCGGTGGCGGCTTCCGGGGCCGGTCGTTTGGCGGTCAGTCAGGAGGCGGCAACAGATCCTTTAACTCTTACGGCGGTGGTGGCGGCCGGCCCTACAACCGCAACGGAGGAGACAGCTACGGCTCCGGCGGCGGTGGTGGTGGTGGCGGTGGTGGCGGCGGCGGCGGCGGCAACTTCCGTTCTAGATCTCCGCACTCACGCTATTGATTTTAGTCTTAATTTATCGTTAGGTTTAGGTTAGTGTTATCGTATTCTGAAGCCTTCCAAGCGTTACAATTCTTTAACAAATACTGGGGGGTTAATGCTAGGAAGAGTTCTGTTGACGCATCAAGGAATTAGAGGTATGTCATTTATTATATTTTTGCCTAAATCCTTAATCCAGATCTCAACTCGATTCAAGTGTGACTTGGAACACAGATTTTAGGAATAAGCCATAAGAATCAAATGTTCAGAGAGTTCTGGAATATGGGCCTTATTATAAAATATTGTTACAGCTCAACACAGATGTGTAATATTTATATTTGTATAATTTTACAAGCTAATTCAACACTTGTTATCCATAGTTACAATAGGCATGCTTTGAAACAGACAAGCAATCTTAATTTTTCTACTATAGTCAGTGATGCAAGGTGCATTACATGGTTTTAGTAAAACAGGCGCGCACGCACGCATAGACGCGCGCGTATGAGGATCTGTGATCAATTGGTTTGAAGCTGTGACCAACTTGATCTGATATGTCTGACACCGTCCGTGCTTCTGTTTTCATTCGTTGTACTAAACTTCTGTTCTAACTATTTAGTAGTTTAGTGATGTCAACTAACTAAACAGTCTGAGCCAGATTGCAGAATACTTACAATATTGTGGTATTTTTGGGACCAGCACCACATCTTTTGAAACTACATACCTAATTGACTCCTGTAATCTCTTTTGGAGTCGTTGAACTCTATACAGACATTTATCTGTGGGTGTTGGTTGTTTTATCAAACAATAACAATGTTTTTTCTTATTCCAGTTCCTTGGAAATTTTGATCTCCGATCAGCGACATTCATCGGTGATGAAAATGAGAACAATCTTCAGTGTAAAATTAACATTCTACCTAAATTAATTTAAATAAGTTTCATGTCTAATTAAATAAAAGATTTATCGACTTCTATTACGATTTTTATTGTGTATAATGATAAAAGATGTAGTTTTAATTTGTTTATGATGGGCTGCTGAGGCATGCCATTAGTAATTCCATTTTGTTGAGGAAGTTTTTGCCTTCCATTTTATCTAGTTTGATTTCTTTGAATGCTCCGCCGAGATTCTCCCATTTCTTATCTTGAACAAGTTCACTGGTAAAGAAGTCTTTTCTTGGAGATTGAGCGATGAAGACTTGTATACCAACCGAGGGTTCACATCTGATTGCTATCATTCTGTCACCTAAAACAACAACACACATTGAAATTTGTACATAAACATAGACAAACAATAATATTTGGACATGGTAATGCTCTGTATATCATGCCTTGAACTTAGATTATAATCAGGTTGAAAAATAACTTCTTACGTCAAATAGTGTGACCACTATTTCAACTGACCATCATCATCAGTTTCAAAGTTTACAAATCCCGTAGTATTCAGTAGAATGTTTCACCAGGTAGGAAATAATAAAATTACCAGTAGGGGAAACCAGCAAGCAAGACGACGCGTTGCCCAGCGGTTCAACCGGACCGGATCCTAAGTGGGAACTGCTGGCGAGGAGTTGCCAGCCCATGCACCTGCCTACAGCTTGCACTGCTGTCATCTGGTGCTGGTATATCTGTTAAAATATAAAATCACAGTTTGTCGACACGAATTATTCAAAGCTGGAAGCTTAGCTTATTCAACCCTAAACGAAACAGGATAATGGCGACTTGGCGAGGTAGGTACTCGATCGAACGCAGAGTTGACAATAAATTTAAAAGCAACACTAAAGTTCTAACAGTGTTACTAATAATTGACAGTTTGATAGTGGGGAATATGTGTTATTCTTTGGAATACATTCTATATTTTAAAATTTACAGGTGGTTTTGAGGGGGTTTGGAATAAGCAAGAGTTTGATCAACGATCAAAAAACTACGCGTCTTCTAAAAAAGTCTACTGGGGTAGAAATATAGGTTATATTAAACGGGACGCGCGGAATAATAATGGCAACCAATTACAGCGCGCGTGATACCCGATGACGCGATGACGTCATCAGATGAATTAAATGCGAGGGGAAGCATTTACAATAATGTAGGAGGGAATAATAATGAGCTTTGTTTGTACAAATATTTATAAAGAACTAGTTTGTGCCGGCGACTTCGCGCGTGTGGTTTGTCAATAAAAAGTAGTCTATGATTATAATTTATATGAGACATAGGTCATATTAAGAAATTTGGTGCACACTGACCAGGATTGCTATTATATATGCTACTTTTTACTCGACTGCGCAAAAGGAGGGTAATGTTTTTAATGAAAAACCATTGGGTCTGGATGTTTTTCTATATATTATAAGTAGTACAAAAAAAGTATATAAGTATTCTATCAGTTATCTGGTTCCCATAATACAAGCTCTGCTTAGTTTGAGGCTAGATAGCGTTGTGTGAAATGTCCAACAATATTTATATTTATTTATTGATTTAGTCAGTTTCATAACTAACCATGTCCCTAATTCGTCCCTTTTACTACTTCCCACACTAGAATTCCCTATGGTCGGTTGGTAACTGGAATTATGAGCTATTACGGTTTTCATGATAAATCAATAAAATGGTTCAACAGCTACCTAAATAATAGATCTCAGGTTATCGAATTGAGCTTGGCAAATGGCGCTACCATCCGCTCGAGTTCCACAGTTGTCAACAGAGGAGTTCCTCAGGGATCTATATTGGGCCCTATCTTATTCATACTGTACACTGCCGATATAACTAGTAGCCTAAAGAACTGCAAATTTAACATGCTGATGATCTGCAAGTATATATCTCTTTTGGGCCAGAAAATATTGATGCAGCCATAAATGGTCTGAATGAAGACCTGCAGCGTATTGTCACATGGGCAGACAATAATAATCTTGTGCTTAACCCTAACAAAACAAAATATATGTTGATGGGCAGTGGGCATATGATTGCCTGGGTTCGCTCCCCTATCGACCGCAAACTGCTGGGTGAACCAATCGAGCGCGTTTACGAGGCCTGAAATCTGGGTCTGTGCATGGATGTGGAGTTGAGGTTTGAGAAGCACGTTGCTGACTGTGCGGAACTGTTTTTACAGACTGAAAGTGCTGTACAAAATTAGGCCCTATCTTAAATTAGGTGGGGGGGGGGGGGGGGGGGGTGGGGGGGGGGGGGGGGGTGTACGTTGTATCTTTTGTTGTACTTTTATTTTATTGTTTAATTATGTGAACGTGTTTTTCATTGTCTGTATTTAATTATACACTGTATGTATTTTCTGTGTGTTTGTAACTTGTGTCGAAATAAATGCATATACATATTTATCTATCTATGAGTACTTGCGTACCACATCGAGCCGGAACAAATATTTGTAGATCATGCAAACATTTGTACGGCATCTTATTGCCGGCCACTCTCGCCCACCACGCCACAGGCTGTTAAATTGAATTAAAGTAATTAAAATTAGAACCACCCCAGTTTAGTTAATTTTCTATTAAAAAAACCTTGTCCGAATCGGTCCAGTCGTTTGGGAACTATGATGCCACAGACAGGCACACATACAGACATACACATCAAACTTATACCACATCTTGATTTGGGGTTAAAAAAGTGTTTTCACACCACCTGCTCGACAATGGCAACTTATGTCATGTAAACCTAACCGAAAGCACGCGATTAAAACCCTACGGCTGAGCCGGGCGTAATGTAGAACTGAATTTCATTATTTCCGCGCGGGCATATTTAAATTTGAATTTGGAACCAAAGAGACACACAATAAAAAATATTCGTAAATCGTACTAGCCTCTGCAGAGAACGCAAAAACAAGAAAAATAACGCTAACACCGCAACACGCTAAACCGCTTTATTTTTTCATTTTAAACATAGATTTGTTTTTTATCGTCTCGCAGGAGGTGTGAAAATCAGTCGCTGTGCTTATATCCCTCTACCTACAGGATTCAATATAGCGCCAGTGACGTAAGACACTGGTTTATCCCAATGTTCTATTACCTGACAGTAGATGAGATCCCTAAGCTCCTGCAGCTCGTACGACAGATGGCGCACCTTCCCATCTCGACAGATGCATTTGAGCGTTTTCTCGCCAACATGCACCACAAGGGATGTTCGGCACACGGCGTCGTATCTGGTGGAATCAATTTTACTTTAAAACAAGCGTATTAATACTTAACACCTAATGAATGAATGAATAAACGAATAAAAATACTTTATTGTACACCACAAAAGAAACAAACATAAAAATAAAAATTCACAAAGCATCAAGTACAATAGGTGGTCTTATCGCTTAGAAGCGATTTATTCCAGCCAACCTTTGGATTTAATGTACACCAACAAGGCATTACATTTGCCAACCTTAAAATAAAAACCAATTTGTTTTTTTGGTTCTTTTTTATTTTTTTTTATATTACTTAGAGATGGAACAAGCCTATGGCCCACCTCATGTACCATACATAACAAAACATTGCCTCGGTGGTCACGCACCTTACGTGCCCTACGATGCATTGCCCTGCGTTCATCAACTTGAGGCATACAGGTATAAAGGTGTAATTTCACCGGCAACCATACCCTTGAAACGGAAACAGCAACTGCTGGTTGGCGGTCGAGATAGATTGGTAGTACTACCCCGGGCGAGCGCTTTCTCAAGGAACTCTACTACTCTTACTTACCTACCTTTATGGTTGTGTTTTTCTCGGTAAAATTTGTGTTGACTTGTAAGGGCGCTACAAGTTAATACAAATTTTGAAAAAAGGATATTTGCCTAATTTACCGTGTACAGGGTACATACATAGGTACCTAAAAACATCCCTCTACAAAATGATGTTCTATGCAAAATAAATTACTTAATAAAAAAAAATTGGTCCACATAGACTGGGCTTATGCTTTAAATAGATCTTGGGTGTTTTGCCCATATGTGGCTTATGTACCTTAAATTAATATGAATAAATTCAACGTTAGACACCACAAATCAAGAATTTAGAAAAAGAAAATCTATAAAAAATATTTTTTTTAAGAATCAACAACGAGTACAGACCAATGCTCTTTTCATTTTAGTTAAACTCGTGGAAATCTAACAGATTGGATTTGACATTTGACAGGTGTCGAAACACCAGCCCGGGACCTAAGATTTTTCCTAACCGGGGCAGACACTTTATGTGGCGCCCCCTCTCCTACATCGTTTGGGGGGTTAAAGTTTGAAGCGTTCCAAATCAAATGAACAGCCAGTTGAACTAAGTAGGTAGACGAAGGAGGTGCGCTGGATGCCAACTGCTTTTTGAAACAAGTTTTTAAAGTAAAACTTGTTTACGCACGCTTCACTTGTACATAAAATAAGACAAAAATGCTGGAAGTCAAGAAATTCAAATATGTAAATACTTAGATAACAGGAACATCCCACGCAACATTTAACTACCAAATAAAAATAGTCACGCCAAAATGGCGCCAGCTCAGCATGTGCTAAGTAACACTGGTATTGTGCTGAGCCCAGAGATCGTTGCGCAAGCCGACACCTAACTATACTAATAAAATGAGTTATTTACCCGTATGCCATAATGTTAATTTTTACACACGATTGTGTTGGGCTGTTCAGTGCATTCCAATGTGACACAATCAGAGGATCCTTTACCTGGAACAAGCAAATTTTTACCATAAATATAACAGACTTACCCAAACTATTGAACTGATTTTGATGAAATTTCTATGACAACAATATGAAAATATGTATATCTTTTCAAATAAAAAGAATTTTCCAAATCGGATGATAAATGACGGAGTTCTGAGGTAAACACACAAAACCGAATTGCGTTCCTAGAAGGTTGCCCTCGATTTTTTTGGGATCCCATCATTAGATTCTGACTTGTTGCAAATGGGACCACGTGGGAAGGACCACAGTTTAAAAAAAAATACTAATCGGTCCAGGCGTCTTCGAATAATCAAAGAACTAACATGTAAAAAAAAATATTGCGACGAATTGAGATCCCCCTCTTTTTTGAAGTTAGTTAAAAATACATTATTTAACCAAATCTAGAAAATGCATAGTTTAACAACCACCATTTGATATGAATGTTCTTTAAATCCACGAACAAATTGTACTCAGACCAAGAAACATTTTAGAAAAATAATAATTAATTTCGCCTTAACTTTAAACAAATTCAGTTGAAAGCGTTCGCTTTTCGAGTTTATCATACATATTCCGAAGCATCAAAATTTAATCAAAAATTCAATATTCATTAAAATAACAAGATTAATTTTTCCTGTAGATATCTAGCCACTAGTTTCGCCACTAGACGAAAATACTATTATACAGTGTTTTTTTAACTGGGACAGTACGGCAGCACCCATAACCAGAGGAGATACAGGTGCAGTTTCTTTTAAAACATCAGCTCGTTTTCGAAGAAAAACATTTTAGCATTAAATTTTTTTGGTCAAGTGTACTCAAAAAAATTTAATGCAATGACTGATATAAAAGTCCGACAGATGCAAGAACCATGTTCGAAATTCAACATTTTTCTGAAATACAAAATGTTTTTGAATTGCTCATGAGAGCATGGAGCTCCTAAACTTCTTAATCGCTACAGTATTAATACTTCTTTATTTGCAATTAGAATCTAATAAAATGTTTGTTGGAGGAATTTTGTTTGTCCTGTTGTATGAGAATACATTTTATCAAATTTGACTAACTTCCGCTGCTCAAATTTTTTTTCATCCGATACAAGAAAATGATTCTTACAAAGACTGCATCGATCGGCATTAAAAAAAATATACCAGCTTGATTCATTTTAAGGCACTACTCACGCTTGACCAAAAAAAATTTAATGCCAAAATATTTTTCTTCGAAAACGAGCTGATGTTTTAAAAGAAACTGTACCTGTATCTTCTCTGGTTATGGGTGCTGCCGTACTGTTACAGTTAAAAAAAACACTGTATATATTTTGACACTCTTTTCTTGATTCGATTCTATCCGTAATATAATGAGGGATTTTCATTTATTATAAAAAATACTAGTTCCAACTAGCGTAATAGATGGCCCTGTCTGGAGATGCGCCGCCAAAAAGTATGGTTTGTTTGCCAAAATATCAAACACAATATCAAAATTTGCCTAAAACAATCTCACTTAGTCAGATAAACAAACACAAATGTTTGTTTTTTATTTCAAGTTCCTCGGAAAACAATGTTGACACGGCAATTGACATTGACAATTCACTTTTCTTTGTTAGTCGGAGCATGACAGAGCAATGCCATCTGTTAGCAGTTATAAAACTTGCCACTTGTACACTCCATAAAGCTAGTAAATCGTTTAAAGAGCAAGGTGTACGCTTTTATAACAACTTTGCAAGTGATGTACAAAAATTGACAATTAATAAATTAAATAATTTATGTCTAGCGTTTGTGCACTATGAAACAGCTTTCGACTCAATCGAGACCTGGGCGGTACTGCAGTCTCTTCAGCGATGCCAAATCGACTATAGGTATATCGAAGTGTTGAAGTGTTTGTATAGAAATGCCACTATGTCAGTCCGTCTACAGGACCAGAGTACGGAACCAATCCAATTGCAGAGGCGTGAGACAGGGAGACGTAATTTCTCCGAAACTGTTCACGAACGCATTGGAGGACGTTTTCAAACTCTTGGTCTGGGACAGACTTGGCATCAATATCAATGGCGAATACATCACTCATCTTCGTTTTGCCGATGGTATAGTCATTATGGCCGAATCGCTCGAGGAACTCGGTACCATGCTCAGCGACCTCAGTAGGGTCTCCCAACAGGTGGGTCTTAAAATGAACATGGATAAGACGAAAATCATGTCAAATATCCATGTTGCACCCGTACCGGTAGTTGTTGGGGGCGATACTCTCAAAGTTGTCGACGAATATGTATACCTAGGACAAACTGTCCAATTAGGTAAGTCTAACGTCGACAAAGAGGGCGCACGAAGAATCTAACTCGGCTGGGCAGCGTTCGGGAAACTTCGCGATATCTTCTCGTCCAAAATTCCCCAGAGCCTGAAGACGAAAGTCTTCAACCAGTGTGTGTTGCCAGTGATGACCTATGGCACTGAAACGTGGTCCTTTACTCATGGCCGCATGACCACGCTCAAGGTCGCTCAACGAGCTATGGAGAGGGCTATGCTCGGGGTTTCTTTGCGTGACAAAATCCGCAATGAGGAAATCCGCAGAAGAACTAAAGTTGCCGACATACGAGCTCTCAAAATTAGCAAGTTGAAGTGGCAATGGGCAGGCCACATCGCTCGTAGAACCGATAACCGTTGGGGAAGAAAGGTTCTCGAGTGGAGACCACGGACTGGAAGACGCAGCGCAGGCCGGCCCCCCACAAGGTGCACCGACGATCTAGTAAGAATCGCGAGGAGCCGTTGGGCGCAAACGGCTACCAACCGCTCGTTGTGGCGATCTAAGGGGGAGGCCTATGTTCAGCAGTGGACGTCTTCCGGCTGATGATGACGATGAATAAATTTAAAAACGTAATTAAACAAAATCTTTATAAAAAGCCTACTATAAAATATCGGATTATTTAGTTAGATGATAGAGAAGCTTGGGATTAAAATTGCTCCAACTCGTTCAAAAATGTTACAATTTTGACGTAGTTTATTTTCTTTATTGTTATGTATTCTAAAAGGACCATTAAGATATGGACTCTAGTTGTCTGAAATAAAATATTTTTATTTTATTTATTAAAAAAACAACCAGCCTTGTTTTCTTGTCTTTCTTTCCTGGCTTGGTCGCGAAGGAACAGGCAGTAAAATTGAAAGTGATCCTTGTGATAAAAGATTTTGACTTTGAAAAACATGGCCGTGAAAATCACTCATTAGATAAGAGTAGTAATATTTTGGTATTGTATGCGAAACAGTCGAGTTGTAGATACATTTTTTTTATTGGTATTTGCGGCCACGGCTATTTGTGATCGCCACTTGTGTTTATGTCACCCCTAGTTGATGGGGGCGTTCAAAGTTCACCGCTATGGCCTACAGCTGCTGTGTAGATACATACTTCCTTAGCGATGGTGTCCAGCACGTACTCGCTGCGGCGACGCATGAAGAAATGCTGCGCTTGCTGGATGATCTGCTCGAGCAGAGACTGCTCCTTGCTCATGTCTAGCAGCTCGTACCGGTCAGCCGCCATTGGACCTGAAACAATTCATTAAAAATAATAATATTGAATTTTTGTAAAATATAAAACTTTATCAAGGTTGTTGGATCTTCTTAATAAGTATACATTTACATTATACAGGGTGTTTGATAATATTGATAATATACGCACAAAAAATAAAGGGGTTATTTTGATGAGCATAGTAATAGTATATTATGATACAAGTGAGCTAAGTTGCTCATTATACAGGAGGCTGTGGGTTGCAGCCCGAGCCGTAGGCGAGAGCGTAAATCAGCCGAGTGTCTAGTCTAGTGAGCAAATTGCTCACGAGTTTCATACGCACTCTTTTAACACACTTGCGAGGAAAATCTAATCTTCTGTACTAAAACTTGGCATTTATACAATTATTTACCACACAGCAACAGCGCCATTTCCCATTTTTTTGTTTGTATCGCATTGATACAAACAAAAAAATGGGAAATGGCGCGCAAGTTTTTTTTTGCACGCGCCAAATATAAGGCGATTGATTACATATAGCCATACAGCCTACTTGAAATTATAATTTTAGTGATAAAATGCAAATATTTTAAAACAAATTGTTGTGATTTATAAATAATTTGATAATAATAAATATTTTTTCGTCTTAATTAGGGATACATTTATGTATTCCAAAAATGTAATAGGTTTTTCAGCGGCATAAAACCTCTTTGTTGTTACAAAATAAACTGTAAATTGAAAATGCTCTGTTAACTCGCATATAATTTGCAGTTAGGTACTAACTTAACTTTGTAAGGAAAATTCTATTATGCACGTGTGTGTTATAGTTCGGTTTATGGGCCTAAGAACGATGTAATAAGCCTCACTTTACGAGCAAGTGTGTTGAAAATAAATTTGTGAAATATTTACCATAGAAATGTGTTTATTTAAGCATGTAAAAACAAACACTTTATTAAACTTATGTTGTGCTATTGCATAACGCTTGCCATCTAACCACAGATACTGTATTAGTGACGTCTCGAGATATCTTTTGTTGTCCCTTTCAAAACCCACAGCCATTTCCGAAAGAGATATCAAATCGGCCTTTATTTTTGGATGTCGATTGCATGAGTAGGCAGTAAGTTTTATATCGAATTAATCGCCTAAACTTAGTCGAATTTCTTTAAAATTTGATAAACTAGAACTATATTATATATAACTACATAGCTATTTTATAACTAGAAGATTTTTTTTCGAGAAGTCTTTTTTTATGTTTTGAGGAACCGTCACTTGAATATCGTCAGTATATTACCAGTATTAGCAGCTTGTATACCAGCCATAATTTTTTTTTATTTAAGTTAAAGATTTATAAATAGAATAGGTTATCCAACAGTAGCAGTTATACCGTGTGTGTATACGGGTAGAATGTGTACGTACGTGTGTGTATGTTTATATGAGTGTGTGTTCATGTGTGGCATGTATAGTATGTGTATATGAGCACATGACTGTGAATTATGTGTATGCGTGTTTTGCTGTAAAGATGACATAAGTATTTATTTAATATTAAGTAGGTATTTATAAATGAATGAATAAAAACACCAGAAATATAAAAAATACAAATAAATTAGATGACACAAAAATATAGTACGCGTCTAGTAGGCGGTCTTAGCGCTTTGAAGCGACTTCTTCCAAATCAAATATTTTTTAAAGCCCAACTGGCGTTTCAAAGGCATGCATTCACAAGCTTGATAAAACTTATTTATTACCTCCAATTGAATAATGATTTCTTTTGATTGATGCCCATACCATTGGTGTTTTTGAAAAATATATATACTACGTGTTTTGTTATGTACGTCATTAAATGAAAACAAGCGTAGAGCTAGTGGGTTGTATTAATGTAAAATAGGTTTTTTTTCTAAATCCATTACAACAGAATTAGTTTTAATTTTCAAACATCTTTAATATCAAGTCTTAAAATATCAATGACACACCCTTTATAAAATAAAATAGGTAAACAAATCATATTAATTGATCATGTAAGTGTGTACCTGGTAAGCTGACTAAGCGGCGTCGTCGCAAAGGCGCCGCCGATTTACGTTAATTTTTTTTATTGGAAATGCATCGATTACTGGATAAATACCGGTATCGACCTCTAAAATACAGTTAATACGATTCCGGATGTGTGTTTTAAATGAATGTCGTACATAACAAAACAGGTTGTAGAATAGAGTGGGGTAGGTACATTACCAGCAAGGCAGCGTCGCTTGGAGGGGCCGAGCGGGCCCGTCGCGGGGTGCGGGAAGGGGTGGTGCGTGTTGGCGTGATGCACGGCGCGCAGCAGCTGATGCAGGGAATGTTCGAGAACGTGGTCGTGGTCCGCCTTGCCGGCCGATGTCACCTCCGGCTATACAATATAATATTAATATTAGCTCCTTACATATTAAATTAGCGTTTTGTCGTACTGACCACTTTAATCTAAAATATCTCCTGTTTGGTTAAGAACTACAAATTCAAATTTATAAATTCATTTAGCTGGTACGTTTGAATTTTGAAAACAGTCATTCATTTGTTTATTCCTCATTATTTTTTTCTTTGGCTTCGCTTATTACCGCACAATGGAAAACATGAAATATCGGTATATATCGAGTTCTACCGTGGCACCACTGCTGCAGAAACAGCTCGAAGGATCAATGATGTGTACGGCGCTGGTGTCGCAAAAGAAAGCACGGTACGTTTTTGGTTTCAACGTTTTTGTTCTGGAAATTTCGACCTTCAGAACCAACCCCGTAGACGGCCGGAGACCAAAGTGGAAAATGAAGAATTAAAGGCTATTGTGGAAACGGATCCAACACAAATCACTTCAGAGATAGCTGCATGCTTCGGGGTAAGTGATAAAACTGTATTAACCCACTTGAAGTAAATCGGGAAAGTAGAAAAACTTGAACAATGGGTACCTCATGAATTGAGTGAATCAAACTTGCAAACACGCGTCGACTGCTGTGTTACTTTGCTCAACTGACACAATAATGAAGGGATTTTAAATCGAATCATTACTTGTGATGAAAAGTGGATACTGTACGATAATCTGAAGCGCTCGTCGCAATGGCTGAACCCTGGAGACCCAGCCAAATCCTGCCCTAAACGAAAATTGACTCAGAAAAAATTACTTGTGACGTTCACTACAGCTTTCTAAAATCTGGCCAAACGATTACGGCAGATATCAGCAACTGCAAACCATAAAGGAAGAACTAGCTTCTAAACAAGCGAGATTGGTCAATCGCTCTAGGCCACTGCTGCTTCACGGCAACGCAAGACAAACACACAACAACAACAACAAACAACCACTAAGTTAGATGAGCTACAATTGGAATGTCTGCGACATCCACCGTACTCCCCGGACCTTGCTCCAACAGATTACCATTTTTTCCGGAATTTGTACAACTTCTTACAAGGAAAAAAATTCAACTCCGATGCGGCAGTCCAAACCGCCTTCAAAGAGTTTATTGATTCTCACCCCCATGGTTTTTTAGTAAAGGGATCGATGAACTACCTATGAGATGGCAAAAGTGCATAGATTACAACGGCGCATACTTTGATTAATAAATATATTTTACAAAAAAAAAATACTTTATATTCTTCCCGTACTACATGCCAATTTCATATGTAAGGACCTAATATAACTATCAATATTTAATTTATTTTAGACATGTGGTACAGTCACATAATAAATAAGTCACCATCAGAATTAGATGACTTTTTATAAATTCAGACAAATATAATTTTTTAAAGAAGCTGATGATAATTGATCGAGCGAAGCGAGATCTCCCAATCAACTTGGGCAAATCGGCGTTGTATGTATGTTTGTTTGTCCGAGGATAACTTTCGAAACGTTTATTTGATCATCGTGAAATTTGGTATATAGGTATAATGGCACAATTATGGTGCGACTAAATGAGCTAAAAATGAGTGTGGGGGGGGGGAGGGGGGGGGGGGGGTGTTAAGATATTGAGGTTCAAGAATAACCCGAAGAACAACAATAACAACTGAACAAGAAGTTATATATATATAATAAATAGGGGTTGATCTGGTCAAGTGGGACGTCTAATGAAAGGTCTTCATTAATTTTGTACATTTCAACCCCGTTCAGCCGTATAATGCGTTTGAAGCAGTTATAAATGGGTTAATTTTAACTAACCCGACTTTGTTTTATAAACACGGTGTCCTTTAAATCACTGTTTTCCTAGAACAAACGTTGCTCAGAGCATGCTCTAATAACTGTTTATAGCATCAAATAAGAGAATAAAAAAATAAAATCTAGACCTTCTCAAATAAGTCTCACTTTGTTCAAAAACTAACCGTGACATAAAGTTCATGGGTACCTACGCTAGAAATATCGTATTACATACTCCTTAGTTAGATAGGTACCTAGTAGCCACCGGTCTCAGCGCGCTGACTGTGTTGTAGTAGGGCGTAACGTTAAACGTTTTAAGTTCACAACTTTTTATATTTTTCAAAGACTGATTTCGTTTTGTTTTTAAATTTGATGTTATAAACAGTTAGTGCCCAGTTTTGGTCACTGACTGAATCTCAAAAGTCCAGGCTCGGGGTTTGCCAAAGAGCGATGGAGCGCAGCATTTTGGGTGTCAAAAGAATAGACAGGATTCGGAACACCTCGCTGCGCTCAAGGACCGGCATCGCTGACGTCGGTATCAAGGCTGCCAAGTTGAAGTGGGACTGGGCGGGTCATGTCTCCCGCATGCAGCCAAATAGGTGGGCTAGGGTCGTAACTGGATGGATCCCTGTGGATGGAAAGCGACACCGTGGAAGGCCTAAGAAGCGGTGGCGCGATGATTTAGACGCTTTCTATAGGGATTGGCGGGATTTAGTACAAGATCGAGAAAAGTGGAGAGATGAGGGGGAGACCTTTGCCCAGCAGTGGGACAGCATAGGCTAGATAAAAATAAATAAACAGTTAGTAGAGCATGATCTGAACAACGTTTGTTCTGGGAAAAGCGTAATTAAATGGACACCGTGTATATAGTTTTTTGTTTTCTGCTCTCATAATTCATTTATTCATTTGCAAACATGGGTAAATATGTATAAAAACAGGTGACAAATACAATATATATTATAGGTTCCAGACATGTTTTACCATATTAGTTGACATGCAAATGCAGTTAATATAATATAACTTATATAATATAACTTAGTGTATTAGAAACATTTCCAGAATTGAATTCAATCAAAGTGAAAGTTTAAAAATAATAACAATAATGAAGATGATATTATATAACATCTCCTCCATATAAACTTTAAATGCTTGTAATAAGCTGAAAGAGAGGTACAAAGTTTTCTCTCCACGCATAAATGTATAGATGGTCGCCACTCCTTCCTCTTTTCACATCAACAATCGGATAGTTGGATTAGTTACTTACTTTAACACTGTCTGTATTTGAGTTGTCTTTCTGTCCATTGTTATGTCGCAGTCCTATAAGCAGTTGGATACCTGGCAGCACCTGAACAAAACAAATTTTATATACCCGTCCGTACATACATTATATTGCCTATTTTAAAAATAAGAACAAATTACCTAATAACATATAACTGTATTTAATAGCTTAATTTCATTTTGTATATTATTCTCGTTGCTATATTGTGTAAAGGATCATTAAAACGCATTCAGCCTTGTTTCTTGCCTCATTGTTTCGTGGCTTGTTCGCGGAGGAACAAGCGGTAACATTGACTTTTGGTAGTGACTCTTGAGATTTTAATAAATTAAATATTATTTTGATTGACAAGAGAAGAGGAACCATTTCACAGAAATATTTACATTATAAAAATGAAGGATATCAAGAAGAATGTTCAATATTGGCATTTAGTTTCTTAAACATTTTGCTATATTGCTCGATTAAATTAGTTGGACCACGAGAAAACGGCGAGATACATACAAGTTAGCAGGTTAAATGACGAGTTAGCAGATGCAAGGCTCCACAGCCTCGAGCATCGTCGAAAAGTTGCAAGCCTCTCGGTTTTTTATCGGATACATTTCGGAGAATGTGCTGCGGAGTTTTTCAACCTGATCCCACCATCTCCATTCTATCATCGGACAACCAGACGCTCCGCGGTGCGTCACCGCTACATGGTATAGACATACCATGTTTTTAGTATTAGTTGTTATAGCGGCAACAGAAATACATCATCGGTGAAAATTTTAACTGTCTAACTATCACGGTTCACGAGATACAGCCTGGTTACAAACAGACAAACAGACAGCGGAGTCTTAGCCTTTGGGTACGGAACACTAAAAAGAATGTATTACTTATTAGATATCACTTACAGTGGCCATGATATGGTTCCCCACCACCATATGCGGTATAGAGGCGTCGAGTTGAACTGCCTCCGCGGCCAGCCTCGCGAACAGCTCCTTGCAGAACAGCACGTTTTGAGCCGCCTCCAGCTTCTGCTGCCAGTGCTGCTCCACCCCCTCGCCGGGGATGGTGCCGGGGCAGTTCAACGCTGAAGAGTTCAGCGTCATGGAGACCACGTCTTCTTGCTCTGAGGATTATATGGTTCAAATTGTCTATTTATTTATTTTGTTTGGTAAATGCTTGCAGTGATACATTTTTGGATAAATCTAAATCGGTCGCAAATGTTTTTATAACAAAAATGGCATTCAAATCAATTATAGAGTAGCATTTGTACGGCATGTATGACATCAACACCACATCTGAAGCTGAATGGCATTCAAATCAATTATAGAGTAGCATTTGTACGGCATGTATGACATCAACACCACATCTGAAGCTGAATGGCATTCAAATCAATTATAGAGTAGCATTTGTACGGCATGTATGACATCAACACCACATCTGAAGCTGAATGGCATTCAAATCAATTATAGAGTAGCATTTGTACGGCATGTATGACATCAACACCACATCTGAAGCTGAATGGCATTCAAATCAATTATAGAGTAGCATTTGTACGGCATGTATGACATCAACACCACATCTGAAGCTGAATGGCATTCAAATCAATTATAGAGTAGCATTTGTACGGCATGTATGACATCAACACCACATCTGAAGCTGAATGGCATTCAAATCAATTATAGAGTAGCATTTGTACGGCATGTATGACATCAACACCACATCTGAAGCTGAATGGCATTCAAATCAATTATAGAGTAGCATTTGTACGGCATGTATGACATCAACACCACATCTGAAGCTGAATGGCATTCAAATCAATTATAGAGTAGCATTTGTACGGCATGTATGACATCAACACCACATCTGAAGCTGAATGGCATTCAAATCAATTATAGAGTAGCATTTGTACGGCATGTATGACATCAACACCACATCTGAAGCTGAATGGCATTCAAATCAATTATAGAGTAGCATTTGTACGGCATGTATGACATCAACACCACATCTGAAGCTGAATGGCATTCAAATCAATTATAGAGTAGCATTTGTACGGCATGTATGACATCAACACCACATCTGAAGCTGAATGGCATTCAAATCAATTATAGAGTAGCATTTGTACGGCATGTATGACATCAACACCACATCTGAAGCTGAATGGCATTCAAATCAATTATAGAGTAGCATTTGTACGGCATGTATGACATCAACACCACATCTGAAGCTGAATGGCATTCAAATCAATTATAGAGTAGCATTTGTACGGCATGTATGACATCAACACCACATCTGAAGCTGAATGGCATTCAAATCAATTATAGAGTAGCATTTGTACGGCATGTATGACATCAACACCACATCTGAAGCTGAATGGCATTCAAATCAATTATAGAGTAACATTTGTATGGCGTTTCCGACATCAATTATAGAGTAGCATTTGTACGGCATGCATGACATCAACACCACATCTGAAGCTGAATGGCATTCAAATCAATTATAGAGTAGCATTTGTATGGCGTTTCCGACATCAATTATAGAGTAGCATTTGTACGGCATGCATGACATCAACACCACATCTGAAGCTGAATGCGTTTTATAAGTTACTAGCTGCCGCCTGCGGCTTTGCACGCGTGCCTTATATAAACGTTACCCTCCTGCGCAGTCGGGTCACAATAGCCTATGTCCCAATTCTGGTCATAATATATGTATATATATACCAAATTTCATCAAAAATCGCGAAAACGTAACACACAGACGAATTCGGAATTTATAATATTGGAATGGATAATGTTTTGTTGCGGGTAGATTCTTGGTCTAAACAGAAAGTATATCAGAATAGATCAATACCTTTCTGGCACAGCACTGAGATGAACGCTACACCCTGTAGCTCAGGCGGCACCGTGACGCGTAACGCTGACGGCGCCGGCCCGCCGCCGCTTGCGCTCATAGCTTGCACTATCTGCTCTTCTGGGGCTTTTGATACCTGACCAAAAACAGGAATACTAAAAACACTGGCGGGTTACAAACCGTGTTACAGATCTAACAAGATACCAATACAATACTTTATTTATAACTCCATAGTTACACGTCATTATAAATCACAATAAACTTATGTAATTTAATTATAATAAAATTCATTTCAGCCCATTCATTTATATTCTATTTCTGGCACCTCTACTTACATAAAGACATCTAATTAAGTAAGTACTATTATTGACGTAACCAAGTGTGCCGTTGTGTCCTTACGGTTTGAATAAATGAGTATGAGTATATTAGTCCTGGTGCGATATTCTACACTGTAGGTAGTCCATAAAACTCATCTACACTATAGAATATCCCACTCAACAACCACGTTTTAAGCCTACTCTTAAATATAGGCACGGACGCTGCTGTCCTTATGGATTCTGGCAATCTATTGAAAACCGATGGGCCCATGATGTATGCGGACCTCTCGGATTTGGTCTTGTTGTGTGGCGGAGTTACAAGATGATGCTGGAATTTGTTAGTGCGCAAGGCACGGGAACATAATATCTGTGAATTGAAGGGGGTCGCTAGTGTCTACTGAACAGCTGCTATTTGTATCTAGTTTGGTTCTTGTCGGGATTAGTTCCAATTTTATCCACCTGCATAGATAAGTTGGTGGCACTGTAAATGGGCTCTTAGGCCTTCTACAGACAGAAGTGGCACCAGAGGTGTCGAGAGCATAAAATACATTGACCTACTTGGGTATTCATAAGATTGAAATACATACATGTAATTTTTTATACATTTAGATGTAACATGCAAATGACCGACTTGATGTTAAGTGCACTATCTCGTAGATCACACACCATTGAAACGTGCCCTACGATGTACTGCCCTGCTTCCATCAACTTGAGGAATAAAGGTGTAAAGGTTCCGAGCCTGTAATTTTACCGGCAACCATTCCCTTCAAACTGAAACACAGCAATGCTGGTTGGCGACCGAGATAGGTATGGTGGTAGTTCTTTCCCGGGCGAGCCCTTTCATTAGGAACTCTACTACTCTAAGGTGTACACTACTCTACACTTAGAAGCGGCACTAGAGGTGGCGGTACCGGTATTTAAATACTTTATGCGTGGAATGTTTTATACAACATTAAGATGGAACAAGTAAATAGCAACCAGTGCCTATAAAAAAACATTACCTCGTAGGTCACACATCAATATAAAACTGATGGGCGGTGGGGTGGTGTAATGTTAACAGGAATTATTAGGATAGTTACCTCAAATACTCCAGTTTGACTGAACTTTGATCCAGCGGTCCTGTAGCTCAAATCACCAACAATGGTATTGGAGACTTTCTTCAGCCTCCAGTTCTGTCGAAGCCTCAACAAGTCTAGAATAACAAAAATAAACTATTAAGTACTAGAACTATTAACTACTCGACAATATTCTCAGAGACCATCTTATATCGGTATTGCCATATTTATTAGTTCTAACAAAGGCCAATTCACATTAGATAAAACAGTAAAATTAAAGCTTCGATTTATTCTTGATGACAATACAATGGTATAAGTTGAGTGAAGTGCTATTATACACTTTATTTATATCAAGCTAATATCACAATATTAGTAGAGCAGAATGCCAAAATATATTAAATTCATAATCTAACCTCGTTTGGGGACAACTGCCGTAATGTTTTAAAAATGTTATTACGTGAACTGGCTCCCTGGTCTGTGGTTCTAGACATAATGTAACTTTGTGTCAACATTTATGCTGTTAGTGCCCACATACATTGCGTAAATTTAACATATCTGCCGAATCAACAGTCATTCCTACGCTACCTGGGCATACATTTAGATAGACGCCTTACAGGGAAGAAGCATATCTTTACCAAACGAAAAGCACTTGGCCTTCAACTAAGGAAATAGTATTAGCTTATGGAACGTAAATCCAAACTGACCCTGGACAACAAACTCCTCCTTTACAAATGCATCCAAAAACCCTTGTGGTCTTTACGGAGCTGAGCTGTGGGGTACAGCAGCGAACTCAAACTTGGAAATCTTTCAACGTTTCCAATCCAAAATGCTACGAATGATAACGAACGCACCATGGTACATCACTAACATCCAACTGCATCGCGATCTAAAAGTGCCAACCGTGAAACAAGAAGTAGCTAAAAAACTGAAGACTTACGCTAAACGAATGGAGCATCACCCAAATAAGCTTGCCAATGAGCTAATGAAAAAAACCACAGCCTTTAGTAGACTAAAAAGAACAGCCCCTCAAGAAGTCATATAGCACCTAAATGGATAATGGGAGTGCCACTGGGCTTATTCCATATGTACATGCCATACATGTTATCCAACTATTCACCAAACTCTAGCTCAATGCCCTGATGGGCAGATTGCAACAAAATAAGGAGACAAAAAAGAAATTCAAACAAAAAAGGCAGTGTGCAGTTAGGTATTTTCAACCAAAGGTTGTCTGGATCAGGTCGCTTTTCTCTGCGATAATCTTCAGCGATAATTCTTTATGATGTTATCTGATTTCAATGATTCTTTTTTTTGTTAGAGAGGGGGTACCTCAGGGGTGGTCCTATGTACATTTTGTTAATATCTGGTGATGGGATTCATGAAAAAAAGTCATCAAACTCTTCAATTTGCAAAGGCATCTGCACATATTTTAGATTTTTTGTTTACTGAAGTTGGGATTTCTTGTTGTAGTTTTAATTTTATATTAAGTTATGTCTTGCAAGTACAATAAATAATTTTGCTGTGTACACTTTACATGAATAAAAACAATCTCAACTTTATATTGGTGAAGTGAGGCCACCCCATACACTTTAACACTATTGCTACGCTATGTGAAATAGGGAGTTAGTGCTATATGGCCTAAATGATATATCTAGCATAACATGCTGTATTTACCTATATGGAAGTCAGGCATATTCCTGGTCATCCTCATAGTTTCACTGGCTCGGAGACGGTCCACTCCGGCTTGGAGAACTGCAGCTGCAGCAGCTAGGGCCTTTTTCCTGCCATATACCTGCACCATGGGACGACTTTCTATTTCTCCTGGTTGAACTGGGTCTAGCACCTGAAATTAAAATGACGAATAAAAGTTCAGTTTAATTCAACATAGTGTGATGTAGATATATTAACTCTTTATTGTATATAACACCTATAACAGCATAAAATACAAGATATTTAAGAATTTAAAAACAAGAGAAATGCACCATGGCTGGTATACACATCAGCGATGACGCTGCTTGTCTAATATAATAAATTTTCAAAAGATGACTTATGTACACAACTTTTTTAATAAGCACATCCTAAGTCACAATTTCTAGTAGTACATAGCTGTGGCTCCAATATTTATAGATTATGCAAGTATTTGCACCATAACAGGCATCAAACTGGCACCAGTTGCATCTCAGCGGGTAAACCTTTCAAGCCTAGAACAGAATGTTCCATTAACCTGTCAAGGATCAAGCCATTACATTTTTATGCTAGTGATGCCTGAGAAATTACATGACTGACTATTACTGTGTAAGTGCATATCATGAGTCTTAATTTAATATTTATGTATTCCTAGAAAAGTTATTAAAATGTAAAGATACTCACCATGTACCTCTTTTCTTTGGCAATACTTAGCACATCAGCCAAAACACTGACTTCAGTCAAAGCATTCCTCAGTTTATTTCTTACAGAGTCCCATGGCCACAGACTAGACTGGTATCCAGGCTCCTTGTCATCCTCAGACTTGGTATCTGATATACTTTCTCCTTCCTTTTTGATATTACAGAACTCATCTTCTGATTTCGAGAAATCTATCTTTTGAGCCAGACGGGTAAGATTTTCTGACATAGATAGGGGCCTGTATAACAAAATCAAGTACTTAGTTTAAGTTTTGCGGCAGCAAAGCAGTGTGAATAAATCATGCAAGCAAATCTTTCTTTGGTGCCAAACATTAAGAATTTTAAACTTATAATTATGCATACTTACGCTTGGTATATCTCCTGTCCATCGTAGGTTATTTCTTGAATTTGATTTTCTATGGGAGCTTCAATTGATATATTCACGGAATTAGACATTTTTGAGTTTTTTGTTGGATTTTATCAGGTCATCGTTTCGGCAGCACTAAATTACTTTAGACTATGCCTAGATTATACGAAATAATAACAGCTAGCTAAACTATTATAATCTTAATAAATTTCATTGAGTGTCCGTCCCGTATTATTAAACACCTAAATACAAACAAACACACACAGCACGGTTTTAGTCTAGCTAGAATCGGAAAAATACAATGACAGACGGCGAGACCGTCCGTCTGTTCTGTCTATCTCCGTACGACCAGGGTTGCCGCTCAGGCAAAAAAAGTCGCCAGATATATGAAAAATCTAGTTAAATGTCGCTAGATTGTTATAAGGATATTGCATTAATAAAAGACGGTTAATATTTAAGTGTTTACTTGAAGATAACCACCACTTACTTCCCATCAGGCGGGCCGTTTGCCTTTTTCCTTACATATTACATAAAAAAGATGTAGGTTTACACAAACAATAGGCAATCAAAATTGAATAAATTGCAACATTTCGTCATCTAACTAAGACGTCATCCTCATCTCAAACATTGGTAGGAGCAGTTCTGGAAGTTGATAGCCCTTTTCGGTACTCTTTGTTTTTTTAATGGTTTTTGAGATTTTGGAAAGAACATCTTCAGGCAATACGTAGCTATGGCAAGTCTGGTTTAAAATTTTTAATCGGTTTCTTATAAGAATGATTGAGTTCAGAGTAACAGGCGCCAATCCGTTTCTTAGTTTATTTTTTACGATATTCATCACACTGAACATTCGCTCGATTTCAGCGTTTGAATGTGGCAGTGACAAAACTGTTATAGCCAAATCTGCTAGTTCTATGTATTCTTTCTTTCGTTCTTCTGTCGTTATTTTAAAAAGTCGCTAGATGTCGCTAGATATTTTTTTGTTGCTAAATCTGAAAAAAAATGTCGCTAAAGGAGTCCAAAATCCCCTAGATCTAGCGACAAAGTCGCTAAAACGGCAACGCTGCGTACGACCACAAAATAAAAGTCTGTCATTGTCATTATTTATTTGACTTTTACATTGATGGAATTACAATTTAAGACATTCTCTTACGTATTTAGTTACAGACAACCAATTTTTTCTCGTTCTATACTGGTTTAAATAAATTAATAATTATTGAGATAATATTCCAGTTCCAAGCCAATATATATTTTTGTCTCTGAGTTATCGGTCTCGATAAATTACTTGAGTTATTGTTATTATTTTAGACAGCGCTACATGAGGTCTTTCTCGCCACCTAACGCAGCAGTGAGCGTGTAATAAAATAAATCTCAATTCGCACTTTTTGGTTGATGCCATTTGGCATCAGGGTTACCAGATCGGCCCCTACGGGGTCGACTAAGGGCCCTTTAATGGGCCCGAAATTATGTCAGCCCTTGGCAGCCATCGGTCTTTTTGTGGCAAATAATAAAAATATTACTTATAATTATTAAAAATAAAAATAAGGTCTTGGTAAATTTAGAAATTCCAAAAAAATATAGCAGGAAATCGCCAATTTTTTCATTTACATAAACTAATTGGCCTACTGCTGGTTCTCCCATTTTCTAACGCAAGGGTTGAGCGTTTTTTTAGTAAACTGAAGAGGATAAAACTAAAAGCCGCACTCGTCTCAATACGGAGACGATAGCTTCTACAGTCCGCGCCACGAGTGAAGCCCTACGGCAAAACCAGGGACTAAATTTGACAGTTCCGCCATATTGTATTTTGTAGTAGAGTATCGGTTGTGGAATTATTAATTGTTTTATGTGAAATAAACAGCATCATGGAGCGTAAAGTGTTGAAAAGTGCAGCTCGTGAAGTGATCCATAAAGTGAATGAATTTTGTAATTTGTAACAGAAGAATAAATAACTATTATCCCGCTAAATAAAGTGCAGATGAGAGTCACCGCCATGGCAGGTAAATTTTTGGGATACCTTAGCCGCTCATTTTGCCTAATTTATAGGTAAAATATTGTTGACATTAACTAACTATAAAATAATTAAGTAATGCGGCTATTCAAAAAATGCAAAAACTTATGACGTTCTGTTTATTTTAGGTGTTTCCGTGAAAACGGTTACTCGAATCACCAAAGAAGGAAAAATAGCAGCAAGTACTTCAAATTGTCACCCCCCGGAAATAGTCATCATAACTAAATCTCTCCATTTCTACATCAATGAGTCCATCATTTTTGAAGTATTGGTTTTCAATATTCTTCGTAGTGTTGTATTACTCCCTATCACGATAGTAAGTTAATGGATACGAGTGATAGCGACTGAGATATGTCCGGAATAAGACCTTTTAGACAAGAAGAAGATAATTATTGTACCAAGAATTACAATAAAAATGAAATACAAATAAATACATGAAATAAATACAAATTATTTGTTTTATTTACTATATTATCATCTTCTATTCAAGGTTGCTCAGATATTCTGGTGTGTAGAATGAACGAACGTACAAACTTGCAAAATTATTTTTGTTCAAGTCATATTGGAAAATTAGTAAGTAATTTTTTACCTATCTTACTGGCAACATTTAGTTCTGCGATAGCAGCGCCGCGTCTAATAGTCTTCATTGGTGGCGCGGACTCTATAATGACTACCACTGTGGCTATAGAAAACTGTGGTGGTTTATTATAATATATTTCATACTATCGCTAGAAATGATAAGTCTAAAATAAAATATAAGTAAATACTGTTAATATATAAGTTATAATTAGTGATTGGCGTAGGTAGTGCCATTCACGGGAATTGGTGACCGTTAACTTAACATGGAGATGCCTTCTAAATCCCGGGAAATATTTTTTTATTTTATTTAACAGGTTTTTTTAGGAATTCGTATTTTACATAGTAACTATTCAGCTTTATGCAAATACATGTTGTATTGGTCACTAAAGTCATCCCTTTCCCTCACACTTTTAGCTTATCGCGGGGAAGGTGAGGACTCGGTTTCACTATACGCAAACATTTGCAGCCAGTACATACACAGTACGCATTTACATTGGCGTTCAGAAAATATTCCCCGGGAATCGGTGAATAAATCCCGGGGCATATTCATATTAACTTATCTTTCAGGTTCATTGACCCAAAATGGCACTACCTATGCCGGTCCCTAGTTATAATATAAGTAAAGAAGTTGTTTGTGTCTAGTTTTTGTTCTTTGCACCATTTAAATATATTTTTTAGTTAATTAACGTTATTTTATTCTAATATTTCCTTTAGGACCGAAAATCGGTCTTTTTCAACAAGGCTTACCGGCCTTTTTTTGATTGAGGTGCTGGCAACACTGTTTGGCATCAAGAATCCAAGGACCTTATACCTTACTACGTAGTAAGGTAGGTCTTTGCAAGCATCAACCAAAGCGTAACATGGAACTTTTTTTTTTTTATTGTGGCGTCGCACAGGCATGGCACTTATTTGCTTGCTTCGTGCTTCGATCGATTCAGTCAGTCAGGCAGCGGCGCATCACATCACTATTGTTTATAGGTCGACGCCCCAACTAATGGTTATCATGAATTTTGCTATCGACTTTGTATAAAATTTTTTGAGAATTGAACATTTCTAGCACTATTTGACAGTGTAATAAACACCATAGGGCAACGTTTATAAATATTTAAGTAAAACAAGCGTAATTGGAAGTGTTCAAGAAGTGTAGTCAATAAATATGACGGACCGCTCCATAGCTGTGAGTATCTCGTTTCTCATTTCTATTTAGCATTTTCGTTTTCGAAATGAAAATGACATTAGCATGGGAACTCGATGTTATTCTCATTAACGAGTCACCGTTTATCATCGTGAAAAGTTTCCATGTTACCAGCTGACTGAGAAAGGAAGTGTAAGACCAAGGAGACGCGTACCTAATATTATTATTTCATGACATGAGATAGACCTTGGATCAATTAAATCAGCTGCTTATTTCAATTCTTACCTAGCAGATACTACTCAGATACTCAGTTATTAACCATGTACCTACTCAAAATATAGTTTGTAAATTAGAGTTCTTCTAGTGTAACTGTAGGTTAACTATCTAGATCTAGATTAACTATATTTTACAAACTAGGTAGGTATCATCATCAGTATAGACAGATTAGAGTTTTTTCAGATAGTCATAAAATAAACACGCATTAATTTTTTTATTTGATACCATTGGCCCATACATAGGCTTAAATTAATCTTCTTCTTCCTCGTGCCCTTTTCCCACATTACGCGGGGCGTCACAACATGTATTCCTCATCCACATCTCTATCAGCCGTCATCTCTGTTGTCATTTCTTTTCTACCCATATAATTATTCCACAGTCCACCCGTCTCTTCTTCCTCGTGCCCTTTTCCCACATTACGCGGGGCGTCACAACATGTATTCCTCATCCACATCTCTATCAGCCGTCATCTCTGTTGTCATTTCTTTTCTACCCATATAATTATTCCACAGTCCACCCGTCTCTTCTTCCTCGTGCCCTTTTCCCACATTACGCGGGGCGTCACAACATGTATTCCTCATCCACATCTCTATCAGCCGTCATCTCTGTTGTCATTTCTTTTCTACCCATATAATTATTCCACAGTCCACCCGTCTCTTCTTCCTCGTGCCCTTTTCCCACATTACGCGGGGCGTCACAACATGTATTCCTCATCCACATCTCTATCAGCCGTCATCTCTGTTGTCATTTCTTTTCTACCCATATAATTATTCCACAGTCCACCCGTCTCTTCTTCCTCGTGCCCTTTTCCCACATTACGCGGGGCGTCACAACATGTATTCCTCATCCACATCTCTATCAGCCGTCATCTCTGTTGTCATTTCTTTTCTACCCATATAATTATTCCACAGTCCACCCGTCTCTTCTTCCTCGTGCCCTTTTCCCACATTACGCGGGGCGTCACAACATGTATTCCTCATCCACATCTCTATCAGCCGTCATCTCTGTTGTCATTTCTTTTCTACCCATATAATTATTCCACAGTCCACCCGTCTCTTCTTCCTTCTACTCCTCACTTCTACTTCTATATCCATCCATACCCATATCTAACACTCTTTTAGTCACATCATTTTTTTTCCTACGCATGAGGTGCCCATACCACGGTAGCCTCTAACTCCTCAATTTTTCTATCACTCGTGCTACCTTAAAACTGTGTCTAATATACTCATTCCTTATCTTATCCATTCTCGTGACCCCACACATCCATCTCAACATTCGTATTTCCGCCGCGTGCTCTCTTCTTTCATCCATCCCTTTCGTGGCCCAACACTCAGAACCATACGATTACGGCAGGCCTTATGATAGTCTTATAAATTTTCCCCTTAAGTTTAAGTGGCATTCGGGGATCGCACGTTGTTCCTGTACCCTGTCGCCATTTCATCCATCCCGCATTTATTCTATTTTTAACGTCCTGGTCTATGTCACTCTCGTTTTGGATCAATGACGCAAGGTCCCGAAATAAATTATAGACTTAAATTAATATGAACAATATAAAATTATAATACTTAGTTACTTGAGCTTGAAAACATAGATACTTATAACAGTAAACTATCCAGAAATTTAATTGAATTTATTTGAAAGAAAAAGATTGAATACAAGTTCAGTTTAAATAACCTTCTGGTTAAATAACTTGTAATATGTTTTACCATCTAGTCTCGACCAAGCTTGGAGCAGGTGATGGCTATAGTCGATTTTATGGAGAAGCATCCAGCGCTTGGTTTGGGTCAGTTGAGAGGACTTGAAGGCAGAGACGAGAGCAAGAAACTCTGGTTCAAGCTGACACGGATTGTGAACAGTATCTCCGGACCTACTCGGCCTATGAAGTCTTGGATTAAAGTGAGTTTCATTTATGAATACCATTTAGCAGGCATCTAGCATTATCTAGACATTATACTGTTCTACAGAAGGTTCTTGAAAATATCTTTACTTTTAAGAAACTAATAATAATAATAATTAATATTACTGGACATTTCACACAGCGCTGTCTAGCCCCAAACTAAGCAGAGCTTGTACTATGGGAACCAGGTAGCTGATACAATACTTGTATACATTTTTTTTTGTAAATACATACTTATAATATATAGAAAAACATCCAGACCCGGAAGAAATATTTGCAGATCATGCAAACATTTGTGCCGCGGCGGGAATCGAACCCGCTACCTCCTGAGTCTCAGCCGGCTATTCGCCCACGGCGCCACGGAGGTCGTCAAATATTTGGAGATACTTAAATGGTAAAACACAAACAAAAAGTATTTGGTACAAAAATGTTTTTTTAATTTAAAGTAGGTATTTATTGATTAACAAAATTTAAAAATGCACCAGGAAATAATTAATAAGTAGTAATAGCAAGAAATACCCACACTGTCGATGCGTGGGTACATCTACTTGCTCAGCTACAGCTTGTCAGTCGGTCACTGATTGTATGCCAACAGTCCATGCTTCGGGGTTTGCCAAAGAGCGATTGAGCGCAGCATTTTAGGTGTCAAGAAAATAGACAGGATTCGGAACACCTCGCTGCGCTCAAGGACCGGCATCGCTGACGTCGGTATCGAGGCTGCCAAGTTAAAATTGGATTGGGCGGATCATGTCTCCCGCATGCAAGTAAATAGGTGGGCTAAGGTCGTAACTGGATGGATCTCTGTGGATGAAAAGCGACACCGTGGAAGCCCTAAGAAGCGTTGGCGCGATGATTTAGACGCTTTTTATAGGGACTGGAGGGATTTGGTACAGGATCGAGATAAGTGGAGAGATGAGGGGGAGGCCTTTGCCCAGCTGTGGGACAGCATACGTTAGATAAAAAAAACAGTTATAGCTAAAGAAACTTAAATAAAAATGATATTTTTTACAGTATTGGGCAGATAAGAAATCAACAGTGAGATCCAAAGTAGTGTCCAATGGAGTAGATCCTAACAATTTGTGTTCTAACATTGAGAAGAAGATCTGGGATCTATTCCTGGCTAATGATTCTAGTAAGTTGTTTCTTTACATATTTAAAACGGTACTTGGTTTTGAAATTAATTGTATAACTTATAATTATTATATTATCTATCTATAATATAAAAATGAATCGCAAAATGTGTTGGTAAGCGCATAACTCAACAACGCCGCCACCAATTTGGCCAATTCTTTTTTTATTGTATTTCTTATTGTCAGGAGAAGGTTCTTATGAAAGAAAAAATTAAGAAAATTGCGCGCAAAATTAGAAAATTTAAAAATACTTAACCACCATATAAAATTATTTATAATCTAACCTTAGCGCTTTTATAATGTAACCTTATGACGTTTGACATAGAATTGACAGAATGCGTGCTGCAAATATCGTTAAAGAGGATGTAAAAAAAATGAATATCGTTTGAAACAGATGCTTCGGTAGGAGTTATCCGAGATATATTGTCTATATACCTAGTCAGGTCATAAATTCTGTCCCATGTTTAATATAAAATAATTGAAACAAGTTTATTCATTATGTAACCATTTATATACCAAAATGAACTTAATAAAACATAGATTCTTATGACACTAAAGTTTATTCAAAATGACCTCCGTGATTTTGAATACAGGCCTTCAATCTGCGCGGCCAGTCTATCGCAGCACGAACGAGGTCCATGATTGACATGGACCTCGTTCGTGCTCGGCGGCTGCCTTAATCAAGGATGTCTTGAGTGACTCCAAATTGGGATGAGGCTTTGAGCACGCCTTTTCCTCCAAGTGTTGCCATATCTTGTAATCTAACGGATTCAAATCTGGACTGGAGGAGGGCCAGTCTTCGTGCCGGATGAAGTCGATTTCACGCGCCGCCAGCCAGTCTTGTGTGCTCTTCGCTCTATGAGCTGGCGCCGAATCTTGTTGGAATACCCAGTGCCTGTTATTGAACATGGTATGAGAAACAGGTTCCACAAGGTTCGTCAGGACTGTATTTTGATACACAACTGCATTCGTTTTTACACCTTTCTCACAAAAATGTACCTCTGTTAAGCCCCAATAAGAAACTCCCAACCATACCATGAGCGAGGATGGAAAATGACCTCGTTGGACACGCGGAATACGGTTGCTCGCTTGTTCACTACTGTGTGCGTACACCTTATCATTTTGTTTGTTGTAGCTCTCTTCTACGGTAAAATTTTTTTCATCCGAAAAAAGAATTTCCCGATATTTTTTTCCCGCGTACCGCTTCAACAAAGCGCGGCATCTCTTCAGTCTCAGGTCCATTAGACGAGCATTCAAACGATGTCCTGTTGTTCTTCGATATGCCTGAAGCCCTAAGTCTTCATTTAACACCCTTTTCACCGTGGTTATGCTTAACCCCATCTGAAGGGCCAACAGTTTCTGCTTACGTTTGGGATTTCTTTGAATTCGCGCCTTCACAGCTTTTATCACTGCTGGAGTCCTAACAGACCGAGGGCGACCACTTCTTGACCTGCCATCTACACTAGAGTCTTCATTGTATCGTTTGATGGTGCGATAAACGAATCTTTTGGTTATATTCAAATTTTTCAGTATGTCAAAAATTTGAATTGGCGCGTAACCGCAACGATGCAACACAATAACTGCAACACGGTCTTCTTTAAGCGTCCACTCCATATTTAAAAATGAGTAAAATTCTAAAAAGTATACATTTTTATTTTCATGAACAATTCGAAATTCGAATTCTATAAACTTTTTGTGGCCAGCATTCTAAAAGAAAAGTTTTTACTGTGTGACAATACTTATGACCTGACTAGGTATATAAAAATTAATTGCTGTTCGTTAGTCTCGCTAAAACTCGAGAATGGGTGGAGCGATTTGGCTAATTTTGGTATTGAATTATTTGTGGAAGTCATTCATTTTCTCATACCTACATAATGATGGCCGGGGACAACAATTGACAATTCTACCAGGGTGACTTATATTGACAGCCCGCGTTATACATATACATGTCAAGCCGATACGAAGTTCGGGGGGTCCACTAGTTATATATATATAATTATATATATTGTGAAAAAGACGAAAATGTGTGCTAAATATAACAACAGAATAGGAACAGAAGTTAAATTTAACAGATCCGCGCGTACGAGGATCTCAGATCAAGCTGCTAACAAATTGATCAGAGATCCTCATACGCGCGCGTTTAGGTATGTGTGCGTGCGCTGTTTTCGGTCGTTTTACTAAACTTAATATTTGTTCTCTTTTATTTTGTGGTATTAAACCACTGCGCTCGAAGTCGCTGTTGCTGATATACCTAAGCTGAAATGGGAGTGTGCGGGCCACGTGACCTGTATGGAAAAAGATAGATGGGCAAAAAAAAAACACAGGATGGCTAAGAAAACGCTGGCGTGATGACCTAGGTGTCTTCAACAGCGATTGGGTAGAGTTGGCTAGGGGTCGAGAGGGGTGGAAAGAATTGGGGGAGACTTTTGCCCAGCAGTGGGACAGTACAGGTTAGGAAAAAACCTTTTGTAGTAGCGCCATCTAGTTTTGAATTGGGAAACCATTTTTAATTGTTTTGTTATTCTCTTTATTTTAGAACGCGGCGGGTCTGTGAAGCAAGAGACCCACTACTTGGAGGAGAACTTCTTCAATGAAGACAGCATTGACCACAATCACGTGGAAGAGGATCCGGTCGTTACATTTAAAGAGTCTGAGGATGAAAATGAAGAAACAGTCGATGTTGAGGATCGGCACGCGGCGATTATGGAGAAACTGGTAAGAAATCATCTTAATATGAGGGGACTATTTATTCTATTATAAAGCATAATTTAATATACCTATCAAATTTACCCAACGCACAGTGAATTACCTAGAACTAGCCAGCTGGACAAAAGTCGATTCCTGGAATCGATTAAATCATAATCCTGTCTCATTAACCACACCTCAAAACTCAGAATTCCAGGTATAACACGTGCCTTACCCTTTGTAACACACCGCCATAGTACTGGAAAGTGAGGTAATAAGGAAAATGCATTTATGCAAATAAATCAGTTGATAGTTTGCAGTGCTTACGACAACATCTTATGACCACTTGTGCTATTTATATTATTGTGAGTGTTATGGATTTTCTACTTGAAGGTATGTACTTTAAATTTCTTCATAAATTGGGATCATTTAACTTGTTGACGTTGATGTTTATAGGCTTTATAGAAATGGACATTTATATCGTGTAAATTTTTCTATTTAGTAACTTTCATCGAGTGTAACTTTTTTTATCCAAATATATCCAGGCCGTTATTTACGTATGTAATAGCCACAATATTTAACTTTAAAATGATATATAGTTTTGCCACCCCAACTCACCCCATTTTTTTTAATTATTTTTTTCAGAAGTTGTGATTTCGATTTCAAAAATCGATTTCTTTGAAGAATGGCGTAAACACAAGAAAGAGGACCGTAATTCAAAGCTCACAGAGTTTGTATTGAACAAAATCAACTGTTCAGATGTCACTCTTGATTCAAAGAAGAATATTTGTACGAAAATTTCAAGTATTTCTTCAAAATTTGCTGAAAAGTGGTCCGCATCGAAAAATACCCTCAATAGGTTTTTGAATAACAATAAGGATTGGTTAGAGGGTAATGAAATACAATTTGAAGTTCAAGTACATCGCCCGTCTGCGTCTTCGTCATCTGGACCAAGTCGGACTACAGACCCAGAAAAGAATTTGACGAATCGTCATTCAAAACCAAAAAACGGAGGGTTGAAGATTTAGTGCAATCGCGAAGTGCTAGTGAGTTAACCATAGCCGCTGAAGTAGCCAATCGAGTATCTGGTCGAAGAAATGTAGCTAGTTCAATTCATAAAATATCTGACAACTCTCCAAAAGCTAAAACAACCAATGTTGCGTGTGGTGGTCGTCAATTGAGCAGTGATGAAGCTTTAGCTCATTATGTTGATGCTAAGTGTACCATCCCTAGTTACAAACAGACGCGTAAGGTGTCATTGAAGGCGGGACATCAGATATTTCCATCTTATCATAGTGTAGTTAAGTCTAAAAAAATGTGTTATCCTTTAGATGAGTATATTTCTGTGACGGAAACGCGCGCTGAAATTAATCTACAAGGCATTTTAAACAAAACTGCTGATCGTTTAATTGAAGCGCAAAGTGATGTTATAAGAAATGTTGTGTCTTCTAATTCATCCCTTACATTAATTAGCAAATGGGGCTGTGACGGCAGTTCAGGCCACAGTACCTATAAGCAAAGGTTCGAAGATGCTAATGCTACTGATGAATTCCTGTTCATGTTTTCATTAGTTCCTTTGAAATTATGTGACGGCCAACATATTATATGGCAAAATCCACGGCCTTCGTCAACTCTCTATTGCCGACCAATCAAATTTATTTTTTCAAAGGAAACTAATGAATTCACCAAAGCCGAAACCAACAAAGTCTTGGAAGAAATATCTCAGCTTCTTCCAACTATTTGTAATGTTGAAGAATATGAAATTACTATAAAACATGACCTCTTACTGACTATGACAGACGGAAAAGTATGTAACGCTTTGACTGACACACGCTCCCCTCAAAAATGTTATATATGTGGTGCTACCCCGACAATGATGAATGGTGATTTAAAAGACGTAGTCGTTAATAAAGAACATTACGGTTTTGGTTTGTCTACTTTACATGCATGGATACGTTGTTTTGAGTGTTTACTACATATTAGTTATCGTTTGGATATAAAAAAGTGGCAAGCTAGGGGCGCTGACGATAAAATTAGTGTAAAGTTACGTTCAGAGAAAATTAAGTTAGATTTTAAAACTCAGATGGGGCTTATTGTAGACAAACCAAAACCGGGTTATGGTAACACAAATGATGGTAACACTGCACGTAGGTTTTTTATGAATCCGGAACTAAGCGGTGAGATTACAGGATTGGATGTTAATTTAATTAAAAAAATGTGTATATTACTTCGAACATTATCTTCTGGGTATGATATTAATTGCATAGAATTTGAAAAAGTTTGCTCTGAGACTCGATCTCTTTACCTTAGTCTGTATCCGTGGTATAATATGCCTGTTACTGTGCATAAAATCTTATTACACAGTACAGAAGTCATCCAAAGCTGTATTGTTCCAATCGGACAGCTATCGGAGGAGGCTCAAGAAGCCCGTAACAAAGACTGTCGTAGATTCCGAGAGCATCATAGCAGAAAACAGTCACGTATTGCCACGAATACAGATTTATTATATATGCTGCTGATAACATCTGATCCTGTAATCAACTCGCTTAGGGAAATTCCTAAGAAAAGACCTGAAAAATTGCCCGCAGAAGTGCTAAGCTTGATAGTTCCGCCTTCCATACCTACTACACATCAAGTACCACGTGAAGTTACTTTATGTGAGGAGAACGATTATGTGGTACCTGATTCGTCTAACTGTGACAGCGATGATGAATCATCTGACGATTTCTATTTGTAATTTATTATAATAGTAGATATTATTATAGTTAAGTAATTTAAAGTGGGTGTAGTAATACACCTCTGCCACCCCTTCGGGGAATAAGGCGTGATGATATGTTATGTTATGTTAAGTAATTTAAGTTAAGTTTTTTAAATTGTGTAGATATATAATTTAAATTATTTCGTTAATATGTATTCTTCTAGACTTCTATTTTCAATAAATTTTTATTTCGTACTAAGTTTTTTTATTTTACCACATAACGCAAAAAAAATGATTCAGTATATGTTATTATGGCTGTAGCGATCATGTGAACCCATAAAATAATTTTGTCCAGCTACCATGTTCTAGACGATTCACTGTGCAACGGTAAAATGTTACCATGTCATTTTATGTGGCATAGTCCATATAGTATCAAGTACCTATATGAGTATCAAGTTTTTTTAATTCGACCTGGAGATGGGACAAGTATATGGCCCAGCTGATGTTAAGTGGTAACCATCGCCTATAACAAAGTATTGTCTCGTGTGTCACGCACTTGACGCATACAGGTGTAAAGACTCACGTACCTGTACGTTCACGGGCAACCATACCCTTCAAATCGAACTGCTTGGCGGCAGAAATAGGTCTGGTAGTACTTCCCCAGGCAAGGCTTTTTACCTTACGTATTTGCAATTCATGCAAACTTTGTCGTGCACAGATGAATCAAACTGTAAACTAGTTTGAGTCGCGCGCCTACCGCGCTCACTTACCGCGCTACACTCATCTAATTACACGAAACTTTAATGTTTCAACGAATTAATGATAATTTATATTTTATGTGACAATTTTCTGCTAATTATGATGAAGCAAAGTGTTGTAAGATTAGTAGCGAACACACCCTCCCACACGTACCTACACTCGCAGGGACAGCCTCATATGCATACATAGATACACACATCCACACAAACACATGCACACACCGATAGGTCCTTTCTGTTATTTACACGTATCCAAAAACGGTGGTAGAGCTACTTGGTGGTACTGGTGGTAGAGCTTTTGTGAACGAGCTCGAGGAAGTGGGCACCACCGCCTTACCTTTATCTGCCGCCAAATACTTAGCAGTACTTGTGCTGCTGTGTTCCGGTTAGATGGTAATGGTATGTTTCTGTAATTACTGGCACATAGGCATAACAGCTAAGTCCTCTAATATGGCAACGTATCCACATAGATATCAAGACCACATAATAGCTTGTTTTGAGTTCTATGTGGATATCCATGGGCTGCAGTAGCCATTTAACATCTGGTGGACTGCATGCTCATTTGCCATATAAGTAATATAAAAAAAACGTATTGTATTGTGTACCTAACTAATGTACTTTGACTGGGTATAATATTGCGACACAGTATAATCTTTCTTTACATAGTATAAAATGACGTCGCTTCCGCTGTCTGTTCGCTTAGTTCTTTTAAACTACTCAACGGATTTTAATGCAGTTTTAAGCAATAGATAGAGTGATTCAAGAGGACCGTTTATATGTATAATACATAGTAACTGCGAAAGTAACTGTTTGTTTGTTACTTTTTCATAACTAAACGGCTGAACGGATCGTAATGAAATTTGGCAAAGAGATTATATCCTGGGGAAAGACATAGACTACTTTTTACCCAAGTGCGCAAAAGGATAAAATGTTTTTATTGAAATACCACGCGTGTGAAGCCGCAGGCGGGTCAGCTCACAGAACATAAAACTAGCATGATGACTTTTTACAAAGAAAACCAGTGTAGCTAAACTCACACATGTAAAAACTAGCACACTTAGAAATAAAAGTTATAATTGGTTGAAAGAGAACGTTCAAAAAGGCCTAAAACTATAAAACTAATTTAACGGATATAAAACCTTAGCTACTATGGAACATGGTTTAAAATTCAATAAAATAAACAGTAACAAAAAAGTTTACTTCTACTCTGCAAAAGATGGCGCTTTAGAAAATATTTTTATTTTAGTCTCTATTAATTAGAAATAAGACTGATAATGCAATGGCTGTTACTTGATTACCCACAAAACAAAGCTACCAAACAAAAAATGGCGCTGTCGTTAACGATTTTTGTTATAGTTTCTAACAGCAAAGTATAAGATCGATAATGCATTAGCTGTTACTCGCTTGCTCAAAAAACAGTGCTACTCACTTAGTGATGTACCAATGAGGATACATGACGAATGTATCGATATCGATTATCACCTACCTACAACGGGTAACGAAATAGGTACGTCAGGTTATATTTGTGGTGGTCGAAATAAAAAGCTTTTCTTTTCTTTCTTTCTTAACATAATCACAGGTATCCAACTCATAAATACTTAAAAAAATATTATTACTGGAATATTCTATACTGAATTATTATTTGAGAGGTACACTAAAAGTTTCCGGAATCAATAATAAAAAAATACTAATAATGGTCAAAAATGAATTTATTGTTTCTCAAAATATTCTCCCTTTGCGTCAATGCACTTTTTCATAAGATTGAACAAATTTTGAAAACATTTGTGCCACTCCTCCGGTGGTGACGTCAGATACATGTTATTCATACTCTTCGACAGCCTCTTCTGGTGATGAAAACCGTTGATCGGGTAATTGGTTCTTAATTTTTGGGAACAGAAAAAAGTCACACGGTGCCAGGTCATGACTCTGTATGCTGGATGACTCATAAGTTGTACGTTTTTTTTTGTCTTGCGCCTTGGGGAAACTGAAAACAGAAGTTATTATATTATTTCACACCATAGGTCTAAAATACATTCAATAAAACAACAAAAGGAATTAACGCTCTAAAACATATACACCTTTTAATAGGGGGTAATTAATTAAAGCTATCGATAACACATTCATTAGTATATTGGGGTCACATCCCTAATTGAGTAGCTTAAGTTGAGGTTTAAGAGAAACGCGACTTTAAGGAGTATGATTCACAGTCTATTTTGTTTGACGATTTTGCATTTTAAACAAAACTAACAAAAAACAATAAAATAATACTTACCGGTGATAGGATATGCCCCCTTTTGTTAAATTTTTGGTTCGGCTATAATATTTACACTCCAAAATGTCACAATATGGCATTTTTATATTTTTTGAAGTACGTTTACCCCACAGTAATTGAAACACGACTGAAGTGAGCGAAGCTTGTAGTGCGCGGAACTCCGCGTACTTGGTGTTACGCGGGCTCCGCCTACTTACGACTTCTATTGTTTTTTGTGTTCTGTGGGTCAGCTAGTACTTCTATAAATGGCATCATTTTTCACATCATTTGTACCATTCTAGAAGTTCTAAATAAATAATTTAATGACTATGATAAATGATTAATAAAATATGTTAGCTGAACCTCCTCGCTGTAAATGGCTTTAACTTTCAGTTAAAAGTGATGAGTGATCAAGCGACGGCGTTGACGCAATTAGCTCATGCGTCTGCAGTTAATGCCCAAGCTATGGAAAGGCTAGCTGAAGCGTCCAATATACAGGTACGAAAATTAAACAATGCTATTAGAAGTTGGGAGCCGGTGGGCGCAGGACGCACAAGATCGGTCCCTCTGGAAGTCCATGGGGGTGTTCAAGTATTAAGTTACAGGGGCAGGAGGGGGGTTCGCACAACGCGTTATGTATCATTGTTTTTTAGATAAATAAGAAACTCCCAAGTTGGCAACTCTTTTCGTTTATATTTTACGGGGAAACTCGCGATTGTTTTGTATGTCATTTTTATTTTGTCTAAATTTTTACTAATTATTTTAGTTGAAAATGGTCACTTGGGTGTTACGTAACGTTTAGGAAGGAGGGGGGGGGGGGGGGGGGGTTACAGAAAAACGTTACGTATCCATTTAAGTGTTATCTTTTTACCAGTAGCGTCATATATTTCAGTATCTCGTATCCATTTAAGTGTTATTTTTTTACCAGCAGCGCCATCTAGTTCAGTATCTCGTATCTTTATAAGTTTTAACTTTTTACCAGAAGCGCCATTTGGTTCAGTATCGCGTATTCATTTAAGTTTTAGCTTTTTACCAGTAGCGACATCTAGTTCAGTGTCTCGTATCCATTTAAGTTTTAACTTTTTACCAGTAGAGCCATCTAGTTCAGTATCTCGTATCCATTATGTTTTATCTTTTTCAAGTAGCGCCATCTAGTTCAGTATCTTGTATCCCTTTAAGTTTTATTTTTTTACCAGTAGCGTCATCTAGTTCAGTATCTCGTATCCATTTAAGTTTTATCTTTTTTTTCAGGCACGTGCTATAGAACGGCTAGCGACTACGTTCGACACAATAAGCGGCGCCACACACGACGTACGGAATGCTTTAGTGGACATCGACGGAACCATGAAAAGGTTCTACAACACATCACCTACGTAACACAGGTATACCTGTGTTACGTAACTATATGTGACGAGTTGACATGTTTTTTATTAAAAAAATATTGTGAACTGTTATTACAGAAAAAAAACGAAATTATATTCATACCAGCTGTAACCCGCGACTTCGTCAGCGCATAAGATGAGTAGACAGATACATTCTTTTTTTCATCACTCATTCTCTGAATGTTCGTCATTGTAAACTCGATATCGCCTCCGTAAAACAATTTACAGCCGTAAGTAATTTTGAAAATAGAATGCAATACAATCTCTATGAGAAATCCTTATGTCCGACAAACTGTTATAAAAACTTTTTTAATTTGCTCGTTCCTCGATTTAAATGTATTATACTGGGGTGTTAGCGATCAATTACACCCTCGATTAGCGTCCGCATCGAGGGTGTTATTGAGATATTAGTAAATAGGGCTTAAAATAAAATATTGCTGCGTTTTAGCAGTGAATTTGTAAATAAAAACAAGTTTCAATTAACATAATATATGAAAGTTTATATACTTTTGTACATACTTATGTAACATATAATTTTATAATATTTTATCAAATTATATTAAGTTGTAAAATGTGAAACAGATATATTATAATTACTCAACATTTAATACCAAAATATATTTACAGTTATACAATTTCCATAGTATAGAATAAAATGAATGATTTATTTCCTGTCGGATTACAAAAATATCATTTTGATTTAAATAAATGCAAATATTTATAAAATGTAGCATTATTTATGATTTCTTCTCTACTTAACATTAAGCACATATAGGTCTCTGCGATATTCTCGATTTCTCACACATAAACACGACCAAAATTATACACTACTTACATAAACTTTGGCTCGCAACCCTAAAAACTAAAATTAGATTCAGACGAGCGTTCTGTCAGCAAGAACAATGTTAGTCCAAACTTTAGTATTAACAAGAAACTTTTTAACTGACTTCAGGAAATAGAAAATCTAAAAAATGTGCAGATGTCTTTGCAAATTTGTTGAAAGAGTTTGATGATTTTATCATGGATCCCATTATCAGATCTTGACCAAATTTATATAGGACTACCCCTGAGGTAAGTACCCCCCCCTCTTTCTAACAAAAAAATAATATTTGAAATCGGAAAATGCGGTAAAGAATTATCGCTGAAAACAATAAAAAACGACGAATTGTGTACCTCCTTTCCTTGAAGTCGGTTAAACATATGTTATATCAGCTTTCTAAGAATATGTCTTTGGGAAAATGTTTCCGGTTTCAGGCATACATACATACCTACCTACTTAACAGTTTTACATTGGTCACGCTCTCAATTGCTTCAATATTGGGTCTCAAAGTCTCAATATATTTCCTTTAGGAAAATAGCAGACGGTGACAACAATATAAATATGATAAAAAAATATATTTTCTATCTTAGAGCATATTCACAAAATCAATATACACATTTGAACACAACGAAAACACATAAAAATATACAGGGTGGAAACGAATAGTGGTTACATGCGATAATTTCGTACAAGCGATATCGAACACATTAAGCGACATGGAAATGATAATAAGGATATGTACTGGACCTATATGTTTCATATTATTATAGTTTCTCAGCCGCGTGCAATACCTAAGGATTCTTAAATATTTAATTTAAGAACATCATCATCATCCACTGCTGGACCTCTTAAGTCTGACGCCCAAACTAAAAAAACAATAAAATAAAAACTAATCCACTAAAACAGTTCTTAGAAACTCACTGACAGTTATTTTGGAACGCACTAGTGACACTAGCATTGTTTTAACAGTGCTCTTTGTGTATCATCTCAGGTTAATAAACAGTTTAGTCAGGTTAGTGGAATTGGACTTGTGAGTTGACTGGTGTACCGGTTCCATACCGTCGGTACCCTTGCCGTAGTAGGATTTGGAGTTTGTCGTCAGGTAGTAGTTGCCTTGTGCCCTGGAGATGGTAAATGATACAGATTAGTAGACGATAGTTTAGTTAAGTTAAGAAAGATATCATTAAAGAATTTTTCTCTAATTAGTGCCTCTGGCGTCGGATAGTTGGTTGTGATAGTCCAAAAAAGTATATTTTTTTCATTGTGCACTCGGTTTTGTACTTCAGACTGTGATATGGTGGGTGTTTTGTCATATGGAATAATCGATTGACAAAATTTCGTGTGAGGATCCTGATTTAAAGATATAGTGACGTAGTCTGATTGTATAGTCCTGACGCACGAAATGCTCACAAAAACACATGTATAGTTTGACCGAAACCGCTGTACCGCGCCTGAGGTATGCGCGCGGCGAGACAGGGGGAAGTATCGGCCGCTCCGATCCATCGTCAGACGCACATGAGATAAATATCCAAAGATGGGTCAAGCGCTATCTCGTTATGTCAAGATCTTCATCATGTCCAAAAAAATAAAAACAATTACTGGGATCGCGATAGTAGCTTTGATATTATTATCGATCCATTATTAATAAATTTGCAGAACGACTCTGATTCAAGTTCCGATAGCGAATAGGAAGATGAAGTTGAAGCAAAATCTATGTCAGAATATCTGTAGACAATTTAGTTACTTATAAAAATATAAACATATCGTTTACGATATCGTAAAATCTATCCGACAATATCGATCTCATGTGTACCTACTCTTGCTCTTTTTTCCTCGGCCCCCCACCTCGCCGCACTTTCTTAAGGAGCGGTACAGCGGTTTCGGTCGAACTATAATGCAATGCAACACAAAACTGAACATTGCGTTATACCCATTATAATTTCCACATAGATAACTCCGACTCACTGGGCCTTCTAGTGTCGGAAGAAAGGGGCCTAAAAGTCCTGAAAGTCTACGTAGTGTGTACATAACTAAGTGCTTACTTAGTGTTAGTGAGATCGCCCAAGTAAATTTTCTGCTTGGTTTGCCCTGCGCAGGCTATCCAGTTCTCATAGTCGGTCGCCGCTCTGGCAGGAAAAGCAGTTGGGGATGAAATTGCCTCTGCGTAGTACCTCCATGCTCTGTCGTGACTGCAAAGATCTGAAACAGTGCAATTGGCATTTCAATTAGATATGCAAGCGTAATGTTGCTCAGTAAGCTTGTTGATTGTTTTGCTCCGTTCCGCGTTACCATTTGCCATAAGATATGCATTCAAAAACAAAAAATTAGGAAATAAAACAAAGCCCGGAGATACACTACATAGTAGGAGGCTTTTTGATCGAGCGAAGCGAGATCTCTAAATCAACTTGGGCAAGTTGGCGGTGTAAGTATGTATGTATGTATGTTTGTCCAAGAAAAATTTTGGGAAAGTTTATCCGATCATCGTGAAATTTAGATATAGGTAGGTAGTGATGTCATAATTTTGGTGTGACTAAATGAGTTAAAAATGTGAGGGGGTTGTTGAGATATTGGGGTTCAAAAGGGGTAAAAAAAAAATGAAAATGAGGCTATCAGGTCAAGTGTAACGTCAAATGAAACGTATTAATTAGTACATTTAGACTCTGTTTTTATTTTTCGTAAATTCTTTATAGTTTTTGAGTTATTAGCCATCATAAAAACTAAACTTTGACAAAATTCACAGGGTACACCAGTGACCCCACAGTACTGTAATTTGGTATGCGTGTAGCTTAAGTGACACAAATATAGGCAAAAGTCTGAAATCCAGAATAACTGCAATTTGTACCCCAAAAAAAAACCACAGTACATGAACTCCCGTTACCTGTAATTTGAATGAAACTGTAGGTCAAGTTGATCTCTAAATCAACTTGGGCAACTTGGTTATTTTTTCATAGCTCTATTTTGATAGTCAAAGATTACTAATAATATTTTTCTGTTTTAATCGCAGACTCGCGAGATCTCAGTTCGGGGCGAACCACTAGTAAAGTATACGTTATGATGACGTTGTAACGTTTATTTAAAAAAATGGCGTAGAGTCTGTAGTTTGAATAGCTGTTTTTGTTTTGAATGGCAGAGCGGAAGCTCAGTCCAAAATAAACTAAGGCCAAACCACGTTTGAAAAAAGTGAATATTTTAATAAGTATTATATAATTTAGCGTAAAGAAGCCTGCACCAATTAAATATGCACAATTTTATTAATTGCTCCAAAAACCAGGCGATGTATACCTACACAATAATACATTTAGCAATAGCTTTAAATTTACCGACATTTGTTATTAACGAAGCTCAGTTTGCTAATGCCAACTTATTCTTCTTATTAAAGTTTATATTTAGTCATATAAAGAAAAAAGCTAGTACTGCTGGCAAATGTACCAATAAAACTGCAATATAAATCAACGTAAACACCTTCTACCTACATAAAAAGCTTATAAAAACTTGACAAAAGCCACTTCATTCGGTTCACGGTTATGATGAACATTTAGTATTAACTTTATGCAAACGATCTACGTAAATTATTGCAAACATTAATATCGATATGAACATATTTGTAGACTGGAGTTGAATAAGCTGCTGTTTTTTATAAAAGGGCATTACAAAAACAAATATTTGCGCAAGCATCCAATTTTGCATAACACGGGTTACTGTGTCGATTACTACAACTTACTGAGCCGTTTGAAATTCTTTCTTAATGTTTGCATATTCGATGGAGGTATTGACAATGATCCATTTTCAAAATCTGTAAAAAAATATTTATCATGCACTAGCTTCCGCCGGCGGCTTTGCGAGTGGTTTGTCAATAAAAACCGGCCAAGTGCGAGTCAAACTCGCGCACGAAGGGTTCCGTAGATATGATTATTTATAAAAATGGCAAAAAATCATGTTTTTGTATGGGAGCCCCACTTAAATATTTATTGTATTCAATAGCACAATTTTATTTATTTATCTTATTTGAGGTTGGTGCCGATTCTAAACGATCAACTCTAAATTGTATGAGCGCCCATACAACTCAGAGGATTATCTTAATTGGCGTCAACTATCTCCGTGGTATAGTGGGCGAATAGCCGGCTGAGACGCAGGAGGTAGCGGGCTCGATTCCCGCCGCGGAACAAATGTTTGTATGATCTACAGATATATGTTCCGTGTCTGGTTGTTTCTCTATATATTATAAGTATATATTTACAAAAAAAAAGTATATAAGTATTCTATCAGTTATCTGGTACCCATAGTACAAGCTCTGCTTAGTTTGGGGCTAGATAGCGCTGAAATGAAATGAAATGTCCAGCCATATTTATTTTATTTATTTTTAACTATGTATGTATGGGGACACCCTTTAATTTTCAACTTATTTATATTTTGGAATTTTTCCTTTATTTGTGCTGTAAGACACTTTTTGCCAAACGTGATCCTAGGTCAACGGGAACTACCATATAGGGTTTCGACCCAAAACCTATAGGGTACTTCCGGTTGACCTAAGTAAAGCGAAAATTCCAAAAAATTAAAAAAGTAGAAAATTAATGTAAATTATGTTACTTACAAGTTTTCGCGAAAATCTAAATTTGCCCATATCTTTTTATCGTGTTGACTCAGGACCTTGATTTTTATACATATAATAGGAACTATAGACCTCAATATCTGGTATAAATTTCAACTTGGTAGGTCCACCTGTTCCTGAGAAAATCCGTGGTGACACACGGACAGACAGACGGACACGATAGTGATCTTATAAGGGTACCTTTTTTACCTGTTGAGGTACGGAACCCTAATAAAAAGTAGCCTTTAATCAATCTAGGTCATAATCTTAATATTTATATACCAAATTTCATTGAATTGGTTCAGTCATTTAGTACCTAGTGCAATCTACACAGAACACAAAAACAATGTTCTGTGGCAATCTAGAAGTAATTTTGTAAACGTGTCAAGTACACAGACAGAGAGATACAGTTACTTTACAATTTATAATATTAGTGTGGATACTTAGTTTGGATAAGTTAAAACAATCAAAAATAATAAAATACTGCATCGTTGAAATGAACTAGTAGGTATACCTACTTTTGTTATAGTTCGACCGAAACCGCTGTACCGCTCCTTAGGAAAGTGCGGCGAAGTGGGGGCCGAGGAAAAATGAGCAAGCGTAGATACACATGAGATCGATATTGTCGGATAGATCTTACGATATCGTAAACAATATGTTTATATCATATAACGATATGTTTATATTTTTATAAGTAACTAAATTGTCTACAGATATTCTGACATAGATGCAGCTTCAACTTCATCTTTCGTTTCGCTATCGGAACTTGAATCAGAGTCATTCTGCAAATTTATTATTAATGGATCAATAATAATATCAAATCTACTATCGCGATCCCAGTAATTGTTTTCATTTTTTTGGACATGATGACGGTCTTGATATCACGAGATAGCGCTCGACCCATCTTTGGATATTTATCTCATGTGCGTATGACGATGGATCGGAGCGGCCGATACTTCCCCTCGTCTCGCCGCGCGCATACCTCAGGCGCGGTACAGCGGTTTCGGTCAAACCAAACTATAGATTTCGATTTGTACTCTATCCAATTTTTCAGATCTCTATAAAATCTTGTATTTTGTTTGTTCGTTAAATCTTCTCTTACCATGTATTTACAGTAGGAAATTTTAACAAAAACTCAGGGTTTAAGTCCTATAAGTATTAAGTCCTAACAATATCAATCACCTACCACCATCTTCAAGAGTGGGAAAGTACTGCTACCGTATGAGGGTATGGTTTCCGGTGAAATTACAGACACATGAGACTTTACACCTATATGCCTCAAGTTGATAAACGCAGGGCACGTTTCAAAGGTGCGTGACGGCAATACTTTGTTATAGGCGTGCGTTACCACTTAACATCAGGTGCTTGTTCCATCACAAGGTAGTATAAAAAAAAACTGTAAGGCTTTAGGCACTTGTCTCACCGCCGGCGATGAGCGAGAAGCGTGTAGAGCTAGAAACGAGTTGGCGAGCAGCGAGAAGCGAGTGTGTAGTTCTCGATAGTTGTCTCGCTGGGCTATAAAGCGAGTGAGCGAGTGCAGCGGGCGATACTCATTATCTCACGGCGTATGATCAGACCGCCAAGCGAGCATCGCTGAGCGAGTGTTGTAGTCGCTGCGACCAAATAGCGGAGAGCGAGTTCTCGTCGGCGGCAGTGTGAACGGCCAGCGATCAACTATTAATATACGTGCCTCTTTTACTGACACGGAATCTATATCTTTTGTTCGTGTCTTGAGCGAGAAAGTAGTTGATAGCTAATCGGTCACTCGCCGGCGGCCGGCGGTGGGGAGACAAGTGCCTTGGCGCGGTCAGGGTTATGGGTTGGCATTTATTTGTTAATAATTAATTTAATTAATCTTTAATTGTTTTTTTGTTGTTTGACCTAGCAATGGTACCTACAGCACAAGGTCTATACCAAATCCCACGGTCAAGGTGTAGTGTAGAACATACGGGTGGCCATGCTTTGCTTTGAAATTATGAATATACATACATCTTAGTATGTTTAGGAGTGTGCCATCGCCGGTGCAATGGATAATTATTACTAAAATCAAACTGCATCGATGCAATCCAAGCATAAGTAATATCTGGGATGCTTTTTATGTAAAATAAGTAGTTCTTTAATCTTTATTGTACCTACATATTAGATTACATACATAAAAACTTACAAAGAGGACATGCACCTACAAAAGCATGGACAAGTAATGTTGCAGCCAACCTGATAAATTGCATTGTAGGAGCCGCTAAATTACAATTGAAACCATTGTTTTGTGGACCATTATATTTATAGCGGACTTGGTATTCATTGAACATACCTACACAATGACGCACGTAAAGTTTCGAACATTCTTCATAAACAGGGAAACCTAGAAAACAGAGTTCTATATGGCTTGTTAGCGGACAGCCTTGTGACAGGCGGAAAAAACGACGAATTTCATCCATGAATTGATTTGAATATTGTCACGGCCAGTTGAGACCGAAAACCGTAACGTACCTACCTACCTACACTGTGGACCATTCAGTAGATATGCTAAACGCTAAGGACATGCCTCTATTTACACATTTTATTAGGTTGTTGAAAAAGTTTTTTCGCATTTTTTAAGAAAATTCAAAACATTTTTTAATATTGTTTATTTACATTTAACTAAAGTATGTAGGTACCATTTTGTTCGATAACTTTTTGCCATCTTGTAGGTAGGTACATTATCTCATTGCTATAGAAATTTTGGGGCTTCTGATCAAAATACCGCGACAAGTAGTTTTGGCAGTCCTCTCGTGATGTTAACCTGACACTGCCTAAAGAATTCTGAAGAGACCGAAACAGGTGAAAATCTTAAGGTGCAAGTAGGGAATGCAATCCCGACTCGAGATTGCAAATTCGGGATTAGAAATATCAATCCCGCGGGATCTCGAATTTGTAATCTCAGAATTTTCGGGATCCCGTCTAGTTTAAAAAAAATGTTAAATTCGGATGACTGAAAAAGCTAATAACTGCTTGTTTGTGATAGTGAGGTTAACTAAAATAACATATTACTCGAAAGAAAATAAAAATCTTTATTCTTTAATCTTACCAACTAAATAATTATCGTCACCTGTCGCTAATATTCGGAAATAGTCGGAATAGTTTTCTAACGCGCGCTGTTTGGCGTTCCTGCCGCTCGCGGCCGTCAGTCAGCGCGCCGCTTGCGCCCCTAGTGGACGTGTGTAGCGTCGCTGACCACTGCCGCCCAATCCCGTCAATCTCGAGCGGTATCTCGTCATATGATGCGACGGGATTGATCCCGAAAAATTACACGAGATCGGGATCCCGCGGGATCGGGATTGCATTCCCTAGGTGCAAGGTCAGGACTATACAGCGGATGCATTAACACCTCCCAGCCAAACTCTTAATTTTTGCTGAGTGGCTAAAGATGTGTGAGGTCTAGCGTTATCATGATGAAAAACCACACCCCTTCTGTTGATTAATTCCGGCCGCTTTCTCACAACTTCTTGCTTTAATCTTATCAGTTTTTCGCAGTAGAGTTCAGAATCGAAGGTCCTGCCTGGTGGTAACAGCTCATAATGAATAATGCCCTTCCAATCCCACCACACACACAGCATCACCTTGTTGCGAGTTAACCTGGGGTTCGCCACAGTCTGTGAAGCCTGACCGACCTTTGACCACAACCTTTTTCGCACGTTCTTGTCGTACGTGATCCACTTTTCAGCACCAGTTATCAGCTTCTTCAAAAATGGTTCGGTTTCATTACGTCGTAATAATGAATCACAAATGAGTACACGGTTCATTAGGTTTCTTTCAGTGAGCTCGTGGGCTACCTAAATATCGAGCTTTTTTGTGTACTCAGTTTTTTTCAAATGCGCCAAAACTGTTTTGTGGTCAATTCCCAGTTCTTCAGCTACGTTGTAACTACTGATATGCCGATATTGCTCCACTTTTTCAAAAATGGCATCAATTTTATCCATAATAGCGACCAGAGCGACGTGCATTTTTGACATCAAAATTTCCGAATTGAAAACGCTTAAACCAAATTTGTGCTACTCTCACAGACACTGCACTAGGTCCATAAACATCGCAAATTTTTTTCGCGGCTTGCGTTGCATTTTTGTACCTTTTTTGTAGTAACATTTTAAAAAGTATCGAATTTCTTCATTAGATTCACTCATCTTTACAGTACGAAAAACAAATAAAAATCAGACATTTTCCTAATTTGAATTTGGAATTATCTTCTTTAAAATTTAAACTTTGAAAGATACCAAAACCAGCCAGATACAAATAGTATAGCCAAAGAGATTTTATTACAAGTTCATACATACTATAATGCGAAAAGACTTTTTCCCCAACCTATTATGTACTCGTACCTACGTATCAAAACTTTTTAACAATAATTTAACCGACTTCAGATAACAGTAAAAACCAATTTAAACTTTACCAATTTTGATGAAATTTTCAAAGAGGATATAATCACTACGTTATAGAAATTTCCATGGGATCAATCTAAAAGTATATCCTTTCAAATAAAAAATGAATTTTCCAAATCGGTTAATATTTATGGGAATTCTGAGCTAACAAACATAACATAATATAAAAATGGAACAAATTGAAGAGTAATATGGTTTTCTCATGGGTGCCATTGTCAGAACTAGACCAAATGGAAATGGGACCACACGGGAAGCACCAGCTTTCAAATAAAAAAAAAATCATCGAAATCGGTTCACCCAGTCGAAAGTTCTGAGGTAATAAATAAAAAAAAATACAGTCGAACTGAGAACCTCCTCCTTTTTAGAAGTCGGTTATAAATTAATAAAAATACGCAGGTATGTGTATATGTATAGGTATGTGTGAGTAAAAATTGCATTATATTTGTCTTTTTTTGTTCTTAGTCGAATTGTCGTTAAAAGTCGTGGCTAAATCATTATCTGGTTTGAAGTTGAACGGCATCCGAAGCCCCCAATAAAGATTAACATCAAAATTAAGAAAAGATGTTTGCCACCAATCATTCTGATGGATCGGTGCTGGTAAATAGAAAAAGGCGACTTACCCAGCTCGCTGTTAGTAATAGGTACTGTTACTAACAGCAAGCTGGGTAAGTCGCGTAATAGAATCCTACAAAGTAAAGGCTTACCTTCTTGCGTAAACATATCGAAGTCGCCACTAGGGCAGCCCGGCTGCGGAGCTTCTGAACCGTAGTTAGGCCAGATGTCGACTGTGCCAGTGGACGTGGAGGTGCCGTAGCCGCCAGGATCACTGTGGATGATGTCTACGAATCTGGCGCAAGTGCGGTCCAACCCGTTTTGGACCGCGAAGGTGCCTTCGAAGAGTGCGCGAGCTGGATCCAGCCCAGTGATTCTGAAAAAATATGAATGTTTAGACGTGTTGATTTTATAAATAAGAATGAAATCCATGAAAATATTAGGTATAGTATTGTACCTGGGCATAACATGACCCATTTCTCTTGTCTTCTTGCCAGCGAATCCCATAATGTGAGCTCCAAGGGAATGCCCTACGAGATGAACGCTCTCCATGTTCATGCCAGCTTGATAGAGTCTAATTAGCGCCTCTCCCATTTCCTTGCCAACCTGTAGGTACAGAACGCACTCAAAATTGCAGTTAAACCTTGTGGGTAAAAATATGTAGAATAGTTAAGCTTTTGTACGCCTACAATCTGTCGCGAGCTGCCGCTGCCGGTCTAACACGCGAGTAATAAATACGCAAGTCTGTATTCAAATGAAAACATTTTAAGATTTAGATTAGAAGGCGAATTTGGCATCGCATCCTCGTATCAAAAGGAAGGTTGCAGGAAGTTTTTATTGACGTCGAGACTAGACTTTGCAATTGCAACTCAATTATAATTTGTGAGTCAAGATATACTGAACTTTCAGCTTGTAATAATTAGTGCACATATGAATTACCTTATAATGGTTTTGCCCCAAGTCATTTTGACTTTAGATTAAAATGGGTGCTTGCAAACATTGCGAAGAATCCGCCTGTGACCCAGTCAGAGTGAGGTCAAAGTCAGTGCTCTACCTTATTATAATGCAATTCGTAAAATGACCTGATTGCATTTTTATAAAGATTAGTAATTGGTAAAGACTACAGTTGGCGGGTTCAACTATCTCACCTTGTTTAGAATTTAAACTAAATAGAACGCCTTATCAACATACTACATGACTTATAAAAATATCGCTATAAGATTTTTTTATTTTTTAATTTTCTTTATTCATTTATCTACAGCAAAATAATTTAAATCTTTTAGAGACAACGTAGATCACTTCCGGCACACTAAACTCTTTACTATTATTGAATAAGTGCTTATGGGGCAAATCGTTACCGGCACAGACGACACACAAAAATTTAACAATGATTAAACTCAGAGACGCGGGCTTGATTAGTTTAGGAACTGTAGATACGTTCCTATGTTAGGTACTAATCAAGCCGGCCCAATTACCTTTTTAGCTTTAGGCACAGCGTTAAACGCATATCCCAGGGGTATACCTAGCACTCCGCTCTTCGCCTCTTCTTCCCAGTCTAGCAGAAGGACGTTTCGCTTCTTCCTCGTTATATAAGCGTCTAGCATAGCCTTGGTGGCTGGGCCATCTGATCTGCCTCGGTAGCCAAAGGTGTATACCACAGTGGGTAAGGCAGAGTTGAGACATGACGTAAACAATTGTGGTAGAGGTTGTTCTAGTGGTGTCGCTGAATAACTGTCCAGTGAACTGAAATCATTTCAAAGAACATTTTATTCCCATTCAAGACAAACTGCAGTCAATGACATAATAGAACAGTAATAGATTATGAGATTCTGAAAACAATAACATGGGTAGGTCTAAGAACAATAACATGGGTAGGTCTAAGAACAATAACATGGGTAGGTCTAAGAACAATAACATGGGTAGGTCTAAGAACAGCTACAGAATGCCACCTATTCACATAACTATACTGCTAGCCACCATTATAGTCTTTCCCAACAGAACTGAACGCATTTTCTATTCTGGCCTTCCGTTCAGGTGCAATATCCAGGTAGCGATGCAAGTTGCATGTATTAACTTCAGCTACTTGTGGTATGGCGGCTCAATCAAATTATTAGTGTGTGCTCATTCAACTGTAGGTGGTGGGTAATCTTTTTTTATACCTACATTATAGGCTTGCGTTAAGTTGCGTTTGAGTACGATCTCGGCTGATGGCGCGCGATGATGCAGTCTACGTCTACGTAGAAGAAACCTATTCACTCGCGACTTAAAGATAATCAAACCTTATTATATTGTATTGAATTGTACCTATTATAACCTACCCGTAAAGTATTACAGGTCGTTTTGTGTAAAAAAATCTAGATGAAGCTATTTGGGGTCTCTTTTCTGAGTGTTGACATTTAGACTGAATTAATTTTCCATTAATCATATCAGATTCCGCATTATTATATGATCCATGGAGAAAGTTGAGATGTCAGAGTTCAATAAAGGATCATTGTGTCGCAGGAAAAACTATTCTGAAATGAGCTTTCGGTAAATAATATAAAAGAATCTACATAAGTAGGTAAGTACTGACATAATGATTTTTGTAATTGATATGCGTCGACGCACGTGTTGGCCGCCGCCGCGCCGCCGCCTTGATACCTTACGCGTCTTTAATTATGGATGATTTCCTTCTTTGGTTTTGATTACCATCGAAGTCATCGAATCATCGATCTTCAGACAAAGAGTAAATTTAAAAAATATATAGAATCTAAAGTCTCTACCAACCAACTTGTTAGTTAGAATTGAACTCAGGAAGACCGAAAAAAACTTTTGATATGTAAGTTATCGGGTTGAGTTTTAAATCGTCGCATTTAGATGTGTATGTTTGCGGTTAAAATCGGGTATTGAATGGCTGAACTCAAAAATACCTTTATGGTAGGTATTTTTGAGTTCAGCCATTCAGCACCCGCTTTATCTGGGTGAGATTGTATGCATTCTCTATTACGCACTAAATAGTGCTTGTAATGGGTATAGTATAGCATAATGCTACTCGTAGTTAAAAACCGGTACCATAAAGAAAGCGTGATTACGTGTTTTGATTATACAACTGTCGCCCTGGTTCCACTTCTGGTGACCTTGGCGGAGTGGTGCCTTGCAATAACTGAGCCTTGGACAACATGTGTTCCCATACAACAAACGTGATTTTTTTTTGCTCGTTTTTGCTCGATATTGATAACGGCAACAGGTAGACGCTTGAAACATTCACAGAATATTTAGTTATATATTCACTTTAAAAATAAATAATTAAATTAAAATAAGACAAATATTTAAGAGGGGCTCCCATACAAAAAACATGTTTATTTTTGGCTCGTTTTTTATAGATACTTTTCTATAGATTTTTTTGATGGTACGGAACCCTTCGTGCGCGTGTCTGACTCGCACTTGGCCGTTTTTTTATTTTAAATTATGTTTTGTTAATGTCAATGTTGTGTTCTACAATATAGTGTTAAATATATCTATCTATTTATACAGCCTAGATTTATTCTCATCTTAACTCTGCCATAATAAATTAGATAAAATTACGTTTCTACAGATTTTCATTAGTAAATTTACGAAAAAAACATAAAAAGTTGCTGGATTGTACAAGGCCCTAACTCTTTCAGCTATCGACCCTCTAGTCATATGTAACGGCTTTGACGGTAGTTTTATTCTTGCGCGGATGGTGCAATGGTATGCGTGGTGTTTGTCATTTAATTATTTAAAATTATATGACAAACACCATGAAATTATATGACAATAGGTACCCAAACGTTTTTAATTACATACATATATACAAACAAGTGTGCTCGTTTTACGTAAAAAAAGAAGAAATAAGTTTACGTAAAAAAAAGAAGTTTTACTTCAGACTTATTTTGTAAAATATTAATTTATAAAATTGTTCAAGAACGAAATGAAATTACGAAAAATAATCAAACAAACTACTGACTGAGATACATATAGATATATATATATATATATATATATATATATTTCATGCACTGGCTATAAGAGGAAGACAGAAAGAAAATGTGCGCGCGCACCTTCCTCTCTTGCTCCTACAGTAATATACGAAACGTAACTCTCTCTCTTTCTATCTTCACTAACTTATATCTCCCTCTCTATCTCCCTCTCAACTTCCGTTCGCACTTTTCGTAACGCATTCACCAGCTTACACACCAAGTCAAGCGTGCGTAAAGAAGTTAACTGCAAAAATCGTAATATTATAAATATAAGAGTAATTTTCACGTACCCTTTATAACATCGTAACCAGGCACATTCCGCAAATCCTGTCAAACCTGCAAACATATTGTTTGTGTGTTAAGGCTTGTCACCATGCTTTCAGTTATTGGTAATTTTAAATAATAAATAAAATAATAGCTAAAAGGCGAGGCGAGACGTTATTCGGAGCGGATCGCACTCACCCTGATGAAGGTTCACGAATTGAACCGAAACATTGTCGGTCGAAACACCGATAAGACGGTACGTGATAAATCCCGTATTTATAATAATGATTGAAATCAATCACGAAAGTTTTCTAAGTAAAATGGCTAAAAGCATATTTAGTAAAAAACAAAAAATAAAATAAAAACTGCTAGGACATTGCATTTGTTGTATTTAGGCTCTCTAGTTCATAATATGTTTTTTCAATGTTAAAAATAATAGATTCAATTTCGATAAAGATACTAACCTAAGCAAGTTATCCATAATCCAAGTCGGTAACATTTGTCACTGCACATTTTAATTATCTCTAGTCACTCTAGTCTAAATCAATTAAACATTCAACTTCATTTGAATTGTACTTGCTTTCGTAAGTAAAATTAATTATTTCGTTACTAAAAAATAAGTAAAATACTTCTTAAAAGTTAAAAGTTCTAAAAATTTGTTACTTTTTCACAGTAGATAGCGATTTTAATTCCGCCAGCAAAGGTTTTCAATAGACGCGTCTGAAGAGCGCGCGTGAATTCCTACAATTGTTTACTGTTTAGGCTACAGATGTTCGACAACGGACTGACTCTGTTATATATCCTTTCATAATTATTGTTTACCTAGCTGTCGCCCGCGACTTCGTACGCGTAAAGGTAGCATTCGGTTGTTAGCGACCGCGACGCGTGACTGTAACCATTGAACGACGCGACCATGGACGGCTGTCGCGGGGCGACCCCTAGCCTTCCGATGTTAGCGACCGCGACGGCGACATCGCCACTCTTCCCGCTGTTTTATGGGTGACGGTTGTGTTCTATTGCTGTACAATATGTCGGACAATATATCCGCAGATAGGAAAAAAATTAATCTGCAGCTATTTAAGGATGAAGAAGATGATGATATTATGATTGTGTTATTATCTATGCCTCCGAAATTATTGCCTTGCCAATTGTTTCCCAAATATTGTCCCTCACAATGTTGCCTTTATAAGATGCGAGCCTTACATCATAAAAGGTGTGATTTTATTTACTAATTCTATCAACTTCTCATTCTCGTTCGGTGAAAACGCCGCCATTTCGATGTATTTCTCGCCTGCGTCGCGTGACTGCACTGACTCCGCTCCGATGCGACCGGGTCGCGGTCGCCACGCCGCTCTATAGCCACGCCCACCAGTCGCGCGACGCGGACGCCGGGTTTGTTTAGTATTCGATATAAATCCATACTAAGCGGTCGTGCGTCGCGGTCGCTAAGAACCGAATGCTACCTTTACACTACTAAATGTGTAGGTGACCTAGAAATTAAGCTAAACTCACTGTTGCAACTTCACTTGACATCCCGTTTTTATTCCATGGTAACTGATTTATGGGATAAAGATAGCCTATGTGGTAATCCAGGTTATAATCTACGTATATACCAAATTTCATCGTAATCAGATCAGCCGTTACGACGTGATTGAGTAACAAACAAACAAATAAATAAACAAACATCCAAACTTTCACATTTGTATTAGTGTGATTCACATTTTATTTAACTGTGATGCCTAATGGGAGACCTTATCAAAGCGTATGCGGGTGACGGATGATCCAGTGGACCTTGCGAGTTGCGAGCGATATAGGAAATACTTGCTATCACAAAACGGTTAAACCATTGAATAACACGTGTTTAAACAATGCCTTACCAATATTTTTTTAATCGCACTAAACCGTTTTTAATTTTTTTTTGTAGAAAGACCCTGAATGTTCTCTATGATTATTCCGTAGAAAATGCACAGTTTTTCCTATTTCGGCCGCATTTAATAACCGGAAGAGATCAGAACCGCAACGCAAATAAAGTTGTGGTTAGACGAAAGTTTAAAATAATGTAGACACCGTGTTTGGATTATGCGGTGCGGTTCAAATATTTATTATCCTTCGTAGGCATGTTATTTAATTTTGTAACTCTATGAAAATGACATAGCAATAGCAATACGTAGCTATTGTAATTTGTATCTACATATAACCAAGGAACTTGTAGTGAGCAAGTTCATGTCAGAAATTAAATTTTACCTTTGTTTTGGATTTTATTCTATGAACGATTTAATTTGCTTTTAAATCAGCAAATTTTATAGTTTACGTGTTTTGAAATATGTTTGTTAAATCTTTTTCGGGTCAACATACATATTTCGGACCATTCTCTATATATTCATTCAGTCTGTCGCAGCCTCGCAGGGGGGGTCAACTAAGTATAGTACGTTCGAAATGATTACGAGGGTTTCAAAGGAGCGAGACAGAATATTAGAGAGAAGAAGACAACTTACATAAGAAGACGTTTGACTAGACTTTGACAGTTTGCAACTGAAAAAGTGAAGTGACTTTACATGACAAGAAAAATGTACTGTACAGAACGTAGTGATTATATCTATAACGTAGGTAGTGATTATATCCTCTTTGATTATATTCTCTTTGCTGTACAGTACACCGTCTTTGTCGGTGCACGTGTTATTTATTTTTTGAGCTAAGTTTATTACTATAAACTTATTTACCTACTTTTTTACATCACGTAACGTTGAGTCGAGCAACAAGTTCCTCCGTTTCAGTGTTTTGGTAAAATCTGTGTTCTATGAGGTAGACTCTTGAGATAGTGACTTGTAAATGTAATCGTCTTTCACCATGAAAGAAAACAAAGTGGAAGTGCTTTAAGTGTGGGGTTTCACCTAGTGATAATCCTCGTACAACTTTACATCGCTTTCCTAAGCCCGGGAGGACCAATAGCCTCCGGTAAGTAATTTAAATTGATACAACGCAGATTCTCATAATGTTGTAGGTTATATAGAACCAATGTCAATAATAATCACCATTAATAATAGCTATTTTCCGTCTGGTAAATATACCTGTGGAATGAAAAGACCCTGCCTGCTTGTGTTGGTTTGAATGCCAAATGATTATTTACATTACCATATTTCTGAAGCTGGAAATTCCCTTTGTTCAGTTAGGAACAGGACAAAGATCCGTACAACTTGGGTCAAATACTTGCTTTTATTTCGATGCTCAAACATCAAAATACTAGTGTTTATAATTTAAATATAAATTTTTGTTTCCTTCCAGTTGTGAATAGTGGGCAAAATACTGTTTTCCCGATGGTTTATGGCACTCACTGGAATTACAAATGAAGCTTTTCTCTGAGTATAAAATGCTATGTAACAAACATTTTAAAAAGTCATCATTCATTGATGAGTCTCTCAGAAGGCTATTTAAAAGTGCAGCACCAACTGAGGAAAATGACAAGGTTAGTGAAATATATATAACAAGGATAATGCAAAACACTAACAACTATTGATAAATTTTGTACTAAGCCAGCTGTGCCCCATGTACTACAAACCTTCTCCATATAATATATACATATATGTGTCAATTTTTATGGTGATCGGTTAAACGGTGTTGGAATTTATCAACATCATATTTTTTTTTATTCAAATTTAATTTAGGGACTTTGGTCGCACAGCCATGTTAGTCCCATAGTAAACACAAATAATTAATTAATCCTTTAAGGCCCAACATCCATTTTTATATATATATATATATAGATTTCATCATCATCATCATCAACCGGAAGACGTCCACTGCTGAACATAGGCCTCCCCCTTAGATCGCCACAACGAGCGGTTGGTAGCTGTTTGCGCCCAACGGTTCCCCGCGATTCTTACCAGATCGTCGGTCCACCTTGTGGGGGGCCGGCCTACGCTGCGTCTTCCAGTCCGTGTTCTCCACTCGAGAACCTTTCTTCCCCAACGGTTATCGGTTCTGCGAGCGATGTGGCCTGCCCATTGCCACTTCAACTTGCTAATTTTTTTGAGAGCTATGTCGGCAACTTTAGTTCTTCTGCGGATTTCCTCATTGCGGATTTTGTCACGCAAAGAAACCCCGAGCATAGCCCTCTCCATAGCTCGTTGAGCGACCTTGAGCTTGGTCATGAGGCCATGAGTAAAGGACCACGTTTCAGTGCCATAGGTCATCACTGGCAACACACACTGGTTGAAGACTTTAGTCTTCAGGCTCTGGAGAATTTTGGACGAGAAGATATCGCGAAGTTTCCCGAACGCTGCCCAGCCGAGTTGGATTCTTCGTGCGACCTCTTTGTCGAAGTTGGACTTACCTAATTGGACAGTTTGTCCTAGGTATACATATTCGTCGACAACTTCGAGAGTATCGCCCCCAACAACTACCGGTACGGGCGCAACATGGATATTTGACATGATTTTCGTCTTATCCATGTTCATTTTAAGACCCACCTGTTGGGAGACCCTACTGAGGTCGTTGAGCATGGTACTGAGTTCCTCGAGCGATTCGGCCATAATGACTATATCATCGGCAAAACGAAGGTGAGTGATGTATTCGCCATTGATATTGATGCCAAGTCTGTCCCAGACCAAGAGTTTGAAAACGTCCTCCAATGCGTTCGTGAACAGTTTCGGAGAAATTACGTCTCCCTGTCTCACGCCTCTCTGCAATTGGATTGGTTCCGTACTCTGGTCCTGTAGACGGACTGACATAGTGGCGTTACTATACAAACACTTCAACACTTCGATATAGTTCGATATAGAGTCGATTTGGCATCGCTGAAGAGACTGCAGTACCGCCCAGGTCTCGATTGAATCGAAGGCTTTTTCATAGTCCACAAACGCTAGACATAACGGCCGATTATACTCCTTGGTCTTCTGTATAATCTGGCGTAGCGTGTGGATGTGGTCTATGGTACTAAAGCCTTTTCGAAAACTGGCTTGTTCGGGAGACTGGAAGTCATCGAACCTGCGTGCGAGACGGTTCGTAATCACTCTCGAAAACAGTTTGTAAACGTGGCTCAAGAGCGAGATGGGCCTGTAGTTCTTTAATAAGGTTTTATCACCTTTTTTAAAGAAAAGCACCACCACGCTCTTATCCCACGCTTTTGGCGTGGTTCCTTCGAGGACGACGGAGTTAAATAACTTCTGGAGGACTTGAAGTACCGGTTTTCCACCCGCTCTCAGAAATTCTGTCGTAACTCCATCCTATCCATCCATATATAGATTTAAAACTTATAAATGTATTAAGCTCGTAAAAGTAATGTTTATAGGTACTAATCAAGACATTGATTTTAGGTGTTGACAAGCTCTATTCTGGACAACCCTGAATCATTGGCTACGTGTGAACCTGTAGCTGGTCCATCCCGAATGTTACAACCTTTACTAGAAAATGTGAATATACTAAATACAAATCAGGCTACAACAAAGCTGTCTACTGAAGTTTCAATACCGCAAGAAAGTGGTTTACTAAATGACAGCATAATGGTTGTATTACATTGTAGCCGCACGGATGCGGCACGGCAACGACACAGCTGCACCACAGCATCGCCTCAAATTTCGGCTACCGCTCGCCGCCCGCGAGGTGCCAGCTTGTTGGTAGCGCGTCGTCCGCGGGGTGCCAGCTTGTCGGCAGCGCGCCGATCGCGAGGTGCCAGCTCGCTGGCAGCGAGCCATCCGCAAAGTGTGTTGCTTATTATCACCGCGAAGACGTATTAGTGAATGAACACGCCTAGGACTCGCACGACTTCATAATGTCTTAGTTTACATTGCGCGAACTAGTAATAATCGGCTCGCAGTCGGCGCACTGTACGCACGCGGTCTCCTCGCTTACAGCGCGCGGGCTCCGCGACTAGTCGTATGGTAGCTGTAAGCGCGCTGCCTGCCCGCCGGCGGCTTTTTATATTGACATTACGAAATATATTATACGACACTGGTTTTAATGCTCTAATTTGAATGACAAGTAAATTGCTGGGTTGGAGCCGTGCTGGATCCGTGCCGTTATAATGTAATACAACCTTTATGGTACCTATTGAAAACCAGTCTAAACCTCCTGCTCTTCGAGATCCTGCTGAGCTTCCAGATGCTAAGAAAAATATGTACATGAAGTGCAGAAAATACTTGAACAAAGTATACAGACTGCAAAAAACTATTAAAAATTGGAAAAACAAGTCATTTATGAATGAGACTTGTAAAAATGATTCAGTGAATGCACTTCTGAAGAGCAAACTTTCGCCCACATTTACATTATTGTTGCAAGGGCAAATGAAGAATTTTAAAAGAAAAGCAGAAGCCCGCAGATGGGATACAGAGTCCAAAATTGTAGCTCTGAGGCTCTACAAACGGTCACCATCTGCTTACAAATTATTAAGGAGATTAATTTGTCTCCCAGCTCCAAGCACATTAAAATCTCTATTAAAGAAATTTAAATTAAGTACTGGCATAAATAAACGAATTTTTAATGTGTTAAAGAAAAAGTCGATGAAAACTGAAAAGCCACCTGACAATGAGTATGTATTGATGTTCGATGAAATGTCAATAAAAAAGAACCTTTATTATAATGAAGGAGAAGATCTAATTGAAGGTTTTCAAGATCACGCAGGACAAGGAAGAACGCCACAAGTAGCATCATATGCTCTTGTCTTTATGATAGCAGGCATTAGGAAAAAAGTCAAACAACCAGTTGCTTTTTACTTTTCTGGAGGATCGGTGACTGCAGATAGATTGGCAGTTATAATGAAGGAGGTAAGCATAGATTTTCAGTGATTTTCATTGTCTTCATTCATTGGCTTGTTTTAGTTAACATTTTTTTTGATGAATTCGTTTGATATTGTAAATTGTATAATACTTTTAAAACTTACCTATAATTATTATTAAACACCTAAATAGGTATGCAACAGTGAAACCAATTATCATTTATGTACCACATCATACTTGTACCTGTAGTAACACAATAAAATAATTTGATTTGATTTGTCCTCACTGGTTGCGACAACACCACTTAATATTGTCGTATATATTGTGTTTTAATATTGTCCTAAAGAGCATATATTCGTTTCAGGTATTGCAACAATGTTTCGAATCTGGATTGCGAGTTTCTGCCACAGTCTGTGATTTAGATAGAGTTAATAAGAGAGCACTTGCCATATTAGGTGCATCAGTGGAGAATCCAACTATAAATATTGGAAATCAAGAGATAGTTACTCTTTTTGACACACCACATTTGCTAAAATGCTTCAGGAATTCATTCCTGAAGTATAAGTAATGCAAGGCTTTTTATGATGAATATTGTGATATTTCAGGAGAACTAACAGCAGACGCTACAACAACGGCAGACATCATTGCAAAAATGGATAAATTATTTGACAGTGTAAATGCTTACACCCCAGACCTAAGAGGGAAGCCGATGGCCAGCAACATACAAAATAATACGCCGCATATTATTCATTCTATCAAGAAATGATAACATTTTTCAAAAAATTAAAATTTCTTGGGTACCGAAGACCTCTCCCTTCTCAGGAAGGATGGGTGTGGACCCTGAAAGGGATAGAGCGTGTGTGGAAGAATTTAAAGAAAACACACAAGGACATCAAAAGTTTGGCAACTAGACGGCTCCAACAAGACCCACTAGAGAATTTATTTGGGTGCATTAGAGGCAACTGCGGAGCGAACTCGTACCCTACAGATGGACAATTTGTTGCGGGTCTAAAAACTGCCATATTAAGTAACTTGTCGTACATTGTTATAGGAAACTGTGAAGATTATAATAATGATGTGATAATTTCTAATTACAAAGCATTATTGTTACCAGCCACAGATATATGCACAGAAAATACGAATGAACCGGAAACAAATTTTGAGCGAAACATTAACTATATATTGGAAGAGAGTATAAAATAGGAAACTGGAGAAATACAAGCATGTGCATATGTCTGTGGCTTTATTGTAAAAAGCAATTCAAACAATAAGTGTGAATGCTGTAAAAAAATCTTTGTCTCAGAGACCCAATTAACTGAACACACTTTTATGGAGTTTAAAGAATATAATGATTTTAAAAAAAAATATTGATATACGCCTCAAAAGAACTGATTTTATGTGTAGAAAGTTGTGCAACGTTAGTAAATAACTATTTAGGAAATGAGGCTTATAAAAAAGATATAAGGAAAAATAATAATAAAATTATTTCAAAATCAATAGATTTCAGTTTCCTCAACAAATGTGCAGAGCACAAAGATGTAAATATGAATTACCTCATTAAAAGCATCTTTGCAATATGTGTTAAAAGATTTTGCATTACATGCCAAGACATGCCAATGGTTCAAGAGGCAATTGAGATTGCCAAACACAAGAATTTCAATCGTGAAGATGGTTTTCAATTATCTGGAGCCTGGAATCCTGTGGTGAGAATGTGTAACAACAGAAAAAGTGAAGTGTCAATTACGCGTCCTGATACCGTGAGTGTTGTGTGTCGGAATCGAGTTATGATCGAGAATGAAGCCGGTGGTAGTAGTAGAATTAGCAAATTAATTCCTAGCAAGAGACTAAGAAAGAGGGTAGATCGTTATATCTGCCAATAACTACCTACTCGCAAAGACTTCAGTTTACCCGTGATCATGGCGCATGCAACTGCGCCGAAATATCGAGATACTCAAATACTCACAAATCATGGTAAATATCCCGTTTTTAGTATAAATAGTGGACTAAGCTGTAGTCTAAATATTTTTATGGTAGTACCTAGTCAGGTCATAAATTCTGTCACATGTTTAATATAAAATAATTGAAACAAGTTTATTCATTATGTAACCATTTATATACCAAAATGCACTTAATAAAACATAGATTCTTATGACACTAAAGTTTATTCAAAATGAGCTCCGTGATTTTGAATACAGGCCTTCAATCTGCGCGGCCAGTCGTCTATCGCAGCACGAACGAGGTCCATGTCAATATCGGCGGCTGCCTTAATCAAGGATGTCTTGAGTGACTCCAAAGTGGGATGAGGCTTTGAGCACGCCTTTTCCTCCAAGTGTTGCCATATCTTGTAATCTAACGGATTCAAATCTGGACTGGAGGAGGGCCAGTCTTCGTGCCGGATGAAGTCGATTTCACGCGCCGCCAGCCAGTCTTGTGTGCTCTTCGCTCTATGAGCTGGCGCCGAATCTTGTTGGAATACCCAGTGCCTGTTATTGAACATGATATGAGAAACAGGTTCCACAAGGTTCGTCAGGACTGTATTTTGATACACAACTGCATTCGTTTTTACACCTTTCCCACAAAAATGTACCTCTGTTAAGCCCCAATAAGAAACTCCCAACCATACCATGAGCGAGGATGGAAAATGACCTCGTTGGACACGCGGAATACGGTTGCTCGCTTCTTCACTACTGTGTGCGTACACCTTATCATTTTGTTTGTTGTAGCTCACTTCTACGGTAAAAATTTTTTCATCCAAAAAAAGAATTTCCCGGTATTTTTTTCCCGCGTACCGCTTCAACAAAGCGCGGTATCTCTTCAGTCTCAGGTCCATTAGACGAGCATTCAAACGTCCTGTTTTTCTTCGATATGCCCGAAGCCCTAAGTCTTCATTTAACACCCTTTTCACCGTGGTTCTGCTTAACCCCGTCTGAAGGGCCAACAGTTTCTGCTTACGTTTGGGATTTCTTTGAATTCGAGCCTTCACAGCTTTTATCACTGCTGGAGTCCTAACAGACCGAGGGCGACCACTTCTTGACCTGTCATCTACACTACAGTCTTCATTGTATCGTTTGATGGTGCGATAAACGAATCTTTTGGTTATATTAAAATTTTTCAGTATGTCAAAAATTTGAATTGGCGCGTAACCGCAACGATGCAACGCAATAACTGCAACACGGTCTTCTTTAAGCGTCCACTCCATATTTAAAAATGAGTAAAATTCTAAAAAGTATACATTTTTATTTTCATGAACAATTCGAAATTCGAATTCTATAAACTTTTTTGTGGCCAGCGTTCTAAAAGAAAAGTTTTTACTGTGTGACAATACTTATGACCTGACTAGGTATATAATAAAACAATGTAGTGCTAGTGACATGGGTAATAAACGGCGATACTTCATGTACTCTCTCCCAATTAAATAAATTATTACCAAAGCTTATTATTACGTCAATGAATGAATTATTAATATAAATATGTATATCATAAGAATTTCTTTATTATTTTATTGGATTGTTTTGCTCTGTCAATAAATACTTTTTAATATTTGCTTGTTTTTTTTGCGCTCAATACTAGACATACCAAACACTGATCTATAAATACAACTATAGGTATATACAGTATAAATGTATAGGTAGGTACGTACCTATGTAGTAGATTTGAATTTCCCGCTAAAACACTATTTTAAAATTTTACGCCATCTATGTGTGCCCCCCTGAACTTCTTACAGAAACGTAAAATCTGTCTTGCTGTTTTTTATACGAAGTCGGCGTTCTTCTCGTGAGTAATAGTGTTCTGTGGTCTCTCGTGACCACGGCCGATGTAACTTTGCCGAAACGTCGAGGTTCGTCAAAATTATGATTTTGATATAAATTTATTTATTTATTTGTTTATTATCAGATTCAAAAAGCTGGTTACACATTGATTCTATGATGTCTTAAAACCTATACTAGGTTTATCCAGACACCAGGTTCTCGATAACGTGGGTTTTGGTCAAAAGTATGTAAATCTTAAAAATATTCATTCGATACAATATTTGATGGTGTTATCTAATGGCCTGCGAACGCACACATGCACGCTGATAACAGCCAACTCGTCAGGTGAGTGAACGAGTCGAAGCTGAACAATTGAATAGCCAATGCGGTAGTGTGAGTTACATAGCTACTACTATGCGAGTGTGCGTGCGCTTGCACTATATAGAATACTCCATTTTATGACAGGCTTTTAAAGTAAATTATTTAGAAAATGTCGTTTTAATATGCATATAATATTTTATGAAGTGAGGTTATCTTTAATTTCCATTGGCAATTTATTAATAAGATAGGGGATTAAATACTGTGATGTCCTTTTACCATAATCATTGTTAAATTTGGGTTTTGTTATTTTTTTGTAAGTAATGCTTCTAGTGGTAATCGAATGACTTTTAGGAATTTGAATTTCTGTACGAAAGAATTGTTCTAGAAGTAAGTTAAATTCAACTTTTTGTTGTATAGCCAAAACTCCGCAGTAAGTATTTGAAGAGTCCCATGGGGTTGCTCGTAAATTTATTTTGTATTTTAGGGGGAACAATGAATTTAAGTACTTAACCTGTACTGAATACTATATATCTGATCTATATATGTTTTATATGTTCGCCCATAGCTACTCAACCCATAGGATAATATACTTTCTACTAAGGTTTTATACATTAGTAATAATATGTGAAAGGGGACTTTACATTTGATATAAAATTTGGCCATTATTGCTCATAGTTTATTACAGGTTCTATCGATACGCTTAGACCAATTGAACCTACTATCTATGACCAGTCCTAGGTAGGTAGGTCCCAGGTAAATCTGTGCGCGAAAAGACCCGTTTTGTCTTAAAACATTCTGTATAAGTAAATAAAATGTCCGTAATGAATGTAGGTTTATATATTTATTTGATTGCTCCTAAGAAGCTAAGGTGTCTGATCGATCAAGGACACACCTCATCTTTAATTATCATATCAGCTATCACTTAATAAACAAGTATTTTTTTTTCATATCTCATGCTCTAAAAGGTGGTCATTGTAAACTCGATGTCAGCTCCATAAATGCGATTTAGGGCCGTAAGTAAAGGTCATTGGGCATTTTGTTCGGACATATGACCCACGGCGCACAAAAACGAAACAGGGCTAGGTATGTAGTTAAATGTATATGTTACTTAATGGTATGGGTCGCATTATTGCAGGATATGGGAGAACCGCAAAAAAAATTTTTTTAATTAATATTATAGCATTTTTAAAATAATTATTATAGCATTTTTAAATTATTATTATAGCATTTTTATAATGAACTAAGTAAAAACTATTGGCCTGACTGTAAAAATACTTTGTAAAACAGTTGTTTTGAACAATTTCCAGGAATACGAAAATAAAATCCATTTTGCGGTAATAATATTTTTATTCTGCATTATCAAAATCTATAGTTAATTCATCTAAAAAGGCTGCAGGCGCGTCTATCACGTCTTGATGCCTGGCCCATGACAGAAAGTATACGACGCTTACAACATGTGCACAGCTTCCGACAGTGCGACGGCCGTGTATACACGAGCAGTAATACTGTTGGATGCTATTTCTTCCAATATGGGTAGGATCTACTAAAATATAGGTGTAGTACTGCTTTGCACGGACGTGTCGTGACTGTATTCTGCCTCTTATCAATATCTTATTTTCAATCATTTCTTGGTGCCGGTATAGTTCGATAGTGTATACACCATCCTCACGCATGTGCTCGTGGCAATACGATCTTGCGATTCTCAAGTGGTATGATCCCAACGTAAACAATATTAATTCGTCAAATGTAAGCCGAGGAAAGTCATCAAAATCCGGATCATTGCCATCGAGTCGCACAAACGCTACTCTCTGCCTGTTTAAATTATGGTTAATCACATATTCTGCCATCTCATTGGGTTCATTCATTCGTTCATTTATAATTCTTATGAATTGTTCCGCATACATATGGTCCTCATATGGATGGCGAGTAGCATTAATTATGGCCGCAGTTATTTTGAAGTCGACCATCATGTTTCTCATGGCAACGTTAAAATATACATGGCGGAAGATTTTAAAATCTTTCTTGAATCTGCCGTTAATGGTTTCCACTACCCACCGGATCATTGTTATTAATCTAGATTTATTAGCATCTAGTGTCGTCAGTTGTTCTCCTCTTACTCTTGTAGGCGGCATGTGAGGATTATACCCGCATTCCTCAATTTTATCAATCGAATCCCGAAATCCACGATCCAATATAAAAACATCATTAACTCTCAAGAACCCATGAATCGGAGAATCTTCTTGCATCAGGTCACGCATAATGCTTGCGTCCGAAGTAGTCGCAGTGTAAGGCCCCGTAACATCTACTATGTAGCCGTCGGTACATACTATAAGGAAGGGTTTTACTAAGTTCCGAAACTTATGAAGACTGTAAGTTTTGCGCTGGAAAAGGAAATTCGAACTCTTTTGTAGATAAATATATGTTCCATCACATACGAGAATGGCCGCCGGTTCATTATAGTTACCACCAAAAAAATGGCTTGGAATTGCAAGATTCTTGGCCACCACATCTTCCCTAGTAATATGATTTAAGCCCAAATGCTGTGGAACAAAATCATTACTTAAGCATTCTCTTGCTATCGCCAACTTCCTTTCTAGGGTTCTCCTCGACATATTGAATTTAGTGGCTAATCGCTCATCTGGTTCACCGGTTCTTATTTTTGTTAAAAAAATTCCAAGAACTGTGGCAGGATGAACTGATCGATCACCCAGTGAAGGCGTTTGGTTCAAAATAACATTAAATTGATATTTTGTTAGTCCCGTCCAAAAGTGAAATTCATTGTCCTCTATTTCTTCAATATTTTCGAAATCAAGGTTGCTTCTTTGTTCGATACCCCATTTATATAAATTCATCATACCAACAACATGAGTACTGTCAAAGTTTTCGTGGGATGTAGTGTTGAGCAAGTCTACCCAATCATTCCTCATAAAATGAGCATTGCAAACCCGAGCTAATTCTGGTATATAAAAATTGTGATTGTGTAAGAGTTGGAACTTAGCATATAGTGGAACATTATGGGCCACTACATTTCTACAGTTTGTAAAAATACAATGTCTCGCTGTATTCGATGCTCGCTTATATCCTCTAGGCGTAACAAAACTAGGCTGCAATTGTACTTGATCTTGCACTGGTTGCTCTTCAACTGGCTGATCTTGTACTGGTATATTTTGTACTTGTTCATTTTGTACGGGTTGATTCCGTAAACGACGATCTAACCTTGACCAACAAGCATGGCACATGGCCCGTGAGCCATTAAAAGTAATCTGAAACAATTGAAAAAAAAAAATATATATTCCTCCATTTATCAAGAAGTAAAATGAGCCATTACATTGAGCAAAGCAACATTTGTACAATCAAGAGCACGCGACGAGTCATACACATACGATAACAGTGTAGTGTACTTACCTCACGTGGTATTATTTCTTGCAATAATAAATCTACAAGATCCCTTTGTCTTTCCAAAAAGAGAACTGTCAATATGTGTTTTCGTCGACGTAAAACAGATCGATTACACGACACGCAACTATTTTGTCTTTCCATGTTAATGTAAACCAATCGTCAAGCAAAATCAGGGGTCCATAAAACACGCTCAAGTAATCAATAAAATGCAAAAATCGGAAACACGAGTTTAAACGCACAGATCGAAACGAAGGATGACGTACGACTGCGGGGCGGTCAGAGCGGGTGGGGCGCAGGCGGCGCGTCGCACGCGCACTTCGATACCTTACTGTTATTTTCTACCTGTCGAAAGTGCGAGCGAGAGAGACATACAATCTGTTATGCGATACAAACATTTTTCTTATGCTTGTACATACATTTTCACAATGCTGACAGTAAAATCTTTAGTTTTTAGTCTAATAGAATTATAGTTAGACTCACATACATACTGTTAAATAACATTTTTCCTCCAGCAGATACATAAAAAAAATTTACATATTTAGAAAAGTGGAATTGAATACTTTACTTTAAAAGTGATTTGAACACTGTGCGCGAAAAAAAAAAAGTGGGTCAAAACCGCCCAATGATCTTTGAAAAGGGAATGAGTCTCATTGCATTCATAATAATGTTACGCCCAAGGATGTTACAGAATAAGTAATAGTCGGCATCTCAGAATTCCCGTGCAGTTGTATTTAAAAACTACCATAGATAATGATGTCCTTTAGTCATAAGGTCGGACGCTGCAAACTCCGACACAGTTTCTAACTAACAGTTTACTTACAGTGTTGCGTTCAGATTCAGATCAGGTGCAGGAGTTTAATTTAGTACTTACAACGTGCGATAACAGACGCAAACATACTTAAACGCGCACGTACGAAGCTCTTGGTTCAAGTGACGTGCCGCGCTTTGGCAAAACGTTAATCATTTTTTGTATGACATCATTTGTTAGCTGGTTACGATAATTTAATGTTTACGTGAGAATTAATAAATGTTCTTATCTAAATTGATGTATATTTGATTCTAGAATATTGTAGGTCTATCCCTGGCAATGGGCTCCAGGCTCCAGCGTATATAATTTACATCAAAATTGGCCGAATTACCACACAAACAGATATAATACAAAAATAAGTAGGTACTAAGCTTGACTAAAAACTTTAGTTCTGTACCTATCTATTTTGTGTCTTCAGTTTCTACTGTAATGTGTTATCTCATCACCTACCATTTTGAGAAAACATTTCGTAGTCTCCAACGGGACAGCCTGGATGCACCTGGTTCTCTTCTGGCGCATAAATAAAGTTTCCAAGGTCCACCCAAATGTCAAGATCTGCGATGGACGAATTCATTCCATATCCTGCTGGATCAGTGTGAGTAAAGTCCACGAAGTCAGCGCAGGACTTGTCCAAAGCAGGTATTATGGGAAGGTAACTGCCGAAGAACGCTCCAGCCGCGTCACAGCCACTGATCCTGAGTAGGCATATTTAGTAAATCTTCCTGAACGCTTGTAATATATGATTCTGATAGAAAACTTTCGTGCTTTATTTCAATGATTATTTTAAATAGGCGATTACTCGCCGCGCGGTGCCGCGCGGTGCGATGCGACGCGACGCGACACGCAGCAGCGGATCTCCCTCTGACTCGCCCTGACGAACCTCCACGAATTCAACCGAAATATTGTCGGTATTTAATATAATAAATGATTCTGATACTTGTCTGTTTCTAACATTACCTGCTTAAACTTTTTCCAAGTTTCACGAGGTATCGGCCAGCATTATCTAAAACATGCGCACCTAGTGAATGTTCCATTGCATGGCTCTTATTCAATTTAAAACCAATATCCGCCATCCTCTCTAGTGCTACCCCGAATTTGTAACCAACCTAAAACGCATTTAACAACTGTAAATAAGCCTATTTTATTAATTCATACTTCCCTATTACTCGTCTCGTATTCTTTTATATATAAAAAGAGGCGGGTGGGTTGGCTAGTAGGTAATAAGTATTATGGTAAGAACATACGTACCAACATACTGTTCGGGAGTCTACTGACAATATACGGAATTATATATCCGTAACTCCCTAAAGTTGTAATACTACTGGCTTCTTTCTCCCAATTCAGGACGAAAACGTTTCTATCTTTCCGTTTCAGAAGCGCGTTGAGAACTTTTGTAGTTAAATTGCCATTCACCTTCCCGGCGAACCCAAACGTGTAGATAAAATTGAAGAGTTTTCTGTTGTAGTAAGAAGAGTTCAGTATGATTTCAGCTTCTTCTAACAGTACTTCATCGTATTCATCAATTATTCTGAAAATGTATGAGACAATCGTTTATTCACTACATTACCATTAGAACACGATACATTAATATTTTAAGACAGAAAAGGCAAATAAAATAAAAAAAGAAACAATTAAATACTTGGTATAAATGAATGAATGAAACACTTTATTGTAAACCATAAAAAATACACACAAAATAGAAGACACAAAGTAAATAGTACAATGGCCGGTCTTATCGCTTTAAAGCGATAAACGTTAAACATAAAAAACAAAGGCGAACTTGGTAAATACTGTGTGCTACAGCTGTATATGGGACTCGACTCAGCATTATGCGTAAACGGAGAATGTTACGTCTTACTTTATGACACATCTAAGTATTGATTATATTATTATTTTCATTATACGAGCTAGGTTTCACATTCTACGATTCTACTTACTATCCATAGCATCGTAAGAAGGCACTGTCTGATAACTGTAAAGTTCCTGAAACATCGCAACACTCAGTTGCAATCCAATTACACACCAGCCGCCACTATATAATTTAAACTACAAATAATGACTGGTTGGGTCGATTGACCGGGCCGGGTCATTTTCTGGACTGGGTCGTTGAACTGCTCGTAGTAACTTTTGTAATCTGTGGCATCGTAGAATACGCTAGTTCTCTAATATTTTGTCGAGCAGCATTTTATCGATTTTCTCGAGTAACCATCCCTGCAATTTAATTAGTTTAATTATTCTTAGTTACAGTACTTTAAATTACACAAGTACCTGCTTACCCAAAATCTTTAATAACGATGGTATGGACACTCACCACACATTTTTCAGGAACATCTTTCCTTAGTACGCAGCTTTGTATTGTTGTATGTTTATGCCTGAGATTAGGGTTACCAGATGAAAAAATCAAAAGTCCGGAGAAAGGGCCTGAGAACTTTTACAGTTTGAGAATTTTCTCTCAAACGTACTTAATAATTTAAAAATTAAAAAAAATAAAATTATAAATACCTATTATCGTTTTTATACTCCGCGGATCTCACGCGTTGCACATCGCACTCAAAGCAGTTAAGCTATATTTTATTGAAAATTCTAAAAATCCTGAGATTTCATGAGATTCGCAAAATCCAGCCGCAATCCTGAGAAGAGTCCAAAAATCCTGAAATCTTATGGACATATCCTGAGATATGGCAACCCTACCTGAGATGCACTACAGTAGTCGACTATGTCTAAACATGCTTGTACTCGTATTTATAGCAATGAAGTTTTTAATTTGGGTTCTTCAGACAAGAATTAAAACAGTATTAACAGATAACTGAGTACCTACACACTGAACAGGAATGTGGGGCGCTACGATAGGGGTTTGGTCATAATTTTCGTCACTATTATATTACTATGTATTAATTAGTAACTACTAAGTACTATAAAAACAATATCATCTAAAATAATACAGGGTGTTTGGTAATATACTGACGATATTCAAGGGACGTTTTCTCAAAACATAAAAAAAGACATCTCGGAAAAAAAAACTACTAGTTATATATACAAATTTTAAAGAAAATCGACTAAGTTTAGGTGATTAATTCGATATAAAACTTACTGCCTAAGCTTGCAGTCGACATCCAAAGACATAAAGGCCTTAATCCACAAAAGCGTAGATTTGCTACTTATATCCTTTCTTTAAGCGCTCTCTGCTTAGAACCACGATGCGAATGCACTGTAGAAAATAAGACATGCCGCTTGACCGTAGAGATATCGGAATATCGATATGCTATTAGTTATTTTCCCATAGTATTCTCATCTCTACAAATCTGCGCTTAGGTGGACATTGGCCTGGAAACGCCTAGAAATTGTGGACCCGGGATTGGTTATCTGCAAACTGCCCACTTTAGCCACAGTAAACTTATTGAAATTATTCCAATTAGGTAGGTCCTACTTTATCCAATTCTTTGAGAGATAGGTATCTAGTGCATTGTCAAAATTGATGAGTCTTTTTTCAATTCTGGTTTCTGCCGAAGAAGAAGAGAAGAATAAGAATAAAGTTTAATTCACAAAAAAGAACATGCAAATTACATCAAACAAAGGCAATAACAGCTGTGATTTAATGAGTAGGTATCATTGGGTCATAGCCCTGTTTACAAAACAAAGTACCTATTGGGGGCGGCGAGCTCAAAGAATCGAAGCGGCACCTTTGACTAACCGCTTATTCTTTCGAGTTCTTTTTGATATGGCGCGCGAAGGGATGTACGGCTTACAATACCTCGCTACACCGGTTACCGGTATTAACGTAAATGTTTGAATCGTATGTATTTGAATAAAATCTTTTTTTTTTAATCGAGTGTAGCGAGATCTCTAAATCAACTTAGGCAAATCGCCGTTGTTTGTTTGTATGTTCGTTTGTCCGAGTATAACTTTCGAAGCGTTGATCAGATCATCGTGACTATCAAAATATTGCCACAAAATAAATAACCAAATAACTTGACCTACAGTTTCACTAAAATTACAGGTAACGGGAGTTCATGTTATGTGGTTATTCTTTTTTGGGGTACAAATTGCAGTTATTCTGGGTTTCAAACTTTTGCTTTTTTTGTCACTTAAGCTACACGCATACCAAATTACAGCACTGTAGGGTCAATGGTGTACCCTGTGAATTTTGTCAAAGTTCAATTTTTATTATGGCTAATAACTCAAAAACTATAAAAACTTTACCAAAAATAAAAACGGAGTCAAAATTTACCAATGAATATTTCATTTGACTTCCCACTTGACCTAATAGTTTCATTTAGAACCCCAATATCTCGACAAACCCCAACGTTTTTAGCTCATTTAGTCCCACCAAAATTGCGCCATCACTACCTACCTATGTATAAAATTACACGATAATCGGATAAACGCTTCGAAAGTTATCCTCGGACAAACATACATACATACATACAACGCCGATTTGCCCAAGTTGATTTAGAGATCTCGCTTGGCTCGATCAATAATTACACTACATTGTTTCCACAGTTCTGAGTCGAAAGGGTTAAGTCTCATGTGCCTGTAATTTCACCGATACCCTTACCCTTCAAACCGGAACACAAAAATGCGAGTTTACTATTTGGCAGCAGAAATAGGTATGGTGGTAGTACTTTCCCGGACAAACTCTTTCACAGAGAGCTCTACTACTACTCACAGATTGTATGACAGATTGACCTACGCGTATTTTGTAAAACTAGTTCGGTTTTGATTTACGATGTTTTGAACAAGCTTTTATTAGGTCGACTTGTGTATCCTAACTAGCTAATCCAATTTCGGATCGTCCAACACCGAAAGTCAGAACCGGTATTGATTTCCCAGCCCTAGTGTAAGAAGGCGGGCACTTTGGCACGTGTCGGCGTTCGTGCAATTAATTATTATTTTGAATCAGTAGTTGATTTCATTTCTAATTGTGCGGACGGATTTAGAAAAATTGCAATACTTAACTACAGGTACTCCACGGAAAGTGGTCCTGTCAAGAGCGCAGGACTTTTATCAGATATGGCACGGAACCGGCAGGGCACGCGGACTGTTCCGCGGCACAGGGAGAGCAGTGAATTCCAGCCCCATGTTGAGGCGGGCAGGCCACCTCGCTATTCAACGCGCATGGAATTTTTTGAAGAGGATCCGCTGGCGAGCACTTGTGACGCGGCCCGCGTGTACGGTGATAGCGCTACCTATGGGTGAAGTCTTAGGGAGGAAGGCCGGCACCCGTATAGTTTTACACCAGTGCAGGAGCTCTGGACTCCTGACTACGAGACCAGAATGCGGTTTTGTTTGTGTCTGCTGCAGCACGGACCTTGGAAGATCGACAAGGACTACGATCGGCTAGTGCGCGAATACCTGGGCAGTGCTTATGGTAATCGATGGATTGGGCGCGGAGGGCCAGTTGCACAGCCCGCACGCTCACCGGACTTAACCCCCTTAGATTTTTATTTGTGGGGTAGGGTAAAGGACTATGGCCATACAATAGACTAACTATGGCCATACAATAGAAAGTGACTTAGAACGCGAATTGTGAACGCTATTAATGTGGTGCGAAGTGACAGTCACGTGTTGGCACGAGTTCGTGTGCATTGCTTTGGCCGTGCTATTCTTCCTAGACTCTAGATCAAGAAGGTACGTGCAGCAACTTTTGTGAATAAAATAGTGTAGCTATACCTATCAGTGATAATAACTGTAGATAACTAGTGTAAGTTACTGTGTAACTGTACATTCTGTAAATAGATACCAACTAAATGTCGTAAATAACTGATAGCTGTGTTGTACATATTTTGTAGTTACATAGGTAGCTAATGAACTTTTAAACACGCCAAATTATCGTTGATAAAGTGAAGGCACCTCCTACTTACCTCTCGATTTGAGGTAAGAGCTACCTACTACTTTTTCACATTAATTTATCAGTCGACAGCCTAATAAAAGTGTGTTGGAAAGCTCGAGTTTACCTAAATTGATTAGGTACTTCATTTTGAATTGAATAAATCTTTTAAAATACTAATTCAGCTGTTTTTTATTTATAAATTTTTCTCTGTAGTTTAGCTAGTCATTGCAAAGATCACGTCTACCCTATCTAATTTAGTCTTGGTCACTCTGCCTGGTGAGCGGTAAGCATTTGTGAAACGCCACCTGGGCTCTAATACCTATCTATCTCAACCTAATCACTGCACTGACGTAGGTACCTACCTAGCTCACAGTGACCAAGAAAGAACTAGTGAGTGACACGACGAATTAAATTAATGTAGGTAGGTACCTACCTAGGTTAGGCCAAAAATACCTGTCTTCCGACCTATCATAATTCGAGTCAGTGACACCGATCGCTTGTAGGTACTACTCTGTACCAAGAAAGAACAAGCGAATGTAGAGGCACCTGTAGGGATATTTTTTTACCTATTAGCTACGTCTTACTTATTTATAACTCAAAACGTAGATCTATGGTAGGCTAGTACCTACTACCGTAGGCAGGCATATATTTTTGATATCTCTTTCGGAAATGGCTGCGGGTTTCGGGTTAGAAAGGGACAACAAGAGATATCTCGAGACGCCACCAGTCTGTGGTTAGATGGCAAGCATTATGCAATAGCACAACATAAGTTTATTAAAGTGTTTCTTTTAACATGCTATAATAAATTTCACATTTCTTTGGTAAACATTTCACAAATTTATTTATTATGCTCATCTAAACAACCCCTTTCATTTTTTTGCATATATTACCAAACTCCCTATATATTCATTTTGAACTCTTTCTACGAATGCCTTGAATCTTTGGAAGATGTTAAATATTAATATTTAGCGTTTAGGTTAGATAATTATCTTATTTTTGATATTTAAATCCACGATATCTTTGAGGCATCCATCGCTTCCGTCCATCTCTCTAACATTTCATTATGCAATGAAGCACTCGTGTTCTGAAACAACATCGGAACACTTATTAGTTAGTATTAGTTTCGTTATGTATATAACGGAGTATCTTGACCAACAGGATTTTTTGAAACAGTGACGTCTGTTAAGCTGACGTCACTATTTCCAACATTAAAATCACTCATTGCAAACGATAAAACAGCTTTTATTTATATTCACAATAATTGTCTTATCAGCTAACTCTTAAGGTATATATTAGGTGGTAGGTACTCACAGGACTTGGCTCGACGGCTCACCTTCAAAAAGTGTCGTCGGAAGCCCGGTTGCTTTTTGAGATCGATTACCAAACATGGCGTCGTGCGGTACTAAGTCAATTTTAGAAACTATTTCTCTCATAATCTCAAATAAATTGTTACAATTACCTACTGATTTAGTCTGTAAATTTATGAATCAATTTTTAAACGTATTTAGAACCTTCAGATTAACTTGTTTTTAGTTTTAAAGTGGGTGATAGACGTACGAATTTAAAGTACGCGGTTTTTAAGATCGCGAACTTACTCGGCTCGACGTTAGTGACACACGTGAAGCTTACTCACTCTGTATTGCGATGTCGTCGACAGAAGAAGCTTTGTGTTATGTAGGAATTATATCTCATTACATTTTTAAAGCTTGTAGCTTCATATTTTTGTCTTTGTAATCGTTGCTTGTAATTTTTCCAAAGACAAGGGTTATTTCGGAAAGCTTCTATAAATTCGGTTAACAGTTCATGGGAATAAGTTCGGAAATCACTCATTTTGAGAAATTTCTGAATCAAAATTAACAAAAATCTCTAAACACGACAAGCGTGCGCGTCCACGAACTGGCGAAACAAAATGGCGGCTCGCGGCTCGCAGTGCTGCCACACGTACGAGCCAAGACGAGCTACGAGCAAGATTTCAAACCGGTTGGATCGCCGACGATTTTGCGCAGCGGTTTTAAAGTACGCGTACTTACGGTGACACACAAGCGAAAAAGGTCGTCGAGCCATAAGTACGCGTACTTGCTCGTACGTCTATCACCCACTTAAGCAATCAACATCCGTTGTTAATAAATCTTTACCAATAAATGCGATGTTCAAGGCTTCAAGCGAGTGTTTGCTTTAAGTTTATCTTAATGAAAACACCCGTGAGATTCATCGCCTGCCTTTTACAAATCAGGATTTTAATTTAGCATTAATTTTCAGGTCTAGAAATAATCTAAAAACAATGTCGAGTAGTTAATTATTTGGCCTTGAAAACAAAGACAAACAATTACGTTCCGTTTAACGGAGAAAGTTGATACTTACATTGAGAACCGAAACGTAATTCGTAATTTGATTTGATATTTAATAATTTAATTAGTAAGCTTATAATTAAGATAGTCTTGCGCCGACACGGCCATTCTGCGAGACGGTGCGCGCTCTGCACCAGTCGTGGTTCTGAAATAGAAACATATATTCTCTGAGCTAGGTATCCATTCACAAGTACGCTAGCTGATAACTCAGTTAAAAGTAGTAAAGATTACTTCAGAAACGAAACATCGTCTAAGCAGGAGATTTTTAGTTATGGACTGATTCAAGCAACCAAGTTATCAGCCATATCGTGCCATGACACTATCTTGCTAGACACGTTAAAGTAAAATGTTTATTACATGTGTATGGTGTATTGCTGTGCATCGGGAAGTGAGCGAAGCTTATTATTTATAGTGTAGATGCTCCACGCATGCTAACACAGGTCGTTAAGTAATTATGGCAATGCAAATGCTCCACGCATACTTGCATGATAAGATTCTCGTAGACAGGGATGATGCTGTGGCGCTGAGCGGTCTTGTACGCCGTGGTCCACAGGGGCTCTAAAGGATCATGGTCACCTGGTTGTGGAGCTCGACGTAGTTGGTCATGCGCAACTTTACGTGGACGCCCTCTGCCAGTGACACGCTTTACTATGTACCGATTGTTGTCTAGTATTCTATGAATCTCGTACGGTTCGCTGTACTTGAGGTCCAGGGACGTTTGGTTACGAGGGTTGTAACAGTTATATTTAGTTATTAGAGAATGAATGAAACTAAGTTTTGATTTCAATACATATAATTATAAAATAAGAGAAAATCGGTAGAGCGAGTAGGTTCGTAGATTCTATTTCCTATACATGTGGCAAGATAAACAAAGGTTGATCACAAATGACTTGGTTTACGGTGAATATTTACTTAGACTTATTTATTTACAGAATACAGATTTATATATTATAGACTTTAGATTAAATACTTTACATTGAAGGTAGTATAGAAAGACGCTGGCTTGAAGAGCTTAGGTTATTAGGGCTTATGGCCTATTTTACAGCAATTGAAGAACGTTGCGCACCTGGTTCAGCCGACTCGTCTTAGTTAAAATAAATGGGCGCCATCTGACGTTAGCGTCAGAAAAAAAGAGAGGAGGATTACTTGGGTTTGACCCGGATAAAATAATGGAATCGATACACCTACTGTGTTTTCGTCGAACGTCCCTGGCGTCTGCTCGGAGAGATGGAGTGGGTTGAGCCGGGCGGTAGACCTCGTGGGCAGGCGTGGTCCCTGGTGTTTCCAAAGCAGCTGGCGGGACGCTTGACGATCGAGCTCGTGGCGGTAGACTTGTTGTGAGAGCGTGGTTTGGTCAACAGGGTGACGCAAGAAAAGACCACGCTTCTCTACGGCTCCAGTGTTCGGTTTTGACGTGCGTCAAGGTGTAGATATCCAGCATTAATCAGAGAGATCAGCAGCGAAGGCGGTGAATCGACTTCCCAACTTGGAAGTAACACGAATTCACAATAAAAAGACAAAGGAAATACTGTCCAAAAAGATAGGTTTGTAGCACGTAGTTCAGAAGTTTCACAGTTGAGTCCAGGCGTCGAAAAGAGAGCGGGCTTTTTTTTTTTTTTTTTTCGAATGGACTTATCTCGCTGTTGGCCTCTGAGGCCGTTGCAGCTTAACCGAGCTTTTGGCGAGCGCAGAAGGCGCTCAGCCCTATAATTTTATTTTTGATGAGGCAACTAGCGCAAGGGCACCACTTAGGTACGAACCTCGGCTTGGGCTGTTGCCGGGACGGGGATAGGAGAGAAACGCCCGGGTACGTGCTTGTACCTCGTGTAGGCGGCGACTAATGAGACTCGTCGACCTCGCCGGCGAGGTCGGTGTATTTGTGGAGTGTTTGCTCTGTCTAATGTGGATGACTCACCCGCATTAGCGGAAGTGATTTCGTCATCCGGGTCTCCGAGAACGTGTCTCGGACGACGGAGGGTTTTCCTGTGCTCGGACGGTTCAATCGAATAGTCCGGAATGGTATTTACCAAAGGATTCGGATGATGAGTGGCGAGTTCATAATGTCGCTTGGAAGCGAGCTTGATGAATTTAGCTATTGACTCTAATTTCAAATCACGATGCAGATCGTTATTGCGAAAATACCAAGGCGAGCCTGTGGCTTTTCGCAAGAAACGATTTTGTACTAATTGAATGGCAGCAACTTGACGGGAGTGGGCGAATACTACTGAGGAGTATGTCATGATGGGGCGAATGCAGGCTTTGTAAAGGGTCACCTTATTTCTAAGAGACATTTTACTTTTTCTGCTTAGGAGTGAGGACAGTCGTCCTAAGGTGTACTTAGCTTGGTTGCACCTCTTAGTGATGTGCAACCTAAAGGAAAGACGTCTATCAAGGATGACACCCAAGTATTTGGCAGAGGGGGCCCAGCGGATGGGCACACCAAATAGCGAAATCGGTTTTGGGGTGAGATTTCTCCGTGTAAAGTACACTGCTGTGCTTTTCGACGGGTTTACCTCAATCCGCCACTTGCGAAACCAAGCGGCAAGAGCGTGAAGGGCAGCTTACAGCCTTATACCCACCCGATCGGGATTCCGATTGGATGTGTATAAGGCCGTGTCGTCTGCATATAAGGCTATTTCCACTTGAGGAGTGCGAGGGATATCGCTGGTGTACAGCGTGAACAGGAGGGGGCCGAGAACGGAGCCTTGAGGGACTCCGGCTCTAACTGGCCTGGGGTTTGAGAGTGTGCCTTCCACGGTGTACCGAAAGCTACGACCTTGGAGATAGTCTCGTATGATGAGCACGAGTCTGTCTGGCACTCCGAGTTTGGAAAGCTTGTAAACCAAGCCATTGTGCCAGACCTTGTCAAAAGCTTTCGCTACATCGAGAAAGACGGCACCAGTATCTGAAGGCCAGGTACTTTGCCAATTGGAGAGGACGTGCTCCGTTATGCGGAGCACCTTTTGTGGACATGAGTGTTGGGCGCGGAAGCCGAACTGCTCATTGGTAAGGAGTTTGAACTCATTAACATGGGACCAGAGACGCTTCATTAGAAGACGCTCATATATTTTACCTAAGCCATTAAGCAGGCTAATGGGCCGATAACTAGTTGGGTCGTTAGCAGGTTTCTTGGGTTTACGGAAACCAATGACATTGGCTTCCTTCCAAGCATCAGGGAAGGTGCAGAGTTCCATAGCCGCATTGAAGATGCTGACTAGAATATAGATAAGGGGAACAGAGAACTGCTTGAGTACTCTGTTGGAGATGCAGTCGGGGCCGGATGCTTTCTTTGGGTGTAAAGCCTTGATAATATCAAAGACTTCAGAGGCCTCGATTGGATTAAGTGGGGAGGTAGGAGGTAAGGAGGCTATACGGTCAACCTCGTTGTTCACCATGTCAAGGTGTGCAGGATCAACGGGTTCGAGACTGGGAGAGCATTGAGCTTCAAGGGTTTCAGCCAGGTAGTCGGCTTTTTCCTCGTCTTCGAATGAAAGAGAGCGGGCACAGACGGCAATGTCCTTTTATACCCGATAATAAACTACCGGCCTTTATTAAATATAAAAATCGAATTAGTTCCGAATAAAATTAGAATAGAATTCGAATTAGTTAGAATAAATAAAATTAGTAGAAAATCGAAAAGTTTCTAGAAAATCATATGTAATATTTTTGGTGATCCCATATAGAAAAATCTGACACTCTCTGGTGTCACTCAAGAAAAGGTTTGACGATTCAATCAGTTACTTCAGTCATAGACACTTATTGAATTTTGTCTTATGTTATTTAATATTTTATTTATATTTTGTTTCTAGTTAGAAAAGAGGACCTTCGTTAGTACTCTTGTGGGCTAAACAAATTTGACAGTTCTTTACATAGTTTCTTACGTCTTTATGTAAAGATGGCCAGTAATAGGACTGAGTGAGACGTTTTAAAGTTTTATACACACCAAGGTGTGTAGCGGTGGGATGATCATGACATTTAGAGAGTATGTCTTGTCGTCCCTCGACTGGGATAACCAGTTTTAGTTCACAGTCAGAAGAGAGCGGGTTAGAGTTTGTAACTAGTTTATAGAGAGCAGTCTGGGAGCCCACGTTGGGCGCCAATTGTAACAGTTATAGTACATGGAACATATGTAACAGTAGGTACATCACAGCGACCTTATTTTCATTGAAGAGTGTGCTGGCAGATACTGCTGTAGCTGGTTTTTTTATGACTCATAATTGCGCCTATATGTAACATGCAGACAGTGGATTGGGGTCACTACGATCGATGGCTGAATTTTGTATGGCTCACCATTGCGACTATACTAAATTTAACTGCAGCACGCTTATGTAGCAAAATTTTTTTTTATGAATTTACCTAATCTTTTTTGAGCATAAGTCTCTATTTCTACGTATTTATATATATACTAAGCTTGGCGGTTAGGGGTACCAATAAAGATTATGAAAACTGATTTATGAAATAAAAAGTAACATTTATGTTATTTTAGGTTTAAGTTTATAGCAATATATAATGCTGTACATTTCACGCAGCGCTATTTAGCCCCAAACTAAGCAGACCTTGTACTATGGGAACCAGATAACTTATAGAATTCTTATACGCTTTTTTTTTGTAAATACATACTACATACGAAAAACATCCAGACCCTGAACTGATCTGTAAATCATGCAAACATTTGTTACGCAGCGGGAATTGAACCCGCTACCTCCTGAGTTTTAGCTCACTGCGCCACGGAGGTCGTCAACTAAACTTTTGCAAAGTTTGAACTCAATCCGTTTAGTAGTTTGGTCGTAAAGGGGTAACAAAGACTAAAATAATTTTCCTATAGAAACTTTGACACCCCATTGACCAAGTCCCATGGGACCTGATTTATAAGATAGAAAGTAGTCTGTTTGTTAATAAATAAGTAAATAATAAATTAATATTGCTGGACATTTCATACAGCGCTATCTAGCCCCAAACTAAGCAGAGCTTGTGCTATGGGAAACAGATAACTGATAGAATGCTTATATATTTTTTTGTAAATACACACGTAGGTCACACTAAAAGTTTTGCGTAACTTAGAAAACCAACATGTTATAGGTACTCCTTTACATTTTAAACATTTTTTCATGCGATCTAACCATTTTTTAAAACAGGAGGACCACAGATCTGAAGGCATGTTTTCTACGTGCTGATTGAACGCTATCACTGCCTATTCGGAGTTAAAATTATCTACAAAAACGGCAAATAATCACGTTTGTTGTATGGGAGGGAGCCCCCCCCCCCCCCTTAAATATTGGTTTTATTTTAATTTAATTTTAAAGTGAATATATAACTTAATATTCTGTGAATATTTCAAGCGCCTGTTGCCGTTATCAATATCGAGCTAAAACGAGCAAAAAATCACGTTTGTTGTATGGCAGCCCCTCTTAAATATTTATTTCATTCTGATTTTAGTATTTGTTGTTATAGCGGCAACATAAATAAATCATCTGTGAAAATTTCAACTGTCTAATTATCACGGTTCATGAGATACAGCCTGGTGACAGACGGACAGAGGAGCCTCAGTAATAGGGTGCCGTTTTACCCTTTGGGTACGGAACCCTAAAACCGTATCTAATCAGAAGTTTTTAAATATTTATCTTTTTATTTGAGTTTTAAATTACGCTTACGTGACAATAGTTAGCATAAATAGACATAGAAAATATATTTTAATAAAGATATGATATTTAAAAGCAGGTTTACCTTCTCGTTAGGTAGTTGAGTCTTTATTGTCGTCTGAATAAAAAAATAAAAAGCAAATATCAAATAAAAAAGGTTTATTTATTAGAAAAATGTGATGTTTCAAACAATAGTAGTATTTCAACAATTGACCACACGGGTTTTTGGATTCATTTGTAAAGGAGGAATTTGTTGTCCAAGTTCAGTTTGGATTTACGTTCCATAAGTCAATACAGTTTCCTTAGTAGAAGGCCAAGTGACTTTCGTTTGGTGTAGATATGCTTCTTCCATGTAAGGCGTCTACCTAACTGTATGCCCAGGAAGCGTACGTGTTCGTTCTGAGGTATTTGGACACCGTTTAGTTTGACTGCGGGGCACGAGCTATGTCTAAGAGAAAAGGTAACATGCACTGACTTTGTTTCGTTTGCCCTAATGCGCCAGTCTTTCAGCCAAGTTGAGGATGAGAGGTGGGCGTTACAAATTCTAACTTGCAATATGAGAATCATTTATGTAAAAGAATTACTTATTCATGATATTTCTGTGATGATTTAACTTCTTTTAAAGTTTCCTCAGCACGCTGCACGCCCGGTCGAGTTATCCCAGAAAAGCGGGACATTAAGGGGGCACCGGAGGGACAATCGCCCATACAACACGTACTACCAAGATCATTTCTAATTGGAGCATATTTCTACCTTAATAAGGTATTATTTTAATAGTATTTATCTAGGTTCCCAACCATATATTAGATCAAAATACTTACCTAAAATGAAATAGAAGCGTATCGCATTCTGCATGTTTTTACATCATAAAAGAGCTGTTTTCAACCTAATTGTTTCGTATTAAAAACAACAACATCTTACGTATCCTAGTCATGGGAACATAGATTATATCGTGTAGTTACAGAATAACAACACAATGAGAAAAATACAACAAGTTTTAAGTCATCATTTTTGGTATTACGGAACACGGTCAAAATCTAATCAAATTTAGAATCGTTCTATTGCTATCACTGTCGCTCTGCGTGACTAAACTTCGTCACTAAACAGGGATAGCGATATTCAGGACGAAGTTTTTGACGTGGCCGAATTGAAGTTGCGCTCAGTGTTCGCCGGCGCGTTAAATTTTGATTTAAAAATCGGGACGTCCTGCCAAAATCGGGACGTCTGGCAACGCTGGAGTGCATCCACTTTATTGAAGTTTGTTTTGTCAGAGTGAAAGTACACCTGCGGGCCAAGTATGGGACGAAGACTTATATCCCCGGGGAGAAGAGAAAATCCTTTCCCTTCAGAAAAAATTATCCACCTTGCGAGCATGGGCGCACCAAAGGAAATAAAGTCACCGGTGGATAATGAGGGATAAAATGCTTGTCTCCGTTATTGTTGCGTATCTAAAATTTAATTTAATTCAGTTTAAATGACATGTCATTCATCAATATAATATCAATCCATCATTGCAGTTTTGACATTAGTCTGATGGTGGTTTGTGACGTACTAAATAGTTTTAATATATGATTTGTGATTTTGAAGTGAAATCAAAGATATGTTATATGTATCCTTAAAGTTTGGACCGTCGACTTTTCGTTTTTATCAAAATTAAGTGAAAATGAGTGTATAAAAGTAAGTACTTTAATAAAACGTGTTAGACGTATATCTATAGTGGTTACAAAGTATATATAGATGTATAAAAGTCATCATTATTATGTTAACTTTAGAGAATACTAAACCGACAACACTTACGCGATTCAATCGAGGATAGTACTCGGTACAATTTCTGTTCAAATAAGTGTTTATTATTGTTTGCCTTTTTTAAAGCATAACCAGAGTCCTCCTGACTTTGACTTTGACCTCCTAAAAATATTTATGCCTACTTATCTCTTTTCAGATTTTCACGAATATTTTCATTTTTGTGAACTGCGTAACAAAAAGCTCACATAGCTGAAGGGAATGAAAAGGTAATCTCTAAAAATGAATTTTAGTTAAAATAAGTTTTTATTATGGTTTGTTCTTTTTTCTTGCAACTGTGAGCAACCTGGATGTGTGCTCCACAGGATGCAAATGCTGTTATACAGACGTATCTTTTTCCAAGTTGTCTATTGGAATTCTGAAATAAATAATTGAATTTAGACAACTTTGAAGAGATAAATGACTAAATATTTTACTATAACACTCAACTATTCCTTCACTGTAACAGCCGTGCGATTGTGGAATTATTTGCCCCTCTCTATAAGAACATCCAAGTCTATTATTAATTTTAAAACAAAAGTGCACACCCATTATCTGTCCTTGTGTTGAAGTTGTAGCTGCTTGTTAATTCATCAAAACCACTTTAAGAGTTGCTTATTTAAATTAAATTTGTGTTATTACTGGTAATTTAGGTTTATAGTATGTAGATATGTTTTTAAATTTATATAAATGCACCGCCGTCATGTGTTACATTTTGATCCTGTCCATACAAAGGTTGTCTGGAAGAGATCGCTTTTAGCGATAAGACCGCCCATTGTACTAAATCTATTTGTAAGAAATATGTTCTGTATTTTACTTTGGTGTACAATAAAGAGTTATATTATCTTATCTTATAAATCATGACATTTAGAATATATCATGTTAGTATAGTTAGTTATAATATTTATTATGTTAGTGAAAAATATTGTGAATAGATGTCACACAAGAAAGTCTTGTCAAAATTTTAACTTAAATTAGTTAATTATGTAACTCACCTGCAGCATGATGTTGTAAATTGTTGCAGGACTGATTGGCTTAGCCTCCAAATCTGGAGTCATCAATCACGGTTCCAAAGCATAACCGGAGTCCCCTATAAAATATTGAATTATTAAATGTCTACATTTTAAACTTTTCAGATATTCGTGAAGATAATCATTTTCATAAACTAGCTGCGGACCAGTCACACCTTCCAGAATTAATTAAAAACTATTTAAAATATGAAGAAGGATTTTTACTTTTATAATATCTTTATGTATTGGCGCGGGTGCTGTGTCTGCTGCTACCTGGTGGTGGGCTCGTGCTCCGTATTCTTATTTTATAGACCTTTGGTGGTCCATGGATGCAATGGGCATTATGATTTGGTGTATTATGTGACCTAATTTGTTTATTTTTTTGGAAATAAAACCACTTTTGTAAATCATTCAGTGCCGTACATTATTTATAACCCGAACATACCAAATTTCTTTTTAATAATTATTGATTAAAACGGGTATTTATCCCGTATGTACCTTTTTATTTGTTATCCCGACGTTTCTTTTTAATGTCTGTAGTGACTTTATCCATAGCTATTACTCTAGTATAAAGTAGATAACACTTAAGTAATTAGATACCCAAAATGTAGTATTGTCCGATTCCACTGTTGTAAAGGCGTTTTAGTTCTCTAGAAAATTAAAATATCCACATAAGTGCAGTCAACTGCTCCTAATATGTCTGGCAACCCATGCTTGGCTAAGAACCTTCTTGACACTTTTTGCCTAGCCTGCACCGTTCCTGGGAATATGATCCACTTTGGCATCAACCTGTAAATTAAATAGAGTAGGTGTGTAGCGCAAAATTGTACTGATATAAAAGGTTATTATTGTAGTATCTCTTGCACATACATTCTGACAATAGCAGCAGTAATTTGGGTCTAATATTTGCTGACTGTTGTTTGTGCAATAATCAGTCCATGGTCTTGACCTGTACCTCTCTGGTAGCTTCCGTCTGCTATTAGTCTCACAGATATGAGTACCTAAAAGTATGCAGGTAAATTAGACGCGTTTTACCTGAAATAAGACGCTTATTATATATTATAAGCTTATAATAATGAGAAGGCAACACTGTTTCCCGATGTAGTTCTACCTTTCTCTTTCTACCCTATATAGCTATCTCTTTCGCACACCCTTATCACCAAGCGCGCGGTAGTGCTAAGGCCTCCAAGAATTTTGCCCGTCATTGTGTCGAAATAGCACCAGGCAGAGATAAAAAGTACCTAAGCTTATTATAAGGTAAGTATATAATAAGCGTTTTATTTCAGGTAAAACGCGTCTATTATTTACTTTACCGTTATTATAAGCTTATAATAATGAGACATGTTTGTTATCGCCTGGTGAGAAGGAAACGACAATTTGAATAATTAAATGATTGAGTGGATACCTAGGTAGCAGGGAGATAGGTAGCATCGTATGACGAAAAATAAAAATTGGGTGCGAAATTGTGATTAATAACAATAAAATGAATCAATTATCATCGTAGCTAGCTTTCAAAGACAACTCATATGTACTAGTGGTCCCGCCGAACTTCGTATCGGCTTGACATGCATAGGTATAACGCGGGCTGTCAATATAAGTCACCGTGGTAGAATTGTCAATTGTTGTCATCATTATGTATGAGAAAATGAATGACTTTCACAAATAATTCAATACCAAAATTAGCCAAATCGCTCCACCCGTTCTCGAGTTTTAGCGAGACTAACGAACAGCAATTAATTTTTATATATATAGACAATATGTCTCGGGATAACTCCTACCGAAGATTCTGTTTCAAACGATATTCATTTTTTTACATCCTCTTTGACGATATTTGCAGCACGCATTCTGTCAATTCTATGTCAAACGTCATAAGGTTACATTAAAAAAGCGCTAAGGTTAGATTATAAATAATTTTATATGGTGGTTAAGTATTCTTAAATTTTCTAATTTTGTGCGCAATTTTAATAATTTTTTCTTTCATAAAAGCCTTCTCCTGACAATAAGAAATACAACAAAAAAGAATAGCCCAAATTGGTGGCGGCGTTGTTGAGTTATGCGCTTACCAACACATTTAGCGATTCATTTTTATATTATAGATTATAAATTAGGATCAACAAAAAGTAACATCGAACATTATGTAGGTACCTACCTATATTCTGGCAAATAAAAATTCTGACTTCCGATGAACATGAACTTATTATGTATTTTAAACAATCAGAAGTAAGTAAATCTATAAAAAGTACAACCCATATGTTTAAATAGTACATAACAATAAGTAATAGTAAGCGGTTAACATAGTTACTATGACCGTAATCTTAAAAGCATCATGTATGAAACAGATACAATATTCTTATATCACAATCAAAATAAACAGACAGTCTCATAAAAGTAAGTAACTTAAATTTATCATATATAAATCTTGTTATAAATTTCGTTACGTACAGTGAAAGGTAGGAACTAATATTATGACCGATAATTTATGTACCTATTTAGTATTAACTACATCATATCACCGGATTAAATAGTGTACTGATTATTGAAACATTAGCAGAGGAAGCCTTAACTTCACGACGATATAAATTTTGAAAAGTTCTTACTGATTTCCAATTCCCTCTAGCTAAAATATCATCAAGAGGAAAGTTATCAATCCAATTTCTAGAGGCTACCGCAGAATGCACGCTTCGCGGTGTCGCTGTTATTTTTGCCGCTTTTAAAAGAGACTTGAACCACCCTGCAATGATTATGCGGAAGGCAGGCAATGGTGATCCCCGCAAGGTTATAAATAAATTAGACGATCTAGAGTGGCCACGTCTCTCAGTTAAAAGTGAAACAGTCTTATTGAGACAGAAACCGGGGTTTAAGTTCTGATTTTGTGTGTTAGCCAAAAGCTTCCAGATTGTCTGTATTCTCTGCAATTGGTTTTAGATCCAAATTGAGACCATAGAATAATATAATCATCTTGAATTGTACAATGGTCACTGTCAACGCACAAGAGAGTCAAATCATGGATTCTGCGACCTGAACAGAGACTCAACAATGCTGTTGTGTGTCTGACCGTCTGAAATATGTTTGTACTATCTATAGCATAATTACTCATAAATGTTAATGTCCCAGATAGGCAGTTTTGGAGATTTAGGATTTTTTTAAAGAAATAGATTTTAAGATGTGCTTATCAAGCACATGTTCACTCATCTTACCAGAAAACTCTGCATTACAGAGCGTAGAGATTACTAATTTATGAATGAGAATTGTATTATATGAAAAAATACAATTTAAATGAAGATCGACAAAAAATTGAGCTACTTCAGGCTCTTCAGGATACATCGGATTAATTTTATGCTGTTTTGCCCATGAAACCCAATGAATCCCAGGCGCTTTGTAAGTTTTCCACGAGGAAGTTCGCCAAGAGGATTTGAGCAAAGATATCTGCTGATGATCTCATGATTTTATCTTTTCATTCCACCCCCATATGTCCAAATCTCCAGAATCATTTCCTGGGCTTTGGGAGGCGGCAACCCCGTCGTTGTGTCGACTAAAAACCGTCGTATATTCGTCAGAGTGAACGGGGCTGCAATGGCTCGTGATTTTAGATCTGCTTGCCAGAATACCTTCTCCCATCGGGGAACCACAATCATGTAAGCTTCTGTTGCTTGGTTGAGATGCATCAATACTCGAGGAATGAAAACGGCGGGGGGAACACCCACGCTAGCGGAAAATTCCACTCCACGCTGAACGCATCGTGGACATTTGTGGAACATTGCTTCCTGATCGTTGAGGTCTAAGGTTGCGTAGTTTGCTAGAACTCGAGCTGTCTTGGATGCAAACAAGTCGATCACAGGTGTTTCCATCTTTGCAAAAATCATTTCGGTGCAACTTGAAACCAAATACCATTCCGGAGCTCGACGGTGTCTGAGTAAGCAATCCGCATGTTTGTTGAACTTCCCCGGAAGGTGATAAATTTTGAATTGAATCTGATGATGGTCCAGAATCTGAAGAATTGAATCTGAATACGTGAGATTCATGAGAGACAGGGATTTGGTTCCGCCCTCGTTGTGAAGATAAGCACATTGATTGTCTGATTGAATCAGAACTGAGCCTCCTGACATGCATGTGGCGTGGGATTCTAGGACTTTTATGATTGCTAACATCTCCTTCATATTGCAGGGTATATGCATTAGAGTGGACAGATGGCAATTTTGAAGCCACCATTGCTTCTCTTTTATCACTGCGTGAGGAACATCGTCTCTTGTCGAAGTTACGTACTCGGGTACTCGAGTGTTTAGAAACCGAAGTGATACTCGGTGATTCAACCTGCCTCGGGGACAGCAAAGCTGGCAAAATTGAATAGACCTAGGCTTTGCAACTCCTTCAGTGACAGTGTACCTGATTCTAAAACCTGAAACACTTTCTTAATGACAACAGCCGACTTTACTGCTGGGAATTGCTTGTGATTCGTCCAAGGGTGCCAGTCTATTCCCAGGTATGTGATTTGTTTTTGCGGCACAAGAACCGACTTTCCATAATTTACTTGGAATCCGAGGAATTTCAGTGTTTCTACAAGCAGATGTAGCTGGGTTAAAATATTCAAATCTTGATGTGCAAGGAGAAAGTCGTCGAGGTAAACAATTATTCTTACACCTTTTTCTCGAAAGACCTGCGCTATTCAATTTGTGAGACACGCAAACACCTTTGGTGCCGTACTTAGCCCGAAATTCAGGTCATTTCGAGGATTTTGTTCTTGTAAAGAAAAAGCAGGAATTGCCTGTGTGACAATGCTATCGAAAGGTGGAAATAAGCCTGTGATAAGTCGACTTTGCAGATCCAATCTTGATTCTGAAGCAAATCCGGGACGCGGTACATGTTTATTAATCGAAACCGATCTGTTAGCACATACTGATTCAACAATCTTACAATGAATATAGGGCGATATGAATCGTCATTATTCTGTACTAGAAACAGGGGGAAACAAGCTTGGAGAGCGAGTTGCAACTTCCAGAACACCTTGCTGTTTCATTTGATGAATGACGAGAGACATTTCATTTGACTCTAACCTGCGATGGTGATCGCTTTTTAGGTCCGGTGTTATCAAGGGCAGTTTTTGCAAAAAGGGTATGCAAAACCCTAATATTATTCGTAAAATAAAGTTTGGAGCTCTCATTTCCCTCCAACGACCGACATACTGTGCTAACCGACCTGCCTGGAAATGTTGTTATATTTTTTATTGCCCTGGTATCCAGAGAGCGACCGGTGACGTTTTTGTACCCTTTGTGACTGCCGATATGACCTTGACCCGCGGGATCAAAAGGCAGAGCCCCTATTATGAGGGTTATAGTTGCGCTGTTCGTGACCAATATTGTTTTGGCCTCGCGGAAGGTAGTTATGTGGATGGTGGTTATAATTATCCAGCGATGGCTGGTTATGATGACAAAGCATGTAATTCCTTGGTTGATCACAGCAATACCCAGAATGACCAGTATGACCACGCGATGGTACATATTGACGGGCTTGTCCCTGCGAGGGAAGCCGTGCAGCAGTAATGGGCTTTGCTCGCGAAGCATTGCTGCTGCTAGGCTGGTTTACCGGCCAAAAAGTCTTTCTTACCCCGCCTACTTATTCCAACGCGGATGTGAGAGATTCAGGGTTGAAAATATGCGTATTGGAAGGAGGGATTTTATTTAGCGATACTTTTACTAAGGGATCTCGGACCGATTTAAGTATACCGGCTCTTCTCATTTCTACAGTTTTTGCTCTGTGGCCACAAGCCATTTGCAATAGATCCGTGGATACCTTATGAAAATCGCCTTTCACGAAAAGTTCGTCGATTCGTTCATTAAGTTTAACCAATGAAGCCTCAGGGGTTCTGGACCATGCTAATAACTTACACAAGCTGGTAAGAAGAACTTATTTTTGCTTTAAAATGCAAAAAGTGATAACCGCATATAATTTATCCGAGTAAGCCAAGTGGTGTATATTATAATACGCCTTCACCTCCACGTTTGTTTTGAGCTCGGTAAATCCTGGCGATTGATTATATACTTTTTGTGTCTCGGCATATCTTACCTCGGACCAGGTACTACTACCAAACGTTTGAAAATCATCAAGCATCTTTAAAAACTCTTGAGGCGTTTTCGGTACCGCGGGACCTTTAAGGTTTGTTTCAATATCGAAAGATAAATCTGGAACTGTACCAAGATATTCAGTATTTGGTGATGGCAACGCCTGCGAGGCATAGAAATCATTATAAAGATCGCGACTCACATCAGACACACACTCTTCATTATCATCACAATAATTATTACGAGCATTATCGTAGGCAGAAACCGTTTTCTTTAATTCAACTACGTCATTTGTCAATTTTTCAATGCGATGACGATCGCGTTGCTTTTGTTCTTTGCGTCTTCCTATTCTTTTTCTTTGATTCTCGCGAAGAATCAGAGGAACTAGACGAAGACGTTGAGCTACTACTTCGACTCGACGATGCCGACCGCCGCTTATGTAAACGCGATTTACTACGTTGTGGTCTAGCACTAGAAGCAGCACCCGTTGTCTCATTCTCCATGCTTGATTTTGCAACTTATATAATGCATTACGTTACGGACACGCCCTTAAAAGACACAAAATCTATTCTAAACGAAAATCACTACAAAAATTTTGAGGGTAGAAAAATATTACAAATGATTGGAATTGATAATGTAACAAAACCAATAAAATAAAATTAATCTATCGAACGGTAACACCGTTATAAAATATGTAGGTAGATATAAATAAAATACTTGTGCACTTACGTGAATTCTCGAAAAATCACTGTAACTTTTAAAGATATGATACCATGATAAGATATGATATATATACTTTTAAGATATACTTTTAACTTAAGACCTGGTCTGAGAACTACGGCATCCAAGTGAACCCAAACAAATGTCAAGCAATCATTATCGGGAGTACTCGCCAACTTGCAAAAATCGACCTACCCTCAACCACTCCCTTAGTATATAATGATTGCATCATACCTTTTGCACCGGTGGTCAAAAATCTTGGCCTCCTTGTCGATGCTAACCTAAACTGGGTGGCTCAGGTAAAGGAAGTATCCCGTAAATTTTTTGCATCTCTCCATTCTATTATCCGTTTTAAAAACTTTCTCCCAACAAATACTAAAATATCCCTAGTCAACTCTTTGCTCTTACCTATAATCGACTATGCGGATATATCGTACCTAGACCTTAATCAGGACCTCCTTAACAAATTGGATCGACTGCTCAATACGTGCATTAGGTTCATCTACGGTCTCCGTAAGTATGATCATGTGTCTGAGTATCGCTCCAAACTGAAATGGCTCTCAATTCGTGACAGGAGAAAGTTAAGAGTTTTATGTCTTCTTTTTTCGATCCTTAGGGACCCCTTTACTCCCCATTATCTTAAATGCAAATTTTCCTACCTCTCTGACACCCATGACCAAAACTTCAGATCCACTGATTCTCTCCTTCTCGCTACCCCGAAACACTCAACCGCCTTCCGTGGCAACTCTTTTGAGGTGGTAGCTGTCGGTCTATGGAACTCTCTCCCTACTCATATTAAAAAGGCGCCTAGTAAACCGGTTTTCAGACGACTAGTCTATAGTCATTTCTTGCAGTCCTCCACTGGCTGTTAAAATATATGAAAACGTAGTACCTATGTGTGTTGTATGTAATAGTATTTTTTGTTTTATATCTATAAATATATATATATATATATATATTTGTTATATTTCTCATATATATATTCTATGTATTATTATTGTTATATCAAGTAGGTTTATGTATTTATTCTAACTGTAATCGGAGTTTATTGTTATTTGTGTTTCTTTTGTTTTTTTTTTAATAAACATTAATATTGTTAAAAGTTAGCACGCCAACCTTTTTTGTTACCTCTGAGGTTGGCAGGTAGAAAATGCTATTAGCATTAAGCCCACCTTTTGTACATGTAATTTGTATTTTTGTGCAATAAAGTATTAAATAAATAAATAAATAAATATGATTCATAAAATATTTCAACGCAATATAGTTTATTTTAGAAATAAGTATTTACAATCTTTCAGAAAGTTAAATACTTTATGAAGCACAAGTGAACTCAACGGGATATTTCACGCCAATGACGGGCAAAATGCTTGGAGGCCTTAGCACTCCTGTGCGCCTGGTGATAAGGGTGTGCGAAAGATATAGCTGTATAGGGTAGAAAGAGAAAGGTAGAACTACAACGGGAAAAAGTGTTGCCTTCTCATTATTATAAGCTTATAATAACGGTCAAGTAAATAATAGGTTAGTTACCTACAAGTAAAAGAGTGAGTAAATAACTGTGTCCAAAATACAAGCAAAATGGTTGTAATACAAACTTTTGTATGCACCGGTAGCTCATCCACAGCATTAATAGGCTTCAACGCGTCATTGAACTCCTCACAAAGGTAAAGTGCACAAGCTTTGTGTACTCGGAAAAGGCGCTGGAATTCAACGTCAGGAAATTCGAAAGGATTGCTGGCGTCCCGAATGGATCGTCGGTGTAATTTCCTCGCACTTTTTTCATTTTCTTGTGTTAAAATGAAATACCAATAAGCACGAGACATGATTTCTAATGGGTTGAGTAATTATACCCACGTCCTATGACCAAGATAAATTTGTCCTCTTCCAATGTCAAACAGTAACATTTTATCCACTCTCCACCGAGCCCATGCTCTATGCGGGGGACATTATATCGACGTAATATGTCATAAGGGTAATATGTCATAATATACTTTTCCTTTCTCCTGTTGCCATGCTTTACAGAGTGGAGAAGACCAGTTTATCTCTTTTGCGTGGATAAAAATTTGGTCACCTGCCCATGTTAGGCCTACAGCGGGCCTAGCATGGGATGAAGACTTATATCCCCGGGGAGAAGAGAAAAATCCTTTCCCTTCACAAATATTTATCCACCTAGCGAGCATGGGCGCACCAAGGGAAATAAAGTCCCCGGTGGATAATGAGGGATAAAATGCTTGTCTCCGTCATTGTTGCCATTTATCTAAAAATCGCCGTGGGGCGCCGGCAATAGAATGTTGCCCCTCCGCTCTTGCCCGTGGATGCAGTAGGAGTCTGCTAAGGGATACCTCCGAAAGATGGGCAGCAGCGTCTTTTCGTGTTTCAACACCTATACTGCGCTCGCCAACCCGCCTGCCAAGCGTGGCGAGTATGGCAACAACCTCTCATGGATTTACAACATAAAACCAGGCCCCGAGTCCCCGGCGGCCCCGCTAATCCTGGCTACGGTAGCAGTCACGGTAACGGCGGGGCCAGGGGTGCTAAGAATCCCCGGGAGACGATCGGCTACCAAACCCTACGACGACCACTGGCCCTGGTAACACACAACATCCGCACTTTGAGGACAGACGAAAAGATTGTTGAGCTGGAAGAAGAAATTAGTAGATTACACTGGGGCATTTTGGGGTTATCAGAAGTCCGTAGAGAGGGCGAGGACACGATATCCCTTAAGTCTGGTAATCTACTATACTACCGGGAGGGCGACCAACAGTCCCAAGGTGGTGTTGGGTTTCTCGTTCACAAGTCACTCATCAACAACATTATCACCATCGACAGTGTGTCGAGCAGGGTCGCGTACCTGACACTCAGAATATCTAAGCGATATTCGCTGAAGGTCGTTCAGGTATATGCGCCGACCTCTTCACACCCAGATGAAGAAGTAGAGTCTATGTATGAGGACATCAGTAGAGCCATACATACGAACAAAACTCACTTTATTGTTGTTATGGGGGACTTCAATGCAAAGCTAGGCATGAGAAGCGATGATGAGTTGAGAGTGGGGCAATTTGGATATGGGCAACGGAACTCCAGAGGACAGAGGCTGGCCGACTTTCTGGAGAAAGAAGGACTCTTTATGATGAATTCTTTTTTCCAGAAGCCGCCTCACAGGAAATGGACCTGGATGAGTCCCAACGGTTCCACGAGAAATGAGATTGATTTCATCTTGACCAACAAGAAACGGATATTCAATGATGTCTCTGTGATTCACAGGGTGAAAACCGGCAGTGATCACCGAATTGTTAGAGCCACATTGAATATGAACGTTAAACTTGAAAGGTCCCGTTTGATGAAATCTACGCTCCGACCCACTCGCGCACATATCCAAAACCTCGAGAGCTTTCAACTCGAACTTGCAAATCGCTTTGACTGTCTAGAAGTAGATGCATCAGTGGACGAGATCAATAACAGGTTCGTAGAAACCGTCCATACGGTGGGGTCCCAGTTCTTTAAGACCCCCCGTACCAATAGACCTCAGAAACTCTCTGATGACACCCTTAACCTCATGGCTGAACGACGTTCTTTGCAACTGCAGTCTCCCGATGATGCTCAGTCACATAGGCAGCTCAATAGAAAGATTTGGAAATCCTTGCGGCACGATATTCGTACCTTTAATACATCTTGTATTAAAGATACGATAGAGCGGAATAAAGGCTCCAAAGTGTTCGCGAGAGATAATTCTATTGGGCAGAGCCGCATGACGAAGCTGAAGAGGGAAGATGGCAGCATAACGTCAAGTAAAGCGGAAGTGTTAAGGGAAGTCGAAAGGTTCTATGGACGGCTCTACGATTCGGTCACTAAACCTGTTTGCAGTGCGGCCAACGACCCAAGAGCCAAACTGACCCGACATTATACCGAAGATATTCCGGACATCAGCCTGTATGAGATCAGGATGGCCTTAAAGCAGCTTAAGAACGACAAGGCGCCGGGTGAGGACGGAATCACTTCAGAGCTTCTGAAAGCGGGTGGATCACCGGTACTTAAAGTCCTTCAGAAGCTTTTTAATTCCGCCTTGCTTGAAGGTACGACGCCAAAAGCATGGAACGGGGGCGTGGTGGTTCTGTTCTTCAAGAAAGGTGACAACACCTTGCTTAAGAATTACAGACCCATCTCGCTTTTGAGCCATGTTTATAAGCTGTTTTCGAGGGTCATCGCGAACCGTCTCGAACGCAGGTTTGATGACTTCCAGCCTTCCGAACAAGCCGGGTTCCGTAAAGGCTACAGTACCATAGACCACATACATACGCTGCGGCAAGTCATACAGAAGACCGAAGAGTATAACTTGCCGCTATGTCTCGCGTTTGTGGACTATGAGAAAGCCTTCGATTCGATCGAAACATGGGCAGTGCTTGAGTCTCTCCAACGATGCCGTATTGACTATCGGTACATCGAAGTGTTGAAGTGTTTGTATAAAAACGCCACTATGTCAGTCCGAGTACATGAACAGAGCTCGAAGGCGATTCCCTTAAAAAGAGGCGTAAGACAGGGAGATGTCATTTCTCCGAAACTATTTACGACCGCATTGGAAGATGCCTTCAAGCTTCTGGGATGGAAAGGACTGGGCATCAATATTAACGGCGAATACATCACTCACCTTCGGTTTGCCGACGATATTGTGGTCATGGCAAAGTCGATGGAAGAGCTCAGCACGATGCTCGAAGGCCTCAATCGAGTCTCCCAACGGGTAGGACTTAAAATGAACATGGACAAGACGAAAATCATGTCGAATGTCCATGTCGTCCCTGCCCCAGTTATGGTTGAGAACTCGGCTCTTGAAGTTGTCGACGCGTATGTATACCTAGGACAAACAGTCCAATTAGGTAGGTCCAACTTCGAGAAAGAGGTCAATCGTCGAATCCAACTCGGATGGGCAGCGTTTGGGAAACTTCGCAACGTCTTTTCGTCCAACATACCTCAGTGCCTTAAGACGAAAGTCTACAATCAGTGTGTGTTACCAGTGATGACATATGGAACCGAGACGTGGTCCTTCACTATTGGCCTTATGAATAAGCTCAGAGTCGCTCAACGAGCTATGGAGAGGGCTATGCTCGGGGTTTCTCTACGGGATCGAATCAGAAATGAGGAGATACGTAGGAGAACTCAAGTCACCGACATAGCCCGACGGATTAGCACGTTGAAGTGGCAATGGGCAGGCCATATAGCGCGCAAAACAGATGGCCGATGGGGCCGAAAGGTTCTCGAGTGGAGGCCACGGACCGGCAAGCGCAGCGTAGGACGTCCACCCACAAGATGGGCAGACGACTTGGTAAGAACCGCAGGTCGGCGTTGGATGCAGGCCGCTTCCAACCGCAGTTCCTGGAGATCAATGAGGGAGGCCTTTGTCCAGCAGTGGACGTCCTACGGCTGATATGATGATGATGATGATGATCTAAAATTAAATTTAACTCAGTTTAAATGACATGTCATTCATCAATATAATATCAATCCATCAGTTTTGACATAAGTCTGATGACGGTTCGTGACGTAACTAAATAGTTTTAATATATGATTTGTGATTTTGAAGTGAAATGAAAGATATGTTATCTTTTCGTTTTTATCAAAACTAAGTGAAAATGAGTGTAAAAAGTAAGTACTTCAATAAAACGTGTTAAACTTATTTTTATAGTGGTTAAAAAGTATATATAGATGTATAAAAATCGTCATTATTAAATTAATTTTAGAAAACACTAAACCGACAACACTTACGCGATTCAATCGAGAACTCGGTACTATTTCAGTTCAAATAAGTGTTTATTATTGTTTGCCTTTTTTAAAGCATAACCAGAGTTCTTTATGCCTACTTACCTCTTTTCAGACGATCCATTCGGGACGCCAGCAATCCTTTCGAATTTCCTGACGTTGAATTCCAGCGCCTTTTCCGAGTGCACAATGCTTGTGCACTTTACCTTTGTGAGAAGCTCAATGACGCGTTGAAGCCAATTAATGCTGTGGATGGGCTACCAGTGCATATAAAAGTTTGTATTACAACTATTTTGCTTGTATTTTTGACATAGATATTTACTCACTTTTTTACTTGTAGGTAAGTAACCTAATTTACCTGTATACTTTTAGGTGCTCATATCAGTGAGACTAATAGCAGACGGAAGCTACCAGAGAGCTACAGGTCAAGACCATGGGCTGGCTATTGCACAAACAACAGTCAGCAAATATTTGACTCAAGTTACTGCTGCTATTGTCAGAATGTATGTGCAAGAGATACTACAATAATAACCTTTTATATCAGTACAGTTTTGCACTACATACCTACTCTATTTAATTTACAGATTGTTGCCAAAGTGGATCATATTCCCAGGAACGGAGCAGGCTAGGCAAAAGGTGTCAAGAGGGTTCTTAGCCAAGCATGGGTTGCCAGACATATTAGGAGCAATTGACTGTACTCATGTAGATATTTTCCCTCCACCTTTTCCTGCCGGAGTGCAATACAAGACTAGGAAAGGGCATTCCTCAATTAATGTTCAATTAGTAAAGACCAACGTTTAGAACCTAAATTATTATTGTTTAACTTTACTTACCTACATGATAAGTATGTACAATGTATTTTACCTTATTTATTACAGTTTGTGGATGTAGACTGCCGGATAACAAACATAAATGCAAGATTCGCTGGCAGAGTTCACGACCAACTCATATTTAATAACTCGAATGTAAAGAGAGAACTATAACGCCTATACAACAGTGGAATCCGACAATACTACATTTTGGGTAATTACTTAAGTATTTGAGTTTCAACTAACCCTGTCATAAAACAAGTACTTACCTAAATTATCTACTTCATACTAGAGTAATAGCCATGTATAAAGTCACTACAGATATTAAAAAAAAATTGGTATGTTCGGGTTATAAATAATGTACGGCACTGAATGATTTACAAAAGTGGTTTTATTTCCAAATAAAATAAACAAATTAGGTCACATAATACACCAAATCATAATGCCCATTACATCCATGGACCACCAAAGGTATATAAAATAAGAACACGTAGCACCAGCCCACGACCGCAGCAGACACAGCACCCGTGCCAATACATAAAGTAAAGATATTATAAAAGTAAAAATCCTTCTTGATGTTTTAAATAGTTTTTAATTAATTCTGGAAGGTGTGACTGGTCCGCAGCTAGTTTATGAAAATGATTATCTTCACAAATATCTGAAAAGTTTAAAATGTAGACATTAATAAAAATTCAATATTTTATAGGGGACTCTGATTATACTTTGGACCCGTGGTTGATGACCCCAGATTTGGAAGCTGAGCCAAATAGTCCTGCAGAAAATTACACCAAATGGTATTGCCAAGTGCGGAACTGTGTGGAGAGAACCAATGGGTATATTAAAGGCACATTTAGAAGCCTCGTACATGACAGAGTTCTGCACTATGCTCCAGAAAAAGCTTTACAATTAATTTATTCATGTGCAACAATTTACATCATCATGCTCCATTATAGATGAGTTACATAATTAACTAATTTAAGTTAAAATTTTGACAAGACTTTCTTGTGTGGCATCTATTCACAATATTTTTCACTAACATAATAAATATTATAACTAACTATACTAATATGATATATTCTAAATTTCATGATTTATAGTAAACAGTTTAGTGATTTATCTCTTCAAAATTGTCTAACTTCAATTATTTATTTTAGAATTCCAATAGACAACTTGAAAGAAGCTACGTCTGTATAACAGCAGTTGCATCCTGTGGAGCACACATCCAGGTTGCTCACAGTTGCAAGACAAACAAAAACAAACCATAATAAAAACTTATTTTAACTAAAATTCATTTTTAGAGATTACCTTTTCATTCCCTTCAGCTATGTGAGCTTTTTGTTATGACTAAGTAGTTCACGAAAATGAAAATCTTCGTGAAAATCTGAAAAGAGATAAGTAGGCATAAATATTTTTAGGAGGACTCTGGTTATGCTTTAAAGTAAAGTAAAGTAAAAGACATTTATTGTCGGACAACAGTACAGTACAGTACAGTACAGACAAAATAAAACAGAAGGTAATAAAATAAAATAAAACATTGAAATACATATTAAAAATAACCTTATGAAAATGGTAGGTACCTATAAAAACACAGAAAGGCATAAAAACAACATAATTAGAAACGGTCGTTATAGGCAGGTACCTAACAAGAGCTACATAAATACGTGGGCGCTAAAAGGTTCTGTACTGTGTGGTGCCCCAAAAAGGATCAGTCTCAGCTTTGTGTTGGTCCACGCAGACCAACGCTGGTTTTCAGACTGAGCCTGTTATAGTGGCCTCACAACCAGAGAGAGAGACAACGAAGAAACATGAAAAACAGGCATTAGTAGAATACATACATTCAAAGTAACTACGTATAAATAATTTGAATAAAATAAAATAAATAAATAAAGGACGGAATTAAGCAAGGAACGATTAAGAAAAGTACAGAGAGAGAGAGAGACCAGTGAAAAACCGGTTGACGACCATCTATGAAGAGTATAAAGCAGAATACAAACCCACCAATACTCGAAGCGCATTGTCCAGTGAGTGAAGCAGGCGTTATATGCATTTCTGGCGAAGAATGAGCTCCTTTTTGAGTACCGACTTGAAGGTTTTTACGGTTTTTAACGCTCGAAGTGGTGGGGGTAAGTCATTCCAACACCGTGTGGCCGCGAATCGGAATGAACCCCGAAAGGCTACGGATTTATGCCTCGGCGTTAAAAAAACCAGATGAGTGCACAATCGTTTGGCGTAATGTGAGCTATCACTAGCCCACTTGAGCTTCGAATAAAGGTAGGAAGGTACTCTGTTATGGGTAAGGTCAAATAGAAGAGTTGCAAGGTGAAGTTCCCTACGTGCTTTCATTTTCAGCATATTAGAAGTATTAAGGTAAGTGGTAATATGAGTGCGGGGGGAACATGGAAACAGAAACGTGCGCAAGCATTCTGAACACGTTGGATAAGCTGTTCAGTGCGGCTCAGAAGGCACGGACCATAAATTGTGTCACAGTAATTTAGGCGAGAGAGTACTAAGGATTCAAACAGTATGATAATTTACCAGTATGATCATTAACATGATGATCATTATTAATTATCATACGTACCTCCTCACTAAGATATGGCCGGATTTTATATAGAAGTCGGTAGAGAGATTGACGTACACGTTCAGCAACATGAGTTTCGAACCGGAGATGGGTATCCAGTATCAACCCCAGGTTTTTTTGCTTCCGTTACATGTTCAACCAGCTCTCCATTAATCTGTATGCTTATAACTGCATCGGAGAGTTTATTTAACGCTTTCTTTGTCCCAAACAGCATATACTTGGATTTCATGGGATTAAGGACTAAGGAATTGGAGATGGACCACTGAAATATTTTATCTAAGTCCTTATTAACGACAGTTACACCACGAGCATAGTCCGAAGAACGGAAATAATGATATAGCTGCAAGTCATCAGCGTAGAGATAGTATTAACAAGATGTCACCCTACTAACTATGTCAGCGCTAAACAGAATGAAAAGGATGGGGCCAAGGATAGATCCCTGCGGGACTCCTCGTGGTTCCAGGCGGAGAGAGGATCTAGATGACTTTCCAGTTGGCAACTGGAGTTCAACGCATTGTTGTCTGCCATCCAGGTAACTGGAGAACCATTTAATTGTATGCGAATCGAAACGGTAGTAAGCCAGCTTGGACAAAAGAAGAGGAATGTTAATGGAGTCAAAAGCCCTGGAATAGTCCAAGAGAACCAGGACACTGCACTTTCCCTCATCCTGTGCTGCCAGCAAATTATCAACTACATCGAGGAGAGCAGTTGATCTACCATGTCCTTTGCGGAAGCCGGACTGGTATTGAGGAAGTATCTGATGGTCCTCCAGGAACTTAATCATCTGCATGCAGACAATTTTTTCCAAGACTTTTGATAAGCAGGGAAGAAGGCTTATGGGTCTTAAGTCATTAAAGGAAGATGGCTGATTATTTTTGGGGATGGACTTAACAACTGCCACTTAACAACTAGTTCATTTATACAATTTGAAGAGGGTAGAAGAGACCAATTAACATTATTAAGATCATTATTAAATAGCTCAGGGATTATATTTTTAGCGGTCTATAAGTCACAAAGTAAGGTGGAAGTTTATCTTTTTTAATATTAAAATCAACTGCCAACATAACATGCCTACCCAGTTCAGGCGTGTGCTTCATAGCAACCCTTCGCACTTTTGCATCTGTACAGACTAAATCAATGCATGTTAGTTCACTGTGCATATTCAAGTGAGTTGGTTCGGTAATTACCTGAGAAAGTTTAAGATAGTACAGAAATTGTTGCAGTAGTGCCAGCCTACCGTGATTTGGTTTTAGTACATCAATATTAAAATCTCCAACTAGTACAATGTTATCACATTTGGGAAAGGATGTGATAGAGTCAGTAATGGCATCAAAGAAAGTGGCAGCATCTTGCCAGGGGGCCCGGTAACCAGTGCCAATAATGACAGTTTTACCCAACACACTAAGACGCAACCACATCTGTTCCACTGAGGGTACAGCGGGGAAAGGGCAGGCGCGTGCATTGAAACCCTTCCTAACATAGAAACCAACGCCTCCACTACGCCCTTTCTTAATACTAGAATGCCTAGGTTGATTCATAAAGTGATAGTTAGTTAGCTTAGGTGCCCATTAGTCCTGCGCAGAACCCACCCAGGTTTCGTTAATAGCAAGAATATCAGGGCCAAGCTCCTCGACCGCAATAACAAATTCATCATGCCCCGTACTAAGAGAACCCGCGTTAAACAGACCAACTTACAAGTGTTTCAAAGGAAGTTTTGGTTTTTAATGGAAAGATTCGGGAATGGAAGGCATTGGTGGAGTATAATAGAACAAAAATTAGGATTGTTTGATATCAAAATGAACAAATTTAGACAATAAGTAAACTAGGTGCATCAAAATAATGAGAGTAGGAACAAAAAAGTGTGAATAATAAATAAAGAGTTTATATGAAAAGAAGAAGATAAAGGCATGATTAAGATTAATAAAAATGATGGTGCAGTTAGGGATTTTCTTTCTAGGTCCCACCAATAGAAGACCAGTTAGCACCCACTTAAAAGTACGACTAGCTGAGGTAAGAATAATATCGTTTGCCTTGTAACCAAAATTTACATTTTTACTCTTATTAGATTTAGACATTAAACATGAACATAAAAATGTTATAATTAAATAACAGCCACCTATTTTAATTATTAGAAACAAAAATAAAAACTTACCCAATTTTATTTTTTTTATATCCGGCATTGAGCCGGCAACTCAAACGTGTACTGAGGTAAAAACCCTCGCTACGTCAGTCTCCGTGCGAAAGGGGTAGGCAGGCTTGCCCTCGCCCTGTCTCGCGTACACTCTGCCCCGCTTGGTCTACGCGAATCGCTACTGCACCCGGCGGCACTCCTCCCGCACGCGGTGGAATTGCTGGCGGTTGGCACGCGTGAGCCGCTCGTTCAGGAAGATGCGCGACGCAGCCCCAGCGGTGGCGGCGGCAGCGCCGGTGCCAGCGTCGCGGCCGGCATCCGCGGTGGTCAGCGTGCGCCGCACGCGCGCACCCTGCAGCAGGCGGTCCCGCAGCTCACGCCGCGCCAGTCGCACCACGACGCGGCGCGGCACACGTGGTATCCCTCCTTCGGGCCCCTCAGTTCGCGCTGACCCAACCCGCTCCGCGAACACCACGTCGCGCTCCTCCAGCGAGACGCCCAGCCTGGCGGCCAGCACTGTGACGGCGTGCATAACGCTCTCCCCGCGTTCCTCCGGCAACTGCCCGATCTCTAGGTCAGCCAAGAGCGCATCCTGGTCGCGGTCGTTCAGCTCCTGCTTTAGGTCGGCGACGCTGCGCTCGAGCGCAGCCACCTCCTCGGTGGCGGGCTTTAAAAAATGCAAACAATAATAAACACTTATTTGAACTGAAATTGTACCGAGTACTATCCTCGATTGAATCGCGTAAGTGTTGTCGGTTTAGTATTCTCTAAAGTTAACATAATAACGACGATTTTTATACATCTATATATACTTTTTAACCACTATAGATATACGTCTAACACGTTTTATTAAAGTACTTACTTTTATACACTCATTTTCACTTATTTTTGATAAAAACGAAAAGTCGATGGTCCAAACTTTAAGGATACATATAACATATCTTTCATTTCACTTCAAAATCACAAATCATATATTAAAAATATTTAGTACGTCACGAACCATCATCAGACTAATGTCAAAACTGCAATGATAGATTGATATTATATTGATGAATGACATGTCATTTAAACTGAATTAAATTAAATTTTAGATAAATGGCAACAATAACGGAGACAAGCATTTTATCCCTCATTATCCACCGGGGACTTTATTTCCCTTGGTGCGCCCATGCTCGCTAGGTGGATAAATTTTTCTGAAGGGAAAGGATTTTCTCTTCTCCCCGGGGATATAATTCTTCATCCCATGCTAGGCCCACTGATAATATGTACTTACCTACCTACTCGAATATTTGTAGTTCGTGTTTCAGATCGTTGTTGTATTTGTTATCGTTGGTAAAATGGTGATAGGACAGTTAGGTATCTATCATACCTAGCCGACAAACTTTCATTAATTCTTCTAGCTGACCTAAACAATTAATGAAGTTTAGTCGAGTAAATACATTCATCATCATCATCATCAGCCCACATTAGTCCACTGCTGGACATAGGCCTCTCCCAATACGCGCCACTGAGCCCGGTCTTCGGCTCTTCTCATCCAATTTCTGTCCGCCACCTTTTTTATGTCATCGCTCCACACTACGTTTGCCAAGACGCGGTCTCCACTCAAGAACTCGTTTACCCCAACGGTTATCGGTTCTCCGGCGTATATGGCCAGTCCACTGCTACTTCAGTTTGCTAATCCGTTGAGCTATGTCGGTAACTTTGGTTCTCTGTCGGATAACCTCGTTACGGATTTTATCCTTCAGAGAAACTCCAAGCATAGCCCGTTCCATAGCTAGCTGCACAACCTTAAATTGGTGGATTAGTCCTACCGTGAGCGTCCACGTCTCAGCACCGTAGGTCATTACGGGTAGGACGCACTGATTGAAGACTTTAGTTTTCTGACATTGTGGTGACATAGGTGACGAGAAGAGAGAAGATTCGACCTAATTTCCCGAATGCTGCCCAGCCCAACTGGATCCTCCTCTTGGCCTCCTACTCGAAGTTGTGTCTACCCATTTGCACTATCTGGCCGAGGTATACGTAGTCTTGAACGACTTCGAGTGGATGACCTTGTACGACGATCGGTTCCGGATGTATGTGGACATTAAACATAACTTTGGTTTTGTCCACGTTCATCCGTAAACCAATTCGTTGAAAGGAGTCAGCTAGGCCGTCCAGCATGACCTGTAGCTCCTGCAGCGACTCCGCCATCAGGACTATGTCATCTGCAAATTGCAAGTGCGAGATGTGTTCGCCATTTATGTTAATGCCCATGTTTTTCCATTCCAGCATCTTAACAACTTAACAAATCCTCCAGTGTGTTGGTGAACAGTTTCGGGGATATGACATCCCCCTGTCGCACTCCTCTACGCAACTAGATGGGATTAGACTGCTGGTTCTGTACTTGGACACTCATGGTGGATGATTCGTAGAGACATCTCAGCACTTTGATATAACGATAGTCTATTTGGCATCGCTGCAGAGATTCCAGAACAGCCCTTGTTTCGACGGAGTCAAAGGCTTTCTCGTAGTCCACAAATGGGACAGAGGCTGATTATACTCCTCAGACTTCTGTATAATAGTATGTATATAGTATAGTTAGTGTATAGTATAGTTTGCTATATGTATATACCTATATATTAGTCTATTTTATAAGTATATTAAGTATTAGGATTAAAACTTCATATTATTATTATATCTTAGAATATATTATGTGTAAATGTAATGTATCCGCTAAAGTACACCGAACTCCGTAATTTTTAAAAATTTCGCCCTATCCAAAGGTTGCCTGGAAGAGATCGCTTTTAGCGATAAGGCCGCCCATTGTATTGCCTTATTTATTTTAACCCAGTACTTATTTTTTTATTATTTATGTTTGTGTGGTAATTCAATAAAGAGTTATCTATCTATCTATCTATCTATAATCTGCCACGCCGTGTGAATGTGGTCTACGGTACTATAGTCGCTTTGAAATCCGGCCTGTTCAGGGGGCTGAAATTCGTCGAACCTTCAAGCGAGACGGTTTGTGATGACCCTTGAGAACAACTTATAGACGTGGCTCAGGAGTGAGATGGGCCTGTAGTTTTTCAGCAGTGTTTGTCCCCTTTTTTAAAGAAAAGGACTACAATACTCCTGTTCCACGCCTCCGGAGTTCTCTCACGGTGTATGACAGAATTAAACAGCTTTTGCAGTTCACTTAACACTGGAGCTCTTCCTGCTTTCAGAAGCTCAGATGTGATTCCGTCATCACCGGGGGCTTTTCCATTTTTAAGTTGCCTTAGAGCCATTCCAACTTCTTCCACGCTGACATCCGGCAACTCGTCTGTAAAGTTGCGCGTAAGTGTAGCTCTGGAGTCGTGAGTGTCGGGTTCCGGGCGAAGAGCATGAGAGTGGTACAATTGACTGTAGAAGTCTTCAATTTCAGAGAGAATCTGCGGCCTAGACAAAACGGTGAGGCCACTCGCAGTTTTAAGCTTTGTTAGGTGGCTCCTTCCAAGCTTCTGGCTGAACACTTTGTAACGTGACAATTTTATGTCGCGTTACATCCTTCATTTAACTTTACATCTACACTTATAAACAATAAAACAATATACCATTACACTCATATACAAACAACATGCCTCGACATCTAGCGGTATGGCGGCGTACTCACTGCCCAAACACTCGATTCGCAAATATCGAAATCCAAACCTCTTCTCAACGCAGTTCACCAAGTTTACCGCAGATGGCGTTGCATGTATCTTGTAGGAATCCACTACTTAATTTTATTGATTTATAATAAATTTTAATTATTAAAAACATCGTTATTTACTAAATTAAATAATCCTTTTCTTATTAGAAACAAAATATAAATAAAATTTTAAATAATAAAAGGCCGAATTCAATTAGCGTCTTTGACTGAAGCAATACTGATGGGTACATCAAACTTTATCTTATGTGACACGGATAGTGTCAGATTTTTCTATATGGGATCACCAAAAAGATTGATTCATCTATTCTAGAAGCCTTTGGAACATATTCGATTTTAATAATTATTAAAGGCCGGTAGTTTTTTATCGGGTATAAAAGGACAGTGTTGTCTGTGCTCGCTCTTTTCCACGCCTGGACTCAACTGTGAAACTTCTGATCTACGTGCTACAAACTTATTCTTTGGACAGTAATTCCCGTGTCTTTTTATTGTGAATTCGTGTCACTTCCAATTCGGGAAGTCAATTCACGGTCTTCGCTGCTGATCTTTCTGATTAATGCTGGATATCTACACCTTGACGCACGTCAAAACCGAACACCGGAGCCGTCGAGAAGCTTGGTGTTTTCTTCCGTCACCCTGCTGGCTGAACCACGCTTTCACACCAAGCCTACCGCCACAAGCTCGTTCGCCAAGCGTCCTGCTAGCTGCCTTGACAAACACCAGGGACCACGCCTGCCCACGAGGTCTACCACCCGGCTCAAGCCCACTCCATCTCTCCGAGCATACGCCAGGGACGTTCGACGAAAATAACACGAGGTGTATCTATTCCATTATTTTATCCGGGTCAAACCCAAGTAATCTTCCTCTCTCTTTTCTGACGCTAACGCCAGATGGCGCCCACTTATTTAAACTAAGACAAATCTGTTGGACCAGGTGCTGAACGTTCAGTAATTGCTGTACTATATCCTATAGGCTATAAGCCCTAATACTCTAAGCTCTTCAAGCCAGCACCTGTCTATACTACCTTCAATGTAAAATATTTAATCTAAAATCTAGAATCTATAAATCTGCAATCTGTAAATCTCTAATCTAAGCATATATTCACCGTTAAGCCAAGTCATTTGTGATTAACCTCTGTTTATCTTGCCACACATATAAGAAATAGAATCAAACGAACCTACTCGCTCTACCGACTTCTCTTGTTTTTATAATTATATGTACTGAAATCAAATTTAGTTTCATTTATCTGTAATATATAAATATTACCGTTACAACTTTAGACCCTCGATTCTGCTCGATCGCTTTCTCGATCCGGCGTGTGCTGGAGCACCAAAGTTCACGCTTAATGAGTCTCGCAATTTGCTTGTTCAGAGCCAATCGCTGTGTCGAAATAGCCTCTGCGTCTTCCCGTCGTTTTGTCATCAGCCGCAAAGTCTCATCTGAAAGATCAGATTTCCTGCCCTTACGCCTCAATGTGCAGAATTTTTCACCTTCTTCCCTCACGACTTTTAATATGTTTTGCAGTTCCTCGTTTACGTCTTCTGTGGTTTCCACGGCAGCGAAGCGATCTTCCAGTTTTTCCTGGAAATCTTCAGATCTAGCACTGATTTGAAGCAGGTTAGGTCGAAGCGTGGACTTTATCATGCGGCGTCTCTCCAGCTGGACATCGATATTTAGGATGCCTCGAACCGTTCTGTGATCGCTTCCGGTATTAAACCTATTGACCACTGAAACATTCCTAAATATATGTCTTTTGTCCGTCATGATAAAGTCGATCTCGTTTTTAGTGGCTGAGTCTGGGCTTCGCCACGTCCACTTTCTATGGGGCTTCTTCTTATAGAACGAGTTCATTAAGAAAAGTCGCTCCTGTTCTAGAAAGTTGACGAGCATTTGCTCCCTGCCGTTCCTACTACCGACACCGTGCGGTCCTAGTCTCGATTCGCTGCAAGTCTGTACTCCCACTCTAGCGTTGAAGTCCCCCATGACAACGTTGAAGTGAGCCTTGGTGGTGTTATAAAGGGCTTTGGATATGTCTTCGTACATCTCCTCTACCCCTTCAGTCGCATGTGTCCCGGTAGGTGCGTAAACCTGAATAACTTTCAGACTGTATCGTTTGGATATTCTAAGTATCAGGTACGCAACCCTGTTCGAGACACTTTGTTCAACGTTATCGGCTAGGACCTTATTAACGAGGAACCCCACGCCACCTTGGGAAAGTTTGTCTCCCTCTCGGAAATACATAAGATGGCCCGATTCCAGAGTTACGGTGTCCTTCCCCTCTCTTCGGACTTTACATAACCCAAGTATATCCCATCTTATGTTCCTCAATTCCTCCTCCAATTGCACCAAGTGTTCGTCGAGTCGCAGTATCCGTCCGTTGTACGTCGCTAAGGTCAGTTGTTTTTGTTTTTGGTAGCCTACCGGGGATTCCTAGCACCCCCTGCCCCGCCGTTACCATGAACGCCACCTTGGCCAGGAATAGCGGGGCGGCTGGGAACTGGGGGCCGTAGTGCTGTTGTATTTGCCATTGGAAAGGTTTTGTCCATAATCGCCACGCTGCGCATGCGGGTTGGCGATCGCAGGGTACAACTTATCGCGCCGTTGACGCTGCTGCCCGTCAGCAGCTAAGATATTTAATTTAATTGTGCCAGTTTAGGGAGGGCTATACCGCCACCAAACCGGTCGCCAGAGCCTCGTCCGCTAGTCGGCAGGATGCACCACGTGCAGATGAGGTTGACTATTGGGGCATTATGATATTAGGCTGCGCCCTTGCATCCCAAATTGCGTAAATACATTAAGTAAACATAATAATTTCTTTTATTAAATTAGAACTAACTACTTACCAACCTGACCTAAAATAAATATATCAGCAGCCTATAGGTTAAGTACAATCAGAAGTCTCTCAGCGCCTTTCGAGTCCAATACAATAACGTCTTCAGAATGCTATTGGGTCTGCCTCGATTCTGCAGTGCGACAGAAATGTTTGCGAATGCGCTGATCGACCGACGGGTTCACGGCAATACGTCGTAAACGAATCGCATCCCTATTACGCAAAGGCGGTCACTGATCGTCTGATAGCTGACAAATATGACTGCCCTATTTTTACATAAAAATGACGGGTTCAAATTATTACATAATTTTAGTTTGAATTTATTTCATTATTGTATTTTTATTTTATTTTTTTGTAAGTATTTGTAACTTTATTGTAACTATGGATCTCGTTGTCTGATTATAAAGATGTTAATAATAAAATAAATATATATACCTACCCGACTTATGGAGGACTTTAAAAAGTCAGTGAATTTGAAATATCAATTGAACCTAAAAGCAAAAAAAAAACATATTTTATGGCAACAATCTTTAAAATATTTAGTCAACGCTTTCTTAGAACAATAAAATAACAGGGCAAATATTTATTGTATATTTATTTAAACTTTTTTATGTCCAACTATTATATTATTTAATCAGCAAAAACCATGAAAATACTTAAACAAAATATAAGAAATTACTAATACAATATATTTTTCACACCACCTGCTCGACAATGTCAAATTATATGTCATGTAAACCTCACCGATAGCAGGTGATTAAATCCCTACGGCTGAGCCGGGAGTAAAGTTGTACTGAATTTCATTTGAATTTGGATTCTCATCTGTATTAAAATTTAAACCAACGAGACCCACACAGTAAGAAAGTATTCATAAATCGAACCGCTGCACAGAATGCATCAAAATTGTTAAGGTTTGCAATTTGAATTGATAAATAAAGTGGACTGTATATTTGACGTGAAAGGAATTCGAAAAGGGTATGGGACTCACCAAATATCGAAGCCGGCTGGAAACTGTTTCTTCGTCGGAGGGGCGCCCCTTGATGATTTGTGTTGGTAGCATTCCGTTTTTGTTAGGTGCTTGATTTATGGTGGGTTAAATGCTTTGATGATATGGTTTAAGGACACGATGGATGTAAGGAAATTATTGCCTATTTACGCTGGCGAACGCGGACGCAAAGTGAGTGGAAAGGAATGATTGAATAAGTCAACCAATTGAAACGGATGTGATCACCAGTTCAACAGTTCACTCGTTGATTAGTGGCGCTTTAACATTGCTTTAACATTATCTCTCCCCCCCCCCCCCCCCCCCTTGCAAATTAATGAGTCTGATAAATATATTGTTCACAAAAACCGTTGTAGTTTTGAAATGTAACGTTATGGAAATGATATGAGAAATGAATGGAATGAATGAAATGATACTGATACTAATCACTCATTGGTAACGGACACAACTTTACAAGTGGCCGGTTTAAGACCCCTTGTGCCATCCTGACCGAGGCAGTACGGGGAATTCCATCACGTCCCGAAAATAACTGCACGATCCTACCAAGACGCATCGTAATGTGTGAGTAGTTTCGTTTTTGATAATGACAAGCTGATCAATTTTTACAAGGGGTGATGATTTTGTCCATTTAAGTCTTTGTGACAAAGTGGTAAAATACTCACTATGCCACCGAGACCAAAAATCTTGGCGCATTTTTTGTAAAAGCTGCCACCGAGTAAGTCTATTCATGTTTGTGTTCGAATAATCTGGAAATGGTACAGTTGTAAGTGGTGCTATTGTTAAGAAATGCCCTGGACTTAACGCTGATAAATCCGAGGGGTCTGTGCTAATTGCTGATATTGGTCTCGAGTTTAAGATTGACTCCACTTGAATCAGAAGGGTGTTCTATTCTTCGTAAGTCAAAATTTGAGTGCCGACATCACGATAAAATGCGTCTTTACTGATTTAACACCTGCTTCCCAAAGTCCTCCGAAATGAGTAGCTCCGGGTGGGTTGAATTTGAATTCGATGCGCTCTGTTTCACATGTGGTGCGCATTAGGTCTGTCAATTGTTACAGAGCCCCTTTAAAATTAGTACCGCAATCGCTATGGATCACATTGCAACGGCCACGTCTCGCTATAAACCTGCGAAGGGCAGATAAAAATGATTCGGTTGATAAATCCGAAGCAAGCTCTAGTTGAAGCGCTTTCGTCGCAAAACACACAAATAAGCCCAAATATGTTTTCATAGAACGTGCTCCACGGTAGCGTTGAAATGTCACGTTAAATGGTCCAGCGTAGTCGCATCCTACTGACTTAAACGCTTTTAATTGAGTGATACGAGAACGCGGTAAGTCTGCCATTTCCGGTTCAAAGTTTTGTGGTTTTAGACGAAAGCAACGATAACAGTTTGATATGACTTGACGAATGTCACGTCTAGGAGACAAAATCCAAAATTTTTGAAGCAGCACGTACTGCATGGATTGTAAACCAGGATGGAAAAATTCGTTACGAGTACACTGAATGATAAACTGCGTCAAGCGATGTTTGCGGGAAAGCAAAGCTGGGTATTTTGTTTCATAACCGAAATCAGACTGAGAAAGTCCCTACACGCAAAATGTCATGTTGATCCAAGAATGGACTAAGCTTCCGGAATAACTTTGGTAAAACGCGATTTGAACGTAGAAGTTGAATTTCTTTACTAAACTCTGTTTGTTGAGTATGCTTCATGAGCACCATGAGAGCTTTGTGAAGCTCTTATTTGGTTAAATGATCCGAACGCTTGTTCTTGCGCACAGCGTCGATGAATCGGTAACAATATGCTAAAATACGTTGAATTTTTCGCAATGATGAAAACTTGGTCATTAAATGATCGATTGGATGTGTTTCTAATATTTTTGTTAAGTTCAAAACACAGGCACGCTTTTCATTGTTTACATCTGGATCTAATTGATCAGCCATGTCTGAATTTTGAGGCTCTTTGGGCCACTGTTCATGATCTAAGGACAGCCACTGAGGGCCATTCCACCACTGGTCATGATTGATAAGTTCATCGAGTGTTAAACCACGACTTGCATAATCCGCAGGATTTAGTTTACCTAGAACATGTTTCCAGACTGCTTCTGGAAGCTTGCGCTGAATATTTGATACGCGATTGCCAACAAACGCCATGAAATTTGATGAATTTGATTTGATCCATGACCGAACTATCATGGAATCAGTCCACGCGTTAACACTTTCTATGTTTAAATATTTGCTGTATATGTCAATGATATGTCGCATGAGGTCTGCCAGTAGTGAAGCGCCACACAGTTCGAGCCTTGGTAAGGTTCTGCGCTTTGTTGGGGAGACCCGCGACCTTGCACTATTAAGAACAACCTGATTTTGATGCTGATGATTACTGGAACGAAGATATATGAAAGCCGCAAATTCCTTCTCGCTCACATCGGAGAAACCGTGAAGTTGGTGTGATACCGCGTCGTCTGATATGATGCGACGTGGAATTCGTAGCTGAGAAAGGCAAGGCAACTGCTGAATATATTTCGACCAAATCTGATGGATGTCATCTGGCACTGCTTGGTCCTACGATGTTCCAAGCAGCCACAGACGCTGAATAAGATGTTTCGAAGCATAGTACGCTTTGTACATTCACGATTGCTTTGATTCACCTGATAAGTAAAAATGTCTTCCTGTGATTTCCAGGCCAGACCGAGAACCTTTACATAGAGATCATCACTGTCGAAAGCTTGGTTGATATTCGGTACCGCCCCATGATCGTGAGGGATGTTCTGCAACACGGCCGAATGGTTGCTTGACCACTTTCGGAGTTCAAACCCACCAGCTGCCATGATGTCAATCAGTTGTTGCTGTAGACTAGTCGCCTCTTCTAAGCTTTGACAACCTGTAACAACGTCATCAACATAGATGTTTTCGAGCAACACCTGAGCAGCAGCCGGAAAGGAGTTGCCCTCGTCCTGAGCTAATTGATACAGAACACGGATGGCCAACAATGGCGCCGAAGACACACCAAACGTCACACGATTGAGCTTGTATTCTTGGATTGGCTCATCAGAAGAACATCTGAACAAAATTCGTTGATAATCACGGTGTTTCTCTGCAACAATGATTTGCCGATACATCTGTTTAACATCAGCAGTAAACACGATGGCACGAAGTCTGAAACGTAACATAATGTCTGTGATGTCCGCTTGAAGTTTAACACCTGTAAGAAGAGTATTATTCAAAGACAATCCTTCCCTATCTTTCATTGAAGCATCATAGACTACACGTAGGCTACGATCTGATTTTGTTACTGCATGATGTGCAAAATAAAAAGCAGTAGGAGACTGACACTCACTGATAGGAACCTTCTCCATCTGCCCTGTTGATAAATACTCTATGACATGTTGATTGTATTGTTGATGACATGCTGGCTTTACCATAAGACGTTTTTCCAGCTACACAAAGCGCCGAAGCGCAATTGAATATGATCCTTCAAATGCTGGTGGTGATTGATCATGAAAAGGTAGTTGGACAATGTATCGTTCCTCCGCATCACGTTTATGTGTTGATTGAAATATATCCTCACAGAGGGTATCTTCTACCGACTGAGATTGCTTGTTATCGCTTGTTGTTATATATGGTATGTTATCCAGTTCCCAAAACTTTTGAACGGCAACATCCAGGTTGGCGTCCATTGATACATGATTGATTGATAGAGGACTGGATGATGATGAATTTGTCAATGATTTACCCATAAGAATGAATCCAAAGATTGTATTGATAACTCTTGCAGCATGAGGACCGCCCTCAATTTTTCCTGGTAACAGGATATGTGGAAAAATCTCTCCACCAATGAGTATGTCTACAGGTCGTGCACAATGATAATTTTCATCCGCTAGTCTCAAATGTGAGAGATGTTCAAAGCTGTTGATGTTCACAGGATGAGTGGGCATATCACCACAAATATTATCCAACGTCACTGCTCCCGTTCTAATTGAAGACTCCACTTTTCCAACCGGTCTAATCTCCAGGAAAACCTTGCTTGAAGAGCATGCAGGAACTTCACCAATACCAGACATAGGTGTTTGAGTCTTATATTGAGACCAGCCTAAGCAACGCACACGTGCTTTGGTGATGATGTGACTTTGGCTGCCAGGATCAAGCAGGATGCGAACCTTTTGAAAGGAACCTCTACCTCAGCAGTTGCAAGCAAGACAAAATGTGTCTTTGATGTTGAGCCAGAAGAGACATTTGGTAATGATGTTACTGGTGTGACCATATCTCCTTTGGGACTTGATTTTGACACTGAAGGTGTTTCCGAAGATGCACTAGCTGATTCATGCCGAGTACTGAAAAAAGCATCGGTGTTTGTCTTCTTTGGAAAATGCAAAAGACTGTTGTGTTGTTGGTTGCAAGATTAGCATTTATGATTTGAATTACAGTTTGCTGTATTATGATTTGAGCGCAAACAATTAAAGCACAACTTGTTCTGTTTCACCACTTGAGATCTCTCATGAGGAGATTTTGATAAGAATTGTGAACATGAATAAAGAGCATGACTCTCTTTGCATACTACACATGATTTTTCATTTGACGCTTGAGCCAAAAGAATAGTTGGCTTTGGTCGTTTGTTATTTCGTTGTTGAGATGATGATGATGATGTATTATTCCCGTTAGATAATGATGAACGTTCAAGGACACTACACCTATCCAATAAGAATGTTTCCAACTCCTTGAAACTTGGAAAATCCTGCCCCGTACTTGACAACTCAAAAGCCTCCCGAGATGCTTTGTCTAATTTTGTTAACAGCGAATGAAACAAAACAAAACTCCACTCTGTTGTTGGCAGACCCAATGCATTGCTATGTTTTCACCGTAAACGTTGAGTAAAGTTCTCAAACTTTGAGCTGAACCGGAGTGCATCGCAAATTGTTTATTTGTTCCCAACACATGAATGCTAAAAATCTATATACGATATTATATTATATATATTGTTATAACGATTCACCAATGCATTGTAAGCACTCAAATAATTAGCATCTGACACTGGAAACGCACGGATAAGATTGATAGGTTCCCCGGACAAATTTGTTATGTAATACTGAAACTTCTCGACATTGTTTAAATCGTTTCTCTGATGCACCAGGGTGTTAAAAAGATCAATGTAACCTGGAAAGTCCTTAAACTAACCTGCAAATGATGGTAGCTTTATTGCGGGAAGCTTTGAGTTTGATCTAACTGTTTCACTCGGTTGAGATGACACAGAAGGCTGCACTTTAACTTTTATATACACATGCTGTGCTTCTAAAACTTCAAAATACATATCATCAGCCTGTTCTTGGAAACCTGACTGTGTTGATTGCACTTCTTTCTCCTCTACACCGGACTTTTGTAATTCGCAAGGTAGATTTATATGAGCCTCATTAAAACTTTCCATTAATACATCTAAACGCGAGCACCAAGTTTCTAAACGAGTGATTTGATCAGAATTTGTTTTGCAATTACGCGCACACGAGACAGTATCTTTGAGGCGTTTAAACGCCATGTTTCGTTTAGATTCATAATGAGCTATCAATGTTTCACTCATTTTGATGATTAAAACTTGTTATTTGTTTAAAAACTTGCTAAGAAACAACCCGGAGGTCAAAACACGGTAACTGTTCTGTAGTAAAACAGACCGCATAAATGCACTATTCTGTTATTAATGTCAAAGTCACTCTTTTATTAGTCACTGTCACTGTTATGGTTTATGTCAAAATGACACACTGTCACTTCTACCAAACACATTAGCATCACTCAATTGACCGAACGGAATGTCAGCTAAATACGCACTGAACGAACTGAACAAAAATTATCTGCACGAGATCACAAAACCTTGATGTTGATGATTGATTGATATACACGAACCTAGGTGCCCTGGAGCTAGGTACATAAAGCAACTGAACACAAATATGTTGCCTGATAATGTTATTTACGCGTTACTTGCTACACGTAAATAACCACGCAAGGCTTGTACACGAGAAAATACCAGTCTGAGTGTCATATGTTACACTCAAAACCAACGAAATAATGATTAATTTCCCTTGACAAACACAAACTCACCCACCGAACACAAAGTTATGATAAGTTTGCACTCAAACACAAGACTAGACGCGACTAAACGCTTCCAAAACCTGCTTTGTTTGATTGCAATCACGAGTAGGTACCTAGCTAGATATTTAGGTGATTTTGTAATTCCATTGATTGATGATTTGGACTCATTATGATGAAATTCACGAAATTATGATAGGTATGAAGTACTATGAATTTGAGATGAAAATACTATTACGTAGTTGCAAAGTAAAATGATCGTAACCATTTGCAATACGGCTTTCGTGAACGAATAAAGATGGCTGACGCAAAATTCTTCCACGAGGAAAAATAGGCTAGACTGATAGATTTTTCGAAATCCGGCTCGAAGGACCATTAAATGATGTTAAGGTTTGCAATTTGAATTGATAAATAAAGTGGAGTGTATATTTGACGTGAAAGGAATTCGAAAAGGGTATGGGACTCACCAAATATCGAAGCCGGCTGGAAACTGTTTCTTAGTCGGAGGGGCGCCCCTTGATGATTTGTGTTGGTAGCACTCCGTTTTTGTCAGGTGCTTGATTTATGGTAGATTAAATGCTTTGATGATATGGTTTGAGGACACGATGGATGTAAGAAAATTATTGCCTGTTTACGCTGGCGAACGCTGACCAATCGGAACGGATGTGATCACTAGTTCAACAGTTCACTCGTCGATTAGTCGTGCATGTGCGCGTGAAATACTGCGCGGGATATTTAAATGACTTGCTTTAACATTATCAACCTAGATTTGGTTTTTATTGTCTCGCAGAAAGTGTGAAAAGAAGAGTATTCGTGGATAAAGCTGTCTGCATCTTGGGCGTGCTTATATCCCTCTTTGCACTCAGGATTCTAGTAACTCCCTCGCTCCGCTCGTGAGTTAACTCTAGAATCATTCATTATTCAATATAGCGCCAATCAAATGAAATCAAATCAAAAGTTTTTATTTAAGACGGTTTACAGTCCATTTTGTTAGTACAACTTATGCATAATTGGTTAGTAAAAGACAAGACATGACAAAATAATAAAGATAATAATAGAAACAACACATCAGACAATCAACTACTTAATTAATAAATAATTTTTTTTACGAAATGCTTCCAAATAGGAGAGGTGCATCTCTCAGCAACAGTTTTTAGGATGTTGTTGTGACTATCCCGTAATCTGCTCATCAGAGATGCTGTCTTTTTACGGATGATGGCATGAAAGCCATCAGTCCTGTGTTGGGCAAACATCTCCGACGCACTGCAAAAACGCGGCAGCCTCAACAGCATCCTAAAAATATTATTATATTGGATGCGTAGGACATCCAGTGATCTTTTGGCATATGCTACCCACAGATTACCCGTGTAGAAGCTCTGACAGAAGGCCTTAAAAAGCGATATTTTAACTTCATCTGTACAACGGGCAAACCTACGGGCCAACATATTACCACGGACCAATGACGCAAGATACTGCTTTATCCCCTCGTTTAATAATCTACTGTTAAAATCATGAAATTTAAATTCGTTTATCTACAATTTTGTTTTCTTACATAGGTATCATGTTATGTATTCTTAGTTATGTATTCGTATATATCCCTTCCAGACCTTTTCCATACGGTGGTGATGCATTTGTGATCAAAAAGTAGTTTCCTGGGGCACTGAAAGAAAAATTATTGTTAAAGATTATATGACCTTTTCAGTACACTAATTCAAGATGAGATTTTACTAAAAAACTAGAACTAGAAGGAAATATTTCAAAAAAGATTGGCGAACATCTAAAAACATCTCCTCATTTCCACATACTAATCATCTCCTCACAAAATTCTTTGTAATTATGCTTAGCCTCTTATGTTTTCTTTTACGATAGTTGAGATGTTTCGTTAGTAGCCGAATGTAGGTACACAAAAAATGATATATATTGTTTTAATTTGGAAGTACTTACCTGCAATACGCAGTAACTACTTTACTTTAAGATACCATATCTGTAGAAGAGATTTGATCCTTATGATTGACCCTATCGATTGGTGCCATAAAAGTATAGGGTGTTTTTTTATAATGTTATTTGTGGGGAAACAGGCTTACGGCCCACTTGATGGTAAGCGGTCATCATCGCCTATTAACTGGCAACACCCGGGGTATTGTCGATGCGTTCCCTACCCTGTGCAAACCTCTTACCTTTCTCTTGAAGCGTGCTATGTCATCGCCGAACGGGAAAACCTCAGATGGTAGCTCATTCCACATCTTGCAAGTATGGGGTAGAAAACATCGCGTGAAGCGTGTGGTGTGCGATATCTAATTGTCCATGATTATGTGGATGAGGTATATATTTTTTGCGTTTGTGTTGGTTCGATTTCCGGTGACAAGCATATTTTCAAAAATATTTAAATGTAGTTGTGCTTCTTTTTAAAAATAAAGGAATGCTTGCTTTGAGTAAAATTTGCTATCTTCGGTATTTAGAATATTTTACCTCCAAGTACATATGTCCAAACTGTGTAGATGACTTATGACCGGGATTGAGAGATCTAACTTTTTTCCCGACTGCGCAGAAGAATAGTAATGTAATGTTTTTGACAAACTACGCGTGCGAAGCCGCGGGCGGGCTTGCTAGTATTATGAAAAATAGGACACATATACCTATTAAAGTTTACGGGAACGTTAGAAGAGTTTTTAAAAACTAAACTTTTATATTTGGATAAAAGAATTTAATTAAAATAATATTACAGTGAAACGTCTAAGACTAATTTTATTCTCGAGACGAATGATGAATTTAGTGTTACAATAATACAGCAGAGAGGCACATAACGCGTAGGTGGTCGCTGATAAGCGGCCAGCCAGACATCTGAGAATGCAGCGTTGGCGCCTTTATGCGTTCAATGTAGTTATGCGTATCTCAGCTGGTTGCATAACTCCTTCCTCCTCAAGAGCAAAACTATCAGGTCTCGCGGAAGCTCTGATCCGATCATTTCGCTTAACCATAAAACAATAAACAAGAAAACCAATAATAAAAATGCTTAAGATTAAGTACAATAATAGAGTGCCTAAAATAACACTGTTTACTCTGACGCCACTGATATCATTTTCACTTACACTGAACACACTTTCTTTTAACTTAAGAATACGTGAAAATTGTTTGATTTCCTCCAAATCGATGTTCTTGATGTTAATAGTAGGCAATAAAGTAAAGTTCAACAATTTTAACTTTGGAAACGTAATAATTGGAGTAATCTTATAATGTAGACGTTCTGTAAACGTTCTGCTATTATTTAGTTTAATCTCGTCCAGAAAAACCTCGCAGTCTTCATTAGTTGTTATAATATATGTACCATAGAGCGACTCTCTTGTGTTATCATGATTACATTTTTCCACCAATACTGTTGGTTTACGTGTAAAAAGAATCCAGCTATCCAAACTGATTCTCTGAACTTTGGTGTCTTCGATGTCAACTGCGTATGGTATACATGAGGTAAGATCTGTCTGGAACTCCAAAAGCTGCTCTGCACAAGTCAGTGTTGTAAATTGAACCACGTTATTCTCGCAGCATAAGAAGTTGTTATCTGCAGAAATTTTCTCGCATGGCCTCGAAACCGGCAGGTATTTCGAATCTATCACCAAAAGGTAAGGGAATTCGGGAAAAACTACAATTGTCTTGTTTATAGAATCCTTATAAATCGGTAATGAATAAATTTTAAAATAGTTGCAGATATTTTTATCTATTAATGGAACTTCCATTATGAACGTTAACTGGTTTTCCTTTACATAAGCTTTTACAATGATAATTCTTCCAAATTTTAACAAATTATTCTCATTAACTTCATAAATAGAACTATTTACTTGGTCTATGGATTTAAACACTCGAAGTAATTCTATAGGATTTACGATAGACTGATGTAGTACAGACACTTTACTAAATGCAAAAGCTGTCTCTATTTCATTAACCGTTGCATACATAATCCTGAACATACTCATAAACGTATCAAACATGCATAGGGTGTACATCAAAAAGAGGCTGGCGTTTTCTTTAAAATCTTTATATTTTAGCAATTCTTTAATTCTTTTCAATCTTTTTACCAATATTAACGTATTTTCTTGTAAGGTTTCTGCACTATTCACAAAGTTTGGTACTATTCACAAGGTTATCTTTTTATCAATTGCGTTTTCTTTAGAACCAATTCACGAAATAAGAGTGTCATATCGAATAGCGTCATCGTTAACTAAATTTCCAGAAACTGCCTTAATTAATGACCCGAGGGAATTAACTAAGCCTCTCTTATATCTATGTAATGGAACCAACTGCCGAAATTTCACTACAGTTATGTTACGCATGTACACTACTTGAATCCTAATACCTAAAAACTCATGGACATGACTATCTATTAACCTAAGAAACTGATAAAACTTTAACATATGATAATCTAAATCGCTACTAATACCGCTTAAATCTAAAATCTTAACTACTAACCACTTATCTTCTTCCTTAAACGCTTGTCCTTTAACGGGTAATATCCCGGGATTGTTTTCAATCATTTGAAGATGAAGGCCCTGGTTTTGGGGAAGCAGGGTCAGTACGACCAAGCACCACCTGTGGAGGACGTTTCACATTTTTAATCGCTACTTTTGTCTCCTTCTTATCTATTTGCATTAAAGCTACGTTACGCTCTACTCTTCCTGTCACTTTAGCTTTCCTAAACCTTGGTTTATCCTTACTTTTCCTAGTTTTGATATCCTTTGCAAACACAGTATCGCCTGGTTTTAACTCTACAGTCTCTCCTACTCTCTTTCCTCTTGTCTTTTGCTTTTTATCTAATATTTTATCCGAAAAGTACTGATACAGGTATTTTTGCGTTTAGCGTGGTCATTCAACAATTGTTGCATGTAACCCTTTTCAAATTCACTGTCAAACAATTTATTATAATCTGTGTGCCCAAATACTATCTCAAAAGGAGTCAATTCCATTGTTGAGTGGATCGTGTTATTATAAGTCATTATAGAGTATGTCTTTACTGAAGCAGCGTCTGTACATTTTTGATTGTATTTTGCCAAACAATAGATTTCTATTATTGTTGTATGAAACGTTCAACAATACTAGTTGCATTTGGGTTATTAGTGGTACAAATGTGTAACTGAATTTTGTACATGTCGGCAAACTCTTTCATCAATTCGTTTTTAAATTCAGAACTAGGATCAGAACTAATTTTATTATTTACACCGCACATCGAAAAATATTTAAACAATGCACGAACAACTTCCGGTGTTGATTTGTTTTCTATCTCTATGGCCTGTCCTAATTTACTAAACGCGTCTACTATTCTCAAATAAATCTTATTTTCAATCGAAAAAAGATCAACAAATATTTCCTGAAATGGTGCTGATTGTGTTTGAGTTTGTTCTATTGTTGGTTTTAACGGTTTTATGTCATACTTCATCTTTTGATCACACGAGTTAATTAAAGCTGATGTCATTTCCTGCATATTGTGCCAGAAGTAATTCCATTTTATCCTAACCATTGTTTCCTTTGTTCCCCGGTGACACGTTTTCCCTTCATGATGTTGCTTTACTATCGCTTTCTGTTCATTTTTGTCTTCTATATATACTACTCTCTCGGTGCCTTTATAAAAATCTACCATACCTGCTTTGAAAAATTTTATAATTATACTGTTAAAGTCTTTCCTGTGTTGCTTGTTTTCAAAATAGATAAAGTATTTAGTTTTAGGTGTGATGTATTCTTTTAAAAATTGTCTTATTAATTCCTAGTCATTTATAGGCATAAAAACTTCAAGAACTTTTTGCTTTTCTCTAGATATTTTTCTTACGCTTGTTTCCTTCCTAGACCAAGTATAGATAAGGATCTGGTTTGTCTTTGTGTCAACGGCCTCATTCAGGATAGGAATCCCTTTAGATTCAAGATCTGCAGCTAAATGAACTGTTCCTTCTGAGCTAATTGATAAAGGTGGTAATGGGTAGTCCTGCTCTCGTTCAAAAATATTACGAATTGTCTCTGTGTCGGAGTTATCAGATAAAACTATTGTTTCTATGGGTTTGTCATCAGTGTCGTTAGCTAAATCAGTAATTTTGTCAGTTATGTGCTGAAGGTATTTTTGAAGTCGCTGTTCCTTTTCGTCTACATTAACTACCATTTATCCGTCCGATGAATCACTATCAATAGCGTTTACCTTGATGTGCGATAAGGCATCAGCGTTTGTGTTCTGTTTTCCCTTTTTGTACTTAGTTTCATAATCAAATTCCTGAAGTCACAATCGTCAACGTGTTAATTTGCTATTTGCTTCTTTTAAGGAATCTAACCAAGCCAGAGGGCGATGGTCAGTGTAAATGATGAACTTATTACCATATAGATATGGTCTAAAATGTTTTACGGCCCATATCACTGCTAGGAGCTCGCGCCCTATAATGCTCCAGCGCATCTCAGTTTCACTGAGAGTCCTACTCGCATAATCTATAGGTCGGTCTATAACTACAGTACCCTGTGATAGTACGGCACCAACAGCGACAGCTGAGGCGTCCGTTGTAAGAATGTAGGGCTTTGATGGATCGGGATGCTGAAGTAGAGGCGCGTGCGTTAAAAGTTCTTTGCAATGATGAAAAGCGTCCATATATTTCTATATTAATATTTTATTTCCTTTCTTAAGACAATTCGTTAATGGTTTTGTAATTTTGGCAAAGTCTTTGATAAAACGCCTATAGTAACCAATTAATCCCAGAAAGCTCTTAATTTCGGTTACAGTTTTTGGTAGTGGGTAATTTAGAACTGCCTTTATCTTGTCATCATTAGGCTTAAGACCTTGGTCAGTGATACTAAGTACAGTACTTCCTTTCGTAAAAACTCGGATTTATCGAGCTGTACTTTTAAGTTGGCTTCCCTCAGTCTGTCAAAGATGGTTCTTAAGTCTGTAATGTGATCCTACATGCTAGTACTGTAAACAATTATATCGTCCATGTATACAAGGCAATGTAAACCTTGGAGGCCTCTAAGAACATTGTCCGCGTTTGAAGGTTGCGGGGGCGGTTTTAAGTCCAAAAGGCATCCTTAAAAATTCATAGTGTCCCGCTTCTATGCTAAAGGCTGTCTTTTGTCTATCAGTCTCGTTGATTTCAATTTGGTGGTAACCGTTAGCTAAATCTAAAGTCGTGAAATATTTACTTTTGCCCAATTTGTCAAATAAGTCCGTGATGTGAAGTGGTAAGGGATATTTGTCATCTGTCGTAATGTCATTGAGTCATCGGTAGTCAATAACCATTCTAAATTTTGTTTCACCTGAAGCGTCCATTTTCTTGGGTACAAGATGAACTGGTGCGTTCCACGGTGAATGTGATTTCTGGATAACATTGTTTTTTAATAATTTATCTACTTGAACTTTAATCTCTTGTGTTTGCACAGGAGGTTGTCTGTATGGCTTTACATAAATTGGATCTTCATTTTTGGTTCGAATAAAATGTTTTACCTGATTTGTGAAACTTAAAGGAATCTGATCACTATAAAAATAACCTTATATTCCTTGCATAATTCAGAAATGCATGTTTGTTTTTCTTGGTTCATGTGGTCAAGTCTGTCTCATTAAATTTTCCTTTAAAATGTCATCTACTTCCATGTCTTTGATTTCAACGTTGTTATAGCAGTTTATGTTTTTAATGTCCTTGTCAATTTCCTCTGCCTTAAACGGTGACGAAATTGTTAAAGGCATTTGTTTGTCTAATAAGTTTTGAATTATTGTATTTCATGAAGGCTTCCCCGGAATATAAGTCGGTGTGTAATTTTACTCCTTTTTCAGAGCGTGAAGCTAACTCTATTACGTGATTTGTTATACGTTTTACAATAAGTATAGTCGCTGTCTTGGTCCGAAGTTTGTGATGTTTTAAGTCAATAACTACTTCTAACTGTACCAATAAGTCGTTACCTATATGTCCGTCGTATTGAGAGTCCACGTCGTAAACATACAATTTGTGGAATTCACTGCAGTTGAAAGATGGCATTAATGGAATTTCAATGACTTTGTTATGTGTACTTGAAGCATGAGTACTGATGACAGTAAACGGTTCACACAGAACATAGTCAGCGAAAAACTCATATTCTTTTCATGGACTGATGAAAGATCGCGTACTGCCAGTATCAATCATAAATTTTGCATCGATCTCTGATAAATATATATACGGCAGTTTTAATTTAATATTACAGTTTAAATTTATCATTTCCGTTTCACTATAGTAGAGGCACGTATGTGAAAATTTTCAGTTTCAATTACATTTTCTTCAGTAGGTGACTGAATATTGTCTGTTGTGAATTCATTTTGTGAATTATAACAATCATCCGCATAATCATCTACAGTGAAATGATTATCTTGATCATCATAATTTTCCAAATCGTAATTTTCACCTAACTCAAGCTCATTTAATCGAAATCCCTGAGGTTGTTGTGCCTGTATTTGTGGCTTTTGAGGAAGAGCGGTCCTCATTGTGACATCGGTATTGAATTTTTGTTGCAATGGTTTATGACCAAATTGATTCTGATTTAACTGGGGTCTTTAACCAAACTGCGGCTTCAGATTAAAATTTTGTGGTTGCATGAACCTTTGCTGGCCAAACTGTGATGGCTGCATCAACTGTGGTCTATACCCAGTTGAAGTCAGCGGTGTGAATTTGTTTACAAAAGGTTGCCTATACTGACTGTTACTGTGAATGCCAAAGTTAAAGCGTAGGGGTGTATTGAAGGTGGGTCTAAAGCTGGTGGCTGCATGGGCACGTTCTGAGATGATGAACCTGTACCAAATTTCGTGCATGTTGTTGCAACTGCTGTTTGTAGAGGTCTAAGCATTTTATTACGGAGAGTACACTGCTCATAAAAGTTCATATCTTCTAGTACAAACTCCAAAGCCTTTTCCAAAGTGGAGGGCATTTTCATTCACACTGACCTAATAAGGTTTTCGGGCAAGTTGTATAAGAATACATTAAGTGCCAGGATGTTATATATGCTAACCTTACTATTCCGTATATCTACATCCAGCGATTAGTTCACTATTGATATAAGTACTGATCTAACAGACTGTACCCTGTTACAAAACTCTATATAGTTTTTCCCATGTTTCATTTTTAAAGTTTCCAACTCTATCGCGATACTTTCCTCACTTCTAGAATCACCAAAGTGTGGCACTAAAACAGATTTTAATTTTTCCCAAGAAGTAATGCCATTCTGCTCACTAGTCAATGCTACGGCTGCATCTGTCAATTTACTCGTGATTGTGTGTAATACATAAGTATTTTGCTCTGTATTTCTTTTAAATTTGTCAACCACATAATCACATTTCCTTAAAAATAGATTTAGGTTGTTGCCATTAAAAAGAGGTACTATATTCACTATTTCTTTTGGTATGGGGGTAAGAGTCGACATTTTCACAATTTATTAATTTATTATATATATAAACTATTTTTTAGGCCTAAAATCGTTAATAAACTAATCACAAAATTTTATGTGGATAAACTAGATTTTTATTTAATACTAAACTTATTTCTTTGGCTATTTATGAATTTTAATAAATAATACCAAATACTATAACAGGCATAAGTTTTGATTTGCACTGTTTACTTAATTCTACCTACTCTATAATAACAAATTCCTACAATAGGAAACCAGATAACGTTAGAACGAAAAAAGTTTGATTCCGAAAATAACAAGACACGAAAACATGAAAAAGGTAGGAAAGGATGGCGAAAATTCTACTCACCAGCCAGTCACCAACATGCTCGTTCAATCCCAGAGTGCTTCACTTATTTGTTTGTCCGAACAGATCCGACACGTTCGAAAATTCACGGAAACACGTGAAAAACTACGCGGAAATTCGGAAAATACGCCCCGCCTGCGCCATTGAAGTTTACGAGAACGTTAGAAGAGTTTTTGAAAACTAAACTTTTATTTTTGGATAAAAGAATTTAATTAAAATAATATTACAGTGAAACGTCTAAGACTAATTTCATTCTCGAGACGAATGATGAATTTGGTGTTACAATAATACAGCAGAGAGGCACATAACGCGTAGGTGGTCGCTGCTAAGCGGCCAGCCAGACATCTGAGAATGCAGCGTTTGCGTCTTTATGCGTTCAATGTAGTTATGCGTATCTCAGCTGGTTGCATAATTACCTTAGAACAGGACCGTAGCCAAGGTAACTGTGACATGTACCATTGCCTGCCGCGAAGTCATAGTAATTCAGTGCTTTGATCGCCAGGAATGAGGTGTTATTCATGGCAGATTCTGCCATGAACATCCAGGAACGATCATGGCTGCATAGATCTGAAGAAGCATAATGAACGATGATAATTAATAAATATTGCTGGACATTTCACACAGCAGCTCTATCTAGCCCCAAACTAACCAGAGCTGGTAAGTACTATGGGAACCAGGTAACTGATAGAATAGTTTTTTTGTGAATATATACTTATATAAAATAGAAAAACTTCCAGGTCTGGAAAAAATATCTGTACATTGTGCAAACATTTATTCCGCGGTGGGAATCAAAACCGCAACCTCCTGCGTCTCAGCCAGCTATTCATCCAATGCGCCACGGCGGTCGTCAAAATATTAAAAAAGTGGCACGCAGGAGTGCCGACAGAAGCAAAAACTTGAATTAAAACAGACTACACTACAGATACTTATATACAGAGGTGTCGGTAACGGTAACAGTGTCGCGAGTTCAACGGTTTTCCCCCATCTTAAATTACATACAGAGATGTCGGTAACGGTAACAGTGTCGCGAGTACAATGGTTTTTCTCCCATCTCAAATTACATACAGAGGTATCGGTAGCGGTAACAGAGTCGCGAGTTCAATGGTTTTTTCCCCATCTCAAATTACATACAGAGATGTCGGTAACGGTAACAGTGTCGCGAGTTCAATGGTTTCTTCCCCATCTCAAATTAAATACAGAGATGTCGGTAACGGTAATAGTGTAGCGAGTTCAATAAGTTTTTCCCCATCACAAATTACATACAGAGGTTTCGGTAACGGTAACAGTGTCGCGAGTTCAATGTTTTTTTCCCCATCTCAAATTACATACAGAGATGTTGGTAGCGGTAACAGTGTCGTGAGTTCAATGGTTTTTTCCCCATCTCAAATTACAAACAGAGGTGTCGGTAACGGTAATTGTGTCGCGAGTTCAATGGTTTTTTCACCATCTCAAATTACATACAGAGATGTCGGTAACGGTAACAGTGTCGCGAGTTCAATGGTATTTCTCCCATCTCAAATTACATACAGAGATGTCGGTAACGGTAACAGTGTCGCGAGTTCAATGGTTTTTCTCCCATCTCAAATTACATACAGAGATGTCGGTAAAGGTAACAGGTTCGCGAGTTCAATGGTTTTCCCCCCATCTCAAATTACATACAGAGGTGTCAGTAGCGGTAACAGTGTCGCGAGTTCAATGGTTTTTTCCCCATCTCAAATAACATACTGAGATGTCGGTAACGGTAATAGTGTCGCGAGTTCAATGAGTTTTTCCCCATCTCAAATTACATACAGAGGTTTCGGTAACGGTAACAGTGTCGCGAGTTCAATATTTTTTTCCTCATCTCAAATTACATACAGAGATGTTGGTAGCGGTAACAGTGTCGTGAGTTCAATGGTTTTTTCCCCATCTCAAATTACAAACAGAGGTGTCGGTAACGGTAATTGTGTCGCGAGTTCAATGGTTTTTTCACCATATCAAATTACAAACAGAGGTGTCGGTAACAGTAATTGTGTCGCGAGTTCAATGGTTTTTTCACCATCTCAAATTACATACAGACATGTCGGTAACGGTAACAGAGTCGCGAGTTCAATGGTTTTTCTCCCATCTCAAATTACATACAGAGATGTCGGTAACGGTAACAGGTTCGCGAGTTCAATGGTTTTCCCCCCATCTCAAATTACATACAGAGGTGTCAGTAGCGGTAACAGTGTCGCGAGTTCAATGGTTTTTTCCCCATCTCAAATAACATACTGAGATGTCGGTAACGGTAATAGTGTCGCGAGTTCAATTCAAATTCAAATTCATTTTATTTCAGATAGTTACAATCCATATTACAATATATAAAAAAAAAACAAATAATCACATAAACACATCAATAAAATAAAATATTTAAAAACTAAACTTAGAACTAATTAAAAACATACGGCGCCGGCGGTTTAAATCGCCCTCCGCACAAAACATTTCCAGATCGGAGAGGTGAACCTGTCCGATATAGTTCTCAGGATGCTGTTTTGACTGTCCCGCACTCTGCGAATCAGGGATGCAGTTTTCTTACGTAGTATGGCTTCGAAAGCATCCGTCTGGTATTCTGCAAACATCCCTGACGCACTGCAGAAGCGAGGCAGCCCTAACATCATCCTGAAAATATTATTATATTGGACACGGAGCCGGTCCAAAGGCTTTTTGGAGTTTTTCCCCATCTCAAATTACATACAGAGGTTTCGGTAACGGTAACAGTGTCGCGAGTTCAATATTTTTTTCCTCATCTCAAATTACATACAGAGATGTTGGTAGCGGTAACAGTGTCGTGAGTTCAATGGTTTTTTCCCCATCTCAAATTACAAACAGAGGTGTCGGTAACGGTAATTGTGTCGCGAGTTCAATGGTTTTTTCACCATATCAAATTACAAACAGAGGTGTCGGTAACAGTAATTGTGTCGCGAGTTCAATGGTTTTTTCACCATCTCAAATTACATACAGACATGTCGGTAACGGTAACAGAGTCGCGAGTTCAATGGTTTTTCTCCCATCTCAAATTACATACAGAGATGTCGGTAACGGTAACAGGTTCGCGAGTTCAATGGTTTTCCCCCCATCTCAAATTACAAACAGAGGTGTCGGTAACGGTAATTGTGTCGCGAGTTCAATGGTTTTTTCACCATATCAAATTACAAACAGAGGTGTCGGTAACAGTAATTGTGTCGCGAGTTCAATGGTTTTTTCACCATCTCAAATTACATACAGACATGTCGGTAACGGTAACAGAGTCGCGAGTTCAATGGTTTTTCTCCCATCTCAAATTACATACAGAGATGTCGGTAACGGTAACAGGTTCGCGAGTTCACTGGTTTTCCCCCCATCTCAAATTACATACAGAGGTGTCAGTAGCGGTAACAGTGTCGCGAGTTCAATGGTTTTTTCCCCATCTCAAATAACATACTGAGATGTCGGTAACGGTAATAGTGTCGCGAGTTCAATTCAAATTCAAATTCATTTTATTTCAGATAGTTACAATCCATATTACAATATATAAAAAAAAACAAATAATCACATAAACACATCAATAAAATAAAATATTTAAAAACTAAACTTAGAACTAATTAAAAACATACGGCGCCGGCGGTTTAAATCGCCCTCCGCACAAAACATTTCCAGATCGGAGAGGTGAACCTGTCCGATATAGTTCTCAGGATGCTGTTTTGACTGTCCCGCACTCTGCGAATCAGGGATGCAGTTTTCTTACGTAGTATGGCTTCGAAAGCATCCGTCTGGTATTCTGCAAACATCCCTGACGCACTGCAGAAGCGAGGCAGCCCTAACATCATCCTGAAAATATTATTATATTGGACACGGAGCCGGTCCAAAGGCTTTTTGGAGTTTTTCCCCATCTCAAATTACATACAGAGGTTTCGGTAACGGTAACAGTATCGCGAGTTCAATGTTTTTTTCCTCATCTCAAATTACATACAGAGATGTTGGTAGCGGTAACAGTGTCGTGAGTTCAATGGTTTTTTCCCCATCTCAAATTACAAACAGAGGTGTCGGTAACGGTAATTGTGTCGCGAGTTCAATGGTTTTTTCACCATCTCAAATTACATACAGAGGTGTCGGTAGCGGTAACAGTGTTACGGGTTCAATAGTTTTTTTTCCCATCTCAAAAAACTTCCAAAGCGCGAAAGTTTTCACATTAATAAAAAAATATATAAAAAGATTCAAAAACACCTCATACGAGAAATTTTTGTTGAAAGATTGATGGGTATTTAGATGAACATTAATAGAGTACCTAGGTACCTAACCTGCCTAGTTACTTATTTTTTATGGTGATGGACAGACAGAGAGCTCAGGTCCATTGTATGATACGAACCCTTGATAGCTTTTACTTTAATGCAACTAAACTGAACACATATTTAGGGTTCCCTCCAAATCATGCAAAAATTAAGCATTACTACTGGCAAAACTATAAGGTAGGTACAGCTGTATCTTAGTTAAGAGTCAGGCAGGGCATTTAATTCAATAGTACTCGTATATGCTTTAGGCAACTTGGAATTATTTTCATTTTTAAGATTAGCATTTAGCAGGTTGTGAAGTACCGAAATGGCATGGCCGAGTATCGATTCCAGATTCACTACATAGTACATAGTTACTACTACTATTTTTAAGATTAGCATTTAGCAGGTTGTGAAGTACCGAAATGGCATGGCCGAGTATCGATTCCAGATTCACTACATAGTACATAGTTACTACTACTATTTTTAAGATTAGCATTTAGCAGGTTGTGAAGTACCGAAATGGCATGGCCGAGTATCGATTCCAGATTCACTACATAGTACATAGTTACTACTACTATTTTTAAGATTAGCATTTAGCAGGTTGTGAAGTACCGAAATGGCATGGCCGAGTATCGATTCCAGATTCACTACATAGTACATAGTTACTACTACTATTTTTAAGATTAGCATTTAGCAGGTTGTGAAGTACCGAAATGGCATGGCCGAGTATCGATTCCAGATTCACTACATAGTACATAGTTACTACTACTATTTTTAAGATTAGCATTTAGCAGGTTGTAAAGTACCGAAATGGCATGGCCGAGTATCGATTCCAGATTCACTACATAGTACATAGTTACTACTACTATTTTTAAGATTAGCATTTAGCAGGTTGTGAAGTACCGAAATGGCATGGCCGAGTATCGATTCCAGATTCACTACATAGTACATAGTTACTACTACTATTTTTAAGATTAGCATTTAGCAGGTTGTTAAGTACCGAAATGGCATGGCCGAGTATCGATTCCAGATTCACTACATAGTACATAGTTACTACTACTATTTTTAAGATTAGCATTTAGCAGGTTGTAAAGTACCGAAATGGCATGGCCGAGTATCGATTCCAGATTCACTACATAGTAAATAGTTACTACTACTATTTTTTACGATTATAGAGGCCTGTGTGTTAGAAAATTCGACTATGGACTAAAAAATGTGTCACAAAGAACCAACCTTTAGTACTCATACGTTCAAAGGTTCCGACCAAACAGCCAAGTTGCACGTGTTCTTCCTCAGTGCCCGTGATGAAATTAAGTAAGTTCGTCCAATAGTCAATATCTCCGCAGGATGTATTCGTGCCGTAACCGCCAGGGTCTGTGTGAACACAAACTACACGGCATGCACAGTCCTTATTCAATGCAGTTAAGTGGAAGATGCTTTCGAAAAGGGGGCCAGCTGGATCCAGGCCTGTTATCCTTAAACAATGGTTAAATAGATTGATATCGCACTAGAAAGCGCAGGACAGGACGCTCCCCCCCCCCCCCCCCTCCCTAGATGGAAACGCGACCTGATAAAGGTTCGTGGGAGCCGTTGGGTGCAGGCCGCGCAAGATCGATCGCTCTGGAATTCTATGGGGAGGCCTATGTGCAGCAGTGGACGTTCTCTGGCTGATATGATGGTGATGAGATAGATATAGGGCAGGACGGCCCCCCACTAGATGGAAAGAAGACCTGATAAAGGTTGGTGGGAGCCGTTGGGTGCAGGCCGCGCAAGATCGATCGCTCTGGAACTCTATGGGGGAGGCCTATGTGCAGCAGTGGACGTTCTCTGGCTGATATGATGGTGATGAGATAGATATAGGGCAGGACGGCCCCCCACTAGATGGAAAGAAGATCTGATAAAGGTTGGTGGGAGCCGTTGGGTGCAGGCCGCGTAAGTTCGATCGCTCTGGAACTCTATGGGGGAGGCCTATGTGCAGCAGTGGACGTTCTCTGGCTGATATGATGGTGATGAGATAGATATAGGGCAGGACGGCCCCCCACTAGATGGAAAGAAGACCTGATAAAGGTTGGTGGGAGCCGTTGGGTGCAGGCCGCGCAAGATCGATCGCTCTGGAACTCTATTGGGAGGCCTATGTGCAGCAGTGGACGTTCTCTGGCTGATATGATGGTGATGAGATAGATATAGGGCAGGACGGCCCCCCACTAGATGGAAAGAAGACCTGATAAAGGTTGGTGGGAGCCGTTGGGTGCAGGCCGCGTAAGATCGATCGCTCTGGAACTCTATGGGGGAGGCCTATGTGCAGCAGTGGACGTTCTCTCGCTGATATGATGGTGATGAGATAGATATAGGGCAGGACGGCCCCCCACTATATGGAAAGAAGACCTGATAAAGGTTGGTGGGAGCCGTTGGGTGCAGGCCGCGCAAGATCGATCGCTCTGGAACTCTAGGGGGGAGACCTATGTGCAGCAGTGGACGTTCTCTCGCTGATATGATGGTGATGAGATAGATATAGGGCAGGACGGCCCCCCACTAGATGGAAAGAAGACCTGATAAAGGTTGGTGGGAGCCGTTGGGTGCAGGCCGCGCAAGATCGATCGCTCTGGAACTCTATGGGGGAGACCTATGTGCAGCAGTGGACGTTCTCTGGCTGATATGATGGTGATGAGATAGATATAGGGCAGGACGGCCCCCCACTAGATGGAAAGAAGACCTGATAAAGGTTGGTGGGAGCCGTTGGGTGCAGGCCGCGCAAGATCGATCGCTCTGTAACTCTATGGGGAGGCCTATGTGCAGTAGTGGACGTTCTCTCGCTGATATGATGGTGATGAGATAGATATAGGGCAGGACGGCCCCCCACTATATGGAAAGAAGACCTGATAAAGGTTGGTGGGAGTCGTTGGGTGCAGGCCGCGCAAGATCGATCGCTTTGGAACTCTATGGGGGAGACCTATGTGCAGCAGTGGACGTTCTCTCGCTGATATGATGGTGATGAGATAGATATAGGGCAGGACGGCCCCCCACTAGATGGAAAGAAGACCTGATAAAGGTTGGTGGGAGCCGTTGGGTGCAGGCCGCGCAAGATCGATCGCTCTGGAACTCTATGGGGAGGCCTATGTGCAGTAGTGGACGTTCTCTCGCTGATATGATGGTGATGAGATAGATATAGGGCAGGACGGCCCCCCACTATATGGAAAGAAGACCTGATAAAGGTTGGTGGGAGTCGTTGGGTGCAGGCCGCGCAAGATCGATCGCTCTGGAACTCTATGGGGGAGACCTATGTGCAGCAGTGGACGTTCTCTGGCTGATATGATGGTGATGAGATAGATATAGGGCAGGACGGCCCCACACTAGATGGAAAAAAGACCTGATAAAGGTTGGTGGGAGCCGTTGGGTGCAGGCCGCGCAAGATCGATCGCTCTGGAACTCTATGGGGAGGCCTATGTGCAGTAGTGGACGTTCTCTCGCTGATATGATGGTGATGAGATAGATATAGGGCAGGACGGCCCCCCACTATATGGAAAGAAGACCTGATAAAGGTTGGTGGGAGTCGTTGGGTGCAGGCCGCGCAAGATCGATCGCTCTGGAACTCTATGGGGGAGACCTATGTGCAGCAGTGGACGTTCTCTCGCTGATATGATGGTGATGAGATAGATATAGGGAAGGACGGCCCCCCACTAGATGGAAAGAAGACCTGATAAAGGTTGGTGGGAGCCGTTGGGTGCATGCCACGCAAGATCGATCGCTCTGGAACTCTATGGGGGAGACCTATGTGCAGCAGTGGACGTTCTCTGGCTGATATGATGGTGATGAGATGGATATAGGGCAGGACGGCCCCCCACTAGATGGAAAGAAGACCTGATAAAGGTTGGTGGGAGCCGTTGGGTGCACGCCGCGCAAGATCGATCGCTCTGGAACTCTATGGGGAGGCCTATGTGCAGCAGTGGACGTTCTCTCGCTGATATGATGGTAATGACTCATACTCATACTCATTTATTCAAACCGTAAGGACACAACGGAACACTTGGTTACGTCAATAATAGTACTTACTTAAGTACATGTCTTTATCTAAGTAGAGGTGCCATAAACAGACAAGCATTTCATATATACCTATTTACATTTAAGCTTAAAAATACTGACTATTAACTATGTAGGTACATAAGATTATAGCTGCTGTAGAGGGGCATTGTCAAAGAATTGATTATAATAGGTATCTTTTTTGAGTTCTAAACGGCTGCGTATGTCAGTAAGTAACAATAATTTTATTAAAAACATTAAATTGCATTAGACATTGAATAATATATAAGGAATTCCAAGATATGCAATAAAAAATGACAAATCGTGGCTGCTGTAAAAGGGCATTGTCATCTTACCTAAATAAATCATAACAAAAAATGTATATATATACCTAATCCTAATATCACAGAAATAATTTATAAAAAAATAATAATAATACATACGTACTATCAAGTAATTTCCTGTGAAATGGAGTCATCCTTGAGAGCTTCTATCATACTTCTATAGTACTTAGCTGTTCCTAATTAATACTCATTTTAATTTTATTTTGTATATGGCATAGTCCATTTAACGCAAATCTTTATCTAATTTATTAAATAGTTTGACTCCATTACAAAGAAAACTCTTTGAAAGTTTAGCTAACCTAATAGTTGGGTGTCGAATGCTGCCACCATGCCTTGTTTGGTAGGAATGGGTAGAATTCAGAGTTGGAAAATCTTGTATATTTTTTTTAATATACAAGAGGCACTGGTAAACATACGCACTAGTCAGCGTCATTATATGATGAGATAGATATAGTACAGGACGGCTGTTTGAACATAATTATAGAGATTTATTATTGCCCGACTACATAAGAGAGTAGGTATGTGTGTTTATAAATAATAAATAAATATTGCTGGACATTTCACACAGCGCTATCTAGCCCCAAACTAAGCAGAGCTTGTACTATGGGAACCAGATAACTGATAGAATACCTACTTATATACATTTATTTTTATAAAACGTGTACATCAGGATTGAGGGGCCACAAATAGCTTTTTAAAGGTAAATCACATAAACATTAGTAGTTGAAATAATATGTAAGCCCCATCCTGTAATTTATAGCATTTTTTTACTGCTTAGTAATCTGTGGATGTACGGTCTGAATCGTAAACTACGCTGTGCTCTATCATTTCGTCGAGCGACATTTTATAGAGATTTATATAAAAAACATGAATTTTGAATAGATTGTTATAATTAGTTTAAATTGCAAAGCTCTGTTTACCTACTTGTTACTTACAACACAAACAGTCACAGTTAACCGTGCCTCCTTTGTCCTGATAAAGGATTGAGTACAACTCAAAACGTACCTAATACAGGTTTAAGATATGTATATTTCTCAAAACATTATATTCACTTACAAGTATCTTAAAAATATTTTGTTCGGCTATTCGTTTAATTATCAATGTTAAAAGCACACAGATCTACACTGATTAGATAACGCAAGTGCGTCAATTTGTATAAAAAACAAGCGTGCGTTGAACACGCACGCTTGTTTTTGTCACGCCGGCCCCCATACCCCCATACCCTTCAAACCGAAACACAGCAATGCTGCTTGGCGGCAGAAATAGGTGTGGTGTTAGCACTTCACTTCCCCAGGCTCCGTTTCACAAGGAGTTCCACTAGGTACTCTTAAACTCGACATATGTAGTTTACTCTAGATAATTGATTGCTTTATGAGATCACTCAACATACTTAGCCAATTTTTTCCCAAAACTTTTGAGGTACATGCCAGTTTGTCCAGCTACGTGAGCTCCTGCTGAATGACCCACCATGTGTGTTTTGTTCAAGTCTAAACCATATGTTGTCATGTTTAGTAATGCTTTTGCGTACTCCTTCGAAACCTGAAATGATAGGTTAAGTATATAAAACTCTACTTATTGGAATAACAACACAACACAACGTACACTCATTTTATAACAAATTGCTAGTGCTCCTTTAATTACAGGTAATCTCTTCTTCTTCTTTCTCCTGCAATCTTCATACTTTTATTTGGGGATGGGCCTTATTGTACTTCTGCGCCAGGATATTCGATCCTGTCTTGTCGTTGGTGAGATGTTGAGGGTTTTTATGTCCCTTTCAACATTGGTCCACCAGGTAGCGCTAGCTCTTTCTCTACCCCGGGGCTTTGTTGGCGTGTTAAGGACGGCTTTGACGGAGTAACTATCATCCCTGCGCATTATATAGCCATACAATCTGAGTCTGCTTTCCTTGAGCTTTTACGTAATGACGCCACTTTAAAGAGTCTCTGGCGTACTCATTGCGGATTTTAATCTAGGCGCGTCTAACCGTATGCTATTTATAAGAACCTATTTGTGAACACAACTAAACTTTTTGTTTAAAACATACTGTAGGACATACTTTAGATATGTCTGCGACCATCTTTAGAGATTATAATACAAATAAGTTTTTCAAATAAAAATATAACCGTCTTCAGATAATCATCCAAATCTGTTAACGTGGTAAATAATTATTCGCAACTAGTCGTGCAGATGCTTCATTTTCAAATTGAACAGTTTTATTATTTTTTATGGATGCCATCATTAGATCTTGATCAAATTTATAGGGATTACTTCTAAAAAGGGAAAGCAACGGACGGGACGTTAGAAAATAACTATCCTTGATCATACATAAAAATAACTATTCCGATGAATTGAGAACGATTTTTTGGAGTCGTTTAGATATCGCTATGAACCGTTTCAGATATCCCGTGGGAGCTAGGTCTCCTGTTATTCGTTATTTTCTAAGTTCCTTTGCATCTTCGCACCTACACTTCCTAATCATTAAGTTTATAAAACACCAAAACTAATGCAACAAACATTTTAAAATTAGACGCTTTCATTTAAGACTAAGTACGGAACAAAAAAATACATAATGAAATACAAACCGCTGGAATTCGCAATGCTACGGCCACATACTCCGCTTCTGTAAACATCCCTCCAGACACAATACTACCGCTTGCTTCCTGCATCCAGTCCATCAGAAACACATTGTAGCACGCTATTGGGCTGTGGTTCTTAAGATACAACATGGCGTCAATAGAGGTATTCGTCGCGGTACCATTAGTTTTCCCGCGGAATCCAAATGCGTAAAACAAGTTGGTACAGCTACTGTTGTAGCAGTCAGTAAAGTTGATAAGGTTAGGTGCTTCGTTTGTCGTAGCTACATGGTACTCAGTTCTAGATCTAGATAGAACAACAAATATTTGAGCAAGAACACATGAAGGTTACACAAAAATAATTTATTGACTAAAATTGACTGTACACTCGGCTAAAGTTCCAGTATAAGCTGACCTCTCATTATACGGTAAACAAACACATTGCGATATCAGCTTATACTGGAAATATGAAGTCGTAATAAAAACGTATATAACACAAATTACAAAACAAGAAAGCCAATAAATAGGTTTCCTAAATTTACAACTCTGGACAAGTGTGAGTGATCACACGGCATAGCGGATCCCTGGGCAACGATGCTGCAGATGAATTAGCTAGAATAGGATCGGAAACCACAGCTATAGGCCCACCTCCAATCCTCCTTCTACCGTTTACTCAGCTAAGTCAGCTACGAACATGGATACGGCATTTTAAAATATCAGGCGTTTACAGTATTTATTTTTGGAAATGGTTAAGTATTTCTTCAAAACTATAAGGAATTTTGTACATGTAAGTTGAGCTGAATTCTGAAGGTATCAATTAGTATCAAATCTTAATGTAGTCACGGTAATGGTGTGTTGTACTTTCCGAGTGTCATCTCATCTCGGTGGACTCTGGCGGTGCCTGATTTCTTTCTAATCTAGTGAGGTACCAAATGGTGGAATACAGGTACCAATGGGTATTAAGTACCCATTTGGTACCACTATTTATTCATATCACCATATTACATTCATTTTCCACTACTAGGTATAGGCCTCGAGGGTAGTTTTTAGTCTTTTAGCGATCACAAAGAGACAAACAACCTTACTTTCGCATTTATCATATCGATGCGGTAAGTATGATCAATTGATAATACAAGCTCACGCCCACGGCTACGCAAGCGTGGTTTGTCAATTAAAACTGTGTTCCCCTGCGTAGTTGGTAAAAATATCCTACCTATATGTACATATATCTCAATCCTGATCATGTATCTACATAATACTCGTACTTAGACCATATTTCATTGAAATTGGCCCAGCTGTTTAGTCGTGAAAACGCCAGACAGAGAGACAGTTACTTTTAGACATAGACATAGACAGACATTTATTTGCCATAGCACACACAAATTCACACAATGCAATCGAAAGGTATAACATCAAAGAGTACAAGTCACAAGTACCTAAGAGAAACAGAATACTACATACAACAAACATAGGAACAATAGAATGAAATTATAAATATTCAATGTAGTCAGGGAAAAATTAATAAGAGGCAAGTAGGTGTGTATGTGCTACTGCAGCAAATGGGTTTCAGCTCAGCATTATGCCTCGCCACCGATCGACAGCTCGGCGCTGTTATTCTGCAGAAACCTTTTTTAGGCAAGTGATTAGAACTCGTAAGAACGAATGTGTTTGCTTGCATACTCGTACAATTATGATAGGCTTAATTAGATACGCTTTTTAAGTTATAATATTAGTATAGACGATGCCTGAAATCTTCGATAAATAAAATACTCACGTATTAAAACACCATAAATTTGCAGCGACAGTCAACTGTAGGAATCCTAGAAAAAATAATATTCTGTTCTTAAAAACCCAAACTTAAATAAATATATGTATATATATATATATATAAATAATGCTAGACATTTCACGTTGCACCACATAGCCACAAAATAAGCAAAGCTTGTACTATGGGAACCAAATAGCTGATATCATTACTTAAATACTCTTTTTTTGTAAATGCATACTTATACTTACCAACATACTAACAGAAAAACCTAAATTAGTATTATATAGTTGGTTTTGGCGCGTGGCACGTGTGCGGCGACGCAAGGTTCATCATAAAACCCAATTCGAAGTGACAGTATCATACGAGTACGTACATCGTACATCCAACTAAACTACTCAAAACAAAATAGGGCCCACTCAATAAAATATGATTTAAATTAAAATAAAAAAAAATACGTACAATTTATTTCAAGTTTAATTTTAGAAATAGGTTAACACATTCAGAATCATAAAAAAACATTACAATGCCTTATTTTGCCAAAAATATCGTCAAGAGATGCACGTTTTACACATTAACTTAAAATTACACGGTTTTCCAAAACAACACGTTGAAGACACGAGCACATTTTTTTTTAAACATGTTCTTAGGGTTGCTTCAATGCCTTATGTTTAGTAACGCGTAGGTCCTCCCCTATTGCGCACACACTCTCTGAGTCGGTTTGGAACAGTCTCTATAAGGTGGATGACGTTTTCATCTGGAATTTGCTCCCAACACACTTTTAAAGCAGTTATCAACTCCTGTCGGCTATGAATTTCAGTGTGGTTGTCTTTAAGGCTTCTTTTCAACTGGTCCCAGATATGCTCGATCGGATTCAGGTCCGGACTCATGGCAGGCCAGGGTAGAACTGCGATACCAGCTTCGGAGATTGCACTTTGGGTCACTCTGGCAGTATGAGGGCGAGCGTTGTCTTGCATCAGAATAAAGTTAGGGCCTACTCGCTGTGAATATGGGATCACATGAGGTCGGATGACATGCTGAACATAGCTGGCGGCCGTTACATTGCCCTCATCCAAAATCACTAGCTCGGTTTTGCCCATTATGCTAATCCCACCCCATTCCATAATACTGGGTCCACCAAAGCGGTCAGTTTCACGAATACATGGTTCTGTAAAACGTTCTCCAGGTCGTCGCCAAACTCGTACGCGTCTGTCATCATTAAAAAACTTTACTTTAGATTCATCTGTAAAAAGCACTGTCCTCCAATTATTCATGGTCCATTCGAGGTGATCACGTGCAAACCTTAATCGCGCTGCACGGTGGGCTCTGGTCAATTTGAGCCGAACAAGTGGCATTCTGGAGCGTTGTTGGTCTTCATGAAGTCTGTTGCGAACAGTTGGTCACTCACTCGCGTTCCAGTGGCGTCACGTAAACGGTTTCCCAATATGCGTGCAGTTACAGTTCGCTCACGACGTGCAGAGAGTCGGATATATCGGTCTTCTTGGGAGGTTGTCGCTCGGGTTCTATCTGAACCGCGCCTCCTACTCACACTACCTGCCTCTTGAAAACGTTCCCACACATTTCAAATAGCTCGTCTTGACATACCTAAGCTTGAAGCTACCGATCTTTGCGAATTTCCCTGCTGAAGCAAAACAATAGGTCTAGTCGCGGATTCCGTGTCCATGTGATGTCGAGAACCAGGCATTGTTTATGCAACCAGTAATGTAATCGATAATTAAAGGTAAGGTTACGATAACTTCTTCGTTAGACACAACAAACCCCACTGAGCAACAATGTAATGGCACTCACAGATTCTGCGGTATATCGTAAGATTTTGTTTTTGTCTACCTACTTAAGAACTACCCTAAACTTGGCGTTTAAGTGTTAATTTATGATCAATAAATATGCCTACTTAACATTTCTATACATCAGTATGCCAACAACTCGCAAAAAAAAATGTGTCGGGCAAAATATCGAAATATTTCAAGTGGGCTCTATTTTGTTTTGAGTAGTTTATAACACATATCATCCTGCGCAGTCGGGTGAAAAGTAGCCTATGCCCCAATCCCGGCCACAGTCTATTTATATACCAAGTTTTATTGAAATCGGTCCAACCGTGAAACCGTAACAAACAGACAGAGACAGAGTCACTTTCGAATATATATCGCGCCCCGCCGGACTCCACGCGACGCGGAGTGAGCGGCATGCTCGCGCGCGAGCGTTTTGTTGATTTTTAATGATCTTATCTTATCTATGCATCCAAATGTAAATGGCAAATATTATCAAAAAAATCGAAATAAAAAAATGAATTGAACTTGATTTCGTAAAAAAAGTTGAAACAAGTGTTTCTTACCAAAAGCCAATATGAATTTTCAGATTTCTAACTTGAGAAATTACGGACTGCCTATAGAAACTTTCAACCTCTATTTCACCCCTTTCAAGATTATTTGTGAGATAAAAGATGCCTTATATTATAAGTTAATATGAGCTTTCTAATCATAGAATATAAAGTATATGCACATTATTGCAATATTAGCAAGCACTTACCTAACAACACAATTAAAACACATAATGTTTTCAGTAACATCTTGTCTTCTACAAGCTGCTATGTTATGTTTTAATTTATTTTATACTAGCAAGTATTTACCTTACCTTTTTAATTAAAACATTTGAGCCAACTAAATAAATACTAGCGTATTATGTACTTACTTTTCAAGCCAGATAAAGAAAACATCAGTCTGTATTTTCACCTGCCTGGGTGTTTACCTATAAAAGTAGCATGTATAAAACAAAGGCTACTTTTTATCCAAGTCTTATTTTATCCACTAATAGGTATATCGAATTTTATTGAAAGGTTCAGCCTAGCCGTGATGGCGTGAAAGCGCAACAAACAAACGTAACTCACTTTCGTATTTATAAAGCATATATAGGAAACCGTTAACATGTGTGGGGTCCATTAAATACAGTGATATTGACTACTGAACCCTTCACTGTACGTGGTCCAACGCGGAGCTCTACTGAACCCTTCACTGTGCGTGGTCCGACTCGTAGCTCTACTAAAACCTTCACTGTGCGTGGTCCGACTCGTAGCTCTACTGAACCCTTCACTGTGAGTGGTCCGACTCGTAGCTCTACTGAACCCTTCACTGTGCGTGGTCCGACTCGTAGCTCTACTGAACCCTTCACTGTGAGTGGTCCGACTCGTAGCTCTACTTAACCCTTCACTGTGCGTGGTCCGACTCGTAGCTCTACTGAACCCTTCACTCTGAGTGGTCCGACTCGTAGCTCTACTGAACCCTTCACTGTGCGTGGTCCGACTCGTAGCTCTTCTAAACCCTTCACTGTGCGTGGTCCGACTCGTAGCTCTACTGAACCCTTCACTGTGAGTGGTCCGACTCGTAGCTCTACTGAACCCTTCACTGTGCGTAATCCAACGCGGAGCTCTACTGAACCATTTGATGTGCATGCTCTGACGCGGAGCTCTACCGAACCCTTTACTGTGCGTGATCCGATGCGGAATTCTAATGCACGTGCGTCATTTTCAGCTTTCATACCCGGATGACATATTAAAGTAAATTATTTTTAGGATTAATAAACATATCTGCATGAGTAATAATACTGTGTCGCAGAGTCGTAGATACCAACGCCCTCCGAACACAATAAGGTGCATTTGAGTTCCAGTGTAAAGTAAAGCGCAGCTTTAGGTATACAAGTGACAATATAAACTAAAGTAAACAATGAGAAAGAAGTTTGTGGACGCGAAGTATTGAACTTGTGAAGTGATGAAGGAATGAAGAATGATGGTTTAAACGAAAAATTAATAATATTATTAGAAGTATAGCACAAATGAATTTAATTAAAAGAAATATACAATAAAAGCACGATAAACAAAATACAAAGCAAAGCAAAATACGCGAGCGCGCGGTAGACAGAGCGGCCGCCAGTCAAGTCTGTGGGTAAAACCAAATGCGCGAACGCGGGTAGGTCGGTCGGTCCGAAACCTGCATTGTACCTACGTGTTGTCCAAACGCAAACATTTAATAGTAAAATAAAAATAGAACCATCATCCTACAATACACATTTCAGATCGGTGGCGCGCGTCGGAATAGGTACGCCACAAGTTAAAGTAGTCGTACCTCATATCTTATAAATGTGTGTAGGCGAGTGTGGATATGTGAAGTGTAGGTGAGAGGGGGTGAGGATGTGTGTATGCGTGAAGGCGCTAGCTGTTGCGATAGCTTGTTGTTAATAATATTGTTTATGAAGGAGCTAAGATAGTAGTAGTGCCGGCTTGCTGCTGCTGTACGTCGAGTTTCCATTTTGCAAATTTTATCTGATCTACGTTTGGATTTTTGATGATCAGGGTTATATTGCAGTTGAGAGTGTTTACGTAGTACATAATTTAGGATAAAAAGTTGACGGACAGTGGGGACCTGACAGAGTGAATAAAGGTGAATGGTTGGAAAAAATACACATTTTTTTATTAATACCTTTAGTACAGCCCGTTGAGCCCTTTCCACTCTGAGTAAAAAGGATTTAACTACACTACCCCAAGAAGTGATGCAGTAAGTAGTATGTTATTGGGCACTCTACCCCACAAACACTTGAGCGCCTCGCGGCGCTTTTGTGGGGTATCGTCCCCAATAACATCAAAATTATTTTTACTCGTACTTTGATCAGAAACTGCAGCTGGTTGATAAACACAATACGCAATCCGTTTTTATAACGAAAGCTTACTTTGCTCACTAACCACTAACCAGCTATCTTAAAATTCAGGTTTAAAACTGTGTTATTGCACAGAAACGTAAGTGACATAGCGCATCACTGTATGCAGTAAATACACACTCTGTTAGGTGAAACCAGATTGGTCATATACATTTTCTGATCCGATTGACACATGTCTTCCACAAAGTTAAAGATAGATTTTATTACACACTCTGTTTTCTATGACCAGATTGGTGCGAAGACATCGGGAAAGATCAGGTTAATTTCAATTCAGATCAGATTGACTCATATCGTTCCACAGAATTTGAGATACTGAGCACACTCATAATATCTGTGGCCAGATTGGCACGAAGATATCTGAACATCAAAAACCTTTACTAAAATTCCAGTCCGATTGACTCATGTCGTTCCATAGAAGGTAGAGTTAGATTAAGTACACACTCCGTTTTGTGGCCAGATTGGTACGAAGACAACAGAATAGACCAGTTTAATGACTTCACAAGATAGAGTTAGCATATTACCATAATACAGGATATACACACTCGATCTTTTTTAACCAGAATAACACAATGACATCTGCTGAACTTTAAAATACCGGCATAAATATTAAACTAAAATTTGCATCAGTTTGATTCGTGTCGTTCTACGGAAGTAAAAGATATTGGAGTCACGAGTACCTGCATGTACGAGTATATATTAAATCTTCTGTAACCAAATTCTTCTGTATTGGTTCGAAGACACCCAAATTTTAGTTTTATTTTATACATACAAAATACACTACTTGATTGAACACATACTGAATACAATCTGAATTTATAGTGTCATGATTAGTAGTGTTGGCTAAAGGCTAATGCTAGTTTCGGATTCGGCTTAATTAATGTTCGACACAGAGGGTTAGCGAGATCGTATATAATCCTCTTGATATCAGTCGTAGGTATTTATATATAGTACTGAGTATAATTACCCACATTCAACAAGGATTGTAATGGGTAGATTATTTCATGTGTCGATTTTGTTATAAAATTATTCGATTATCTATTAAGTAATTATTGTATTCAAAACAAATATTTTCCTTAAGTCTTCATTTAAAAATATAAAAAATGCAGACTTAAATATGGAAGTTTCGGCTTCGGACAAAACTTTATTCGGACACGGCACGGAGCAACACTATGTATAAATTCCAGATTTGCAAACGTAGGTACTGGGTAACATGATGTGATGACAAAGTAATTTTACAAGTGCACGATAAAGCTTGAAGCATACTAAAGTGAAGCGATTTCAAACGAAATTTTACAGAATATCGATCCTCTGTGTTTGTGTGATAATTATTAAAGAAAATAGGCACAAATTAATGAAACTAACTGAAATCAGTCAGTACCCGGCGTTTTTGATAAGTTGATCGATTTTCGACTGTTTTATAATAATTACAAAAAGCATAGTAACTAACTACGTACTAAGTATGTTTAAGATATAGATAAATTTAAGCATATACAAGCAACATCTTAATATCTATAGTTATGTACCTACTCTTAATACAATTTTTGTTAAGTCAGATTTAAGTTAGCAGTAATTAATCTACTATTTCAAATGTATTTGCTTAAGCCATATTACATCGAAGTCGATAGAAAGCTACTGCATCAGTGTGCTTCAGCCTTAATAAAACCTTACTTGTTCTTCTAACAAACAGTAAGTATGAATGCAAATATGTTTTGTTTGTCCTTCTGTTACCTCGCAACAGAGCTACAGATCGATATATTTTTTTACTCAGTGAAAGTTGAATATGTTTTTGTATCATTATCACTATATCATTATAATCATTTATTGCCAGAATATAATATATAGGTTATACAGAAAGATGTAGCATTTAATATAAAATAGTTTCACTATACTCTACCCCACTCAGGAGCGTGCAATAAGCTTGTAAAGCTTTCATATTTGTATTCTTATAAATATATTGTTAGTAACATTACACTATTTATGTCAAACATTTAGTATTCAATTATAATTATTCTCTGTCAAATTAATCATGTCATTATGTATTAAAGTATTCCTCTAATGTATAAAAGGTCTTATCTAAAAGCCATAATTTTAATTTGTGCCTAAATTTAAAAAGTGGCAGTTCTTGAATGTTCTTTGGTAAATTATTAAATATTTTTACAGCCATTACATATACATTCTTTTTATAAATATCAAGTTTACAATGTGGTAGATAAAGTCTATTATGATGCCTTGTATGCCTTTGCATTTTGTCAGAGTGTTTTAGAAATCGTTCTCAATTTTCTTTAACTAAGTTACATATACCATTTATATACATACAGGCAATAGGCATGATTTTATGTTCCTTAAAAATAGGACGACAGCTTTCAGTAAACCAGGCTCCACATAATGCGCGAACACATTTTTTTGTGCTATAAAGCTTTATTAATATCTGTCGAGTTTCCCCAAAGAATAAGACCATAAGAGAGAATGGAGGAAACATAGCCATGATAGGCACTTAGCGCAGCTTGTTTTGATACATTCAATCGTAGTTTTCTGATTGCAAATACAAACCGATCCAATTTATTACATACAGAGTCAATGTGAGCCTTCCAGTTGCAGTTCTTGTCAACTATTAATCCTAAGATTTTTTTGTACTTACTTCTTCTATTATTTCATTTTTTAAATTAATATTTAATGTCAAGTGCTTTGAATTATAATAATAATGTTTGAAATTGTATTAATTGAGTTTTTTTCAAGATTTATTTTAAGATTATTGTTGTTTAGCCAATTGTCAATTTTATTCATTGTTATAGTAATTTGATTTTTTAAATCATGGTTGTTTTGTGCTTTAATGGCAATTGTAGTATCATCAGCATATAAAGTGCACTCATGTTTAGTTATGTTAGGAAGGTCATTAATGTACGTTAGAAACATAAATGGACCTAATATACTTCCTTGGGGTACCCCACATTTACTCAATCTCAGCTTTGAAGTATACATTTTTTTTACATTGCTTGAAATTTTTGTGATTTCTGTGCATTGACTGCGATATTCCAAATAACTTTTTAACCAAGCAAAGGCGAGGCCACGTATTCCGTACTTGTATAACTTGTTTAATGCTATTTCATGATTGACAAAATCAAACGCTTTTGTCAAGTCAAGAAATAAGGCCGCCATTTTAGATTTCTCATTAAGCCCTCTGGTGATTATCTCAATTAAGTTGAAGCAAGCGAGAGATGTCGAACAGTTTTTGCGGAACCCAAATTGCTCGTTCTTCAGCAATTTGTTCACTGACATAAAACTACTAAGTCGTTTCAACATGGCTTTCTCGAAAATTTTTGAGATTACGGGTATGAGAGTGAAGGGTCTATAATTGTTCATATAATTTTTTTCCCCTTTCTTAAAGAGTGGTTTTACTATAGACGTTTTCAGACGATTAGGAAATACTCCTTGTTCAAAAGAGAGAGTTACCAAATAACTTAAGTGCTCTGTAAATAACGGAGCACATTTTTGCATAATATTTGTATTTATTCCATCATAACCTACAGCGTTTGTTTTATTTAAAGATTTGATAATTTTATGTATTTCATTGTCGTCAACGGGTAGCATGAACATAGATTTATTATTGTTAGAAATTGATGAATAGATATCATTGGAATTAGACGTCACATTTTCAGATTTAGTCATATTAATAAAAAAATCATTAAATAAATTGAATATAATATTGGGATCGTTTGTTATTTCATTATTAAATTTAATTGTATCTATTTCTGTCAACTTAGGGTTATTATTAATTGTGTCACTTATTATATTCTAATTGTATCTATTTCAGTCAACTTAGGGTTATTATTAATTGTGTCACTTATTATATTCCAAGTTGCTTTACACTTGTTTAGATTATTTTCTATAGATTGATAGATAACTCTTTATTGAATTACCACACAAACAGAAATAATAAAAAAAAAAAATATATATATATATATATTTTTTGTTATGGATTTTTTGTGAAAATTTAATGCATTTTTTAAGAATTTTGTGGTAATTATTGTATAATTTCGAATTGTGTTTTTTATTATGTTTACACTGTTTGTATTTTAAATAGTATATTCTCTTCCGTATACACGATTTTTTTATTCCTTTAGACAGCCATATAAAGTGTTTGTTATTACATTTAACTTTTACGCGAATATATGGGAAACATAAATCATAAAACAGCATAACTGGGTCATGAAATGCGTCGAATGCCTCATTTAAATCATTTTTTCATAAACTTCACTAAAAGACAGCGATGCCATAGATTGAGAAAATTTTCAAATATTTTCTTGGGAATAGTCTCTTTTCGTTTCAAACCATGTTATAGGCGAGACCTTTTTAGTCAATTTAACTGAAATTGTCTGCGCTGTTTCATGATCAGATAGCGCTAGGTAATATAGCTGAGATTCAACATTTTTTAATTGACATTATAACATTTTGTAGTATATGTATAGCATTATGTGCAATGATAGCATCAGTTTACTTCTTCCAGCTGAGGATGGTTTTTCATCTCATTGTAACTAGTATTTATAGTAATAAGATATAAATAAAACTAGGTTATGCTTTTAGTACATATAATAGAAGGAACAAGAGAAGTCGGTAGAGCGAGTAGGTTCTTAGATTCTATTTCCTATACATGTGGCAAGATAAACAGAGGTTATATCAGAAATGACTTGGTTTACGGTGTATCTATTACTTAGATTAAAGATTAAGGCTAGAGATTACAAATTTATAGAATTTAGATTTCAGATTTACAGATAGTAGGTTAGGTTTTTTTTTTCTCTGTCCGGACGCAGAGGTCCGGCCCGCGAGCTATCCTGCCTATTGACCTCTGATAATAATTATTCAGAGCTCTTGTTATTTCTGGGGTAGTAAAACAACAGGTTTTATTTATTTAGAAAAGTACACATAGAACAGTTTTAAACACATAATTTTTGATTGCAATAAGGGTTCAACTAGCTACTATGCTTAATTTTTGTTGTTAACCTAATATTATTTTGCAATATTTCGCTAATTTCTTTTATTAATCTAGTTAATATATAGCTTTGTATATAATATTCTATAATACATCCTTCATACTAGGAGTGATACACAGAAAGTTTTCCGATTACAGATTAGATTTTTCTAGTTGTAGTTTTTTGTGGTATTTAAATCTGGTCTAACAGCAGTTACTTATATTTCTTTCATCTCTTTATTTACCTATATACTTTATTCATATTAAATACTATAATTATAATTTGGTAGAGTATTCGCTAAAATGTTCTACTGATCTTCTTTTCTCTTGACTTAGGTTCTTTATTTCTTGTTCAATTTTATGATCATAGCTAATGTTTGTGAACAATTTCTAGTTATCTCATCATTTTACAGTATAATTCTATTTTTTATTATCTTAGATTACATTATATTATATACTATTTTATTAGAGTATTCTTAAAAAAAAATACATTGGTCTAGTTTTTCTCTTGACTTAAATTCTTCTTAACTTACTATATTTTGCTAGGTATCACAATTAGTTTTGTTAACCATTTCTTAATTTATCTAAGCATTTAATAGTATATATCTCTATCTTTTTTATTTTAAAACATTGTTATATATGTTGCTTTTATATTAACTTCATTATATATATTCAACATAATTTATCTATCTTAAATTACTATATTTGTATACTAAAAAATTAGTGTATGCTTAAACATTTACTACTAGTCTTGTTTTCCGATTTGCTTAAATTTATACTTACTAGGTTACATGTGAATTTTTATTAACAGTTTCTTATTTCAATGATGTTTTCATATATGCTTATCATATATACACAACATACTTATTATCTAATTTTTTATTTCTACCTATGATTTGTTAGTGATAGGAAGTGGTTAAAAAGGGAAAAGGCAAGGCCAGAAACAAGGCGAGAACGGCCGCCACCCCTGCTATCCCCACCGCCACTCCTTCTGGCCCGTCCCAAGCGACCGGCCAGGGAAAAGAGAAGGGAAAAAGAAAAAAGTAGGCCCCCAAGCCCGCTGCCCCCGCAGCCAAAAGGGCTCCAGCCAGTGGAAGGAAGCCTCTGGTTCCATTCAAGACCGCGGCCGTCGTAGTAACACTCACTGCGGAGGCTGCGGAGCGGGGTGAGACGTACGAGTCCGTCCTCAAGCGGGCTCGTACCAACGTCGATCCCATACAACTTGGGATCGGAGCAGTAGCGTGTCGCCAGACCAAAACCGGGGCTCGAATCTTCGAGTTCCCGGGGGCCCAGGGCGGCTCTAACGCGGACCTCTTCGCAAGCAAATTGCGAGAGGCCATCGCGGATGCGGCTAAGGTCGTCAGGCCCGTTAGGTCTGCGGCTTTGGAGGTGACTGATCTGGATGACTCGGTCACCAAAGGTGGCGGCGATCGCAGCAACTGGGGGCTGCGGCGTCACAGCGGTGCAGGGTCGGGACATTAGGCTCGGCCGCGGCGGTATGGGCACTATCCGCCTTGAGTGCCCCGTCGCCGCGGCTAAAGCCGTCCTCGCCAAAGGATGGCTTCCATTAGGGCTTAGTTCCTGCAGAGTCCGGGCACTTGAAGATCAGCCTCTACGCTGCTTCAAGTGCTTCGGAATCGGGCACATGTGGGCTCTCTGTCCGTCCAAGGTGGATAGGACGGACAGCTGCTACCGCTGCGGGAAGGAGGAGCACAAGTCCGCCTCCTGCAAGGTCGCTACGCCACACTGCGCAATGTGCGCAGCCAGCGGCCGCCCAGCGGGACACATAATGAAGGGGAGGAACTGCAATCCTCCCCCTAAGAAGGGCAAAGCGCAGGGACCGAGCCCACCTGTCACTGCAACCGCCGCCTCTGAAGCGGAAATCCCGGCGGCTGATGAGGGGGGTGCGATGTCCGATTGATGGATAGGGTCGAATATCGCATCCTCCAGGCGAACACCAACCACTGCAGGGCAGCCCAGGACCTGCTAATGCAGGCCATGGCTGAGTGGTTGGCGGAAGGTATCCATGAAGGATTTCCTCTCGTAAAAAAAAAAAAAAAGGTGAGGTTAAGTTAGGTTAGGTTTTTTTTTTTTTTTTACTATGCTCCACAGACTTTGCAGTCCGTGCTCTTTTTTAATTTAATTCTTTATTTAGTAACTCATTATTTTATTACAAACTTAAAATTAAGAGACTTACTCAGTAAGGAAACTTGATATTGACTTAATTCTAGTTGATACATAATGTTCTTGTTATATATATAAATACAATGAATACCATTATGGTTATACTAGTTTAAATTATACATATCATTTTGTTTTTGGAGACAATTTTGGTTATTTTATGTTATAAGATCTATCATTAAAACATTGATTTTGTTTAATTGTTGTTATATAGTGATATATGTAGTTAGAGTATACATGGTTATAGAGTTATAGTCTAACTTTTTATTAGCTGCAGTAAAATGACGTTTCTAAATGTCATTCCGTAAAATAATGTTGCCAGCCTAATCTCAATAGGGATGTGATTCAGTTCACAAAAATTAATTTAATAACATTATTATGACGTTTTTGTTTCATTTTGAATGTACCTCCCTATACTTCCACTAAAAAAGATCAATCCTCTAGTATAGTAATAATAATAGGTTAAAAAAATACATTACAACTTAATATTAAATCTCAAAAAAAAAACCAAACTGATTATTCATTTATGATTTACTCATTTAGCTACATCCCTATTTATTTTTCTTCAAAAACCGGCAACCCACAAAACGTCATTTTACTGCAGCTAATAAAAAGTTAGACTTTAGGTTCTTAGGTGGATTTTATTATACATTGTTAGCTTTGTTATAATTAGGCTTGGGTATACATGTTATATATTGTTATGGTAAATATTTTTTTTTTCTCATAAATATATGTGTATAATATTGTGTTTTTTTTTATACAAAGTTCTAAAGTTCAAAGTTACTATAAAATTATTTTCCTATTGGTTACAAAATTTATTAAGATACGATTTGTTACATGAAGTTTATGAAGATAGTGGTTAACCCTGTTCGTCCATCCGTCCCAACTCGCGAGCGAGTTTCTCAACGACCGCTGCGTTTCGGTGTTTGATGGCCATTTTTAGGTTGTATTCCACTATCTTTTTGGTTGACGCTGCCATTGCTCTTTTGATAAAGTACCCTATCGCGTCGTTTTGGTCATCCGTGTGGTAGGTACAGCTGGTGGTATGCCGTGACACTGCTACCACCGCATGGGGTACGCTCTGATGTAAATCTATTGTTTATGATGTGGTTTTAACAATGATTACCGTTTCGAACGTTAACCCCTGCGCTTCGTGGATGATCAGTGTACGCGATCCTGTGCCCTTACCGTATCCCTGGTCGATGAGACTTTGCTTCTCGCTTTGGGTATGGACCAGGAATAGAGTGTTTTGGAGCGTATGGGGTATTTGAATACCGGTGTAATTTTGTATGTTAAGAGAACGCGCACTTAGTGTTGAAGAGTATATACCGGAGTATACCTCTCTTAGTGCGTAGGCAACATCCATGGGGTTCCGGTGTGTACATAGCAACTCCTGGCTGATGTTTGTTACCAGATTTGGGCGGCAGTACCTCATTTCGAAGAGATTTTCTCTATCGATGAAAGGCAACTGGTTGACATCTCCGATGAGGACCATTTCTTTGGCACCGCACAGCTTGGCTGCCATGACTATGGCTCCGAAGTGGTTCATGAGAGCCTCGTCAACCATGAGACGGTTGCATTTGTCCGACTCTCTGAAGCCATTAACCAAGACAGAAGCCATAGTGCGGACCCTGGTCTTGACAAGATCACCAACACGGAGCGCTAGTTTCTCCCTTAGGTCACTAGCAGCATTAGATGTTGTGGTGATGATGACGTCCTTGTCAGCATCGAAGTGCCCTACCACCCAGGTTGTCTTACCACACCCCGGAATTCCGTTGACCCACTCAATTGTTGGCAGCACCCAGTCCCTCCAGACAGATCCTGTGACTTGAGTTCCCGACATGGATTTCGCCATGTCGAGAATCTTGTCGTCCAGTAGAATCTTGGTGCACTTTGCAACAACAACCAAGGGGTCTCCTTGTGGGGTGTTGAATTTAGGTTAGGTTAGGTAAGGTTTTTTTTTTTTTTTTTTTTTTTTTTTCTTCTGTCCAGGCGCAATGGCCTGGCCCTCGAACTGTCCTACTGAGTTCCTCCGATAATAGTTCATAGACTTAGTTTACTTTTATTCTTTTTTATATCTGTTCGGTTTTATTCTAATATTCTTTTATTCTTAATACTATTCATTACACACTTTTCTTTTGCTAATAATTAGGCTAATCTAAATATATATATATATTTGTTTTTTGTATCTAACTTCAGTTTACAGCTATTTATTCTTATGTGCTACATTTTTAACTACTTTAATACAATATCTTACAAAACTATTTCTTAGATCTATTTCATTCATTATCTTGCTAATGTTTGCGTTATTCACGTCAAGCCCCATCTCACATTCTACATCAAACCTCAGCTTTCCATAGATGGGACACTCCGTGATTACGTGTAACGCGCTTTCTTCTATTTCTGGGTCGCAGTCACACGCCGGGCTCTCCTTGCACTTGAAACGGTGTAAGTACGAGGAGAACCCGCCATGGCCTGTCATTAACTGGACCATAAAGGGGTCGAGACTTTGCTTTCTCACCAGGGGATACGCCAGTACAGCGTCCGGGAAAAACACCTTGGTTGTTGATGCAGTTTCACCAGTTTTGTAACGCCGGTTCTATTCGTCAAGCGATTCCAAACGAATTTGTCGCTTGACGAATGAAACCGGGCATCTGCTATAGTCGGGCCGGGTCTTCTTGTGCAAAGCTGCGTTTTTTGCTAGCTTGTCCGCTCTCTCGTTTCCCTCCAGCCCCACGTGTGCTTTAATCCAAAATAAGCTTAGTATTCTGCCTTCATCTCGTATTTTGTTGATGTTTTCTTTAGTTTCAACAGCGAGGGGGTGGAGGGAAGAGGTGTTTACCACCACTTCAAGAGCCGAGCGTGAGTCACAGTAGATGTTGCATCTAGGTTCCAGGGACTTTAGTGCGTGTTTTGTTGCTTCAAGCAGGGCCAGTAACTCCGCCTGATAGACGGTGCAGCATTGGTCCAACTTCAGTTTCCGGGTAATTGTCTCGGTCGCGCCGTTCCATATGGACAACGCGGCGCCGACTTTCCCCTCTATTTTGCTGCCATCGGTATAAATATTTAGGCCATTGTTGTGGTATTGTTCCAATGCTGCCCCGTCAACCACGCTTAGGAATTCCGACCCCGCCTGATCTGCGGGGTGTGCCGCGTCTTTGAAAGGAACTAGCCTTTCCATCTCACGGTCACCTACTATTCGCCGGGAGTAACCTGTTCTTACTTCATAAAGCAATGCTGCTTCTCTGACTCTTATGTCCAGCGGAAGCAGCCCGGCGAGCAATAGGGCCGCGTTCAGGGAGACCGTTCTATATGCTTTCACCATTTTCTGCGCGAAGCCCCGCTGCACTGCGTTGAACTGTTTTTGCACGCACAGTTTATTTGTCACCGGTGCCCACGCACTTGCCACGTACATTATGGTTGGCTCTACAACCGCCGTGTATATGGCCCGTATGACCTCTGGCTGCAGACCCCAGTGAATTTTCGCGGCTCTCGACAGCTGCTTATAGAAGTTTAACGCCTTCCGGCAGACGTTTGCCACGTGCGAGTTAAATGTCAACTTGTCATCGATGGTCAACCCTAGCACTTTGATTTCCTTGGACATGCCAATGTCGGTCCCGCCCATGCTCAGACGTGGGGTGTCGTACTTTAATTTACGCGTTATAGCCATGGCCATAGTTTTTTGCGGCGCAAACTTTAACTTATTTCTGGCTCCCCACGTCCGAACGTATTCAAGAGCGGCATTGGCACGTAGCTCTATCTCCTGCGCTGTTTCCCCATCAAAGACAAGGATGACATCGTCGGCAAACGCCTGCACATAGTCCCCCCTGCTGTCGAGGCCTTTCAGGAGCGGGTCTAGCAAGAGATTCCAGAGTATAGGACCCCCGATGGAACCCTGGACGCATCCCTTACTGGTCTTTTTACAGAACTCTTCACCAGCATACCTGACCCTGACTTGTCTGTTTGTCAAGTAGCTGCCGATTACTCTCCTTAGGTTAAGCGGGCACTTCTCTTCCGCTAGACGGACTTTGATGGCCGGCCACCAGGCGCCATCAAAAGCTCCCTCTATATCCAAGGACACTAGGACGACCAGTTTCTTTTGGTCCAATTTTGACCAGATCCTCTGGATAAGGGTATAGAGGGAGTCCTCAGTACTCCTTTGGGGCACAAATCCGTACTGGCATAAGCTCATTTTTGGCAGCAGGTGGAATTTGATTCGAGCAATCAGCATCTTTTCAAACAGTTTGCCGAGTACCGGCAGCAACCCATTGGGTCTGTAGGATTTAGGTGTGGTGTACTTGTCTTTTCCCGGCTTCCTTAGTACCACCACGACCGCCTCTTTCCACAGTTTTGGGAAGTACCGCAGCGCCAAACACTTATTTAGAAGCCCCAGAAAAAGATCTGGGGAGTTTCCCACAGCGCGACTACATATCTCCGCAGTAAATCCATCAGAACCAGGGGCCTTTTTCGGGTTAAAGGATCTCAGAGCAACTTTGAGCTCGGTCTGCGTGAACGGTGGGTCACAAGAGTCATCTTTCTCCCCATCGTTCACTCTCTCCGCTAGCTCTCTGGTAATGCGGTGTTCCGTCGTGTCGCTATCTTCCGTGTCTTCAGGGTAAAATGTCTCCGCTAGCAGCTCAACGGAGCCTTTAGCGTCTAACGTACTACCCGCATATTCCAGTGGTAGGTCCTCTTCTCTACTTTTTGTTCTACCTATCACTCTGTACATACCCTCCCAGACCCCCTCCTTATCCTGCTTTCCGCAAAACTCCTTCCAGCTCTCGACCTGAGCCTTAAGAGCCTCCAACTCATATTCCTCCTTTGCTTCCAGGTAATGGGCGACTACCATTTCTCGGCGGATCGGCGCGGCGCACTTTATTCTACGCCTCCTGGTTTTGACCTCTTTCTTCATTTTCTCGAGCTTCTCGGACCACCACGGTATTATAAGTTTTTCTTTATTCCCTATTAACGGTATTGCTTTTTCACATGCTCTTGTAATGGTTTTTGTGTAATCTGTTATAGTTGTCTCTAATTGCTCTGTGGTAGTTATATTTTGCAAGTTTTCTGTTATTAATTTTGAATTTACTGTAAGTTGGGTCAGTTTCTCATGAAATAGAACCCAATTTGCTTTCTTTGTATTGTATATTCGTGTAGTTCTATGTATGCTGATGCCTTTGGATTTTTTAAGCCTAATATCGAAAGTTATACCGTTGTGGTCCGAGCTAGTGAGGTTTTCTTTTACTGTCCAGTTCTCTACCAGGTCAAGCAGATCCGCGGTGCACGCCGACACATCGACGTAGCTATGGTATCGCTGGCCCCCTCTGATAGTGTCAAAGGTAGGTATTGTTCCTGTATTGAGGATCTGAAGGCCCAAGACATCGAGGGCCCCTGCCATGTCGTCCCCACGACCGTCCAGCACCAGGCTTTCCCACCAGGTACTTTTTGCATTGGCATCGCCACCAATAAGTATCCTTTGATGTCCCATTTTCTCAACTATTTTGGGCAAATGGTCGAGGTATGGGCCTATGGGTGTGTCGGGCTCAAAGTAGTAAGACACCAGCATGATCTCCCAGGCACTAGTTCGGATCCCCACCACTACGATGTTGTTAGTGGCCGTGTCCGTACCCCAAACAGCGCGAGCACTGAATGAGGGGGGACTGGTCGACCACCCTGACGCGCTGCATGTCCACGTGGACAACCCCTGCGTCGGTAAAACGCCGCCATATCAATGGCGACACCTTAGCCACTACATGCGCGGTGAGGGGATTTCTGGCCTTCCGGCGGAAACAGATCTCGATCCGGCCATCCTCCACACTCAGGTCTCTCAGCAAATGCCCGTTTTGTCTCCTGATTGCCTTGACTATCTCTTCGTCCTTGTGATAGTGGCATACGCCGAGGAGCACTATTAGGGGGTCCTTATTCTTCACGTCCTCCACACTAAGATGACCCCCTTCTTGACTGAGCCTGGCCTTGACCTTTTTCAAATCCTCCTGGTTATTACATCCTAAAATTACCTTTAAGTCATAAGCAGTGGGCGCCCCGCTGCGCCTGCCCCATAAGGGGCTTTGCGTGGTATCCCCTGCCAAACAGGGGACCTTTCGGGTTCGTGGGTGGTCGGAGTGTGGGCTTCGACTGTCCGTTAAACGGGCCCCGGGAGGGCGGCGGCACATTGTGGCAATGTGCCGCTGTGAACACCGTGGTGTTCGGGGGTGGCTAGATAGCCTCCCCCTGGATGTGCGAAGGCACAGCGCGAGGGGGGCACCGGTGCGTTCCTTTTGGAGATCCCGGAGCCCTCCGACATGCGTCGAAGATGGCCACCGGGGGGATTTTAGTGAGTCCACGAGTCCGTGAACCTCACATAACCCTACTGTACCCTCCATGCAGTAGGGTATCTGGTTGCAGATTTTGCCCCTCGTCAACAAAAAAAAAAAAAAAAAAAAGTTAGGTTATGTTAGGTTAGGTTAGGTTAGGTTCCGCGGCGGCATGGGCACAATCCGCCTGGAGTGCCCGGTCACCGCAGCTAAGGCCGTCCTTGCCAAGGGACGGCTTGCCGTCGGGTTTGGGTCGTGTGTGGTCCGAGCACTTGGTGAGCAGCCTTTGCGCTGCTACAAGTGCTTCGGAATCGGCCACACACGGGCCCTCTGTCCGTCCAAGGTGGACAGGTCGGACGCCTGTTACCGCTGCGGTAAGGAGGGGCACATGTCCGCCTCCTGCACGGCCGCCAAGCCGCACTGCGCGGTGTGCGCCGCCAGTGGCCGCCCGGCGGACCACGTGATGAGGGGGAGGAACTGCAATCCTCCCCCAAAGAAGGGCAAAGCGCAGGCGCCGTCCCAGCCTGCCGCTACCACCGTCGTCCCTGAGGCTGGGACCTCGGTGGCCGACGAGGGGGGTGCGATGTCCAAATGATGGATAGGTCCGGACATCGCATCCTACAGGCGAATACTAACCACTGTAAAGCAGCCCAGGACCTGCTGATGCAGGCCCTGGCTGAGTGGTTAGTAGACGTTGCGGTGGTCGCCGAGCCGTACTCTGTCCCTGGCCGTTGGCTGGGTGATCGGGACGGCTCGGTGGCGTTGGTGTCGCGGTCTTCCACGGACTCCCCTCCCCTCTCGCTCTTAGAGAGGGGACCGGGATACGTGGCCGCCGCGTGGGGAGAAATAGCCCTGGTGGGGGTCTATTTCTCCCCTAACCGCCCTTTACAGGACTTCGAGGATTTTCTCGAAGTCCTGACCGCAGTAGTCGGTAGGGCGGCGCCGCGCCAGGTCGCCGTATTGGGCGACCTGAACGCCAAGTCGGCGGCCTGGGGCAACCGGGCCGCCTCTTGCAACGTCCGCGGGCGGGCCGTCGAATTTTGGGCGGCCTCGTCGGGCGTGTCCCTCCTAAATAGAGGGACGGCCCACACGTGTGTGCGGCAACGGGGAGGGACGGTGGTGGACGTGTCGTTCGCCACCCCCGCACTTGCCGCCCGCGTCGTCGGCTGGCGGGTGGAAACGGTGGAGACCTTGTCGGACCACCGATACGTGCGGTTCGACATCGTCTCCACCCAGAGCCCCCGGGGGATGGCCCGCTCGGGCCAGTCCCCCTTTCCACGGTGGGCTCAGATCCACCTGGACCGAGGGGCGGCCAAGGAGGCGGCGTTCATCCAGGACTGGCTCACGCCTCCTATCAATGTCCTGGACGTCGACGCCTCGGCGGTCCGACTGCAGGAGTCCCTGACCGAGGTGTGCAACTCCAGCATGCCTCGGTCTCGCCGCCCACCTCCCCGACGCGCCGTCTATTGGTGGTCGGAGGAGCTGGCGGGGCTCCGGGCCGCCTGCGTGGTGGCCAGGAGGGCCTACACGCGGAGTCGACGGCGGAACGTGCGGGACGCGTCGAACGAGGACCTTCTCTACGCCTCGTACGTAGAGGCAAAGAAGGTCCTCAAGGCGGCTATGTTCGCCGCCGACGACGCGGCGAGGGCCGAAATGCTAGAGGGTCTCGACAGAGACCCGTACGGGAGACCGTATAAGGCGGCGCGGAATAAACTGCGCCCCTTCGGTCCCCCGCTAGCAGAGACCCTCGAGCCGGCGTTGCTGGATGGGGTGGTTCGGTCCTTGTTTCCAACAGGGACCAACTTCACCCCTCCAGTGATGGACCCCCCGCGGGAGGCGGCTCCGCCGGCGGAGGAGGTCCCTCCGGTCACGGGGGCGGAGTTTGGCGCGGCGACGCTTCGCCTCCGCGCCAAGAAAACTGCCCCCGGGCCGGACGGCGTCCCCGCAAGGGTGGTGGCCATTGCGGCCACCCAAATGGCGGACAGGTTTCGGGACCTCTTCAGCGCGTGTTTCACGGCTGGGAGGTTCCCGAAAGCCTGGAAGGAGGGGCAACTGTGCCTCCTCCGTAAGGAGAGACGACCGGCAGACTCCCCCTCGGCATACCGACCCATCGTTCTGCTCGATGAGGTCGGTAAACTGTTCGAGGGGATCGTCGCCGGTCGGCTGAATGGCCTCCTGCGGGGGGTTGGGCCGAACCTGTCGGACGCCCAATTCGGTTTCCGAGTTTGGCGTTCGACAGTGGACGCGCTGGCCCGGCTGAAGGGCCAGGTGAGGGAGGCCGTGGAGTCTGGGGACGGAGTGTTGGCTGTGTCATTTGACATAGCCAACGCGTTCAATTCCGTCCCCCACTCCACGATCTTGGAGGCACTCCGGTACCACGGAGTGCCTTCATACTTGCGGGCCCTCTTGGCCAGCTACTTGGAGGACCGAGCGGTCCTCCTCGTAGACAAGGCTGGCCAAGTCCGGAGGTACGGCGCGGAGTCTGGTGTTCCGCAGGGGTCGGTCCTAGGACCACTCCTGTGGAACATCGGCTTCGACTGGCTCCTGCGGGGATCCCTCCTCCCGGGCACGAGTGTCATCTGCTACGCGGATGACACTCTCCTCACTGCCCGGGGGAGGGATTTTAGGGAGGCGGCCAGTTTGGCCTCGGCTGGCGGATCCTTGGTCGCGGGAAGGATCCGCCGCCTCGGGTTGGGGGTTGCGCTGCACAAGACCGAGGCCGTGTTCTTCCACGGGCCTCGGCAGCGCATCCCTCTTGACGCCCACATCGTCGTGGAGGGCGTCAGGATCGGGGTGAGGACCCAGATGAAATATCTGGGCCTCACCCTGGACAGCAGGTGGCGCTTCGGCCCGCACTTCAGCGGGTTGTCAGTGCGCCTGCTGAAGGCGGCGAACGCCCTCTCGTGGCTTCTCCCAAACCTGGGAGGGCCGAAGGCGAGATGCCGGCATTTGTATGCCGGCATCTTGAAGAGCATGGCCCTTTACGGGGCCCCCATCTGGGCGGACTCCCTCCACAGGAGGGAGAATGCGACCGCCATCCGCAGGCCCCAAAGGGCCATTGCACTGCGGGTGGCGAGAGCCTACCGCTCGGTGGGCGAGAGGCGAGGGACGCAACCGTCCAACATTGGACGGAGGCCCTCGCCACCGCAGCCTTTGGCCGCAGAACGTTGGACGCGCTCGGGCCAGTCCTGCAGGACTGGCTCGGGCGGTCCCACGGTTTCCTTTCTTTCCGTCTGGTGCAGGTGCTATCCGGGCATGGCGTCTTCGGATCGTGCCTGCATCGGATCGGAAGAGAGGAGACCCCGGCCTGCCACGATTGTGGCGCGGCGGTGGACACGGCGCAGCACACCCTGGAGGTGTGTGCGTCGTGGTCTGGGCCGCGCCGCCAATTGATGGCGGTGGTCGGGCAGGACCTCTCGCTGCCCAGCGTGGTTTTAGCCATGCTGGGAAGCGAGGAGTCCTGGGCTGCGGTGGCCTCCTTTTGCGAGGAAGTAATTTCGCAAAAGGAGGCGACGGAGCGGGCGCGGGAGGAAGACCCTCTCGCAGCGCCACTCCGCAGGCGACGAACGGGTCGGAGAAGGCGATTGCACGACAATCGTCTTCCCCCTCCTGGTGGAGGATAGCGGGAGACAGGCGCGGGGGCGTCTTCTCCCGCATTGCACGTATCCTCCACTTCCGCCGGGTGGGAATGACCGCGAGCACTCGCGGCTATTCTCGGGCCCCTCTCCCAGGGTGGGGAGGGGGGTGAAGGGCTCGCCGTAAAGGCGGGCGGTCGTCGGCGGGGGGCTGGATGGAAAGGCTGTGCCGGATTCCCAGTTCCCCTCCATATAGGCGATGCGGGAGTGCCGCTGGGTCGTTTAGTGGGTATACCGGTGGGGAGCACCGGGAGTCCCACATAACCCTTCCGTCCCCAAAAAAAAAAAAAAAAAAAAAACAAAAAAAAAAAAAAAAAAAAAAAAAGGTTAGGTTAGGTTAGGTTAAGCCCTTCTCAGGCCTCCGCGGACGACGCTACTTCGGCGTCAGAAGCTAGCCGCGCACCATCTGCGGCTAGCTTTTATTGCAGGGCTGGCGAGTTGTCAGAGTCAGACAACGCGCTTGAGTCGGACTCAAGTTCGGCGATGGAGGTCGAAAATCGCCTCCAAAAGCGTAAGCGGGCTTTCCTAAAGGATGGTAGTGGGGGCTCTTCGGACTCGACGAAGAGCACCAAGTCGAAGAAGGTGAAGGCCAAAAAGCCGACATCGTCTTCGATTGTAGCGGACACCCACGAAATGGGTCTAGCGGATGCCAAACGGCAGCTAGATTTGTCTCGGCGGAAGCAACTCCAACAGGATCTGGAGGAGAAGGTTGCCGCCAAGGAGCAGCAGGCACGCGCCGCCCGGGCCAAGACTGGGTACGGCGCGTCCAGCGTCCTCTACGCGGACCACTCGCTGGCCGAGCTAGAGCGGATGGCGCAAGAGGATGAAGAGGAAATTAAGGAGGTCGCCTCTAAGTGCTCTAATCTTAAAGGGACTCTACAGAAGTCCCTTAAGTGCAGGGCCGCCAGCATGGCCAGCATTGTCCGGGAGCTGGTGCAGCGCACAGCGACCGAGGAAACAAGGCAGCTGCAGGCGAAGGTAGATCGCCTGCAGTCGGAGGTCAGCCAGCTGCATAAGAAGCTGGCTGAAGTCATGGCCCGGCCATCTCAAGCCGAGCCGAGACCTGCGGCCGAAGGTCCTTCCTCCTTCAACCTTGAGGATATTATCCGCAAGGTAGTCATGGAGGAAAGGGCCTTCACGAGAGCCTGCTTCGCCGGTATAGAGGACAGGCTCTTGCCGGAAAAACGCCTCCGGCCGCCTCTCGCGGCGGACAAGAGGCCGTCCAAGCCGGGGCCATCCTCCCAGGCAAGACGCTCTGCTCCCCTCGACCACCCAGTCTAATCAGCCGTGGACGAAAGTGGTCAAGAAGGGGAAGGATAAGTGCAAGAAAAAGAAGACAGGAACGGGCGCCGACCCTGCCTCCCACGCCAACAACCCTCCTCCCAGCTCGTCCCAGGCGACTGGCAAGGGGAAGGGGAATGGTAAAGGGAAGGGGAAAACGTCGGCCTCTAAGCCCAGCACCGCTGCTCCCGCAGCTAAAAGGGCCTCTGCCGGTGGGAGGAAGCCTCTTGTTGCTCCCAAGACCGCGGCCGTCGTGGTGACGCTGACCGCGGAGGCTGCACAGCGAGGGGAAACGTACGAGTCAGTGCTGAGACGGGCTCGTACCAACGCCGATCCCACCCACCTGGGAATCGGCGCAATGACGTGCCGTCAGACCCAAGCCGGGGCTCGGATTTTCGAGTTCCCGGGGGCTCAGGGCGGCGCCAACGCGGACCTCTTCGCAACCAAGTTGCAAGAGGTCATTGCGGATGCGGCCAAAGTGGTCAGGCCCGTCAAGTCCGCCGCCTTGGAGGTGTCCAATCTGGACGATTCGGTCACCAAAGAGGAGGTGGTGGCGGCGGTCGCAGCCATGGGGGGCTGTAGCGTCGCAGCGGTACTGGGTCGGGACATCAGGCCCGGTCGCGGTGGCATGGGCACCATTCGCCTTGAGTGCCCAGTCACCGCGGCCAAGGCCGTCCTCGCCAAGGGACGGCTCACCGTCGGGTTTAGTTCGAGTGTGGTTCGGGCACTTGAAGAGCAGCCTCTGCGCTGCTTCAAGTGCTTTGGCATTGGACACACTCGGGCCCTCTGCACGTCCAAGGTGGACAGGTCAAACTGTTGCTACCGCTGCGGCAAGGAGGGACACAGATCCGTCTCCTGCAAGGCCGCCACGCCACACTGTGTGGTGTGCGCCGCCAGTGGCCGCCCAGCGGGCCACGTCATGAAAGGGAGGAATTGCAATCCTCCCCCAAAGAAGGGCAAAGCACAAGCTCCGGCTCAGCCTGCCGCCACCGCCGTCGTCCCTGTAGCTGGGACCTCGGTGGCCGACGAGGAGGGTGCGATGTCCGAATGATGGATGGGACCGGTCATCGCATCCTTCAGGCGAACACCAACCACTGCAAAGCAGCGCAGGACCTGCTGATGCAGGCCATAGCTGAGTGGTTGGTGGACGTGGCAGTGGTTGCCGAGCCGTACTCGGTCCCTGGCCGTTGGCTGGGCGATCCGGATGGCTTGGTGGCGTTGGTTGCGCGGCCTTCCACAGACTCCCCTCCCCTCTCGCTCTTAGAGAGGGGACCGGGATACGTGGCCGCCGCGTGGGGGAATATAGCTCTGGTGGGGGTATATTTCTCCCCAAACCGCCCTCTATCGGATTTCGAGAATTTTCTCGAAATCCTCACCGCAGTAGTCGGGAGGGCGGCGCCGCGCCAGGTCGTCGTATTGGGCGACCTAAATGCCAAGTCGGCGGCCTGGGGCAACCCGGCCACCACCTGCAACGTTCACGAACGAGCCGTCGAGTTTTGGGCGACCTCGTCCGGCTTGTCCCTCCTTAACAGAGGGACAGTCCACCCGTGTGTGCGGCAACTGGGAGGGTCGGTGGTCGATGTCTCGTTTGCCACCTCCGCACTTGCCGCCCGCGTCGTTGACTGGCGGGTGGAGATGGTGGAGACCTTGTCGGACCACCGATATGTGCGGTTCGACATCTCCACCCAGAGCCCCCGGGGGGAGGCCCGCCCGGGCCGATCCCCCTTTCCACGGTGGGCCCTCACTCACCTGGACCGGGGAGCGGCCAGGGAGGCGGCGTTCCTCCAGGACTGGCTCGCGCCTCCCACCAATGTCCAGGACGTGGACGCCGCAGCGGTCCAGCTGCGAAAGTCCCTGACCGAGGTGTGCAACTCCAGCATGCCTCGGTCTCGCCGACCACCTCCCCGTCGCGCCGTCTATTGGTGGTCGGAGGAACTAGCGGGGCTCCGGGCCGCCTGCATGAAGGCCAGGAGGGCCTACACGCGGAGCCGACGACGCAGCTTGCGGAACCCGGAGAACGAGGACCTTCTATACGCCTCATAATTAGAGGCAAAGAAGGTCCTCAAGGTGGCGATGTTTGCCGCCGAAGACGCGGCTAGAGCGGAGATGCTCGAGGGTCTCGACAGTGACCCGTACGGGAGACCGTATAAGGCGGCGCGGAATAAACTGCGCCCCTTTGGTCCCCCAATTGCGGAGACCCTCGAGCCGTCATTGCTGGATGGGGTGGTTCGGTCCTTGTTTCCGACTGGGACCAGATTCACCCCACCAGTGATGGACCCCCCGCAGGAGGCGGTTCCGCCGCAGGCAGAGGTCCCTCCGGTAACGGAGGTGGAGTTTGGAGTGGCGGCGCTCCGCCTCCGCGCCAAGAAGACAGCCCCCGGGCCAGACGGCGTCCCCGCACGGGTGGTGGCCATCGCCGCCACCGAAATGGAGGAGAGGTTTCGGGACATCTTCAGCGCGTGTTTCGCGGCTGGGAGGTTCCCGAAACCTTGGAAGGAAGGGCAGCTGTGCCTCCTCCGGAAAGAGGGACGCCCGGCGGACTCCCCCTCGGCATACCGGCCCATCGTTCTGCTCGATGAGGCTGGTAAACTATTCGAGGGGATCGTCGCCGCTCGGCTTAATGGCCACTTGGGGGGGATAGGGCCGAACCTGTCGGACGCCCAATTCGGTTTTCGAGTGGGGCGTTCGACAGTCGACGCGTTGACCCGTCTGAAGGGCCAAGTGAGGGAGGCCGAGGAGGCAGGGGACGGAGTTTTGGCAGTGTCATTTGACATAGCCAACGCCTTCAACTCCATCCCCCATCCGACAATACTAGAGGCGCTCCGCTACCATGGAGTGCCTCAGTATCTACGGAGCCTTCTGGCTGACTACCTGGAGGACAGAGCAGTCCTCCTTGTAGATGGAGCGGGCCAGCTTCAGCGGTACAGCGCAGAGTCCGGTGTTCCACAGGGGTCCGTCCTAGGACCACTCCTGTGGAATATCGGATTTGACTGGCTCCTGCGGGGAGCTCTCCTCCGTGGCACGAGTGTCATCTGCTACGCGGATGACACTCTCCTCACTGCCCGGGGGAGAGACTTCAGAGAGGCGGCGAGCCTGGCCTCGGCTGGCGGATCCTTAGTTGCGGGAAGGATCCGCCGCCTAGGATTGGGGTTTGGCGCTGCATAAGACCGAGGCCGTGTTCTTCCACGGGCCCCGGCAGCGCACCCCTACTGACGCCCACATTGTTGTAGAGGGCGTCAGGGTCGAGGTAAAGGCCCAGATGAAATATCTGGGCCTAGTCCTCGACAGCAGGTGGCGCTTTGGCCCGCACTTCAGCGGGCTATCGACGCGCCTGCTTAAGGCCGCGGGCGCGCTCGCTTGGCTCCTCCCAAATCTGGGGGGACCCAAAGCGCGATGCCGGCAATTATACGCCGGCATCTTGAAGAGCATGGCCCTATACGGGGCCCCCATCTGGGCGGACTCCCTCCAAAGGAGGGAGAACGCAACCGCGATCCGCAGGCCCCAGAGGGCTATCGCGCAGCGGGTGGCGAGGGCCTACCGCTCGGTGGGCTTCGCGGCGGCGTGTGCTCTGGCGGGTACCCCTCCTTGGGAGCTCGAGGCGTGGGTACTCGCCAGAGTGTATGAGTGGACGGCGGGACGCAGGGCGCTCGGAGAGCACCCTACCCGAGAAGAGCGGGAAGCCGTCCGGCGAGAGGCGAGGAACGCGATCGTCCACCATTGGGCGGAGGACCTCGCCTCCGCCACCTTCGGCCGCCGAACGCTGGACGCTCTAGGTTCAGTCCTTCAAGACTGGCTGGGGCGGTCCCATGGTGCCCTCTCTTTCCGTCTGGTGCAGGTTTTGTCCGGGCATGGTTGCTTCGGATCATGCCTGCACCGGATAGGAAGAGAGGAGACCCCGTCGTGCCATGAATGTGGCGCGGCAGAGGACACGGCGCAGCACACCCTCGAAGTGTGTCCGTCGTGGTCTGAACCGCGCCGCGACATGGTAGCGGTGGTTGGTCAGGACCTCTCACTTCCAGGCGTGGTCTTATCCATGCTGGGAAGCGAGGAGGCCTGGACAACCGTAGCCTCCTTTTGTGAGGACGTAATGTCCCAAAAGGAGGCAGCGGAGTGCGCGCGGGAGAATGACCCCCTCGCGGCACCGCTCCGCAGGCGAAGTAGGGGTGGGAGAAGGCGTTTGTACGACAACCGCCTTCCCCCTCCTGGTGGAGGATAGCGGGAGACAGGCGCGGGGGCGTCTTCTCCTGCATTGCAGATCCTCCACCTCCGCTGGACGGGGATGGCCGAGCATTCACGGTCATTCCCGGGCCTCTCCCTGTCGGGAGAGGCGTGAAGGCCCCGCTGTAAAGGCGGGCGATCGTCGGCGGGGGACTGGAAGTAAGCCAGTTTCCCAGTCCTCCGTCACGCAGACGATGCTGGAATGCCGCTGGGTTGTTTAGTGGGTATACCGGTCCTTTCGGATCGGGGAGTCCCACATACCCCCCCCATCCCCCAATGGGGAAGCATGCGTAACGCATTTTTCCCAGCGCAAAAAAAAAAAAAAAAAAAAAAACAAAAAAAAGGTTAGGTTAGGTTAGGTTCTGGTCGGGCTTGGGTGCTGGCTCTATCCGCCGGCCTGGGGAACAGGCTGCGGCAGCTGTTCGACAGCTGTTTACGCCGCGGAGTGTTCCCCAAGGGCTGGAAGGAGGCTAAGTTGGTCCTCTTGAAGAAGGACGGCAGGTCCGCAGACTCACCCTCTACGTATCGTCCCATTTGCCTGCTGGACGAGGCAGGCAAGTTGTTCGAAAGAATAATTGCCGCTCGTCTATGCACACACCTGTGGCGGGTAGGCCCCGACTTGTCGGATGACCAGTTTGGTTTCCGGCGTGCTCGTTTGACAGTGGACGCAATTTTTCGTGTCCGTACGCTGTCGAACCAGGCGGTGTCCCGGGGCGGGAAGGCGTTGGCGGTGTCCTTGGACATCGTAAACGCATTCAACTCCCTGCCCTGGAGGGCGATCAGGGAGGCACTCGTGTTTCACGGAGTGCCGCCCTACCTGCAGAGCATAGTCGGAGCCTACTTGCAGCACAGATGTGTGCAGTACGTGGGCAGGGACGGTACCTTGCACGAGAGGGAGGTCAGTTGCGGGGTTCCACAGGTTTCTGTACTGGGCCCGCTTCTGTGGAACCTCGCATACGACGCGGTCTTGCGTGTCGATCTCCCCGAAGGCGTACACGTCGTCTGCTACGCGGACGACACTCTTGTGTTAGCCAACGGGGACTCCTTCGACGGGACCAAGGAGCTCGCCGAGCTTGGGGTGGCTTGTGTCGTGGACAAGGTCCACGAGCTGGGTCTGAGGACAGCGCCGCACAAGACCGAGGCGCTGTGGTTCCACAAGTTCCCTAGGGGAAGGGAACCACCCAGCTTGTCGGTTCGCGTGGGTGACGTTGACATCCAGGTGGGGCGGTACCTGAAGTACCTGGGCCTCACCCTGGATAGTCGCTGGGGTTTCGAGGAGCACTTCAGCCGCTCCGTCTCCCGGATCCAGAAGGTGGTGGGTGCTCTGCACAAACTGCTGCCTAATCTCGGGGGACCTAGGGAGGGAGTTCGCCGCCTCTACGCCGGAGTCGTGCGGTCGATGGCACTCTACGGAGCGCCCGTCTGATGGGAGCGACTGGCGCTCCGACGCAGCAGGACTATGTTTTATAGCCTGCAGCGTATTGTCGCCATCCGGATCGCACGAGAATATCGGACGATATCCTTCGAGGTGGCAACTCTCCTGGCGCGGTTCCCGCCCTTCGACATCTTGGCGGAGATGGACGCGCGAGTGTACGTGCGCCTCCGCCATGATGACGGGAGCGGAGTCGCGCCTGCTGAAGTGCGGGTGCAAGAGCGCCGACGTGCGCTCGGGATGTGGCGCGAGCGGCTCGAGGAGCCGTGGAACATGCGCCAACGCGCCGTCGGCGTGATTGTGCCGAGCTTCGAAACTTGGCTGGGGAGGGAAACGGGTAACGTCACCTATAGACTTACTCAGGTACTCACCGGGCACGGGTGCTTCGGTGAGTACCTGAATAGGATCGGACGCGAACCGACACCGCAGTGCCACCACTGTGGGAGGGATCGGGACTCCGCCCAGCACACGCTTGAGGAATGGTCGGCGTGGTGCAAGGAGCGGAGGACCCTGATCGCCAGGATCGGGCAGGACCTCTCTCTACCAGGCGTAGTAGAGACTATGCTGGTAGATGAGACGGCGTGGAAGGCAGTGGCCTCTTTCTGTGAGACCGTTATGGTTCGGAAAGAGGCCGCCGAGCGAGATCGCGAGAGGGCTGATCCCGCTCGGAGAAGGAGGCGACGGCGAGGCGGCAGTGGGCGCCCCGCTGCGCCTGCCCCATAAGGGGCTTTGTGTGGTATCCCCTGCCAAACAGGGGACCTTTCGGGTTTGTGGGTGGTCGGAGTGTGGGCTTCGACTGTCCGTTAAACGGGCCCCGGGAGGGCGGCGGCACATTGTGGCAATGTGCCGCTGTGAACACCGTGGTGTTCGGGGGTGGCTAGATAGCCTCCCCCTGGATGTGCGAAGGCACAGCGCGAGGGGGGCACCGGTGCGTTCCTTTTGGAGATCCCGGAGCCCTCCGACATGCGTCGAAGATGGCCACCGGGGGGATTTTAGTGAGTCCACGAGTCCGTGAACCTCACACAACCCTACTGTACCCTCCATGCAGTAGGGTATCTGGTTGCAGGTTTTGCCCCTCGTCAACAAAAAAATAAAAAATAAAAGGTTAGGTTAGGTTAGGTTGGGCGGGGCGGGTCTGGGTTTATCCATTAGTAGTTGCTATGCCTAGCTTGCGCGCTTCGGCCGCTTGTATTGGATAAGTCCAGGCCTTCCTTACTCGGCTCTGGGAGCGAGTAGGGAGGTGTTTGGTCTTGAGGGAGAGCGCAGGTCGTGTAGATCCTCGATGTAGATGAAGCCATTCCCGCCTCGGCGGGCAGTGCACTGGTGGCGCCCAGAGCTGGGCGATTTGCGGAGGGCTTGCGTGGCTGCACGCCGTCAATACACCCGTTACAGGAGGAGGAGGGTCCGCGTCCAGAGCCAGGAGGAAGCTCTCTATAATGTTTATAGGGCTAAATGCAAATCTCTGCAGGTGGGCATTGCACAAGCCAAGGAGGCAGCGTGGGAGGAATGGTTGGGGACGCTTGACAGGGACCCCTGGGGGAGGCCATATCGCGTAGTACGGCAAAAACTTCGACCGTGGGCCCCTCCGCTGACGAGCACTCTCCAACCGCTGCTTCTGGATCAAGTGGTGGGCACTCTGTTTCCCCAACGAGATGAGTGGGTGCCACCATTGATGGGCAATTCACAGTTTGCTCAGGAGACAGAGATGGACTCAGTTCCTCCAGTGACCGAGGTAGAATTTGGGGTGGCTATTCTAAAACTTCGGTCGAAGAATACCGCCCCAGGCCCAGATGGGGTGCTGGGGCGAACTTTGGTGCTTGCACTGGAAGAGATGGGTGAGTGGGTGAGGGCCCTTTTCACCGCGTGCCTGGAGCAGGGTCGGTTTCCGCAGGCGTGGAAGACGGGGAAACTCGTACTTCTTCGGAAGGAAGGGCGCCCGGCTGATTCGCCGTCAGCCTATCGCCCCATTGTGCTGCTCGACGAGGTGAGCAAGCTCTTTGAGCGTGTGCTTGCTTCTCGCTTAGTCGAGAGCATGGAGCCGGGGCTGCACGACGCGCAATTTGGCTTCCGCCGGGGCCGATCGACGCTGAGCGCAATCGCGCGGGTCAGAGACCTTGCCGAGGAAGAAGTCTCTCGCGGCGGAGTGCTGTGGGCGGTGTCGCTAGACATCTCCAACGCCTTCAACACTCTGCCTTGGGAAACTGTGAAGGCTGCGTTACAGTTCCACAACGTGCCGGGATACCTACAATCAGTCGTGTCCGACTACTTCACAGGTAGGGTGGTCGAATTCCCAACCAAGCACGGCTGGGGGAGGAGAGCAATGTCGTGCGGTGTTCCACAAGTTTCGGTCCTCGGACCGCTCTTGTGGAATATCGGCTACGACTGGGTGTGGCGCGGAGCTACGTTACCCGGAGTGAGCGTAACGTGTTACGCGGACGACACGCTCGTGACGGCCCGCGGAGGTACTCATCGGGAGGCGGCTCACCTCGCAACGGCGAGTGTTGCCCAGATGATACACAGAATCCGGGCTCTGGGGCTAGAGGTGGCCCTGAGCAAATCCGAGGCCCTAGCATATCATGGCCCTCGGAATGCGCCACTGCCCGGGGCGGCGATAATAGTGGGTGGAACTTCCATAGCTGTCGGGTCGACGATGAAGTATTTAGGAATCGTCCTCGACAGCAGATGGAAGTTTGATGAACACTTCCGGCGTTTAGCCCCGAGGCTGGTGGCTGTTGCCGGAGCGCTGGGCAGGATTCTCCCAAATTTGGGGGGTCCGGGAGGTGCGTGCCGCCGCTTATACGCTGGCGTAGTGCGCTCAATGGCGCTTTACGGTGCTCCGATTTGGGCGGATGCTCTGTGCGCCCGAAACGTGCCACTGCTGCGGCGCCCGCAGCGTGCTATGGCACTCAGGGCAGCACGAGCGTACTGCACGGTATCGCATACCGGGGCGTGTCTGCTCGCCGGAAGCCCGCCGTGGGAGATGGAAGCGCAGGTGCTCGCGGCGAGATATTGGCGAGGCGTGGAGGCGCAAGAGGCAGGGAACCGTCCGCATCCACGAGAGATCGCGCAGTGGGAAGTCGAGGCACGCGACGATCTCTTCCAGAAGTGGACGGCGAGATTGGAGATCCCGGGGGCTAGCCGGGAACTAGTGGAGGCAGTTCGGCCAATCCTTAGGATTTGGGTTGAACGCAAGCACGGTGCGATCACCTATCACCTTGCGCAAATGCTGACCGGACACGGGTGCTTCGGCAAGTATCTGTGCCAGGTGGTGGGAAGGGAGCCGTCGACGGCGTGCCACCACTGTGGAAGGGGGGTTGCAGATACGGCACAGCATACGCGCGAAGAGTGCCCAGCCTGGGCGGAGCCTCGCGCTGCCGTATCAGCAATTGTGGGAAGGGACCTCTCGCTGCCGGCCCTGGTTCAGATCATGGCTGAGAGCGAAGAGGCGTGGAGTGCGGTCGAAACCTTCTGCGCTACCATCATGACGCAGAAGGAAGCGGCGGAACGGGAGCGGGAACAAGACCCAAGCTCTCTTCCGATTCGTCGCACGCGGCACGGCCGGCGGCGCTTGGCTTTCATAGCGCGATTGCCGCCATAACGGGGACCTGTGGGCGATGGATCGGGGGGTCTGTCGCCTGCACAACTAGGTCCCGAGCTGGAAGGCGCCTTTTGTGTTCTGAGGCGCCTTAAGCGGAGAGGGAGGAGGCTTTGAGCCCATCCCCTTGGAGACGGGCCCGACGGGGCGAACCACACGCTGATGGGGCCGCGGTAAGAGCTATAGCTTTCCCGTGACCCCACCAACGCGAGGGAGCAGGAACACCCAGGTGGTTTTAGTCGGTATGGCGTCTTTAGCTGAGTCCGACATATCCTTTCCGCCCCCCGGCGGGAAGGAATCCATAAAGGATTTCCCCTGGAAAAAATAAAAAAAAAAAAAAAAAAAAAGGTTAGGTTGGGCGGGTCTGGGTTTATCCATTAGTAGTTGCTATGCCTAGCTTGCGCGCTTCGGCCGCTTGTATTGGATAAGTCCAGGCCTTCCTTACTCGGCTCTGGGAGCGAGTAGGGAGGTGTTTGGTCTTGAGGGAGAGCGCAGGTCGTGTAGATCCTCAAGGCAAGTCTGGTGGGGTTGTCCTTCTCGCGGTTGCTGCCCGTTATTGGTCTATTTCCATCTGAAATAGACGTAACTGAAACCACCAGGCGCCGGCACTTTGTCGGTGGGGTAGGATGGGGAAGGGGAAGCTTCTCCGCGCGTCCCTCTGAACGCAGATGGCGCAGTGGACGAGGCTGGGACGGGCTCGTGGAGCCGTCCATGAGTAGGGAGTCTGTTGGTGCGGCGTCTTTCCGCTTGGGTTTCCTGCGAGTCGGTTGTATGGGTCAGCTTCCTTGCGGGATCCTGAGTTGATGGATGTCTCGCTGGCGGTGTTGTTGGTGGGCGTGCCCTTTTCAGGGCGCGTGAGTGGGTGTGCCCTTTTCAGGGCGCGCTGACAGGGGAGCTCACCCCTGAAAAAAGAGACGACGATGTGGAGCATCGGAGTATGGAAAAAATGGATTCAAGCATTGTGAAAAAGGATCCCCAGGTGGGTCCCCGAAAGGGGGAATCCCACTCCTCTACTTCTGACGGAGTGGAGGGCTGCCCCTCGTATTCTGGGGGGGGCAAGCAATGCTCCGTAGTCAGGCGTTCCGCCCGACTTCGTGAACACGACCCATGCACCCAAAAACTGGACACTGATTTAGCTTGTGATTTGGACAACGTTGAGATGGAGGTGGAGGCATGCGCCCCGAAGGCGTGTGCTGACACCGTTGACCCTGGCCTGAATAAGGACACTGAGGTGGAAACGTGCACCCCGAAGGTGTGCGCTGAAGCCAACGACCTTGGCAAGAAGAAGGATTTAAGAGTAGTGGTGACGCGCCTGTCGGACTCTGACACCGACAGGAGCATGGTTACCGTGTCGTCCGGGAACGGATCAGACACTGCCCGCCGATTCTGGCGTAAGAGGCCTGGTCCACTGAGTGCCGTAAGCTCTGATTCAGACACGGACGTGACGGTTGCGGAAGGAACTTCGTCGCCTAAGGTGACAAAGTCAGCGACAGGGAGAGGCAGCGGCCGCCCGCTCACTTCTGGGAAGTTCGTGGAGAGGGCGAAGGCGAAGGCCGCCAGGCGTGAGGAATTCCTCTTAGACGCTTCAGAAGAGGTGACCCAGGCGTTGGAAAGGACCCGTCAAAAGCGAGTCACGTGCCCATCAAAGATGGCGCAATTATTGACGTGTGAGGTGGATGACGAGCTTGCGTCGGCCCTAAACAAGCAGGTGCTGGACTGCGTAGACGTGATAAAGACGGTGTCACGCAAGTCCAGCCACCTGAGCGGGCCGTTCCAAAAGTCCCTCAACGAGGCGACTAAGTTTATCGTGGAGGCGGTGGAGGTGCTGAGCAAGCGCTCCAGCTCCGAGGAGACAGCAAAGCTGCAGGCCGCCAATATACGCCTGCAGGCAGAGCTCACTGCACTCCGTAAGGAGTTCGCAGAGTTCAGGACGGAGTTGCTGCAGGCCCGTCCTGCAACGGAACCTCAGGCCCGAGCCCAACAGCTAGACGTTGAGGAGCTGTCGCGTGCTATCATGGTCCAAGTAGGGACCATGATGAATGCCAGGCTAGAGACCCTAGAGGGGAGGCTTCTGCCGGAAGCGCGTCTGCGGCCACCGCTAGCTGCGGACAAAGCCCGGCAATTGAGGCCGGAAACTATCCCTGAGCGTGAGGTGCCGGCTGTGGTCTCAACGCCGAAAGCCACCACCTCAGCCCAGAAGAAGGGGAAGAAGGTTAGCTTAGCTGCCAAGGAGGCTGCCGCGGCAGTTGAGCCGCGTTTAGACCGCACTGCACCTCTGATTCCAGGCGAGGCATGGAGTACTGTGGCCCGAAAGAGCAAGAAGGAGAAGGCCAAAAGGGCTGGCAAAGGGGCGGCTAGCGTTCTCAAGCCTGCTCCCAAGGTTAAACTTTGCCCTCCTCGCTCGGCGGCCGTCACGCTCACCCTGCAGCCCGGGGCCGAGGAGAATGGCGTGTCGTACAAATCTCTTCTTAGGAAGGCTAAGCAGCACCCTGAGGTTGAGAGCCTTGGCATTGACGGGTTGCGCTTCAGGACGGCAGCAACAGGAGCTCGGGTGCTAGAATTAACCGGTGCCAAGGGTGCTGAGCAGGCCGACTCCCTGGCGGAGAAGCTCCGGGAGGTCTTGAGTGCAGACGAGGTACGCGTGCAGCGGCCGGTGATGCGCACCGACATACGAGTCACGGAACTCGATGACTCCGCAACAGCAGACGAAGTCGTGTCAGCTGTTGCAGCACAGGGTGGGTGCTCTGCCGACACCATCAAGGCCGGTGTGGTATCGCCCCATGGCTCACTATGGCTAAGCTGCCCAGTTGCGGCTGCTAAGAAAGTAGTGGGTGTTGGTCGGCTAAAGGTGGGCTGGATCTCAGCACGCGTAGTGCTACTCGACCGCCTGCCTTTAAGGTGTTTCCGGTGCCTCGAGACTGGCCACGTCGGTAGTATATGTACGGCTGGGGTAGACCGCAGCAGCCTCTGCTATCGCTGTGGTAAGCCTGGCCATAAAGCGAGGGATTGCAAAGCGGAGCCACACTGTGCTATATGCACAGCAGCCGGCAAGCCTGCGGCGCATCCGATTGGTGGGAAGGAGTGCCCCGATACCAAAATCAGTCCCCAAAAGGGGACTCGAAGGAATCGCAGAGGCCAGAAAAGAAGGGGGAAGTCTAAAGAGGGCCCTAAAGCTACTCAGCCGACCCAGCGCAAAGCGAGGGAGGAGTAAATGGACACCTGTATTTAGATGGCGCTACCATTTCTGCAGGCGAACATCATGCACTCTGCCAGGGCTCAAGACCTTCTGGTTCAGAGCATGGCAGAGTGCATGATAAAGGTAGCTGTAGTCGCCGAGCCATATGTGGTCCCTCCCCGGGCTGACTGGGTTGGTGACCACGACGACTTGGTGGCTATAATTGCACCGGCCGCCGCAGGGTCCCCACCTATTGATAAGGTGTCGAAGGGTCGAGGGTACGTGTCGGCCGGTTTGGGTGGCATTACGGTAATAGGGGTGTACTTTTCGCCCAATCGGAGCCTTGCCGACTTCGAGCAAATGCTCGTAGAGGTCGGGGCCCTGATTGGGCAGGTAGCCTCCAACCCCGTGCTTGTTGCTGGGGATTTCAACGCCAAATCAACGGCGTGGGGATCTCCAGCAACAGATGTAAAGCGAGAGGCGTTAGAGGAATGGGCGGTGTCCATGGGGCTGGCCGTACTCAATAGGGGATCGGTAGACACGTGCGTGCGACAACAGGGCGGGTCGATCGTGGACATTTCGTTCGCGTCCCCTAGCCTGGTGCATTGTGTCCAGGGTTGGAGAGTGCTGGAGGACGTAGAGACGCTGTCGGATCACCGTTATATACGGTATGATGTCTCTGCGTTCCCCACCACTCCGAGAAGAGATGACTTCTGCTCCCCTATTGGGTGTGGCCCACGCTGGGTGCTGGGACGTCTCGAGAGAGACCTAGCCATAGAGGCCGCTATTGTGGACGCCTGGAATGCTGGTTCTGACCCGGTCGAGGAGGTGGACGGTGCGGCTGAGCAGCTGCGAGCCGCTTTGACCCGCATTTGCGATGCGGCGATGCCGAGGGCTAAGCCATTCCCGCCTCGGCGGGCAGTGCACTGGTGGCGCCCAGAGCTGGGCGATTTGCGGAGGGCTTGCGTGGCTGCACGCCGTCAATACACCCGTTACAGGAGGAGGAGGGTCCGCGTCCAGAGCCAGGAGGAAGCTCTCTATAATGTTTATAGGGCTAAATGCAAATCTCTGCAGGTGGGCATTGCACAAGCCAAGGAGGCAGCGTGGGAGGAATGGTTGGGGACGCTTGACAGGGACCCCTGGGGGAGGCCATATCGCGTAGTACGGCAAAAACTTCGACCGTGGGCCCCTCCGCTGACGAGCACTCTCCAACCGCTGCTTCTGGATCAAGTGGTGGGCACTCTGTTTCCCCAACGAGATGAGTGGGTGCCACCATTGATGGGCAATTCACAGTTTGCTCAGGAGACAGAGATGGACTCAGTTCCTCAGTTCAACCAAAAGGCCCTTCTCAGGGCCAAACCAAAGGCCCTTCTCAGGGCCAACCAAAAGGCCCTTCTCAGGGCCAACCAAAAGGCCCTTCTCAGGGCCAAACCAAAGGCCCTTCTCAGGGCCAAACCAAAGGCCCTTCTCAGGGCCACGCCGGCGATGCCAGTATGGCGTCGGAGGTTTGCCGCCCATCACCGGGTAGCATGTTCCGCAGGCTGTCGGTCGACGTGTTGTCGGACTCCGACAACGAGTCGCTCGTTCCAGAGTCGGACGGAAGTTCGGCGATGGAAGCCGAAAGTCGCTTTCAAAAGCGGAAGCGATCCTTCCTGAAGGACGGCGGCGAAGGCTCCTCGGACTCCACGAGGAGTGCTAAGCCAAAAAAGAAGGCGAAGGCCAAAAAGCCTTCCACTGTGGTGGACACCCACGACGTGGGTCTGGCGGACGCCCAACGTCAGTTGGACCTCGCACGAAGGGCTCAGTTCCAGGAAGACCTGGAAGAGAGGGTCGCCGCGAAGGAGATGCAGGCGCAGGCCGCCCGGGCTAAGTCCGGGTACGGTGCGTCTAGCGTCTTATACGCGGACCACTCGCTGGCCGAGCTGGAGCTCATGGCGCAGGAGGACGAAGAGGAGATCAGGGTGGTCGCCTCTAAGTCCTCCAATCTAAAAGGGACATTCCAAAAGTCCCTTAAATGCAGGGCCGCCAGCATGGGTGGCATCGTCCGGGAGCTGGTGCAACGCACAGCCACCGACGAGACGCGGCAACTGCAGGCGAAGTTAGATCGCCTGCAGTCGGAGGTCAGCCAGCTGCATAAGAAGCTGGCTGAGGTCACGGCCCAGCCAACCCAAGCTGAGCCGAGACCTGCGGTGGAGGGCCCTTCCTCCTCTTCCAACCTTGAGGATGTCATCCGCAAGGTTGTGATGGAGGAAAGGGCATTTACGAGAGCCTGCCTCGCTGGCATCGAGAACAGGCTCTTGCCCGAAAAGCGCCTCCGACCGCCCCTCGCGGCGGACAAGAGGCCGTGCGAGCCTGGGCCATCCTCCCAAAGGGAGGACGCCCTTCTCCCTTCCACCACCCCGTCCACCCAGCCGTGGACGAAGGTGGTCAAAAAGGGGAAGGGCAAGGCCAAGAAGGCGAGAGCGGCCGCCGCCCCTGCCTCCCCAGCCAACATCTCCCCTCCCTGCCCGTCCCAGACGACCGGCAAGGGGAAGGGGAAGGGGAAGGGGCAAAAGTCGGCCCCTAAGCCCGCCACCGCTGCTCCGGCAGCTAAAAGGGCCCCTGCCGGTGGGAGAAAAACCCTAGTTTCTCCCAAAACCGCGGCCGTCGTGGTGACGCTCACCGCGGAGGCTGCGGAGCGTGGTGAGACGTACGAGTCCGTGCTGAAACGGGCTCGTACCAACGCCGATCCCACCAAGTTGGGAATCGGCGCCATCACGTGCCGCCAGACCCAAGCCGGGGCTCGTATTTTCGAGTTCCCCGGGGGCCCAGGGCGGCACCAACGCTGACCTCTTCGCAACGAAGTTGCAAGAGGTCATCGCGGACGCGGCCAAGGTGGTAAGGCCCGTCAAGTCGGCGGCCCTCAAGGTGACCAATCTGGACGATTCGGTCACCAAAGAGGAGGTCGTGGCGGCGCTCGCAGCAATAGGGGGCTGCAACACCGCAGCGGTACAGGGTCGGGCTATCAGGCCCGGCCGCGGCGGCATGGGCACAATCCGCCTGGAGTGCCCGGTCACCGCAGCTAAGGCCGTCTTTGCCAAGGGACGGCTTGCCGTCGGGTTTGGGTCGTGTGTGGTCCGAGCACTTGGTGAGCAGCCTTTGCGCTGCTACAAGTGCTTCGGAATCGGCCACACACGGGCCCTCTGTCCGTCCAAGGTGGACAGGTCGGACGCCTGTTACCGCTGCGGTAAGGAGGGGCACATGTCCGCCTCCTGCACGGCCGCCAAGCCGCACTGCGCGGTGTGCGCCGCCAGTGGCCGCCCGGCGGACCACGTGATGAGGGGGAGGAACTGCAATCCTCCCCCAAAGAAGGGCAAAGCGCAGGCGCCGTCCCAGCCTGCCGCTACCACCGTCGTCCTTGAAGCTGGGACCTCGGTGGCCGATGAGGGGGGTGCGATGTCCAAATGATGGATAGGTCCGGACATCGCATCCTACAGGCGAATACTAACCACTGTAAAGCAGCCCAGGACCTGCTGATGCAGGCCCTGGCTGAGTGGTTAGTAGACGTTGCGGTGGTCGCCGAGCCGTACTCTGTCCCTGGCCGTTGGCTGGGTGATCGGGACGGCTCGGTGGCGTTGGTGTCGCGGTCTTCCACGGACTCCCCTCCCCTCTCGCTCTTAGAGAGGGGACCGGGATACGTGGCCGCCGCGTGGGGAGAAATAGCCCTGGTGGGGGTCTATTTCTCCCCTAACCGCCCTTTACAGGACTTCGAGGATTTTCTCGAAGTCCTGACCGCAGTAGTCGGTAGGGCGGCGCCGCGCCAGGTCGCCGTATTGGGCGACCTGAACGCCAAGTCGGCGGCCTGGGGCAACCGGGCCGCCTCTTGCAACGTCCGCGGGCGGGCCGTTGAATTTTGGGCGGCCTCGTCGGGCGTGTCCCTCCTAAATAGAGGGACGGCCCACACGTGTGTGCGGCAACGGGGAGGGACGGTGGTGGACGTGTCGTTCGCCACCCCCGCACTTGCCGCCCGCGTCGTCGGCTGGCGGGTGGAAACGGTGGAGACCTTGTCGGACCACCGATACGTGCGGTTCGACATCGTCTCCACCCAGAGCCCCCGGGGGATGGCCCGCTCGGGCCAGTCCCCCTTTCCACGGTGGGCTCAGATCCACCTGGACCGAGGGGCGGCCAAGGAGGCGGCGTTCATCCAGGACTGGCTCACGTCTCCTATCAATGTCCTGGACGTCGACGCCTCGGCGGTCCGACTGCGGGAGTCCCTGACCGAGGTGTGCAATTCCAGCATGCCTCGGTCTCGCCGCCCACCTCCCCGACGCGCCGTCTATTGGTGGTTGGAGGGGCTGGCGGGGCTCCGGGCCGCCTGCGTGGTGGCCAGGAGGGCCTACACGCGGAGTCGACGGCGGAACGTGCGGGACGCGTCGAACGAGGACCTTCTCTACGCCTCGTACGTAGAGGCAAAGAAGGTCCTCAAGGCGGCTATGTTCGCCGCCGACGACGCGGCGAGGGCCGAAATGCTAGAGGGTCTCGACAGAGACCCGTACGGGAGACCGTATAAGGCGGCGCGGAATAAACTGCGCCCCTTCGGTCCCCCGCTAGCAGAGACCCTCGAGCCGGCGTTGCTGGATGTGGTGGTTCGGTCCTTGTTTCCAACAGGGACCAACTTCACCCCTCCAGTGATGGACCCCCCGCGGGAGGCGGCTCCGCCGGCGGAGGAGGTCCCTCCGGTCACGGGGGCGGAGTTTGGCGCGGCGACGCTTCGCCTCCGCGCCAAGAAAACCGCCCCCGGGCCGGACGGCGTCCCCGCAAGGGTGGTGGCCATTGCGGCCACCCAAATGGCGGACAGGTTTCGGGACCTCTTCAGCGCGTGTTTCACGGCTGGGAGGTTCCCGAAAGCCTGGAAGGAGGGGCAACTGTGCCTCCTCCGTAAGGAGAGACGACCGGCAGACTCCCCCTCGGCATACCGACCCATCGTTCTGCTCGATGAGGTCGGTAAACTGTTCGAGGGGATCGTCGCCGGTCGGCTGAATGGCCTCCTGCGGGGGGTTGGGCCGAACCTGTCGGACGCCCAATTCGGTTTCCGAGTTGGGCGTTCGACAGTGGACGCGCTGGCCCGGCTGAAGGGCCAGGTGAGGGAGGCCGTGGAGTCTGGGGACGGAGTGTTGGCTGTGTCATTTGACATAGCCAACGCGTTCAATTCCGTCCTCCACTCCACGATCTTGGAGGCACTCCGGTACCACGGAGTGCCTTCATACTTGCGGGCCCTCTTGGCCAGCTACTTGGAGGACCGAGCGGTCCTCCTCGTAGATAAGGCTGGCCAAGTCCGGAGGTACGGCGCGGAGTCTGGTGTTCCACAGGGGTCGGTCCTAGGATTACTCCTGTGGAACATCGGCTTCGACTGGCTCCTGCGGGGATCCCTCCTCCCGGGCACGAGTGTCATCTGCTACGCGGATGACACTCTCCTCACTGCCCGGGGGAGGGATTTTAGGGAGGCGGCCAGTTTGGCCTCGGCTGGCGGATCCTTGGTCGCGGGAAGGATCCGCCGCCTCGGGTTGGGGGTTGCGCTGCACAAGACCGAGGCCGTGTTCTTCCACGGGCCTCGGCAGCGCATCCCTCCTGACGCCCACATCGTCGTGGAGGGCGTCAGGATCGGGGTGAGGACCCAGATGAAATATCTGGGCCTCACCCTGGACAGCAGGTGGCGCTTCGGCCCGCACTTCAGCGGGTTGTCAGCGCGCCTGCTGAAGGCGGCGAACGCCCTCTCGTGGCTCCTCCCAAACCTGGGAGGGCCGAAGGCGAGATGCCGGCATTTGTATGCCGGCATCTTGAAGAGCATGGCCCTTTACGGGGCCCCCATCTGGGCGGACTCCCTCCACAGGAGGGAGAATGCGACCGCCATCCGCAGGCCCCAAAGGGCCATTGCACTGCGGGTGGCGAGAGCCTACCGCTCGGTGGGCTTTGCGGTAGCGTGCGCTCTGGCCGGCACCCCGCCTTGGGAACTCGAGGCGTGGGTGCTCGCCAGAGTGTACGAGTGGACGGCGGGGCGCAGGGCGCTCGGGGAGTGCCCTGCCCCAGAAGAGCGGGAGGCCGTCCGCAGAGAGGCGAGGGACGCAACCGTCCAACATTGGACGGAGGCCCTCGCCACCGCAGCCTTTGGCCGCAGAACGTTGGACGCGCTCGGGCCAGTCCTGCAGGACTGGCTCGGGCGGTCCCACGGTTTCCTTTCTTTCCGTCTGGTGCAGGTGCTATCCGGGCATGGCGTCTTCGGATCGTGCCTGCATCGGATCGGAAGAGAGGAGACCCCGGCCTGCCACGATTGTGGCGCGGCGGTGGACACGGCGCAGCACACCCTGGAGGTGTGTGCGTCGTGGTCTGGGCCGCGCCGCCAATTGATGGCGGTGGTCGGGCAGGACCTCTTGCTGCCCAGCGTGGTTTTAGCCATGCTGGGAAGCGAGGAGTCCTGGGCTGCGGTGGCCTCCTTTTGCGAGGAAGTAATTTCGCAAAAGGAGGCGACGGAGCGGGCGCGGGAGGAAGACCCTCTCGCAGCGCCACTCCGCAGGCGACGAACGGGTCGGAGAAGGCGATTGCACGACAATCGTCTTCCCCCTCCTGGTGGAGGATAGCGGGAGACAGGCGCGGGGGCGTCTTCTCCCGCATTGCACGTATCCTCCACTTCCGCCGGGTGGGAATGACCGCGAGCACTCGCGGCTATTCTCGGGCCCCTCTCCCAGGGTGGGGAGGGGGGTGAAGGGCTCGCCGTAAAGGCGGGCGGTCGTCGGCGGGGGGCTGGATGGAAAGGCTGTGCCGGATTCCCAGTTCCCCTCCATATAGGCGATGCGGGAGCGCCGCTGGGTCGTTTAGTGGGTACACCGGTGGGGAGCACCGGGAGTCCCACATAACCCTTCCGTCCCCCGACGGGAGGGTATGCATAAAGCATTTTTCCCAGCGTCAAAAAAAAAAAAAAAAAAAAAAAGGTTTGGTTAGGTTAAGGCCATTAATGGCATAAGCTTGGAGGAGATAGGCCTGCAGCATGTCAGGGTCAGGAACTCGGTGACGGGGGGCCGAGTCATCGAGGTCCCTGGTACAGATAGCGGAAGGGCGGCGGACAGCCTCGCAGCAAAGCTGCAGGTCCTCGTGGGCGACGTTGCCCATGTAAGCCGCCCTGAAAAGATGGCCGCTATCGAGGTCGCCGGTTTAGACGAGTCGGCGACAAGGGAGACCCTGGCGGCTGCCGTCGCCAAGGCAGGGGGATGCGCCGTGGCGCTCATAAAGGTGGGGGGCATCCGCCCTACATACTATGATGGCAGTGGGGTGGCCCTCGTGCAATGCCCGGTGGGGACTGCAAAAGCCCTCCTCAAGTGTGGTCAGATCCTGGTAGGCTGGTCGTCTGCCAGGGTCAACTCCGTCGGACCAGCACCCATGCGGTGCTACAAATGTATGGGTGTCGGCCACGCGCGTGAGCTGTGCCCCTCAAAGGTGGACCGGGGCCAGATGTGTTACCGGTGCGGCGCAGAGGGGCACAAAGCAGCCGAATGCTGGGAGGAGAAGGTATAGTGCGCAGTATGCCACCATGCAGGCCTCCCAGCCGACCACGTTATGAGGGGACCAAAATGCTCCCCACCGGAGACAAAGGGAAGAGAGGCGAGGCCGAGACCCTCCCGCCCCACCCGACCCCCTCCAGCCGAAACAGCCGCCAGCCGGCACCAAGAGGACAACCGAATGGACATTTAAATGCCAGCACACCAGCATCTAGATGTCCTGCAGGTAAACGCCAACCACTCCGCCAGAGCTCAGGATCTGCTCATGCAGGCCATGGCGGAGTGGGCAATTGGCGTTACGGTTGTAGCGGAGCCATACTTCGTCCCCCCACAATCTAATTGGGTAGGGGATACCGACGGAGTAGTGGCGATCGTAGTGCCGGCGATGGGGGACCTCCCCCCCTTATCAAGGATCGAGCGTGGCCCGGGATTCGTGGCGGCCAGATGGGGGAACGACACGGTGCTGGTGGCCGTGTACTTCTCCCCCAATAGGCCGCTGCGGGAGTTTGACACGTTCCTGGGGATCCTAGGGGGGGTGGTCCGGAGGGCTGCCCCGAGGCAGGTTATGGTCCTGGGGGACCTCAACGCCAAAAGTTCGGCATGGGGTTCCCCCATTACGGACCATAGGGGTATGGCTCTTGGGGATTGGGTGACGGCAACGGGACTCGTGGTCCTAAACCGGGGCACCGCGAATACCTGCGTGCGGCGGCAAGGGGGGTCAATCGTGGACGTCACGTTCGCGACCCCTGCCATAGCTGCACGCGTCATGGATTGGCGCGTCCTGGAGGATGTGGAGACCCTCTCAGATCACCTGTACATCAGGATGAGGGTCTTCACAGCGGGGGTTCCACCGTCGCCTATCACGGGCAGAGCCAGGAGGGGGCGAAAGTTCCCAAAGTGGTCCCTGGTCCATTTGGACAGGGACAAGGCGAACGAGGCGGCCATGGTGGAGGCGTGGTGTGCTGCCCCACCCGTCACCCTCGGAGCTGAGGAAAGGGCGGCACAGTTCCGAGTCGCACTACAGACGGTGTGCGACGCGGCTATGCCTCGGGTCGGTCGCCTGTTCGCCCGCAAGAGAGTATACTGGTGGTCCGCTGAAATTGCGGCCCTGCGGTCCACCAGTAACAGTGCCCGCCGCGCCTACCAACACTGTAGGCGCAGGCGGCACAGTGCGGAAGAGGAGGAAGGGCTCCACAGGGCCCTCAAAGAGGCTAAGGGTGCCCTCCAGGTTGCGATCGCCAAGGCCAAGGACGAAGCTCGCGAGTCGTTCTTGGCTACCCTGGACAGGGACCCATGGGGGCGGCCGTACAAGGTGGTGCGCAACAAAATGCGCAGCGCTCCCCCCATGGACTCCCTGGAGCCCGAACTCCTCCAGAGGGTAGTCGAGGGGCTGTTCCCGCCACCTCACTCGATCTCTCCCCCGTCGATGGTCGACCCCAGAACGGAGTCGGAGGCCAAGCTCATCGTTGCACCAATAAGTGACGACGAGTTCGAGTGTGTGACAGACCGACTCCGGGGCTGCAAAAAAGCCCCGGGCCCGGACGGCGTTCCCGGTCGCGTCCTCGCAGTCGCCCTGGAACACCTTGGGGACCGACTCAGGCACATCATGGATGACTGCCTGAGAGAGGGAAGGTTCCCGAGGGTGTGGAAGGAGGGGCGACTATGCCTCCTCCGTAAAGAGGGTCGGCCACAGGATTGCCCGTCCGCCTATCGCCCCATAGTGCTGCTGGATGAGGCCGGAAAAGCGTTTGAACGCATCCTGGCCTCCCGGATCCTGCAGCACGTGGAGACCGCCGGCCCGAACGTCTCTGATAGACAATTCGGGTTCCGGGAAGGGCGGTCCACGCTCGACGCGCTGAAGTCACTGAAGGACTTTTGTGACTATGCGTCGAGCAGGGGGGAGGGTGTCATCGCGGTGTCACTAGACATCGCAAACGCATTTGGCACCCTCCTCTATGGGGTGATCAGTGAGGCACTTCGATACCATGAGGTGCCTCACTACCTAAGGCGAATTGTTGAGCACTACCTAACCGAGAGGGTAGTGCTCTGGGAAAACAAGGACGGGCAACAGGGGGAGAGACAGATGGCCTGCGGCGTGCCCCAGGGTTCCGTGCTCGGTCCACTTTTATGGAACCTGGGGTACGACTGGGCAATCCGGGGGGAGCTGCTTCCGCGCACACACTCGTCGTCTGCTACGCGGACGACACAATGGTGGCTGTGCGCGGGAGCGACAAGCGGGAAACCTCCCGGAGGGCGGAAGTGGCGGCCGAGCTGGCAATTGAACGGATCACCAGGCTCGGCCTAAAGGTGAGCCTCCCGAAGACTGAGGCTATAGTCTTCGGGGGGCGCGGGTGGAATTTGCCCGCGAATGCGGCGCTCACCTTGGAGGGTGGAGCGGTCCAAATAAAGCCCCACATTAAATATCTGGGGCTCATATTGGACCGCAAGTGGGATTTCGGGGAGCATTTCTCGAGACTAGCTCCCCGAATCGTGGGCGCCGCATCGGCGCTGGGCAGACTTCTGCCCAATATAGGAGGGCCGGGCTCCTTGTGCCGCCGGCTATATGCCGGCGTGACAAGGAGCATGGCCCTCTATGGGGCCCCAATATGGGCGGACAAGCTGTCCGCCCGAAATAGGGCCCTGCTGCGGAGGCCACAACGGGTCGTGGCCCTCAGGATGGTGAGGGCCTATATGACGGTGGCCCATGCAGCGGCCTGCCTCCTCGCGTGCACTCCCCCGTGGGAGCTAGACGCAGAGGTGCACGCAGAGACCTACCAACGTAGGTCCAGGGTCCGGACAACAGGTGAACGCCCGGACCCCGAGGAGGTGGCAGCCTCCCGTCGCGCGACGGAGCGCCGACTGCGGGACCGATGGAAGGCCCAACTGGAGGTCGCCCCTTATGGTCTCCGTACCATAGAGGCGATCCTCCCAACGGCCGACCTTTGGCTGAAGAGGGCAGTCGGCGCGACGTCGTACCGGCTCGTGCAGGTACTGACCGGGCATGGGTGCTTCGGTCACTACCTGCACAGAATCAGAAGAGAGCCGGCCCCGCTGTGCCATGAGTGCGGAAGTCCCGACGACACCGCGCAGCACACCTTTGAGGTGTGCAGTCGTTGGGACGCGGAGCGTGGCCTCATGGCACGCACCATTCAGCGGGTGGACCTCTCGCTCCAAAGCATTGTTGAAGCAATGCTGAGCAACGAGAGGTCCTGGGAGGCGTCCTGGTCTCCTTCTGCGAAACAGTCATTTCGCAAAAGGAGACCGCGGAGCGGGAGCGCGAGGAAGATCCTCTCGCGCATCCCCTCCGGCGCAGACGGCTTGGGTTGAGAAGGCGGCGTTTCGCTGCCAGACTCAACCCATAGTGGCTGCAGGTGGAGGATGGGAGTCCTCTGCCCGCGGTGATCAGCCACTGAGCGGTCTGGGAGAGGGCCAAGCGTGCTCGCCCTTCTCCCCTTTGGCGCGGGAAGCCCCGGCAACGGCTGGGGTGCCACCGGTGGACATCGTGGACTATGCCTTCGCGGGTTCCACGGTGTCCAACAAAACCGGCGAGAGGGCACGTCCGGGTGGTTTTTAGTGGGTAGCACTCCCTACCTCTCCTCACTCTGAGGAGGGAGAGGCGATGTGTAGTCCCACATAACCTTCCGACACTCCCATGTTCGGAGGGTATACGTAACGCATTTTCCACCTGGTCAACAAAAAAAAAAAAAAAAAAAAAAAAAAAAAGTTTAGGTTAGGTTAGGTTAGGTTAGGTTAGGTTAGGTTAGGTTAGGTTGGGGAACCCCCCACAGTGCTTGCTTCCACGTAGCGTTCCCCGGGCAACGACCTGGTCCTGTCACCGTAACGGAGTGGCAGGCCAGTGATCGGCGAAAGTGCACTGTGCGTTGAAGACTTTTTTGCGGACTCTTCAACACTTGCGGCGGCTATGCCTAAGCTACCATCGCGGGACGCCTCCGGGCGGTTCTTAAAAGGCCCTTGTCAGGGCCAACGAAAAGGCCCTTCTCAGAGCCAACCAAAAGGCCCTTCTCAGGGCCAACCAAAAGGCCCTTCTCAGGGCCAACCAAAAGGCCCTTCTCAGGGCCAACCCAAAGGCCCTTCTCAGGGCCAACCAAAAGGCCCTTCTCAGGGCCAACCAAAAGGCCCTTCTCAGGGCCAAACCAAAGGCCCTTCTCAGGGCCAAACCAAAGGCCCTTCTCAGGGCCACGCCGGCGATGCCAGTATGGCGTCGGAGGTTTGCCGCCCATCACCGGGTAGCATGTTCCGCAGGCTGTCGGTCGACGTGTTGTCGGACTCCGACAACGAGTCGCTCGTTCCAGAGTCGGACGGAAGTTCGGCGATGGAAGCCGAAAGTCGCTTTCAAACGCGGAAGCGATCCTTCCTGAAGGACGGCGGCGAAGGCTCCTCGGACTCCACGAGGAGTGCTAAGCCAAAAAAGAAGGCGAAGGCCAAAAAGCCTTCCACTGTGGTGGACACCCACGACGTGGGTCTGGCGGACGCCCAACGTCAGTTGGACCTCGCACGAAGGGCTCAGTTCCAGGAAGACCTGGAAGAGAGGGTCGCCGCGAAGGAGATGCAGGCGCAGGCCGCCCGGGCTAAGTCCGGGTACGGTGCGTCTAGCGTCTTATACGCGGACCACTCGCTGGCCGAGCTGGAGCGCATGGCGCAGGAGGACGAAGAGGAGATCAGGGTGGTCGCCTCTAAGTCCTCCAATCTAAAAGGGACATTCCAAAAGTCCCTTAAATGCAGGGCCGCCAGCATGGGTGGCATCGTCCGGGAGCTGGTGCAACGCACAGCCACCGACGAGACGCGGCAACTGCAGGCGAAGTTAGATCGCCTGCAGTCGGAGGTCAGCCAGCTGCATAAGAAGCTGGCTGAGGTCACGGCCCAGCCAACCCAAGCTGAGCCGAGACCTGCGGTGGAGGGCCCTTCCTCCTCTTCCAACCTTGAGGATGTCATCCGCAAGGTTGTGATGGAGGAAAGGGCATTTACGAGAGCCTGCCTCGCTGGCATCGAGGACAGGCTCTTGCCCGAAAAGCGCCTCCGACCGCCCCTCGCGGCGGACAAGAGGCCGTGCGAGCCTGGGCCATCCTCCCAAAGGGAGGACGCCCTTCTCCCTTCCACCACCCCGTCCACCCAGCCGTGGACGAAGGTGGTCAAAAAGGGGAAGGGCAAGGCCAAGAAGGCGAGAGCGGCCGCCGCCCCTGCCTCCCCAGCCAACATCTCCCCTCCCTGCCCGTCCCAGACGACCGGCAAGAGGAAGGGGAAGGGGAAGGGGCAAAAGTCGGCCCCTAAGCCCGCCACCGCTGCTCCGGCAGCTAAAAGGGCCCCTGCCGGTGGGAGAAAAACCCTAGTTTCTCCCAAAACCGCGGCCGTCGTGGTGACGCTCACCGCGGAGGCTGCGGAGCGTGGTGAGACGTACGAGTCCGTGCTGAAACGGGCTCGTACCAACGCCGATCCCACCAAGTTGGGAATCGGCGCCATCACGTGCCGCCAGACCCAAGCCGGGGCTCGTATTTTCGAGTTCCCGGGGGCCCAGGGCGGCACCAACGCTGACCTCTTCGCAACGAAGTTGCAAGAGGTCATCGCGGACGCGGCCAAGGTGGTAAGGCCCGTCAAGTCGGCGGCCCTCGAGGTGACCAATCTGGACGATTCGGTCACCAAAGAGGAGGTCGTGGCGGCGCTCGCAGCAATAGGGGGCTGCAACACCGCAGCTGTACAGGGTCGGGCTATTAGGCCCGGCCGCGGCGGCATGGGCACAATCCGCCTGGAGTGCCCGGTCACCGCAGCTAAGGCCGTCCTTGCCAAGGGACGGCTTGCCGTCGGGTTTGGGTCGTGTGTGGTCCGAGCACTTGGTGAGCAGCCTTTGCGCTGCTACAAGTGCTTCGGAATCGGCCACACACGGGCCCTCTGTCCGTCCAAGGTGGACAGGTCGGACGCCTGTTACCGCTGCGGTAAGGAGGGGCACATGTCCCCCTCCTGCACGGCCGCCAAGCCGCACTGCGCGGTGTGCGCCGCCAGTGGCCGCCCGGCGGACCACGTGATGAGGGGGAGGAACTGCAATCCTCCCCCAAAGAAGGGCAAAGCGCAGGCGCCGTCCCAGCCTGCCGCTACCACCGTCGTCCCTGAGGCTGGGACCTCGGTGGCCGACGAGGGGGGTGCGATGTCCAAATGATGGATAGGTCCGGACATCGCATCCTACAGGCGAATACTAACCACTGTAAAGCAGCCCAGGACCTGCTGATGCAGGCCCTGGCTGAGTGGTTAGTAGACGTTGCGGTGGTCGCCGAGCCGTACTCTGTCCCTGGCCGTTGGCTGGGTGATCGGGACGGCTCGGTGGCGTTGGTGTCGCGGTCTTCCACGGACTCCCCTCCCCTCTCGCTCTAAGAGAGGGGACCGGGATACGTGGCCGCCGCGTGGGGAGAAATAGCCCTGGTGGGGGTCTATTTCTCCCCTAACCGCCCTTTACAGGACTTCGAGGATTTTCTCGAAGTCCTGACCGCAGTAGTCGGTAGGGCGGCGCCGCGCCAGGTCGCCGTATTGGGCGACCTGAACGCCAAGTCGGCGGCCTGGGGCAACCGGGCCGCCTCTTGCAACGTCCGCGGGCGGGCCGTCGAATTTTGGGCGGCCTCGTCGGGCGTGTCCCTCCTAAATAGAGGGACGGCCCACACGTGTGTGCGGCAACGGGGAGGGACGGTGGTGGACGTGTCGTTCGCCACCCCCGCACTTGCCGCCCGCGTCGTCGGCTGGCGGGTGGAAACGGTGGAGACCTTGTCGGACCACCGATACGTGCGGTTCGACATCGTCTCCACCCAGAGCCCCCGGGGGATGGCCCGCTCGGGCCAGTCCCCCTTTCCACGGTGGGCTCAGATCCACCTGGACCGAGGGGCGGCCAAGGAGGCGGCGTTCATCCAGGACTGGCTCACGCCTCCTATCAATGTCCTGGACGTCGACGCCTCGGCGGTCCGACTGCGGGAGTCCCTGACCGAGGTGTGCAACTCCAGCATGCCTCGGTCTCGCCGCCCACCTCCCCGACGCGCCGTCTATTGGTGGTCGGAGGAGCTGGCGGGGCTCCGGGCCGCCTGCGTGGTGGCCAGGAGGGCCTACACGCGGAGTCGACGGCGGAACGTGCGGGACGCGTCGAACGAGGACCTTCTCTACGCCTCGTACGTAGAGGCAAAGAAGGTCCTCAAGGCGGCTATGTTCGCCGCCGACGACGCGGCGAGGGCCGAAATGCTAGAGGGTCTCGACAGAGACCCGTACGGGAGACCGTATAAGGCGGCGCGGAATAAACTGCGCCCCTTCGGTCCCCCGCTAGCAGAGACCCTCGAGCCGGCGTTGCTGGATGGGGTGGTTCGGTCCTTGTTTCCAACAGGGACCAACTTCACCCCTCCAGTGATGGACCCCCCGCGGGAGGCGGCTCCGCCGGCGGAGGAGGTCCCTCCGGTCACGGGGGCGGAGTTTGGCGCGGCGACGCTTCGCCTCCGCGCCAAGAAAACCGCCCCTGGGCCGGACGGCGTCCCCGCAAGGGTGGTGGCCATTGCGGCCACCCAAATGGCGGACAGGTTTCGGGACCTCTTCAGCGCGTGTTTCACGGCTGGGAGGTTCCCGAAAGCCTGGAAGGAGGGGCAACTGTGCCTCCTCCGTAAGGAGAGACGACCGGCAGACTCCCCCTCGGCATACCGACCCATCGTTCTGCTCGATGAGGTCGGTAAACTGTTCGAGGGGATCGTCGCCGGTCGGCTGAATGGCCTCCTGCGGGGGGTTGGGCCGAACCTGTCGGACGCCCAATTCGGTTTCCGAGTTGGGCGTTCGACAGTGGACGCGCTGGCCCGGCTGAAGGGCCAGGTGAGGGAGGCCGTGGAGTCTGGGGACGGAGTGTTGGCTGTGTCATTTGACATAGCCAACGCGTTCAATTCCGTCCCCCACTCCACGATCTTGGAGGCACTCCGGTACCACGGAGTGCCTTCATACTTGCGGGCCCTCTTGGCCAGCTACTTGGAGGACCGAGCGGTCCTCCTCGTAGACAAGGCTGGCCTAGTCCGGAGGTACGGCGCGGAGTCTGGTGTTCCACAGGGGTCGGTCCTAGGACCACTCCTGTGGAACATCGGCTTCGACTGGCTCCTGCGGGGATCCCTCCTCCCGGGCACGAGTGTCATCTGCTACGCGGATGACACTCTCCTCACTGCCCGGGGGAGGGATTTTAGGGAGGCGGCCAGTTTGGCCTCGGCTGGCGGATCCTTGGTCGCGGGAAGGATCCGCCGCCTCGGGTTGGGGGTTGCGCTGCACAAGACCGAGGCCGTGTTCTTCCACGGGCCTCGGCAGCGCATCCCTCTTGACGCCCACATCGTCGTGGAGGGCGTCAGGATCGGGGTGAGGACCCAGATGAAATATCTGGGCCTCACCCTGGACAGCAGGTGGCGCTTCGGCCCGCACTTCAGCGGGTTGTCAGCGCGCCTGCTGAAGGCGGCGAACGCCCTCTCGTGGCTCCTCCCAAACCTGGGAGGGCCGAAGGCGAGATGCCGGCATTTGTATGCCGGCATCTTGAAGAGCATGGCCCTTTACGGGGCCCCCATCTGGGCGGACTCCCTCCACAGGAGGGAGAATGCGACCGCCATCCGCAGGCCCCAAAGGGCCATTGCACTGCGGGTGGCGAGAGCCTACCGCTCGGTGGGCTTTGCGGTAGCGTGCGCTCTGGCCGGCACCCCGCCTTGGGAACTCGAGGCGTGGGTGCTCGCCAGAGTGTACGAGTGGACGGCGGGGCGCAGGGCGCTCGGGGAGTGCCCTGCCCCAGAAGAGCGGGAGGCCGTCCGCAGAGAGGCGAGGGACGCAACCGTCCAACATTGGACGGAGGCCCTCGCCACCGCAGCCTTTGGCCGCAGAACGTTGGACGCGCTCGGGCCAGTCCTGCAGGACTGGCTCGGGCGGTCCCACGGTTTCCTTTCTTTCCGTCTGGTGCAGGTGCTATCCGGGCATGGCGTCTTCGGATCGTGCCTGCATCGGATCGGAAGAGAGGAGACCCCGGCCTGCCACGATTGTGGCGCGGCGGTGGACACGGCACAGCACACCCTGGAGGTGTGTGCGTCGTGGTCTGGGCCGCGCCGCCAATTGATGGCGGTGGTCGGGCAGGACCTCTCGCTGCCCAGCGTGGTTTTAGCCATGCTGGGAAGCGAGGAGTCCTGGGCTGCGGTGGCCTCCTTTTGCGAGGAAGTAATTTCGCAAAAGGAGGCGACGGAGCGGGCGCGGGAGGAAGACCCTCTCGCAGCGCCACTCCGCAGGCGACGAACGGGTCGGAGAAGGCGATTGCACGACAATCGTCTTCCCCCTCCTGGTGGAGGATAGCGGGAGACAGGCGCGGGGGCGTCTTCTCCCGCATTGCACGTATCCTCCACTTCCGCCGGGTGGGAATGACCGCGAGCACTCGCGGCTATTCTCGGGCCCCTCTCCCAGGGTGGGGAGAGGGGTGAAGGGCTCGCCGTAAAGGCGGGCGGTCGTCGGCGGGGGGCTGGATGGAAAGGCTGTGCCGGATTCCCAGTTCCCCTCCATATAGGCGATGCGGGAGTGCCGCTGGGTCGTTTAGTGGGTATACCGGTGGGAAGCACCGGGAGTCCCACATAACCCTTCCGTCCCCCGACGGGAGGGTATGCATAAAGCATTTTTCCCAGCGTCAAAAAAAAAAAAAAAAAAAAAAAAAAAAAAAAGGTTAGGTTAGGTTAGGTTAGGTTAGGTTAGGTTCCGCGGACCTGCTGGGTAGTCCCAGTGGGTGGGGAGGTGTACCCCAACGCGGCGCGTCCCCGGGTGGCGGATAGGGGAACGACTCCCAGAAATGGGAGTTACCGGTTTACCGGCGCGGACCAAACACTGGGGTGGGATGGGGGGGGGGGGGATTTAGAGCGGGGATGCCGTCCATCTTGGTTCCCGTGAGTCGGCTGTATGGGTCAGTTTCCTCGCGGGATGCCGAGTGGTCAGGTGCTTGGCTTGAGTTCAAGCTTGAGCTTGAGCGGAGGATAGCCTTCTTAGGCTTGCGGAGAGGTGTCGGGCCTTGGCGTGCACTTACCCTGCCGCCGGGCAGGCAGTGGAAGTTTTCTTCCCTGCCACCGCCCCAAAATCGTAACCCCGCAACATGGTCGCAGTCATGTTTTGCGATCTGAGCGGGACCGATAGGCCTTGGCTTGGTCGCCCGGGCTGCGAGGAAGACAACCTCTATAAAAAATTACCCGAGGATAAGCGGCGGCGCGGCGTAAGGTCTGGAAGGCTGAACGGAGTTTCAGTCGCTACCGCGTCCCCCGCCAGGGAAGTGTCGCTCCCCTGAGCGGGTTACGTTAGACTTCCCCGGTTACAGTGGGCACTGTCCGGGGTGACCCACCCTTCCCACTTACTCGTGGGATCTGAATATGAATGACTCTATAAACAAATCTAGGTTAGGTGAGACGGTAGGGAGCGGTGAGGAGGTTGTATGCGCGTCTGCGCATAGCAACAGTGGTAGGGCGCTAGAGCCTGAGGAGGCGACGACGCCTCAATTGCGGGACGCCTTCGGGCGTTTCAAAAAAGGCCCTTCTAAGGGCCAACCAAACGGCCCTTCTCAGGGCCAACCAAAAGGCCCTTCTCAGGGCCAACCAAAAGGCCCTTCTCAGGGCCAACCAAAAGGCCCTTCTCAGGGCCAACCAAAAGGCCCTTCTCAGGGCAAACCAAAGGCCCTTCTCAGGGCCAAACCAAAGGCCATTCTCAGGGCCACGCCGGCGATGCCAGTATGGCGTCGGAGGTTTGCCGCCCATCACCGGGTAGCATGTTCCGCAGGCTGTCGGTCGACGTGTTGTCGGACTCCGACAACGAGTCGCTCGTTCCAGAGTCGGCCGGAAGTTCGGCGATGGAAGCCGAAAGTCGCTTACAAAAGCGGAAGCGATCCTTCCTGAAGGACGGCAGCGAAGGCTCCTCGGACTCCACGAGGAGTGCTAAGCCAAAAAAGAAGGCGAAGGCCAAAAAGCCTTCCACTGTGGTGGACACCCACGACGTGGGTCTGGCGGACGCCCAACGTCAGTTGGACCTCGCACGAAGGGCTCAGTTCCAGGAAGACCTGGAAGAGAGGGTCGCCGCGAAGGAGATGCAGGCGCAGGCCGCCCGGGCTAAGTCCGGGTACGGTGCGTCTAGCGTCTTATACGCGGACCACTCGCTGGCCGAGCTGGAGCGCATGGCGCAGGAGGACGAAGAGGAGATCAGGGTGGTCGCCTCTAAGTCCTCCAATCTAAAAGGGACATTCCAAAAGTCCCTTAAATGCAGGGCCGCCAGCATGGGTGGCATCGTCCGGGAGCTGGTGCAACGCACAGCCACCGACGAGACGCGGCAACTGCAGGCGAAGTTAGATCGCCTGCAGTCGGAGGTCAGCCAGCTGCATAAGAAGCTGGCTGAGGTCACGGCCCAGCCAACCCAAGCTGAGCCGAGACCTGCGGTGGAGGGCCCTTCCTCCTCTTCCAACCTTGAGGATGTCATCCGCAAGGTTGTGATGGAGGAAAGGGCATTTACGAGAGCCTGCCTCGCTGGCATCGAGGACAGGCTCTTGCCCGAAAAGCGCCTCCGACCGCCCCTCGCGGCGGACAAGAGGCCGTGCGAGCCTGGGCCATCCTCCCAAAGGGAGGACGCCCTTCTCCCTTCCACCACCCCGTCCACCCAGCCGTGGACGAAGGTGGTCAAAAAGGGGAAGGGCAAGGCCAAGAAGGCGAGAGCGGCCGCCGCCCCTGCCTCCCCAGCCAACATCTCCCCTCCCTGCCCGTCCCAGACGACCGGCAAGGGGAAGGGGAAGGGGAAGGGGCAAAAGTCGGCCCCTAAGCCCGCCACCGCTGCTCCGGCAGCTAAAAGGGCCCCTGCCGGTGGGAGAAAAACCCTAGTTTCTCCCAAAACCGCGGCCGTCGTGGTGACGCTCACCGCGGAGGCTGCGGAGCGTGGTGAGACGTACGAGTCCGTGCTGAAACGGGCTCGTACCAACGCCGATCCCACCAAGCTGGGAATCGGCGCCATCACGTGCCGCCAGACCCAAGCCGGGGCTCGTATTTTCGAGTTCCCGGGGGCCCAGGGCGGCACCAACGCTGACCTCTTCGCAACGAAGTTGCAAGAGGTCATCGCGGACGCTGCCAAGGTGGTAAGGCCCGTCAAGTCGGCGGCCCTCGAGGTGACCAATCTGGACGATTCGGTCACCAAAGAGGAGGTCGTGGCGGCGCTCGCAGCAATAGGGGGCTGCAACACCGCAGCGGTACAGGGTCGGGCTATCAGGCCCGGCCGCGGCGGCATGGGCACAATCCGCCTGGAGTGCCCGGTCACCGCAGCTAAGGCCGTCCTTGCCAAGGGACGGCTTGCCGTCGGGTTTGGGTCGTGTGTGGTCCGAGCACTTGGTGAGCAGCCTTTGCGCTGCTACAAGTGCTTCGGAATCGGCCACACACGGGCCCTCTGTCCGTCCAAGGTGGACAGGTCGGACGCCTGTTACCGCTGCGGTAAGGAGGGGCACATGTCCGCCTCCTGCACGGCCGCCAAGCCGCACTGCGCGGTGTGCGCCGCCAGTGGCCGCCCGGCGGACCACGTGATGAGGGGGAGGAACTGCAATCCTCCCCCAAAGAAGGGCAAAGCGCAGGCGCCGTCCCAGCCTGCCGCTACCACCGTCGTCCCTGAGGCTGGGACCTCGGTGGCCGACGAGGGGGGTGCGATGTCCAAATGATGGATAGGTCCGGACATCGCATCCTACAGGCGAATACTAACCACTGTAAAGCAGCCCAGGACCTGCTGATGCAGGCCCTGGCTGAGTGGTTAGTAGACGTTGCGGTGGTCGCCGAGCCGTACTCTGTCCCTGGCCGTTGGCTGGGTGATCGGGACGGCTCGGTGGCGTTGGTGTCGCGGTCTTCCACGGACTCCCCTCCCCTCTCGCTCTTAGAGAGGGGACCGGGATACGTGGCCGCCGCGTGGGGAGAAATAGCCCTGGTGGGGGTCTATTTCTCCCCTAACCGCCCTTTACAGGACTTCGAGGATTTTCTCGAAGTCCTGACCGCAGTAGTCGGTAGGGCGGCGCCGCGCCAGGTCGCCGTATTGGGCGACCTGAACGCCAAGTCGGCGGCCTGGGGCAACCGGGCCGCCTCTTGCAACGTCCGCGGGCGGGCCGTCGAATTTTGGGCGGCCTCGTCGGGCGTGTCCCTCCTAAATAGAGGGACGGCCCACACGTGTGTGCGGCAACGGGGAGGGACGGTGGTGGACGTGTCGTTCGCCACCCCCGCACTTGCCGCCCGCGTCATCGGCTGGCGGGTGGAAACGGTGGAGACCTTGTCGGACCACCGATACGTGCGGTTCGACATCGTCTCCACCCAGAGCCCCCGGGGGATGGCCCGCTCGGGCCAGTCCCCCTTTCCACGGTGGGCTCAGATCCACCTGGACCGAGGGGCGGCCAAGGAGGCGGCGTTCGTCCAGGACTGGCTCACGCCTCCTATCAATGTCCTGGACGTCGACGCCTCGGCGGTCCGACTGCGGGAGTCCCTGACCGAGGTGTGCAACTCCAGCATGCCTCGGTCTCGCCGCCCACCTCCCCGACGCGCCGTCTATTGGTGGTCGGAGGAGCTGGCGGGGCTCCGGGCCGCCTGCGTGGTGGCCAGGAGGGCCTACACGCGGAGTCGACGGCGGAACGTGCGGGACGCGTCGAACGAGGACCTTCTCTACGCCTCGTACGTAGAGGCAAAGAAGGTCCTCAAGGCGGCTATGTTCGCCGCCGACGACGCGGCGAGGGCCGAAATGCTAGAGGGTCTCGACAGAGACCCGTACGGGAGACCGTATAAGGCGGCGCGGAATAAACTGCGCCCCTTCGGTCCCCCGCTAGCAGAGACCCTCGAGCCGGCGTTTCTGGATGGGGTGGTTCGGTCCTTGTTTCCAACAGGGACCAACTTCACCCCTCCAGTGATGGACCCCCCGCGGGAGGCGGCTCCGCCGGCGGAGGAGGTCCCTCCGGTCACGGGGGCGGAGTTTGGCGCGGCGACGCTTCGCCTCCGCGCCAAGAAAACCGCCCCCGGGCCGGACGGCGTCCCCGCAAGGGTGGTGGCCATTGCGGCCACCCAAATGGCGGACAGGTTTCGGGACCTCTTCAGCGCGTGTTTCACGGCTGGGAGGTTCCCGAAAGCCTGGAAGGAGGGGCAGCTGTGCCTCCTCCGTAAGGAGAGACGACCGGCAGACTCCCCCTCGGCATACCGACCCATCGTTCTGCTCGATGAGGTCGGTAAACTGTTCGAGGGGATCGTCGCCGGTCGGCTGAATGGCCTCCTGCGGGGGGTAAGGCCGAACCTGTCGGACGCCCAATTCGGTTTTCGAGTTGGGCGTTCGACAGTGGACGCGCTGGCCCGGCTGAAGGGCCAGGTGAGGGAGGCCGTGGAGTCTGGGGACGGAGTGTTGGCTGTGTCATTTGACATAGCCAACGCGTTCAACTCCGTCCCCCACTCCACGATCTTGGAGGCACTCCGGTACCACGGAGTGCCTTCATACTTGCGGGCCCTCTTGGCCAGCTACTTGGAGGACAGAGCGGTCCTCCTCGTAGACAAGGCTGGCCAAGTCCGGAGGTACGGCGCGGAGTCTGGTGTTCCGCAGGGGTCGGTCCTAGGACCACTCCTGTGGAACATCGGCTTCGACTGGCTCCTGCGGGGATCCCTCCTCCCGGGCACGAGTGTCATCTGCTACGCGGATGACACTCTCCTCACTGCCCGGGGGAGGGATTTTAGGGAGGCGGCCAGTTTGGCCTCGGCTGGCGGATCCTTGGTCGCGGGAAGGATCCGCCGCCTCGGGTTGGGGGTTGCGCTGCACAAGACCGAGGCCGTGTTCTTCCACGGGCCTCGGCAGCGCATCCCTCTTGACGCCCACATCGTCGTGGAGGGCGTCAGGATCGGGGTGAGGACCCAGATGAAATATCTGGGCCTCACCCTGGACAGCAGGTGGCGCTTCGGCCCGCACTTCAGCGGGTTGTCAGCGCGCCTGCTGAAGGCGGCGAACGCCCTCTCGTGGCTCCTCCCAAACCTGGGAGGGCCGAAGGCGAGATGCCGGCATTTGTATGCCGGCATCTTGAAGAGCATGGCCCTTTACGGGGCCCCCATCTGGGCGGACTCCCTCCACAGGAGGGAGAATGCGACCGCCATCCGCAGGCCCCAAAGGGCCATTGCACTGCGGGTGGCGAGAGCCTACCGCTCGGTGGGCTTTGCGGTAGCGTGCGCTCTGGCCGGCACCCCGCCTTGGGAACTCGAGGCGTGGGTGCTCGCCAGAGTGTACGAGTGGACGGCGGGGCGTAGGGCGCTCGGGGAGTGCCCTGCCCCAGAAGAGCGGGAGGCCGTCCGCAGAGAGGCGAGGGACGCAACCGTCCAACATTGGACGGAGGCCCTCGCCACCGCAGCCTTTGGCCGCAGAACGTTGGACGCGCTCGGGCCAGTCCTGCAGGACTGGCTCGGGCGGTCCCACGGTTTCCTTTCTTTCCGTCTGGTGCAGGTGCTATCCGGGCATGGCGTCTTCGGATCGTGCCTGCATCGGATCGGAAGAGAGGAGACCCCGGCCTGCCACGATTGTGGCGCGGCGGTGGACACGGCGCAGCACACCCTGGAGGTGTGTGCGTCGTGGTCTGGGCCGCGCCGCCAATTGATGGCGGTGGTCGGGCAGGACCTCTCGCTGCCCAGCGTGGTTTTAGCCATGCTGGGAAGCGAGGAGTCCTGGGCTGCGGTGGCCTCCTTTTGCGAGGAAGTAATTTCGCAAAAGGAGGCGACGGAGCGGGCGCGGGAGGAAGACCCTCTCGCAGCGCCACTCCGCAGGCGACGAACGGGTCGGAGAAGGCGATTGCACGACAATCGTCTTCCCCCTCCTGGTGGAGGATAGCGGGAGACAGGCGCGGGGGCGTCTTCTCCCGCATTGCACGTATCCTCCACTTCCGCCGGGTGGGAATGACCGCGAGCACTCGCGGCTATTCTCGGGCCCCTCTCCTAGGGTGGGGAGGGGGGTGAAGGGCTCGCCGTAAAGGCGGGCGGTCGTCGGCGGGGGGCTGGATGGAAAGGCTGTGCCGGATTCCCAGTTCCCCTCCATATAGGCGATGCGGGAGTGCCGCTGGGTCGTTTAGTGGGTATACCGGTGGGGAGCACCGGGAGTCCCACATAACCCTTCCGTCCCCCGACGGGAGGGTATGCATAAAGCATTTTTCCCAGCGTCAAAAAAAAAAAAAAAAAAAAAAAGGTTAGGTTAGGTTAGGAACCCCCCACAGTGCTTGCTTCCACGTAGCGTTCCCCGGGCAACGACCTGGTCCTGTCACCGTAACGGAGTGGCAGGCCAGTGATCGGCGAAAGTGCACTGTGCGTTGAAGACTTTTTTGCGGACTCTTCAACACTTGCAGCGGCTATGCCTAAGCTACCATCGCGGGACGCCTCCGGGCGGTTCTTAAAAGGCCCTTGTCAGGGCCAACCAAAAGGCCCTTCTCAGGGCCAACCAAAAGGCCCTTCTCAGGGCCAACCAAAAGGCCCTTCTCAGGGCCAACCCAAAGGCCCTTCTCAGGGCCAACCAAAAGGCCCTTCTCAGGGCCAACCAAAAGGCCCTTCTCAGGGCCAAACCAAAGGCCCTTCTCAGGGCCAAACCAAAGGCCCTTCTCAGGGCCACGCCGGCGATGCCAGTATGGCGTCGGAGGTTTGCCGCCCATCACCGGGTAGCATGTTCCGCAGGCTGTCGGTCGACGTGTTGTCGGACTCCGACAACGAGTCGCTCGTTCCAGAGTCGGACGGAAGTTCGGCGATGGAAGCCGAAAGTCGCTTTCAAACGCGGAAGCGATCCTTCCTGAAGGACGGCGGCGAAGGCTCCTCGGACTCCACGAGGAGTGCTAAGCCAAAAAAGAAGGCGAAGGCCAAAAAGCCTTCCACTGTGGTGGACACCCACGACGTGGGTCTGGCGGACGCCCAACGTCAGTTGGACCTCGCACGAAGGGCTCAGTTCCAGGAAGGCCTGGAAGAGAGGGTCGCCGCGAAGGAGATGCAGGCGCAGGCCGCCCGGGCTAAGTCCGGGTACGGTGCGTCTAGCGTCTTATACGCGGACCACTCGCTGGCCGAGCTGGAGCGCATGGCGCAGGAGGACGAAGAGGAGATCAGGGTGGTCGCCTCTAAGTCCTCCAATCTAAAAGGGACATTCCAAAAGTCCCTTAAATGCAGGGCCGCCAGCATGGGTGGCATCGTCCGGGAGCTGGTGCAACGCACAGCCACCGACGAGACGCGGCAACTGCAGGCGAAGTTAGATCGCCTGCAGTCGGAGGTCAGCCAGCTGCATAAGAAGCTGGCTGAGGTCACGGCCCAGCCAACCCAAGCTGAGCCGAGACCTGCGGTGGAGGGCCCTTCCTCCTCTTCCAACCTTGAGGATGTCATCCGCAAGGTTGTGATGGAGGAAAGGGCATTTACGAGAGCCTGCCTCGCTGGCATCGAGGACAGGCTCTTGCCCGAAAAGCGCCTCCGACCGCCCCTCGCGGCGGACAAGAGGCCGTGCGAGCCTGGGCCATCCTCCCAAAGGGAGGACGCCCTTCTCCCTTCCACCACCCCGTCCACCCAGCCGTGGACGAAGGTGGTCAAAAAGGGGAAGGGCAAGGCCAAGAAGGCGAGAGCGGCCGCCGCCCCTGCCTCCCCAGCCAACATCTCCCCTCCCTGCCCGTCCCAGACGACCGGCAAGGGGAAGGGGAAGGGGAAGGGGCAAAAGTCGGCCCCTAAGCCCGCCACCGCTGCTCCGGCAGCTAAAAGGGCCCCTGCCGGTGGGAGAAAAACCCTAGTTTCTCCCAAAACCGCGGCCGTCGTGGTGACGCTCACCGCGGAGGCTGCGGAGCGTGGTGAGACGTACGAGTCCGTGCTGAAACGGGCTCGTACCAACGCCGATCCCACCAAGTTGGGAATCGGCGCCATCACGTGCCGCCAGACCCAAGCCGGGGCTCGTATTTTCGAGTTCCCGGGGGCCCAGGGCGGCACCAACGCTGACCTCTTCGCAACGAAGTTGCAAGAGGTCATCGCGGACGCGGCCAAGGTGGTAAGGCCCGTCAAGTCGGCGGCCCTCGAGGTGACCAATCTGGACGATTCGGTCACCAAAGAGGAGGTCGTGGCGGCGCTCGCAGCAATAGGGGGCTGCAACACCGCAGCTGTACAGGGTCGGGCTATTAGGCCCGGCCGCGGCGGCATGGGCACAATCCGCCTGGAGTGCCCGGTCACCGCAGCTAAGGCCGTCCTTGCCAAGGGACGGCTTGCCGTCGGGTTTGGGTCGTGTGTGGTCCGAGCACTTGGTGAGCAGCCTTTGCGCTGCTACAAGTGCTTCGGAATCGGCCACACACGGGCCCTCTGTCCGTCCAAGGTGGACAGGTCGGACGCCTGTTACCGCTGCGGTAAGGAGGGGCACATGTCCCCCTCCTGCACGGCCGCCAAGCCGCACTGCGCGGTGTGCGCCGCCAGTGGCCGCCCGGCGGACCACGTGATGAGGGGGAGGAACTGCAATCCTCCCCCAAAGAAGGGCAAAGCGCAGGCGCCGTCCCAGCCTGCCGCTACCACCGTCGTCCCTGAGGCTGGGACCTCGGTGGCCGACGAGGGGGGTGCGATGTCCAAATGATGGATAGGTCCGGACATCGCATCCTACAGGCGAATACTAACCACTGTAAAGCAGCCCAGGACCTGCTGATGCAGGCCCTGGCTGAGTGGTTAGTAGACGTTGCGGTGGTCGCCGAGCCGTACTCTGTCCCTGGCCGTTGGCTGGGTGATCGGGACGGCTCGGTGGCGTTGGTGTCGCGGTCTTCCACGGACTCCCCTCCCCTCTCGCTCTTAGAGAGGGGACCGGGATACGTGGCCGCCGCGTGGGGAGAAATAGCCCTGGTGGGGGTCTATTTCTCCCCTAACCGCCCTTGACAGGACTTCGAGGATTTTCTCGAAGTCCTGACCGCAGTAGTCGGTAGGGCGGCGCCGCGCCAGGTCGCCGTATTGGGCGACCTGAACGCCAAGTCGGCGGCCTGGGGCAACCGGGCCGCCTCTTGCAACGTCCGCGGGCGGGCCGTCGAATTTTGGGCGGCCTCGTCGGGCGTGTCCCTCCTAAATAGAGGGACGGCCCACACGTGTGTGCGGCAACGGGGAGGGACGGTGGTGGACGTGTCGTTCGCCACCCCCGCACTTGCCGCCCGCGTCGTCGGCTGGCGGGTGGAAACGGTGGAGACCTTGTCGGACCACCGATACGTGCGGTTCGACATCGTCTCCACCCAGAGCCCCCGGGGGATGGCCCGCTCGGGCCAGTCCCCCTTTCCACGGTGGGCTCAGATCCACCTGGACCGAGGGGCGGCCAAGGAGGCGGCGTTCATCCAGGACTGGCTCACGCCTCCTATCAATGTCCTGGACGTCGACGCCTCGGCGGTCCGACTGCGGGAGTCCCTGACCGAGGTGTGCAACTCCAGCATGCCTCGGTCTCGCCGCCCACCTCCCCGACGCGCCGTCTATTGGTGGTCGGAGGAGCTGGCGGGGCTCCGGGCCGCCTGCGTGGTGGCCAGGAGGGCCTACACGCGGAGTCGACGGCGGAACGTGCGGGACGCGTCGAACGAGGACCTTCTCTCCGCCTCGTACGTAGAGGCAAAGAAGGTCCTCAAGGCGGCTATGTTCGCCGCCGACGACGCGGCGAGGGCCGAAATGCTAGAGGGTCTCGACAGAGACCCGTACGGGAGACCGTATAAGGCGGCGCGGAATAAACTGCGCCCCTTCGGTCCCCCGCTAGCAGAGACCCTCGAGCCGGCGTTGCTGGATGGGGTGGTTCGGTCCTTGTTTCCAACAGGGACCAACTTCACCCCTCCAGTGATGGACCCCCCGCGGGAGGCGGCTCCGCCGGCGGAGGAGGTCCCTCCGGTCACGGGGGCGGAGTTTGGCGCGGCGACGCTTCGCCTCCGCGCCAAGAAAACCGCCCCCGGGCCGGACGGCGTCCCCGCAAGGGTGGTGGCCATTGCGGCCACCCAAATGGCGGACAGGTTTCGGGACCTCTTCAGCGCGAGTTTCACGGCTGGGAGGTTCCCGAAAGCCTGGAAGGAGGGGCAACTGTGCCTCCTCCGTAAGGAGAGACGACCGGCAGACTCCCCCTCGGCATACCAACCCATCGTTCTGCTCGATGAGGTCGGTAAACTGTTCGAGGGGATCGTCGCCGGTCGGCTGAATGACCTCCTGCGGGGGGTTGGGCCGAACCTGTCGGACGCCCAATTCGGTTTCCGAGTTGGGCGTTCGACAGTGGACGCGCTGGCCCGGCTGAAGGGCCAGGTGAGGGAGGCCGTGGAGTCTGGGGACGGAGTGTTGGCTGTGTCATTTGACATAGCCAACGCGTTCAATTCCGTCCCCCACTCCACGATCTTGGAGGCACTCCGGTACCACGGAGTGCCTTCATACTTGCGGGCCCTCTTGGCCAGCTACTTGGAGGACCGAGCGGTCCTCCTCGTAGACAAGGCTGGCCAAGTCCGGAGGTACGGCGCGGAGTCTGGTGTTCCACAGGGGTCGGTCCTAGGACCACTCCTGTGGAACATCGGCTTCGACTGGCTCCTGCGGGGATCCCTCCTCCCGGGCACGAGTGTCATCTGCTACGCGGATGACACTCTCCTCACTGCCCGGGGGAGGGATTTTAGGGAGGCGGCCAGTTTGGCCTCGGCTGGCGGATCCTTGGTCGCGGGAAGGATCCGCCGCCTCGGGTTGGGGGTTGCGCTGCACAAGACCGAGGCCGTGTTCTTCCACGGGCCTCGGCAGCGCATCCCTCTTGACGCCCACATCGTCGTGGAGGGCGTCAGGATCGGGGTGAGGACCCAGATGAAATATCTGGGCCTCACCCTGGACAGCAGGTGGCGCTTCGGCCCGCACTTCAGCGGGTTGTCAGCGCGCCTGCTGAAGGCGGCGAACGCCCTCTCGTGGCTCCTCCCAAACCTGGGAGGGCCGAAGGCGAGATGCCGGCATTTGTATGCCGGCATCTTGAAGAGCATGGCCCTTTACGGGGCCCCCATCTGGGCGGACTCCCTCCACAGGAGGGAGAATGCGACCGCCATCCGCAGGCCCCAAAGGGCCATTGCACTGCGGGTGGCGAGAGCCTACCGCTCGGTGGGCTTTGCGGTAGCGTGCGCTCTGGCCGGCACCCCGCCTTGGGAACTCGAGGCGTGGGTGCTCGCCAGAGTGTACGAGTGGACGGCGGGGCGCAGGGCGCTCGGGGAGTGCCCTGCCCCAGAAGAGCGGGAGGCCGTCCGCAGAGAGGCGAGGGACGCAACCGTCCAACATTGGACGGAGGCCCTCGCTACCGCAGCCTTTGGCCGCAGAACGTTGGACGCGCTCGGGCCAGTCCTGCAGGACTGGCTCGGGCGGTCCCACGGTTTCCTTTCTTTCCGTCTGGTGCAGGTGCTATCCGGGCATGGCGTCTTCGGATCGTGCCTGCATCGGATCGGAAGAGAGGAGACCCCGGCCTGCCACGATTGTGGCGCGGCGGTGGACACGGCGCAGCACACCCTGGAGGTGTGTGCGTCGTGGTCTGGGCCGCGCCGCCAATTGATGGCGGTGGTCGGGCAGGACCTCTCGCTGCCCAGCGTGGTTTTAGCCATGCTGGGAAGCGAGGAGTCCTGGGCTGCGGTGGCCTCCTTTTGCGAGGAAGTAATTTCGCAAAAGGAGGCGACGGAGCGGGCGCGGGAGGAAGACCCTCTCGCAGCGCCACTCCGCAGGCGACGAACGGGTCGGAGAAGGCGATTGCACGACAATCGTCTTCCCCCTCCTGGTGGAGGATAGCGGGAGACAGGCGCGGGGGCGTCTTCTCCCGCATTGCACGTATCCTCCACTTCCGCCGGGTGGGAATGACCGCGAGCACTCGCGGCTATTCTCGGGCCCCTCTCCCATGGTGGGGAGAGGGGTGAAGGGCTCGCCGTAAAGGCGGGCGGTCGTCGGCGGGGGGCTGGATGGAAAGGCTGTGCCGGATTCCCAGTTCCCCTCCATATAGGCGATGCGGGAGTGCCGCTGGGTCGTTTAGTGGGTATACCGGTGGGAAGCACCGGGAGTCCCACATAACCCTTCCGTCCCCCGACGGGAGGGTATGCATAAAGCATTTTTCCCAGCGTCAAAAAAAAAAAAAAAAAAAAAAAAAGGTTAGGTTAGGTTAGGTTAGGTTAGGTTAGGTTAGGTTAGGTTAGGTTAGGTTAGGTTAGGTTGGGCGGGTCTGGGTTTATCCATTAGTAGTTGCTATGCCTAGCTTGCGCGCTTCGGCCGCTTGTATTGGATAAGTCCAGGCCTTCCTTACTCGGCTCTGGGAGCGAGTAGGGAGGTGTTTGGTCTTGAGGGAGAGCGCAGGTCGTGTAGATCCTCAAGGCAAGTCTGGTGGGGTCGTCCTTCTCGCGGTTGCTGCCCGTTATTGGTCTATTTCCATCTGAAATAGACGTAACTGAAACCACCAGGCGCCGGCACTTTGTCGGTGGGGTAGGATTGGGAAGGGGAAGCTTCTCCGCGCGTCCCTCTGAACGCAGAGGGCGCAGTGGACGAGGCTGGGACGGGCTCGTGGAGCCGTCTATGAGTAGGGAGGCTGTTGGTGCGGCGTCTTTCCGCTTGGGTTTCCTGCGAGTCGGTTGTATGGGTCAGCTTCCTTGCGGGATCCCGAGTTGATCGATGTCTCGCTGGCGGTGTTGTTGGTGGGCGTGCCCTTTTCAGGGCGCGTGAGTGGGTGTGCCCTTTTCAGGGCGCGCTGACAGGGGAGCTCACCCCTGAAAAAAAGAGACGACGATGTGGAGCATCGGAGTATGGAAAAAATGAATTCAAGCATTGTGAAAAAGGATCCCCAGGTGGGTCCCCGAAAGGGGGAATCCCACTCCTCTACTTCTGACGGAGTGGAGGGCTGCCCCTCGTATTCTGGGGGGGGCAAGCAATGCTCCGTAGTCAGGCGTTCCGCCCGACTTCGTGAACACGACCCATGCACCCAAAAACTGGACACCGATTTAGCTTGTGATTTGGACAACGTTGAGATGGAAGTGGAGGCATGCGCCCCGAAGGCGTGTGCTGACACCGTTGACCCTGGCCTGAATAAGGACACTGAGGTGGAAACGTGCACCCCGAAGGTGTGCGCTGAAGCCAACGACCTTGGCAAGAAGAAGGATTTAAGAGTAGTGGTGACGCGCCTGTCGGACTCTGACACCGACAGGAGCATGGTTACCGTGCCGTCCGGGAACGGATCAGACACTGCCTGCCGATTCTGGCGTAAGAGGCCTGGTCCACTGAGTGCCGTAAGCTCTGATTCAGACACGGACGTGACGGTTACGGAAGGAACTTCGTCGCCTAAGGTGACGAAGTCAGCGACAGGGAGAGGCAGCGGCCGCCCGCTCACTTCTGGGAAGTTCGTGGAGAGGGCGAAGGCGAAGGCCGCCAGGCGTGAGGAATTCCTCTTAGACGCTTCAGAAGAGGTGACCCAGGCGTTGGAAAGGACCCGTCAAAAGCGAGTCACGTGCCCATCAAAGATGGCGCAATTATTGACGTGTGAGGTGGATGACGAGCTTGCGTCGGCCCTAAACAAGCAGGTGCTGGACTGCGTAGACGTGATAAAGACGGTGTCACGCAAGTCCAGCCACCTGAGCGGGCCGTTCCAAAAGTCCCTCAATGAGGCGACTAAGTTTATCGTGGAGGCGGTGGAGGTGCTGAGCAAGCGCTCCAGCTCCGAGGAGACAGCAAAGCTGCAGGCCGCCAATATACGCCTGCAGGCAGAGCTCACTGCACTCCGTAAGGAGTTCGCAGAGTTCAGGACGGAGTTGCTGCAGGCCCGTCCTGCAACGGAACCTCAGGCCCAAGCCCAACAGCTAGACGTGGAAGGGCTGTCGCGTGCTATCATGGTCCAAGTAGGGACCATGATGAATGCCAGGCTAGAGGCCCTAGAGGGGAGGCTTCTGCCGGAAGCGCGTCTGCGGCCACCGCTAGCTGCGGACAAAGCCCGGCAATTGAGGCCGGAAACTATCCCTGAGCGTGAGGTGCCGGCTGTGGTCTCAACGCCGAAAGCCACCACCTCAGCCCAGAAGAAGGGGAAGAAGGTTAGCTTAGCTGCCAAGGAGGCTGCCGCGGCAGTTGAGCCGCGTTTAGACCGCACTGCGCCCCTGATTCCAGGCGAGGCATGGAGTACTGTGGCCCGAAAGAGCAAGAAGGAGAAGGCCAAAAGGGCTGGCAAAGGGGCGGCTAGCGTTCCCAAGCCTGCTCCCAAGGTTAAACTTCGCCCTCCTCGCTCGGCGGCCGTCACGCTCACCCTGCAGCCTGGGGCCGAGGAGAATGGCGTGTCGTACGAATCTCTTCTTAGGAAGGCTAAGCAGCACCCTGAGGTTGAGAGCCTTGGCATTGACGGGTTGCGCTTCAGGACGGCAGCAACAGGAGCTCGGGTGCTAGAATTAACCGGTGCCAAGGGTGCTGAGCAGGCCGACTCCCTGGCGGAGAAGCTCCGGGAGGTCTTGAGTGCAGACGAGGTACGCGTGCAGCGGCCGGTGATGCGCGCCGACATACGAGTCACGGAACTCGATGACTCCGCAACAGCAGACGAAGTCGTGTCAGCTGTTGCAGCACAGGGTGGGTGCTCTGCCGACACCATCAAGGCCGGTGTGGTATCGCCCCATGGCTCACTATGGCTAAGCTGCCCAGTTGCGGCTGCTAAGAAAGTAGTGGGTGTTGGTCGGCTAAAGGTGGGCTGGATCTCAGCACGCGTAGTGCTACTCGACCGCCTGCCTTTAAGGTGTTTCCGGTGCCTCGAGACTGGCCACGTCGGTAGCAAATGTACGGCTGGGGTAGACCGCAGCAGCCTCTGCTATCGCTGTGGTAAGCCTGGCCATAAAGCGAGGGATTGCAAAGCGGAGCCACAGTGTGCTATATGCACAGCAGCCGGCAAGCCTGCGGCGCATCCGATTGGTGGGAAGGAGTGCCCCGATACCAAAATCAGTCCCCAAAAGGGGACTCGAAGGAATCGCAGAGGCCAGAAAAGGAGGGGGAAGTCTAAAGAGGGCCCTAAAGCTACTCAGCCGACCCAGCGCAAAGCGAGGGAGGAGCAAATGGACACCTGTATTTAGATGGCGCTACCATTTCTGCAGGCGAACATCATGCACTCTGCCAGGGCTCAAGACCTTCTGGTTCAGAGCATGGCAGAGTGCATGATAAAGGTAGCTGTAGTCGCCGAGCCATATGTGGTCCCTCCCCGGGCTGACTGGGTTGGTGACCACGACGAATTGGTGGCTATAATTGCACCGGCCGCCGCAGGGTCCCCACCTATTGATAAGGTATCGAAGGGTCGAGGGTACGTGTCGGCCGTTTTGGGTGGCATTACGGTAATAGGGGTGTATTTTTCGCCCAATCGGAGCCTTGCCGACTTCGAGCAAATGCTCGTAGAGGTCGGGGCCGTGATTGGGCAGGTAGCCTCCAACTCCGTGCTTGTGGCTGGGGATTTCAAGCCAAATCAACGGCGTGGGGATCTCCAGCAACAGATGTAAAGGGAGAGGCGTTAGAGGAATGGGCGGTGTCCATGGGGCTGGCCGTACTCAATAGGGGATCGGTAGACACGTGCGTGCGACAACAGGGCGGGTCGATCGTGGACATTACGTTCGCGTCCCCTAGCCTGGTGCATTGTGTCCAGGGTTGGAGAGTGCTGGAGGACGTGGAGACGCTGTCGGATCACCGTTATATACGGTATGATGTCTCTGCGTTCCCCACCACTCCGAGAAGAGATGACTTCCGCTCCCCTATTGGGTGTGGCCCACGCTGGGTGCTGGGACGTCTCGAGAGAGACCTAGCCATAGAGGCCGCTATTGTGGAGGCCTGGAATGCCGGTTCTAACCCGGTCGAGGAGGTGGACGGTGCGGCTGAGCAGCTGCGAGCCGCTTTGACCCGCATTTGCGATGCGGCGATGCCGAGGGCTAAGCCATTCCCGCCTCGGCGGGCAGTGCACTGGTGGCGCCCAGAGCTGGGCGATTTGCGGAGGGCTTGCGTGGCTGCACGCCGTCAATACACCCGTTACAGGAGGAGGAGGGTCCGCGTCCAGAGCCAGGAGGAAGCTCTCTATAATGTTTATAGGGCTAAATGCAAATCTCTGCAGGTGGGCATTGCACAAGCCAAGGAGGCAGCGTGGGAGGAATGGTTGGGGACGCTTGACAGGGACCCCTGGGGGAGGCCATATCGCGTAGTACGGCAAAAACTTCGACCGTGGGCCCCTCCGCTGACGAGCACTCTCCAACCGCTGCTTCTGGATCAAGTGGTGGGCACTCTGTTTCCCCAACGAGATGAGTGGGTGCCACCATTGATGGGCAATTCACAGTTTGCTCAGGAGATAGAGATGGACTCAGTTCCTCCAGTGACCGAGGTAGAATTTGGGGTGGCTATTCTAAAACTTCGGTCGAAGAATACCGCCCCAGGCCCAGATGGGGTGCCGGGGCGAGCTTTGGTGCTTGCACTGGAAGAGATGGGTGAGTGGGTGAGGGCCCTTTTCACCGCGTGCCTGGAGCAGGGTCGGTTTCCGCAGGCGTGGAAGACGGGGAAACTCGTACTTCTTCGGAAGGAAGGGCGCCCGGCTGATTCGCCGTCAGCCTATCGCCCTATTGTGCTGCTCGACGAGGTGAGCAAGCTCTTTGAGCGTGTGCTTGCTTCTCGCTTAGTCGAGAGCATGGAGCCGGGGCTGCACGACGCGCAATTTGGCTTCCGCCGGGGCTGATCGACGCTGAGCGCAATCGCGCGGGTCAGAGACCTTGCCGAGGAAGAAGTCTCTCGCGGCGGAGTGCTGTGGGCGGTGTCGCTAGACATCTCCAACGCCTTCAACACTCTGCCTTGGGAAACTGTGAAGGCTGCGTTACAGTTCCACAACGTGCCGGGATACCTACAATCAGTCGTGTCCGACTACTTCGCAGGTAGGGTGGTCGAATTCCCAACCAAGCATGGCTGGGGGAGGAGAGCAATGTCGTGCGGTGTTCCACAAGGTTCGGTCCTCGGACCGCTCTTGTGGAACATCGGCTACGACTGGGTGTTGCGCGGAGCTACGTTACCCGGAGTGAGCGTAACGTGTTACGCGGACGACACGCTCGTGACGGCCCGCGGAGGTACTCATCGGGAGGCGGCTCACCTCGCAACGGCGAGTGTTGCCCAGATGATACACAGAATCCGGGCTCTGGGGCTAGAGGTGGCCCTGAGCAAATCCGAGGCCCTAGCATTTCATGGCCCTCGGAATGCGCCACTACCCGGGGCGGCGATAATAGTGGGTGGAACTTCCATAGCTGTCGGGTCGACGATGAAGTATTTAGGAATCGTCCTCGACAGCAGATGGAAGTTCGATGAACACTTCCGGCGTTTAGCCCCGAAGCTGGTGGCTGTTGCCGGAGCGCTGGGCAGGATTCTCCCAAATTTGGGGGGTCCGGGAGGTGCGTGCCGCCGCTTATACGCTGGCGTAGTGCGCTCAATGGCGCTTTACGGTGCTCCGATTTGGGCGGATGCTCTGTGCGCCCGAAACGTGCCACTGCTGCGGCGCCCGCAGCGTGCTATGGCACTCAGGGCAGCACGAGCGTACTGCACGGTATCGCATACCGGGGCGTGTCTGCTCGCCGGAAGCCCGCCATGGGAAATGGAAGCGCAGGTGCTCGCGGCGAGATATTGGCGAGGCGTGGAGGCGCAAGAGGCAGGGGACCGTCCGCATCCACGAGAGATCGCGCAGTGGGAAGTCGAGGCACGCGACGATCTCTTCCAGAAGTGGACGGCGAGATTGGAGATCCCGGGGGCTAGCCGGGAACTAGTGGAGGCAGTTCGGCCAATCCTTAGGATTTGGGTCGAACGCAAGCACGGTGCGATCACCTATCACCTTGCGCAGATGCTGACCGGACACGGGTGCTTCGGCAAGTATCTGTGCCAGGTGGTGGGAAGGGAGCCGTCGACGGCGTGCCACCACTGTGGAAGGGGGGTTGCAGATACGGCACAGCATACGCGCGAAGAGTGCCCAGCCTGGGCGGAGCCTCGCGCTGCCGTATCAGCAATTGTGGGAAGGGACCTCTCGCTGCCGGCCCTGGTTCAGATCATGGCTGAGAGCGAAGAGGCGTGGAGTGCGGTCGAAACCTTCTGCGCTACCATCATGACGCAGAAGGAAGCGGCGGAACGGGAGCGGGAACAAGACCCAAGCTCTCTTCCGATTCGTCGCACGCGGCACGGCCGGCGGCGCTTGGCTTTCATAGCGCGAATGCCGCCATAACGGGGACCTGGGGGCGATGGATCGGGGGGTCTGTCGCCTGCACAACTAGGTCTCGAGCTGGAAGGCGCCTTTTGTGTTCTGAGGCGCCTTAAGCGGAGAGGGAGGAGGCTTTGAGCCCATCCCCTTGAAGACGGGCCCGACGGGGCGAACCAAACGCTGATGGGGCCGCGGTAAGAGCTATAGCTTTCCCGTGACCCCACCAACGCGAGGGAGCAGGAACACCCAGGTGGTTTTAGTCGGTATGGCGTCTTTAGCTGAGTCCGACATATCCTTTCCGCCCCCCGGCGGGAAGGAATCCATAAAGGATTTCCCCTGGTAAAAAAAAAAAAAAAAAAAAAAAAAGGTTAGGTTAGGTTAGGTTAGGTTAGGTTAGGTTAGGTTAGGTTAGGTTAGGTTAGGTTCCGCGGACCTGCTGGGTAGTCCCAGTGGGTGGGGAGGTGTACCCCAACGCGGCGCGTCCCCGGGTGGCGGATAGGGGAACGGCTCCCAGAAATGGGAGTTACCGGTTTACCGGCGCGGACCAAACACTGGGGAGGGATGGGGGGGGGGGGGGGGGATTTAGAGCGGGGATGCCGTCCATCTTGGTTCCCGTGAGTCGGCTGTATGGGTCAGTTTCCTCGCGGGATGCCGAGTGGACAGGTGCTTGGCTTGAGTTCAAGCTTGAGCTTGAGCGGAGGATAGCCTTCTTAGGCTTGCGGAGAGGTGTCGGGCCTTGGCGTGCACTTACCCTGCCGCCGGGCAGGCAGTGGGAGTTTTCTTCCCTGCCACCGCCCCAAAATCGTAACCCCGCAACATGGTCGCAGTCATGTTTTGCGATCTGAGCGGGACCGATAGGCCTTGGCTTGGTCGCCCGGGCTGCGAGGAAGACAACCTCTATAAAAAATTACCCGAGGATAAGCGGCGGCGCGGCGTAAGGTCTGGAAGGCTGAACGGAGTTTCAGTCGCTACCGCGTCCCCCGCCAGGGAAGTGTCGCTCCCCTGAGCGGGTTACGTTAGACTTCCCCGGTTACAGTGGGCACTGTCCGGGGTGACCCACCCTTCCCACTTACTCGTGGGATCTGATTATGAATAACTTTTTAAACAAATCTAGGTTAGGTGAGACGGTAGGGAGCGGTGAGGAGGTTGTATGCGCGCCTGCGCATAGCAACAGTGGTAGGGCGCTAGAGCCTGAGGAGGCGACGACGCCTCAATTGCGGGACGCCTTCGGGCGTTTCAAAAAAGGCCCTTCTAAGGGCCAACCAAAAGGCCCTTCTCAGGGCCAACCAAAAGGCCCTTCTCAGGGCCAACCAAAAGGCCCTTCTCAGGGCCAACCAAAAAGCCCTTCTCAGGGCTCCGCGGACGATGCCACTTCGGCGTCAGATGCTAGCCGCGCACCATCTGCGGCTAGCTTTTATTGCAGGGCTGACGTGTTGTCAGAGTCCGACAACGCGTTTGAGTCGGACTCAAGTTCGGCGATGGAGGTCGAAGATTGCCTCCAAAAACGCAAGCGGGCCTTCTTAAAGGATGGCAGTGAAGGTTCGTCGGACTCGACGAAGAGCACCAAGTCAAAGAAGGTGAAGGCCAAAAAGCCGAATCCGTCTTCGACTGTAGCGGACACCCACGACGTGGGTTTAGCGGATGCCCAACGGCAGCTAGATTTATCTCGGCGGAAACAACTCCAACAGGATCTGGAGGAGAAGGTTGCCGCCAAGGAGCAGCAGGCACGCGCCGCCCGGGCCAAGACTGGGTACGGCGCGTCCAGCGTCCTCTACGCGGACCACTCGCTGGCCGAGCTAGAGCGGATGGCGCAAGAGGATGAAGAGGAAATTAAGGAGGTCGCCTCTAAGTCCTCTAATCTTAAAGGGACTCTACAGAAGTCCCTTAAGTGCAGGGCCGCCAGCATGGCCAGCATTGTCCGGGAGCTGGTACAGCGCACAGCGACCGAGGAAACAAGGCAGCTGCAGGCGAAGGTAGATCGCCTGCAGTCGGAAGTCAGCCAGCTGCATAAGAAGCTGGCTGAAGTCATGGCCCGGCCATCTCAAGCCGAGCCGAGACCTGCGGCCGAAGGTCCTTCCTCCTCCAACCTTGAGGATATTATCCGCAAGGTAGTCATGGAGGAAAGGGCCTTCACGAGAGCCTGCTTCGCCGGTATAGAGGACAGGCTCTTGCCGGAAAAACGCCTCCGGCCGCCTCTCGCGGCGGACAAGAGGCCGTCCAAGCCGGGGCCATCTTCCCAGGAGCAGGACGCTCTGCTCCCCTCGACCACCCAGTCCAATCAGCCGTGGACGAAAGTGGTCAAGAAGGGGAAGGACAAGGGCAGGAAAAAGAAGACAGGAACGGGCGCCGACCCTGCCTCCCACGCCAACAACCCTCCTCCCTGCTCGTCCCAGGCGACTGGCAAGGGGAAGGGGAATGGTAAAGGGCAGGGGAAAACGTCGGCCCCTAAGCCCAGCACCGCTGCTCCCGCAGCTAAAAGGGCCTCTGCCGGTGGGAGGAAGCCTCTTGTTGCTCCCAAGACCGCGGCCGTCGTGGTGACGCTGACCGCGGAGGCTGCACAGCGAGGGGAAACGTACGAGTCAGTGCTGAGACGGGCTCGTACCAATGCCGATCCCACCCACCTGGGAATCGGCGCAATGACGTGCCGTCAGACCCAAGCCGGGGCTCGGATTTTCGAGTTCCCGGGGGCTCAGGGCGGCGCCAACGCGGACCTCTTCGCAACCAAGTTGCAAGAGGTCATTGCGGATGCGGCCAAAGTGGTCAGACCCGTCAAGTCCGCCGCATTGGAGGTGTCCAATCTGGACGATTCGGTCACCAAAGAGGAGGTGGTGACGGCGGTCGCAGCCATGGGGGGCTGCAGCGTCGCAGCGGTACTGGGTCGGGACATCAGGCCCGGTCGCGGTGGCATGGGCACCATTCGCCTTGAGTGCCCAGTCATCGCGGCCAAGGCCGTCCTCGCCAAGGGACGGCTCACCGTCGGGTTTAGCTCGAGTGTGGTCCGGGCACTTGAAGAGCAGCCTCTGCGCTGCTTCAAGTGCTTTGGCATTGGACACACTCGGGCCCTCTGCACGTCCAAGGTGGACAGATCAAACTGTTGCTACCGCTGCGGCAAGGAGGGACACAGATCCGTCTCCTGCAAGGCCGCCACGCCACACTGTGCGGTGTGCGCCGCTAGTGGCCGCCCAGCGGGCCACGTCATGAAGGGGAGGAATTGCAATCCTCCCCCAAAGAAGGGCAAAGCACAGGCTCCGGCTCAGCCTGCCGCCACCGCCGTCGTCCCTGTAGCTGGGACCTCGGTGGCCGACGAGGAGGGTGCGATGTCCGAATGATGAATGGGACCGGTCATCGCATCCTCCAGGCGAACACCAACCACTGCAAAGCAGCGCAGGACCTGCTGATGCAGGCCATAGCTGAGTGGTTGGTGGACGTGGCAGTGGTTGCCGAGCCGTACTCGGTCCCTGGCCGTTGGCTAGGCGATCCGGATGGCTTGGTGGCGTTGGTTTCGCGGCCTTCCACGGACTCCTCTCCCCTCTCGCTCTTAGAGAGGGGACCGGGATACGTGGCCGCCGCGTGGGGGAATATTGCTCTGGTGGGTGTATATTTCTCCCCAAACCGCCCTCTATCGGATTTCGAGAATTTTCTCGAAATCCTCACAGCAGTCGTCGGGAGGGCGGCGCCGCGCCAAGTCGTCGTATTGGGCGACCTAAATGCCAAGTCGGCGGCCTGGGGCAACCCGGCCACCACCTGCAACGTTCGCGGACGAGCCGTCGAGTTTTGGGCGACCTCGTCCGGCTTGTCCCTCCTTAACAGAGGGACAGTCCACACGTGTGTGCGGCAACTGGGAGGGTCAGTGGTCGATGTCTCGTTTGCCACCCCCGCACTTGCCGCCCGCGTCGTTGACTGGCGGGTGGAGATGGTGGAGACCTTGTCGGACCACCGATATGTGCGGTTCGACATCTCCACCCAGAGGCCCCGGGGGGTGGCCCGCTCGGGCCGATCCCCCTTTCCACGGTGGGCCCTCACTCACCTGGACCGGGGAGCGGCCAGGGAGGCGGCGTTCCTCCAGGACTGGCTTACGCCTCCCACCAATGTCCAGGACGTGGACGCCGCAGCGGTCCAGCTGCGAAAGTCCCTGACCGAGGTGTGCAACTCCAGCATGCCTCGGTCTCGCCGACCACCTCCCCGTCGCGCCGTCTATTGGTGGTCGGAGGAACTAGCGGGGCTCCGGGCCGCCTGCGTGAGGGCCAGGAGGGCCTACACGCGGAGCCGACGACGCAGTTTGCAGAACCCGGAGAACGAGGACCTTCTATACGCCTCATATGTAGAGGCAAAGAAGGTCCTCAAGGTGGCGATGTTTGCCGCCGAAGACGCGGCTAGAGCGGAGATGCTCGAGGGTCTCGACAGTGACCCGTACGGGAGACCGTATAAGGCGGCGCGGAATAAACTGCGCCCCTTTGGTCCCCCAATTGCGGAGACCCTCGAGCCGTCATTGCTGGATGGGGTGGTTCGGTCCTTGTTTCCAACTGGGACCAGATTCACCCCACCAGTGATGGACCCCCCGCAGGAGGCAGTTCCGCCGCAGGCAGAGGTCCCTCCGGTAACGGAGGTGGAGTTTGGAGTGGCGGCGCTCCGCCTCCGCGCCAAGAAGACGGCTCCCGGGCCGGACGGCGTCCCCGCACTGGTGGTGGCCATCGCCACCACCGAAATGGAGGAAAGGTTTCGGGATATCTTCAGCGCGTGCTTCGCGGCTGGGAGGTTCCCGAAACCTTGGAAGGAGGGGCAGCTGTGCCTCCTCCGGAAGGAGGAACGCCCGGCGGACTCCCCCTCGGCATACCGGCCCATCGTTCTGCTCGATGAGGCTGGTAAATTATTCGAGGGGATCGTCGCCGCTCGGCTTAATGGCCACTTGGGGGGGATAGGGCCGAACCTGTCAGACGCCCAATTCGGTTTCCGAAGAAGGCGTTCGACGGTTGACGCGCTGTCCCGGCTGAAGGGTCAGGTGAGGGAGGCCGTGGAGGCAGGGGACGGAGTTTTGGCTGTGTCATTTGACATAGCCAACGCCTTCAACTCCATTCCCCACCCGACAATACTCGAGGCGCTCCGCTACCATGGAGTGCCTCAGTATCTACGGAGCCTCCTGGCCGACTACCTGGAGGACCGAGCAGTCCTCCTTGTAGACAAAGCGGGCCAGCTTCGGCGGTACAGCGCAGGGTCCGGTGTTCCACAGGGGTCCGTCCTAGGACCACTTCTGTGGAACATCGGGTTTGACTGGCTCCTGCGGGGAACTCTCCTGCGCGGCACGAGTGTCATCTGCTACGCGGATGACACTCTTCTCACTGCCCGGGGGAGAGACTTCAGAGAGGTGGCGAGCCTGGCCTCGGCCGGTGGATCCTTAGTTGCGGGAAGGATCCGCCGCCTAGGATTGGAGGTGGCGCTGCATAAGACCGGGGCCGTGTTCTTCCACGGGCCCCGGCAGCGCACCTCTACTGACGCCCACATTGTCGTAGAGGGCGTCAGGGTCGAGGTGAAGGCCCAGATGAAATATCTGGGCCTAGTCCTCGATAGCAGGTGGCGCTTTGGCCCACACTTCAGCGGGCTATCGACGCGCCTGCTAAAGGCCGCGGGCGCGCTCGCTTGGCTCCTCCCAAATCTGGGGGGGCCCAAAGCGCGATGCCGGCAATTATACGCCGGCATCTTGAAGAGCATGGCCCTATACGGGGCCCCCATCTGGGCGGACTCCCTCCAAAGGAGAGAGAACGCAACCGCGATCCGCAGGCCCCAGAGGGCTATCGCGCAGCGGGTGGCGAGGGCCTACCGCTCGGTGGGCTTCGCGGCGGCGTGCGCTCTGGCGGGTACCCCTCCTTGGGAGCTCGAGGCGTGGGTGCTCGCCAGAGTGTACGAGTGGACGGCGGGACGCAGGGCGCTCGGAGAGCACCCTACCCGAGAAGAGCGGGAAGCCGTCCGGCGAGAAGCGAGGGACGCGATCGTCCACCATTGGACGGAGGACCTCGCCTCCGCCACCTTCGGCCGCCGAACGCTGAACGCTCTAGGTCCAGTCCTGCAAGACTGGCTGGGGCGGTCCCATGGTGCCCTCTCTTTCCGTCTGGTGCAGGTTTTGTCCGGGCATGGTTGCTTCGGATCATGCCTGCACCGGATAGGAAGAGAGGAGACCCCGTCGTGCCATGAATGTGGCGCGGCAGAGGACACGGCGCAGCACACCCTCGAAGTGTGTCCGTCGTGGTCCGAACCGCGCCGTGACATGGTAGCGGTGGTTGGTCAGGACCTCTCGCTTCCAGGCGTGGTCTTATCCATGCTGGGAAGCGAGGAGGCCTGGACAGCCGTAGCCTCCTTTTGTGAGGACGTTATGTCCCAAAAGGAGGCAGCGGAGCGCGCGCGGGAGGATGACCCCCTCGCAGCACCGCTCCGCAGGCGAAGAAGGGGTGGGAGAAGGCGTTTGTACGACAACCGCCTTCCCCCTCCTGGTGGAGGATAGCGGGAAACAGGCGCGGGGGCGTCTTCTCCTGCATTGCAGATCCTCCATCTCTGCCGGGCGGGGATGGCCGAGCATTCACGGTCATTCCCGGGCCTCTCCCTTTAGGGAGGGGCGTGTGGGCCCCGCTGTAAAGGCGGGCGGTCGTCGGCGGGGGACTGGAAGAAAGCCAGTTTCCCAGTCCTCCTCCACGCAGACGATGCTGGAATGCCGCTGGGTTGTTTAGTGGGTATACCGGTCCTTTATAGACCGGGGAGTCCCACATACCCCCCCTATCCCCCAATGGGGGGGCATGCGTAACGCATTTTTCCCAGCGCAAAAAAAAAAAAAAAAAAAAAAAAAAAAAAAAAAAAAAAAAAAAAAAAAAAAAAAAAAAAAAAAAAAAAAAAGGTTAGGTTAGGTTAGGTTAGGTTAGGTTAGGTTAGGTTCGTCGTCCCTGAGGCTGGGACCTCGGTGGCCGACGAGGGGGGTGCGATGTCCAAATGATGGATAGGTCCGGACATCGCATCCTACAGGCGAATACTAACCACTGTAAAGCAGCCCAGGACCTGCTGATGCAGGCCCTGGCTGAGTGGTTAGTAGACGTTGCGGTGGTCGCCGAGCCGTACTCTGTCCCTGGCCGTTGGCTGGGTGATCGGGACGGCTCGGTGGCGTTGGTGTCGCGGTCTTCCACGGACTCCCCTCCCCTCTCGCTCTTAGAGAGGGGACCGGGATACGTGGCCGCCGCGTGGGGAGAAATAGCCCTGGTGGGGGTCTATTTCTCCCCTAACCGCCCTTTACAGGACTTCGAGGATTTTCTCGAAGTCCTGACCGCAGTAGTCGGTAGGGCGGCGCCGCGCCAGGTCGCCGTATTGGGCGACCTGAACGCCAAGTCGGCGGCCTGGGGCAACCGGGCCGCCTCTTGCAACGTCCGCGGGCGGGCCGTCGAATTTTGGGCGGCCTCGTCGGGCGTGTCCCTCCTAAATAGAGGGACGGCCCACACGTGTGTGCGGCAACGGGGAGGGACGGTGGTGGACGTGTCGTTCGCCACCCCCGCACTTGCCGCCCGCGTCGTCGGCTGGCGGGTGGAAACGGTGGAGACCTTGTCGGACCACCGATACGTGCGGTTCGACATCGTCTCCACCCAGAGCCCCCGGGGGATGGCCCGCTCGGGCCAGTCCCCCTTTCCACGGTGGGCTCAGATCCACCTGGACCGAGGGGCGGCCAAGGAGGCGGCGTTCGTCCAGGACTGGCTCACGCCTCCTATCAATGTCCTGGACGTCGACGCCTCGGCGGTCCGACTGCGGGAGTCCCTGACCGAGGTGTGCAACTCCAGCATGCCTCGGTCTCGCCGCCCACCTCCCCGACGCGCCGTCTATTGGTGGTCGGAGGAGCTGGCGGGGCTCCGGGCCGCCTGCGTGGTGGCCAGGAGGGCCTACACGCGGAGTCGACGGCGGAACGTGCGGGACGCGTCGAACGAGGACCTTCTCTACGCCTCGTACGTAGAGGCAAAGAAGGTCCTCAAGGCGGCTATGTTCGCCGCCGACGACGCGGCGAGGGCCGAAATGCTAGAGGGTCTCGACAGAGACCCGTACGGGAGACCGTATAAGGCGGCGCGGAATAAACTGCGCCCCTTCGGTCCCCCGCTAGCAGAGACCCTCGAGCCGGCGTTTCTGGATGGGGTGGTTCGGTCCTTGTTTCCAACAGGGACCAACTTCACCCCTCCAGTGATGGACCCCCCGCGGGAGGCGGCTCCGCCGGCGGAGGAGGTCCCTCCGGTCACGGGGGCGGAGTTTGGCGCGGCGACGCTTCGCCTCCGCGCCAAGAAAACCGCCCCCGGGCCGGACGGCGTCCCCGCAAGGGTGGTGGCCATTGCGGCCACCCAAATGGCGGACAGGTTTCGGGACCTCTTCAGCGCGTGTTTCACGGCTGGGAGGTTCCCGAAAGCCTGGAAGGAGGGGCAGCTGTGCCTCCTCCGTAAGGAGAGACGACCGGCAGACTCCCCCTCGGCATACCGACCCATCGTTCTGCTCGATGAGGTCGGTAAACTGTTCGAGGGGTTCGTCGCCGGTCGGCTGAATGGCCTCCTGCGGGGGGTTGGGCCGAACCTGTCGGACGCCCAATTCGGTTTTCGAGTTGGGCGTTCGACAGTGGACGCGCTGGCCCGGCTGAAGGGCCAGGTGAGGGAGGCCGTGGAGTCTGGGGACGGAGTGTTGGCTGTGTCATTTGACATAGCCAACGCGTTCAACTCCGTCCCCCACTCCACGATCTTGGAGGCACTCCGGTACCACGGAGTGCCTTCATACTTGCGGGCCCTCTTGGCCAGCTACTTGGAGGACAGAGCGGTCCTCCTCGTAGACAAGGCTGGCCAAGTCCGGAGGTACGGCGCGGAGTCTGGTGTTCCGCAGGGGTCGGTCCTAGGACCACTCCTGTGGAACATCGGCTTCGACTGGCTCCTGCGGGGATCCCTCCTCCCGGGCACGAGTGTCATCTGCTACGCGGATGACACTCTCCTCACTGCCCGGGGGAGGGATTTTAGGGAGGCGGCCAGTTTGGCCTCGGCTGGCGGATCCTTGGTCGCGGGAAGGATCCGCCGCCTCGGGTTGGGGGTTGCGCTGCACAAGACCGAGGCCGTGTTCTTCCACGGGCCTCGGCAGCGCATCCCTCTTGACGCCCACATCGTCGTGGAGGGCGTCAGGATCGGGGTGAGGACCCAGATGAAATATCTGGGCCTCACCCTGGACAGCAGGTGGCGCTTCGGCCCGCACTTCAGCGGGTTGTCAGCGCGCCTGCTGAAGGCGGCGAACGCCCTCTCGTGGCTCCTCCCAAACCTGGGAGGGCCGAAGGCGAGATGCCGGCATTTGGATGCCGGCATCTTGAAGAGCATGGCCCTTTACGGGGCCCCCATCTGGGCGGACTCCCTCCACAGGAGGGAGAATGCGACCGCCATCCGCAGGCCCCAAAGGGCCATTGCACTGCGGGTGGCGAGAGCCTACCGCTCGGTGGGCTTTGCGGTAGCGTGCGCTCTGGCCGGCACCCCGCCTTGGGAACTCGAGGCGTGGGTGCTCGCCAGAGTGTACGAGTGGACGGCGGGGCGTAGGGCGCTCGGGGAGTGCCCTGCCCCAGAAGAGCGGGAGGCCGTCCGCAGAGAGGCGAGGGACGCAACCGTCCAACATTGGACGGAGGCCCTCGCCACCGCAGCCTTTGGCCGCAGAACGTTGGACGCGCTCGGGCCAGTCCTGCAGGACTGGCTCGGGCGGTCCCACGGTTTCCTTTCTTTCCGTCTGGTGCAGGTGCTATCCGGGCATGGCGTCTTCGGATCGTGCCTGCATCGGATCGGAAGAGAGGAGACCCCGGCCTGCCACGATTGTGGCGCGGCGGTGGACACGGCGCAGCACACCCTGGAGGTGTGTGCGTCGTGGTCTGGGCCGCGCCGCCAATTGATGGCGGTGGTCGGGCAGGACCTCTCGCTGCCCAGCGTGGTTTTAGCCATGCTGGGAAGCGAGGAGTCCTGGGCTGCGGTGGCCTCCTTTTGCGAGGAAGTAATTTCGCAAAAGGAGGCGACGGAGCGGGCGCGGGAGGAAGACCCTCTCGCAGCGCCACTCCGCAGGCGACGAACGGGTCGGAGAAGGCGATTGCACGACAATCGTCTTCCCCCTCCTGGTGGAGGATAGCGGGAGACAGGCGCGGGGGCGTCTTCTCCCGCATTGCACGTATCCTCCACTTCCGCCGGGTGGGAATGACCGCGAGCACTCGCGGCTATTCTCGGGCCCCTCTCCTAGGGTGGGGAGGGGGGTGAAGGGCTCGCCGTAAAGGCGGGCGGTCGTCGGCGGGGGGCTGGATGGAAAGGCTGTGCCGGATTCCCAGTTCCCCTCCATATAGGCGATGCGGGAGTGCCGCTGGGTCGTTTAGTGGGTATACCGGTGGGGAGCACCGGGAGTCCCACATAACCCTTCCGTCCCCCGACGGGAGGGTATGCATAAAGCATTTTTCCCAGCGTCAAAAAAAAAAAAAAAAAAAAAAAAAAAAAAAAAAAAAAAAAAAAGGTTAGGTTAGGTTAGGTTAGGTTAGGTTAGGTTAGGTTCTCCTCCCAAACCTGGGAGGGCCGAAGGCGAGATGCCGGCATCTTGAAGAGCATGGCCCTTTACGGGGCCCCCATCTGGGCGGACTCCCTCCACAGGAGGGAGAATGCGACCGCCATCCGCAGGCCCCAAAGGGCCATTGCACTGCGGGTGGCGAGAGCCTACCGCTCGGTGGGCTTTGCGGTAGCGTGCGCTCTGGCCGGCACCCCGCCTTGGGAACTCGAGGCGTGGGTGCTCGCCAGAGTGTACGAGTGGACGGCGGGGCGCAGGGCGCTCGGGGAGTGCCCTGCCCCAGAAGAGCGGGAGGCCGTCCGCAGAGAGGCGAGGGACGCAACCGTCCAACATTGGACGGAGGCCCTCGCCACCGCAGCCTTTGGCCGCAGAACGTTGGACGCGCTCGGGCCAGTCCTGCAGGACTGGCTCGGGCGGTCCCACGGTTTCCTTTCTTTCCGTCTGGTGCAGGTGCTATCCGGGCATGGCGTCTTCGGATCGTGCCTGCATCGGATCGGAAGAGAGGAGACCCCGGCCTGCCACGATTGTGGCGCGGCGGTGGACACGGCGCAGCACACCCTGGAGGTGTGTGCGTCGTGGTCTGGGCCGCGCCGCCAATTGATGGCGGTGGTCGGGCAGGACCTCTCGCTGCCCAGCGTGGTTTTAGCCATGCTGGGAAGCGAGGAGTCCTGGGCTGCGGTGGCCTCCTTTTGCGAGGAAGTAATTTCGCAAAAGGAGGCGACGGAGCGGGCGCGGGAGGAAGACCCTCTCGCAGCGCCACTCCGCAGGCGACGAACGGGTCGGAGAAGGCGATTGCACGACGATCGTCTTCCCCCTCCTGGTGGAGGATAGCGGGAGACAGGCGCGGGGGCGTCTTCTCCCGCATTGCACGTATCCTCCACTTCCGCCGGGTGGGAATGACCGCGAGCACTCGCGGCTATTCTCGGGCCCCTCTCCCAGGGTGGGGAGGGGGGTGAAGGGCTCGCCGTTAAGGCGGGCGGTCGTCGGCGGGGGGCTGGATGGAAAGGCTGTGCCGGATTCCCAGTTCCCCTCCATATAGGCGATGCGGGAGTGCCGCTGGGTCGTTTAGTGGGTATACCGGTGGGGAGCACCGGGAGTCCCACATAACCCTTCCGTCCCCCGACGGGAGGGTTTTCAAAAACCATTTTTCCCCCCGTCAAAAAAAAAAAAAAAAAAAAAAAAAAGGTTAGGTTAGGATTTTTTTTTTTTTTTTTTTTTTTTTTTTCCCTACCCGTACCACCATCTCAAAATGGCACTATGTAGACGTCTACCCTCTGACTTAGTCAGAGACTTTAATAAAACTCAAATTTATTTTATTCGCTGCCCGCATGCCATTGGGCGTTACATACTTTTTACAGCTAAATACATCTAATCTTATTTACATTTTACTTGTTCCTTAATATTAACATCATTTTTCTTATATACTAAGTTCTATTACTAAATTATTACATATATGCGATGTTAACAATTTACGAAAACTTTTTACAAAATACAGATAACACAGAAAAAAGGAGAAGAACTAACTAACTTGAATGTCTTTTTCCTAAAGTTTTTTCCACTATATTCCTATTCTTATATTAAGTCCTTACTGTACTAGTTTACTATACTTTACTTATTCTAATTTATTATATGCTGTTATATATATTTAATAATATATATTCATCATATATTACTTATCTATTTATTTCTGACCACAACCTGTTTCGCTATTTTTACACAGTAATTTATAAATATATCTCTTTTGGCCTTGTTTAACATTAAGAATTTCACATTTTCAGGATTAATTTCTGCATCGAGCATCTGCTCCGCTTCGTATCTCCTTAAGCCAAAAACCGGACACTCGAAAAGAATATGGTTCACTGACTCACCGACATCTGGTTCGCAGATGCACGATGGGCTCTCCTTACACTTGAACCTGTTCAAGTATTCTGAGAACCCACCGTGCCCTGTCATTACTTGGGTCACTAAGTTTGTAGGTTGCAGTTGTTTGACAATCTTAAAAGCCTGTGCCGCGTCGGGTAAAAACATCCTTGTGACCGATGCCGTCTGTCCCTGTTTATATCTCCGGTTCCATTCATCAATCGACTTCAAGCGGATTTGTCTCTTGATAAATGAAACCGGGCATTCCTCGTAGTCCGGCTTTCTTTTCGACCTAAGAGCCGCCTCCTTTGCCAGGCTGTCCGCTCGTTCGTTTCCCTCAAGACCGGCGTGTGCCTTGATCCAGAACAAGGATATATCCTTCTTCTGGAGTTTGCAGTCCTGAGGTTTTTTCGAGCCTCCACAGCCAAAGGATGAATGGCGTATTGGTTAGTGACGGTTTCCAGCGAAGATTTGGAATCGCTGTAAATTCCAAAAGTGTCCTCGGAGCGCTTTAGAATCTCAGCGGTGGCCCTACATATGGCCAGCAGTTCCGCCTGATACACCGTGCAGTACGATGCCAGCTTCAACTTGAGGGTTTTGGTCTCGGTTGCGTCTTCCCAAAAGGACAATGCAGCTCCGACCTTGCCCTCAATTTTACTGCCATCGGTGAATATTCTGACTGCTTGAGTGTTGTGGTTATCCACGTCCTCTTGGTGTACCAGGCTCATGAACTCCAGGCTCGTATGGTTAGCTGGATGGGGAGACTCGTCATATGGAACCATTGTTTCCATCTCCCTGTCCCCTATCACTGGCTGAGGTACTCCCCTCTTGGCCTGGTACAGGGCAGCTGCCTCTTGTATTCTGAGGTCCAGTGGAAGTATCCCAGCCAGCAACAGTGCCGAGTTCAGGGAGACTGTGCGGTACGCCTTGCACAGCTTCTGGGCGAAACCTCTCTGGACTGCGTTGAGCTGTTTTTGCAGACCCAGTTTTTTGGTTGCCGGCGCCCAGACGCTGGCCGCATACATGATCAACGGCTCCACAACTGCTCCATATATTATTTGTATCACTTCTGGATGTAGACCCCAACTGATCCTGGCGGCTCTAGACAGCTGTTTGTAAATATTTAAAGCCTTCTTACAAACGTAGGATGTATGGCTGTTGAAGGTCAATTTGTGATCTATGATGAGCCCCAGGATCTTGATCTCGCTTGACATGTCGATGCCTATCCCGCTCATGTTCAGCAGTGGTGTGTCGTATTTCAGCTTATTTGTTATGACCATTGCTTTGGTCTTCTGATGCGCAAATTTTAACTTGTTTTGTACACCCCACTTCTGAACATAGGCGAGAGCGGCATTTGCTTGTTCTTGTACTTCTAATGCTGTGTCGCCGTCAATAACCAACACGACATCATCGGCAAATGCCTGATTGTAATAGCCGAAGCTCTCCAATCCCTTCAATAGTGGATCGAGCAAGAGGTTCCACAGTATTGGACCACCTATGGACCCCTGAACACACCCCCTGCTCGTATTACGCACCTGTTCTTGCCCAGCGTACCTAACTCTTACCTTTCTATCCTGTAAGTAGCTGTCCAACATTCTTCTTATATTCACGGGACATTTTTCCTCAGCCATTCTGACTCTTATTGCGGGCCACCATGCGTTGTCGAAGGCTCCCTCTATATCCAATGATAGCAACGTAATAAGCTTCTTGTTTTTTAGTTTTTCGTGTATGTGCTGCATTAGATTATAGAGGGAGTCCTCGGTGCTCCTTCGGGGCATAAAGCCGTATTGGCGAGTACTAATTCTTGGAATAATATGCCATTTTATGCGCCCTATCATCATTTTTTCCAAGACCTTTCCCATCACCGGTAATAGGCCTATAGGCCTGTATGATTTCGGGTTTGTGTAGTCCTCTTTGCCGGGTTTTCTGAGGACCACTACTACAGCTTCCTTCCAGATTTTAGGAAAATGCTGGAGAGTCAGGCATTTGTTTGCTAGAGCCAGGAAAGATAGTGGATCCTGCGTGACAGCGTGGTAGCATATATCGGCTGTGATACCATCACTACCCGGGGCTTTCTTGGGATTAAAGCTTTTCACCGCGAATTTTAGCTCTTCTATTGTAAACGGTGGGTCATGTTGTTCACCATTGACCCAGTCGTTTACACGTTTGCCTATTTCTCTGATTCGACGGTGGTCTGCGTTGTCCTGGCTTTCCAAGTCCTCCGGGTAGAATGTCTCTGCCAACATTATTGCTGATTCTTTCGAGTTCACAGTTTTCCCCGCCTTTACTAAGGGTAGATCCTCTTGTCTTTTTGTGGTCTTTCTCATGACTCTCATGATGCCTTCCCAGACTCCTTCCTTGTCCTGTTTTTCGCAGAAATTCTTCCAGCTTTGTACCTGGGCTTCCTTGGCTGCTGACTCATATTTTTCTTTTGATTGCAGATACTCTTCGATGACCTTTTTCTTCCGGACTGGCGCTGCACATCGGATTCTACGTCTCCTGGTGGTGACCTCCTTCTTGAGTTTGACGAGTTCCTCCGACCACCAAGGAAAGGTAAGTATGTTTCTTGTTTTCTTTTTTGGTATAGTACTATTACATGTTTCTATTATTATATTTATGTATGTTTCTACCTTTCTTTCCAGTTCTAGTTTATTTTCTATTTTATCAATTTCGGCTTTGTTTATTTTATTTTCTTCTAGCAAACTGGCCAGTTTCTCATGAAACTGGCTCCAGTTTGCTTTTTTACTATTGTAAATTCTTGTAGTTCTCTTAATATCCATTCCCTTGGCTTTTTTAAGTCTAATTTTAAAGGTAATGGCATTGTGGTCGGAGCTCGTCAACCCCTCTTCAACTCTCCAGTCCTCCACCAGGTTCAGCATCCCCGTAGGGCAGGCCGTGATGTCGACAATGCTTGCATATATCTTGTTTCCTCTTAATGTATAAAAGGTCGGCGTGTCTCCTTCGTTGAGTACCTGCAATCCCATCTCTTCCAAAGTTCCACTCAGGTCTTCGCCTCTTTGGTTCACTGTAGAACTTCCCCACCAGGTACTTTTGGCATTGGCGTCTCCTCCTATGATGAGGTTCTTCACACCTATATGCTCTTGGATCTTTTTAAGCTGCTCCAGGTAAGGCCCTATAGCCTGTGGGTCAGGTTCAAAATAGAAGGAGATCAAAGCAATCTCCCAGGCACTGGTCTTGACTTTGACTACTGCAATGTTTTTGGTGGTGAGGTTCGGACATTGGGTGACCTCTACGTCACCGTCAAATACTGCGATTGCAGCTTTGACTTTTCCACCGTCTTGTTTTGTGCACTGGAAGATTCTCACCCCTCTGTAGTCCTTCACTCTGCCCACCGCTCCAATATAGGGCTCCTGGAGCAGTGCAAAAGCCATCTTCTTTGCGTTCGCCTCAAGCATTATTTCTAGTGTTGCTAGTTCCTTTCTTTGCAAGTTTGCTTGGGCTACGTAGTATGGCCTTGCTTCGACTGGGGGGGATTTTGCACCTGGGACCACCTTAGCAATATGCTACTGTTGCCCGTGCCAGTGACTCCCATTTCCTCCGGATAGGACATTCTTGACTGAAGGCATTGTGCTCGGTCCGGTCCAGCTTTGCGTACATGCAGTTGCAGCACGATGGGGCTGCGCCCGCTAGCCAGTCCGCGCACTCTGCCTTCATGTGTGGTCCGCCACAGTGACTGCATTTTTCTACTGTTTCTTTGCAGAAGCGCCTCCCATGCCCGTATCCTAGGCACAAAGAACATTGCACCAATGGTGACTGATCCGTTACTCTGACCCTCTGCAGATCAATTTGTACCGTACCAGAGTCGACCAGTCTTTGCCATATCTTTGGCGACACCCTGAATATGATGTGGCTAGTGTGAGGGTTTCTGGTACGTTTCTTGTACATGATCTCCAATTTCTGGTCTTTTGCATCGAGGTCTTTCATAACGGACCGGTTCTGGTTCCTCAGTGCCTTAAGTATGTCTTCATCCCCGTTGTACGAGAAGACATCTTTGAGGATCACCATTGGGTCTTTGTTTTTCACCTCCTGGACATTTAGGTGGTCTTCTGCACCTTTAAGTCTTTCTTTGACTAGGTCTCTTTCTTTCTCTGTTTTGCAGCCAACTATGATTTTCCTATCCTTTGCCTTCCGTATCCTTTCCACAGCGATCCCACCTTCTGTTGCGTTTACTGCTTTCCTAATTCTGTTTAATACGTCCTCTCCCGTTTCTGTTTCGTCTTTAGACGAAATAACTACAGAGTGTAGTGCGGTCTGTTCCGGGGGTTGTCTCCTGGACGCCGCTGCTACACTCGCATAAGTCGCCCCCTCCAAGGCTCTCTGTTGGTTTTCCATCACCTGCTTTAACTCTTCCATACGCTCATTGTTTGCTCTTATAAGCCTACTGTGTTCCTCCATCCTTATAACTAACTCCTTTCCGACCTCGGATTCTATCCTCGGTGATAGTGGAGATGGGAAAGGCAGGTCTGATGGATTTTTTAAGTTCTCACCAGCTTTCTGTACCCCGGTCTCGCCTTCCTTTTGTTGGGTTCCTGCTGCTTCCGCCTCTTTTACCAGCTGGTATAGTCTCTCTATCGACCGCGTGACCTCAATTTTTATTTCGGTCCTTAAATTTCTCGCACTACCAAGCTGCATTTTGGCGTTGTTCAGACAGGCTCTTCCCTCTGCCGTCTTGCTCACGTATTTCGGCTTTACCGGGACCGGCGGACTTTCTCCCGCCTGTAATAAGGCGAAACGATTGCCCGCCGGGGCCGGCCCAGCCTTTTTTGGAGTGGAGTTGGCCTTACGCTTGGTGATAGTTTTTCCAGACTCCCATTCACCAATGCTACGCCTCACGCCTGAGGCTTGAGTCTGTTCTCCAGACGGTCCTGCTTTCTCCGTCTGGTCAGGGGTTTTCTGGGGGTCTGCGCTTACCTTGTCTCCTGGCATTTTTATTGGGGTGCGGATCCCAAACATGTCGCTGGTGTATTAGAGTAGCTTCGTTGCGGGGGGGGACAATATGCAGATACACTGCAAGTTTATGTACTCTGATTTTCGGGTATGTGTCAGAGGGCACGTCACTTCACAATTTAGATTTAAATTTAAGATTTTTAATTATTGATTTAAGGTTTGTATAAGTTATATATTAGGAGATGGGTCACTTAGTAATTTAAATTTAAGATTTATTAATGTAATGTTTGTATAAGTTATATATTATATTTACGATGTGTTAATTATTTGTTTCTTGTTTCAGGTATCTCCGTGGTCTTCGTGGCAACTTTAACAAGAGGGCGCTGTTTCACAGGTATGTATTTTGTGCGTAACAAGTGTGCTCTATGTAGAGTATGTAACTCTTCACAGGTGTGTCCGTAAGTCAGCGATAAAACAGTTAAAGTACACTAAAACAAAACAATCAATGTCTTAATTAATCTAATCTATTAGAGACTCTACCTAGAGTCTGTCTTAATATACAGGCTGGTAGTCCTGCTACTAGTCAACTTAACTAAAAAAAATTTTCGTCAAAATCGGCCGGCCAGTTCCAGAGATACGAAGCTTTAAAGTTTTTCAAAATGGCGAAACAAAATGGCGCCTATATTGAAAAACCCCCGTAACTTCGTTAATTTTGAAGCCAGAGCAGTGGGGTTTGGGCAGGTGATATTGCCTTTTTTTGGCCGTCCTCCCCTCTACCTCGGTTCTTGTTTTTTTTTTTTTTTTTTTTTTTTTTTATTTTGTATCCCTATGAAGAACCAGCTGCTATCCCGATGTAAAGGGGGTGGCGCTCGTGCTCACAGAGAAAGTCCTAACTCCCTACGACAGCTCAAAGCGGAGATATAGGCGGTTCTATAATTCCAAGATGGCGACTAAGATGGCCGCTCTGGTCTAACTTTGGCAGTTGTCAACCGAATTGCCCCGAGTTTGGGGTCAAATAAAAGGGTTTTATAAAACTAATCCTATTCGCGCCCTAACGATGCAATACAGTGTGTCCCTGTCAAACTATTTATAATTAAACATAAATTTTTTTTTTTAGAAAATGCTGTTCAAAATACAATTTTGCTCCGATTTAATCGGGAAAGGTTCCTAAATATTTGTGATTGTTTGTCAAATAAGTATAGTAATGAATTATAGAAATAAAATAAAAATGAAGATAAAATAATACAACTTTTGTCAACTTACACTATTATAGAGTCCTATTCTAAGTTAAAAAGATCGGCGCAATAAAAAACGCAAAAAGAAACACGATCCGCGTCAAAAAAAATAAAAATAAAATAAAAACAAAAATTATAAAACAATAAAAATATGTCGACTCTATGTAGAGTCGGTTTCTATACACAGGCAGGTAGTCCTGCTACCGGTCAATTAAACAGAGAAAATCCCGTCAAAATCAGACGGCGGGTTCGCGAGATATAACGCTTTAAGTTTTTACAAGATGGCGGACAAAATGGCCGCCAAAACTTGTAATTGAAATATCTCGGTCAGTAAAGGACCCAGAATTACGGGATTTTGGCAGACGTATGTACCACGTCCCCGTCTAGGTTCCAACACAGATTGTAGAGTCCAAAAAATTGAGCTCTACCTAGAGCACCAGATCATATCAAATCAGAGAGGGGGAAGTAACGGTATCAGCGGTGAAAACCCCGTCCCAATCGGACCACTCTAGCGAGGGCTATGCCCGTTTAAAACAATCCAAAATGGCGTCCAAAATGGCCGTTCAAGGACTATCTCCGGCAGTTTATGTCCGAACTGGACCGTGTTTGGACTTGTTTTAAAGGGCAGAACCTACACTATGGCTTGGGATGGTCCACGTGCTGATAGGATCCCCCCCTGATTTAATAATTTCAAAAAACACTAAAAATAGCACTAAAAATGACCTAGCTACGCTAATATTCACCGTAACTTCCTGAAATTTTGCACAGACCCTTCTACAATTTTTAATGAACTATCCTTAAATTAATAATTATTCTAAATTTAAAATAAGGGGTACCTCGTGGTCACCCTTAATTTTCAAAAAATTTTTTCTCAGAAACTAGCTGAGTGATCTAGGTCCAAATTTTTATATTTTATAAAGATCCTTAAAATCTATACAAAAACAATTTAAAAAACATACGTCGTCGATCTTTTGGTCGAGATAATAAAGTTTAAAATTTTACAAAAATTTAAAACTACCCTAACTTTGTCAAAAATTTACTTAGGTCTAAACGAAAAGTGCCTCCCTGATCTCTGCAGCGGTGTCCCAATGGTCCAATTGTCAGCTTCCTCCTGGCTGTCCTGGATCGCCGACCTCGTGGCCACGTGGTTATTGTTTTTCTGCCTTTATCTCCGCGCTCCTGCGCGGGAAAAATCGGGAGAGGCAGAAAAACAATAGTGCTCCTGGAGGCCTTTCAGATGGCACCATAAAAAGTATATGTTACCGCTGCAGAACTTGAATAAAAACCACTTTAAACTTTTAAATTCTTGAAATTTTCACTTTTTCTCGGTGAAATGTCGTTGAAATTTTCACTCGGTTAGGTTAGGTTAGGTTAGGTTAGGTTAGGTTTTTTTTTTTTTTTTTTTTTTTTTTTTATTATTACAGCTGCTCTCCACAGACTCAGTGGTCCGTGCTTTTTTTTATTTTGTTATTTTTATTTATTAACTTTATTACTACTTATATTGACAAAAGCTTACTCAGTAAGGAAAAAGACTTATATTATTGACTCTATATAAATTTTAAGATTTTAATGTAACATATATATTTCTAAGGAAAAATTTACTTATTCTTTTGATTCTATATATATTTTTTTTTTTTTTTTTTTTTTTTTTTACCGACATATATATGTATTGTTTTTGTTTTTTTTTTTTGTTTTTTTTGTTTTTTTTTTTTTTTTTTTTTTTTTTTTTTTTTTTTTTTTATTTAAATATAGGCTTTTGTTTCTTTACAGTGTGTTCTGTTCTTTTTTGTAGTTTGTGTTCTTTTCATTATGGAAATTTACTTAAAATTATTTTTACTTACAATTGAAATGATTGATTTACAACATTATGACATTTAATTACTTACAATTAATATATTATTGATAACATTGACATTAACTTTACTATGGACAACTTACAACTTATTACAACTTTAGTTTACAAATTGGCACACCTCATCTCCTGAGCCAACTTGTCGACGACCGCTGCGTTTCGGTGCTTTATTGACATTTTAAGATTATACTCCAAGATCTTCTTAGTGGACGCGGCCATAGCTCTCTTGATGAAGTACCCTATTGCGTCGTTGTCATCATCGGTGTAGTAGGTACAGCTGGTGGTGTGCCGTGACACTGCTACTACCGCATGGGGAACGCTCTGATGTAAACCGATTGTTCTGCCCTTAGTTTGAACAATGATTACTGTTTCGAACGTTAACCCCTGCGCTTCATGGATGGTGAGCGTTCGCGAACCTGTGCCTTCACCACAGCCCTGTCCAGTGAGGCTTTCCTTTTCGCCCTGAGTATGGACTAGAAAAAGCGTGTTGGGGAGCGTAAACGGTATTTGGGCACCAGTGTAGGTTTTCACCTTCAACGAGTGAGCTTTTAGGGTTGAGGAGTAAATCCCGGAGTAAACCTCACGTAGGGCGTAGGCGACGTCCAAGGGGTTCCGGTGTGTGCAGAGCAACTCCTGGCTGATGTTTGCTACCAGGTTTGGGCGGCAGTACCTCAGTTCGAAGAGATTTTCTCTGTCGATATAAGGTAGTTGGTTGACATCTCCGATGAGGACCATTTCTTTGGCATCACACAGCTTGGCAGCCATGACTATGGCTCCGAAGTGGTTCATGAGAGCCTCGTCAACCATGAGACGGTTGAATTTGTCGGACTCTCTGAAGCCATTCACCAAGACTGAAGCCATGGTGCGTACCCTGGTCTTGACAAGGCCACCAACACGAGGCGCTAGCTTCTCCCTTAGGTCGCTAGCTGCATTTGATGTTGTGGTGATGATGGCGTCCTTGTCAGCATCAAAGTGTCCTACCACCCAGGTTGTCTTTCCACACCCCGGTACTCCATTGACCCACTCAATTGTTGGTAGTGCCCAGTCCTTCCAGCCGGATGCAGTGTCCTGATTACCCGATATGGTTTTCGCCATATCGAGAATCCTGTCATCCAGTAGGATCCTTGTGCACTTTGCGACAACAACTAAGGGATCTCCTTGTGGGGTATTGAACTTAGGTGCTCCGCTCTCGGTTCCCTCAATGCACATCTCCACAAAACCACTGGTCGCGTTGTAAGCCGCCATATAACTACCTGACATTTTTCCCTTTATGACTTGGGAATTGCCGTTGTTGTATATGGCAGCCTCTGCCTCCTCGAGTTTCTCCTCTAGCAGTTTCGCATTGCCCTGCTCAAAGTGTTGCAAGATGGTTTTGCACACTCCGAGGTTGACATCTGCGGTTGCTTTGGTGATAGCTAGAAACTCGAGGAAGGCGTTGTACGCGTGATCCTGCGGTGACGTTGCATTTACTAGACGAGGTGGAACGACCTGCCCCATGTCGGCTCTAGTTCTTTTCTCCTGCGTTGGTGCCGGTTTTGTTGGGATTTTGGACTTAGGTATTACTGTAGTTAGTGGAGCTTTGAGTTTCGCCTTTTTTGCTGGAGCTTCTACGAGTGCCTCTTTGTCTTTCGATCTCATTGTTGGAAAAGGATTTCCTGACAGCCCTTGCAGCATCGAGCTGAAGGTGTCTAGAAATCCTTTGAGATGGCCTCCGACTTTGGCTCTCTTCTTTTGCTCCTGCACACTGCTTTGATGTAGTGCAGTTTTTTCGGCGGCTGCTTTCTGTTGGACACGTTCGGATCCGCTGATCGAGGTTGGCATGGGATGTCCCCAGCTATCGGTTGCTGTTTTTGGGTCGTGTGCTTTGAGGAAGTTTAGGTTTTCTCCTCTGTCTTCGTACACGACCACCTCGTGTTGTTCTGAGGCTTTTAAACAGCATAGCCGGTCTACGACTTCTCCCTGCTCATACCCGACCGTCATCGCATCTACACTTATTACACGGGGATCTTCCGCTCCTCCGCCCGTTTCTCCCAACATGGTGAGCATCGAACATGCCTGTGCGAAAGGGGTGTAGTTGCCTTCCAATGCGAGCAGAACGATCGTCTTGTTGTGCGATCGGACTAGTCGGCATCGGTGGCCCGCCACTTCCGTTTCAGGTAACGCGCTGTAAACTTTGCGCCTCATGGTCGTTTTGGATGTGCTCCCATTTATGAGTGCTGCCAAGCCGGGTGAAATCGAAAAGTGACTTCTAGTCCCGGTTCGGCAGAAACCTATTCCCAGCCGCTCGCCGGCGCTGTCCATGAAGAGTGCCACTCCTCGGATTCTAATCCCAGGCACTCCTCTCTCCCCGCAAGCGAGGAGCGTGCGGACAGCGACGCTTTTGGCTATAGGTTCCCGCTGAGAGCCGGCACTACTTGTGGCTTGGCTAACGGGTGTTGGTTGAGATTCGAGGGGCAGAAGATCCGTGTGCCTGCTCGTCGCAACTCTGAAGATCTTCTCGGCGAATGACAGAAAATGCGGTCTGCAATCGGGATCTGCAATGATGTTGTGCAGTTCCGATTCGACCAGGTTTCTGTCGATCCGGGCTTCTAGATCTATTCGAGCCGCTAGGAAACGGGGACAGTCGAGTATGATGTGCCATACTGTTTCACAGATTTCCGGGTCGCATTCGCATCCCGGGCTGTTTTTCAGCTTGAATCTGTGAAGATACTCGGCTATTCCCCCGCGACCTGTCAAGACTTGCACTTGTACTGGTGTAAATTTTGTAGAGCGAGTTATCCGGTACGCACTGTGGACGTCTGGAAGGAACCTTCTCGTTACCGCACCTGTGCTGGAGGTTTCGTATCGATCCTGCCATTTGCGGATCGATTCTTCACGAATTTTCCTCCTAACGTAAGACAGGGGGATCCTTCCGTAGTCCTGAGTGGTGTCCTCGAGTGCAGCAGCTTTCGCTAACTCGTCTGCTCTCTCATTACCGACAGTGCCTACGTGAGCCCTAAGCCAGAACATCCGGATCTCTCGTCCTCCTTCCTGGATCCTGACAATGTTCTCCTTTATGCTTCTCGCCAGAGGGTGGTTCAAGCTGGGACTCCGCAGCAGGTCGAGTGACGATCTCGAGTCACTCAGTATGCTAACTACGGGGTCCCTGCTCGAATTCACCATCTGAAGAGCCCTGTGCAGTGCATATAGTTCCGACTGGAAGACTGTGCACGCGGGGTGAAGCTTAAAGGTGGCGAAGTTTGACTCCTTTCCCTCCTCCCACTGGGTTAGAGCAGCACCTACTTTTCCGTCGATTTTGCTTCCGTCTGTGTAAATTTGGGGTCCGGTGATCTGCGGGACGGCGTCTTCTAGCAGTTCGTACTCCACGGATGTTAGGGTAGATGGATGGGGCTGTTCAAGATATCCCACTCGGAGTTCGAGCTCCGTCTCGGGTGGGAGATAGTCTTTCGCCAGACCTTTTTTGGCTCTGTATAGGTTCGCCGCCTCCTGGATCCTTAGGTCCAATGGCAGCAGACCCGACAGTGCCAGTGCTGCGGTGAGTGAGACCGTCCGGTATGACCTACAGACCTTTTGTGCAAATCCTCTCTGGAGCGCATTGAATTGATTTTTATTCATTTGCAGCTCTACAGATTGGTACCAGGCACTTGAGGCGTATGTCATAATAGGCTCCACCACCGCGATGTATATGGTTCTCGTGATTTCACTATTTAGACCCCACGTTACTTTCGCTGCGCATGCAAGCTGCTTGTAGATATCAGCTACTTTCTTGCATTGCGCGGACACGTGGGATTTAAAAACTAGGTTTCGGTCGATGATAAGGCCCAGAAGCTTTATCTCCTCAACGAGGTCCAATTTTGTACCGGCCATGAATAACTGTGGGGTTTCATACTTCAACTTCTTCGTTAGAAGCATCGCGTTGGTCTTATGCGGTGCGAAGTTGAGTTTATTTTGTTTTCCCCACGTTGCCACATGATCCAACGTTGAGTTGACAGACCGCTCTAGGCTGCCGACCGACTGTCCTGTGAAAACGAGAACCACATCATCTGCAAAGGCTTGGCAGTATATTCCATCCATCTCTAGGCTTTGCAGCAACGAGTCTAGGATGATATTCCAAAAGATTGGTCCTCCGATGGATCCTTGGACACAACCCTTCGTAGTCTCTTTCTCGTAAGCTGCTCTAGCGTAGTTGACCTTGATCTTCCGGTCTGTGAGGTACGAACACACCATCCGGTACAGATTTTCCGGACACCTTTTTTTAACAAGTTGGTTTTTAAGGGCTGGCCACCACGCATTGTCGAAGGCCCCCTCTATGTCCAGAGAGATTAGGAGTACGATGTTTTTCCCGGTTACTCCTTCTTTTATGTGCTCTATAAGGTCATAGAGGGCGTCCTCGGTTCCTCTTTGCGGCATGAACCCATATTGCCTTTTGTTTAGGGTTGGGAGTAAATGCCATTGGAGTCGACCAATCATGAGTTTCTCGATGGTTTTTCCAAGAACAGATAATAGTCCAATTGGTCTGTAGGACTTAGGATGAGTGTAGTCTGCCTTTCCTGGCTTTCGAATGATGACCACGTGTGCCACTTTCCAGTGAATGGGGAAGTGATTTAGCGACAAGCACTTGTTCGCTATCGCCATGAACACTTCCCTGTCACTTCGTATGGCTGCGGCGCAGATATCAGCTGTTAGCCCGTCTGGTCCGGGTGCCTTCTTGGGGTTTTGTGCTTGCAGCACCAACTCCAATTCCGCTGCCGTGAATGGTGGATCATCTTCCGAAAGGTCTTCAAGGGCACTCTCCTTCATCCGTTCTCGGAGGTTCGAGTGAAACGACTGGTCGGTACTCTCGGAGTCGTCTGGGTAGAAAGTTCTGGCTAAGAGTTCAGCCGACTGTTTTGGAGTTAGGGTGTTACCTTCAGAGCTTCTCAGGAGCATGTCCTCCTGCCTTCCTGACGTTTTCCTGATCACTCTGTAGATTTTATCCCACATACTCTCCTTTTCCTGAGTCGTGCAAAACTCCTTCCAGCTCTCTGTTTGGGCTTTCTCTGCGATGACTGCGTACTCCGCCTTGCATTTTTGGTATTCTTCTATAACCATTTTTACCCTGCAAGGGGCTGCGTTCCTGATCCTCCTCTTTTTCCTAAGGACCTCTCTCTTAAGATCTTCAAGCTTCTTCGACCACCACGGAGGCCTGGGATTGCCCGCCTTGCTTCCTGCGATAGGGATGGTTTGTTCGCAGGCTTCGTGGATGGCTTCAGTGTAGGCTGTGATCTTATCTTCGAGGTCCCTCGGGGTTTTGGACTCCAAAATTGAGACGGTGGTGATGTCTCTCTCTGCCAGGATGGTTTTTAGCAGATGTGCGAATTCGGTCCACTTTGCCTTCTTGGTGTTGTACTTGCGCGTTGTGATTGGCCTAAGAGTTTCTAAGGCCCTTCCCAAGCGCAAGGTGAAGGTGATAGCGTTGTGGTCCGAAGTCACAAGACCTCTCTCCACTCTCCATCCCTCGATTCTTCCGAGCAGGGGTGTGCTGCAAGCGGATACGTCCACTATGCTTGTGCATGCCCTACCCTTTCTGAAGGTCTCAAAGGTCGGAGTGTCTCCGGTGTTTAGAATTTGGAGTCCCTTCTCGTTCAGGAACGCATTGTACGCCTCTCCTCTGTCATCCTCAGATACGCTGCCCCACCAGTGGCTCCAGGCGTTTATATCTCCCGCGACGATGAGGTTTCTGGTGTCCAACTTGGTACAAACTTTTTTGATGCGGTCCAGATACGGTACTATGTCCTGGTCCCCCTCTAGGTAGACGGATATTACTCCTAGTTTTAGGCCTCCCCCGATAAGAAGGACTGCCGCTTCGGTTTCGGTTACCAGCTGTGGGTCGTGTACGACTTCTAGCCGGTCACCGAAAATTATAACGGCTGCCTTCACTGGTTTTTGCCTATTTAGGGTGCATTGGATAACCCTAGTCCCAGGATGTTGTTTTAGGACGCCAGTCTTTCCGACGTACGGTTCCTGTACTAGGGCGACCGTGATGCCCCTATCCACCGCAACCTGGAGTAATTCCGTCGTGGCCAGTTTTGAGCGTTGCAGGTTAGCTTGGATAAACCCCAAGCCTGCCCCGCCCAAGTTTTGAGGGACCGAGCTACGGTACTGTGAGACGCCCTCAGCAATACGATACTCGAGACCGCGCTATTGCATCCCATTTTAGTCGCTCTGGGCACTCTTTGCTAAAAGCATTGTGCGCCAGGTTGATGCTTGTGCCGTGCGCGGCCGAGCAGTTTTTGCACTTTGGAGGGTTCCCCTCCTGTCTCCCCTTGCATTTCTCCCAGGAGTGAGCCCTTCCGCAGTGACTGCAGAGCTCGTCTTTCTCCCGGCAGACAACCTTAGTGTGGCCGAAGCCAAAGCATTTGGTGCACTGCACCAGTGGGGTCTGATCAAATATAGGTCTGCGTTGCATACCTATATAGATCTTTCCAGCCTCCACCAGGTTTTTATGGATGGAAGGGGAAACTTCCAGTACCGCATGGCACTCGAGTGGGTTACGTGCCTTTTTACGGTACCGCATCTTGACGGTGCTATCCTTCAAGTTAACGTTCTTTAAAATATTATTATTTTGCGCCAGTATATTTTCTACGATGTCTCCGTCGGTGTGGTAGGATAGGACATCCCTGACGATGACTAGAGGGTTTGCTGCCCTCGCCACTTCCGCCTTTAGGCCCTTATCCATCCTAACCCTGCTCTGCACCAGGTCCAGGTCTTCTCTGGAGCTACAACTTAGGATGACTTTTTTATTTTTAGCCTTCCTAACTCTGTCTATCTTGGCTCCAGTTTTTTTGGTGTCAAGAGCCACCCTGATCCTGTCGATCACATTTTCCCCGGTGTTTTGGGGGTTGTCTGATGTGATGATCAGGGTGTGGTTTGGTTTTAAGGGCGGTGGTGGCTTGGCGGCGACCTTGGCGTAGGTCAGCTTCCCTTTCGAGCTGCATCGTTCCTCAGCTTTGGCGAGCTCCGCTTCGAGGTTGAGGGACGGTGGTGGTGCCCTCATCTTTTCTTCCCGAAGCGTTCGGAGCTCAGATGTCACCGCTTCCATTCTTTCCGTTAGGGGATGCATATGCTCCTCCATGTTGATTAGAATGGGCTGCGGTGGCTCGGATGGGGGCGCTCGTTCAGCTGACATCGCTTTCAGGATGCCCTTCATCTCCTCCACTTCCTGCCTCAGGCCAGGTTCTGGCTGTGCTGATGGGGGTTTGGAGTCCATTTTCTCCATGGCTTTAAGGTTGGACTCCAGGATCTCGCGCGTGTGTTTATTGCTCTCTCTCCGGAGCTCATCCAGCTGATTCTGGAGAGATTCTACTCCTGCCTTGAGGCTCGAGTGGTCTCTCCAGATGGGGTCTTCCTCTTTCCCCTTTTGCCCGCTGGTTACGAGCTCTCCCAATGCTCTAACACGCTTGTCAAGGTCCTAGAGCGCTTCCGACGTTTCCTTTATAAGCCTATGGGGCTCCTGGGTCTCATACCCCTGCCAGTTTCGCACCGCTTGTATCTCCTTGAGCGATGCGCCGATGTCCGTTCTGGCCTTTGACATTTCCGACGTGAGATTGGTGGTAATGTTTATCAATTGTTTTGTATGGGCTCTCTCCACCCTTACGAGCTCCGTGGCGTGTCTCGTCCTTTCCCTTTCCAGACTGGTGATATGTCTGGATCTTGAGTCCGACAGTGAGAGGACTATTTCGTAAAGAGTCTGCAGGCTTTCGAGTGCGACGACTTTGCACTCCCTCTTCATATTGCCTGCAGACTCCAACGCGTCCTTCCCTTTCAGCAGCGTCTCGTTTGCCATCTTTGTGGCTAGGTCCATCTCCACCCCCGTTCGTCGACCCGCTTGCACGACGAGCATGCTCTGTCGTGGTCTGGGCCTGTTCGCGGAGGTGTCTAGGTCTAAGCAAGACGCGACCGAGTCTTCGTCGGACTCTACGGGCTTAGGTGGTGATATCCCACACTGTTCCCAGTTGATGATTTTGTCTGTGACCGACTCCACCGCGGACCGGTCTGAGGATGTGGCCAGGTGTTCGCTTGGCTCTTGCGGCGGTTTCGCAGGCGATGTCCTCTTCCTTCTCGCGGGGACCTTTGGGCTGACTTCCTCCGGCTGTGCTCCGACCGATGATGCCTTCTTCGCTTCGGGTACTGATGGCCGCGTCGACTTTTCTAGTTTTAGTGACTTGGCGACCGTTTCCTTCTTCAGTACCTTTTCACGCAGCGATCTCTTTGGTTGGAGGGTCACCTGAGGTGCCACTTCCGACTTTGGGAAGGATCCGGTCACGGATTTGGCTGACATTTTTTAAATTATAAATACAATTTCTTAATTATAAAATTAAATACTAAGTTATTCTACTTAATACTAGCTGTAATTTTTTCGAGGTGGGTGTTGAGCCTCGCGTGACTGTAATTTAGCCGGCAATCAGACCCTCCTAGCCGAAACACAGCAGTGCTGTTTGGCGGCGGATTAGGGTGTGATGGTAGTACTTCCCCGGACGAGTCCTTGACAGTGACTCTTCTACCTTTACGGCTAGTATTATTTGTTAGAGTTTTACAATATTTTAATGTTCAGAACTTGTTACACCTGTTAATTTGTTACACTAATTACTTTAAAATGTTTTCTTACTGAGTAAAAGCCTTCTCGCGCGCCGCCGGTGTAGTGATGCTTGATGGTGATTTTGTTTTCAGATTTTTCTGCTGACGTGGGGTGGAAATTTGGAATTCCCTTGGAGCCAGATTGTAGAGCTCTCGACGCTGATTGCGGGGATACCAAACTTGGGGGGTCTATCTCCACTGGTTCCGGAGATATAGCCCGAGGGGGTTTTGGGAATTTTGAGGGGGGTCGGGGGGGGGAAGGTCTCGGGAGGAGACTGGGGGGGGGGGTTAGGTAGGGGGGGTATGGGGTAGGGGGGGTAGGGGGGGTCCCTTAGAGCAAGGTGGTGGGGGCTCCTGTGGCCGGTGGTGGAGGTACCTTACACCAGCGGTCCACCTCCTTCAGGTAATATGACCCCGGAGATAAGACTCGGAGGGGTGAGGTAGCCTTACGGCAAGGGGGGGGGGGAAATGAAGTTGGGGTGGGGGTAGGGAAAATGTGGACGTGCCTGGTCTCCCCTTTAGAAGGAGTCCAAACTCGGGTGTCCTAGGACTTTGGGTTCAGGAGTTAGACCAAGGTTCACCTGAGGGTCCGACGAAGGTGCTCCGCTGCTGATGTTCCGCAGTGGCGCAGTCCTGAGGCCGGATCCGAAGTCTTCACCTTGGTTGTCCGACGTCACGCCTCGTGTCGACTGAGTGTAACTAGGTTACACGTGTGTCGACCACGCGGTGTGTGAGGTTGTTTTTCCTGATTTTCGGTACCTTGTATCTCCCTTTGGCTTGGACGGATTTTCAAAATTCCAGCTCCGCTTGACAGATCTCGTCGAGCTCCGTCTGGTGGTGGTGATTGTTTGAAGAGTTCTCCGTCCTCCTGTGAGATGTGGTGGTCCAAAGTCCCGGGCCCCCTGTTCCAAAACGCCTTGGTGCAGGATGTTGAAAACAGTAATCCTTGTGAGTCAAGCACTACTGTTACCGACGTTGAAAAATTTTTTGCGCTAGCTCAAAAATTTACAATATAATTGAATTTTTTTACGGAGCTATATTGAGTGTGTGGCGAGGTTGGGCTGTTACTGGTTAGGTTAGGTTAGGTTAGGTTAGGTTAGGTTAGGTTAGGTTAGGTTAGGGCCGGATTCCCAGTTCCCCTCCATATAGGCGATGCGGGAGTGCCGCTGGGTCGTTTAGTGGGTATACCGGTGGGGAGCACCGGGAGTCCCACATAACCCTTCCGTCCCCCGACGGGAGGGTATGCATAAAGCATTTTTCCCAGCGTCAAAAAAAAAAAAAAAAAAAAAAAAAAAAAAAAAAAAAAAAAAAAAAAAAAAAAAAAGGTTAGGTTAGGTTAGGTTAGGTTAGGTTAGGTTAGGTTCCGCGGACCTGCTGGGTAGTCCCAGTGGGTGGGGAGGTGTACCCCAACGCGGCGCGTCCCCAGGTGGCGGATAGGGGAACGGCTCCCAGAAATGGGAGTTACCGGTTTACCGGCGCGGACCAAACACTGGGGGGGAAATGGGGAGGTTCCCCGAACTGTTGTTGCGGCGTCGTCCTGCTTGGTCTCCCGCGAGTCGGCTGTATGGGTCAGCTTCCTTGCGGGGTTCTGGGTGGGTCAGCGCTTCACTGGCGGATTGAGGGCCTCGGTGAGAGAAAGGGGAGGCTTCTCCGCGTGTCTCTATGAAGGTAGCATAGAGCAAAGTGGATGAAGCCTGGCGGAGGAAGAAGCCTGGATGAAGCCAGGAGCTAGGTGGGACGGCGGCAGTGGGTCGCAGTGGACCTTCGGGTCGGTGGATGGCGGGCCTGCAAGGCCCGCGGCGCGGCAGAGAGTGTCAACACGGCCTCTCTGTCGGGCACGAGGAGGAATGGCGGCAGTCGGTCGCAGTGGGCCTTCGGGCTGGTGGATGGCGGGCCTGCAAGGCTTGCGGCGCGGCAAGGAGGGTCAATTCGGCCACCTTGTCGGGCACATTAATGCGTCTCCGAATCCCGTTGTTTGGTGCCTGCACAAGGGATGCATGGCTGGGGGGAACCCGGTTGGCTAGGGCACCACAAGGGGACCTCACCCCTCAAATAAGGAAAATATGGATACGGTGACGTCTGAAACAACTCCTCAAGTGGGTAGCAACCTAAGTTGTGAATCCCACGGCGCTCCGGCGTTTAGCCCCAATGTATTTGAGGGGGGCAAGAACCACCACGTGGGCTCCGGCCCGCGACACGACAACTCACGCGATAACTCGGACACTGATTCTTCTAAAAATGACGACCTTGGCAAGAAAATGGACGGTGATAATGTGGAGGAGAGGGCTTCTAAAGCCCCATGGCTTCGGACTCAGACAGTGAACCTGTCAGAGTCTGATTCCGATGCCATGACCTGGGAGACCGTGTCATCTCACGGCTCCGGGAGGAGGCTGCGCAAGCGGCACATGGAAGACAGGAAAGAGCAGGAAGACCAGGGTGAATCCTCACCGTTACCCAAGGTGTCCAGCACTCGACGAGGTAGAGGACGCCCGCCCACTACAGGGCAGTACGTTGGCCTGGCGAAGGCCAAGGCTGAACTCAACCGAGTACGAGAAGAGGAGATTCGGCTCACAGCCGAAAAGGAGCTCCAAGAGGAGCTCCAGCAAAAACGGAGGACGCAGTTCCTCAAGGCGCCGGCATCGGTGCCCGCGGACCGTGGCTCTCAGCTGAGCAACTGCGATGCCGCTGAGCTGGAGTCAATGTTGATGGACTCGGTGGACATCGTTTATGCGGTGGCCACCAAGTCCAAAAACCTAAAGGGCACATCGGTGAGGGCCCTGAAGGATGCTGCGGACACCATAAGGGCATCCTTTAAGGAAGCGCGGGCCCGCACAATGCCCGAGGAGATGGCCCTACTGGTAAAGGCGAATGAGCGACTCTCAGCGGAGCTGAAGGACCTGCGACAAGAGATTGCGCAGATGAGGGAGACCCAAGCTCGCGTGGCTGCGACCTCGGTTCCTGTTCAGGCACCAGCTCAAACGCCCTGCACGGAGGAAGTGATGCGGCAGATCATGGTGCAAGTGGGCACGATGGTGAACGCCCGCTTTGCCGGGATCGAGGAGAGACTGCTGCCCGGGCAGACCCGGAGGCCCCCTCTGGCCGCAGACCGGCGAAGGGAGGCCGAGGTGCGTTCAGCAGAGACCCCCACTCAAAGGGACTCTCCAGCGCCAAAGCCTGGAGCAAGAGCGGCTCCGAAACCGAAGCCTACCCCCGCCCCTGCCAGCGCTGCAGCTCCAGCGGAAGACTGGCAGGTGGTGTCAAGGCGTGGAAAGGCCAAGAGGCGAGACAAGGAGCGTGCGGCAGAAGGGGCAAGACCCACCGAGAAGAAGAGGCCCGCCCCTCCAGCCCAAGTCCCTAGGCCGAAACCAAAGCCCTCCAAGGCGAGTGCGGCCAAGCTCCGCCCTCCAAGAACTGCGGCGGTGGTGATCACGCTGCAGGAGAAAGCGGTGGAAAAAGGTGTCACCTACGCCAAGGTGCTGGAGGCGGCCAAGGCGAAAATCAGCCTAAGCGAGCTGGGATTCTCGCCGTTGAAAATCAGGGTGGCGGCCACTGGGGCACGAGTGCTGGAGGTTTCCGGCGCGAACAACGCGGCAAAAGCGGACGTCCTTGCTGAGAAGCTCAGAGAGACGTTTCTAGACGAGGAGAGCATACGAGTCTCCAGGCCTAGTATTACAACTGACCTTCGAGTCAGCGGCCTGGACGATTCTGTCACCCCGCACGAGCTAGCGGAGGCCTTGGCCGGGAAGGGCGAATGCCCTGTGACGGCCTTTTCCGTAGGCGCAATACGGCGGGGCCAAGCCGGGATGGGCACCGTGTTCGTGCGCTGCCCCACCGCAGCTGCAAAGAAGGTGATGGCCACTGGAGGCCGTGTTTTGGTGGGCTGGGTGGCGGCGCGGGTCAGTATCTTAGATGCAAGGCCCCGCCGCTGCTACCGCTGTCTTGAGCTGGGCCATATAGCGACCAAGTGCAAGGCCGAAGTTGACCGCAGCGATGAGTGCTACCGCTGCGGTACAAAGGCCCACAAGGCCAAAGAGTGCACAGCCGCCCCCCATTGCACCCTATGTGCAGCAGCGGGAAAGCCGGCGGACCACCTCTCCGGGAGCAAGGCATGCGCCAAGTCCCCGTCAAAGCCAGGGGTCAGACGGAAGGCCAACGCGGCTGGGGCTACGGCCAAGCCACGTCCGCCTCGCCCTAACAAAGGGCAAGCCGAAGGCATGGAGGAAGGTTAATTAGTATGGCCCTAACCTTCCTACAGGCGAATATCAACCGTTGCGCCGGGGCTCAGGACTTACTCTTGCAGTCCATGGCGGAGCGGTTGATCCAGGTGGCGGTGGTCAGCGAGCCCTACGCGGTCCGTCCTAGGCCTGACTGGGCTGGGGACCTTGACGGATTGGTGGCGATCACCACGCAATCGCCGGCTCAATCTCCCCCTCTCGAAGACGTTGTGAGGGGCAGGGGTTTCGTAGCGGCTAGGGTGGGTCAAACCGTCATTGTGGGGGTGTACCACTCTCCGAACCGACCGGTTCGCGAGCTAGAGACTCTCCTCGGCGCGGTGGGGACCTTGATTGGTCAGACCCGCCCACGCCCCGTCCTCGTGCTCGGAGACTTCAACGCCAAATCAGCGGCGTGGGGGTCGCCGGTGACGAACTCGCGGGGCGGTGTCGTACAAGAGTGGATAGCCGAGGTGGGCCTCTGCGTCGCGAACCGCGGATCGGAAAGCACCTGCGTCCGGCGTAATGGTGAGTCCATCGTCGATTTGACGCTCATCACACCGGACATCGCTTCCCGCATTCGCGACTGGCAGGTGCTGTTGGACGTGGTAACGCTGTCCGATCACCGGTACATCCGGTTCAGCGTTTCCTCGACCCAAACGGACGAAGTGAGAGAGGTAGGGGGCGAGATAGGTCCGCGATGGGCCCTGAAGCGCCTCAACGCCGAAGTGCTGCAGGAGGCGGCCCTCGTCGAAGTTTGGAACGGCACTCCTCAGGAGCCGGATCCGATAGACCCGGAGGCGATGGCGGACAGGCTGTGCGAGGCATTGACGCGGGTTTGCGACGCTGCAATGCCGCGCGCGCCAGCCCCACAGCCCAGACGCCAAGTCTATTGGTGGACGGAGGAGATTGCCGAACTCCGGAGAAGATGTGTTAAGAGGCGCCGACTATACCAGCGGTATCGGAGGCGAAGGCGGCAAGAGACGGAAGAGAGCAATTCTCTGTACGCCGCTTACAGAGAGGCTACCGGGGCCCTTCGCCTCACGATAGTGGAGGCTAAGAGGCAGGCCTGGGAGGAGCTGCTGGAGGGGCTTGAGCGCGACCCATGGGGCCGTCCGTACAAGTGGGTGAGGCAAAAGCTTCGCCCCTGGGCACCCCCCATCACGGCCTCGCTCCAACCGGCGGTGCTCCAACGAGTGGTCGATGGCTTGTTCCCCGGTGCTCCGGGGGCCGAGTTCACGCCTCCCTCGACAACCGCTGATCTCGCCGAAGAAGAGGAGAGCGAGTTTGTCCCTATTTCTGAGGGCGAGCTTGGTGCGGCTGTGCTCAGGATGAGAGCCAAGAACACGGCGCCTGGGCCTGACGGCATACCGGGTCGTGCGTGGGCTCTCTCCTTGAAGCACCTGGATTCCGCCTTGAGGGACCTGTTTGACAGTTGCCTCATGGAAGGAAGATTCCCCAGACGGTGGAAAAGGGGCAAACTCGTTCTCCTGAGGAAGGAGGGTCGTCCTGCGGATGAGCCCTCGGGCTATCGCCCGATTGTGCTGCTTGACGAGGCGGGCAAGCTGTTGGAGAGAGTAGTGGCTGCCCGCCTGGTCAGGCACCTTGAGACTGTGGGACCGGATCTGGCGCCTAACCAGTTCGGTTTTCGGAGAGGTCGCTCGACGATTGATGCCATATCACTTGTCCGCGACCTCTCCGAGGAGGCGTGCTCCAGTGGTGGCGTGTTGGTGGCCGTATCGTTGGACATCTCCAACGCATTCAACACGCTACCCTGGAGCACGATACACGCCGGTCTGAGGTACCACAAGGTGCCTCAGTACCTGCGAAGACTTGTCGGGGACTATCTCTCCGACAGAGAGGTAATCTTCCCGACGACTCGCGGGGAGGGTAGTAGTCCCATGACACGCGGCGTTCCACAGGGGTCGGTACTTGGCCCACTCCTGTGGAACGTCGGGTACGATTGGGTACTCCGGGGTGCTAACCTTCGTGGCGTTGGCGTAGTGTGCTATGCCGATGACACGCTGGTCGCCGCCCGGGGAGTCGACTACAGGGAGGCTGCGATGCTAGCTACAGCCGGAGTCGCGACCGTGGTGGCAAGGATCCGGATGCTGGGTCTGGAGGTGGCACTCCACAAATCCGAGGCCATATGTTTTCATGGGCCCCGGCGGAAACCACCTACAGACTCCACCATTGTGGTGGGTGGAGTATCTATTCCCGTCGGGACGACACTGAAGTATCTTGGTGTCGTCCTCGACGGCAGATGGAGTTTTAAGGTGCATGTGCGGCGGCTGGCCCCCAAAATACTGGGGACAGCCGGCGCACTAAGTCGCCTGCTCCCGAACATCGGGGGCTGCGAAGGGAGCTGCCGCCGCCTCTATACAGCGGTGGTAAGCTCGATGGCCCTGTATGGCGCCCCGATATGGGCGGGAGAGCTCGATCGGCAGATCACTGCCGCGCTGATTGGAGCGCAACGGGTGATGGCGGTGAGATTGTGCAGGGGCTATCGCACACTCTCTCACGAGGTGGCATGCGTGCTCGCTGGATCGCTCCCGTGGGACCTTGAGGCCGAAGTTCTGGCCTCGGTCTACTGGCGCAGAGCGCAGGCGCGGGAGCGGGACGAGCGACCGGCGCCGCAGGAGGTGGCGCACTGGCGCGATCAGGCCAGGGCGTCCGCCATCGCCACGTGGAGGGAACGGCTCCTCGCTGGGCAGGTGCAGAGGGGGCAGAGCGCTAGGCGATTCCTAGAGGCGGTCAGCCCAGTACTGGAGGAATGGGTCCGCAGGAAGCATGGGAGTCTTTCCTTCCGGCTGACGCAGGTCCTCTCGGGACATGGTTGTTTTGGGAGGTACCTTCATCGCGTCGCCCAAAGGGAAGACTCCCCGGCTTGTCACCAGTGCGGACACGCGGAGGACACGGCCCAGCACGCGCTGGAAGAGTGCCCGGGAGGAGCCGAGCCGCGGCAATCATTGGTAGCGATCGTAGGGACAGACCTCTCCCTATCGACCATTATACAAAAAATGCTCGATGAGGAGAGGTCTTGGGAGGCAGTGGCCTCCTTCTGCGAGACAGTCATTCTGCAGAGGGAGGAAGAGGAACGGGAGAGGGAGAGGGATCCACTCTCTCTGCCGCTCCGGAGGGCGCGGACACAGAGGCGAGCTACTCGAGCCCGCACTCCGTCTCCGCTCCGAGGGCCTAGGGTGTTGGGTGCGGGGGCACCTGGCACCCCCTTATAATAGGTCATCGAGAGGGGAGATGCCCTTTGTGTTCTGGGGCATCACACGAAGGTGGGAGGTCTTGTGTAGACCTCAACATGAGACGGGCCAGCCGTTAGGCTGGCAGCGACACTGACGAGGGCTGCGGAGTGCGCAAGCGGTCCCGCGCCCCACGTTTTTAGTTGGTGTAGTAGGAACACCCCAGTTTTTTAGTGAGTATGCTGCCACTCTGGCGGAGAGTCTCACATAACCACCGGCCCTCCCCCATGGGAAGGTGGTATCCATAAAGGATTTTCCTGGGTAAAAAAAAAAAAGGTTAGGTTAGGTTAGGTTAGGTTAGGTTAAACTCTATAAACAAATCTAGGTTAGGTGAGACGGTAGGGAGCGGTGAGGAGGTTGTATGCGCGTCTGCGCATAGCAACAGTGGTAGGGCGCTAGAGCCTGAGGAGGCGACGACGCCTCAATTGCGGGACGCCTTCGGGCGTTTCAAAAAAGGCCCTTCTAAGGGCCAACCAAACGCCCCTTCTCAGGGCCAACCAAAAGGCCCTTCTCAGGGCCAACCAAAAGGCCCTTCTCAGGGCCAACCAAAAGGCCCTTCTCAGGGCCAAACCAAAGGCTCTTCTCAGGGCCAAACCAAAGGCCCTTCTCAGGGCCACGCCGGCGATGCCAGTATGGCGTCGGAGGTTTGCCGCCCATCACCGGGTAGCATGTTCCGCAGGCTGTCGGTCGACGTGTTGTCGGACTCCGACAACGAGTCGCTCGTTCCAGAGTCGGACGGAAGTTCGGCGATGGAAGCCGAAAGTCGCTTTCAAAAGCGGAAGCGATCCTTCCTGAAGGACGGCGGCGAAGGCTCCTCGGACTCCACGAGGAGTGCTAAGCCAAAAAAGAAGGCGAAGGCCAAAAAGCCTTCCACTGTGGTGGACACCCACGACGTGGGTCTGGCGGACGCCCAACGTCAGTTGGACCTCGCACGAAGGGCTCAGTTCCAGGAAGACCTGGAAGAGAGGGTCGCCGCGAAGGAGATGCAGGCGCAGGCCGCCCGGGCTAAGTCCGGGTACGGTGCGTCTAGCGTCTTATACGCGGACCACTCGCTGGCCGAGCTGGAGCGCATGGCGCAGGAGGACGAAGAGGAGATCAGGGTGGTCGCCTCTAAGTCCTCCAATCTAAAAGGGACATTCCAAAAGTCCCTTAAATGCAGGGCCACCAGCATGGGTGGCATCGTCCGGGAGCTGGTGCAACGCACAGCCACCGACGAGACGCGGCAACTGCAGGCGAAGTTAGATCGCCTGCAGTCGGAGGTCAGCCAGCTGCATAAGAAGCTGGCTGAGGTCACGGCCCAGCCAACTCAAGCTGAGCCGAGACCTGCAGTGGAGGGCCCTTCCTCCTCTTCCAACCTTGAGGATGTCATCCGCAAGGTTGTGATGGAGGAAAGGGCATTTACGAGAGCCTGCCTCGCTGGCATCGAGGACAGGCTCTTGCCCGAAAAGCGCCTCCGACCGCCCCTCGCGGCGGACAAGAGGCCGTGCGAGCCTGGGCCATCCTCCCAAAGGGAGGACGCCCTTCTCCCTTCCACCACCCCGTCCACCCAGCCGTGGACGAAGGTGGTCAAAAAGGGGAAGGGCAAGGCCAAGAAGGCGAGAGCGGCCACCGCCCCTGCCTCCCCAGCCAACATCTCCCCTCCCTGCCCGTCCCAGACGACCGGCAAGGGGAAGGGGAAGGGGAAGGGGCAAAAGTCGGCCCCTAAGCCCGCCACCGCTGCTCCGGCAGCTAAAAGGGCCCCTGCCGGTGGGAGAAAAACCCTAGTTTCTCCCAAAACCGCGGCTGTCGTGGTGACGCTCACCGCGGAGGCTGCGGAGCGTGGTGAGACGTACGAGTCCGTGCTGAAACGGGCTCGTACCAACGCCGATCCCACCAAGTTGGGAATCGGCGCCATCACGTGCCGCCAGACCCAAGCCGGGGCTCGTATTTTCGAGTTCCCGGGGGCCCAGGGCGGCACCAACGCTGACCTCTTCGCAACGAAGTTGCAAGAGGTCATCGCGGACGCGGCCAAGGTGGTAAGGCCCGTCAAGTCGGCGGCCCTCGAGGTGACCAATCTGGACGATTCGGTCACCAAAGAGGAGGTCGTGGCGGCGCTCGCAGCAATAGGGGGCTGCAACACCGCAGCGGTACAGGGTCGGGCTATCAGGCCCGGCCGCGGCGGCATGGGCACAATCCGCCTGGAGTGCCCGGTCACCGCAGCTAAGGCCGTCCTTGCCAAGGGACGGCTTGCCGTCGGGTTTGGGTCGTGTGTGGTCCGAGCACTTGGTGAGCAGCCTTTGCGCTGCTACAAGTGCTTCGGAATCGGCCACACACGGGCCCTCTGTCCGTCCAAGGTGGACAGGTCGGACGCCTGTTACCGCTGCGGTAAGGAGGGGCACATGTCCGCCTCCTGCACGGCCGCCAAGCCGCACTGCGCGGTGTGCGCCGCCAGTGGCCGCCCGGCGGACCACGTGATGAGGGGGAGGAACTGCAATCCTCCCCCAAAGAAGGGCAAAGCGCAGGCGCCGTCCCAGCCTGCCGCTACCACTGTCGTCCCTGAGGCTGGGACCTCGGTGGCCGACGAGGGGGGTGCGATGTCCAAATGATGGATAGGTCCGGACATCGCATCCTACAGGCGAATACTAACCACTGTAAAGCAGCCCAGGACCTGCTGATGCAGGCCCTGGCTGAGTGGTTAGTAGACGTTGCGGTGGTCGCCGAGCCGTACTCTGTCCCTGGCCGTTGGCTGGGTGATCGGGACGGCTCGGTGGCGTTGGTGTCGCGGTCTTCCACGGACTCCCCTCCCCTCTCGCTCTTAGAGAGGGGACCGGGATACGTGGCCGCCGCGTGGGGAGAAATAGCCCTGGTGGGGGTCTATTTCTCCCCTAACCGCCCTTTACAGGACTTCGAGGATTTTCTCGAAGTCCTGACCGCAGTAGTCGGTAGGGCGGCGCCGCGCCAGGTCGCCGTATTGGGCGACCTGAACGCCAAGTCGGCGGCCTGGGGCAACCGGGCCGCCTCTTGCAACGTCCGTGGGCGGGCCGTCGAATTTTGGGCGGCCTCGTCGGGCGTGTCCCTCCTAAATAGAGGGACGGCCCACACGTGTGTGCGGCAACGGGGAGGGACGGTGGTGGACGTGTCGTTCGCCACCCCCGCACTTGCCGCCCGCGTCGTCGGCTGGCGGGTGGAAACGGTGGAGACCTTGTCGGACCACCGATACGTGCGGTTCGACATCGTCTCCACCCAGAGCCCCCGGGGGATGGCCCGCTCGGGCCAGTCCTCCTTTCCACGGTGGGCTCAGATCCACCTGGACCGAGGGGCGGCCAAGGAGGCGGCGTTCGTCCAGGACTGGCTCACGCCTCCTATCAATGTCCTGGACGTCGACGCCTCGGCGGTCCGACTGCGGGAGTCCCTGACCGAGGTGTGCAACTCCAGCATGCCTCGGTCTCGCCGCCCACCTCCCCGACGCGCCGTCTATTGGTGGTCGGAGGAGCTGGCGGGGCTCCGGGCCGCCTGCGTGGTGGCCAGGAGGGCCTACACGCGGAGTCGACGGCGGAACGTGCGGGACGCGTCGAACGAGGACCTTCTCTACGCCTCGTACGTAGAGGCAAAGAAGGTCCTCAAGGCGGCTATGTTCGCCGCCGACGACGCGGCGAGGGCCGAAATGCTAGAGGGTCTCGACAGAGACCCGTACGGGAGACCGTATAAGGCGGCGCGGAATAAACTGCGCCCCTTCGGTCCCCCGCTAGCAGAGACCCTCGAGCCGGCGTTGCTGGATGGGGTGGTTCGGTCCTTGTTTCCAACAAGGACCAACTTCACCCCTCCAGTGATGGACCCCCCGCGGGAGGCGGCTCCGCCGGCGGAGGAGGTCCCTCCGGTCACGGGGGCGGAGTTTGGCGCGGCGACGCTTCGCCTCCGCGCCAAGAAAACCGCCCCCGGGCCGGACGGCGTCCCCGCAAGGGTGGTGGCCATTGCGGCCACCCAAATGGCGGACAGGTTTCGGGACCTCTTCAGCGCGTGTTTCACGGCTGGGAGGTTCCCGAAAACCTGGAAGGAGGGGCAACTGTGCCTCCTCCGTAAGGAGGGACGACCGGCAGACTCCCCCTCGGCATACCGACCCATCGTTCTGCTCGATGAGGTCGGTAAACTGTTCGAGGGGATCGTCGCCGGTCGGCTGAATGGCCTCCTGCGGGGGGTTGGGCCGAACCTGTCGGACGCCCATTTCGGTTTCCGAGTTGGGCGTTCGACAGTGGACGCGCTGGCCCGGCTGAAGGGCCAGGTGAGGGAGGCCGTGGAGTCTGGGGACGGAGTGTTGGCTGTGTCATTTGACATAGCCAACGCGTTCAATTCCGTCCCCCACTCCACGATCTTGGAGGCACTCCGGTACCACGGAGTGCCTTCATACTTGCGGGCCCTCTTGGCCAGCTACTTGAAGGACCGAGCGGTCCTCCTCGTAGACAAGGCTGGCCAAGTCCGGAGGTACGGCGCGGAGTCTGGTGTTCCACAGGGGTCGGTCCTAGGACCACTCCTGTGGAACATCGGCTTCGACTGGCTCCTGCGGGGATCCCTCCTCCCGGGCACGAGTGTCATCTGCTACGCGGATGACACTCTCCTCACTGCCCGGGGGAGGGATTTTAGGGAGGCGGCCAGTTTGGCCTCGGCTGGCGGATCCTTGGTCGCGGGAAGGATCCGCCGCCTCGGGTTGGGGGTTGCGCTGCACAAGACCGAGGCCGTGTTCTTCCACGGGCCTCGGCAGCGCATCCCTCTTGACGCCCACATCGTCGTGGAGGGCGTCAGGATCGGGGTGAGGACCCAGATGAAATATCTGGGCCTCACCCTGGACAGCAGGTGGCGCTTCGGCCCGCACTTCAGCGGGTTGTCAGCGCGCCTGCTGAAGGCGGCGAATGCCCTCTCGTGGCTCCTCCCAAACCTGGGAGGGCCGAAGGCGAGATGCCGGCATTTGTATGCCGGCATCTTGAAGAGCATGGCCCTTTACGGGGCCCCCATCTGGGCGGACTCCCTCCACAGGAGGGAGAATGCGACCGCCATCCGCAGGCCCCAAAGGGCCATTGCACTGCGGGTGGCGAGAGCCTACCGCTCGGTGGGCTTTGCGGTAGCGTGCGCTCTGGCCGGCACCCCGCCTTGGGAACTCGAGGCGTGGGTGCTCGCCAGAGTGTACGAGTGGACGGCGGGGCGCAGGGCGCTCGGGGAGTGCCCTGCCCCAGAAGAGCGGGAGGCCGTCCGCAGAGAGGCGAGGGACGCAACCGTCCAACATTGGACGGAGGCCCTCGCCACCGCAGCCTTTGGCCGCAGAACGTTGGACGCGCTCGGGCCAGTCCTGCAGGACTGGCTCGGGCGGTCCCACGGTTTCCTTTCTTTCCGTTTGGTGCAGGTGCTATCCGGGCATGGCGTCTTCGGATCGTGCCTGCATCGGATCGGGAGAGAGGAGACCCCGGCCTGCCACGATTGTGGCGCGGCGGTGGACACGGCGAGCACACCCTGGAGGTGTGTGCGTCGTGGTCTGGGCCGCGCCGCCAATTGATGGCGGTGGTCGGGCAGGACCTCTCGCTGCCCAGCGTGGTTTTAGCCATGCTGGGAAGCGAGGAGTCCTGGGCTGCGGTGGCCTCCTTTTGCGAGGAAGTAATTTCGCAAAAGGAGGCGACGGAGCGGGCGCGGGAGGAAGACCCTCTCGCAGCGCCACTCCGCAGGCGACGAACGGGTCGGAGAAGGCGATTGCACGACAATCGTCTTCCCCCTCCTGGTGGAGGATAGCGGGAGACGGGCGCGGGGGCGTCTTCTCCCGCATTGCACGTATCCTCCACTTCCGCCGGGTGGGAATGACCGCGAGCACTCGCGGCTATTCTCGGGCCCCTCTCCCAGGGTGGGGAGGGGGGTGAAGGGCTCGCCGTAAAGGCGGGCGGTCGTCGGCGGGGGGCTGGATGGAAAGGCTGTGCCGGATTCCCAGTTCCCCTCCATATAGGCGATGCGGGAGTGCCGCTGGGTCGTTTAGTGGGTATACCGGTGGGGAGCACCGGGAGTCCCACATAACCCTTCCGTCCCCCGACGGGAGGGTATGCATAAAGCATTTTTCCCAGCGTCAAAAAAAAAAAAAAAAAAAAGGTTAGGTTAGGTTAGGTTAGGTTAGGTTAGGTTAGGTTAGGTTAGGTTAGGTTAGGTTAGGTTAGGTTAGGTTAGGTTTTTTTTTTTTTTTTTTTTTTTTTTTTTCCTGTCCGGACGCTGAGGTCCGGCCCGCGAGCTATCCTACTTCTATCCTCCGACATAAGGTCGGAGTCCTTTTTTGCAAATTTCTCTTTCTTTCTAGTCGTCTTTTATTATTTCTTCCATTCCTCATACTGTATCTTTCTTGTATTCATCCTATTTCATACTTCCATTGGTGGGATGCCAATGTTAAACTATTTTATTATTATCTATTTCTTATTATATTCTAGGGATGGGATTGGTCGGGTACATTTTATTTACTTATATAATCTCATAGTTTAGTTTACTATATTTCTAATTCTATTTTACATTTGTTAACATTATATTTTTACATAAGTACATTCTTATTTAACAACTTTAATTCTATTTTTTTATTTTAAACTTTTTATATGATACATTTTCAACCTCTAATATTTATACATTTCTGTACTTATTACATTTGCCATTTACGAGAATATACTACTGTTTTATTAGCAACTTAATTTTAAGGGGGTGCTTTATTTCTTCCATAACAATATTTCCAAATCTTATATTTCTATATTTCTAATTTTGACAATTCTTAATTTACAGGATTTATGCTATTTTTATTATCTACTTATTACTTAAGGGGTGCTTTCTTACTTTATTATATATTTTTAACAGCTACTATCTTACAACTTTTTACTTGTGATATTACTAATTTACAAAATGTACTTATACTTATTTCTTATTGTCTACTTATTTATATTGAATGTATTGTATATATTACACAATATATAACTAACATTACTTAATTTACCGTCTTTATTTGACTTGCAAGCTTAATTTAATTTATGTTCTACTGGCCCATCTTATATGTTTATGTTTATAATTATCAAAGTATATACTAAACATATTTTATTTACTTATTCCTATTTATTACTACCTTAACTATTTTCACACAGTATTCTAAAAATTTTACTCGCGCATATTTATCAGCCATAATTATATGTACATTTTCAAGCTTTATGTCACAATCTAGCAGTTGCTCAGTCTCGAACCTAAGCTTTGCAAATACTGGGCATCTAAACAGAAGGTGCGGTACAGACTCATCCACTCCTTGTTCGCAGATGCACGATGGGTCCCCTTTACACTTGAAACGATGCAAGTATTCTGAGAACCCACCGTGCCCCGTCATTAGCTGAGTAGTCAGTCCTGCTGGTCTTATCTTATTTACCGTTCTGTGTCCCTCAACCGCATCTGGGAAGAACATTTTGGTGACGGCTGCCGTTTGTCCCGACTGGTACCGTGCGTTCCATTCGTCAAGGGACCGCAAACGTATGTGTCTCTTGACGAATGAAACCGGGCAGCTGTCATAGTCCGGCTTTTTCTTAGAATGCAGCGCAGCCTCCTTTGCCAATTCGTCTGCGCGCTCATTTCCCTCCAATCCTGCATGTGCTTTGATCCAGAATAAGGAAATTTCCTTATTCTGGAGTCTGCTGTTCTCAATGTTTTCTCTGGTTTTGACAGCTAGGGGATGGAGGGAATATGGGTTTGCAACTGTTTCCAGGGCCGAGCGCGAATCGCTGAGAATAGCGAATCTGGTCTCGCTTCGTCGCAGTATGATTTTTGTGGCGTGACATATGGCCAAGAGTTCAGCCTGGTAGACGGTGCAGTACGATGACAGATTAAGCTTGAGGGTTTTGGTCTCGGCTTCATTGCTCCAGAGAGACAATGCTGCTCCGACCTTGCCCTCAATCTTGCTGCCATCGGTGTAAATCTGTACTGCGTGGTTCACATGGGAGTTCACCTCCTCCTGGTTTACCAGACTTATGAAGTCAAGGCGCATATGTCTTGCCGGATGCTGGCTTTCGGCAAAGGCCAGCTTGCGCTCTACCTCTCGATCTGCTGTTTCCGGCTGGGGTACTCCCCTCTTAGCTTCATATAACGATGCCGCCTCACGGATTCGTATATCGAGAGGCAGTATCCCAGCCAGCATCAGCGCCGAGTTTAGGGAAACAGTCCTGTATGCACCACACAGCTTCTGCGCAAAGCCCCTTTGCACTGCGTTCAGCTGCTTTTGGACCCCAATTTTGTTTGTTGCCCTTACCCAGGCTCCTGCAGCATAAGTTATTATGGGCTCTACCGTGGCCGTGTAAATCACCCTTACAACTTCGGGGTGGAGACCCCAACTGATCTTGGCGGCTCGTGAAAGCTGCTTGTAGACGCTCAACGCCTTCTTGCATATATTCGCAACGTGGGCGTTGAACGTCAGCTTGTCGTCAATGGTGAGCCCCAGGATCTTTATCTCGTTAGTCAAGCCAATGTCGGTCCCGCCCATGCTCAATCGTGGTGTGTCAAACTTCAATTTTTTAGTAATAACCATCGCATGGGTTTTTTGTGGCGTGAATTTCAATTTGTTTTTGACACCCCATTCCTGAACATACGCGAGCGCGGCATTGGCCTGTCTCTCCACCTCTAACGCCGTGTCTGCGGCTAACACCAACACCACGTCGTCTGCGAAAGCCTGACAATAATCACCCCGGCGTGCAAGTCCCTTAAGGAGTGGATCAAGGAGAAGATTCCAAAGAATTGGCCCGCTAATCGATCCCTGCACGCATCCCTTTTGAGTGCCCTTTATGTACTCTTCTCCGGCGTACCTCACTCGAACCTTACGGTCCTGCAGGTAGCTGTCCATGAGTCGCCGGAGATTGACCGGACACTCTTCCTCGGCAAGTCTGACTTTGATTGCGGGCCACCAGGCGCTATCGAAGGCTCCCTCTATGTCCAATGATATGACAGTTATTAATTTTTTATTATATAATTTTTCGTTTAAATGTTGCATCATGTCATAGAGGGAGTCCTCGGTGCTCCGCTGGGGCATAAAGCCATATTGTCTTGAGCTCATTTTTGGGAGCAGGTGGTATTTAAGTCTCCCGACAATCATTTTCTCCAGAATCTTCCCCATGACCGGTAATAGACCAATAGGCCTGTAAGACTTGGGGTTTGTATAGTCTTCTTTGCCAGGCTTCCGCAGAACCACCACCGTCGCCTCTTTCCAAATAGTTGGAAAATGGCCGAGTTCTTGGCACTTATTCATGAGCGCCAGGTTTAGTTCCAAATGTTTGGAAATAACCTGGCAGCAGATATCAGCGGTGAGACCGTCTATTCCCGGAGCCTTTTTTGGATTAAAACTCTCCGCCGCGGCCCGGAGTTCTTCGACCGTAAATGCTGAGTCATGGATCTCATCATGTACCCAGTTATTTGCGTTTGCTGCGAGAATCCGGGTCCGCCGGTGGTCTGAGTTATCGGCGGTTAGGTATCGTATCGGCGGTTAGGTTAGGTTAGGTTAGGTTAGGTTAGGTTAGGTTAGGTTAGGTTAGGTTAGGTTAGGTTAGGTTAGGTTAGGTTAGGTTAGGTTAGGTTAGGTTAGGTTAGGTTAGGTTAGGTTAGGTTGACGAGTTTTGGAGGTCTGACCCGGTGTATTAACTGCCTTAGCGATCAGCCTATGAGAGCTACAGCGAAGTTCAATACATCGTAAGTTGCGGATTCACGAGGCGCACACATCTGTGAAAACGGTGTGTCGCTGAGTGTTTTGCGGACTGAGCTATCGACAAAAAAAGCGGAAAGTTACAAGTCGGGATTTTTTGATTGAAAAACGGTTTGTTTACCTTTTTCAATCGAAAAAAAGTCGGCTTTGCGGCTATCGTTCTACGCACTTTTTGTGTTAGGACATAGCGGCAATAGTCAATTTTCGCGTAGGCTAGGTCCGGTTGCTTTTCTTCTCAGGGTTTGGAAGTAATCAGACTTTTAGTGATTTTAGGTAAAATTATTGAAAAAAATTTGCACAAAAAAGTCGGCAAAGTTCGTGAGCGAATATCTAGGTTGTGGTTTACCCCTACGGTCTCAGTAGGGGTGCCAGGGGAAAGAAGACTTCATCCCCTATTAGTTGTTATTTTTGGCACCCGGCTACGTTAACGGGAAGTCAGCCAAAAAAATTTTTCAAAAAGTGTCCTGAGGGACCGGATTGCTATTTGGTTTTTTAGGCGCTTTTTGAAATTTGTATGGGATTTCTCCAAGCCGACTCCCCCTTGACCGTTTTTTTTTTTTTTAACCAAACTCTGTTTGGGGTGATAACTTCGGCTGGGGTGGTCGGATTTGGTCTAAATTTGGCAGAGACGTTGGCGGGGCCACAATGGCCACGTCTGAAGAGGGGGGGGGTTCCCTTCGCAAGTGGAACGAAAGGTTTTTCGATTCTTCCTCTGAATCCGAGGAAGAAGGCCTCACAGAGGCCATTGAGATGGCTTCTCAGCCCCAGAAAAGGGGGCATGTCGACCAGGTGGATGACCCAAGGCCCGATAATGGGCCTAAGGTTGGAACAGCCCGGAGGGGCAAGCCCAAGGGGGCCTACGCGGGGATAGCGTTGGCTAGAGCTAAGCTCCGAGGTTCGGAGACTTACCTCAGCTCCGACACAGACGTCGCCGCCGGCCCCTCCTCGTATAGGAAGGACTTCCCGGAGCTCTGCCCCAAGGGGGCAATGAGGAATGGGGGAACATCCTCCCCCCCAAGAATGATTTCGCCGTCTGAGGCTTTCCTCCCGTTTGACCCGGTGGAGGCCACCAAACAGGCGGCTTTAGAAATTATGGAGGGGGCCCGCAAGTCGGGCAATTTGAAGGGTGAGGTGTGGGGCACCATGAACCGGGCCTGCCGCACCATACTAAGGGCTATGGAGGAAATGAACGCCTCCAGGTCAGAGAGCGAGGAGATCCGCATCCTGAAGGCGGACAACAAGAGAATGCGGGAACAACTCGCTCTCTGCACAGCGGAACTCAAGGCCCTGAAAGTTGCATTCTCAGAGCGCCAGGCCCCGGCCCCGCAGCCGGCGCGTGAGACCCCGGCCCCTAGGGCCCCCCCGCCGACACAATCCGCCGCTGCGGAGTTGGCGGAACTGCTGGACAGCATGAAGCGCGACTTGACGGTCTCCCTCGGTAACATGCTGAATGCAAGGATCGAGGAGATTGCCAGTCGCCTTCCACCCGCACCAATAATCCGCCCCCCGCTAGCGGCGGATAAAAAGAAGAAGGCCCCACCGGCCTCAACGAGAGAAGTTGCCTCCGAGCCCGAGAGCAGGGCCAGGCTCGGGGATGGCAGGCCGAAAAGGGCCGCGAAAAAAGCGGCCCTAGCGGCCCAGGAAACCACCGCCCCGGCAGCCAAGACTGCCCCGGCAGCCAAGCCTGCCCCAGCAGCCAGGCCTGCCCCGGCAAGCAAGCCTGTCCCAGCAGTGGAGACTGCACCTGTGCCCCCGGGCGAGACATGGGCACAGGTAGCAAGCAAAAAGAAGAGGAAGGGAAAGGGAAAGGCTACGGCCACTCCGCCACCTCCCCCGCCGCCCAAGAAGAAAGCGGCACCAAAGGCGAAGGCATTAGAAGTCCCCAAGACGGCAGCGGTGGTAATCACCATGCGGAAGGGGGTTACTACCGACACCACGCTGCAGGCTGTCATGGCCAAGGCCATTAATGGCATAAGCTTGGAGGAGATAGGCCTGCAGCATGTCAGGGTCAGGAACTCGGTGACGGGGGACCGAGTCATTGAGGTCCCTGGAGCAGATAGCGGAAGGGCGGCGGACAGCCTCGCAGCAAAGCTGCAGGTCCTCGTGGGCGACGTTGCCCATATAAGCCGCCCTGAAAAGATGGCCGCTATCGAGGTCGCCGGCCTAGACGAGTCGGCGACAAGGGAGACCCTGGCGGCTGCCGTCGCCAAGGCAGGGGGATGCGCCGTGGCGCTCATAAAGGTGGGGGGCATCCGCCCTACATACTATGATGGCAGTGGGGTGGCCCTCGTGCAATGCCCGGTGGGGACTGCAAAAGCCCTCCTCAAGTGTGGTCAGATCCTGGTAGGCTGGTCGTCTGCTAGGGTCAACTCCGTCGGACCAGCACCCATGCGGTGCTACAAATGTATGGGTGTCGGCCACGCGCGTGAGCTGTGCCCCTCAAAGGTGGACCGGGGCCAGATGTGTTACCGGTGCGGCGCAGAGGGGCACAAAGCAGCCGAATGCTGGGAGGAGAAGGTATGGTGCGCAGTATGCCACCATGCAGGCCTCCCAGCCGACCACGTTATGAGGGGACCAAAATGCTCCCCACCGGAGACAAAGGGAAGAGAGGCGAGGCCGAGACCCTCCCGCCCCTCCCGACCCCCTCCAGCCGAAACAGCCGCCAGCCGGCACCAAGAGGACAACCGTATGGACATTTAAATGCCAGCACACCAGCATCTAGATGTCCTGCAAGTAAACGCCAACCACTCCGCCAGAGCTCAGGATCTGCTCATGCAGGCCATGGCGGAGTGGGCAATTGGCGTTACGGTTGTAGCGGAGCCATACTTCGTCCCCCCACAATCTAATTGGGTAGGGGATACCGACGGAGTAGTGGCGATCGTAGTGCCGGCGATGGGGGACCTCCCCCCCTTATCAAGGATCGAGGGTGGCCCGGGATTCGTGGCGGCCAGATGGGGGAACGACACGGTGCTGGTGGCCGTGTACTTCTCCCCCAATAGGCCGCTGCGGGAGTTTGACACGTTCCTGGGGATCCTAGGGGGGGTGGTCCGGAGGGCTGCCCCGAGGCAGGTTATGGTCCTGGGGGACCTCAACGCCAAAAGTTCGGCATGGGGTTCCCCCATTACGGACCATAGGGGTATGGCTCTTGGGGATTGGGTGACGGCAACGGGACTCGTGGTCCTAAACCGGGGCACCGCGAATACCTGCGTGCGGCGGCAAGGGGGGTCAATCGTGGACGTCACGTTCGCGACCCCTGCCATAGCTGCACGCGTCACGGATTGGCGCGTCCTGGAGGATGTGGAGACCCTCTCAGATCACCTGTACATCAGGATGAGGGTCTTCACAGCGGGGGTTCCACCGTCGCCCATCACGGGCAGAGCCAGGAGGGGGCGAAAGTTCCCAAAGTGGTCCCTGGTCCATTTGGACAGGGACAAGGCGAACGAGGCGGCCATGGTGGAGGCGTGGTGTGTTGCCCCACCCGTCACCCTCGGAGCTGAGGAAAGGGCGGCACAGTTCCGAGTCGCACTACAGACGGTGTGCGACGCGGCTATGCCTCGGGTCGGTCGCCTGTTCGCCCGCAAGAGAGTATACTGGTGGTCCGCTGAAATTGCGGCCCTGCGGTCCACCAGTAACAGTGCCCGCCGCGCCTACCAACACTGTAGGCGCAGGCGACACAGTGCGGAAGAGGAGGAAGGGCTCCACAGGGCCCTCAAAGAGGCTAAGGGGGCCCTCCAGGCTGCGATCGCCAAGGCCAAGGACGAAGCTCGCGAGTCGTTCTTGGCTACCCTGGACAGGGACCCATGGGGGCGGCCGTACAAGGTGGTGCGCAACAAAATGCGCAGCGCTCCCCCCATGGACTCCCTGGAGCCCGAACTCCTCCAGATGGTAGTCGAGGGGCTGTTCCCGCCACCTCCCTCGATCTCTCCCCCGTCGATGGTCGACCCCAGAACGGAGTCGGAGGCCGAGCTCGTCGTTGCACCAATAAGTGACGACGAGTTCGAGCGTGTGACAGACCGACTCCGGGGCTGCAAAAAAGCCCCGGGCCCGGACGGCGTTCCCGGTCGCGTCCTCGCAGTCGCCCTGGAACACCTTGGGGACCGACTCAGGCACGTCATGGATGACTGACTGAGAGAGGGAAGGTTCCCGAGGGTGTGGAAGGAGGGGCGACTATGCCTCCTCCGTAAAGAGGGTCGGCGACAGGATTGCCCGTCCGCCTATCGCCCCATAGTGCTGCTGGATGAGGCCGGAAAAGCGTTTGAACGCATCCTGGCCTCCCGGATCCTGCAGCACCTGGAGACCGCCGGCCCGAACGTCTCTGATAGACAATTCGGGTTCCGGGAAGGGCGGTCCACGCTCGACGCGCTGAAGTCACTGAAGGACTTTTGTGACTACGCGTCGAGCAGGGGGGAGGGTGTCATCGCGGTGTCACTAGACATCGCAAACGCATTTGGCACCCTCCCCTATGGGGTGATCAGTGAGGCACTTCGATACCATGAGGTGCCTCACTACCTAAGGCGAATTGTTGAGCACTACCTAACCGAGAGGGTAGTGCTCTGGGAAAACAAGGACGGGCAACAGGGGGAGAGACAGATGGCCTGCGGCGTGCCCCAGGGTTCCGTGCTCGGTCCACTTTTATGGAACCTGGGGTACGACTGGGCAATCCGGGGGGAGCTGCTTCCGCGCACACTCGTCGTCTGCTACGCGGACGACACAATGGTGGCTGTGCGCGGGAGCGACAAGCGGGAAACCTCACGGAGGGCGGAAGTGGCGGCCGAGCTGGCGATTGAACGGATCACCAGGCTCGGCCTAAAGGTGAGCCTCCCGAAGACTGAGGCTATAGTCTTCGGGGGGCGCGGGTGGAATCTGCCCGCGAATGCGGCGCTCACCTTGGAGGGTGGAGCGGTCCAAATAAAGCCCCACATTAAATATCTGGGGCTCATATTGGACCGCAAGTGGGATTTCGGGGAGCATTTCTCGAGGTTAGCTCCCCGAATCGTGGGCGCCGCATCGGCGCTGGGCAGCCTTCTGCCCAATATAGGAGGGCCGGGCTCCTTGTGCCGCCGGCTATATGCCGGCGTGACAAGGAGCATGGCCCTCTATGGGGCCCCAATATGGGCGGACAAGCTGTCCGCCCGAAATAGGGCCCTGCTGCGGAGGCCACAACGGGTCGTGGCCCTCAGGATGGTGAGGGCCTATATGACGGTGGCCCATGCAGCGGCCTGCCTCCTCGCGTGCACCCCCCCGTGGGAGCTAGACGCAGAGGTGCACGCAGAGACCTACCAACGTAGGTCCAGGGTCCGGACAACAGGTGAACGCCCGGACCCCGAGGAGGTGGCAGCCTCCCGTCGCGCGACGGAGCGCCGACTGCGGGACCGATGGAAGGCCCAACTCGAGGTCGCCCCTTATGGTCTCCGTACCATAGAGGCGATCCTCCCAACGGCCGACCTTTGGCTGAAGAGGGCAGTCGGCGCGACGTCGTACCGGCTCGTGCAGGTACTGACCGGGCATGGGTGCTTCGGTCACTACCTGCACAGAATCGGAAGAGAGCCGGCCCCGCTGTGCCATGAGTGCGGAAGTCCCGACGACACCGCGCAGCACACCCTTGAGGTGTGCAGTCGTTGGGACGCGGAGCGTGGCCTCATGGCACGCACCATTCAGCGGGTGGACCTCTCGCTCCAAAGCATTGTTGAAGCAATGCTGAGCAACGAGAGGTCCTGGGAGGCGGTGGTCTCCTTCTGCGAAACAGTCATTTCGCAAAAGGAGACCGCGGAGCGGGAGCGCGAGGAAGATCCTCTCGCGCACCCCCTCCGGCGCAGACGGCTTGGGTTGAGAAGGCGGCGTTTCGCCGCCAGACTCAACCCATAGTGGCTGCAGGTGGAGGATGGGAGTCCTCTGCCCGCAGTGATCAGCCACTGAGCGGTCTGGGAGAGGGCCAAGCGTGCTCGCCCTTCTCCCCTTCGGCGCGGGAAGCCCCGGCAACGGCTGGGGTGCCACCGGTGGACATCGTGGACTATGCCTTCGCGGGTTCCACGGTGTCCAACAAAACCGGCGAGAGGGCACGTCCGGGTGGTTTTTAGTGGGTAGCACTCCCTACCTCTCCTCACTCTGAGGAGGGAGAGGCGATGTGTAGTCCCACATAACCCTCCGACACTCCCATGTTCGGAGGGTATGCGTAACGCATTTTCCACCGGGTCAACAAAAAAAAAAAAAAAAAAAAAAAAAAAAAAAAAAAAAAAAAAAAAAAAAAGTTAGGTTAGGTTAGGTTAGGTTAGGTTAGGTTAGGTTTTTTTTTTTTTTTTTTTTTTTTTTTTTCCTGTCCGGGCGCAGAGGCCCGGCCCGCGAGCTAGCCTACATGCTGTCTCCTCCAATGTGGATTTGGAGTCTTTCTTACTGAATGATTGTACACGGGGTGAGTATCTTTATTTCTTAACCTAGCATGGATATTTGATCTTTATTTCTTATTATCTATTTTGCTTATTATTATTATTTTATACATTTTAATATCTTATCACTATTGTCCAAACTATTGATATAGGTTAACTTAATTTACATTTCACTATTTTATAATGTTCCTATATATACTTTATTATACATATTCAGCATTATTATATCCGTTTTCTTATTTGACTTCTTAGATATTATACCTAAATTTACACAGCACTTTAATATAAACATTTCTCCTGAACTTATAATTATCGATTATTCTGACATGAACTTGACACTATTACACTCATATAGATTATTTTTATTTACATTTCCTTATTTTTATAATGTTCCTATATATACTCATTATATATAAAACAACATATTTATTATCTATTCTTATTTCTACATATAACTTTTTTACCTATATTAATACAATAATCTATAAACACATTTCTACTTTCTTTATCCCTAATTATCAAATATATATTTTCCTTTCTTAAGGCAATGTTTAGATTTTGCTCAAGTTCATATCTCAGCAAGCCATAGATGGGACATTCCAACAGGACGTGTTCAACCGTTAGGTTAGGTTAGGTTAGGTTAGGTTAGGTTAGGTTAGGTTAGGTTAGGTTAGGTTAGGTTAGGTTAGGTTAGGTTAGGTTAGGTTAGGTTAGGTTCCGCGGACCTGCTGGGTAGTCCCAGTGGGTGGGGAGGTGTACCCCAACGCGGCGCGTCCCCGGGTGGCGGATAGGGGAACGGCTCCCAGAAATAGGAGTTACCGGTTTACCGGCGCGGACCAAACACTGGGGTGGGATGGGGGGGGGGGGGATTTAGAGCGGGGATGCCGTCCATCTTGGTTCCCGTGAGTCGGCTGTATGGGTCAGTTTCCTCGCGGGATGCCGAGTGGACAGGTGCTTGGCTTGAGTTCAAGCTTGAGCTTGAGCGGAGGATAGCCTTCTTAGGCTTGCGAAGAGGTGTCGGGCCTTGGCGTGCACTTACCCTGCCGCCGGGCAGGCAGTGGGAGTTTTCTTCCCTGCCACCGCCCCAAAATCGTAACCCCGCAACACGGTCGCAGTCATGTTTTGCGATCTGAGCGGGACCGATAGGCCTTGGCTTGGTCGCCCGGGCTGCGAGGAAGACAACCTCTATAAAAAATTACCCGAGGATAAGCGGCGGCGCGGCGTAAGGTCTGGAAGGCTGAACGGAGTTTCAGTCGCTACCGCGTCCCCCGCCAGGGAAGTGTCGCTCCCCTGAGCGGGTTACGTTAGACTTCCCCGGTTACAGTGGGCACTGTCCGGGGTGACCCACCCTTCCCACTTACTCGTGGGATCTGATTATGAACAACTTTTTAAACAAATCTAGGTTAGGTGAGACGGTAGGGAGCGGTGAGGAGGTTGTATGCGCGTCTGCGCATAGCAACAGTGGTAAGGCGCTAGAGCCTGAGGAGGCGACGACGCCTCAATTGCGGGACGCCTTCGGGCGTTTCAAAAAAGGCCCTTCTAAGGGCCAACCAAAAGGCCCTTCTCAGGGCCATCCAAAAGGCCCTTCTCAGGGCCAACCAAAAGGCCCTTCTCAGGGCCAACCATAAAGCCCTTCTCAGGGCTCCGCGGACGATGCCACTTTGGCGTCAGATGCTAGCCGCGCACCATCTGCGGCTAGCTTTTATTGCAGGGCTGACGTGTTGTCAGAGTCCGACAACGCGTTTGAGTCGGACTCAAGTTCGGCGATGGAGGTCGAAGATTGCCTCCAAAAACGCAAGCGGGCCTTCTTAAAGGATGGCAGTGAAGGTTCGTCGGACTCGACGAAGAGCACCAAGTCAAAGAAGGTGAAGGCCAAAAAGCCGAATCCGTCTTCGACTGTAGCGGACACCCACGACGTGGGTTTAGCGGATGCCCAACGGCAGCTAGATTTATCTCGGCGGAAACAACTTCAACAGGATCTGGAGGAGAAGGTTGCCGCCAAGGAGCAGCAGGCACGCGCCGCCCGGGCCAAGACTGGGTACGGCGCGTCCAGCGTCCTCTACGCGGACAACTCGCTGGCCGAGCTAGAGCGGATGGCGCAAGAGGATGAAGAGGAAATTAAGGAGGTCGCCTCTAAGTCCTCTAATCTTAAAGGGACTCTACAGAAGTCCCTTAAGTGCAGGGCCGCCAGCATGGCCAGCATTGTCCGGGAGCTGGTGCAGCGCACAGCGACCGAGGAAACAAGGCAGCTGCAGGCGAAGGTAGATCGCCTGCAGTCGGAGGTCAGCCAGCTGCATAAGAAGCTGGCTGAAGTCATGGCCCGGCCATCTCAAGCCGAGCCGAGACCTGCGGCCGAAGGTCCTTCCTCCTCCAACCTTGAGGATATTATCCGCAAGGTAGTCATGGAGGAAAGGGCCTTCACGAGAGCCTGCTTCGCCGGTATAGAGGACAGGCTCTTGCCGGAAAAACGCCTCCGGCCGCCTCTCGCGGCGGACAAGGGGCCGTCTAAGCCGGGGCCATCCTCCCAGGAGCAGGACGCTCTGCTCCCCTCGACCACCCAGTCCAATCAGCCGTGGACGAAAGTGGTCAAGAAGGGGAAGGACAAGGGCAGGAAAAAGAAGACAGGAACGGGCGCTGACCCTGCCTCCCACGCCAACAACCCTCCTCCCTGCTCGTCCCAGGCGAATGGCAAGGGGAAGGGGAATGGTAAAGGGCAGGGGAAAACGTCGGCCCCTAAGCCCAGCACCGCTGCTCCCGCAGCTAAAAGGGCCTCTGCCGGTGGGAGGAAGCCTCTTGTTGCTCCCAAGACCGCGGCCGTCGTGGTGACGCTGACCGCGGAGGCTGCACAGCGAGGGGAAACGTACGAGTCAGTGCTGAGACGGGCTCGTACCAACGCCGATCCCACCCACCTGGGAATCGGCGCAATGACGTGCCGTCAGACCCAAGCCGGGGCTCGGATTTTCGAGTTCCCGGGGGCTCAGGGCGGCGCCAACGCGGACCTCTTCGCAACCAAGTTGCAAGAGGTCATTGCGGATGCGGCCAAAGTGGTCAGGCCCGTCAAGTCCGCCGCATTGGAGGTGTCCAATCTGGACGATTCGGTCACCAAAGAGGAGGTGGTGACGGCGGTCGCAGCCATGGGGGGCTGCAGCGTCGCAGCGGTACTGGGTCGGGACATCAGGCCCGGTCGCGGTGGCATGGGCACCATTCGCCTTGAGTGCCCAGTCATCGCGGCCAAGGCCGTCCTCGCCAAGGGACGGCTCACCGTCGGGTTTAGCTCGAGTGTGGTCCGGGCACTTGAAGAGCAGCCTCTGCGCTGCTTCAAGTGCTTTGGCATTGGACACACTCGGGCCCTCTGCACGTCCAAGGTGGACAGATCAAACTGTTGCTACCGCTGCGGCAAGGAGGGACACAGATCCGTCTCCTGCAAGGCCGCCACGCCACACTGTGCGGTGTGCGCCGCTAGTGGCCGCCCAGCGGGCCACGTCATGAAGGGGAGGAATTGCAATCCTCCCCCAAAGAAGGGCAAAGCACAGGCTCCGACTCAGCCTGCCGCCACCGCCGTCGTCCCTGTAGCTGGGACCTCGGTGGCCGACGAGGAGGGTGCGATGTCCGAATGATGAATGGGACCGGTCATCGCATCCTCCAGGCGAACACCAACCACTGCAAAGCAGCGCAGGACCTGCTGATGCAGGCCATAGCTGAGTGGTTGGTGGACGTGGCAGTGGTTGCCGAGCCGTACTCGGTCCCTGGCCGTTGGCTAGGCGATCCGGATGGCTTGGTGGCGTTGGTTTCGCGGCCTTCCACGGACTCCCCTCCCCTCTCGCTCTTAGAGAGGGGACCGGGATACGTGGCCGCCGCGTGGGGGAATATTGCGCTGGTGGGTGTATATTTCTCCCCAAACCGCCCTCTATCGGATTTCGAGAATTTTCTCGAAATCCTCACCGCAGTCGTCGGGAGGGCGGCGCCGCGCCAAGTCGTCGTATTGGGCGACCTAAATGCCAAGTCGGCGGCCTGGGGCAACCCGGCCACCACCTGCAACGTTCGCGGACGAGCCGTCGAGTTTTGGGCGACCTCGTCCGGCTTGTCCCTCCTTAACAGAGGGACAGTCCACACGTGTGTGCGGCAACTGGGAGGGTCGGTGGTCGATGTCTCGTTTGCCACCCCCGCACTTGCCGCCCGCGTCGTTGACTGGCGGGTGGAGATGGTGGAGACCTTGTCGGACCACCGATATGTGCGGTTCGACATCTCCACCCAAAGCCCCCGGGGGGTGGCCCCCTCGGGCCGATCCCCCTTTCCACGGTGGGCCCTCACTCACCTGGACCGGGGAGCGGCCAGGGAGGCGGCGTTCCTCCAGGACTGGCTCACGCCTCCCACCAATGTCGAGGACGTGGACGCCGCAGCGGTCCAGCTGCGAAAGTCCCTGACCGAGGTGTGCAACTCCAGCATGCCTCGGTCTCGCCGACCACCTCCCCGTCGCGCCGTCTATTGGTGGTCGGAGGAACTAGCGGGGTTCCGGGCCGCCTGCGTGAGGGCCAGGAGGGCCTACACGCGGAGCCGACGACGCAGTTTGCGGAACCCGGAGAACGAGGACCTTCTATACGCCTCATATGTAGAGGCAAAGAAGGTCCTCAAGGTGGCGATGTTTGCCGCCGAAGACGCGGCTAGAGCGGAGATGCTCGAGGGTCTCGACAGTGACCCGTACGGGAGACCGTATAAGGCGGCGCGGAATAAACTGCGCCCCTTTGGTCCCCCAATTGCGGAGACCCTCGAGCCGTCATTGCTGGATGGGGTGGTTCGGTCCTTGTTTCCAACTGGGACCAGATTCACCCCACCAGTGATGGACCCCCCGCAGGAGGCGGTTCCGCCGGAGGCAGAGGTCCCTCCGGTAACGGAGGTGGAGTTTGGAGTGGCGGCGCTCCGCCTCCGCGCCAAAAAGACGGCCCCCGGGCCGGACGGCGTCCCCGCACGGGTTGTGGCCATCGCCACCACCGAAATGGAGGAAAGGTTTCGGGACATCTTCAGCGCGTGCTTAGCGGCTGGGAGGTTCCCGAAACCTTGGAAGGAGGGGCAGCTGTGCCTCCTCCGGAAGGAGGAACGCCCGGCGGACTCCCCCTCGGCATACCGGCCCATCGTTCTGCTCGATGAGGCTGGTAAATTATTCGAGGGGATCGTCGCCGCTCGGCTTAATGGCCACTTGGGGGGGATAGGGCCGAACCTGTCGGACGCCCAATTCGGTTTCCGAAGAAGGCGTTCGACGGTTGACGCGCTGTCCCGGCTGAAGGGTCAGGTGAGGGAGGCCGTGGAGGCAGGGGACGGAGTTTTGGCTGTGTCATTTGACATAGCCAACGCCTTCAACTCCATTCCCCACCCGACAATACTCGAGGCGCTCCGCTACCATGGAGTGCCTCAGTATCTACGGAGCCTCCTGGCCGACTACCTGGAGGACCGAGCAGTCCTCCTTGTAGACAAAGCGGGCCAGCTTCGGCGGTACAGCGCAGAGTCCGGTGTTCCACAGGGGTCCGTCCTAGGACCACTCCTGTGGAACATCGGGTTTGACTGGCTCCTGCGGGGAACTCTCCTCCGCGGCACGAGTGTCATCTGCTACGCGGATGACACTCTTCTCACTGCTCGGGGGAGAGACTTCAGAGAGGCGGCGAGCCTGGCCTCGGCCGGTGGATCCTTAGTTGCGGGAAGGATCCGCCGCCTAGGATTGGGGGTGGCGCTGCATAAGACCGGGGCCGTGTTCTTCCACGGGCCCCGGCAGCGCACCCCTACTGACGCCCACATTGTCGTAGAGGGCGTCAGGGTCGAGGTGAAGGCCCAGATGAAATATCTGGGCCTAGTCCTCGATAGCAGGTGGCGCTTTGGCCCGCACTTCAGCGGGCTATCGACGCGCCTGCTAAAGGCCGCGGGCGCGCTCGCTTGGCTCCTTCCAAATCTGGGGGGGCCCAAAGCGCGATGCCGGCAATTATACGCCGGCATCTTGAAGAGCATGGCCCTATACGGGGCCCCCATCTGGGCGGACTCCCTCCAAAGGAGGGAGAACGCAACCGCGATCCGCAGGCCCCAGAGGGCTATCGCGCAGCGGGTGGCGAGGGCCTACCGCTCGGTGGGCTTCGCGGCGGCGTGCGCTCTGGCGGGTACCCCTCCTTGGGAGCTCGAGGCGTGGGTGCTCGCCAGAGTGTACGAGTGGACGGCGGGACGCAGGGCGCTCGGAGAGCACCCTACCCGAGAAGAGCGGGAAGCCGTCCGGCGAGAGGCGAGGGACGCGATCGTCCACCATTGGACGGAGGACCTCGCCTCCGCCACCTTCGGCCGCCGAACGCTGGACGCTCTAGGTCCAGTCCTGCAAGACTGGCTGGGGCGGTCCCATGGTGCCCTCTCTTTCCGTCTGGTGCAGGTTTTGTCCGGGCGTGGTTGCTTCGGATCATGCCTGCACCGGATAGGAAGAGAGGAGACCCCGTCGTGCCATGAATGTGGCGCGTCAGAGGACACGGCGCAGCACACCCTCGAAGTGTGTCCGTCGTGGTCCGAACCGCGCCGCGACATGGTAGCGGTGGTTGGTCAGGACCTCTCGCTTCCAGGCGTGGTCTTATCCATGCTGGGAAGCGAGGAGGCCTGGACAGCCGTAGCCTCCTTTTGTGAGGACGTAATGTCCCAAAAGGAGGCAGCGGAGCGCGCGCGGGAGGATGACCCCCTCGCAGCACCGCTCCGCAGGCGAAGATGGGGTGGGAGAAGGCGTTTGTACGACAACCGCCTTCCCCCTCCTGGTGGAGGATAGCGGGAGACAGGCGCGGGGGCGTCTTCTCCTGCATTGCAGATCCTCCATCTCCGCCGGGCGGGGATGGCCGAGCATTCACGGTCATTCCCGGGCCTCTCCCTTTAGGGAGGGGCGTGTGGGCCCCGCTGTAAAGGCGAGCGGTCGTCGGCGGGGGACTGGAAGAAAGCCAGTTTCCCAGTCCTCCTCCACGCAGACGATGCTGGAATGCCACTGGGTTGTTTAGTGGGTATACCGGTCCTTTATAGACCGGGGAGTCCCACATACCCCCCCCCATCCCCCAATGGGGGGGCATGCGTAACGCATTTTTCCCAGCGCAAAAAAAAAAAAAAAAAAAAAAAAAAAAAAAAAAAAAAAAAAAGGTTAGGTTAGGTTAGGTTAGGTTCCTAGGGAGGGAGTTCGCCGCCTCTACGCCGGAGTCGTGCGGTCGATGGCACTCTACGGAGCGCCCGTCTGGTGGGAGCGACTGGCGCTCCGACGCAGCAGGACTATGTTTCATAGCCTGCAGCGTATTGTCGCCATCCGGATCGCACGAGGATATCGGACGATATCCTTCGAGGTGGCAACTCTCCTGGCGCGGTTCCCGCCCTTCGACATCTTGGCGGAGATGGACGCGCGTGTGTACGTGCGCCTCCGCCATGATGACGGGAGCGGAGTCGCGCCTGCTGAAGTGCGGGTGCAAGAGCGCCGACGTGCGCTCGGGATGTGGCGCGAGCGGCTCGAGGAGCCGTGGAACATGCGCCAACGCGCCGTCGGCGCGATTGTGCCGAGCTTCGAAACTTGGCTGGGGAGGGAAACGGGTAACGTCACCTATAGACTTACTCAGGTACTCACCGGGCACGGGTGCTTCGGTGAGTACCTGAATAGGATCGGACGCGAACCGACACCGCAGTGCCACCACTGTGGGAGGGATCGGGACTCCGCCCAGCACACGCTTGAGGAATGCTCGGCGTGGTGCGAGGAGCGGCGGACCCTGATCGCCAGGATCGGGCAGGACCTCTCTCTACCAGGCGTAGTAGAGACTATGCTGGTAGATGAGACGGCGTGGAAGGCAGTGGCCTCTTTCTGTGAGACCGTTATGGTTCGGAAAGAGGCCGCCGAGCGAGATCGCGAGAGGGCTGATCCCGCTCGGAGAAGGAGGCGACGGCGAGGCGGCAGTGGGCGCCCCGCTGCGCCTGCCCTATAAGGGGCTTTGCGTGGTATCCCCTGCCAAACAGGGGACCTTTCGGGTTCGTGGGTGGTCAGAGTGTGGGCTTCGACTGTCCGTTAAACGGGCCCCGGGAGGGCGGCGGCACATTGTGGCAATGTGCCGCTGTGAACACCGTGGTGTTTGGGGGTGGCTAGATAGCCTCCCCCTGGATGTGCGAAGGCACAGCGCGAGGGGGGCACCGGTGCGTTCCTTTTGGAGATCCCGGAGCCCTCCGACATGCGTCGAAGATGGCCACCGGGGGGATTTTAGTGAGTCCACGAGTCCGTGAACCTCACATAACCCTACTGTACCCTCCATGCAGTAGGGTATCTGGTTGCAGATTTTGCCCCTCGTCAACAAAAAAAAAAAAGGTTAGGTTAGGTTAGGTTAGGTTAGGTTAGGTTAGGTTAGGTTAGGTTAGGTTAGGTTAGGTTAGGTTAGGTTAGGTTAGGTTAGGTTTTTTTTTTTTTTTTTATAAATACTGCTGTTCCTCTGACTGTTGTCAAAGACTTTGTTGTTTCTTATGTATTTTCAACAATTCTGTAATTTTATTTTATTACCTACCCATGTGGGCAATCAATCAAATAAATTAATTTAAATTACTATATTACTACTTAACTACATTTATTTTGAAAACATTACATTAGAAAATAAAAATAATAAATGAAATTACCTATCACAGCATAAAAATAAATTAATAAAATCAATTAATAAAATCAAATAAAATTAATAATTAACATTTTAAATTAATAAAATAAATTTCAGTTAGATGGGATGTTGACTAATTTACTTATTTCTTTTTGCAGCTGTCGTGGCCACCAGACCCGCGAAAGCCAGTAGTAGGTTCCTTGACTTGCTGTCGGCCAGGATTTCTCCGAGAACTGTTTGGTCCAGCTTTCGCTGGATTTTTACTTCCAGCTCCATTCGGTCCCGGCCGAATCTAGGACACTCGCATAGCAGGTGCCATACCGTCTCCTCACAGTCAGGGTCACAAGCACAGGAGGGAGAGTCCCTCAGCTTGAAGCGATGGAGGTACGATGCAAAACCTCCGTGCCCGGTCAAGATCTGGACGTGGGTTGGTGTTATGCTCCCTTCGTCCAGAATCTTCTTTGCCATTCTTACATTCGGTAAGAAAACTTTTGTGACCGAACCCGTGGTCGATGCGTCGTAACGTGCTTGCCATTTCAGAATAGTCTCCTCCCGGATGCGGCTCCTGACATATGAAATCGGCACCATGCTATAATCAGGAAGTGTTTTCTTTTTGAGAGCGGCATTTTTGGCAAGCTCGTCCGCTCTCTCATTCCCGGGCGTGCCTACGTGCGCTCTTAGCCAGAAGAACCGCACTTGTCTGCCCTCCTCCCGGATTACGCGTACGCACTCTTTTATTTTTGCCGCGAGCGGGTGAGTGACTGCAGGGCTTCTCAGCAGATCGAGCGACGATCGTGAGTCGCTCAGGATGCTGACAGCATCCTTTTTGCTGTCTCTCACCATCTTGACTGCTCTGTATAGTGCGTACAACTCAGATTGGAAGACAGTATTGTGGCTCTCCAGACGGAAGGTAGAGGACTTCAATTCTCTTCCCCCGTCCCACCATGTGAGGGCAGCCCCGACTTTCCCTTTAATCTTACTCCCATACGTATAGACGTGGGGTTCCACTAGTTGGTGGAGCTCGACGGTTTCTGGGTCCAAGTTCTCCAGACATTCGTAGTCTGTTAATACGACTTGGGACGGGTGGGGATTGCTATTGCAGTTCACTCTTGCTTCCACCTCGCGCCCCGGAGGGATGAAATTGTCTGAATGACCCTTCTTGGCCTTGAAAAGGCTCGCCGCTTCGTGGATCCGGAGGTCCAGGGGCAGCAACCCGGACAAGACCAGTGCCGACGTGAGGGACACCGTGCGATAGGCCTTGCATATTTTTTGCGCAAAGCCCCTCTGCAGCGAGTCCAGTTGATTTCGGACCATCAGCTTTCTCGCCGCAGGGGACCATGCGCTAGCCGCATACAAAATAATAGGCTCTATGACCGACACATAAATCGTACGTATTATTTCTCTATTTAGACCCCAGCTCACTCTTGCCGCGCATGCATGGTGCTTATATATATCTGCAGCCTTCCTGCAGGTAGCCGAGACATGCGCGTTGAAGGTGAGCTTTTTGTCTATTATTATAGAGGTTAGGTTAGGTTAGGTTAGGTTAGGTTAGGTTAGGTTAGGTTAGGTTAGGTTAGGTTTTTTTTTTTTTTTTTTTTTTTTTTTTTTCCTTCTGTCCAGGCGCAATGGCCTGGCCCTCGAACTGTCCTACTGAGTTCCTCCGATAATAGTTCAGAGACTTAGTTTACTTTTATTCTTTTTTATGTGTTCGGTTTTATTCTAATATTTTTTTTATTGTTAATACTATTCATTACACACTTTTCTTTTGCTAATAATTAGGCTTATCTTAATATATATATATATATTATTATTATTTTTTTTTTTTTTTTTTTTTTTTTTTTTTTTTTTTTTTTTTTTATCTTACTTCAGTTTACAGCTATTTATTCTTATGTGCTACATTTTTAACTACTTTAATACAATATCTTACAAAACTATTTCTTAGATCTATTTCATTCATTATCTTGCTAATGTTTGCGTTATTCACGTCAAGCCCCATCTCACATTCTACATCAAACCTCAGCTTTCCATAGATGGGACACTCCGTGATTACGTGTAACGCGCTTTCTTCTATTTCTGGGTCGCAGTCACACGCCGGGCTCTCCTTGCACTTGAAACGGTGTAAGTACGAGGAGAACCCGCCGTGGCCTGTCATTAACTGGACCATAAAGGGGTCGAGACTTTGCTTTCTCACCAGGGGATACGCCAGTACAGCGTCCGGGAAAAACACCTTGGTTGTTGATGCAGTTTCACCAGTTTTGTAACGCCGGTTCCATTCGTCAAGCGATTCCAAACGAATTTGTCGCTTGACAAATGAAACCGGGCATCTGCTATAGTCGGGCCGGGTCTTCTTGTGCAAAGCTGCGTTCTTTGCTAGCTTATCCGCTCTCTCGTTTCCCTCCAGCCCCACGTGTGCTTTAATCCAAAATAAGCTTAGTATTCTGCCTTCATCTTGTATTTTGTTGATGTTTTCTTTAGTTTCAACAGCGAGGGGGTGGAGGGAAGAGGTGTTTACCACCACTTCAAGAGCCGAGCGCGAGTCACAGTAGATGTTGCATCTAGGTTCCAGGGACTTTAGTGCGTGTTTTGTTGCTTCAAGCAGGGCCAGTAACTCCGCCTGATAGACGGTGCAGCATTGGTCCAACTTCAGTTTCCGGGTAATTATCTCGGTCGCGCCGTTCCATATGGACAACGCGGCGCCGACTTTCCCCTCTATTTTGCTGCCATCGGTATAAATATTTAGGCCATTGTTGTGGTATTGTTCCAATGCTGCCCCGTCAACCACGCTTAGGAATTCCGACCCCGCCTGATCTGCGGGGTGTGGCGCGTCTTTGAAAGGAACTAGCCTTTCCATCTCACGGTCACCTACTATTCGCCGGGAGTAACCTTTTCTTACTTCATAAAGCAATGCTGCTTCTCTGACTCTTATGTCCAGCGGAAGCAGCCCGGCGAGCAATAGGGCCGCGTTCAGGGAGACCGTTCTATATGCTTTCACCATTTTCTGCGCGAAGCCCCGCTGCACTGCGTTGAACTGTTTTTGCACGCACAGTTTATTTGTCGCCGGTGCCCACGCACTTGCCGCGTACATTATGGTTGGCTCTACAACCGCCGTGTATATGGTCCGTATGACCTCTGGCTGCAGACCCCAGTGAATTTTCGCGGCTCTCGACAGCTGCTTATAGAAGTTTAACGCCTTCCGGCAGACGTTTGCCACGTGCGAGTTAAATGTCAACTTGTCATCGATGGTCAACCCTAGCACTTTGATTTCCTTGGACATGCCAATGTCGGTCCCGTCCATGCTCAGACGTGGGGTGTCGTACTTTAATTTACGCGTTATAGCCATGGCCATAGTTTTTTGCGGCGCAAACTTTAACTTATTCCTGGCTCCCCACGTCCGAACGTATTCAAGAGCGGCATTGGCACGTAGCTCTATCTCCTGCGCTGTTTCCCCATCAAAGACAAGGATGACATCGTCGGCAAACGCCTGCACATAGTCCCCCCTGCTGTCGAGGCCTTTCAGGAGCGGGTCTAGCAAGAGATTCCAGAGTATAGGACCCCCGATGGAACCCTGGACGCATCCCTTACTGGTCTTTTTACAGAACTCTTCACCAGCATACCTGACCCTGACTTGTCTGTTTGTCAAGTAGCTGCCGATTACTCTCCTTAGGTTAAGCGGGCACTTCTCTTCCGCTAGACGGACTTTGATGGCCGGCCACCAGGCGCCATCAAAAGCTCCCTCTATATCCAAGGACACTAGGACGACCAGTTTCTTTTGGTCCAATTTAGACCGGATCCTCTGGATAAGGGTATAGAGGGAGTCCTCGGTACTCCTTTGGGGCACAAATTCGTACTGGCATAAGCTCATTTTTGGCAGCAGGTGGAATTTGATTCGAGCAATCAGCATCTTTTCAAACAGTTTGCCGAGTACCGGCAGCAACCCTATGGGTCTGTAGGATTTAGGTGTGGTGTACTTTTCTTTTCCCGGCTTCCTTAGTACCACCACGACCGCCTCTTTCCACAGTTTTGGGAAGTACCGCAGCGCCAAACACTTATTTAGAAGCCCCAGAAAAAGATCTGGGGAGTTTCCCACAGCGCGACTACATATCTCCGCAGTAAAACCATCAGAACCAGGGGCCTTTTTCGGGTTAAAGGATCTCAGAGCAACTTCGAGCTCGGTCTGCGTGAACGGTGGGTCACAAGATACATCTTTCTCCCCATCGTTCACTCTCTCCGCTAGCTCTCTGGTAATGCGGTGTTCCGTCGTGTCGCTATCTTCCGTGTCTTCAGGGTAAAATGTCTCCGCTAGCAGCTCAACGGAGCCTTTAGCGTCTAACGTACTACCCGCATATTCCAGTGGTAGGTCCTCTTCTCTACTTTTTGTTCTACCTATCACTCTGTAGATACCCTCCCAGACCCCCTCTCTATCCTGCTTTCCGCAAAACTCCTTCCAGCTCTCGACCTGAGCCTTCAGAGCCTCTAACTCATATTCCTCCTTTGCTTCCAGGTAATGGGCAACTACCATTTCTCGGCGGATCGGCGCGGCGCACTTTATTCTACGCCTCCTGGTTTTGACCTCTTTCTTCATTTTCTCGAGCTTCTCGGACCACCACGGTATTATAAGTTTTTCTTTATTCCCTATTAACGGTATTGCTTTTTCACATGCTCTTGTAATGGTTTTTGTGTAATCTGTTATAGTTGTCTCTAATTGCTCTGTGGTAGTTATATTTTGCAAGTTTTCTGTTATTAATTTTGAATTTACTGTAAGTTGGGTCAGTTTCTCATGAAATAGAACCCAATTTGCTTTCTTTGTATTGTATATTCGTGTAGTTCTATGTATGCTGATGCCTTTGGATTTTTTAAGCCTAATATCGAAAGTTATACCGTTGTGGTCCGAGCTAGTGAGGTTTTCTTTTACTGTCCAGTTCTCTACCAGGTCAAGCAGATCCGCGGTGCACGCCGACACATCGACGTAGCTATGGTATCGCTGGCCCCCTCTGATAGTGTCAAAGGTAGGTATTGTTCCTGTATTGAGGATCTGAAGGCCCAAGTCATCGAGGGCCCCTGCCATGTCGTCCCCACGACCGTCCAGCACCAGGCTTCCCCACCAGGTACTTTTTGCATTGGCATCGCCACCAATAAGTATCCTTTGATGTCCCATTTTCTCAACTATTTTGGACAAATGGTCGAGGTATGGGCCTATGGGTGTGTCGGGCTCAAAGTAGTAAGACACCAGCGTGATCTCCCAGGCACTAGTTCGGATCCCCACCACTACGATGTTGTTAGTGGTGAGTTGCGGGTACTGTATTATGTCAAGATCATGGTTCAATACGGCAATTGCCGCCTTGACAGTCCCTTCTCCTTGCGCAGTGCTCTGGTAGATCCTTACTCCCCGGTGACCTCTCATCCTTCTTTCCGCCCCCACATAAGGCTCCTGTAAAAGCGCTACGGATATTCCGCGCTTTCCAGCCTCGATCAGGATTTCATTAGTGGCTAGTTTTTTCCGCTGGAGGTTGGCCTGCGCTATCTTGTATTGTACCGTAACCACGCCCTCAGCAATACGCCACAGTGGATCTCGCTATCGCCTCCCACTTGCGCCTCACCGGGCAATCGCTACTAAAGGCGTTGTGATCCGCTCTCCCCATTTTGGACTTGACGCAATTGGTGCAACTGGGGGGTTCGCCGGCGAGCCGATCCGTGCACTCGGGCCTCAGGTGTGGTCCTCCGCAGTGGCTGCACGCGTCGACCGCATTGCGACAGAACTTCTTGCCGTGTCCGTACCCCAAACAGCGCGAGCACTGAATGAGGGGGGACTGGTCGACCACCCTGACGCGCTGCATGTCCACGTGGACAGCCCCTGCGTCGGTAAAACGCCGCCATATCAATGGCGACACCTTAGCCACTACATGCGCGGTGAGGGGATTTCTGGCCTTCCGGCGGAAACAGATCTCGATCCGGCCATCCTCCACACTCAGGTCTCTCAGCAAATGCCCGTTTTGTCTCCTGATTGCCTTGACTATCTCTTCGTCCTTGTGGTAGTGGCATACGCCGAGGAGCACTATTAGGGGGTCCTTATTCTTCACGTCCTCCACACTAAGATGATCCCCTTCTTCACTGAGCCTGGCCTTGACCTTTTTCAAATCCTCCTGGTTATTACATCCTAAAATTACCTTTCTGTCCCTTGCTCTTCTCACCTTGTCGATTCTAACACCCTCCTCCTTCGCATTAACTACTTCCCTGATCCTTTCATACACTTGGTCGCCCGTCTCCTGCTTTTTTAGGACGTTATGACGACCGAGTGTATGGCAGTTTGTTCCTGCGGTTGACTCCTCGGCGATCCAGCTACAACGCTCGCATAACTGGACGCTTCCAAGACCTTCTGGTGGCTCAGTAAGGTGTTTTGAAGACCCTCCATCTTGGCCGTGTTTTCGGCGATCAGTACGAGGTGCTCCTGCATCTTTTCCATTAGCTCGTTGTTGACTTGGCTAATGACAGGGTGAGAAGGGGGCGGAGGGTGTATAGGTTCCTCCACTTCCTTCCCATCCCGCCCCTTGCTCTGAGCTTTGACCTTGACCGCCTCTGACTCTTTAAGCAGCTGGTAAAGTCGGTCCACGGCTGCTGTTACCCCCACCTTTATTTCCGTCCTTAAGTTTCTTGAATTGCCGAGGTGTAGCTTTGCCTTATTCAGACATGCTCTTCCCTCGGCAACTCTGTTGGGATAGGTCGGTTTTGGGGGCGGGCTAGCCAAGGCATCCGATGATGGATTACGTGTTTTTGCCTTAGAGGGGCCTGCCACCGGTGCCGCCACCTTTTCCGGTGAAGTCTTTGTCCGGGCTTCAATCTCACTGAGGCTTCGGCGGACTGTAAAAGTTTGGTCTTGGGTTTCCAATGGGGGACCCACTTTGTCCGCCGATTCCACAGCCTCTTTAGGGGAGTTCGAAGTCTTATTTTTTACAGGAGTCCTCATTCCGAACATTATGTGTGCATAATGACCCTATCCTACAATATTAAAACTTAAAAATGAAAAACAAAAATATACACCAGTCAATAAATTTCTATTCCTCAATGGACAGTTCAAAAGTTTACTGTCACGTACAAGGAAATGATAAAAGGATGGGTTTGGGCTGGCCAAATTTTGAATTTCTACTGCTCCGATCGGCTTGAAATTCACGGGTCGTCTCCAAGACCCGAAAACGAACCTGTCAAAGCAATCAGAGTCACTGGTTAATTATGTAATTTTTTGCAAAATTAATTAAAAACTGTAAAAAATTGAAAAAAACTAATATCCTGAAAACTTTTGTATGAAAAATGTAATTTATTTTTGCAGATCCCTAAAGCTGTCGCAAAGGCGCTTCTAACGACGTGCCACACTACGTGCTTCTAACTAGAAACTTACTATCCAATGTATGTAAAGACACGATTTTGTACCGGGCTATGAAGAATTATTAAGAATTTTTACTACTGTGTTTCGTGATCTCAATTTTTACGCGATTTTGACGATTCAAACGACTAAATATAGTCGAGTGGCCCGTATTTAGGCACTTTGGGCTTGTCAAACGCGTAAAAGGTTCAACGGATTTTATGAGGAACCCTAAAAACACGAAAAGTCACAAAATATGTGGAAAATTGTTTAAATTTTGAATTTCTACTGCTCCGATCGGCTTGAAATTCACGGGTCGTCTCCAAGACCCGAAAACGAACCTGTCAAAGCAATCAGAGTCAGTGGTTAATTATGTAATTTTTTGCAAAATTAATTAAAAACTGTAAAAAATTGAAAAAAACTAATATCCTGAAAACTTTTGTATGAAAAATGTAATTTATTTTTGCAGATCCCTAAAGCTGTCGCAAAGGCGCTTTAAAAGGTTAGGTTAGGTTAGGTTAGGTTAGGTTAGGTTAGGTTAGGTTAGGTTAGGTTAGGTTAGGTTAGGTTAGGTTAGGTTAGGTTAGGTTAGGTTAGGGTATGCGTAACGCATTTTCCACCTGGTCAACAAAAAAAAAAAAAAAAAAAAAAGGTTAGGTTAGGTTAGGTTAGGTTAGGTTAGGTTAGGTTAGGTTAGGTTAGGTTAGGTTAGGTTAGGTTAGGTTAGGTTAGGTTAGGTTAGGTTAGGTTAGGTTAGGTTCCGCGGACCTGCTGGGTAGTCCCAGTGGGTGGGGAGGTGTACCCCAACGCGGCGCGTCCCCGGGTGGCGGATAGGGGAACGGCTCCCAGAAATGGGAGTTACCGGTTTACCGGCGCGGACCAAACACTGGGGGGGGGGGGGAAATGGGAAGGGCTTCTCCAATCCTTCTTTTGTTCTGCCAAAAGAGGATTGGATGAAGCCAGGAGGTCGATGAGACGGACCTGCGGGTCGGTGATGGAGTTGGGATGGGCAGGTGGAGCCGTCTCTGAGGGCAGAGGCGCCGTCCAGCTTGGTTCCCGTGAGTCGGCTGTGTGGGTCAGTTTGCTTGCGGGACTCCGAATGGACTTGTGCCTGGCTTGTTGTACAAGCCAAATGAGGGAGTAGAGGAGTCGGGCCTTGGTGTGCACTCACCCTGCCGCCGGGCAGGCAGTGGGAGTTTTCTTCCCTGCCACCGCTCCAAAGTCGTAATCCCGTAACATGGCCGCGGTCATGTTTTGTGGTCTGAGCGGGACCGATAGGCTTTGGCTTGGTCGCCCGGGCCGCGAGGAAGACAACCTCTATAAAAAATTACCCGAAGGTAAGCGGCGGCGCGGCGTGAGGCCTGGAAGGCTGGACGGAGTTCCAGTCGCTACCGCGTCCCCCGCCAGGGAATTGTCGCTCCCCTGAGCGGGTTACGCCAGACTTCCCCGGTTACAGTGGGCACTGTCCGGGGCGACCCACCCTTCCCACTTACTCGTGGGACCAATTATGGAAAAAACTAAACAAATCTCTAGGTTAAGGAAGAAGATAGGGAGTGATGAAGAGGAGGCTGAATGCGCGTCTGCGCTCAGCGACGCCAGTAGGGCGAGTGTAGAAGTAGCGAAGGAGGCGCGTGTGGTTCTAACCCGCTGCGCAGAGATGGATAGCAGCGATCAAGATATGCTCGTTGCTTCGTCGGCAATGGTGAACCTGTCGGACACGGACTCTGATGCGAGTTTCCAGACCGTGACCTCAGGGGAGCTGCCCAAAAGTGGAGACCGCTTGTGGAGAAAGCGTCACAGAGATGATGCGAGCTCGGGCTTGGACGAGGATGAGGAGTCGATGCCCGCATCACCGGCTAGGAGAGGACGTGGACGTCCCCCTTCTACTGGTAAATACGTAGGCCTGGCTAAAGCTAAGGCACAACTCAACGCGGCGAAAGCTGAGGAACTTCGGCTGCAGGCTGAAATGGAGATGGCGGACGATCTAAGACGGAAAAGAGAGGCGATAGCTGCCACCTTCCGCAAATCTCCGGAATTAGTGACACGTTCGTCAAGTAATGAAGGTCAAGAGCAACCAGACCTAGCAAGGCTGGTGCTAGATTCAGTCGATACGATTGAAAAGGTTGCCAAAAACTCTGGTAACCTCAAAGGGACGTACGTTAGAGCGCTGAAGGATGCTGTAGAGACTATTAAAGTTTCCTTTCAGGAGCTGCGCTCACGCACAATGTCGGAGGAGGTTACCCGATTGGAAACAGCCAACAAACGACTCGCAAGTGAGCTGACCGAACTGCGAAAAGAGTTAGCCCAGATGCGGCAGCTCACGCAACAGCGTCAACAGGTGCCAGGTCCGACGGCAACTCAGCCCCATACAATAGAAGAGATAGTGCGCGTCGTCATGGTCCAATGTGGGACTATGATGAACGCAAGACTGGACGGTCTGGAGGAGCGGTTGCTCCCAGAGAAGCGCCTGCGGCCACCATTAGCTGCAGATAAAAAGAAGACCCTGGTGCCGATGGCCCCCACAATCACGGCTGCTGCCCCTCGCTCGGTGGGCCGCTCGCAGGCCGAAATTACGGATGTTGCTCCAGTAGCTGGTACCAAAGAGACAGCCAAAAAGTCTCAGAAAGCTGTAGCTCAAGAGACTCGAAAGGCAATGGGTAAACCCAAACCGGCAGTGAAAGAGTCGCGGTTGTTGCCTCCGCAGCCCCAGTCCATGGATGAGGGGTGGAAGGTAGTGGCTCGGAAGGGCACAAACAAAAAGAAAGCCGCCAAGAAGGCGACAAACGCTCAGATGCCCTCACAGAAGGTGACAAGTGCTCGGGTGCAAACAGAAAAGAAGCCAGCCAAGCTCCGCTCCCCTCGCTCAGCAGCGGTTATGCTGACGATAAAGCTGGATGCTGCAGAGAAAGGTGTCACCTACGACAAAGTGCTTGCTGAGGCCAAGCAGCATATCAGCCTTAAAGACCTTGGTATATCCACAGGTATAAAGTTCCGCACTGCGGCTACGGGTGCTCGCCTCCTTCAGGTGCCCGGTGCCTCCAGTGCCGAGAAAGCCGATGCTCTGGCCAAAAAGCTAGAGGAGTCTCTTGGAGAAGAAGTAGTCCGGGTCACCAGGCCTGAGAAATGCGTTGAAATGCGCATAACGGGTCTGGATGACTCGGTTACTAAGGAAGAAGTGATAGCGACTGTTGCTGATGTGGGTGGCTGTACAAAAGAGGCTATCAGATCGGGAGAAATCATTCGTCCTCCTGGTCGACAAGGAGGCGGCTCGATCTGGCTGCGATGTCCAATTGTTGCAGCAAAGAAAGTGACGGAGAAGAGAATTTTAGTGGGCTGGGTCTCAGTTCAAGCTAAAATTCTAGAGCAGAGACCACTTCGGTGCTTTCGGTGCCTAGAACCCGGTCATATAGGTGTAAAGTGCACCGCTGACGTTGACCGGAGCAGTTTCTGCTTCTGCTGCGGTAAGCCAGGACACAAGGCAGCCCAGTGCTCTGCTGATCCGCACTGCCCTGTGTGTGAGGCGGCAAACAAAGCGGCAAATCACCGTATCGGTGGTAAAGCTTGTTTGGCCAGGCCCGCCGAAAAGGGTAAAAGGAGGGAAAAGTCGACTAGTGAAGGTCCCAGGACCCCCTCGCAGCTGACTCAGCGTCCGGCAACGCAAACAGAGGATCTTATGGACACCAATAATTAGTATGGCGACCAAATTTCTGCAGGCGAACATCAACCACTCTGCCAGAGCTCAGGATCTTTTGCTCCAGAGCATGGCAGAGTGGTTGATCCAAATAACCGTGGTCGCTGAGCCCTACTTTGTTCCCCCCCGGGATAACTGGGTGGGGGACCATGGGGACTATGTGGCCATCATCAGAGCTGCTGGTACCCCACCTTTTGGAAAGACAGTAAAGGGTCAGGGTTGCGTTTTGGCTGTCTTTAATGGCATTGCCATCATTGGGGTATATTTCTCGCCAAACAGGACTCTCGCTGATTTCGAGCATTTGCTGGTGGAAGTGGGGGTTCTCATTGGGCAAGCACATCCTACCCCCGTGGTCGTCGCTGGTGATCTCAATGCCAAATCAACGGCCTGGGGATCACCACGGACGGACGCGCGAGGGGAGGCGTTGGAGGAGTGGGCGGTCTCCATGGGTTTAGAGGTACTAAATAGGGGAACGATAAGCACGTGTGTGCGACAACAGGGTGAGTCAATCGTGGATGTTACGTTCGCGAGTTCCGCCCTCGCACACCGAGTTCAGGGCTGGCAAGTAAGAGAGGACGCAGAGACATTGGCCGATCATCGGTATATCCAATTCGAGGTCTCTAGGGTCCCTTTAACATCTGGAAGAGTAAGCAGGGCCCCTATAGAAAAAAGTGTGCGCTGGTCACTGAGGAAGCTGGATACGAAAGTCGCGAAGGAGGCGGCTATTGTGGAGGCCTGGATTGCGGATGGGTCTGATCCCATGGTAGAGAATGTTGATGCTGCATCAGAGCAACTTGTAAGTGCCCTAAGCAGAGTATGTGACGCAGCCATGCCGAGGGCAAAGGCAGTGCCACCGCGACGGCAGGTGTATTGGTGGAATGCGGAACTCAACCAGATGCGAAAAGCAAGCGTTGCAGCTCGCCGCCAATACCACAGATGCAGGCGAAGATGCATTAGGAACGAGGACCTGGAACGGGAACTGTATGCTCAATACAGATCTGCATGCGCGAGACTGCAAACAGCAATTCTGAAGGCCAAAGAGGCAGCGTGGGAAGATTGGTTGGAGACCCTCAACCTTGACCCATGGGGACGTCCTTATAAGGTGGTGTCAGGTAAACTTCGCCCTTGGGCCCCACCATTGTCGAAAACTCTGGAACCTCAGTTTTTGGAGCGCGTTGTGACGTCCCTCTTTCCGGAAAGGGGAGAGTGGCAACCACCTCCCATGGCACCACCGGATAGAACGGGGGACCCTCAGGAGGAGATAGTTCCACAAGTCACGGAGGTAGAGCTTGGGATTGCGGTGTTAAAACTTCGAAAGAAGAAAACCGCACCAGGTCCCGACGGGATACCCGGGCGTGCTGTGGCAATAGCGATGGGACAGATGGGAGAAGGAGTGAGAGCGCTATTCACCGAGTGCCTAGTTCAGGGTAGATTCCCACGTGTTTGGAAGTCGGGCAAACTCGTTCTGCTTCGAAAGAGTGGTCGCCCAGAAGACTCACCGTCAGCGTACCGACCTATCGTGCTGCTGGACGAGATGAGCAAACTCTTCGAGCGAGTGCTTGCTGCCCGTCTCGTCAAACACTTGGGGAGTGTAGGGCCAGATCTGCACAATCGACAGTACGGCTTCCGCTGTGGGCGTTCGACCATCGATGCCATTGCTCAGGTGCGAGACCTGGCTGTGAATGCGGTTGCGGAGGGCGATGTCGTGTTGGCAATGTCGCTGGATATTGCGAATGCTTTTAACACCTTGCCCTGGGAGACAATCAAGGAGGCACTAAGGTATCATGGCGTACCTCGATACATAAGAAGAGTGATAGCGGACTACTTTGTTGACCGGACCATCATATACCCGACTGAAAACGGGTGGTCCAGGAGAGTCATGTCGTGCGGTGTCCCACAGGGGTCGGTCCTTGGACCACTCCTGTGGAACATCGGGTACGATTGGGTAATCCGTGGTGAAAACCTTCGAGGGGTCAACATTACGTGCTACGCCGACGACACCCTTGTCACGGCTCGTGGTGGCACCCACAGGGAAGCAGCGGTCATTGCGACAGCGGGCGTCGCCCAGGTGGTACGGAGAATCCGGGCCCTAGGATTGGAGGTGGCTCTTAACAAGTCTGAGGCACTATTCTTTCACGGCCCTCGAAATACACCCCCACAGGGGATGACTATTGTGGTTGGCGGTACATCGATTGCTGTCGAGCCCACGATTCGATACTTAGGTATCGTTCTGGACGGTCAGTGGCGGTTTACGGAGCATTTTCGGCGACTAGCACCAAAGCTCATATCTTTTGCTGGAGTGCTTGGAAAACTGCTTCCAAATTTAAGTGGTCCAAGCGTAGCATGTCGCCGGTTGTACATAGGCGTAGTCCGCTCTAAGGCCCTCTATGGAGCGCCTATATGGGCGGACGCTCTGAGCACCCAAAATAAGGCCTTGCTGCGGCGTCCGCAGCGGGCCATTGCACTTAGGGCGGCTCGAGCATATTGCACGGTATCGTTTGAGGCAGCATGTCTGCTAGCAAACAGCCCACCTTGGGATCTTGAAGCAGGGGTACAAGCGGAAGTGTACCGCAGAAGTGCAGCAGTACGAGCTGAAGGAGGTTGGCCTCTTCCGGAGGAAATCGAAAAGTGGAGAGAGGAAGCACAAGATGAGCTCCTCGAGAAATGGTCTGACAGGATGGAGAACCCGAGCGCAAGCAGGGAATTGGTTGCTGCTTTTCGACCCGTGCTTACGGCATGGGTCAAACGCAAGTTCGGCGCGCTGACGTTCCGCCTGACGCAGCTCTTAACAGGGCATGGTTGCTTCAGCAGATATTTGTGTCGGGTGGCCCGTCGGGAGCCATCAGCGGAGTGCCACCATTGCGGTCAGAGGGATGAGGATACGGCCCATCATACTCGTGCCGTGTGTCTTTCGTGGGTGGTGCCCCGAGCGGCCCTCACAACAGTAGTTGGTTCTGACCTGTCACTACCAGTGCTTATCAGCGCCATGGTCAGCAGTGAACAGGCATGGGATGCGGCTGTTGAATTCGCGGAGACAGTCATGTCCGAGAAGGAAAAGGCGGAAAGGGACCGAGAAGACAATGTCCTGTCGCTTCCGATTCGCCGCAGGAGAACTGGCCGCAGGCGGTTGGCCTTTGCCCAACAAATGCCGCCATAAAGGGATTTTCGGGCATGGATCGGGGGGTCTGTGTCCGAATTTGAAAGTCCCGAGCTGTAAGGCACCCCGTATGTGTTCCGGTGTGCCTTGAGCGAAGAGTAGGAGAGAAACTCCGAGAGTAGAGCCTGCATCAGGCACCCGTACTGTGTGAGAGGGTTATGAATGCGCGTTCAGCGATCTCACGGCCCTCTCATCAAAATGCGGTGAGAAGGAACACCCAGGTGGTTTTAGTGGGTATGGCGCCTTTAGCTGAGTCCGACATATCCTTTCCGCCCCCCGGCGGGAAGGAATCCATAAAGGATTTCCCCTGGTAAAAAAAAAAAAAAAAAAAAAAAAAAAAAAAAAAAAAAAAAAAAAAAAAGGTTAGGTTAGGTTAGGTTAGGTTAGGTTCCGCGGACCTGCTGGGTAGTCCCAGTGGGTGGGGAGGTGTACCCCAACGCGGCGCGTCCCCGGGTGGCGGATAGGGGAACGGCTCCCAGAAATGGGAGTTACCGGTTTACCGGCGCGGACCAAACACTGGGGGTGGGGGGGGAAATGGGAAGGGCTTCTCCAATCCTTCTTTTGTTCTGCCAAAAGAGGATTGGATGAAGCCAGGAGGTCGATGAGACGGACCTGCGGGTCGGTGATGGAGTTGGGATGGGCTGGTGGAGCCGTCTCTGAGGGCAGAGGCGCCGTCCAGCTTGGTTCCCGTGAGTCGGCTGTGTGGGTCAGTTTGCTTGCGGGACTCCGAATGGACTGGTGCCTGGCTTGTTGTACAAGCCAAATGAGGGAGTAGAGGAGTCGGGCCTTGGTGTGCACTCACCCTGCCGCCGGGCAGGCAGTGGGAGTTTTCTTCCCTGCCACCGCTCCAAAATCGTAATCCCGTAACATGGCCGCGGTCATGTTTTGTGGTCTGAGCGGGACCGATAGGCTTTGGCTTGGTCGCCCGGGCCGCGAGGAAGACAACCTCTATAAAAAATTACCCGAAGGTAAGCGGCGGCGCGGCGTGAGGCCTGGAAGGCTGGACGGAGTTCCAGTCGCTACCGCGTCCCCCGCCAGGGAATTGTCGCTCCCCTGAGCGGGTTACGCCAGACTTCCCCGGTTACAGTGGGCACTGTCCGGGGCGACCCACCCTTCCTACTTACTCGTGGGACCAATTATGGAAAAAACTAAACAAATCTCTAGGTTAAGGAAGAAGATAGGGAGTGATGAAGAGGAGGCTGAATGCGCGTCTGCGCTCAGCGACGCCAGTAGGGCGAGTGTAGAAGTAGCGAAGGAGGCGCGTGTGGTTATAACCCGCTGCGCAGAGATGGATAGCAGCGATCAAGATATGCTCGTTGCTTCGTCGGCAATGGTGAACCTGTCGGACACGGACTCTGATGCGAGTTTCCAGACCGTGACCTCAGGGGAGCTGCCCAAAAGTGGAGACCGCTTGTGGAGAAAGCGTCACAGAGATGATGCGAGCTCGGGTTTGGACGAGGATGAGGAGTCGATGCCCGCATCACCGGCTAGGAGAGGACGTGGACGTCCTCCTTCTACTGGTAAATACGTAGGCCTGGCTAAAGCTAAGGCACAACTCAACGCGGCGAAAGCTGAGGAACTTCGGCTGCAGGCTGAAATGGAGATGGCGGACGATCTAAGACGGAAAAGAGAGGCGATAGCTGCCACCTTCCGCAAATCTCCGGAATTAGTGACACGTTCGTCAAGTAATGAAGGTCAAGAGCAACCAGACCTAGCAAGGCTGGTGCTAGATTCAGTCGATACGATTGAAAAGGTTGCCAAAAACTCTGGTAACCTCAAAGGGACGTACGTTAGAGCGCTGAAGGATGCTGTAGAGACTATTAAAGTTTCCTTTCAGGAGCTGCGCTCACGCACAATGTCGGAGGAGGTTACCCGATTGGAAACAGCCAACAAACGACTCGCAAGTGAGCTGGCCGAACTGCGAAAAGAGTTAGCCCAGATGCGGCAGCTCACGCAACAGCGTGAACAGGTGCCAGGTCCGACGGCAACTCAGCCCCATACAATAGAAGAGATAGTGCGCGTCGTCATGGTCCAATGTGGGACTATGATGAACGCAAGACTGGACGGTCTGGAGGAGCGGTTGCTCCCAGAGAAGCGCCTGCGGCCACCATTAGCTGCAGATAAAAAAAAGACCCTGGTGCCGATGGCCCCCGCAATCACGGCTGCTGCCCCTCGCTCGGTGGGCCGCTCGCATGCCGAAATAACGGATGTTGCTCCTGTAGCTGGTACCAAAGAGACAGCCAAAAAGTCTCAGAAAGCTGTAGCTCAAGAGACTCGAAAGGCAATGGGTAAACCCAAACCGGCAGTGAAAGAGTCGCGGTTGTTGCCTCCGCAGCCCCAGTCCATGGATGAGGGGTGGAAGGTAGTGGCTCGGAAGGGCACAAACAAAAAGAAAGCCGCCAAGAAGGCGACAAACGCTCAGATGCCCTCACAGAAGGTGACAAGTGCTCGGGTGCAAACAGAAAAGAAGCCAGCCAAGCTCCGCTCCCCTCGCTCAGCAGCGGTTATGCTGACGATAAAGCTGGATGCTGCAGAGAAAGGTGTCACCTACGACAAAGTGCTTGCTGAGGCCAAGCAGCATATCAGCCTTAAAGACCTTGGTATATCCACAGGTATAAAGTTCCGCACTGCGGCTACGGGTGCTCGCCTCCTTCAGGTGCCCGGTGCCTCCAGTGCCGAGAAAGCCGATGCTCTGGCCAAAAAGCTAGAGGAGTCTCTTGGAGAAGAAGTAGTCCGGGTCACCAGGCCTGAGAAATGCGTTGAAATGCGCATAACGGGTCTGGATGACTCGGTTACTAAGGAAGAAGTGATAGCGACTGTTGCTGATGTGGGTGGCTGTACAAAAGAGGCTATCAGATCGGGAGAAATCCTTCGTCCTCCTGGTCGACAAGGAGGCGGCTCGATCTGGCTGCGATGTCCAATTGTTGCAGCAAAGAAAGTGACGGAGAAGAGAATCTTAGTGGGCTGGGTCTCAGTTCAAGCTAAAATTCTAGAGCAGAGACCACTTCGGTGCTTTCGGTGCCTAGAACCCGGTCATATAGGTGTAAAGTGCACCGCTGACGTTGACCGGAGCAGTTTCTGCTTCTGCTGCGGTAAGCCAGGACACAAGGCAGCCCAGTGCTCTGCTGATCCGCACTGCCCTGTGTGTGAGGCGGCAAACAAAGCGGCAAATCACCGTATCGGTGGTAAAGCTTGTTTGGCCAGGCCCGCCGAAAAGGGTAAAAGGAGGGAAAAGTCGACTAGTGAAGGTCCCAGGACCCCCTCGCAGCTGACTCAGCGTCCGGCAACGCAAACAGAGGATCTTATGGACACCAATAATTAGTATGGCGACCAAATTTCTGCAGGCGAACATCAACCACTCTGCCAGAGCTCAGGATCTTTTGCTCCAGAGCATGGCAGAGTGGTTGATCCAAATAACCGTGGTCGCTGAGCCCTACTTTGTTCCCCCCCGGGATAACTGGGTGGGGGACCATGGGGACTATGTGGCCATCATCAGAGCTGCTGGTACCCCACCTTTTGGAAAGACAGTAAAGGGTCAGGGTTGCGTTTTGGCTGTCTTTAATGGCATTGCCATCATTGGGGTATATTTCTCGCCAAACAGGAATCTCGCTGATTTCGAGCATTTGCTTGTGGAAGTGGGGGTTCTCATTGGGCAAGCACATCCTACCCCCGTGGTCGTCGCTGGTGATCTCAATGCCAAATCAACGGCCTGGGGATCACCACGGACGGACGCGCGAGGGGAGGCGTTGGAGGAGTGGGCGGTCTCCATGGGTTTAGAGGTACTAAATAGGGGAACGATAAGCACGTGTGTGCGACAACAGGGTGAGTCAATCGTGGATGTTACGTTCGCGAGTTCCGCCCTCGCACACCGAGTTCAGGGCTGGCAAGTAAGAGAGGACGCAGAGACATTGGCCGATCATCGGTATATCCAATTCGAGGTCTCTAGGGTCCCTTTAACATCTGGAAGAGTAAGCAGGGCTCCTATAGAAAAAAGTGTGCGCTGGTCACTGAGGAAGCTGGATACAAAAGTCGCGAAGGAGGCGGCTATTGTGGAGGCCTGGATTGCGGATGGGTCTGATCCCATGGTAGAGAATGTTGATGCTGCATCAGAGCAACTTGTAAGTGCCCTAAGCAGAGTATGTGACGCAGCCATGCCGAGGGCAAAGGCAGTGCCACTGCGACGGCAGGTGTATTGGTGGAATGCGGAACTCAACCAGATGCGAAAAGCAAGCGTTGCAGCTCGCCGCCAATACCACAGATGCAGGCGAAGACGCATTAGGAACGAGGACCTGGAACGGGAACTGTATGCTCAATACAGATCTGCATGCGCGAGACTGCAAACAGCAATTCTGAAGGCCAAAGAGGCAGCGTGGGAAGATTGGTTGGAGACCCTCAACCTTGACCCATGGGGACGTCCTTATAAGGTGGTGTCAGGTAAACTTCGCCCTTGGGCCCCACCATTGTCGAAAACTCTGGAACCTCAGTTTTTGGAGCGCGTTGTGACGTCCCTCTTTCCGGAAAGGGGAGAGTGGCAACCACCTCCCATGGCACCACCGGATAGAACGGGGGACCCTCAGGAGGAGATAGTTCCACAAGTCACGGAGGTAGAGCTTGGGATTGCGGTGTTAAAACTTCGAAAGAAGAAAACCGCACCAGGTCCCGACGGGATACCCGGGCGTGCTGTGGCAATAGCGATGGGACAGATGGGAGAAGGAGTGAGAGCGCTATTCACCGAGTGCCTAGTTCAGGGTAGATTCCCACGTGTTTGGAAGTCGGGCAAACTCGTTCTGCTTCGAAAGAGTGGTCGCCCAGAAGACTCACCGTCAGCGTACCGACCTATCGTGCTGCTAGACGAGATGAGCAAACTCTTCGAGCGAGTGCTTGCTGCCCGTCTCGTCAAACACTTGGGGAGTGTAGGGCCAGATCTGCATAATCGACAGTACGGCTTCCGCTATGGGCGTTCGACCATCGATGCCATTGCTCAGGTGCGAGACCTGGCTGTGAATGCGGTTGCGGAGGGCGATGTCGTGTTGGCAATGTCGCTGGATATTGCGAATGCTTTTAACACCTTGCCCTGGGAGACAATCAAGGAGGCACTAAGGTATCATGGCGTACCTCGATACATAAGAAGAGTGATAGCGGACTACTTTGTTGACCGGGCCATCATATACCCGACTGAAAACGGGTGGTCCAGGAGAGTCATGTCGTGCGGTGTCCCACAGGGGTCGGTCCTTGGACCACTCCTGTGGAACATCGGGTACGATTGGGTAATCCGTGGTGAAAACCTTCGAGGGGTCAACATTACGTGCTACGCCGACGACACCCTTGTCACGGCTCGTGGTGGCACCCACAGGGAAGCAGCGGTCATTGCGACAGCGGGCGTCGCCCAGGTGGTACGGAGAATCCGGGCCCTAGGATTGGAGGTGGCTCTTAACAAGTCTGAGGCACTATTCTTTCACGGCCCTCGAAATACACCCCCACAGGGGATGACTATTGTGGTTGGCGGTACATCGATTGCTGTCGAGCCCACAATTCGATACTTAGGTATCGTTCTGGACGGTCAATGGCGGTTTACGGAGCATTTTCGGCGACTAGCACCAAAGCTCATATCTTTTGCTGGAGTGCTTGGAAAACTGCTTCCAAATTTAAGTGGTCCAAGCGTAGCATGTCGCCGGTTGTACATAGGCGTAGTCCGCTCTAAGGCCCTCTATGGAGCGCCTATATGGGCGGACGCTCTGAGCACCCAAAATAAGGCCTTGCTGCGGCGTCCGCAGCGGGCCATTGCACTTAGGGCGGCTCGAGCATATTGCACGGTATCGTTTGAGGCAGCATGTCTGCTAGCAAACAGCCCACCTTGGGATCTTGAAGCAGGGGTACAAGCGGAAGTGTACCGCAGAAGTGCAGCAGTACGAGCTGAAGGAGGTTGGCCTCTTCCGGAGGAAATCGAAAAGTGGAGAGAGGAAGCACAAGATGAGCTCCTCGAGAAATGGTCTGACAGGCTGGAGAACCCGAGCGCTAGCAGGGAATTGGTTGCTGCTTTTCGACCCGTGCTTACGGCATGGGTCAAACGCAAGTTCGGCGCGCTGACGTTCCGCCTGACGCAGCTCTTAACAGGGCATGGTTGCTTCAGCAGATATTTATGTCGGGTGGCCCGTCGGGAGCCATCAGCGGAGTGCCACCATTGCGGTCAGAGGGATGAGGATACGGCCCATCATACTCGTGCCGTGTGTCTTTCGTGGGTGGTGCCCCGAGCGGCCCTCACAACAGTAGTTGGTTCTGACCTGTCACTACCAGTGCTTATCAGCGCCATGGTCAGCAGTGAACAGGCATGGGATGCGGCTGTTGCATTCGCGGAGACAGTCATGTCCGAGAAGGAAAAGGCGGAAAGGGACCGAGAAGACAATGTCCTGTCGCTTCCGATTCGCCGCAGGAGAACTGGCCGCAGGCGGTTGGCCTTTGCCCAACAAATGCCGCCATAAAGGGATTTTCGGGCATGGATCGGGGGGTCTGTGTCCGAATTTGAAAGTCCCGAGCTGTAAGGCACCCCGTATGTGTTCCGGTGTGCCTTGAGCGAAGAGTAGGAGAGAAACTCCGAGAGTAGAGCCTGCATCAGGCACCCGTACTGTGTGAGAGGGTTATGAATGCGCGTTCAGCGATCTCACGGCCCTCTCATCAAAATGCGGTGAGAAGGAACACCCAGGTGGTTTTAGTGGGTATGGCGCCTTTAGCTGAGTCCGACATATCCTTTCCGCCCCCCGGCGGGAAGGAATCCATAAAGGATTTCCCCTGGTAAAAAAAAAAAAAAAAAAAAAAAAAAAAAGGTTAGGTTAGGTTAGGTTAGGTTAGGTTACAGACCTCTCCCTATCGACCATTATACAAAAAATGCTCGATGAGGAGAGGTCTTGGGAGGCAGTGGCCTCCTTCTGCGAGACTGTCATTCTGCAGAGGGAGGAAGAGGAGCGGGAGAGGGAGAGGGATCCACTCTCTCTGCCGCTCCGGAGGGCGCGGACACGGAGGCGAGCTACTCGAGCCCGCACTCCGTCTCCGCTCCGAGGGCCTAGGGTGTTGGGTGCGGGGGCACCTGGCACCCGCTTATAATAGGTCATCGAGAGGTGGAGATGCCCTTTGTGTTCTGGGGCATCACACGAAGGTGGGAGGTCTTGTGTAGATCTCAACATGAGACGGGCCAGCCGTTAGGCTGGCAGCGACACTGACGAGGGCTGCGGAGTGCGCAAGCGGTCCCGCGCCCCACGTTTTTAGTTGGTGTAGGAGGAACACCCCAGTTTTTTAGTGAGTATGCTGCCACTCTGGCGGAGAGTCTCACATAACCACCGGCCCTCCCCCATGGGAAGGTGGTAGGATTTTCCTGGGTAAAAAAAAAAAAAAAAAAAGGTTAGGTTAGGTTAGGTTAGGTTAGGTTAGGTTAGGTTAGGTTAGGTTAGGTTAGGTTAGGTTAGGTTAGGTTAGGTTAGGTTAGGTTAGGTTAGGTTAGGTTAGGTTAGGTTAGGTTTTTTTTTTTTTTTTTTTTTTTTTTTTTTTTTTTTTTATTCCTGTCCGGACGCAGAGGTCCGGCCCGCGAGCTATCCTACTCTGCCCTCCGATTTCATTTCGGAGTCCTTATTTACTTTCATTCTTGTCTTATCTTTTATAATATCTTTCATTCCTCATACTGATTCTTTCTATTGTTCATCTTTCTTTCGCGCTATTCATTGGTGGGATGCCAATATTACCCTATTCTCTTATATCTATTTGTTTCTTTATTCATTTTTAATGTACCAAGGGTGGAATGGGTGGGGTTCACATCTTTCTTTAATATTTAACTTTATAACAACAATTTCTTACTATCTATACACAGTTCTTATTTCTTAATTATTAACTTATTTTCATTATTTCTTATTTTTAACTTATTTACACGATTACAGCAACTTATATGAAGACTTAATTTTAATATTTTACACAGTATTTTATGGAGTTTAGTATGGATTTTACCTTATGGAGTGGTTAGGTTAGGTTAGGTTAGGTTAGGTTAGGTTAGGTTAGGTTAGGTTAGGTTTGGTTAGGTTAGGTTAGGTTAGGTTAGGTTAGGTTAGGTTAGGTTAGGTTAGGTTAGGTTAGGTTAGGTTAGGTTAGGTTAGGTTAGGTTAGGTTAGGTTAGGTTAGGTTAGGTTAGGTTAGGTTAGGTTTTTTTTTTTTTTTTTTTTTTTTTTTTTTTTTTTTTTATTATTACAGCTGCTCTCCACAGACTCAGTGGTCCGTGCTTTTTTTTATTTTGTTATTTTTATTTATTAACTTTATTACTACTTATATTGACAAAAGCTTACTCAGTAAGGAAAAAGACTTATATTATTGACTCTATATAAATTTTAAGATTTTAATGTAACATATATATTTCTAAGGAAAAATTTACTTATTCTTTTGATTCAATATATTTATATATATTTTTTTTTTTTTTGTTTACCGACATATATTTGTATTGTTTTTTTTTTTTTTTTTTGTTTGTTTTTTTTTTTTTTTTTTTTTTTTTTTTTTTTTTTTAATTTAAATATAGGCTTTTGTTTCTTTACAGTGTGTTCTGTTCTTTTTTGTAGTTTGTGTTCTTTTCATTATGGAAATTTACTTAAAATTATTTTTACTTACAATTGAAATTATTGATTTACAACATTATGACATTTAATTACTTACAATTAATATATTATTGATAACATTGACATTAACTTTACTATGGACAACTTACAACTTATTACAACTTTAGTTTACAAATTGGCACACCTCATCTCCTGAGCCAACTTGTCGACGACCGCTGCGTTTCGGTGCTTTATTGACATTTTAAGATTATACTCCAAGATCTTCTTAGTGGATGCGGCCATAGCTCTCTTGATGAAGTACCCTATTGCGTCGTTGTCATCATCGGTGTAGTAGGTACAGCTGGTGGTGTGCCGTGACACTGCTACTACCGCATGGGGAACGCTCTGATGTAAACCGATTGTTCTGCCCTTAGTTTGAACAATGATTACTGTTTCGAACGTTAACCCCTGCGCTTCATGGATGGTGAGCGTTCGCGAACCTGTGCCTTCACCACAGCCCTGTCCAGTGAGGCTTTCCTTTTCGCCCTGAGTATGGACTAGAAAAAGCGTGTTGGGGAGCGTAAACGGTATTTGGGCACCAGTGTAGGTTTTCACCTTCAACGAGTGAGCTTTTAGGGTTGAGGAGTAAATCCCGGAGTAAACCTCACGTAGGGCGTAGGCGACGTCCAAGGGGTTCCGGTGTGTGCAGAGCAACTCCTGGCTGATGTTTGCTACCAGGTTTGGGCGGCAGTACCTCAGTTCGAAGAGATTTTCTCTGTCGATATAAGGTAGTTGGTTGACATCTCCGATGAGGACCATTTCTTTGGCATCACACAGCTTGGCAGCCATGACTATGGCTCCGAAGTGGTTCATGAGAGCCTCGTCAACCATGAGACGGTTGAATTTGTCGGACTCTCTGAAGCCATTCACCAAGACTGAAGCCATGGTGCGTACCCTGGTCTTGACAAGGCCACCAACACGAGGCGCTAGCTTCTCCCTTAGGTCGCTAGCTGCATTTGATGTTGTGGTGATGATGGCGTCCTTGTCAGCATCAAAGTGTCCTACCACCCAGGTTGTCTTTCCACACCCCGGTACTCCATTGACCCACTCAATTGTTGGTAGTGCCCAGTCCTTCCAGCCGGATGCAGTGTCCTGATTACCCGATATGGTTTTCGCCATATCGAGAATCCTGTCATCCAGTAGGATCCTTGTGCACTTTGCGACAACAACTAAGGGATCTCCTTGTGGGGTATTGAACTTAGGTGCTCCGCTCTCGGTTCCCTCAATGCACATCTCCACAAAACCACTGGTCGCGTTGTAAGCCGCCATATAACTACCTGACATTTTTCCCTTTATGACTTGGGAATTGCCGTTGTTGTATATGGCAGCCTCTGCCTCCTCGAGTTTCTCCTCTAGCAGTTTCGCATTGCCCTGCTCAAAGTGTTGCAAGATGGTTTTGCACACTCCGAGGTTGACATCTGCGGTTGCTTTGGTGATAGCTAGAAACTCGAGGAAGGCGTTGTACGCGTGATCCTGCGGTGACGTTGCATTTACTAGACGAGGTGGAACGACCTGCCCCATGTCGGCTCTAGTTCTTTTCTCCTGCGTTGGTGTCGGTTTTGTTGGGATTTTGGACTTAGGTATTACTGTAGTTAGTGGAGCTTTGAGTTTCGCCTTTTTTGCTGGAGCTTCTACGAGTGCCTCTTTGTCTTTCGATCTCGTTGTAGGAAAAGGATTTCCTGACAGCCCTTGCAGCATCGAGCTGAAGGTGTCTAGAAATCCTTTGAGATGGCCTCCGACTTTGGCTCTCTTCTTTTGCTCCTGCACACTGCTTTGATGTAGTGCAGTTTTTTCGGCGGCTGCTTTCTGTTGGACACGTTCGGATCCGCTGATCGAGGTTGGCATGGGATGTCCCCAGCTATTGGTTGCTGTTTTTGGGTCGTGTGCTTTGAGGAAGTTTAGGTTTTCTCCTCTGTCTTCGTACACGACCACCTCGTGTTGTTCTGAGGCTTTTAAACAGCATAGCCGGTCTACGACTTCTCCCTGCTCATACCCGACCGTCATCGCATCTACACTTATTACACGGGGATCTTCCGCTCCTCCGCCCGTTTCTCCCAACATGGTGAGCATCGAACATGCCTGTGCGAAAGGGGTGTAGTTGCCTTCCAATGCGAGCAGAACGATCGTCTTGTTGTGCGATCGGACTAGTCGGCATCGGTGGCCCGCCACTTCCGTTTCAGGTAACGCGCTGTAAACTTTGCGCCTCATGGTCGTTTTGGATGTGCTCCCATTTATGAGTGCTGCCAAGCCGGGTGAAATCGAAAAGTGACTTCTAGTCCCGGTTCGGCAGAAACCTATTCCCAGCCGCTCGCCGGCGCTGTCCATGAAGAGTGCCACTCCTCGGATTCTAATCCCAGGCACTCCTCTCTCCCCGCAAGCGAGGAGCGTGCGGATAGCGACGCTTTTGGCTATAGGTTCCCGCTGAGAGCCGGCACTACTTGTGGCTTGGCTAACGGATGTTGGTTGAGATTCGAGGGGCAGAAGATCCGTGTGCCTGCTCGCCGCAACTCTGAAGATCTTCTCGGCGAATGACAGAAAATGCGGTCTGCAATCGGGATCTGCAATGATGTTGTGCAGTTCCGATTCGACCAGGTTTCTGTCGATCCGGGCTTCTAGATCTATTCGAGCCGCTAGGAAACGGGGACAGTCGAGTATGATGTGCCATACTGTTTCACAGATTTCCGGGTCGCATTCGCATCCCGGGCTGTTTTTCAGCTTGAATCTGTGAAGATACTCGGCTATTCCACCGTGACCTGTCAAGACTTGCACTTGTACTGGTGTAAATTTTGTAGAGCGAGTTATCCGGTACGCACTGTGGACATCTGGAAGGAACCTTCTCGTTACCGCACCTGTGCTGGAGGTTTCGTATCGATCCTGCCATTTGCGGATCGATTCTTCACGAATTTTCCTCCTAACGTAAGACAGGGGGATCCTTCCGTAGTCCTGAGTGGTGTCCTCGAGTGCAGCAGCTTTCGCTAACTCGTCTGCTCTCTCATTACCGACAGTGCCTACGTGAGCCCTAAGCCAGAACATCCGGATCTCTCGTCCTCCTTCCTGGATCCTGACAATGTTCTCCTTTATGCTTCTCGCCAGAGGGTGGTTCAAGCTGGGACTCCGCAGCAGGTCGAGTGACGATCTCGAGTCACTCAGTATGCTAACTACGGGGTCCCTGCTCAAATTCACCATCTGAAGAGCCCTGTGCAGTGCATATAGTTCCGACTGGAAGACTGTGCACGCGGGGTGAAGCTTAAAGGTGGCGAAGTTTGACTCCTTTCCCTCCTCCCACTGGGTTAGAGCAGCACCTACTTTTCCGTCGATTTTGCTTCCGTCTGTGTAAATTTGGGGTCCGGTGATCTGCGGGACGGCGTCTTCTAGCAGTTCGTACTCCACGGATGTTAGGGTAGATGGATGGGGCTGTTCAAGATATCCCACTCGGAGTTCGAGCTCCGTCTCGGGTGGGAGATAGTCCTTCGCCAGACCTTTTTTGGCTCTGTATAGGTTCGCCGCCTCCTGGATCCTTAGGTCCAATGGCAGCAGACCCGACAGTGCCAGTGCTGCGGTGAGTGAGACCGTCCGGTATGACCTACAGACCTTCTGTGCAAATCCTCTCTGGAGCGCATTGAATTGATTTTTATTCATTTGCAGCTCTACAGATTGGTACCAGGCACTTGAGGCGTATGTCATAATAGGCTCCACCACCGCGATGTATATGGTTCTCGTGATTTCACTATTTAGACCCCACGTTACTTTCGCTGCGCATGCAAGCTGCTTGTAGATATCAGCTACTTTCTTGCATTGCGCGGACACGTGAGATTTAAAAACTAGGTTTCGGTCGATGATAAGGCCCAGAAGCTTTATCTCCTCAACGAGGTCCAATTTTGTACCGGCCATGAATAACTGTGGGGTTTCATACTTCAACTTCTTCGTTAGAAGCATCGCGTTGGTCTTATGCGGTGCGAAGTTGAGTTTATTTTGTTTTCCCCACGTTGCCACATGTTCCAACGTTGAGTTGACAGACCGCTCTAGGCTGCCGACCGACTGTCCTGTGAAAACGAGAACCACATCATCTGCAAAGGCTTGGCAGTATATTCCATCCATCTCTAGGCTTTGCAGCAACGAGTCTAGGATGACATTCCAAAAGATTGGTCCTCCGATGGATCCTTGGACACAACCCTTCGTAGTCTCCTTCTCGTAAGCTGCTCTAGCGTAGTTGACCTTGATCTTCCGGTCTGTGAGGTACGAACACACCATCCGGTACAGATTTTCCGGACACCTTTTTTTAACAAGTTGGTTTTTAAGGGCTGGCCACCACGCATTGTCGAAGGCCCCCTCTATGTCCAGAGAGATTAGGAGTACGATGTTTTTCCCGGTTACTCCTTCTTTTATGTACTCTATAAGGTCATAGAGGGCGTCCTCGGTTCCTCTTTGCGGCATGAACCCATATTGCTTTTTGTTTAGGGTTGGGAGTAAATGCCATTGGAGTCGACCAATCATGAGTTTCTCGATGGTTTTTCCAAGAACAGATAATAGTCCAATTGGTCTGTAGGACTTAGGATGAGTGTAGTCTGCCTTTCCTGGCTTTCGAATGATGACCACGTGTGCCACTTTCCAGTGAGTGGGGAAGTGATTTAGTGACAAGCACTTGTTTGCTATCGCCATGAACACTTCCCTGTCACTTCGTATGGCTGCGGCGCAGATGTCTGCTGTTAGCCCGTCTGGTCCGGGTGCCTTCTTGGGGTTTTGTGCTTGCAGCACCAACTCCAATTCCGCTGCCGTGAATGGTGGATCATCTTCCGAAAGGTCTTCAAGGGCACTCTCCTTCATCCGTTCTCGGAGGTTCGAGTGAAACGACTGGTCGGTACTCTCGGAGTCGTCTGGGTAGAAAGTTCTGGCTAAGAGTTCAGCCGACTGTTTTGGAGTTAGGGTGTTACCTTCAGAGCTTCTCAGGAGCATGTCCTCCTGCCTTCCTGACGTTTTCCTGATCACTCTGTAGATTTTATCCCACATACTCTCCTTTTCCTGAGTCGTGCAGAACTCCTTCCAGCTCTCTGTTTGGGCTTTCTCTGCGATGACTGCGTACTCCGCCTTGCATTTTTGGTATTCTTCTATAACCATTTTTACCCTGCAAGGGGCTGCGTTCCTGATCCTCCTCTTTTTCCTAAGGACCTCTCTCTTAAGATCTTCAAGCTTCTTCGACCACCACGGGGGCCTGGGATTGCCCGCCTTGCTTCCTGCGATAGGGATGGTTTGTTCGCAGGCTTCGTGGATGGCTTCAGTGTAGGCTGTGATCTTATCTTCGAGGTCCCTCGGGGTTTTGGACTCCAAAATTGAGACGGTGGTGATGTCTCTCTCTGCCAGGATGGTTTTTAGCAGATGTGCGAATTCGGTCCACTTTGCCTTCTTGGTGTTGTACTTGCGCGTTGTGATTGGCCTAAGAGTTTCTAAGGCCTTTCCCAAGCGCAAGGTGAAGGTGATAGCGTTGTGGTCCGAAGTCACAAGACCTCTCTCCACTCTCCATCCCTCGATTCTTCCGAGCAAGGGTGTGCTGCAAGCGGATACGTCCACTATGCTTGTGCATGCCCTACCCTTTCTGAAGGTCTCGAAGGTCGGAGTGTCTCCGGTGTTTAGAATTTGGAGTCCCTTCTCATTCAGGAACGCATTGTACGCCTCTCCTCTGTCATCCTCAGATACGCTGCCCCACCAGTGGCTCCAGGCATTTATATCTCCCGCAACGATGAGGTTTCTGGTGTCCAACTTGGTACAAACTTTTTTGATGCGGTCCAGATACGGTACTATGTCCTGGTCCCCCTCTAGGTAGACGGATATTACTCCTAGTTTTAGGCCTCCCCCGATAAGAAGGACTGCCGCTTCGGTTTCGGTTACCAGCTGTGGGTCGTGTACGACTTCTAGCCGGTCACCGAAAATTATAACGGCTGCCTTCACTGGTTTTTGCCTATTTAGGGTGCATTGGATAACCCTAGTCCCAGGATGTTGTTTTAGGACGCCAGTCTTTCCGACGTACGGTTCCTGTACTAGGGCGACCGTGATGCCCCTATCCACCGCAACCTGGAGTAATTCCGTCGTGGCCAGTTTTGAGCGTTGCAGGTTAGCTTGGATAAACCTCAAGCCTGCCCCGCCCAAGTTTTGAGGGACCGAGCTACGGTACTGTGAGACGCCCTCAGCAATACGATACTCGGGACCGCGCTATTGCATCCCATTTTAGTCGCTCTGGGCACTCTTTGCTAAAAGCATTGTGCGCCAGGTTGATGCTTGTGCCGTGCGCGGCCGAGCAGTTTTTGCACTTTGGAGGGTTCCCCTCCTGTCTCCCCTTGCATTTCTCCCAGGAGTGAGCCCTTCCGCAGTGACTGCAGAGCTCGTCTTTCTCCCGGCAGACAACCTTAGTGTGGCCGAAGCCGAGGCATTTGGTGCACTGCACCAGTGGGGTCTGATCAAATATAGGTCTGCGTTGCATACCTATATAGATCTTTCCAGCCTCCACCAGGTTTTTATGGATGGAAGGGGAAACTTCCAGTACCGCATGGCACTCGAGCGGGTTACGTGCCTTTTTACGGTACCGCATCTTGACGGTGCTATCCTTCAAGTTAATGTTCTTTAAAATATTTTTATTTTGCGCCAGTATATTTTCCACGATGTCTACGTCGGTGTGGTAGGATAGGACATCCCTGACGATGACTAGAGGGTTTGCTGCCCTCGCCACTTCCGCTTTTAGGCCTTTGTCCGTCCTAACCCTGCTCTGCACCAGGTCCAGATCTTCTTTGGAGCTACAGCTCAGGATGACCTTTTTGTTTTTGGCCTTCCTTACCCTGTCTACCTTGGCTCCAGTTTTCCTGGTGTCGAGAGCCACCCTGATCCTGTCGATCACATTTTCCCCGGTGTTCTGGGGGTTGTCTGATGTGATGATCAGGGTGTGGTTTGGCTTCAAGGGCGGTGGTGGCTTGGCGGCGACCTTGGCGTAGGTCAGCTTCCCTTTCGAGCTGCATCGTTCCTCAGCTTTGGCGAGCTCCGCTTCGAGGTTGAGGGACAGTGGTGGTGCCCTCATCTTTTCTTCCCGAAGGGTTCGGAGCTCAGATGTCACCGCTTCCATTCTCTCCGTTAGAGGATGCATATGCTCCTCCATGTTGATTAGAATGGGCTGCGGTGGCTCGGATGGGGGCGCTCGTTCAGCTGACATCGCTTTCAGGATGCCCTTCATCTCCTCCACTTCCTGCCTCAGGCCAGGTTCTGGCTGTGCTGATGGGGGTTTGGAGTCCATTTTCTCCATGGCTTTAAGGTTGGACTCCAGGATCTCGCGCGTGTGTTTATTGCTCTCTCTCCGGAGCTCATCCAGCTGATTCTGGAGAGATTCTACTCCTGCTTTGAGGCTCGAGTGGTCTCTCCAGATGGGGTCTTCCTCTTTCCCCTTTTGCCCGCTGGTTACGAGCTCTCCCAATGCTCTAACACGCTTGTCGAGGTCCTGGAGCGCTTCCGACGTTTCCTTTATAAGCCTATGGGGCTCCTGGGTCTCATACCCCTGCCAGTTTCGCACCGCTTGTATCTCCTTGAGCGATGTGCCGATGTCCGTTCTGGCCTTTGACATTTCCGACGTGAGATTGGTGGTAATGTTTATCAATTGTTTTGTATGGGCTCTCTCCACCCTTACGAGCTCCGTGGCGTGTCTCGTCCTTTCCCTTTCCAGACTGGTGATATGTCTGGATCTTGAGTCCGACAGTGAGAGGACTATTTCGTAAAGAGTCTGCAGGCTTTCGAGTGCGACGACTTTGCACTCCCTCTTCATATTGCCTGCAGACTCCAACGCGTCCTTCCCTTTGAGCAGCGTCTCGTTTGCCATCTTTGTGGCTAGGTCCATCTCCACCCCCGTTCGTCGACCCGCTTGCACGACGAGCATGCTCTGTCGTGGTCTGGGCCTGTTCGCGGAGGTGTCTAGGTCTAAGCAAGACGCGACCGAGTCTTCGTCGGACTCTACGGGCTTAGGTGGTGATATCCCACACTGTTCCCAGTTGATGATTTTGTCTGTGACCGACTCCACCGCGGACCGGTCTGATGATGTGGCCAGGTGTTCGCTTGGCTCTTGCGGCGGTTTCGCAGGCGATGTCCTCTTCCTTCTCGCGGGGACCTTTGGGCTGACTTCCTCCGGCTGTGCTCCGACCGATGATGCCTTCTTCGCTTCGGGTACTGATGGCCGCGTCGACTTTTCTAGTTTTAGTGACTTGGCGACCGTTTCCTTCTTCAGTACCTTTTCACGCAGCGATCTCTTTGGTTGGAGGGTCACCTGAGGTGCCACTTCCGACTTTGGGACGGATCCGGTCACGGATTTGGCTGACATTTTTTTTAAATTAAATAAATACAATTTCTTAATTATAAAATTAAATACTAAGTTGTTTTACTTAATACTAGCTTTAAAAATTTTCGAGGTAGATGTTGAGCCTCGTGCCTGAAATTTAGCCGGCGGTCAGACCCTCCTAGCCGAAACTCAGCAAAGCTGTTTGGCGGCAGAATTGGGTGTGATGGTAGTACTTCCCCGGACGAGCCCTTTGAAGTGACTCTTCTACCTTAACGGCTAGTATTATTTATTTAAAGTTATACAATGACTAATAATGTTCCGAACTTTGAACCTATTTACTTGTTACACTATTATTGTTTAAAAAATTTTTCTTACTGAGTAATAGCTTCGTCTCGCGCGCCGCCGGTGTTGTGATGCCTGATGGTGATTGAGTTTTCAATTTTCTGCTGAGGTGAGTTTGGAAATTTGGAATTCCCTTGGAGCCAGATTGTAGAGCTCTCGACGCTGATTGCGGGGATACCAAACTTGGGGGGTCTATCTCCACTGGTTCCAGAGATAAAGCCCGAGGGGGTTTTGGGAATTTTGAGGGGGGTCGGGGGGGGAAGGTCTCGGGAGGAGACCGGGGGGGGGGGGGGGGTAGGTAGGGGGTATGTAGGGGGGGGGGTAGGTAGAGGGGTGGGGGGGTCCCTTAGAGCAAGGTGGTGGGGGCTCCTGTGGCCGGTGGTGGAGGTACCTTACACCAGCGGTCCACCTCCTTCAGGTAATATGACCCCGGAGATAAGACTCGGAGGGGTGAGGTAGCCTTACGGCAAGGGGGGGGGGGGGGGAAATGAAGTTGGGGTGGGGGTAGGGAAAATGTGGACGGGCCTGGTCTCCCCTTTAGAAGGAGTCCAAACTCGGGTGTCCTAGGACTTTGGGTTCAGGAGTTAGACCAAGGTTCACCTGAGGGTCCGACGAAGGTGCTCCGCTGCTGATGTTCCGCAGTGGCGCAGTCCTGAGGCCGGATCCGAAGTCTTCACCTTGGTTGTCCGACGTCACGCCTCGTGTCGACTGAGTGTAACTAGGTTACACGTGTGTCGACCACGCGGTGTGTGAGGTTGTTTTTCCTGATTTTCGGTACCTTGTATCTCCCTTTGGCTTGGACGGATTTTCAAAATTCCAGCTCCGCTTGACAGATCTCGTCGAGCTCCGTCTGGTGGTGGTGATTGTTTGAAGAGTTCTCCGTCCTCCTGTGAGATGTGGTGGTCCAAAGTCCCGGGCCCCTTGTTCCAAAACGCCTTGGTGCAGGATGTTGAAAACAGTAATCCTTGTGAGTCAAGCACTACTGTTACCGACGTTGAAAAATTTTTTGCGCTAGCTCAAAAATTTACAATATAATTGAATTTTTTTTACGGAGCTATATTGAGTGTGTGGCGAGGTTGGGCTGTTACTGGTTAGGTTAGGTTAGGTTAGGTTAGGTTAGGTTAGGTTCCGCGGACCTGCTGGGTAGTCCCAGTGGGTGGGGAGGTGTACCCCAATGCGGCGCGTCCCCGGGTGGCGGATAGGGGAACGGCTCCCAGAAATGGGAGTTACCGGTTTACCGGCGCGGACCAAACACTGGAGGGGAAATGGGGAGGTTCCCTGAACTGTTGTTGCGGCGTCGTCCTGCTTGGTTTCCCGCGAGTCGGCTGTATGGGTCAGCTTCCTTGCGGGGTTCTGGGTGGGTCAGCGCTTCACTGGCGGATTGGGGGACTCGGTGAGAGAAAGGGGAGGCTTCTCCGCGTGTCTCTATGAAGGTAGCATAGAGCACAGTGGATGAAGCCTGGCGGAGGAAGAAGCCTGGATGAAGCCAGGAGCTAGGTGGGACGGCGGCAGTGGGTCGCAGTGGACCTTCGGGTCGGTGGATGGCGGGCCTGCAAGGCCCGCGGCGCGGCAGAGAGTGTCAACACGGCCTCTCTGTCGGGCACGAGGAGGAATGGCGGCAGTTGGTCGCAGTGGGCCTTCGGGCCGGTGGATGGCGGGCCTGCAAGGCTTGCGGCGCGGCAAGGAGGGTCAATTCGGCCACCTTGTCGGGCACATTAATGCGTCTCCGAATCCCGTTGTTTGGTGCCTGCACAAGGGATGCATGGCTGGGGGGAACCCGGTTGGCTAGGGCACCACAAGGGGACCTCACCCCTCAAATAAGGAAAATATGGATACGGTGACTTCTGAAACAACTCCTCAAGTGGGTAGCAACCTAAGTTGTGAATCCCACGGCGCTCCGGCGTTCAGCCCCAATGTATTTGAGGGGGGCAAGAACCACCACGTGGGCTCCGGCCCGCGACACGACAACTCACGCGATAACTCGGACACTGATTCTTCTAAAAATGACGACCTTGGCAAGAAAATGGACGGTGATAATGTGGAGGAGAGGGCTTCTAAAGCCCCATGGCTTCGGACTCAGACAGTGAACCTGTCAGAGTCTGATTCCGATGCCATGACCTGGGAGACCGTGTCATCTCACGGCTCCGGGAGGAGGCTGCGCAAGCGGCACATGGAAGACAGGAAAGAGCAGGAAGACCAGGGTGAATCCTCACCGTTACCCAAGGTCTCCAGCACTCGACGAGGTAGAGGACGCCCGCCCACTACAGGGCAGTACGTTGGCCTGGCGAAGGCCAAGGCTGAACTCAACCGAGTACGAGAAGAGGAGATTCGGCTCACAGCCGAAAAGGAGCTCCAAGAGGAGCTCCAGCAAAAACGGAGGACGCAGTTCCTCAAGGCGCCGGCATCGGTGCCCGCGGACCGTGGCTCTCAGCTGAGCAACTGCGATGCCGCTGAGCTGGAGTCAATGTTGATGGATTCGGTGGGCATCGTTTATGCGGTGGCCACCAAGTCCAAAAACCTAAAGGGCACGTCGGTGAGGGCCCTGAAGGATGCTGCGGACACCATAAGGGCATCGTTTAAGGAAGCGCGGGCCCGCACAATGCCCGAGGAGATGGCCTTACTGGTAAAGGCGAATGAGCGACTCTCAGCGGAGCTGAAGGACCTGCGACAAGAGATGGCGCAGATGAGGGAGACCCAAGCTCGCGTGGCTGCGACCTCGGTTCCTGTTCAGGCACCAGCTCAAACGCCCTGCACGGAGGAAGTGATGCGGCAGATCATGGTGCAAGTGGGCACGATGGTGAACGCCCGCTTTGCCGGGATCGAGGAGAGACTGCTGCCCGGGCAGACCCGGAGGCCCCCTCTGGCCGCAGACCGGCGAAGGGAGGCCGAGGTGCGTTCAGCAGAGACCCCCACTCAAAGGGACTCTCCAGCGCCAAAGCCTGGAGCAAGAGCGGCTCCGAAACCGAAGCCTGCCCCCGCCCCTGCCAGCGCTGCAGCTCCAGCGGAAGACTGGCAGGTGGTGTCAAGGCGTGGAAAGGCCAAGAGGCGAGACAAGGAGCGTGTGGCAGAAGGGGCAAGACCCACCGAGAAGAAGAGGCCTGCCCCTCCAGCCCAAGTCCCTAGGCCGAAACCAAAGCCCTCCAAGGCGAGTGCGGCCAAGCTCCGCCCTCCAAGAACCGTGGCGGTGGTGATCACGCTGCAGGAGAAAGCGGTGGAGAAAGGTGTCACCTACGCCAAGGTGCTGGAGGCGGCCAAGGCGAAGATCAGCCTAAGCGAGCTGGGATTCTCGCCGTTGAAAATCAGGGTGGCGGCCACTGGGGCACGAGTGCTGGAGGTTTCCGGCGCGAACAACGCGGCAAAAGCGGACGTCCTTGCTGAGAAGCTCAGAGAGACGTTTCTAGACGAGGAGAGCATACGAGTCTCCAGGCCTACTATTACAACTGACCTTCGAGTCAGCGGCCTGGACGATTCTGTCACCCCGCACGAGCTAGCGGAGGCCTTGGCCGGGAAGGGCGAATGCCCTGTGACGGCCTTTTCCGTAGGCGCAATACGGCGGGGCCAAGCCGGGATGGGCACCGTGTTCGTGCGCTGCCCCACCGCAGCTGCAAAGAAGGTGATGGCCACTGGAGGCCGTGTTTTGGTGGGTTGGGTGGCGGCGCGGGTCAGTATCTTAGATGCAAGGCCCCGCCGCTGCTACCGCTGTCTTGAGCTGGGCCATATAGCGGCCAAGTGCAAGGCCGAAGTGGACCGCAGCGATGAGTGCTACCGCTGCGGTACAAAGGCCCACAAGGCCAAAGAGTGCACAGCCGCCCCCCATTGCACCCTATGTGCAGCAGCGGGAAAGCCGGCGGACCACCTCTCCGGGAGCAAGGCATGCGCCAAGTCCCCGTCAAAGCCAGGGGTAAGACGGAAGGCCAACGCGGCTGGGGCTACGGCCAAGCCACGTCCGCCTCGCCCTAACAAAGGGCCAGCCGAAGGCATGGAGGAAGGTTAATTAGTATGGCCCTAACCTTCCTACAGGCGAATATCAACCGTTGCGCCGGGGCTCAGGACTTACTCTTGCAGTCCATGGCGGAGCGGTTGATCCAGGTGGCGGTGGTCAGCGAGCCCTACGCGGTCCGTCCTAGGCCTGACTGGGCTGGGGACCTTGACGGATTGGTGGCGATCACCACGCAATCGCCGGCTCAATCTCCCCCTCTCGAAGACGTTGTGAGGGGCAGGGGTTTCGTAGCGGCTAGGGTGGGTCAAACCGTCATTGTGGGGGTGTACCACTCCCCGAACCGACCGGTTCGCGAGCTAGAGACTCTCCTCGGCGCGGTGGGGACCTTGATTGGTCAGACCCGCCCACGCCCCGTCCTCGTGCTCGGAGACTTCAACGCCAAATCAGCGGCGTGGGGGTCGCCGGTGACGAACTCGCGGGGCGGTGTCGTACTAGAGTGGATAGCCGAGGTGGGCCTCTGCGTCGCGAACCGCGGATCGGAAAGCACCTGCGTCCGGCGTAATGGTGAGTCCATCGTCGATTTGACGCTCATCACACCGGACATCGCTTCCCGCATTCGCGACTGGCAGGTGCTGTTGGACGTGGTAACGCTGTCCGATCACCGGTACATCCGGTTCAGCCTTTCCTCGACCCAAACGGACGAAGTGAGAGAGGTAGGGGGCGAGATAGGTCCGCGATGGGCCCTGAAGCGCCTCAACGCCGAAGTGCTGCAGGAGGCGGCCCTCGTCGAAGTTTGGAACGGCACTCCTCAGGAGCCGGATCCGATAGACCCGGAGGCGATGGCGGACAGGCTGTGCGAGGCATTGACGCGGGTTTGCGACGCTGCAATGCCGCGCGCGCCAGCCCCACAGCCCAGACGCCAAGTCTATTGGTGGACGGAGGAGATTGCCGAACTCCGGAGAAGATGTGTTAAGAGGCGCCGACTATACCAGCGGTATCGGAGGCGAAGGCGGCAAGAGACGGAAGAGAGCAATTCTCTGTACGCCGCTTACAGAGAGGCTACCGGGGCCCTTCGCGTCGCGATAGTGGAGGCTAAGAGGCAGGCCTGGGAGGAGCTGCTGGAGGGGCTTGAGCGCGACCCATGGGGCCGTCCGTACAAGTGGGTGAGGCAAAAGCTTCGCCCCTGGGCACCCCCCATCACGGCCTCGCTCCAACTGGCGGTGCTCCAACGAGTGGTCGATGGCTTGTTCCCCGGTGCTCCGGGGGCCGAGTTCACGCCTCCCTCGACAACCGCTGATCTCGCCGAAGAAGAGGAGAGCGAGTTTGTCCCTATTTCTGAGGGCGAGCTTGGTGCGGCTGTGCTCAGGATGAGAGCCAAGAACACGGCGCCTGGGCCTGACGGCATACCGGGTCGTGCGTGGGCTCTCTCCTTGAAGCACCTGGATTCCGCCTTGAGGGACCTGTTTGACAGTTGCCTCATGGAAGGAAGATTCCCCAGACGGTGGAAAAGGGGCAAACTCGTTCTCCTGAGGAAGGAGGGTCGTCCTGCGGATGAGCCCTCGGGCTATCGCCCGATTGTGCTGCTTGACGAGGCGGGCAAGCTGTTGGAGAGAGTAGTGGCTGCCCGCCTGGTCAGGCACCTTGAGACTGTGGGACCGGATCTGGCGCCTAACCAGTTCGGTTTTCGGAGAGGTCGCTCGACGATTGATGCCATATCACTTGTCCGCGACCTCTCCGAGGAGGCGTGCTCCAGTGGTGGCGTGTTGGTGGCCGTATCGTTGGACATCTCCAACGCATTCAACACGCTACCCTGGAGCACGATACACGCCGGTCTGAGGTACCACAAGGTGCCTCAGTACCTGCGAAGACTTGTCGGGGACTATCTCTCCGACAGAGAGGTAATCTTCCCGACGACTCGCGGGGAGGGTAGTAGTCCCATGACACGCGGCGTTCCACAGGGGTCGGTACTTGGCCCACTCCTGTGGAACGTCGGGTACGATTGGGTACTCCGGGGTGCTAACCTTCGTGGCGTTGGCGTAGTGTGCTATGCCGATGACACGCTGGTCGCCGCCCGGGGAGTCGACTACAGGGAGGCTGCGATGCTAGCTACAGCCGGAGTCGCGACCGTGGTGGCAAGGATCCGGATGCTGGGTCTGGAGGTGGCACTCCACAAATCCGAGGCCATATGTTTTCATGGGCCCCGGCGGAAACCACCTACAGACTCCACCATTGTGGTGGGTGGAGTATCTATTCCCGTCGGGACGACACTGAAGTATCTTGGTGTCGTCCTCGACGGCAGATGGAGTTTTAAGGTGCATGTGCGGCGGCTGGCCCCCAAAATACTGGGGACAGCCGGCGCACTAAGTCGCCTGCTCCCGAACATCGGGGGCTGCGAAGGGAGCTGCCGCCGCCTCTATACAGCGGTGGTAAGCTCGATGGCCCTGTATGGCGCCCCGATATGGGCGGGAGAGCTCGATCGGCAGACCACTGCCGCGCTGATTGGAGCGCAACGGGTGATGGCGGTGAGATTGTGCAGGGGCTATCGCACACTCTCTCATGAGGTGGCATGCGTGCTCGCTGGATCGCTGCCGTGGGACCTTGAGGCCGAAGTTCTGGCCTCGGTCTACTGGCGCAGAGCGCAGGCGCGGGAGCGGGACGATCGACCGGCGCCGCAGGAGGTGGCGCACTGGCGCGATCAGGCCAGGGCGTCCGCCATCGCCACGTGGAGGGAACGGCTCTTCGCTGGGCAGGTGCAGAGGGGGCAGAGCGCTAGGCGATTCCTAGAGGCGGTCAGCCCAGTACTGGAGGAATGGGTCCGCAGGAAGCATGGGAGTCTTTCCTTCCGGCTGACGCAGGTCCTCTCGGGACATGGCTGTTTTGGGAGGTACCTTCATCGCGTCGCCCAAAGGGAAGACTCCCCGGCTTGTCACCAGTGCGGACACGCGGAGGACACGGCCCAGCACGCGCTGGAAGAGTGCCCGGGAGGAGCCGAGCCGCGGCAATCATTGGTCGCGATCGTAGGGACAGACCTCTCCCTATCGACCATTATACAAAAAATGCTCGATGAGGAGAGGTCTTGGGAGGCAGTGGCCTCCTTCTGCGAGACAGTCATTCTGCAGAGGGAAGAAGAGGAGCGGGAGAGGGAGAGGGATCCACTCTCTCTGCCGCTCCGGAGGGCGCGGACACGGAGGCGAGATACTCGAGCCCGCACTCCGTCTCCGCTCCGAGGGCCTAGGGTGTTGGGTGCGGGGGCACCTGGCACCCCCTTATAATAGGTCATCGAGAGGTGGAGATGCCCTTTGTGTTCTGGGGCATCACACGAAGGTGGGAGGTCTTGTGTAGACCTCAGCATGAGACGGGCCAGCCGTTAGGCTGGCAGCGACACTGACGAGGGCTGCGGAGTGCGCAAGCGGTCCCGCGCCCCACGTTTTTAGTTGGTGTAGGAGGAACACCCCAGTTTTTTAGTGAGTATGCTGCCACTCTGGCGGAGAGTCTCACATAACCACCGGCCCTCCCCCATGGGAAGGTGGTATCCATAAAGGATTTTCCTGGGTAAAAAAAAAAAAAAAAAAAAAAAAAAAAAAAAGGTTAGGTTAGGTTAGGTTAGGGAGGTACCTTCATCGCGTCGCCCAAAGGGAAGACTCCCCGGCTTGTCACCAGTGCGGACACGCGGAGGACACGGCCCAGCACGCGCTGGAAGAGTGCCCGGGAGGAGCCGAGCCGCGGCAATCATTGGTCGCGATCGTAGGGACAGACCTCTCCCTATCGACCATTATACAAAAAATGCTCGATGAGGAGAGGTCTTGGGAGGCAGTGGCCTCCTTCTGCGAGACAGTCATTCTGCAGAGGGAGGAAGAGGAGCGGGAGAGGGAGAGGGATCCACTCTCTCTGCCGCTCCGGAGGGCGCGGACACGGAGGCGAGCTACTCGACCCCGCACTCCGTCTCCGCTTCGAGGGCCTAGGGTGTTGGGTGCGGGGGCACCTGGCACCCCCTTATAATAGGTCATCGAGAGGTGGAGATGCCCTTTGTGTTCTGGGGCATCACACGAAGGTGGGAGGTCTTGTGTAGACCTCAACATGAGACGGGCCAGCCGTTAGGCTGGCAGCGACACTGACGAGGGCTGCGGAGTGCGCAAGCGGTCCCGCGCCCCACGTTTTTAGTTGGTGTAGGAGGAACACCCCAGTTTTTTAGTGAGTATGCTGCCACTCTGGCGGAGAGTCTCACATAACCACCGGCCCTCCCCCATGGGAAGGTGGTATCCATAAAGGATTTTCCTGGGTCAAAAAAAAAAAAAAAAAAAAAAAAAAAGGTTAGGTTAGGTTAGGTTAGGTTTTTTTTTTTTTTTTTTTTTTTTTTTTTCCTGTCCGGACGCAGAGGTCCGGCCCGCGAGCTATCCTACTCTGCCCTCCGATTTCATTTCGGAGTCCTTATATACTTTCATTCTTGTCTTATCTTTTATAATATCTTTCATTCCTCATACTGATTCTTTCTATTGTTCATCTTTCTTTCATGCTGTTCATTGGTGGGATGCCAATATTAACCTATTCTCTTATATCTATTTGTTTGTTTATTCATTTTTAATGTATCAAGGGTGGAATGGGTGGGGTTCACATCTTTCTTTAACATTTAACTTTATAACAACAATTTCTTAATATCTATACAGTTCTTATTTCTTAATTATTAATTTTTGTTCATTATTTCTTATTTTTAACTTATTTACACGATTACAGCATTTTATATGAAGACTTAATTTTAATATTTATAGGTTACAGTACAATGTGGCTTAACTAACTTACTACTTTGTTATTACATATAATGGCTAAAATTTACACAGGTTAGGGTTTTTAGTTTTCGGAAATACAGGGAGGTCTATACAGAAACTTAAAAGTTTACTTCCTATGTTTACTATTTGTATTTATTTAAAAGGTACACGAAAATTTAACACACATTCTATTCTATTACACATGAGTTTAGGTTTTTAGCAGTATACCTCTAAACTTAACCTAACTTAACTTAAAAGTATACTTAACACTTATTATTTCTATCGTATCTTTTACAATCTATTCTAACAATTCAATGGGTATAGAGTCTTACTTTAGTTTTTATTACTAATTAATACTATTTAATTAAAAATAAAATAAAATTTAACACATTTTTCTTAAACTATTTTATATATGCTGATGGTATATAAATCAATATATGTTCAGCATATTTTTCTTAACTATTTATTCCTATTTATTACTATTTTGACTACTTCTGTACAATATTTCAAAAAATGGTTTCTGCTCTCTGTGTCAGACATGATCTTATTTACTGTTTTGGGCGTTATGTCACAGTCTAGCCTATTTTCAATCTCGTATCTCCGTAAACCATTGGCGGGGCATTCGAAAAGAATATGTTCTACAGTCTCATTTACGTCAGGCTCACAGATGCACGATGGGTTCTCCTTACACCTGAACCTCGTCAGGTATTCTGAGAACCCACCGTGCCCTGTCATTATCTGTGTAAGTATGCCGTTTAGTTCAATTTTTCTAATGATTTTGTACGCGTCCACCGCGTCCGGAAAGAAGATTTTGGTGGTTGAGGCAGTTTGTCCCGCCCTGTACCTCTCATTCCATTTGGCAAGCGACTCCGAACGAATCTGTCGCTTGACAAATGAAACCGGGCAAAGGTCGTAGTCGGGCTTCTTCTTGAGTTTTAGTGCTGCGATCTTGGCTAGTTGGTCCGCTCTCTCATTACCCTCTAATCCAGCGTGGGCTTTGATCCAGAATAAAAACACTTTTTTATCCTGGATCTTGCAGATTTTTAGGTTTTTCCGAGTTTCCACTGCTAAGGGATGTATGGAAGAAGGGTTTGAGATTGCTTCCAACGCCGATCTTGAGTCGCTATAGATTCCAAAACTCTGTTCCGAGCATTTAAGAATCTCCCTCGTCGCTTTGCATATGGCCAGGAGTTCTGCCTGGTAAACGGTGCAGTACGGTGCCAGCTTTATCTTGAGGGCTTTCGTCTCGGCGTCATTGTTCCAAAAGGACAATGCCGCTCCGACTTTTCCCTCAATTTTGCTGCCATCCGTGAATATCTTGACTGCCTGATAGTTATTTGCGTTTACATCGTCTTGGTTTGCCAGGCTCACGAATTCCCAGCTCATATGGTCTGCGGGATGGGGGGTATTCACATACCGCACCATGGTCTCTACATCCCAGTCTTTTGACATCGGTCGTGACACCCCACGCCTGGCCAGATATAGTGCTGCTGCTTCCTGTATGCGTAGGTCCAGCGGGAGAATCCCGGCCAGCATCAAGGCGGAATTCAGAGACACGGTGCGGTACGCCTTGCTCAGCTTTTGAGCGAAGCCCCTTTGGACAGCATTTAACTGCCTCTGTACCCCCAACTTCTCGGTTGCTGGTGCCCATGCACTGGCCGCATACGTAATCACAGGCTCCACCGTGGCTGTGTAGATTAAACGGATGACTTCTGGGTGCAGGCCCCAGCTGACCCTGGCGGCTCTGGAAAGCTGTTTGTAGATATTTAACGCTTTCCGGCAGACGTTTATGCTGTGGCTATTGAACGTCAGTTTATCGTCTATCGTGAGCCCCAGGATCTTAATTTCGGTGGACATCCCAATGTCTACCCCTCCCATGCTCAGCAGTGGTGTGTCATATTTCAGCTTTCTAGTAATCACCATAGCTTTGGTCTTGTTTGGTGCAAACTTTAACTTGTTTCTGACACCCCACTGCTGAACATAGGCGAGGGCGGCATTGGCTCGTCCCTGCACTTCCAGTGCCGTGTCTCCGTCGAAAACCAGCACGACATCATCCGCAAATGCCTGAGCATAGTCCCTACGTACTTCGAGCCCCTTAAGGAGTGAGTCCAAGAGCAGGTTCCAAAGGATTGGGCCTCCTATAGACCCCTGAACACAGCCTTTGTTAGTGCTTTTTATGTGTTCTTCTCCCAGATACCGCACTCTAACTCTTCGATCCGTCAGGTAACTGTCTATGACCTTCCTTATATTGATCGGACAGTCTTCTTCAGCCAGCCTGGTTCGTATAGCTGGCCACCATGCACTGTCGAAGGCTCCCTCTATGTCCAACGATATGACCGTGATAAGTTTTTTCTGGTTTAATTTTGCACGTATATAGCATATCAGGTCGTAGAGGGAGTCTTCTGTGCTCTTTTGTGGCATGAAACCATACTGGCGACTATTCATTTTTGGGACAAGGTGCCACTTCATCCGCCTGACTAACATCTTCTCGAACACTTTACCTAAAACCGGTAACAAGCCTATCGGCCTGTATGATTTAGGGTTGGTATACTCATCCTTGCCTGGCTTTCTCAAGACCACCACTGTGGCCTCCTTCCAGCTGTACGGGAAGTAATACAACGAGAGACACTTGTTGGCCAGAGCAAGGAAGAGTTCTGCGTTTTGCGCGATCGCATGACCGCAGATGTCCGACGTAAGTCCATCTGCTCCCGGCGCTTTCTTCGGGTTGAAACTTCTGGCCGCGGATCTAAGCTCTTCCATTGTAAATGGCGGGTCATGGTGCTCATCATGAACCCGCTCATTTACTTGGTCTGCTACCTCTCTGGCCTGCCGATGGTCTGCGTTTTCATCGCTTTCCAGGTCTTCTGGGTAAAATGTTTCGGCTAGCAGCCTTGCCGATTCTTGTGACCCCATCACCCTTCCGTCCTTCACCAAGGGGATGTCTTCTTGTCTCCTAGATGTCCTACCAATAACTCTATAAATTCCTTCCCATATTCCCTCTTTATCCTGTCTACCACAAAACCCCTTCCAGCTTTCTATCTGTGCTTTTCTGGCCTCATATTCATATTTTTCCTTTGCTTGCAGGTACTCGTTTACGACTTTGGGCCTCCGGACCGGCGCTGCGCATCGGATTCTTCGCCTCCTGGTGGTGACCTCCTTCTTCAGTCTGGCAAGCTCTTCAGTCCACCATGGCAAGGTAAGTTTATTTTTATTTTTAATTTTTGGAATGCTACTATCACATGATTCTATTATTACTTTTGTATACGCTTTTACTGCTTTTTCTATTTCTATTTTGCTCTCTAGCTTATCTATTTCTATTTTATTTAGGTTATTTTCTTCTAGTAATCTGTCCAGTTTCTCACGAAACTGGCTCCAATTCGCTTTTTTACTGTTATATATACGTGTTGTTCTTCTAATTATTATTCCTTTTCCTTTATTCATTCTCAGTTTAAGTATAATAGCATTATGGTCCGAGCTTGTCATGCCGACTTCAACCCTCCATTCCTCCACCAGGTCAAGCACCCCCGATGTGCAGGCTGTAAGGTCTATAAAGCTGGTGAGTGTCCTATTCCCTCTTACTGTGTCGAATGTTGGGGTGTCTCCCTCATTGAGCACCTGCAAGCCCATCTCCTCCAATACCCCAGCCATTTCTTCGCCCCTACTGTCAACTTCCATGCTCCCCCACCATGTGCTCTTCGCGTTAGCGTCTCCTCCGAAGATCATTTTGTCGGCCCCTAAACTCTGCTCAATTTCCTTCAGCTGTTCCAGGTAGGGTTCTATTCGTTGATCCGGCTCAAAATAAAAGGAAACCAGCAGGATTTCCCAGGCCTCCGTTTTGATTCCCACGACGACGATGTTGTTGGTGGTCAGGTTCGGATATTGGATGACCTTTATATCGTCATTAAAAACCATTATTGCCGCCTTAACAACTCCACCGTCTCCGCGGTTCACGTTCTGGAAGACTCGAGCACCCCGATAGCTTCCCATTTGGCCTACGGCCCCTATGTACGGCTCCTGGAGCAGCGCCAGGTCTATCCGTTTATCAGTAGCCTCAAGCATCAGCTCTTGTGTTGCAAGCTTTTTACGCTGCAGGTTTGCTTGGGCTATCTGATAGATCCTGGAAGTAGTGTTCGCAGGTGTGTCGCCCGGGACCACCTCAGCAATACGCTATGGTGGCTCGGGCCAACGCTTCCCACTTTCTCCGGATTGGGCACTCTTCGCTAAACGCGTTGTGCTCTCTCTTATCGAGCTTGGCGTGGGTGCAGTTACAGCATGCCGGAGCCATGCCAGCCAAAAGATCGGTACACTCTGCTTTCATGTGTGGCCCCCCACAGTGGCTGCATTTCTCAATGGCGTCTTTGCAGAAACGCCGCCCGTGACCATACCCCAGGCAGAGTGAGCACTGGACCAAAGGCGATTGGTCCGCCACCCTCACCCGCTGGAGGTCGATCACGACAGTTTCCGCTTCGACCAGCCGTTTCCAAATTTTTGGGGATACTCTCATGACGATATGACTCGTTTGGGGGTTCCTTGCTCTCTTTTTGTACAGGATTTCCACCTTCTTCTCATCTCCTTCTATATCCTTGAGAATTCTGTGGTTCTGGTTCTACAGCCCTTTGAGGATGTCCTCGTCGCTGTTGAAATTTAGTACATCTCGAAGAATAACGAGAGGATTTTTGTTTTTTACCTCTTGTACGTTGAGGTGCTTTTCTGCTCGTTTCAATCTTTCTTTTATTTGTTCCCTTTCTTTCACCGTTCTACAGCCAACGATCACCTTTCTGTCCTTCGCTTTTCTGATTCGTTCGACTGCAACCCCTCCCTCTTTTGCGTTGACAGCCTCTCTTATCCTTTTGAGGATTTCGTCTCCTGATTCCGTCTCGTCTTTGGCGGTGATCACTACAGAGTGTAGCGCGGTCTGTTCTGGAGACTGTCTCTTGGACGCTGCCGCCACACTCGCGTACGTCATCTTCTCTTGATACTCTTGCTGCTTCTCGATCGCTTCCTTGAGCTTCTCCATCCTCTCGTTATTCTCCTGGATAAGCTTCGAGTGCTCTATCATCTTTTTTACGAGTTCATTTTCTGTGTTGCCTCCTTTTTTAGGTTCTTTGGTCTCTTCCACCACTTCCACCTGATTCATTTTGCCGGTTTCCGACCGCTTCACCTTTTCTCCCTCTTTCACCAGCTGGTAGAGCCTGTCGAGTCCCTGTGTGACTCCGGCTTTTATCTCTGTTTTTAGATTTCTTGCATTCCCAAGGGTCAACTTGGCCTTATTCAGACAGGCCCTCGCCTCCGTCAACCGATCCGTGTACTTTGTCTTCGGCCCTTCCGGTGTGAATGTCACATTCATACTTGTTTTTTGGGGTCCCACTGGCGCGGCCCTCTTTGGAGAGGTCGAGGTGCCGGGGAGTGCATCCGGTTTCCCGGACTCCCACTCCCCAATACTCCGCCTCACTCCGGGAGTCCTCGCCGAGCAAACGCCAGCACCCGGGCTCGCTTCGTCTTTTTTCGGCTTCGGCCAGCTTTCCATTGTTGCCGTGTCTTCCTTCGGCTTCGGCCTCATCTCCTGGTTTGTCTGTCGCGTCGTCACTTTTCCTTGAGGGTCTTCATCTGTACCCTTCGTCGTTTTTGTGGGCGTGCGGATTCCGAGCATCTTTTTATCAGTTAGGGGAACGCGTCAAGATATTAAAATAGTTATATGGAGAAGTTTGTATAAGTTGTAAATACGTAAATATTTAAATCTAAACTATCCTAGGTAAATTAAAATAAAATAAAGCAAATGAATCAATAAAATGAAATGAAATAAAATATCTGTCAAGTTACCTATTACTAAAATTATGTGTAAATTTGATCGTTCAGGAACAGTAAAAAGACCAGAACTAAAACCGCGTCAAATCCAAAATAACAGTCACGGAGATACGAGTCCCAAACAGGACAAACTGTCCAAATCGTTCCGAGAAGGTACACTATTTAATAATAAAAGCAAAATTATACTCAGTTTTAGTGTATCTGAGTTATTGTACAAAGGTCTTAAAAATATAAATATAATATTACAACATGTGATCTAATCAAGTTTTATTACAATTCACCGGTCCTCGTTCCTTTAGTTTACCTAGTTTTTCCTCACTCAGAGGAAAAACACAAGAAATAAAATAAAATATCATATAAAATAAAAAAAAAAAAAAAAAAAAAAAAAAATTTTTAACGACTCTATATAGAGTCGGCCTCTATGTTTATGTAGGTAGTCCGGCTACCGGTCAGTTTACCTGTGAAAGCCCCGTCAAAATTCGGCGGCGGGTTAACGAGATATGGGGTTTTTACTTTTTGCCAAGATGGCGGACAAAATGGCCGCCAAATCTTGTTTATAAAATATCTCGGTCGATATAGGTGCCAGCAGTGAAAACCGCGCCTCAATCGGACCACTCTAGCAAAAGTTATGTAGGATTTAAATTTTTCAAAATGGCGGACAAAATGGCTGCCAATTTTCTATATTCCCACAACTTTGCAAGTTTAAGTCGTAAAGAGACGCGGTTTTGGGCAAAGCGTACTACCTAACACAGTCTACTTCTCCTGCTGGTTGGTTAAGGTTGGAAAAAAGTGACTCTACCTAGAGTCCCAACCGGTCTTGGCAGACTCTGTTGGTGACGACTACTCCAAAACAGAAAACCGCTCTCCGATCTGACTATCCGCTACTGAGTTATCCTTGTTTTAATTTTTCAAAGATGGCGGCCAAAATGGCCGCTCCGGAGCAACTCTGGCAATTACAGTCCGAATCAGCCCGAGTTTGGGCTCGTTTAAAAGAGAATTTAAGTCCCTATTTGAATATTCCCCCAATGGTACAATTTTATTACTCCCCGATTAAAAATAACAAAAAACTAAAAAATATTGAGTAAAACTAATCCTAAAAATACAATTTTGGTCCAAAAAATTCGGAAAAAACTTATAATAGCTTAAAATATTATTACCTATTTATATAAAATTAAATTTTTTCTCTAAGCATTTTAGAAGGGGCACCTCGTGTTAGTCTAAATAATTAAAAATTTTTTATCTCAAAAACTAGTTGATCGACCCCAGTCGAATTTTTTATGTTAGGTAGAGGACCCTAAGCTCTACAAAAAATGAATTTAAAAAAGGGGGGTTACCGATTTTTTTAAAGAGTTAAAAATATTTGAAAAATTTAAAAATCTAAAAATGCTGTAACTCAGTCAAAAAATTACTTAGCTAAAAACTAAAAGTGCCTCCGGTATCCCCACGTTGGTGTCTTGGAAGCCCTGATGTCAGTTTTCTTCTCTGCACTTCGGATCGCTGACCTCGTGGCACGTGGTGTTTGTTTTTTTCGCCTTTATTTCCGCGCTCCTGCGCGAAAAAAATCGGCAAAAGAAACAGTCTTGTAGAGCTCCCGGAGGCCCTTCGGATGACTTTATAAAAACTGTGGGTCACCGCTGTAGATCCGGAGAAAAATCCCTTTTAAATTTTTAAATTTTTAAAATTTTCACTTTTTCACTAATAGCGCCGCGGAAAAAACACTTAGCGACACAGCGTTTTCACAGCCGTGTGCGCCTTGTGATTCCTCAATTTTTGATATGTCACACGACAGTAAAAATGACAACTTTCGATTTTTGGCGAATTTTTCGCGTGGAGGTATACTTAAAAGTGGGCGCTCCGGAGTGCGGTTGGAGCCAGACTGGTTAGGTTAGGTTAGGTTAGGTTAGGTTAGGTTAGGTTAGGTTAGGTTAGGTTAGGTTAGGTTAGGTTAGGTTAGGTTAGGTTAGGTTAGGTTAGGTTAGGTTAGGTTAGGTTAGGTTAGGTTAGGTTAGGTTAGGTTAGGTTAGGTTAGGTTAGGTTAGGTTAGGTTAGGTTAGGTTAGGTTAGGTTAGGTTAGGTTAGGTTAGGTTAGGTTAGGTTAGGTTAGGTTAGGTTAGGTTAGGTTAGGTTAGGTTAGGTTAGGTTAGGTTAGGTTAGGTTAGGTTAGGTTAGGTTAGGTTAGGTTAGGTTAGGTTAGGTTAGGTTAGGTTAGGTTAGGTTAGGTTAGGTTAGGTTAGGTTAGGTTAGGTTAGGTTAGGTTAGGTTAGGTTAGGTTAGGTTAGGTTAGGTTAGGTTAGGTTAGGTTAGGTTAGGTTAGGTTAGGTTAGGTTAGGTTAGGTTAGGTTAGGTTAGGTTAGGTTAGGTTAGGTTAGGTTAGGTTAGGTTAGGTTAGGTTAGGTTAGGTTAGGTTAGGTTAGGTTAGGTTAGGTTAGGTTAGGTTAGGTTAGGTTAGGTTAGGTTAGGTTAGGTTAGGTTAGGTTAGGTTAGGTTAGGTTAGGTTAGGTTTTTTTTTTTTTTTTTTTATTTTTTGTCCTACCCGTACCACCATCTATAAATGGCACTAAGTGTGACGACTAACATCCCTCTGGCTCAGGGCCAGAGTTCTTTAATAAAACTCAAATTTGCTTTATTCACTGCCCTCATGCCATTGGGCGTACATGCTATTAGGGCTAATTTAGGTCTAGTATTATTATATTTACTTTTAATTTTACAATGTATACTTTCTTATTTGACATCCTCCCACATTTGGGTTACACATTACTTTAACACTAATTTACTGGGTTTACATTTGAATTATACTAAGGTTTTACATTTAGGGTTTTACATTGGGGTTTATTTTATATTTTACAAGGTTCATTATAATACACAGAACATAATCGCCACGGATACTCATACACAAAATACTTATTGCTATATACCTATATATCTACATTTATCATTTATCCAATTTATTACAAGTGTCTTAATCCTATGTTTTGTAATGCGAAGTATCTATCAACTTATTTTGCTAATTATGTTTATATGCATATTATATATATTCAATAATATATATAAATCATATTTTTGTACAACTACTTATTTCTATTTACAACTTGAATTGCAATCTCTATACAAAATTTCAGGAATGTCGACCTTATATTCTCGTTTGAGACGATGCCACTGGCGTTCTCGGCATTTATGTCGCAACCTATTGCGTTTTCGGCTTCAAATCTCCGGCGACCGAAAACCGGGCATTTAAACAGGATGTGCGCAACTGTTTCTTCCACACCGGGCTCACAAATGCAAGATGGGTTCTCCTTACACTTAAACCGAGTCAAGTATTCTGAGAACCCACCGTGCCCCGTGAATACCTGCGTGAGAACATTTGACAGTTGAATTTTCCTGACTATCCTGTTCGCTGCCACGGCGTCCGGAAAAAACATTTTTGTGACAGCGCCTTTGTCTTCTGATTTGTACCTCCGGTTCCACACGTCGAGCGAATCCTCGCGGATCTGTCGCTTGACGTATGAGACCGGACATGCATCATAATCAGGCTTTGTCTTTAGACAAATTGCCGCGCGTTTAGCCAACTCGTCTGCTCTTTCGTTTCCACTCATCCCGGCGTGAGCTTTAATCCAGAACAAGAATATTTCCTTGCCCTGGAGTACAATTGTTCTTATATTTTTACGCGTTTCTGTTGCCAAGGGATGAGTGGAGCCGTTGTTTGTGACTATTTCCAGAGCCGACCGTGAGTCACTAAAAATGCCGAAGCTCGCTTCGCTGCGCTTCATGATCTCCCGCGTGGCTCTGCATATAGCATAGAGCTCCGCCTGAAAGACCGTGCAGTACGATGGCAGTTTCAGTTTGAGGTTCTGGATCTCCGCCTCGCCATTCCATATGGATAACGCCGCGCCGACCTTCCCCTCAATCTTACTTCCATCTGTGAATATGCGTACCGCTTGGATGCCATGTTGCTCGACATCTTGGTGGTCCGTCAGGCGAACGATCTCCAGGCTCATGTGCTTTGCCGGGTGCGGGGTCATTTCGTACGGCACTCTATGTTCTACCTCTCTGTCTCCCAACATCGGCTGTGGGACTCCACGCTTGGCCTCATAGAGAGCTGCTGCCTCCTGGATTCTCAGATCCAGTGGCAGTATCCCCGCCAGTAGCAGAGCCGAGTTGAGAGATACCGTTCGGTAGGCTTTTGTCAGCTTCTGAGCAAACACACGTTGCACGGCGTTTAGTTGTTTGCGCACTTTGGCCTTTTTTGTAGCTTGGGCCCAGACGCTGGCCGCGTACGTAACGACAGGCTCGACAGTTGCCGTATATATGATACGGACCACTTCCGGGTGCAGCCCCCAACTGACCCTGGCGGCTCTTGACAACTGCTTATAAAAATTTAGAGCTTTAATACAGGTGTTTGCTGTGTGCTTGTTGAAGGTAAGCTTGTTGTCAATAGTGAGCCCCAAGATCTTAATTTCGTCTGACATGCCAATGTCGATCCCCCCCATGCTCAGCAGCGGAGTATCGTATTTCAGTTTGCGAGTAATGATCATCGCACATGTTTTGTGCGGTGCAAATTTGAGCTTATTACTGATACCCCACTCCCGAACATAGGCGAGAGCGGCATTGGCACGTCTCTGCACCTCCAGTGCCGTATCTCCGTCAAACACCAGGACCACATCGTCAGCGAATGCCTGCGCATAATCGTTTCGCTGATCGAGGCCCTTCAGAAGGGGATCCAAGAGCATATTCCAGAGAATCGGTCCTCCGATGGATCCCTGGACACAGCCCTTGCTAGTACGCTTCTGGTATTCGTGTCCAAGGTATCGGACCCTAACCCTTCTGTTCTCTAGATAACTATCGATCACCCTTCTCAAGTTCACAGGACAACCCGCTTCAGCCAACCTAAGCTTGATGGCTGGCCACCACGCGTTATCGAAGGCCCCCTCTATGTCCAATGATATCATGACTATGAGTTTCTTCTGGTCTAGCTTATTACGTGTGTATTGCATAAGGTCATAGAGGGAGTCTTCGGTACTTCTTTGGGGCATAAAGCCATATTGGTGTGAGCTAATTTTGGGTACAAGATGCCATTTCAGCCGTCCAACGATCATCTTCTCTAAAATTTTTCCCAAAACTGGTAACAGCCCTATGGGCCTGAAGGACTTTGGGTTCGTGTAATCGTCCTTCCCTGGCTTCCGCAGGACCACCACTGTGGCTTCCTTCCAGATTGTGGGGAAGTGATTAAGAGCTAGGCATCTATTGCATAGTGCGAGGAAGAGCTCCAGATCATGGTGTACAGCTCTGCTACAGATGTCTGCTGTCAAACCGTCTGCTCCCGGTGCCTTCTTTGGGTTGAAACCCTTAACTGCAAACCTCAGCTCTTCTCTGGTAAACGGTGGGTCATGGTTCTCATCATGGGCCCAACCATTTACTTTTACAGCTGCTTGCCTGGTCAGACTTTGTGCTGCAGTGTCATCCTTTTCCAGGTCTTCCGGGTAGAAGGTTTCTGCGAGGAGTTGCGCAGATTCTAGACCATCTAGAGCCCTCCCTGCCCTCACCAGAGGCTGGTCTTGCTGTCGTTTCATTGTTCTGCCTATCACTCTATAAATCCCCTCCCACACCCCTTCCTTATCCTGCTTGGTGCAGAAACCCTTCCAACTTTCTATCTGTGCCTTCTTGGCTTCCTGTTGATACTCTTCTTTTGTTTTTAGGTACTCATCAATCACCTTCTGCTTCCGGACTGGCGCTGCGCAGCGGATTCGTCGCTTCATCGTCCTAACCTTCCCCTTCAGCTTTGTGAGCTTCTCCGACCACCATGGTAAGGTAATTGTGCTGTTAGCCTTCTTTTTCTGAATGCTAATGTTGCAAGATTCAATTATTACTTTAGTGTAGAGTTCTGTAATTTCGTCTAAATTTTTCTTGTCTGGTGTATTTGCTATTTTATTTATATGGATTTGGTTTGATTCTAGTAATTGGGCCAGTTTCTCATGAAACTGGCTCCAATCTGCTTTTTTACTGTTAAAAATTCTAGTAGTTCTGTTTATATTTGCACCCTTTACCTTAGACAATCTAACCTTGAAGGTCAGCACGTTGTGGTCGGAGCTTGTCATGCCTTCTACAACCCTCCAATCTTCTATCAGATCAAGCAACCCCGTCGCGCATGCCGTTACGTCCACGAAGCTGGTGTACGGTTTGTTTCCCCTAATTGTGAAGAAAGTTGGAGTATCCCCCTCATTGAGCACTTCTAAGTCCATTTCTTCGAGGGCTCCGGCCATATCCTCTCCCCTGACATCGACTTTTCTGCTACCCCACCAGGAATTTTTCGCGTTGGAGTCGCCTCCTATTAGGATTTTTGCTCCTCCAATTTGCGATTTGATCTTCTTGAGGTGGTCAAGATAAGGCTCGATAGGTTCAGGCGTTGGCTCGAAGTAAAACGAGACCACCACAATCTCCCAGGCACTCGTCCGGAGTTTTACAGCAACTATGTTATCTGTTGTAAACTCCGGACAGAGAATGGCATCGATGTCCGAGTCAAAGACGGCGATTGCCGCTTTAACCGTGCCACTCCCTTGTTTCGTGTTCTGGAAGATTCTGGTGCTCCCGTAATCCTTCATCCTGCCTATGCCTCCGATGTATGGTTCCTGGAGTAGAGCAAAGGCAATCTTTTTCTTTGTTGCTTCGAGCATAATTTCATTGGTTGCCAAAGCCATGCGCTGCAAATTGGCTTGTGCAACAAGGTAAGCCTTTGCATCTGTTTGGGGAGCGTTTGAGTTCGGGACAACTTTAGCAATAAGCTATTGAGGCCCTGGCCAGAGCCTCCCACTTCCGACGGATGGGACATGCGTCGCTAAAGGCGTTGTGATCTGCTCTGTCCAGCTTCGCCTGAATACAGTTTGTGCATGAGGGGGTGGCATCCGCGTGCCAGTCCGCACACTCGGACTTCATGTGGGCCCCCCCACAGTGGCTACACTTTTCTACCGTCTCTCTGCAGTACCGTCTACCGTGACCATACCCCAAGCAGAGGGAGCACTGCACGAGCGGCGACTGATCTGCCACTCTCACCCGCTGGAGGTCGATCAAGACGGATCCTGCCTCAACCAAGCGCTGCCAGACCCCGGGGGAGACCCTCATGACAATGTGATGTGTGTGAGGGTTTCTTGTACGTTTTTTGTAGGCTATCTCCATCTTTGGGTCTTTGAGTTCTCTTATTACATCTTTGTTTTGTCTTTTTAGGGCGTCAAGAACTTCTGCATCTGTGTTGTATTTAAGAACGTCTTTGAGGATCACTAACGGGTCTTTGTTTTTTACTTCCTCTACGTTCAGCTCTTTGGCGCTCTTTAGCCTTTGCTTGACCTTCTGTCTTTCCGAGTCTGTTTTGCACCCTACTATTATTTTGCGGTCTTTTGCTTTTCTGATCCTGTCTACTACTATCCCACTTTCCTTCGCATTCACTACCTTCCTTATTCTGTCTAGGACTTGCTCTCCGGTTTCTTTTTCGTCTACCGCAGTGACAACGACGGAGTGTAGCGCGGTTTGTTCCGGCCTCCGAGGAATTGCCGCTGTGACACTCGCGTACGATTGCCTCTGCAGTATCTCCTCTTGTTTGTCCATACTGTCTTTTAGTTTATCCAGTCTTTGGTTATTCTCATGGAGGAGCCTGGTATGTTCCTCAAGCTTTCTGATGAGATCGGTTTCCTCCTTTCTTTTCTCAGGTAGTTTTTCTGCTTCTTGAGCCTTTTCTTCACCGGTGTTTTTCTTCCCACTTATCCCTTCTTTAACCAGTTGATATAACCG